>OU342703.1:12857500-14286250 GCA_910589285.2 Mythimna ferrago
CATGGATTGTTCTCCGACGGCGACGGCCTTTTCAGCATTTTAGTGCCTTGTCTTTAGAGCGTCGGAGATTATTAAATAACTTTTTCCGCACTAGGTTTTTTTTAAGGTAGGAAATCATCTAATGACTGCTGTACCTCTACTACTCTCTACTACTCAAATACCTCAGTTACCCCCTTATTACTAAGTTACTTTATACTAGCAACTATGGTCTTTAAGTCAACAGTGAATAGGTTACTTCTAGGCAAGCGTGCTCCATCGTTGACCACATCATTACTTACCATTAGGTGAGATGGTGGTCAAACGCAAGCCTATCAATAATAATAACAATAAAAACTATTTTTGGGGACTCATTTATTGAATGTGCAAGACGCCCCTGCCTTTTTTTGTTGATGTATATTAATATTTACATAGTTCTTGATAACCAGTCCAGTAAAGCCTCCCAAAACCAACTTTGTTTTTAATAATTTTATACCAATAGTTTCCCCGGGGGTTATTCTTGAGTATAATCGTTGTTTGGTATCACGTTCCATGAAAAGTGACTAAGGGCCTCTGCAAGTTAGCTTCAACCCTCGTATGCCTCGGTCCTGAGACAAATGAACAAAAATCTCACGACTCAAGAAATTCTAGTATGAATTTCAGGAAATTAATTTATATAATGTACTAGATTTTGCCTGCGGCTTCGCTCGCATATATAAAATATAGCCTATGTCATTTAGGAATAAAGCAGCTTTCTATCAGTGAAAAAATTTAGCAATCGGACCAGTACTTCCAAAGATTAAAACAAAACAACAAAAAAAAAAAAACTTTACCTCTTTATAATATTAGTGTACATATATCTTAGAATATACACCGTTAAATTTTAATCGTTCTAATCCCGTGGAGGGTCGATCCGGTAGGTACATGAAACACTATCGATTTGTAAAGATAAAATTAAAAAATAAAGTACCTTTTTTTCAAAACTTATTTACGCATGTTCAAAATTAATTTCTTTAAGAAAACTTCAGCTGAGCGATTTCAATGACCTGTAAGTAGTTTGTACGCAACGCTGACTACTACCTACGGGTCATTGTATGGTTTTATCCTATATAAACTAGTACTTGACTGCGATCCCACCTGATGGTAAGCAATTATTCTATTCTAATTCAATCTTCACGTCCCACCAAAGTCAACAAGCAAAAAATAGAATATTAATGAACTGATAAGCGTCTAGTACTTAATTAATTATATTAAAAGCTCCTCACAATGATGGAGCACATTATCACTGTATTAATAAACTGTTATCTGGCAGTTAGCTGCGTGTTAGTCATTCTACGGATTTATTTATTTTTAGGGTTCCGTGCCTCAAAAAGAAAACGGAACCCTTACTTTGTTGTCCGTCCGCCTGTCAAGACCCTTTATCTCGAGAACGCGTGGAGGTATTGAGTGGAAATTATACTCAAGTCTGTGGTCCCTTCAAGCTGTGATAAAATCAAACTTCTAAGTTAACGAATAAAAAAAATACGGCCGTTTATGTCGCAAAAAACTTGTATTTCGATACTCTCAATGATCGAAATTCAAAGGGTGCTTCCCGTTGATCCAGAATCCTCCTGAAATTTGGTACAAAGCAAGATCTTATAGCACAGGAATAAATCTGAAAACAGTTAATTTGTTGTTACCTGCGTCAGAAAAAAAAACACTTTTTTTGCAATTCGGAAAAATCTTCATTTTTCTTCTTTCAATCTTCATTCATTCGGGAATTGTTGTTTGCACGGAACCCTCAGTGCGCGAGTCGGACTCGTACTTGCCCAAATTTTTTTTTTTTGGTTATGATCACTTCGTAACGCCTTGCAGCTATAAGGCTTGTTTATAATCATCATCATTTCCCTTTAAATCACCATCATTACATAATATCTATTAATATTGTAACATCAACCACTTTTTTAAAAGAGTAACCATGGAGTTTCTTGCCGGTTCTTCTCCATAGGAAACGACCAATTTGGAACCGTGCACTAGCTTCTGACGTTTTATAAGTGCCGATGTAGGCCTATGTGAAATAAAATATTTTGAATTTCATCATCATTTCAGCCGAAAAACGTCCACTGTAGGTAATAGGCCTCCCCCAAGTGTCACCATAACGACCGATCATGTGCGTTTTATAATAAAGTTTGCTTTTCAAAAGGGTTTGGCAAAATCAAAAATCTTAGTTTAAAAATGTTTATTAGTTTAAACATAGAAAGAACATGAAAAATAAAAATACTTAACTAATTAAAAATACACAATAACTCTTACCTAAAATATGGCGTCAAAAAATTCCTCCGCATCGCAAAAATCGCGTGACCCAAGGGCTGGCTTTTACCTTGGTCAGAGATTAAGCATTGCCATACAACGTGGCAATGCCGCCAGCCTTTTGGGTCTCACTTCCAGTCGACAGCGATGCGGAGGAATTTTTTCGCCATATATTAGGTAAAAATCTTAAATAGTTAGGTAGGTTCTATGTTTTTTTTTTTTTATAACAATAAAATCGCTGTTACAGGGCCGCAAAGTCGACAGAGGGCGGAGTTCTCTCTTAAAACCCATATCGAACACCATTTTGCATTTTTAAAGCTCTTTCAATGCGAAATTGATTTAAATTGAAGAATACGAAAAATTTTGACATGTTATTTTGATGGCCATTTATCTACAAGTTAAAATAAAAAAAGGTTTCGAGATACTCACAGAACGCAAATAGCTACTAAGTTCTGGAACGCGGAGATCTACTAACAACCGACCCGTGTTCCTTCACACCTCATCATCATCATCACCCCCCAAATATCACCATAGCAACCTGTCCTGTGCGTCTCGTAACCATCGGATTCTGATCTTCACCAGGTTTTTTTTCGATGGGTAAAAATCATCCAATGACATCCCCCGCCCTTGGGCGGAGCGGGAGATAGTATCAGACTTTTACTGACGAAAAAACCCACCCCGTTCCTTCGTTGCCTTTCATACCAAGGCCGAGTCTTCCTTTCAGTAGCTGACCCTTGGCCCCAGTAGGCTTGGACCCTGCTGGGCCCCTAAGGTTGCTGACAACTCCTCGAGGCGCGCGGGAACAGTACGCGCCGTCGACGACTTGTGCTCGATTCGGACTCGGCTCCTTCCTTAGAATCCTCGTTCCAGCTCAATGACCTCTCAAGCTCAAAACAAATATTTAAGGACGATCCTTCAAACTGTGAGACGTTTCCAATTTACATCCTTCTCTAATATCGAAACAAAGAAATTGATCTAGCAATGTTTTTTCTGTTCAATGTTGCTTCTTTTTTGTTATTGATAGGCTCACGTTCAACTACTATCTCATCTGATGGTAAGCGATGATGTGGTCGCCAATGGGGCACGCTTGCCTAAAAGTAACCTATTCACTCTTGATTTAAAGACCCCTCCGTTGTAGCTATCAAGAAACACAGACTCCGGCAGGGAATTTCGTTCCTTAGCTGTACGCATAACAAATGTATCTACTCCCAAAACGCTTTGTCTTTATGGGTGGGATATCCACCGTATACCGGTGGCGCAACGCTGTACGTCTTGTAGTCTGATGTTGGAACGTATTTGACACATTCCTCAAAATGTAAACGCTAGAAAACCGATAGGCTAGCAATTCGGTGTCAGTGCTCAAGACTTTTTTTTTATGTTGGGAAAAAATCATCCAATGACAACCCCCGCTCTTGGGCGGAGCGGGAGATAGTGTCAGACTCTTACTGACTAAAAGACCCACCCCGTTCCTTCTAGCCTTCATACCGGGGCTCAAGCGCCCTTTCGGATAACCCTGGCCCCAGTAGGCTTCGACCCGGCTGGGTCCCTGCTGTTGCTGACAACTCCTTGAGGCGCGCTGACTTGACAAGTGCATCATTGCCGATGATCTTCTTAGCTCGCCTCTCAATCGACTCCAGTGCATCAAGCTGGTATTTAGCAGATCCATCCCAAAGATGAAAGCAGTAGACTTCCCACGATCTTCACCAGGTCATCGGTCTTCTAGGCATTTATATCATAAGGACCACTTGCTGACTCTGCTGTAAGTTTACCTGATCTATCAGTTCGCTTAGATATCGCACTCCTAGCCAAGTTACAGTTCCGTTTCGTGTCGAATTCCGCTCTCCAATCGGTAACGCCTCGGTATCAGCTATTGTGGAAAACGATAAGTTGGTAGCCATGTTGACGCGCCTGAGTCAGCCGCTCGTTCTACAATGTAGCGTTTGAATAACAAAGGATATAGCGTTGAACATTGTAGAAACGATAGCAACTCATTCTATCATTTTGAACGATGTGAACTTGGATACGCATTTTGTATTTGTTTGTTCTGACCATGTGAATTAACGTTATTATGATGATGTGATTAGTTTTCGACTAGCATTAACGATTGCAGATTTTAAATTTGGCTAGGGGTGCAGAGTTCTTGCAGCACCGCATTTCCACAATGCTCTGTAATTTATTTTTTAATTTTTTCACAAATTCGCGTTTAATACTTGGGCCACATTTAATACCGCTAAGTGTATATTAAAAGCTCCTCAGCGGTGATTGATACATTATCACTATATTAATAAACTGTTATCTAGCATTTAGCCGCGTGTTATGCTATCACCGATCTAATTTTATCAACAAACCCTATTTATTCTAGAATCAATAAACTCTATTCAATACTGGTATTTGTCGCCGGATTCGCTGGTAAGTAATTATTACTATGGCAAAAATAAATCGATTATTATTATCTATACTAATATAATAAAGAGGTAGAAGTTAGTTCTTTTTTTTGTTTTTATGTTATTTTTTATTTGTAGAAGGTAATCTCTGAAAGTACTGCACGCTTAGCCAAGTTGTTATTCTGCAATCGTTAACGCTGTCAAAAAGTGATGAAACGTATGGGAATGACGTCATCTCAACGTAAAGTCGCGTGGTCAGTACAAACGAATAGACAATTCGTAGCCAACTTCACATCGTTCAAAATCGTTTCTACAATATTTAACGCTACATCCTTTGTTAGACAAACGCTACATTGTAGAACGAGCGGCCGACTCAGGTGCGTCAACTTATCGTTTTCTACAATTGCCGTCACCGAGGCGTTACCGATTAGAGAACGGAATTCGATACAAACTGGTTGTAACTTGGCTAGGGGGGCAGGTCCGAATTCGAACCCAGTGCTGGGCACGCCACAATTATGGCGGTAAGTGCCCTCTTTGAGGCGTGGCTGGAAAGACCTCACGGCGTCCTCACCTTCCGCATGACGCAGGTACTCACCGGACATGGTTCGTTCGGGAGTTTCCTGCACTCGATTCATGCGGAAGTGACGCCCGGGTGTCGCCACTGTGCGGAACGCCCGGAGGACACGGTGGAGCACACAGTCGAGGTGTGCCCTGCTTGGGCGGAGCATCGTCGTGCCCTCGTGGGGGCGATCAGCGGCGGAGACCTCTCGCGCCGGGCCTTGGTTGAGGCCATGGTCCGGAGCGAGGAAGAGTGGCAGGCGGTCGCCGACTTCTGCGAAGCAGTAATGCTCGCAAAGGAGGAGGCCGAACGCATCAGGCAACGGCGTTATCGCCGCCGCCGTCGCCGGGATTCTGATCCCGATTTCCGGCCAAGGTAGACGCGGGCTTGCGGACAGTGAGCAATGGGTAGCTCACTGTCCGGCCGTCCGGTAACTGTCCGGACCAAGCCCAAGTCGTCGACGGCGCGCACTGTTCCCGCGCGCCTCAAGGAGTTGTCAGCAACAGCAGGGACCCAGCCGGGTCGAAGCCTACTGGGGCCAGGGTTATCCGAAAGGGCGCTCGAGCCCCGGTATGAAGGCTAGAAGGAACGGGGTGGGTCTTTTAGTCAGTAAGAGTCTGACACTATCTTCCGCTCCGCCCAAGAGCGGGGGATGTCAATGCATGATTTATTCACACCATAAAAAAAAAAAAAAGGTCCGATTGCGAATTTTTTTTCTTTGATGGAAAGATGTTTTATTCCTGACTGACATATGCTATAATATTTCATGTAGGTTAGGTACGTACATAAAATATAGCGGGAGAAGCTGCGGGCAATAGCTAGTCTACAATAATATTACAAAGTTTTTTTTTTTGTAAGTGTTAACCTCTGAAAGTTATGATCCGTTTGCTAAATTTTTATACCGATAGAAAGCTGCTTTATTCTTGAGTGGCATAGGCTATATTTTATGTTCGCGTGCGAAGCCGCTGGCAAAAGCTAGTTATTAATATATCCATCGTCGACCGCATCGTTGCTTTCCCATCAAGTGATATAGCGGTCAAGCGCAAACCTATCAACGTTAAAAAAAAAACTGGCGGAATTGTTCGAAAGTCATCATCATCATATCAGCCGAAAGACTTCCACTGTTAGACATAGGCCTCCCCCAAGTGTCGCCAAAACGACCGGTCATGTGCGTCACGCATCCATCGGAATCCCGCGACCCTGACCAGGTCATCGGTCCACCTTGTTGGAGGCCTTCCAACGCTGCGTTGTTTGAAAGTGTTACCGCGAAATCTTAAATTTTATCTGCAAGGATAGTGCGAGAGTCATAACTCTATCTTTGTGAGCAGTTTATGATTAAGATAATGTAACGTGTCTATATCGCCTCGTTACATGTTTCCGAACTTCTTTAGAAGCTTTCGAAATTAAACGCACACTATGCAGGCAAGCATATTATAAGTTGGAGGATTATATTCAAGATAAAAATGCTTGGCTCAATGCTGGTCCAGCTCCACTACCACTAGGGCGTACTAATTAGTTGATTAGTTGGAAATTAATATTATTATTTTTTAATTTGAAAGACACAATTGCATTGTATAATGTAGAAGCACTTTTTCCAAGTTTGTGAATGTGAAGCACCATGGAACATTTTTATTAGGTTACAACTTTTTTTTTTGACATTACGAGCATGGCAGTTGAGAGTTTGTCATGCTCACTCAAATGTCTCGCTGTTGGTGGCACGTGTTATTGGGTCGTTCAGTTCCCTTCAAAATGGTTGAGCTGAGTGGGGCTGATGCACGCGTCATGCTCGTGAACGGGTGCCGTCAGATGGGACTGGTCATCTCTTAGCTGCCAGTGGCTTAATTCAGTTTCTATCTTTTAATTATTTTACATTTTTTATTTCATTATCGACATTGTGCTCACATGATAGAAGCAACAAGTAATATGTAACCAAGCATTATATGTAACACATAATATGATTTAAAAGAGTGTCCATGGAGTTTCTTGCACGTTCTTCTCCATAGAGACCTACTCTTTGGAACGTGCAATTTAGCTTCACTTTTCTTGGACTGACCGACATTTGACTATTCAAAAGTGCCTGTAAATGGTCTATTTGAAATAAATGTTTTGATTTGATTTGATTGATTTGATTTGATTTAATAATAAAAAAAAATTGATTGTCGGTTGTAACAACCAACAGAGAGTGTGTTTAAAATATATTATATATATTATATATATGCGAAAAATCACTAGACGAAATTATGATGTATTTTTCCAAGAAACATCTGCCTAGTTGTGTTACAATAATCAATTGTTCTTGTTTTAGAACATATTACAATGTGATCAAATGTTCTATGTGTTGTACATTAAGGCGTATAGTCCCTTAAATAAAAAATAATATTAAAGTTTGTGTTTTACTCTATTCTATGAAGAAAAACACGGTTTCCGAGATACGGTAGTCAATGTAGTCTATACTCAAATACAGCGAAGTGGTGACCGATTACTGTCCCCACCAGTAATATCAATATGAACCAAATTATCGTTATTAATAATTTGTTATCTCTCTATTAAATGATGGCTGTTTGTTTTTGTCGCGTGTCGGTTTCAACAGTGGCTTTATTGCTTGAAAAAATGAGGATTGATTCGAGTAATAATATCGAAACAAGCACTGGTACAGCACCCCTAGCCAAATTGATAATCTGCAATCGTAAACGCTAGTCGAAAAGTAATCAAATGTATGGGAATGACATCATCTCAACGTTAATTCACGTAGTCGGAACAAACTAATAGAAAATTCGTAGCCAAGTTCACATCGTTCAAAATGATAGAAAGAAAGAAAGAAAGAAAACTATTTTATTTGGCATACACACTCGTAGATACACACAATGTAGTAACAACATGTAGACACTAATAAATTATTATAATTGAAAAAAAAGACAACTAGTAATGTGTCTCAGGGCGGCGCCAAATAGGTCCAGTTCAGCAATAATGCCAGACAACTACATGGTAGTTGCCTGACGCTGGTTTTCTACTGAACCTTATTTCGAGTGTACGGTTGAAATTGGTTTATGAATTTATGAATGAATGAATTTCTACAACGTTTAACGCTACATCCTTTGATAAACAAACGCTACATTGTAGAACGAGCAGCCGACTCAGGCGCGTCAACATGGCTACCCACTTGTCGTTTTCTTCAATTGCTGACATCGAAGCGTTACCGATTGGATAACGGAATTCGACACGATACGGTTGTAACTTGGCTAGGGGGGCTGGTCGCGACTATCAAGTTAAAGATCGCGGATTCAAACCCAGCAAAGTACTTTACTTTGTGTAATTTATTTTGCCACCACTGCTCTCAAAATGGTGAAGGATAAGATCGTGAGGAAACCGGCATGTCCTAGAACCAAAAATTTATAGACATTTTAGTTTTACACTTACCAACAACACACTCGCCGCCGGCGTGGTTAATTACGGCCCATTCCTTCTCCTAGAGAGGAGACCTGAGTCCCAGCAGTGGGAACATCATAAGCCAGTTATATTGTAACCACTAATTAGAGATATAAAGTTTATTTGAACTTATATAGTCTGTCTAATAAGTCAACCGACTTGGGAATTTTGTATAATATTTAATCATTTAAAAAATACTTACATTCGATACTTTTCATAAGGTTCTTCTGTTAGCAAACAATGATCTCTTAATCAATTTTGATTATTGAACTCGTGTTGACTTCATCAGATTTCATTAAATCCTAATAATTACCCAAGTCGTTTAACTTATTAGACAGACTCTAATTCCAAGTCAATCCGAAGATAGAACAATTTTCAAAATTCGCACAGGCGAAATTGCTGGCAGAAATAGTAGTATCATAAAGTTTATAAATATTGCTAATGCTTTCACATATTCACAAAATAAACAGTTTTACATTGACACACAGATCCATGACGTTTAACATGAGTGTGAACTAACAAGTTTATTTGAACTGTCAACATGAATGCCATGTATTGAAATGCCACGTTATAGTAACAGTTTCGGGGGTTGCATCTTACTGGGACCAGGGTTAGTTTCGAAAGACAGCTCGAGCCCCGGTATGAAGGCTAGAAGGAACGGGGTGGGTCTTTCAGTCAGTAAGAGTCTGACACTATCTCCCGCTCCGCCCAAGAGCGGGGGTTGTCATTGGATGATTTTTTCCCACCGTAAAAAAGGGGGTTACATCTCCAGCATCTTATACGCTTGGTGTATGCTTGTTTACAGCTTATATGTACAATATGTACTATGAAACTCCCGTCGACGAATTGGCATCGCCGTGCCGTCGTATCGTTGCCGAATGCTGACGAATACGCGTCTAAGAAGCTACGCGTTCGTAGACCTCCTGATCCTCTTTGCGTCGTTTATCATCAATAATAACAACACGCTACATTGACTTGGCTTGGCCCGTTAATGTAGCTTAAGGGCCAAGCGCCCGAAAAGTGCCATAAAACAGTGATTTTCTGAGGCCTACTCCTCCGTAACGGCTAGGTCAATTGGTTTGAAAAAAATATATGTTTATTATAGATTCATGAACAATAATATCAACATTTGATTTTTTCGTGCAATTAATACTTTTGTCAAAAAAAATATTTAGCAATTTCGCAACTTTTCGCAACTTTTCCCTACTCCTTCGAAACGGCTTGGACCTTTAGAAACATTTTTACACATAAAAAATTGTGGTTAACTTCAAAGTGAACATTGCATATGTAAATCAATCAATATCTCGCAGAGAAAATGGATTTAAAGCGCTTTCCGGGCGCTGCTGGCCGCAAATAAATGCACAGATTTGCGTACTGCCGCCTAGGCGAGTGCGAGAGTTGCGTTCGCATAATTTCGGCCAGATGGTTCAAGGAACTATACGCCTTAAAAACTAGCCCAGAGCTAAGAAAAACTAAACATTTTCCCAGATAATAATAATAAATAATTTATTATCAGGGCCTCAAGTCTGCTATTACAATAGTGTCAGAATGGTCTATCATTGTTTTCATAATGGTTGATTTTGACAAGTTTTGGTAATCTGCTAATATAATGGCGTCATTATGACTTTCCAATGGTCAACCACTGACAATCCATTGAAAGAAATGGCATAGAATGGTAATCTCGTACAAAATAACAAATCAATATCTGACGTATGCGGCAATCTACTAAAATTTTGACAGTTTCTTTGATCATTGAACTACAATTAGAACGTCAGCGTGTGCAGTTATTGCTTTTAATAACCTCGATATTGTCATTTTACCACAACTCTATTGCGTGACCATTGACCGATCAGTGATCGATCATTATGAATTAGCAGATTACGAACTTTTAGCAAAATGACAATGGGATCGTGTTGGAATGACGAGTTTATAAAAATAGCAGACTTGGGCCCCAGGCATCTTCGCCCATAGATTTAAACCTTACAGACTAACATATATAGAGTAAATACAACTTGTCGTTAGAAAATAAGACTTAACCTTTCAATCGTGGAAATTACAGACACAATAGAAAGACAATAGGTGCGCGAACGCCGGCGTTCGCTTGGGGTTTAATGATGACTATGTTAGTAACACTTCACATGCTTCAATGGTGAGAGTCGTGACCTCGACGAATAGAAACTTTCTTGATTATATTTAGAGTGATGGCCGAGTTGTAACAGCCCCGAATTACAAGCTGTAGGTTGCGGGTTCAAACCCAGCCAAGCGCATTACTTTGTGTAATTTATTTCATCACCACTGCTCTCAAAACGGTGAAGGAAAACATCGTGAGGAAACCAGCATGTCCTAGAACCAAAAATTCGAAGACATGTGACATTCACCAACCCGCACTGGGCCCTCGTGGTAGATTACGGCCCATTCCCTCTCCTAGAGAGGAGGCTTGAGTCCCAACAGTGGGAACATTGAAAGGGTGATCATGCTATGCTTTATGCTATGGACTACATTTCGCCATGTTGTCCTATCTCCGGCGATGTGGATGGCGTCACAGACTGTGGTCTCCAGTGTAACACGGATATGGTCTGACCAAGGTAACGGACTCCTGCCCCTGGGTCTTTTCCCATCTATTTTTCCTGTAAGCAGCAACTTTTTAACCTCTCTTCCTGGCAATGAGTCCAAAGAAATTCAGGGATTTAACAGTAGGCCTTAGAGTAAAAACAAACATTCCAAAATCAATGTCCCCGTTTTGATATTGAAGAAAGATATAAATTGGAAATGTCTCTCAGTTTGAAGAATCGTCCTTAAATATTTGTTTTGAGCTTAAGAGGTCATTGACTATAACATATGACTGGCCTGGTGGTCGGTCTAGTGGTTAGTGATCCTGACTGCTATGCCGGAGGTCGTGAGTTCGATTCCCACCTAGGACAAATGTTTGTGTGATGAGCATAATAATTTGTTCTGTGTCTGGGTGTAATTTATTTATATATGTATGTATTTAGAAATATATAAGTATGTTTATCAGTTGTCTAGTACTCATAACACAAGCTCTGCTTAGATTGGGACTAGACGGCGTTGTGTGGTAGTTGTGGAATATTATATTGTATTATTATATTATATATTGAGCTGGAACGAGGATTCTAAGGAAGATTTTACGGCCTGTTGGCCTTGGTGAGCGGCGCGGTGAGCGAGGCCGCGTCGGCAAGCGTGTGTGGGGCGCTATGAGCGGCGTCTCGTGGCGTGTTTCAAACATTTTCACAGTTTCGGTCTTACAGCTCACCGCCCCGCCCTTAGCTACCGCTCACAGTGGCAAGGTCGTGAACTGACCGTTACAATTATGGGCCGTTTTTTGAGGTGTGAAATTATCCCATGACTTCTTCCGCTCTAGGGTAGAGCGTCAAGGCATGTCAAACAGGTATCACTTGTGTCCTACAGTTACCCTTTGCGTTCATCAGCCCTACTAAGCCGTTACGGTGTGAGCGTAGAACGCTACGCGCTGTCGACGACTCGGGCTCGATTTTTACCGGACTGCGAGCTACCTATTGCTCGTTGTCCGCAAGCCTAAAAAAAGGTTAACCGTTAAATTGTCACCAGATGGCGTTTATACAGTTTTAGTACTAACTAGCTTTTGCCCGCAGGAATGAAGCAGCTTCTATTAGTGGAAAAAAATTAGCATTCGGATTAATACTTTCAATGATTACCTCCTACAAACAAAACAAGTTTTTAATGAAAATCATTTTTTCATAGCAAGCTTTTATAGCGCTGTATATCTGTATAATTAATGCTCGTCAAGACGAATCATACAAGTCCAAACTCGATGGGGTTGTGTTGTTTAACTACCAAGCTCCTATAGCCACCTTCCGGTTCCATCATCAGATCAGCTCCATGACATCATAATATTGCATCGTCTCACACTTTACACATGTATACAAAATTTCAGCTCAATCGGTTAACGGGAAGTAGATCAAATTTAACTTGCAAGATTTGATGACAGACAACCATCGGGACTGGTGAAACTAAATAAAAGCTTGTAAAATCAAAGTTTACCTCATTATATATATTAGTTTAGATTGATATTACGTTGCCAAACGAAGAATTTTTTTTTTTTATTCGACAACTATCACACAACGCTGACTAGTCTCAAGCTAAGCAGAGCTTGTGTTATGGGTACTAGACAACTAGACAACTGATAAACATACTTATATATTTTTAAATACATAAATATATGTATAGATATTTTTTTTTTTTTTTTTATATTCCTTACAACTATCATTACAGTAAATTGAACTCCCAGAGATCGTAAACAAGGCTGCAATATTATTTGAAAGAGTTACCGTTGTCCTCGCAAAGGGGACACTACCTCTCGCTCCACCCAAAGCGGGAGAAGTCATTTAATGATTCGTAAAAAATAGGGGTCACTTACAAAACTCGTAGCCTCGTAGCGCCGTAGACTCGTAGAGGGTCTACGAATTTCGTAGACCCTACGCCATAATTACGTAGCACTCTTATAGAAGACAGACTTTTAAGGCTTATAGTCCCTTGAACCATCTGGCCAAAATTATGTGGACGAACCTCAGTATACTAGTACGCAAATCTGTGCATTTATTTGCGGCCAACAGCGCCCAGAAAACGCGCAGCTGACCTTTAAATCCATTTTCTTTGCGAAATATTGATTGATTTACATATGCAATATTCACTTTGAAGAATATTTAACCACCAATTTTTATGTGTAAAAATGTTTCTAAAGATCCAAGCCGTTTCGAAGGAGTAGGGAAAAGTTGCGAAATTGCTAAATATTTTTTTTAGACAAAAATATTAATAGCACGAAAAACTGCTATTCCGGAAATAAAAAGTTGCCTATGTACTATTATTGCCTATATTAATTAAGAAATGATTTGAATAATATTAAAATTATATTTTCTTATACAAGGTGCAGTTTTAAAACTGCACAATATTTCAGGAGGTTGTAATAAAACTCATAAATAATCATGTAAAACAACGATACCTGGTCAATAATCAATAATACTTGTTATTTAATTTTTTAATTACACTAAACTAAATCGATTGATCGATGGCCGCGGGGGCGTGGCTAGGGTGTGGCGTGCGGGATGATGATTGGATGATACATTATTTATGAAACTATCGTTGCGAGTTAGTGTGTGTGAAAACGCCCTTTATTGTTCCGTGTTTGTGTGTGTGAAAAAAAGCGCGGTTATAAAAAAAAAAAAAATTACCTACTTATTTTATTATTGATTCGGGTCGAGAATCACTAACATAATTACCTCCTGAAATATTTTGCAGCTTCAAAACGACACCTTGTATAGATATTAATAAGCAGAAGCCACATAATGTAATAAATAGATAAATTAATTAATGGTCGAATAATTCCAATGTTATGCTTATATAATCAATTAATGTGTATAATAATCAATTAATTTAGAATGTGTTTACCTATTGCTAGATTTGATAGTAGAATAAAGGGCTATTTTATTTTTTTTATTTTATTTTTTTTATTATGTGCTGTTGGAGGACATGGTCTATCTGAGTACTAAAAATCCAAACTAAGGATGGCGATCTGAGATCAATTACAAGAAGATTTTAATTGTCAAGAAAATCGTTTTTTTTTTAATCGATTTTCATCGATCTCATAAACTTGAAATTGAGATTCCATATTTTTTTCCTGCGGGATGCCAGATTATTATTTAAAAAGGTTCAAACTACCCATTTGCCTCATGTTAATTTTTATGTAAATTTTGTTCACCCGATTATTCACCAGTCATGATAGATACACATGTGCACTGTAGGATCTGTCTACTGGTACCTGTTCGGTAACTAACTGATCAATCTCTAGGACTTGATTTATCACGGAGTTGATTCTTAAAAAGATGATTTAATTCTTAAAAGTTGAATAATTTATTAATTATTTTAAAATTAAACGATTATTTAACAATTTTTTTTTTTAGTTGATTTTCAAATTCAATTACAAATTGAACGTGAAGGTCGGGACCAACAAACATGCATAGACATACGTAAAAACTTTCCTTTGAAAATACTTACTTACTATTATTATACACCGCTAAAGTTTAATCGTTTTAATCCCGTGGACGGTCGATCCGGTACATGAAACACTATCGATTTGTAAAGATAAAATTAAAATGTAAAGTACCTTTTTTAAAGTCGTATTAATTTACGCATGTACGAAATTAATTTCTTTAAGAAAACATCAGCTGGGCGAGTTCAATAACCTGTAGTTAATAGACGGCGTTGCGTACAAACTACCTACAGGTCATTGAACTCGCTCAGCTGACGTTCATCTTTACAATACGATAGTGTTTCATGTACCGGATCGACCCTCCACGGGATTAAAACGATTAAAATTTAACGGTGTATAGGTTGAGATCATTCTTACATATTATAAAACAAAGTGCCCCAACGTGTCTGGTTATTTATATAAAAGTGATAAATTCAAAACCGAAAACAAAGATTTCTTACTCTTATGCAAAGCTGGGGTAAGCCGCTAGATATTGATAGAAAAACTGACCCTTTAGAAACCAAACAGATTAAATAATTATCTACTAATAAATATTTTGTCCCACAGGTACATAATGTAAAGGCCTCCCCCACACCACAATGTCTTCACAAATTCTGCCACACGGTATCTATCGCCGCGACTCGAACGACATCCAAGAAAAACCACTCGAAATCGACACGGAATCGAACCCAGACCGCAGCAGATCCAACAGCCCGAAAAACATGAAATACTATAAAATGGATGAAGAAAAAACTATATTGAACCAAGGAAAAAAATCATTCTGCATAGATGCCTTACTATCGAGGCAGCTGCCTGAAAGTAGCTTGCAAGATAAAATGGCGCAGCAAAAATATTTAACAATTATTCACAATAAAAATTATATTGGAAGGTACCAAGAGAATTATGATTCTCAAATTGAGCAGAATATGATCAGTAAGTGTGAAGGTCGGGAGAGTCCTCGGTCGGGGCAGAGGAGTCCTCGATCGGGGCAGAGTAGTCGGTCTGCGAGTCCGGGGTCTGATGATGGGAACAGGTCTGGGAGCTACAGTCCTCCGATTTCACCAGGTGTGGAAGGAGGCAATGAGGAATACGAGAGTTATAGGCCAGGTCAGTTGTAACTTATTACTATTGAATAAAGATTGATAAATGATATTTACGTCTGCCAATCTACACCGTTAAATTTTAGTTGGGTAGTTTGTTCGCAACGCCGACTATTAACTACAGGTCACTGGACTCGCTCAGCTGACGTTTTCTTAAAGAAATTAATTTCGTACATGCGTAAATTAATACGAGTTTTGAAAAAAATTGTAATTTATTTTTATCTTTACAAATCGATAGTGTTTCACACACCGGATCGACCCTCCACGGGATTAAAACGATTAAAATTTAACGGTGTATACCAGCTTCTGCCAGCGGCATCGCCCTCGTGAAAACAGGTTTCTCCAGACAAACTTTAGACCTCCATTTCAACCCATAAAGGGTGAATTTTGGAAAATCCTCCCTTCTCTTTTCTTTTCTCTCTCTTTTCTTTTATTTTTTCTTAGTGCTCGCCTACGACATAAAAAGGAAGCCTTGTGCAAAATTTCACGCTCCTAGTCCCAGTAGTTTCGGCTGTGGGTTGAGATGTCAGTCAGTCAGTTTCTCTTTTATATATCGCACACCGGGTGCAACAACGTCATAAGTAACAAATGACGTTTTTTCAGGGGATCGATTTAAAAGTTTTTGTTTTGATAAAGTACAACAGTACAACAACAACAACAACAGCAGTAGTAGTAGTTTGTAGTATTTACAATACTATATATCGACGACCAAAATATTGTTTATACTCCATATTTGAAAATTAAGGTTGCTTCAGAAATAAAAATTTTATACAATGTGGTACATTTTTAATGTTTTTAAAAGCGATACCTACATTTATGACGTTATTGTGCAGAAAGTTAAATTGATAGGTCATTTTAGGAGTTACATTAAATGATATTGTCGCAGAGGATGTACACGCATGTTTGACATCATTTGTGATCAATAACTCATTTTAGCAATTTTTGCATTTGTAACGTTATTGCACCCAGTGTGCGATATATAGAATTAATAGACACTATATTATCTCTCCACAGGAATCATCCCAAAACCGGGCCTCCTCCCCCAAAACCCTGCCCTGGTAGCAGCTCAGTCAGCAGCCCTGTTCAACTACCCCCAGCTGTCTCAGCCGGGCGCTCTGCCCCCGGGCGCTCCGCTGCCGTCCGCGTTCCACCACCCCGGAGACAGGGTGCTGCATCACATGCAGCTGGAGTGGCTGGCCAGGACGGGGATGTTCTACCACCGGATACCGGAGCTTGGAGGTACGTGGTTATGTATGTGAAATTATGGATATTTTTTTGGATTTATAGGCGTGATTTTTTGGTAGAACTACATTGGGCTTAAGTGGCCCACGTACGCCGATCTGGGCGCGTCGGTCTCCATAAATTTTATATAGGAACTAGACTTATAAAGTTACATTAGGCCCACGCCACGCAATGTACCGCTACGTACAACTCAGGCGTCACCCACGTGTGCATCGGTCTAAGGGCCAACGTTGCGTTAAGCGGGAACTCGCGCGAGCGCACGCTTGTGTACCCGTCGCGTGACGTCGCACGTGTATCGTGTGCGCCGGTCCCCGTTGCAGAAACCGGAATATTTACCTGCGCAGTTTCGCTAGTTCAAACTTTAACGATGTGCATGTAGTCGTGTCGATGGAGAACTTTAATGTGTTATTACGTAGAAAAATGAGCGCGGTGCGCGGATGACCGCGTGCGCCCGCATAACGCAGCGTTTGGCCTAATGCAGTTCCCGACTTTGTGTAATCGTCAAACTTAAGTGACAGCTGGCAGAGCACATTGTTCACACTTGACCGGATTTTTGCTTTCACACGTGAAACCACTGGCTAGAAGCTAGAATTAATACATCTTAGTCGAAAAGAAATGTCTCACTCCATTAAAAATACTCATAAAAAAAGATAACATATAGATTTAGCAACACACTATTCATCTTTTAGCCAATCTTATCTTGTACCAAACAAATGAAGGTGCTTAAGGTGTGTCTACACTAGAGAAACCGCGCACAAATTTATTTATTTAGACCTCATACAGTAGTGGTACATAGGCGGACTTAATGCAACACAGCATTCTTTAATACAAAATACAAAAAGTTTGTTTGGGCACACAGGTATAATATTAAGATGTTAAAAAATATTTATATGTATCTCTGCCACAGTAAGTGGCATACAAATATTAATAAAATAATTATAATTACGTTTCATATTATACTTTGCCTACTGAACTATATTCAGTATTTATTTATTTATTAGCCTGTTCTATCACACTCCTGAGCAAAGGCCTCCCTCCACTCCTTCCACCTTTCTAGCACCCGGGCTTCCTCTTGACAGTTCTGGTGGAATCTGTCTATTTCATCGCTCCATCTCCTTCGTGGTCTGCATAACATAAGTAACAATAAGGTTGCCCGCCCACGTCAGACTTTCTGTAAGAAAGAAAATCGGGCCGATTTTGTATATTCGTAACATTGTTCTGTATTTCTGACCAACTTTTTGTAGGACGTGTACAATGCACTATTGGTATCAGTGTCGGTCACCGATTATCGGACGTGAGCGGGCAGGGTAAAGAACACAGAGTAAGAGTAGGAGAGATAGAGAGAGGACGAGAGAGAGAGAGGATGGGAGAGTGGGAAGTTTAAGTAATAATACTCAGCAATCAAACAAATTAAATTAAACATTTTAAATAATCCATCCATAACAGGTACCTTTCTATTCCTTCTTATCTATGAATATCAATTACAAATATCTCTACCAGTAAACCTTTGGGTTAAAAAAACAACAGTGGGTTGAATTCGAATAGTGTGGACCAACTTGCAGGCCTTAAACGAGCGCGATTCGAGCGTTTGGTTCGTGCTCAACACAAATGCGTTTCGCATGACGTTTGAGGACAGTGATCGTTGGAGGCCCGTTGTACGTCTTCACTTGACACCGCGAGTAGAGCGGCTCGGCTTGTGTTCGACTCGTACTCGGCTCCGTAGCGAAGACCCACCTTTACATTACGAGATCTACAGTCTGGAGGCAAACTCAAACTGTCATCACGATAAAGATGATCGATCAAGCTTGAACGAAATGGATTAACTTAGAACAATAATGGTTTAAAGAATAGATTTATTTGTTGAGCTGTATGTTTGTAGCTAAGTCAGAAAATTTGGCACCAGTTGAAGTGTATGTCCTTTACATTATTTTGTACGCATGCTCCTTAATATTAGGTATCAAGTTAATGCTTGATTAGCGTTTTAAGTCTTTTACTCGTTTCTTATTAATAAAGTGCATTACACTATTGGCAGTCAATCAGAGTTGTTCTTTACCAAATATACCCCTACGACCCTAAACATCTCATGGCGACCTTGCCTTGGGCTGTCCTTGGGGTATGTCAACATGGTACAGTCATCATCGTCATTTCAGCTGAAAGACAGACTGTTGGTCATAGACCTCCCCTAAGTGTTATCATAGCGACCGTTCCTGTGCGTCTCCCATCCATCGGATTATCTCGACCCTCACCAAGTCCTCGGTCCACCTTAATTGATTGGTTGGTGTATAGTGTCACCCAGTTACTGGGTTGCGGAGACCAGGTAGGCAGTCGCGCCAAATAAAATATTGGTACTCATCTGCATCCGGTTAAACTGGAAGCCAGTACCGACATGGTTAAGAAGATTTCCGACAACCGTAGGCGCGGGCTTGCGGACAGTGAGCAATGGGTAGCTCGCTGTCCGACCGTCTGGTAACTGTCCGGACCGAGTCCAAGTCGTCGACGGCGCGCACTGTTCCCGCGCCTCAAGGAGTTGTCAGCAACAGCAGGAGCCCAGCTGGGTTAGTTTCGAAAGACAGCTGGAGCCCCGGTATAAAGGCTTGAAGGAACGGGGTGGGTTTTTAGTCAGTAAGAGTCTGACACTATCTCCCGCTCCGCCCAAGAGCGGGGATTGTCATTGATGATTTTTCCACCATAAGAAAAAAACATAGTTAGGAAAAGGCTAGAGTTATTTTAAAGTTTAAAAATCTAAATATTCAAAGTGTTATAAAATAACCAACAGAACTCATTTTAGGATTTTTTGTCGGTTCGTCGGTTTGTCTATTAATCTACTTAGTTGTGCAGGCAAAAATGCCTAAAGAAAACAAAGCATATCCGAGTGTAAAAATTTCTATCAAATAACAATATTAATCATATTGTCATACTTACAAAAAAAATACAATTTTTATCATTTATCGTCACAATCAGAGACCTTATTTGACAAATAACATGTCAATCTTGATATATATTGGTTTCGAAACCAATATTATTTTCATCTTAAATCGATGATACATTTTGTTCTTATCAACTGTCAAAAGTAGAACGTCCCGTTTCGTTTGTCATTCAATTATTATTTAACGCTATCTCGGTAAAATAGACCTGAGAATTTTATAGCACTACAGAATTGAATTCAGCTATTTTTAAAGGCGTAGGGTAGCCAGCCTTTCGGTGTTTTACAGATTGCATTTTGGAGAGTGTGCGCAGGAATTGCATGACTTGATTCCGCCATCTCATTTCTACCATCGGACAAACCGACGCACGGCGAGTATCCACCCGTACGTTGTTGAAACATCTACGGTCCGGACTAAGCGTTTTGCCTCGTCATTTATACCGCGTACTTCGAGGGACTGGAGCAGTTTGCCTGCTGCGGTCTTTCCGTCTGATTATAATTTAGGTGTCTTCAAGGCTAGAGTGAATAGGCTCTTAATAAACTAGTGCGCCTCACCATCAACGATTGCATCACTGCACACCATCAGGCGGGATCGCAGTCAAGTACTAGTTTATAAAGATAAAAAAAAAAATAAAAAAAAATAGGATAAATGGATAAAAAATAGGTTGCCTATTTGGATAAATTTTGATTGCGTCACTAATGTATTTGTGTGTGTGTGCGTTACCAATCTACACTAATATTATAAAAAGGTCAAGTTTGTTTTTGTTTTTTTTGTTTGTAGGAGGTAATCTCTGGAAGTACTGGTCCGATTTCTAAAATTTTTTCACCGATAAAAAGCTGATTTATTCCTGTGTGATATAGGCTACTATATATTTTACGTACGCGGCACAATAGCTAGTATCGTATATCAGGCAAGGATTACCAAACATCAGGTGAACCATATGCCAAATTCGACAACTGCTCACACAAAAAAATAAACATTCGTATAATCCAATTCTTATCGATTAATTCCTAAAAACGATGACATATGCGTCAAACATGATTACCAAGTATTAAACGACCCCTAGAGCAAATAGTGTTAGGGGGGGCCAGGACAGGGGGAAACATTAGTTACGGGTAAATAAAATTAAATAAATTAGCCAGCACTTAGTTTTATGGGGTCATTTGAATTTAATGGTTGATTTGAAGTCATTTCGATGATTTGGAAATATGGATCGGTGTTTCGTTCGATTAAAAAAAAATAACAACGGTTATAAAGATACTATACATGTCATTTATTGATAGGTATGTTTTTTCCTTTTGAATTGTTGAAATATTTTTATCTTTTTATAATGTGAATGTGAGCACTATAGTGGAGAATCCGTGGATTTATATTTTACTATTTTTATTGAGCAGTGTTGACTGAGTGGTAACAGCTCTGACTTACAATTTGCAGGTCGCCAGTTCAAACCCAACCAGGCAAATTACTTTGTGTAATTTATTTCATCACCACTGCTTTCAAAACGGTGAAGGATAACATCGTGAGGAAACCGGCTTGTCCTAGAACTAAAAATTCGATGACATGTGATATTCACCAAACCGCACTGGGCCCGCGTGGTGGATTACGGCCCATTCCCTCTCCTACAGAGGAGGCCTGAGTCCCAGCATGCTTATGCTATTTTTATTGCGCTTTTGGGTACAAAGTTAACTAGTCTATATTATTCTCTATTAATATTGTAATATGAAAATATTGTAGAATCAATTATTTTAGTGCCCATGTAGGCCTATATGAAATAAATAATGTTAAATTGAGTTAACTAGATTCAAACAGTGACTTCGCTCGCGTGATTTAGTAAATCATCCTAAGGGAGCTTATTCCCGTTTTTTTTTTTCGGTGGGAAAATCATTAAATGACATCCCCCGCCCTTGGGCGGAGCGGGAGATAGTGTCAGACTCTTACTGACTAAAAACCCACCCCGTTCCTTCGTGCCTTCATACCGGGGCTGAGCTGTCTTTCGAAACTAACCCTGGCCCCAGTAGGCCTAACCCTGGCCCCAGTAGGCCTAACCCTGGCCCCAGTAGGCCTAACCCTGGCCCCAGTAGGCCTAACCCTGGCCGCAGTAGGCAGCTTATTCCCGTGACAGAAACAGGACATGGTCTATCTGTATGCCAAATTTCATTCAAATCTATTCAGCCGATAAAGCGTAAAGGAGTAACAAAAATACAGACATAGAAAAAGGCAATAATAAATAGGCTATAGAAATAGGCTATGGTAATAGGCTCTTAATAAACTAGTGCGCCTCACCATCAAAGATTGCATCGCTGCTTACCATCAGGTGGGATCGCAGTCAAGGACTAGTTTATATCAGTTTAAAAAAATCCTTACTAATATTATAAAAGCGAAAGTGAGTTTGTTTGTTAATTTGTTTGTTTGTTTGTTACGTCTTCACGCCTAAATGGCAAAACCGATTTTGATGAATTTTGGTACAGAGATAGTTGGAATCCTGGAGACGGGCATGGCTAATTTTTTTATAAAAAAAAGTGAGAAAAGGGGGAGAAAGAGGGAAGGTATTTTATGTACGCGGGCGAAGCCGCGGGCAAAAGCTAGTATATATATAAAGACTTTATAATAGTCGTATTACTATGTTGCCAACACTCATGTTAAACTCCATCCGTCTCAATATGTAATTAACAATCAGTAAACAAACTATCACGTATTATTGTTACATAATTATCAATTAATTCGAATCAATTAACATGCAAGCAAATATACTAACATGAAACTGAAATTGTGTTCCAATTATTATTAAATTAGTTTTTACCCTCGGCTTCGCCCGCCCATTTCTCCCCCTTTACTCACTTAAAAAAAAAAAGCCTATGTCCGTCTCCAGGGTCCCAACTATCTCTGTACCAAAATTTATCAAAATCGGTTTTGCCATTTAGGCGTGAAGACGTAACAAACAAACAAACAAACTCACTTTCGCTTTTATAATATCAGTAAGGATTATATACTTACCACTAATCTTTAATTAGTTCACATACTTAAAGAGCTTATTAGATATGGTCTTGTTATTATTTAAGTAAAGTCTCAATAAGTAATATTCATAAACAGCAAAGTTATTAGCGTTTGTTTATATCCCAAAATGTCACTCAATTTATGGACATATTCAATCAGAATCAATGAATGGCACTGCGCGTAGTATTGTCTACTAGGAGTAGTTATGAATGATTGATTCAATGATGAATTTACTAATTATGACTTTTCGTGGATAATTTTGGGATTTCGTTGAGTTGTCTGTAAGGATTTCCGAGGTCTTGGGATGCAAGGCACAAAAGGAATATAGGAAGGGTTTCAGTAATAATAATAATAATATTCCACAACCATCACACAACGCCGTCTAGTCCCAAGCTAAGTAGAGCTTGTGTTATGGGTACTAGACAACAGATAAACATACTTATATATTTCTAAATACATACATATTATAGATAAATTACACCCAGACACAGAACAAATGATTATGCTCATCACACAAACATTTGTCCTGGGTGGGCATCGAACCCATGACCTCCGGTATAGCAGTCAGGGTCACTAACTACTAAGCAACAGGCCAGTCAAAGTTTTAGTCCTTCGTTGAAAAGGAAGGATCCATTGATCAGACGGTTATGTCAGGTCCGAGCAACTACCCGATAGTTGATTTCTAACTGATGATATGTTCTAATCGCGTGAAAAACTTTAATATCAAACTTTAAATTTTAGTTCATATGTGCAGTTATAGATGTCGCTACATGACAGTGTTGTTCGTTCTCAGAATTAAAACTATTTTTTTTTTTCAACACAACACAAAGACACAACCCTTGTTCTTTTAACACAACCTGCCAACCCATCCGAATCCAAACCTGCCAACAGGTCAGCTTAACTGCACTGCAGTCAATCAACCCCTGTTTACCGACTACCCTCACTATTTGCCGTCAACACTGCCACCTGTCATGACACCTACCCTAAATGGCAACCCCTTTTGAAAAGAAACTGGTTTAAAAAAATGGTGCGAAAAAATTTGCAACGATAAACATTTCAGTTTTTATAATCACATGGAATCGTATATTTTCTGTATCGTTGTTACCTTTGGAGATTTTCATCTAAATCTGTACAGCTGTTTGTATGTCTTATAAAATAGTTTCCTTCTTCCTCTTCTTCTCCTTCTCCTTATTCTCCTTCTTCTTCTTCTTCTTATTTTTATTCTTCTTCTTCTTCTGTTTGAGTGTAAAAAAGTAATAAGCCTACGCCGCAAAGGGCAACTGAAGGACTCAGAAGTGATTTTAGTCAGTAAAATTCTTACATGCACTCGCGCTCCACCCTAGAGTAGAAGAAGTCATGGCATGTTATCCCACCTCAAAAATTAAATATAAATAAATTAATTTGATTTTTTTTTTACTAACTGCATATTAAAAATTGTTGTCTGTCTGTCGGTATGTTTGTCTATCTGTTTTTATCTAGCTAATCTCTGTAACAGAATTTTCACTGGCAGATAACTAGGCTATTATTATTTTAGAAAAAGCATTAGGGTTATGGGCAAAAAAAAAATCTTGAAATTGAGAGCAACAGGCATTGTGCTATTTAACGAGTCTGACGCGAATGATGTCGCGTGCACCAGCTAGTTAAGAAAATGACATTTCACGTCATGTTACGGATCATAAACAATAATTTAAATATTCTAAATCTAACTGTCCCCGCACACGAGCCTCAAAAAAACGCCGCCACAACACTAGAAGCGGCCACAAAAAAAAAGCTAGAAGCGGCCGCAAAAAACAGCTGAAGCGCGCGACACCTCTTGTGTCCGGTGAAGCTTGAAGCCGCTTCAAGCGTTTTTTTGTGGCGGCACCGCCGCACACGAGCCACAAAAAAAGGCCGCGTCAAAATGAAGCTTAAAGCGGCGTTTTTTTGAAACCCGCGTGCGGGGTCAGTAACACACCAAAACTAATTGTCAATGACTAAACTCCGGATCCAGTGGTGCGCCAACCCCACAATTTAAACCTTACATTTAACGGAAGATTAGCTCAGCATCCCGACTTAGCCCGGCAATAAAAATCATTCAATTATGTGATTGTTAAAACAGGTAACATTAAATAGGAATATGACTTCTAACTATTTCAATCTTTTTCTGACTATTTCATGCTCTTCTAGAAAAAAACACGGATTTTGATGTGCTTAGGGAAAAATTACACACGGTATCGTCTTTCATTTTTTTTTTTAACTGGGCATATGTTTGTGAAATGAATATATGACTGTTAATTATATTTATTAAAACATCCTGCTCAATTTGTGACTTATCTGTTCTTCATTTTAATTATTGTTTTATATTTTAGTGTACCTAATTGACTTTGACTGCTCTGTTTAAATTAAATAAATAATAAAAAAATAAATATTACTCCATAGAGTACCCATTTTTTTGCCAACACGCACTACTGACGTTTTATAAGTGCCTTTGACGTTTTATATGTGAAAAAAAATATTTTTCATTTGCATTTTAAATCATGTTATGGATCATAAACACTAATTTAAATATTCTAAATCTAATACACTAATTCCCAATGGTGCGCCAACCCCACAACTCAAACCATAGATTTAACGGAAGATTAGCTCAGCATCCCGACTCTGCCCGGCAATAAAAATCATTCAATTATGTGATTGCTAACAGGTGCCGCTCACTGGCATATGGGGTGGCAATAAAGTTGCCAGTTTTGCCACCCTCCTTAGTTAGGGTCACCCCTACTTAACCTTTTTAGGTGGGAGATAGATTATTATCTTTTTTGTAGTGATGTGTGATTTTTTTGCGTTTTGTGAATAGTGTTGTTTTGTTTAACATATGTTGGTTTTTTTTTAATGACCTAGTTTTGACTATTGATCCTTTTGTTTCGAATCTCTTTCTAGAGTCGGTAATGTCTCCGATTCCTTTGTTCTGACCACGTGATTTAACGTTAAGATGATGTCAATCCCATACATTTTATTTTTTCGGTGGTTAAAATTCATCTAAATGACATCCCCCGCCCTTGGGCGTAGCGGGAGATAGTGTCAGACTCTTACTGACTAAAAAACCCACCCTGTTCTTTCTTGCCTTTTATACCGGGGCCGAGCCTCACTCTCAGAACTACACCCTTGGCCCCAGTAGACTTCGACCCTGCTGGGCCTCTACGGTTACTAACAACTCCTTGGGGGGCGCGTGAACAGTGCATGCCGTCGACGACTTAGGCTCGGTCCGGACAGTTACCGGACGGTCGGACAGCGAGCTACCCATCGCTCGCCGTCCACAAGTCCGCGCTTACGGTGGCCGGAAATCGGGGTCGCAAGCCCGGCGGCGGCTGGGGCATAAGCACCGTTGCCTGATGCAGTCGGCCTCCTCGTTTATTCCCATACATTTGAAATTTTCTACTAGCGTTAATGATTGTAGATTATCAACTTGACTAAGCCCTCTGAGGTGAGCTTTGCGGATACTGACAAATGCTTGCACTGACTGGACAGGTCCACTTAAATCTGTATGTTTCTTTTCTCAAAAGACCATTTCAGACACTAATCTGCATTGTTCTCATATGATGTGACCATTACATGTTTGCTGCATGGGTTTTAGAAGAGACTTTGACCCCTGAGTTTGTTTCAGTGTTTCTTCTCAGGGTAGTCAGCTAGGAAACACTGGTTTCATCTAGTTTAAACTGACGAAAAAATTGAAGTGTAAAAGTGTTTTTTAAAACCTATTTGCAAAACAATAATGGTCAAATCATATGAGAAACATAATTAGTCTGAGACGGTCTTTTAAGGAAAGAACCACGCAAAGAATGGACCTGTCCAGTCAGTGCAAGCATTTGTCAGTATTCGTGTAGCTCAAACTTAGAACTACTAAGGAGCTCAACGACTTGACGAACAATACCAAAGAAAGGATATTTGGGTAGGCCGCAGAAAATATTCAAATTGCCTTATAATCAGCCTTTTAATGTTCCCACTGCTGGGACTCAGGTCTCCTCTCTAGGAGAGGAAATGGGCCGTAATCCACCACGCGGGCCCAGTGCGGGCTTGTGGATGTCACATGTCTTCGAATTTTTGGTTCTAGGACATGCCGGTTTCCTCACGATGTTTTCCTTTACCGTTTCGAGAGAAGTGGTGATGAAATAAATTACACAAAGTAATGAGCCTGGCTGGGTATGAACCCGCTACCTACAACTCACTCGGGGCCGTTACCAATCGGCCACCACTGCTCTCAAATTGCCTTGAAAAATTAAAATAACAGCTCGTCTCTATAAAACCTTTTTAAATAAATTAAACTCATTAAAACATACAGCGTAGTACACAACACATAGTCTAATTAACTGCTTAATTATGTAATTAAATAATTAGTAGATAAATCTTAACATGCCGCTTCAGAAGTTCATTTAAAAATCAACACTGCCGGCTGGAGCGCAATTTGTTCATGGGGTGTGGTTCCAGTGGCGGCGGCATTTTGTATTTAATCCTTTTGATAATTTACTTTATACTAGCTTTTGCCGGCGATTTCGCTCGCATACATAAAATATAGTCTAGTAGTAGGAATAAAGCAGCTTTCTATCGGTGAAAAAAAAATGCAATCGGACCAGTACTTTCAGAGATTACCTCCTACATACAACAAAAATATAAAAACAAAAAAAAAATTACCTCTTTATCGTATTAGTTTAGATTTATATTTAGCTTATACAGGGTGACTGGTAATTAGTGTACGATACTTAAACACGTGATTGTGCTCATGATAACAAACAACTTTTACTACGGGAACAAACCTGAAATCCGCGAAAAAAAAATCAGCTGTTCAGTACATTTATGTTTGCCTAATGGACTGAAAAGCTGATATTTTTTTCGCGATTTCGGCTTTGCTCCCATAATAAAAGTTGTTGGTTATCATGAGCACAATCACGTGTTTAAGTATCGTACACTAATTGCCAGTCACCCTGTATAGACACTTAATTTTTCGTGTATAGTATTAGTTTAGATTTATATTTAGCTTATATAGACACTTAATTTTTCGTGTATATTTTTCCGGGTTGTTTATAGAAGATTCATTATAATGCAAGTGGAGAAAGTTTGTTATTGCTACCGACGCACAGCATTTCGCCTGAGCCCAAGACCAAGACCAAGTATTATAATACCTAATAATAGTAATAATTCGCAGTGTCATAAAAACTCGTAGGGATCGCTTAGCGCCCAGCCTAATACGATAAATACAATAAATTGTGGCGAAGGCGAACTCGTGCACTTTTTCGCACTAGTGCAGTTAACAGTTAATACTTCGCGTGGCCCGTGGCTTTTACCTTTGACAGAGGATAAGTAATTTAATTTGCCATACAATGTGGTAATGCCACCAGTGTTTCTAAAATACTGATCATAATTACTCCTGTATCGTGGGTGCATTCACAAACATGTAAAGACACAAACAAAACACACAGACCAAAAAAACTATGAACAAGAAATATAAATATTTGTTCCGAGCGGGAATCAAACCCACAACACGTAGTGTAGCAGCCAATCGCTCAAGCCAACCGCCGATCATGTTATCAAATCATTTGCAAAAAAAGAAGTATCTCCGGGACGTCAATACTCGCATGATTTCTCTCAGTATTTAGATACATCCACAATCGGTAACCACTTACTATCACTTGAACTGACTTGAGCTTTTACCCGCAACTTCGCCCACATATACACCCCTACTTTTTAATTAGTACACAAAAAAATGGGGCTGTATCTGTACCTGTTACTGATCATATTTTTGTATTCAAAAGTAGAAAAAATCGAAATCCTAAAATTGACCACGAAAAGGTAAATTCATCATAGATTCAATCATACATAACAATTGCTAGTAGAAAATACTGCGGGCAGTGTTTTTCCATTTTAATCGTCATTTATTTATTCATAATCAATAGCCTGCACAATATTTCATAAATTGAGAGACATTTTGGGATAAACACAAACGCTAATTACTTTGCTGTTTGTGAATATTATTTATTGAGACTTTACTTAAACAATAACAAGGGCTTTTATAATAAGCCCTTTAAGGATTTGTACTAATTAAAAATTAGTGGTGTATGAAATATAGCCTATATCACGTAGTAATAAAGCATCTTTCTATCGCTGAAAGAATTTTATCTATCGAACCAGTACTTCCAGAGATTACCTCCTACAAACAAAAAAAACAAACTTTACCTCTTTATTAAATTAATGTAGATTATTTATTCACCAATAAAAAACGAATAATAATAATAAATTTAATAATTAAATAGCTTTTAAAAGTGAACTAATCATCACAAGCGTGAGTCCCCCGCGCGCACTGAGTCCTCCAGTCCTCCATCCCTCCGGGGGACTTTAAGCCAATTATCTGGCACCAATTTGTTCTCACAAACAAAGCCCATCCCTTGCCAAATTAGATCCCCGTGTGTGAGTGAGGGGGCGGTATCGATGTCGATAGATTTAGTTTAGTTTCATTTTGTTAATCTTTTAGGAAACTTAAAAAAAACTTTTGATTATTCTATACTAATATTATAAAGAGATTTGTTAGTTTGTATTTTCGTTTGTGTACACTAATATAATAAAGAGGTAAAGTTTGTTTTTTTTTTTTTTTTGTTTGTACGAGGTAATCTCTGAAAGTACTGGTCCGATTGCTAAAATTTTTTCACCGATAGAAAGCTGCTTTATTCCTGAGTGACATAGGCTATATTGTATGTACGCGGGTGAAGCCGCAGGCAAAAGCTAGTAATAAATAAACTAAAAAATGTCTAAACCGTCTTTTTAAATTCTTTTACCCGTAGAATGCTATTCACTGAGTGACGAAGCCATATTTTTCCGCGAACGAAGCTAGTGATTAACAATTGTAGGCGTTATAGCCAATAAATTATAGACGGAACAGTTATATCGTGCGTGCAAGCAGTAACTTCAATGACATATGCAAGGAATATGATCTGGATCCATTCACCATTAGTGTGAACTCAGCCAAAAGGATCTTAAGTCTCAAATTTTTCAAATAGCATTAGGTTTAATAGTTTATTAATTAGTTTTTTAAGAGCAAGCTAAGGATTTTTGCTGTATCCTACTTAACTAAGAAGCGCAGCTTTTTGTTTTTGTGCTCACACCATATTTCATGTATACTATAATGTCTACACGTGAGGACTTGTAATTGGCTTTCTAATGATTATGGATTCCTTTTTTTTTGTCTGGTTTTATTAGCTGTAAGTCCTACATGTACTAAATAAATAAATAAAAGAAATCGTTCCTACTTTTTATCGTTTTGAAACTTCTTGGGTTTAGTCTTCGTTTATGCTTAAATAAAATATTTGTTCACCAGTATTCCTTCTGTTGCCCTTTGCGTTCCAGGGTTTAAATAAAAATAAAATAAAAAATAAAATTGAGCGTCGTGCTGTTGTTCCATGTATGGCACCGCATTATACTGGCCTTCTTGTCACAGCCACGGCGAGCATCTATCAACAAATTTTTATTACACCCTTTAAAATAAACCTTTAAAAAAGCCTTTAATTTTTTTCTTCTTAATCTAATACACTTATGCAGTCATTTTGTATATATATATATATATTTGTATACCGCGGCCCGAAGAAAAAGGCATCTAAAGGACAAAGGTGGATTTTACTCAGTAAAAATCTGACACGCCCTCTCGCTCCACTCTAGAGCGAGAGAAGGCATTTAATGATATCCCACTTCAAAAAAAAAGGAAAATTGCTCAGGTTAGTTTCATCTACACTAATATAATAAAGAGGTAAAGTTTGTTATTACGTTTTTTTGTTTGTAGGAGGTAATCTCTGAAAGTACTGGTCCGATTACTAATTTTTTTTCGCCGATGAATCTGTTTTATTAAAAGCTTTTATTTAGTTTTATCTGTCCCGATATTTGTCTGTCATCAAATCTTACAAATTAAATTTGATCCATTTCCCGGTTACCGATTGAGCTGTAATTTTGCTTGCATGTGTAAATCAGATGACAATGTAAAATTATTATGACATGGAGCTGATCTGATGATGGAACCGGAAGGTGGCTATAGGAACTCTGTAGTTAAACGACACAACCCCATCGAGTTTAGGCTCGTATGATTCGTCTTGACGAGTATTAATATAAAAGTATTATACCGTGCTTATAAAAGCTTGCTATGAAAAAAATATTTTCATTAAAAACTTGTTCCTGAGTGACATCTACACTAATGTAATCAAAAGGTAAAGTATGCTTTTTTTTTCGTAAGAAGTAATCTCTTTGTCACCAGCAGAAAGCTTTATTCCTGAGTAAAATAGGCTATATTTTGTGTACGCGGGTGAAGCCGCGGGCAAAAGCTAGTAGGTTATATTTTATATACGTTATACATTGTTCGTCTGTGGCAATTAAAATTGTTTATTTTCATTCTGTTTTTCTTTAACTATAACCTATATCATCGACACACCCCCATCCCTACTACCCCCTAAATTCACAGTTTATGTAAAGAATCTATTTAGCTGCTCTTTTGATATTCGCCATATTGGACGAGGGTTTTCACTGGTTAAGCTTGCTTGATATTAAGCTTGATTGGACTACAATATTAGCGCCGATAAGTTTCTCATTTCATAGTCCGTAGTTTTTTTTTTTTTGTTTTTATTGATAGGCTTGAGTAGGACTGATATGTCACTTGATGGTAAGCGATGACGTGGTCGACGATGGCACACGATTGTCTAGAAGTAACATTCACTTGACTTAACACATTCAATACGTTATGAGGTCGAACAAGCCACATGCGTAACTTCTCGCAGGTGCGGCAGTCAAAATAGCTTTCTTTCAATCTGTGCGGGGGACAGCTATGTTAACATTTCTATGGGTATAACAGAGACAAATATTTAAAATTGATTGTCTCACGAAGCGTTGCGGCGGTGTTTTTTAAAAACCAAATTTTGTGAAGCCGAAAAGGTCTCATACGCACTGCAAAGAAATCCAATTTTGCCTCTAAAAGACCTCATACGCACTGGCTGAAATACCATGAAAAATGGCTCCGCAGCGAACGTGTTAAAGACCCCTAGGTTGTAGCTATCAGGAAACACAGACTCCAACACAGAATTCCACTGGTTAGCTGAACGGACAATGAATGTGATCCCATAAAGTTCTGTGCTTAAGGGTGGGATGTCCAATGATGGAATAGGCTTTGCGGAATTAATTTATGCGCACAATTCTGATGCACACTCTCCATTTATTTTATTTGTGCGTTCCGTAACTAAGTGGGAAAAGCGGAACACTTATAAGACCACTTTGTTGACTTTTTTTCTCAAGATCGCGTCGAGGTATGAAGCTGAAATTTATATTAAATACTCAGGTCTGCTACCTCTCAAAGCAGTGAAAAATCCAAGTTCACAACGTCAACAATGTAAAGATAAGGCCATTTATCTGTGTAAGGTCTGTCTAAAAGGTCAAACGACTTAGGTAATTATTAGGGCAAAATGAAATCTGATGTACAAACTGATGTCAACACTGGTTCAATAATCAAGGTTGATCAAGAGATCTTGATAATTGTTTACTAATTAAAGAACCTTATAAAAAGTATCGAATATAAGTTTGGAGGTATGCGGAACAGAGAGTAAAGTCCCGCAAACCTCCGTTGAAAAGGGAGGATCCTCCGACCAGACAGGTGTTATGGTCTGGTGGGCGACTGCCCGATAGATGATTTCGATCTGTCGTATATATTCAAATCGCGCGGAGAACTTTGATTGCGCGATGCAGGATTTCGTACTTTCTTCGTAGTTCTTATGTGGCGCCATAGATGTCTCTACATAAGTATTTTTTAAATGATTAAATATTATACAAAATTCCCAAGTCGTTTGAATTTTTAGACAGACTATACACGCTTGTCTTGACACTGGCTTGGAAATCAAAACCAAAAGGGTCCTTCCTGTTGACCTAGAATCCTGAAAGGCATGAAGCAAGGTCTCATTGTGGATCGTTCATTGTGGCGACACTTTGGGGAGGCCTATGTCCAAAAGTGGACGTCTATCGGCTGAAATGATGATGCTGATGAAGATCTCATAGCTTAAGTAAAGGAAAAGTCTGAAAACTGTTAAGTTGTTGTTAAGTAACACGAAAAATATTTTTTTGCGATTTGGAATAATCTCTGAGAGTCGAAACGGAAACTATTATCAACACAACTAATAATATAATAAAAAAGACGTGTGGCGCTCGGGGACTGCCGCGGTAAAGCTAATGCATAGCATTTTCATCAACTTATGCAATTATAATTTTTTATTTATTTTATTTATGCAGTATTTTTTTCCTTTGTTTTTTTTTCTTTGATGTTAATTGAAGTTACACTTTCACACATTGAATTGAATTTTGATTGATTGTTCACTCATTTGTTTTCTTATCGGTCACCACGCTCAAAAAACAAATGAGTGGGGGGTGTTAGGTTATTTTCGTTACGGAATTTCTGGATTCGGTCTCCACGCTCAAGGCCCGCGATAGAAGCTATGCAATAGCTTAATATTAGTAACATAATAATATTAGTATTATTAATTATATTTATGTATGAGCATTTACATATATGTAAGTTTGCATGGAAAGGCACCAAGGGAAGTGCGCGAATCCGCAGTTGACCAATTTTTTTAAATATTATTAGCCTAATTTTGTATCCCACTGCTGAGCAAAAGCCGCCCCAAACCTCTCTGTCTAGGGTGATCTCTGGCCAAGAATGCCCCGCGAACATGATCATATCATCACACCACCTCCCTCAGGTGTCCAGTGAGTGACAAACCTCGCCAGCTCATCCAACATGAGACTGTACACTTCCCATCATCATCATCAGTCTTTTAATGTTCCCACTATTGGGATTGGGAAAGGCTTTTAATTTTTTTCTTCTTAATCTATTGTACTTATGAAGTAATTTTGTACTTACTAAAATAATGTAATTGCCAACTGTCAACGAATATGTACCATAATTGAGAATTTATAAATATTTAGTTTTGCGGGATTGTAAGAAAGTGCTACCGCGGCCCGAAAAAAAGGTATCTGAAGGATAAAGGTGGATTTTACTCAGTAAAAATCTGACACGCCCTCTCACTCCACTCTAGAGCGGGAGAAGACATTTAATGATTTCCCATTTTAAAAAAATAGTGGAAAATGCTCAGGTTAGTTTTATCTACACTAATATTATAAAGAGGTCATCATCATCATCATCATCATCAGCCTTTTCAATGTTCCCACTGCTGGGACTCAGGCTTCCTCTCTAGGAGAGGGAATGGGCCGTAATCCACCACGCGGGCCCAGTGCGGGTTGGTGAATGCCACATGTCTTCGAATTTTTGGTTCTGGGACATGACGGATTTCTCACGATGTTTTCCTTCACCCTTTTGAGAGTAGTGGTAATCACATAATCTCATAATCATACTATAATTTAATTTTAACAACATAATTCAACATAATTATTTTTATTATCCTATTCATAGTCTTTAAAGACTCTTCTTAAAATTATTTTTGAAATCAACCTGCAGGCCCATTAGTAGATCAAATGCACCCATACACAGATAATACTTTACTTACAACTTAAGATCTCATCCCCCACAATTTTTAAGAAAGGCCCATCTACATATACCCACCATATCCTACAAGGGGGAGGATGTATCAAGTAGGCGTGTCTATCTCACGCATGCGCGTTATAGACAGTGCCTACTTCTCAGACCAGTATTGTTTGGAGCAGATTTTATTTGATGTAAATTATTTTATGTGGGCTCTGGTTTGGAGGCTGGGGTATTTTATAATGGAACGTGTGTTTTGAAGGGTTTTTGAAGGTTTTGAATTGTTTTAGTTGAAGTTTGGTCAGTAATAAAGGTACGATTTTAAAAGAAAGATACACTAAATGTAGACATCAAGGATCTTATACACTCTACGGATAAGTAGACACTTAAAATTAAAATTAAAAAAAACTAACATTCGACACATTTTGTCATTATTAGTTGATAATTTATTTTTTAAGTTCGACATTTATGGTTATTTTCCACAACAACATGTACTTTGTTAAATATTAGATTTTTATAAACTTTATTTTATTTACTTTTTATTTTATATTTGTAATTTTTTTTTTATTAATTGATATAAACTAGTGCTTGACTGCGATCACCTCGATTGTTTTTTGTTTTCAGCAATTTTGACGTCTGGCAATTTGAGTATTTTCTGCGGTCTACCCAAATGTCCTTTCCTTGGTATTGTTCGTCAAATCGTTGAGCTCCTTAGTAGTCCTGAGTTGAGCTACACGCATGACAAATGCTACACATGCACTGCTAATGTAGGTAATTTTATAGATTCACAAACATTCTGACATTACAAAACAGAAACCTGGAAATACTCAAATTGTCACATACGTCTAATTAACTTAAAATATTTATTTTTTCCAAATTGTCCTCATATTCACAATTTAAAGAGAAGTTAATTATCATTTCCGTCAATAAAATTGACGCTTGGTACGTTTCAAACCTGCGACAGTAACGCACAAAGCCAGACTGTCCACCACCGTGCCATAAATAAAATAATTACCGCCCCGATCACAATTTAAAACGCAACACATTTAAATCACTAATCACCAGTTTAACAATCACCGAAAAATCGCCATTTGTGATTTTGAATATAAAAATAAACAAATTAAATTACTATATAGCTAATTGTGATCACCCTATATAAACTCCCCTAGTTAAACCTTTGTTAATATAAATTCAACCTTATTTTCGAGCTATAAGATTTAAAATTGCTTACAATTTCTTAGGGTAAAGTGTACCAAAATGTGTCACACTAAAATGTACCTTAGCTTTATTGAAATAAGGACGATAATGTTATGATATAGATAGTAAGTGGTGACTAGTGACATATGATTAGTGTGTAGCAATTAATTTTATTTATATTCGTTGTTAGTTTTAATTTGGGGGTGGGCAGAGGAATTAGATTAATATGTCTTGAATAATCTATATATATAAAAATCAATTCCACTCTTCGTTGTAATTTTATAACTCAAGAACGGGCTCACCTATCCAAACCAAATGTTTAGGCTTTGAATGAATGAATGAATGATATATTTATTTGCATGAATATAGGTATTTTACAAGTTCTTAACATTTAGTGGGATCACACTATATTCGGCATTTCAGCCGTACAAATATTTAGATTTTACATCTTTAGCATGCAGTATGTACACATTTGTCATTAACAATCTCTAATTTCATCATTTAAATTTAAATAACAATTTAACCAATAAATTAAAACTAAACACTAAATAATTAAAAAACAAATCATTTATTATAAAAATTATTTCATGTCAACAAAATTAAAAGACGTGTGTCACTCGGGGACTGCCGCGGTAAAGCTATTGCATAGCATTTTTATCAACTTATGCAATTATAATTATTTATTTATTTTATTTATGCAGTATTTTTTTTCCTTTGTTTTTTTTCTTTGATATTAATTGAAGTTACACTTTCACACATTGAATTGAATTTTAATTGATTGTTCACTCATTTGTTTTCTTATCGGTCACCACGCTCAAAAAACAAATGAGTGGGGGGTGTTAGGTTATTTTCGTTACGGAATTTCTGGATTCGGTCTCCACGCTCAAGGCCCGCGATAGAAGCTATGCAATAGCTTAAAAGTAATTAAAATAAATTTGTTCGGACTATTTAGTAGATGGTTTATGTGAAGTTTGGTAGGGTATAGTAGGGTAAAGTAGTGTAGAGTAGAATAGTGTAGAGTAGAGTAGAGTAGGGTAGAGTAGGATAGAGTAGGGTATAGTAGGGTAGAGTAGGGTATAGTAGGGTAGAGTAGGGTAGAGTAGGATATGGTAGGGTAGAGTAGGGTAGAGTAGGATAGAGTAGGGTATAGTAGGGTAGAGTAGAGTATAGTAGGATATGGTAGAGTAGAGTAGGGTAGAGAAGGGTAGAATAGGGTATAGTAGGTAGAGTAAGGTAGAGTAGTGTAGAGTAGGATATGGTAGGGTAGAGTAGGATAGAGTAGGGTATATTAGGGTAGAGTAGGGTAGAGTAGGGTAGAGTAGGGTAGAGTAGGGTAGAGTAGGGTAGAGTAGGGTAGAGTAGGATAGGGTAGGGTAGAGTAGGGTAGAGTAGGTTAGAGTAGGGTAGAGTAGGGTATAGTAGGGTAGAGTACGGTGGAGTAAGGAAGAGCGGGAGCGAAGCCGCGCGAGCAAAAGCTAGTTACAATATAAAAGGGATCAGGTGATAAATAACATTAGTTTTAGTATTTGCGAAACTCGAAACACACCTAACCGTAAGGGGCCCAGCAGGGTCGAAGCCTACTGGGGCCAAGGATCTGCTTCTGAAAGGAAGATTCTGCCGCGATACGAAAGGCAACGAAGGAGCAGGAGTAGGTTTTTAGTCAGTAAAAGTCTGACAATATCTCCCGCTCCGCCCAAGAGCGAGGGGTGTCATTGAATGATTTTCCCACCTACAAAAAAAAGTGTCCAGTATTTTTATGTAAAAAATCTACTTACAAATTTTCATAACTGTTTCATGATAAATCACTAAGTTAAGCTTCTTAAGTTAACTGGTTGTCCACACAAGTACATGGTCACCGGGCCATCCAGGCGACTGAGGAGTTGTGCTCCTGCACCCAGCTGTGCGCTGGCGCCTAGTGCCCGCTATGACCTTGTGACCTGTGTTGTACTTAGTTTCGGTGGTGTCCAACTTGTACCCTTTTTAAATATTTTTGGAGAAAAAATCTAACACGCTGTAAAAATTCAGTTACTGATTCAGAACAAATTATATGTCCAACTAGCTGTGCCTGCGACTTCGTTCGCATGGACTACAGGATTTAGAATTTATTTTTTCTAAAATAAAAGTAGCCTATGTTACTCCTTATTACATCAGCTATCTGCGAAAAAAAGTCCCGTCAAAATCGATCCAGCCATTTCAGAGATTAGCCCGGACAAACAGACAGACAGACAGACAAAAATTGTAAAAAATGTTATTTTGGTGTATGTACCGTATATATATTTATAATGCATGTAGTAAAAAGCAATTATTTCAATATTACAAACAGACACTCCAATTTTATTTATATGTATAGAAGATACATGTATAGATGTATAGATAGTAGACGTCTTTTGGCTGAAAGGATAGACCAAAAAATTAAAAAAAAAACCGTTTAGATCGGAAACCATTGCAATCAAAGTCACCCTTCTATACCATAGCCACTTGGCCAAGCGCGAAACTGGCAAAACACTACAATAATAGGATCAATTTGGTACCAAATTAGGGTCGACACGCATTCCACATGCCGAAGTCATGGTCGACCCTATCTATTAGGAGGGGTGGCCCATAAAAATAAAGTGGTACATTAAAATCATATGTTATGGGGTTTTGAGGAGCATCATGGATATCTAGTACCTATGCGATAAAGTAGTTTTGATTTCTCAATTATTCTTGAAAAAAAAGCCAGTATTCTGGAGTCTGTCTAAAAATTCAAACTACTTGGGATTTTTTAAACGAAATAAAAAATCTACTGTTGGCAACGCGAATTTTAGTTGTCACTTGTTAAAAGCGGGTACGAAATAGTTTATTTATTTATTTACTTTTTCATTTATGCACCCACACAAACACTTACAAATGAAATGGACAAATACAGATAAAAGAGTACAAAGGTACTGCTTATTTCAAATGAAATTTCTTCCAGCAGACCTGCGACAGGAGAGTTGGAAGAGAGATGTAGACACAGTGTATACAAATGAGTCAGAAAATTAATAATATACTATATTATCTAAGTTTGATACTTTTATATTATTTATTTTTCTTAGTTAGTGGTTTTATCATTAAAGAGACCGAAATATTTCTATTCAATAACCGGAGTAAAATATTTATAATCACATTTCTCATGATTCCAGATTTATGTTGTTACTATAATTCATATGCAAATGTATCCTAGTTTTTTTAATAAGAATTTAATTAAACGACAAAACTGTTTTTTTTTTTATCTGTTATAAACTAGTACTTGACTGCGGTCCCGCCTGATGGTAAGCAGTGATGCAATCGTTGATTTTTTTTTTAGATTTATTCCTATACCTGTGTTGTAAGACCTTGCTTTGTGCAAAATTTCAGGATTCTGGGTCAACGGGAAGTACCATATGAATTTCGATCTTTGAGAGTATAAAAATATACATTTTTTTGGGACATAAACCGCCGTATCTTTTTTATTCATTAACTTAGAAGTTTGATTTTTTCACAGCTTAAGGAGATAAAGGATCTTGACAGACAGACAGACAGACAGACAGACAGACGGACGGACAACAAAGTGATCCTATAAAGGTTCCGTTTTTTCCTCTTTACGTACAGAACCCTAAAAATGGCTGGAAATCGGGGTCGTGATCTCGGCGGCTGAGACGCAAAGAAATTCGTTCCCTCACGCGAGCGGCTGCCTCTTTCCTTTTACTTTGAAGCCTGAACTAACAATTTCAATACAATACTTCTCCAAAACACAATACATAATATACGTTCGTCAAATCGCCAAGCTAGCACAATTCAGCTACACAATAGCGTTAAGTCGCTCCGTCGAGCGTAAGACGCCAATCAGCGTAATTTGATTCTCGCCCCCCGAGCTCTATGGTATGGCGAGTTCGTAGCTATATGTGTGTGTCTATGGTATATCTCTTGGGTAAATAATTTTAGGGGAACTGTGTAAAATATTATGGTGTTTAACAGAGATCGGTCAGTTTCGAATTTGAGTTGTTTTAACGTGACGCAGCAGCGTTGGAAGGCCTCCACCAAGGTGGATCGATGACCTGGTCAGGGTCGCGGGAATCCGATGAATGCGTGAAGCACAGGACCAGTCGTTGTGGCGACGCTTGAGGGAGGCCTATATCCAACAGTTGACGTCTTTCGGCTGATATGATGATAACGTGACACTTTCGTTTCTGGCTCCACTCAAATCTGTGTATTTATTTCCTCAAAATACCATCTCAGACACTACTCTGCATGGTTCTCATATGATTTGACCATTACATGTTTACTGTATGGTCTTTAAAAGAGACTTTGACCCCTAAGTTTGTTTCGGTGTTTCTTCTCAGGGTAGTCAGCTAGGAAACACCGGCCTCATCTAGTTTAAACTGACGAAAAAAATGTCGCGTAAAAGTGTTGTTTTTTACAAGCTTTTATTTAGTTTCACCTGTCCCGATGTTTGTCTGTCATCAAATCTTGCAAATTAAATTTGACCCAATTCCCGGTTACCGATTGGGCTGAAATTTTGCATGCATGTGTAAATCAGATGACAATGCAAAATCATTATGAGGTGGAGCTGATCTGATGATGCAACTGGCAGGTGGGTATAGGAACTTGGTAGTTAAACGACACAACCCCATCGAGTTTGGGCTCGTGTGATTCGTCTTGACGAGCATTAATTATATAGTTATAAAAGCTTGCTATGAAAATTTGGTTTTCATTAAAATCTTGTTTTAATCTTTTTGCAAAATAAAAAAGTTGCTATGTGATAAAGGAGCTTCATTGGTAAAAGAATTTTGAAAATTAGTCCAGTAGTTTTGGAGTTAAATCGTAACATACATACAAATAAAGGCCAGGGTTAGCTCCGAAAGGTAGCTCAGCCCCGGTATGAAAGGCAAGAAAGAACAGGGTGGGTTTTTTTTAGTCAGTAAGAGTCAGACACTATCTCCCGCTCCGCCCAATGACGAGGGATGTTATTTGGATGATTTTGAAAAAAAAAATTTAATCTTTCCTCTTTAACACTTGCTAACGCCTAATTCTCCATGTCGTGCCTGGAGAATTAGGCGTTGCCGTCGTCGCAACGACATGGAGAAGAAAGACACAAGAACGTACTCTATGGCAAGCTTTAGTGGAGGCCTATGCTGAGTAGCAAGACAATCTTCGCAATACTGGTGTCAATATTAGAAATTTTGTTTAGTAGATAAGAAATATGTTTTGTAAGATTGGTAAATAAAGGCTTTATATAAAAAAAAAACGCCTAATTATATCAAGTTACACACAATTCTAATGTATAACAGTTATCTGCGTCGATTTCGTACACTTTACGGGATGCGCGCACTACCAAAAACTTCTACCGATTTATTACATCTTTAGATCAAAAACATAATCCATTTTCCATTTTAACAGCCACAAAAACAGAAACCCGCCATCTTTTCCATAGAGTACATATAGACCAAAGACCGTTTGCCCATCGACAATAAATGTAACCTTCTCCCGTTAGATTACGAGCACACGTATTCATTGCTCAAGCCATAAATCTGCCAAGGGAGCGATGCACTCTGAAAGTTGCTCTACTTGTAATATATCCGATTTATTTATATTTGTTTTAGTTTTGTGTGTGTGTAGTTTTGAATTTGTAAGCTTAGCTGAAGCTTTCCGATGGATTCAGCATGTAAATGTGTTATCACTTTAATATTATAAAAGCGAATATTTGTATGTAGGTATATATGGGTGGGTACGTTTGTTCCTTCTTCTGTACTGGAATAAGACCAATTCACAAACACACATGCAAAATTTAGTCTTTATAATAATTGTATAATTGTGCAAATCACATAACAGAAGAAAGAGTTAGAATGGCCTTGTAGGCGAGGCAGGCGCGCCACAAAATAGGGCAATGCTCATAATTCAACTACCAATAGCAAATTAGCGCTCTAAGTGTGCACGGTATGTTATAATAGAATAAGTAATCGTATTGGTTTATTTTCTGTAGTGGAGTTAAGCGGTGTGTGACAAGCGGCGACACTTATTGTAGTACAAATCGGAAAGTATTTCCTTTCTAATCTCTTTCATCTTTTCTGTGGTGCGAATGTTTAGCTGTTTAGTAGGTAATTTAAGTTCATCATCTCCCTAGCCTGTTCCGAACTAGCTTGTGGTCGACTTCTAATCTAACCGGATGCGGCTGAATACCCGTGTTTCACATGGAGCGACTGTCTATCAGACCTCCACAACACAGTTACTGGGCAACACGATACTTCTTAGATAAACTAATGGTAGGCTTTCGGACGTCTATGAATGACAACTGGGACCAACAACTTCAAGTGCTTTCCAAGCTACGGTCCTCCTCCTTTTTGCGTCGTATTCTTCAATGCTGAGGGTCGTGACCTCCCTGCTTCATCACTTTCATTCGTATGATGTTCTTCCATCTGTTTTTGTCTCTGGTGGTGTAAAGGGCACCGTACACCGTAGAGTCAAGAGCGGCGCGGTTCTGGTCGGACCAACGAACCAAGTACCAAGCTACGATAATGTACTAAATAAACTTGCCCGCTGTTTCAAAAGCTGTTTATTAAGTTATCAAAGCTTAAATGCTTTGATAACTTACTAAACAACATACTAGATGAGACTGTTTTACAAAGCAGTAATTTAAGTAATTGACTGTCGTTAAGTCTATGTCATTTTTGGGTGGTGGTTTCATAAGTTTAGCATTTATGACTGTAGTTTAACAATGGTTTTATTTACACAAACTTTATGTAGGCGATTCAATATTTACTTTGCATTGTACACCTACACTACCTACTAGGGAATGCAAACCGGTTAACCCGAAAACCGAAAAACCGGTTTTTCGGCATATTTTTAATGATTAAAAAAACCGTTTTTTTTTCCAAGTAACCGGTTTTTTCGAGTTTTTTTTATTACTCTCAAATGACACTATTTTTTCAGCAAACATTGTTTTAAAACGCTGTTGAGGCTTGATAACAGTCGTAGGTTTGTTTATAAATATTTATGTACCATAGTGATAGCTACACCAATTGTACAGTTCTTCTATTTACGATCATTAAAAATCCAGGCCAGCTGCGTGTTGTGAGAACAGGCAGTGAATGCACTCAGGGCCAGAATTAAAATCTCGTAAGGACACCAAAATTCTTATTCGCAGATAGAATACCCTCCGTTGTTACTCATCATAACATCATCAGCTTAAACGAGTCGCTTTTATAGAAGAGAGAGTGAAAAGATCAAAATCTTTGCTTGTTCGTTACACTGATGAAAAACTCAGGGATATTCTTGCTACCAATGAGAAAATTTTCACAATCAAGAAATATGCAATAAGCAAAATTATCGGATGTAAGCTTCTAACTCCAAAAAACACTTTCAACAGGTTATCAGAGTCCTAAATGATCATCATGCAGCATCAGTAATGGCTTGGTGAGGGTATCACGGAATGACCAGGTTCATTTTCGTGAAAATGGGCTACTCTAATTTCAGCAAAAGAGTATCAAGATACTATCCTAAACGCCATAGCAAAGCCTCTTAAAGCCTCTCTCGTTTTGATAACATACTGGGGTTTTTCAGCAAGACTCAACTTCCGGTCACAAGGCACGCACTACAAAGGCTTGCCCTGCAGCGAGTGTTTCGGGCTTCATTAAGGCTGATGATTGACCTTTGGCTAGCCCAAACCTCAACCCGTGAACTACAAATTGAGATCTATATTGGAGAGCATAGGCTGCATGTAACAATAATTCAAAATCCTTAAAAAAAATTTACGATCAGCAGTGGACAACTTTCCAATGATCACCGCGCGTAAATAGATGACGCGTGGCCTGAACGCTTAAAAGTCTGTGATAGAGCTAATCTAAACTAATACTAATACTCGTATAATAAAGAGGTAAAGCTTGTTTTTTTTGTTTTTATGTTTTTTTGTTTGTAGGAGGTAACCTCTGGAAGTACAGGTCCGATTGGTAAAATTTTTTCACCGATAGAAACCTGCTTTGTTCCTGAGTGACCTAGGATATATTTTATGAACGCGAGCGACGCCGCGGGCAAAAGCTAGTGGTGGATCTTTTGAGTAGAAGTATATATTATTATTATTTAGAAGATAAGGGGCTATGCATCACCCGTAGTGTAGGGGATGTAGTCACTGCGACCTAAATGATCTGTTATGACTCGCCACCTTGTTAGAGTAACTCTTTTAGCCCGGAGGCTTCCAAGAAATTTAGAATAATCCTAGCTTTTAGAGTTTTAATCTCCTCCGGGCGAATAATGTGTTGGCTGTTGGTCCAGATGGACACTGCGTTTGTGTATAAGGGTCCGGCATTCACACAAAAGGTGCTTAGGCCTCTCCCTCTCCTGATTACAGTACCGGCAAACATCAGTGTCACTCAGTTCCATGTGAAATTGGTGCCTGTTTAGTTTGCAGTGGCCGGTTAAGGCGCGGGCTATCGCACAAATGTTCGTCCTGCTAAGCTCAAGAAGCTCGGCAGTTCGTTTTTGTGAGTAGTCGATTTGGCGTGTAGCAGTCCTCGTTGTACCAACCAGTACTTTTTTTAATCGCTAAATAGGTTGTCCTTAAGGGTCTGCATGGCCTGGTTCTTTGAGATACCACAGAAGGGGTCTGGTCCTATCTGATGACCTTGAGCCCCAGTCCTTGCAAGTTCATCGGCTTTTTCGTTGCCGTTGATTCCAGAATGACCTGGTACCCATCTCAGAATAACTTTATTCCTTTGGCCCAGGTCATTCAGTTTGTTAACGCAGTGTTTTACCAGTTTCGAATTTAAAGTATTCGAGTTCAGGGCGTTAAGAGCTGCCTGGCTATCTGAGTAAATCAGAATTATATAAGAAGTATATATTAACTTCTAGCTTAGATTCTCTATGTTCTTATATATATATATTCTTATTATATATTCTCTATGTCATTCTTAGACATTCGTTTTTATGAAGATATTAGGTATACAATATATAGGGTGACTGGCAATTAGTGTACGATACTTAAACACGTGATTGTGCTCATGATAACAAACAATTCTTATTATGAGAGCAAAGCCGAAATCGCGGAAAAAATATCAGCTCTTCAGGCAAACATAAATGTACTGAACAGCTGATTTTTTTTCGCGATTTCAGGTTTGTTCCTATAGTAAAAGTTGTTGGTTATCATGAGCACAATCACGTGTTTAAGTATCGTTCACTAATTACCTTATATTTTTTAATAGATAAGTTCCAAGATAAGTTTAAAAATATTTATTTGCAAAATAAATTAAAATTTTGACTTAAAAATAAATTTAAAAAAAAAACTAATTTCAAAACCGGTTACCCGGTTAACCGGTTTTTTTTTTAGAAAAACCGAAAAAAAAACCGGTTTGTAATTTTGGCGGTTTTTGCATTCCCTACTACCTACACTCATTTACATCTTCATAATGATAAATTCCATGCAAATAATATATTAGTATACTAGCTGCTGCCAGCGCTTTCGCCCACGTGATAGAAAGAAAATTAGGTAGGTACCCCAAGAGAACATAAAAAGTATACATCAGCTGAGCGAGTTCAATGACCTGTAGTTAATAGTTGGCGTTGCGTACAAACTACCTACAGGTCATTGAACTCGCTCAGCTGATGCTTTCTTAAAGAAATTAATTTCGTACATGCGTAAATTAGTACGAATTTTTTAAAAAAAGGTACTTCATTTTTTAATTTTATCTTTACAAATCGATAGTGTTTCATGTACCGGATCGACCCTCCACGGGATTAAAACGATTAAAATTTAGCGGTGTATATTACCGCGGTGTACCAAGTTTTATCGAAATCCGTTCAGCCGTTCCAACGCGAAGAAGTAACAAATACACGTTCACACACAAAGATTCGCCTTTATTATATTAGTTTCAAGTAGGTATCTTTCCACGTAGGTACAATGTAAAAAAATATATATTATTAATTGTATTTCTTTAACAACATACCATGTAAATATTATATATTTTTTAATGTATTCTTTTTATTTGGTATTGTTCGTCAAATCGTTGAGCTCCTGACGAATACTAACAAATACTTGCACTGACTGGGCAGGTCCACTAAGAAATGTGTTGTAGTGTGGTTATTTCTTCAAAAGACCATCTGAGACTTCAATCTCAGACAAATCTGCATGGTTCTTATGTGATTTGACCATTACATAATATGTACTGTATGGACCTTAAAAGAGACTTTGACCCCTGAGTTAGTTTCGGTGTTTCTTCTCAGGGTAGTCAGCTAGGAAACACCGGATTCATCTACATAGTTTAAATTGACATGTATAAGTATTTTTAAAAACCTTTTTGCATAATAAATATCATTTACATTATCTATGTTGTTGCACACTTAGTCCAAAATCTTTTACTTTCGTTCAGTTCATCCATAGGTCTGTAAGAAATTTCCCAGTGTTATAAGACCACCTACTATTCAATTATTTTTATATATGTTTGTCCTGTATTAAGTTAAGATGTGCAATAAAGTAAATAATATAATTAATTAGGAGATTCCTTTCTCTGGAGCCCGGTAGCTTGGACTCTGTTCCCGGTACTGGTGTTATATTTTTTTGTTATATTTTTTTGAAGTTATTTTTTTATATTGAATTATTTAAAAATATAATTAACATAAATATGTACTTACATATTAATAAACAAACAGAATAATGATATTAAATACAGCAGACTTTAACTTTATTATTTTTCTACAGATAATAGTTGATTCCAATAAACACAAAGTAGAGCAGTAATCCATCCAGCTCGCTGTCCCAACTTTCGGTATAAATAACAAGACGTTAGGTAGTCTAAAGGGGGATGTCCAACTAAATATACGGATTTATTTTATACTACCTCCTTACAGACGTCGATGTTTGTATGTGTGTGTATGTTCATGATATAGGTTTCGGACTTTGACATCTGATTTTTTATTTTTTACGTCGGACGTCACCAAATTACTTCTCCGGCTCTGGGTGAAATAAGATGGAGTATCATTTATACCACCTACATCGAGGGACTGAAATAATTTACCTGCTGCGGTCTTTTTGTCCGATTATAATTTGAGTGTCTTCAAGGCTAGAGTGAATAGGCTCTTAATAAACTAGTGCGCCTCACCATCAACGATTGCATCACTGCTTACCATCAGGTGGGATTGCAGTCAAGCACTAAATTATATCAATTAAAAAAAAACTTTTACTGACTGAACCTTGTGCTCCTTCACTTGCCTTTTGCATGCCAGAGCCAAGGTAGCCCTATCGAACAATCCTATAGCTTATGTAAATTAACGAATATCTTCATTTTGCAACAGCTCTCTAGTAAAAAGACAAAAACTATGTAGAGCAAATAATAAAAAGGTTTATAAGTCTATCAGTATCAGTCAAGAGTCTTTAAGCCAAGAGCGAATAGGTTACTTCTAGGTAAGCGTAATCCATCGTCGACCACATCATCGCTTACCATCAGGTGAGATAGTGGTGTGCGACCCAATTTATAGTAAAAAAAGTCTATCAGAATGCAAAGCTCCTTTATAATAACCTCTTTTCTTGTGGCAAAACATCAAATAATTCTTCACTTCGAAGCAAAAGAGAGTGACAGATCTTTACTGAATAAAACCCACTCATGTTCCTTCAGTAACCCTTTGCGTTTCACAACCGCGGTGACTCATTCTAACAATACCACCCTGGTAGAAAAGTGGCCTTAATGATTCATAAACTAAGAAAACCGAAGTTTACCTACACTTAAAATACCACGAACAAGAACCGCTATTGAAAAACATCGTCAAAATACCAATAAATTATAGTAATTTACAATTCCAATTATAAATAAACAATAATCAAAAAATGTCGTTAAATCTTTATTTTACAAGAACAAACAATTAGGCAGGAAGGGACCAAACATTATTTTTAAACTTCAACCAAACGTGGACACAGGAAAGTCACGTACTGCCAACATGACTAAACTATTTATTTATCATATCGACACTTAAGCACGATTTTCTATTTATCTTCTGTACCTTTATGTAGGTTTTAATGCATTTATAAGTTATTGAAAGTTTAATTTTGGCTGTACGAGTGTTGACTCTTGCCCTTTATGTGGGAGAAAAAAAAGTTAAAGGGTTCTTTTTGGTTGAACGTTGTGTGGGCGTGTAATGGACGAGCAAATGGAAATAAATTATTTTGTGATTATGTTATTTAATTTTTTGTGATGGGATTAAAGTGATATATTAGTTTTAGATATTGTTTTTCAATAAGTGGATTATGTATGCAATTCTTTATCTACACTATTAATATTATAGAAAATAGGTAAATTTGTATTTTTGTGTGTATGTTTATAATGAATAAACTCAAAAAAAACTGCCGATTTCAAAAATTCTTTCACCATCGGAAAGCTACATTCACCCTGAGTAACATAGGCTATATTTATTACCCGTACGAAGCCGGGATGAGTCGCTAGTGAGAAATAAAGTTGTTCTTAAACTTAACTTTCATTTTACAAATCCAAGCGTCCGAAGCCTGGAATAAACTGGTCCTACTGTGCGGTGCCGCTTTGTGATTATCTTTGTATGTACTAACAAAGGCTTTATTAAGTTGTGAGTTACTAACAATATATGGACTTTTGACAAATAAATGACATATTATTATTATTGTTGTAAATCAGCCTTGTCTCCACGATAAGGAAATATTTTTTTCTGTTAATTTTGAGAATGTTATCTCGTCTATCTGATTTCCGCTTCAAAAGTCTTAACTTTATCAAATTCAAAGTCGGAAGCTTTACCTAATACTTTTTTTTTATTTTTATTTCGAACTCTATACTCCATTGGTTTAGCTACTTAACTAAAGATAAACAATCTTGCTATATCTTTTTATTTAAAATAAATCATGTAAAAGACATACAAAGATTATTTAAATTTAGTTAATTACCTAATATCATCATCATCATTACCAGCTTTTTTTTTTTAAATGTTCCCACTTTTGAGACTCAAGCCTCCTCTCTAGGAGAGGGAATGGGCCGTAATCCACCACGCGGGCCCAGTGCGGGTTGGTGAATGTCACATGTCTTCGAATTTTTGGTTCTAGGACATACCGGTTTCCTCGCGATATTTTCCTTCCCGTTTTAAGAGCAGTGGTGATGAAATAAATTACACAAAGTAATGCGCCTGGCTGGGTTCGAACCCGCGACCTACAACTCGAAAGTCGGGGCCGTTACCACTCGGTCACCACTGCTACCTAACATCGGTTTAGATAAATACCTAAATAAAAGATGGTTTACATTTAGTGGATGGAGTCTAGGCAGGTATTATTAATCTATTGTACATTAAGATTTTATGTTCAATTCCTTTTTAATAATAATAATATACTTAATAGTTTTCTATGTTCAGGCAACAGAGAAAATTCATAAATAATGCCTACACTTTTTAATATAGAAAACAATCTAAGAGCTTTTTATTTATGAATACAGCTAAGTGGTATAAACCATCCCATTACCAACACTTCTAATCCCATTCACCCCAAAAGACCACCAATAAAAATAATACAATAATCAAACAACCAAAAAAAAACATGGCCGTCCGCTGTTCGCGCCAAAATTTGACAGATGCGCTCATGACATTATCGTGTTGGACAAACAACGCCAAATGTCGCGTTCGTATTACAGTAATTGTTAATTATCATTTTTATAAGCTTAGCGGCGGAACTTTTGATGCGATAAATTAGATAAATTAGTTATATTAACATTCGGTTAAATAAATAACAGTTAAGTGGTCCGTGTTTTTATTATTGATTTGATTAATTGAGATTGGCTAGGAATAGATTGATACAATTATGCGTAGGATACAATATCAGTAATCCTTTTTGTGCTATAATAATTGCTAAATTGATTTATTTTTCTCGTAATGTGAATAACAGTTTTGCCGTCGGCTTGTTAGCTATGCGATAGCAGAAAAAAACCTTGGTCCTTGATTTTTGTACTTCAACGTAATTAATTATTTTGAAATAATTTAATTCTGAAACTGAATAGTACATTTTAGGTAAATTTTAATAGTAACTACTATAATTTATTTCGCTGAGGTACACCCACCATTCTTACTCTCACAACAAATGGTCGTGCTCATCACACGAACATTTGTCCTGGGTAGGCATGGATTCCATGACCTCCAGCATAGCAGTCGGAGCCACTAACCACTAGACCAACAGGCCAGTCAAACACAAAACTCACAAAACCGCTGACACAAAATGGCGGGTTGGGTTCGGCGGCGGTTTTAATTAAAACAGTGGTTAGACAAGTAACAATAGTCCACAATGTAACAGAGCCATATCTGATCTCCAGTGAGATGATAATGCGTCCAGATCTCCCAGATTTTAGTAAAAAAAACGACCAAAACCGCGCACTAGCTTCTGACGTTTTATAAGTGCCCGTGTAGGCCTGTGTGAAATAAAATATTTTGACTTTGAGTATATGCGAATGTCTAATATTTTTATGTAAAGAATCTATGTACCAAACATTACTGTATCATGAAAAATCACAAAGTTATGTTTATGTCAGCAAAAGCATAGTCAGCGGGCCATCCAGGCTACTGAGGGGTTGTTTTGCACTTGCACCCAGCTGTTTGCTAGCGCCTAATGTCCGCTGTGACCTGCCGTGACATGTATTGTACTTAGTGTCGGTGGTGTCCAACTTGTGACCTATTTAAAATATTTTTTGTAAAAAATATATCATGGTGTAAAAACTTTTGGAATCCATTCAGTTACCGATTCTGGATAAACTATACAAGGTGTAAGGGACAGCCCTCCACAAACTTTAAGGGCTTGCTCAGTAGACGAAACTGAACAACCTTCCACAAAAATTTTTTTCAGGAAACGAAAAAAAAATTCGGCCTCTCCATACAAACTGTCCAATCAAGTTTATAATTTTCTATGGTGAGACGGGATTTTTTTTTTCGTTTCCTGAAAAAAATTTTTGTGGAAGGTGGTTCAGTTTCGTCTACTGAGCAAGCCCTTAAAGTTTGTGGAGGGCTGTCCCTGACACCTTGTATTATGGTTTCGCATAAACTTAAAATAATGTATGCTTCATTCAATTTGTGATATCTATTATTTATTTATTGTGCACACCTACCACCGTGTTGTCTTCGTTAAACCCAAAGGCTACCTATCGTAGAGAATGCCTTGTTGCGTCCACTTATGTGGCACTATACAGTAGTGATACATAAAGTTTCCTCCTACTCGAGTCGCATACCTCATTACTGAGGGTCGTGAAGTTCCCACTGGATTAGCTTCTTATTGATGGTATCTCGCCATCTGTGACGGTTCTTAGCGTCATGAAGTGCGACGTGCAATTGGGTGTCCAGTGTGGAGCGGACCTGATCTGCCCATCTTATTGAGCTGCGGCCTTTTGATTGTTTACCATCAACCATGCCAGATACGATAAGCTGTTCAAGGTTGTGGCCATTTTTCCTGGCAATGTGGCCAAAGAACTCCAGTACTCTGCGCATGCAGGTAGTCGACAGTCTGATCTTGATGTTCAGTTCACGTAAGATAGAGCGGTTTGTACGGAAAGCAGTCCAGGAAATTTGAAGCATTTTCCTCCAGCACCGCATTTCTAAAGCATTAATGCAGTCGCGGTCTATCTTTTTTAAAGTCCAAGTCTCAGCCCCGTAACTAAATATAGAGAAGTCTAAACATGAATTTTAAATAAATAATATGTGTTTTCTTCCCCAGGTGCCCCCCACGCTCTCCTCGGCAAAACTCGAAGACCGCGCACAGCCTTCACGTCCCAACAACTGCTGGAACTGGAGAAGCAGTTCAGGATGAACAAGTACCTCTCCAGGCCCAAGAGGTTCGAGGTGGCCACCAGTCTAATGCTTACTGAGACTCAGGTGAGGAATGTTTTAACTTTATTTTTGATTTTTTATGAGACATGGTAAGCGTAAGTGTTCGCTATGTTGTGACGTCACGATTTACTGTCAAATCGTGGAAAGAAATTTTTAAACATTAATTAATTTACGAAAAATTTAATTTATTTGTAAACTGTGAACGAAAAAAGTTTAATCAGAATCCAGTTCTACAATTTTACTCATCTCTAAGTTCTTCAATTTTGCCAAAATTTCTTCGATTTGACAGTACGACGAGACGTCAAAACATAGGAATCGGTCCTGTTCTCATTTGGAACGCGTAGTGCATGTACTACATGAATGTGCGAACTAACCATTAAATAAAACACGCTGTAAAATCAAAGCTTTTATCGCAATCACTTTAGGTATTAAGTGACGTATTATTACTATTGACACTGATATATTTATTGCACATTTAAATGCATTCCATGAAATGCTAATAATGTGACAAACTAACGGATATTTTATCTCTGCAAATAATGTTAGCACATTCGGTTAGTCACATCAGTGTTAACTGTTAGCGATCGCTCTTAGTCGGGAAAATTTATCACTCTCTTCAACTCACAAGTTTAACTTCGCATTTTTAAGTCCTATAAATAAAATACCTGGAATATAATTTGGATTAACGACGCCGGCGAAGTCGACCTGGGAAACAGTGACCAATGGGTAGCTCGCTGTCCGACCGTTCGGTAACTGTCCGGACCAAGCCCAAGTCGTCGACGGCGCGCACTGTTCCCGCGCGCCTCAAGGAGTTGTCAGCAACAGCAGGGACCCAGCTGGGTCGAAGCCTACTGGGGCCAGGGTTAGTTTCGAAAGACAGCTCGAGCCCCGGTATGAAGGCTAGAAAGAACGGGGTGGGTCTTTTAGTCAGTAAGAGTCTGTCACTATCTCCCGCTCCGCCCAAGAGCGGGGGTTGTCATTGGATGATTTTTTCCCACCATAAAAAAAAGGTCGACCTGGGAAGAGGTGGCGAGACGACCCAGATGCCTACCGAAAGGACTGGTTCGAGGTGGCTCAAGAAAAGAATAGACTGTTTTATTCGGCCACTGTTTCGCCACAGAAGCGATGATGTGGTCAACCATGAAGCACATTTGCCTAAAAGTAATCTATTCACGTTTGACTTAAAGACTGCTAAGTTGAAGCTAACATGAAACACAGACTCTGGCAGGGAAGTCCAATCCTTCACACAATAATAACCCAAACCCCCCTTAACCCTCCTTTGTTGCGACCATCTTAAAACTTTCTTCAATGAATAAAATAAATCTTATTATTATAGTTAGCCCATATTGTCCCACTGCTGGGCAAATGCCTCCCTCCACTTCTTCCAAACCTCCTCCGATCACGATTCCTCGCTTTCTCATTCCATTTCTTAAGGAAGTGACACTAAATGTTGAAAAAACGAAAGCCATAAACTTTGCCATCTCTAGTCGCTCTTCCCCCTTACATGCCGTTTGTCCACAATTGCATTCCTGTTCTAACCCAGACGATTGTGCTTGTCCTTTCATCGAACATACTGAGTCGATCAAATATTTAGGAGTATTTGTGGATAACCGTCTGACGTGGTCCCAACATTTGACTGCTTTAAGGGGCAGGGTTAGAAAAATGCTGCGTATTTTTGGGCGGCTGGGTAAGATTGCAGATGACTCAATTCTAAAGATGATTTACTTCTCTCTCTGTCAATCCGTCCTCAACTACTGTATCATAGCATGGGGCGGGGCTAGAAAATCCTCATTAATTAAGGTAGAACGAGCTCAAAGAGCTTTGCTTAAGGTTGCCTATGGACGACCGTTCCGGTACCCCACAGATACACTTTATTCTGAGGTGGGAGTGCTTAGAGTCAGACAGCTTTTCATCCTATCAGTCGCACTAAAATTTCACAAAACGTCCAAGAGCACTTGTGTCATGTCAAGTCGAAGGGTACATTGGGAAAAGATACGATGTCGTAAAACGATAGGCAGAAGGTCGTACGGTTATATGGGTCCGCACATATATGGGAAACTCAATGACCGACACAAAATTCTGTCCTTAACACACAACCAATGCAGAAGTATAATAACAAGGTGGCTTCTTACTTTAGATTTTGACGCAACAGAAAATTTATTAGCCTAAGTGATAAACTCACGGAGCACACGTTGTTGTTCATACGATCATATATATTTATATTCAAACACTCACATAGGGACACTCACATTTACGTTTATAACAAATCTTAATTTCTAAACATTTATTTTAGCTAACACCATTATACACACACATTCGGTAACCATTGTTTTATTTATTTATTTTTATTATTATTTTTATTTTTTTATTTTTTTTTTGTATTCCTTCATAAAATTAATTTAGGTTAAGGAACATGTTCTCGAGTCGAAAAAATGTAAGGTACGGAAGGAGCCTGGATCTCACGTCACAGGGAATCCTAGTGCGAGTTCCAGGAAACAAACTTATATAAATGTATCTTCTGTAATAATAAATTATTCTTATTCTTATTATTCTTATTCTTATTCTTAAGTCATCCAGGTCGTACGTGATGTGGAAAATAGAATAAATGTTATCAATTTATAAAATAGTCACAAAAACAACATACCACAATAAAAATAATATTCTAATTTCAAACTCAAACCCACCGACACTACAAACAGCCCAATTTTGACATTTGTTTTGGCGCCAACACCTGTCAACATGGCGGATTTGAGCTTACAAATGTATGTTAAGATTACAAGGGTGGAATCGTAAACGTTACGGCTTTGCAGGTTTACGAAGGTTTAAAGATTAATCTCACACCCTTGGGGTGGGTCTTAGAAATTTATACGATATTTACACCTGTTTGGATTTATACGAGTTTGTCCTTGTATGATTTTAGGGGTGTATGGGGTTGAAAATATAAAAATGTTATTGCGAAATATTTACGTTGTTTAAGGAGTTGAGTTTGAGTTTGTGGTATAAGGAGTTGTTTAAAGTGAGGGTTTAAAAACTATAATAAGAAAATTAAAAAAGAATGTTTTTTTTTCAATATTTTTTAAACTTTAACATAGGACAAGAAAAATGATAACACTTAATTATTTAAAACTACATATATACGCCTAATTAAAACTAACTTACAAAATAAAAATAAAAGCCCTAAAGAACTAAAAAATCTATCTAAAGTACAACGTCGAAAAACTCCTCCGCATCGCTGTCAACTGGCAATGTGCCCAAAAGACTGGCGGCATTGCCACGCTGAATGGCAATGCTTATCCTTTCTCCGAAGTAAAAGTCGGCCCTTGGGTCACGCGAAGTGTCAGCAAGGCGTTTTGAAAGTTTGAAATGTTTTTACATTAAATGACGTTTTTTTTTATTCTGTATTTCCTACTAATTCTTTTTTATTCGTTTAGAAAAAATATCTCCAAAGCTATACCAGTGTCCCTGTGTCATATTCAGTATGTTTTTCCTATTTTAACCAACCTCTATTTTGTCCCCAGGTAAAAATCTGGTTCCAAAACAGAAGAATGAAGTGGAAACGTTCAAAAAAAGCTCAACAAGACTCCAAAAACAAGGACACGCCACAGACTGAAGAAAAAAAACCGAAGGAACAGCAAAACGAACAAGAAAAACCCTCTCCAATGGCGGGAGATTTGACAGCTGTCAAACCTATGTTAGACAGGGATAGAATTATCGCGTTAGAAAGAGAGAGAGCTATGGCTGCCGCGAATTTTAATTCGAATATGGAAAATAGGCGCGGGTTGGTCGTTATGAATCAAGATGGAAGCCGGCCTATGGATATGTTTAGGCCGTACGTGGTATGAGATTAAATTAACTTTTCGTTTTTATTCATTTGTTAGCTTCTTGAGTGATAGTGATTTTAAAATATACATCGCTAATTTTTAATTAGTACAAATATACTTAAAGGGCTTAATAGAAAAGGTCTTGTTATTATTTAAGTAAAGCCTCAATAAATAATATTCATAAACAGCAAAGATATTAGCGTTTGTTTATATCCCAAAATGTCACTCAATTTATGGACATATTGTAGAGGCTATTGATTTTAATGAATAAATGACGATCGAAATAGAAAAACACTGCGCGTAGTATTTTTTAGTAGCCAATTATGACATATTTTCGTGGACAAGTTTAGGATTTTTTTTTACTTTAGACTACAAAAATATGATCAGTAACGGATAGAGCCCCTTTTTTTGTACTAATTAAGAAATAGGGGTGAATGCAAGAAAAAGATTTTTTTATCCACAAACAGTACAGTGCAATGGATAAACAGTTTTATCCTGTGAATTTTTATTATGCTATCTTAATCGAATTACTTTTTATTGTGCTATCTTGCTTAGTATAAATGCCAAATTCGTCAGATAAACGTATACTATAGTTAACTATTAATATTAAGTTAGCATACCCTTCCTAGTCAAGCATAGTGTATATTTCTACATTTATTGTTAAATAATAATAATATCTACATAATTAATAATGTAAATAATAATAATTTGTAATGTGTAATCTAATAATATAAGCAAGTTTATTAAATGACGTCCAGTATTAAAGAATCAACTGACACATCTAATTTTGTGACAAAGTAAAGTCAAACTCACCAGCCAAGTCACAATAACTTGGCAATTGATTAAAAACTGTTATTAAATGAACAATGCTTAGAGCTTGAACTACATTAGACCGACGCACACGCCTAATTTGTACGTAGAACGATGTCGCGTGGCGTGGATCAAGTGTAGCTCTACAAGTCTAGTTTCCATATAAAATGTAAGACCGACGCGCCCAGATCAGCGTACTTGGCACACGAATGTGCAGTGCTACCTTTACACGCGCTGAGCACGTTATGTAGTGAGTATTGAATGAGACTGGGCCACAAAAGAGATAAATACAGAAATCAATACACACAAAGTGCGCTTAAGCAACGCACACATAAACACCGCTCACAGATGCCATCCGCTTAACACGCGTCTGTGAACTTTTTTGTGCAAAAATTAAACAATAACAAAAAGTTGCTATTGTAAGAAAAAGATGGAAATAGAAATGCAATAATCAGCCGAAAAATAAATAAACAAAAGCGTATAGAAACGGCATAACCACAGATTATATTCAATTAGATTACATGCTATTTTAAAGTTATTATAAGGACTGATGCAGGCCAAATTTAGTTTTAGTATTAGTCTTGGTGCATAATATTATGTAGAGCATATTTCCGAATCATTTCATCATTTTTTTTAATCTTCTAATGTTTAAAAATCGCGTATCACGGTGTTTGTTATCGTACTCCACCGAAACGATTCGACCAATTTTTATTATATTTTCGTCTATATTCGGTAGGTCTGAGAAAAGTTCGTAAATCAAATCACATCAAAAGCATTTATTTCAAAGAGACTTTTTACAGACACTTTAATTATTCAAAAATCGGTCAGTCAAAAAAAAAAGTGAAGCTAAATTGTACGTTCCAAAGCATAGATCTCTATGGAGAAGAACGTGCAAGAAAGTCCATGGACACTCCTTTAAACCCTACTCCCCCCCTTACCCCTTTTCTCCTTCCTTTTTATTTTTTAATTATGCACCAAATATTTATTAATAAGAATAATAAATTATTATTTGGCAGGTAGTTATAACTTTTTAGTTCATTACTTGCCATATAATTTATTGTATTAAAACAATGCCAAGTATTAATTTTTACAATCTAATAAAACTTTTTTTTTCACGAATTTATTTAATTTAATGTAAGTTGTAACCAGTCAGTATTTAGTTATTTTTTATTTATAATTGTACAATACTAACAAATAAGACATCTTTCAAATCAGTATTATTGTTTTTAAGTCACTAACTTGAACGCCATTTTGTAAAAAGTAATTATAAATAGTTTTAAGATCGGCCATGCTTTTGTGCAATATATATAAATTATATAAAATCAATAGACAATTATGTATGTTTTCATTTTATAAAAATATTTTAACGCTGTATTTTACGATTTCGTATTATTATTACGTTAACGGAAAATTGTCAACTCCGAGTGATTGTCATCACCATCATCATCATTTCAGCCGAAAGTCAAGTAGGCCTCCCCCAAGTGTTGCCATAATGACCGGTCCTGTGCGTCTCGCATCCATTAGATTCCCGCGACCCTCACCAGGTCATCGGTCCACCTTGTAGGAGGCCTTCCACCGTTGCGTCTTCCGGTACGCAGTCGCCACTCTAGGACCTTTCGTCCCCATCGACCATCCCTCTACCACTTAAATTGCCACATATGATTGTAATATTTTTTTATTAGATTATAATTTCTCGAAATATTTTGCACAAAGGGGATTGCCCATTTGAGGCCATGAGCGGACAATTGACTAGAGAAAAAATACTTTGTTCATTAATTTTTTCATAAAAAAATATGTATTCCCTTAGTTCCAAATGAGTGCCACTATAATAAACAATAAGTGCTAAATAAAAAGTAACTTTATGGAAAAAACAATAGTTTTATCATTGATAGCAATATTTGATGTCCATCTTTGGCCTGGAACACCATAGAGGCTGGGCAATCCCCTTTATTTCCAACATAACCGTGTCTTATTAAAAAAAAATAGTTTACAATTTCTCGCGATAGTTTATAATCTTACGGCATTTGCAATTTTTCGGTGACACACACATTTGTTAATATTAGACTGTGAATTATATTAAGTTAAATTTATACATTTTGTATCGACAATCTACGTAATTAATAATGTAACAGTGTGGCCATATTCTAAGTTAAATCTAAATATAGACGTAGCGATAATAAAATACTTTAAATATTATTAAAAGAAGTACAACTCAGGCCAAAATAAGACTGTCATATCGGAAACTTTTGGAAACCGACTTAAGTACCTTGTTTTTATTTTTAGAAAAAATGACAGCAATGGAGCGACAGGGAATGTCAGACTTTTACTGACTAAAACCCATCCATGTGCCGCCACAGTGACTTGACTTGTCAATCAGTTGACATAAGAGTTACGTAAATTTTGACGAGTCTTTTATTCTGGCCCGAAGTGTACATCTGTCACCTTAATAATAACTGTATATGTTTCTACGTGGAGTCCTGTACCATATTAATAAATAATAATCGTGAATAATAATAATAATAAATTATATGCAAATTATAAATAAAGATATAGTTGATATGTTGGACTTTGCCGTTTTATTGCACTGAAGTGTAATATAAAAACCCTTTCCCTACCCTACCATTTATCTTTTTGGTTCTTGGCTCTAGATAAATGATATTTATTTTGCAAATAGGTTTAAAAAAAAACACTTATACACGTCAATTTTGTTCAGTCAGTTCTAACTAGGTGAGGCCGGTGTTTCCTACCTGACTGCCCTGAGAAGAAACACCGAAACAAACTCAGGGCTCAAAATCTCTTTTAAAGTCCATACAGTAAAAATATAATGATCAAATCATATGAGAACCATGCAGATTAGTGTCTCAGATGGTCTTTTGAAGAAAGAATCACACAGATTTGAGTGGACCTGTTCAGTCAGTGCAAGCATCTGTCAGTATTCGTGTAGCTCAAACTTAGAACTACTAAGGAGCTCAACGACTTGACGAACAATACCAAAGAAAGGATATTTGGGTAAGCCGCAACCAATACTCAAAACTGCCAAACATCATGTTAAAATACAGAAAAGGAAAAAGTAATCCAGCAATAGAGTCGAAAAATGGAAATAGAAATTTGTTATGTGACTTTCCAGTACACTTTGAAAGGTCTCAAATGTACCGGCTAGGCGTATATACGGGGGGGTGGGTGATCGTTGGGCTCGACCACTCCAGTATGATCTAACACCCACCCCAGTATGTCGGTCTACCAATTCGAAATTCTATGATGGACGTGAAAATACTGATAACTTCACACAAAAATCAGGCATGTCAGGGGCCGACCTCCCACCCCTGAAATATCTATACATACTCCAATAAGGTATATAATTCTAGTAGGTGCATAACGTTAAGGTCTATAAAACTAGTAGGTTTATATTATTAGTAGGTGTATAGTGGTAGATCCTATGACCTAAATCCAGAGCAAGAGGAAATGGCAGGCAGTCGCCTTCTTCTGCAAAGTAGTAATGCAAGCGAAGACGGACTTCCTCATGCCCCAGCCGCCGTGACAGGACACCGGACATCAGGAATCGCAGGACGACTACCAGCATCCGAAGGCGCGAGATTGCGGACGGCGGACAAAGGGTGACTTGTCATCCGGCCATACGGTAACCGTCCAGACCGAGGCCAAACCGTCGATGGCGCATTTTGTTCCACATATGCCTGAAAGAGATGTTAGCAAAACCGTAGGGGCCAAGCAGGGAAACACACACACGGAATACACACACACAGGGAATGTCTGAAAAGGAAACCCGTCTTAGAACACAAAAGGCAACTCACTATGAAAACGCATGTTTTCATCCGCCATCGCAATTCTACCACCGGACAACCCGACGTACGGCGAATATTCACCCTTACGTTGTTGAAACCTCTACGGTCCGGACTAAGCGTTTCGCCTCGTCGTTTATACCGCGTACGTCGAAGGACTGGAACAGTTTGCCTGCTGCGGTCTTCCCGTCCGATTATAATTTTGGTGTCTTCAAGGCTAGAGTGAATAGGCTCTTAATAAACTAGTGCGCCTCACCATCAAAGATTGCATCGCTACTTACCATCAGGTGGGATCGCAGTCAACTAGTTTATATCAATTTAAAAAAAAAAATGTCCTAGAACCAAAAATTCGAAGACATGTCTTTCACCAGCCCGCACTGGGCCCGCGTGGAGGATTACGGCTCATTCTCTCTCTTATAAAAGAGGCCTGAGTTCCAGCAGAGAGAATAAAAAGTAAAGTAATAAAGGCTGCTACCGTTTTGAGAGAAATGGTGATGATATAACACAAAGTAAATCGCCTGCCTAGATTTGAACCGACGATAAGCCTCGTAAGTCGGACTTTTACACCCTTTTTTTGAGGTAAACATCCTACCCAAACGTACAAAGCGTTTTGGGAACACATTCATTATGCATATAGCTAATGAGTGGAATTCTCTGCCCGAGTCTGTGTTTCCTGATAGATATAAACTTAGGGGTTTTTAAGTCAGGAGTGAATGGGTTACTTCTAGGTAACCGTGCTCCATAGTCGGCCATATTATCGCTTCAACAAACATTTACGACGTTGAGTTTTGGTGGCAACTTCATGTTATTTAGTATAGTCGTATAAATGTCATAAAGACGTGTACTCGACGGCATTTGGAACCATTTGAGCGCTAAAAGTTTCATATAACAGTCATATAAATACCTACTTAGTCACAGAGTCGCTAAATACACGTCAACAATTTCACTAGATCATCATTCATCATCATCATTTCAGTTGGACATAGATCTCCCCCAAGTGTCGCCACCATGAACGGTCCTGAGCGTCCCGCATCCATCGGATACCCGCAACCCTTACCAGGTTATCGGTCCACCTTGTAGGAGGCCTTCCAACGCTACGTCTTCCGGTACATGTCATGTAATGATAACTGTCGCGACGCGCACGATATGACTTTTATATACCTAACTAGCTTTTTCCCGCGACTTCGTCCGCGTACATAAAATATAGCCTATGTCACTCAGAAATAAAGCAGCTTTCTATCGCTGAAAAATTTTGAGCAATCGGACCAGTACTTCCAGAGATTACTGCCTACAAACAAACTTACTTTTACTTCTTTATAATATTAGTATGGATGTAATCGTTATGTTATTGTCAATTAAATATGATGCAACTTATGTATTGAACATCAGGTTAAATAGTGGTCATGGTCAGACGCGAGCCTATCCATGATAAAAAAAAAACCGGCTAAGTGCGAGTCGGACTCGCCCATGGAGGGTTCCGTAGCAGCAAGTAACATAATATAAAAGTTCTTATAGGTCGTTGTAACTTTGATCGATGTTTTAATAATTTGTATTTTTTTTAGATTTATGACATATTAAAACAACAACTAGTTACTAGATCTCGTTCAAACCAATTTTCGTTGGTAGTTTTCATGGTAATGTACTTCATATATTTTTTTTAGTTTTATCATTCTCTTATTTTAGAAGTTACAGGGGGGGGGGGACACATTTTACCACTTTGGAAGTGTCTCTCGCGTAAACTATTCAGTTTAGAAAAAAATGATATTAGAAATCTCAATATCATTTTTAAAGACCTATCCATAGATACCCCACACGTAAGGGTTTGATGAAAAAAAATTTTTTGAGTTTAAGTTCTAAGTATGGGGACCTCCAAAATTTATGGCTTTTTTTCTATTTTTGTGTAAAAATCTTAAAGCGGTTCACAGAATACATCTACTTACTAAGTTTCAACAATATAGCTCTTATAGTTTCGGAAAAAAGTGGCTGTGACATACGGACGGACAGACAGACAGACAGACAGACAGACAGACAGACATGACGAATCTATAAGGGTTCCGTTTTTTGCCATTTGGCTACGGAACCCTAAAAAGGTGACAAATCTTGTAAAGGCTGATTTATAGACTGTTTTGTCTGAAACTAAAGATTTTTATTTTATTATTTTTAGTGTTTTAATCATCCAAAGATTTCTCTTGCTCTAGGATGGAACAATAGGGAATGTCAGACTTCTACTGACTAAAACCGTGTCCTTCAGTTGCTCTTTGCATTTTAGGGCCGCGGGCACTCTTTCAAACGTGCCCACAGAGGGCCGTTGCCAATGGGCACCCACTACTTACTATTGTATCATCATCATGATGACTGGCCTGTTGGTCTAGTGGTTAGTGCCCCTGACTGCTATGCCGCAGGTCGTGGGTTCGATTCCCACCCAGGACAAATGTTTGTGTGATGAGCATTATCATTTGTTCTGTCTGGGTGTAATTCATATATTTATTTATAAATATACTAGCTGTGAAAAAAAAAACTGACTTACGTGATAAAGTCTATTCTATTCTATTCTGTGCCCGCGACTTCGTTCGCGTGGACCACAGGATTTTGAATTTATTTTTTCTACATTAAAAGTAGCCTAAGTTACATCAAAATAATAAAAGTCCCATCAAAATCGGTCCAGCCATTTCAGAGATTAGCCGTAACAAACAGACAGACAGACAGTGACACAAAAATTTAAAAAAAATATTTTAGTGTATGTACCGTATATAATTCATATGCATGTAGTAAAAAGCGGTTATTTCAATATTACAAACGGACACTCCAATTTTATTTACAATGTATAGATAAGTAAGTGTGTTTATCAGTTGTCTAGTAGGCCCATAACACCAGCTCTGCTTAGCTTGGGACTAGACGGCGTTGTGGGACTAATAGTTGTGGGATACTAATATTATAAATGTGAAAGTGTGGATGTTTGGATGTTTGGATGTTTGTTACTTAATCACGCAAAAACGGCTGAACGGATTTGGATGAAATTTGGATGCATATAGCCTTTGAAATGGAAAACAACATAGGATACCTTTTATCCCGATTCCTTAAGTACCTAATGCCACGCGGGCGAAGCCGCAGGCAAAAGCTAGTTATATTATATATTATATTATATCATCATCATCATCAGCCTTTTTTATGTTCCCACTGCTGGGACTCAGGCCTTCTCTCTAGAAGACTATTGTATAAACGTATCTATATATAACTACACAAAGTATATCGACTGTTTGAAACGGTTAAATAACATGCGACGGTAACGGTTCGCTTACAACACTAAATTAAGCCGAGGGGGAAGGGGGGGAATTGTATGGTGACATGGAAGAGTGAAAAAGTGCGGACAAAAATGTAAATAACGAGTTTTATTTGAGAGACTGTGAAATGTTTGTTCTATGTTTTTATGTTGTGTACAATATAGCATGTCATAATAATATAATAAATTGTGTAATTCATTAAAATATATATATTTTTTTTTTTCTCATAACTTTTGACATTCGATTAACATATTTTTAACTCGCCAAACTTTATAGTTTGATGGCAAGAAACACTCGTTTACAATCAATTTATCTGACATCATAATGCAACACATAAACAGTAAAAGTATGAGTGGTTTTGTTGTCTCAGTATGTGTATAATATAACATGCTTAATCCTTAATTTATATTAATTTAAATTTAAGTTATCTAGTTATGTACATATATTTTACTTTTTAATAGAATTGCCTTTTTTACCCAACTGCAAGAAGGGTTACGTTTTAATAAATTGTCTTTTCTAAGAATGAGTCTAGTAGCACTTTTCTTATGATAAGTGCTATAGTAAATAAAAAAGCAAGAGCAAGAAAGAAGCAAAAAAAAAAAAGAAAAGAAAGCAAGAAAAATAGAAAGAAGAGAAGAAAAAATAAAGAAAAGAGAAGAAGAGAGAAGTGCTTAGTGTTTTATTTATCTCTAAGGCGAATTCACTTTGTTCTTGTGTTTAGGTGGCAATTACTTATGTTACATAACATATTTTTAAGTGTTAAAGTCTGTCTAATAAGTCAACCGACTTGGGAATTTTGTATAATATTTAATCATTTAAAAAAGTATTTTTTACATGATTAAGTATTCGGTACTTTTTATAAGGTTCTTCTGTTAGTAAACTATGATCTCTATCTCTTCATCAACCTTGATTATTAAACCCGTGTTGACTACATCAGATTTCATTAAATCCTAATAATAGATATCAAATTCCATGAACAGCTCAGTCGTTCATAATTATAACCATTTGACAACAAACAAAAAAAAAATTCTTTGAGATCGTGTTTTTTTTAGTCAATAAATCATCAAAAGACTTCTCCAGCTCTATGGTGGAGCGAGAGGGCGTGTCAGACTTTAACTGACTAAAACCCACCTGTGTCCTCCAGTACCCCTTTGAGTTCCGGGAACACAGTAAATACGAATATTTTTCTTACAAATACTCGTATATCTAGGTACAGATAGTTGTTATGCCGGGGCTAGTTGTCTTGTGTATATTAGTTTATATGTTTGTGAACACACCCATTTTGTTTAAAAAATAACTGATTTAAAAATTCAATGACAAAACAAAGATTGTTACTATTTTTGTGTACAATAAAGTTTATTCTATTCTATTCTATTCAATGTTTAATGCACTACTGGAACAATTTCGAGACTATCCCACATTTCCATGTGAGATAGTCCCCCTATATTCTGAAGTGATGTCGGCAGTATAAATTGGTGTGGAAAAACTCCGCCGCTCAGTATTCTGTGCCCGTCGGAGAGCGAGAGGGGAGAATCGCTGTCTCGCTCGCACGGTGCCTGTTATGGATAGCGGGGAGTATTCATAGTGCTGTCAGGGAAACTGGCAAAAGGAGTAATCCTACCTAATAACTTCTTTGTTACAGAAGTTAAGACAGTAAATCCCTTTATATTTTATAATATAAGAGTATGTTTATGACTATGTATGTAAATAGACTATAAGGTACAATGGGGTTGATGTATCCGTGTGGATAAAAACCCCTTAACAATAAAGAATTTTAAAAAAACTTCTAAGTACATACATACATAGATTATGAAATAAAACCACCCACCGTGTCTGTTTTTGATAAACTTAAAAACTAGTACTATTTTTTTTTATTATTGATAGGTAAGCGTTTGACCACTATCTCACCTGATGGCTAGCACGCTTACCTAGAAGTAACCTATTCACTCTTGACTTAAGGACCCCTAGGTTGTAGCAATCAGGAAATATAGACTCCGGCAGGGAATTCCACTGTACGCATAATGAATATTATGTTCTCTAAACTCTTTGTAACACCGCTGTCAAAAACCAGTGATAAATTCATAAGACGTAGCAAGCGGTGTAGTACGAAGCAAATTGCTTAGCACATAACAAACAGTTTAGTATGTAGCAAGCTACGTAGCATGTGGCAAGTTAAGTAGCACATTGCTAATTTCGTGTAGCACGTAGCATGTTGTGTAGCACGTAGCAAGTAGCGTAGCACGTAGCAAACTTTGTGTAGCAGTAGCACGTAGCAAGCTGTGTAGAACGTAGCAAGTAGTGCAGTACGTAGCAAGCAGTGTAGCAAATATCAAGTTGCGTAGCACGTAGCAAGCGATGTAGCTCGTAGCAACTTGCGTAGTACGTAGCAAACATTTTAGCACGTAGCAAATTGCGTAGTACGTAGCGGTGTAAAACGTAGCCAGTTGAATAGCACATAGCAAGTAACGTAGCACGTAGCAAACTTTGTGTAGCACGTAGCAAGCGATGTAGCTTGGAGCAAGTTGATGAGCGAACCGTAGTCACAAAATGAAATATTCCGAGTTCCCCGGCCGCACTATAGCTGCGTGCGAGGGGCGTGTCCGCAGTGATTGATGTCTTTTGTTTAAACAACTTACCGCTGTTTGCAGCCACCGATACGAGCGTCGATAACTTGAGACTGTTCCAGGGGTTTTTAACTTCTGTTTTAAGGGAATTACTAGAAATAGGCCTTCAATTGAGATGGCTGGCGCGGGATGAAGTGTCAGACTATTACTGACTAAATCTAGTTGGCATGATGTATTTTTTATCGTTGACAGGCTTTTTTTTTTTGGTGGCTAAAAATCATCCAAATGACATCCCCCGCCCTTGGGCGGAGCGGCAGAAGTGTCAGACTCTTACTGACTAAAAAACCCACCCCGTTTCTTCTTGCCTTTCATACCGGGGCTGAGCTACCTTTGGGAGCTAACCCTGGCCCCAGTAGGCTTCGACCCAGCTGGGCCCTGCTGTAGCTGACTACTCCTTGAGGAGTGCGGGAACAGTGCGCGCCGATCATTGATAGGCTTCCGTTTGACCTCTATCTCACCTGATGGTAAGCGATGATGTGGCCGACGATGGAGCACGCTTACCTAGAAGTAACCTATTCACTCTTGACTCAAAGACCCCTAAGTTGTAGCTGTCAGGAAACACAGACTCCGGCAGGGAATTTCACTCCTTAGCTGTACGCATAATGGATGTGTTCCCAAAACGCATTGTAAGTTGTTGCAACCTATTTTTAACCGACTTCAAAAAGGAGGAGGTTCTATATTCGGCTGAATGTATGTTTTTTTATTCATTTAGATTTCGAAGGTGGGAGTATTTTTTGGTAGGTTAATAAGAGATTTGCTGATCAGGTTCAGATGGCCGTTGAGGCTCGCGTACCGGAAGACACAGCGTTGGAAGGCCTCCTACAAGGTGGACCGATGACCTGGTGAAAGTTGCGGGAAACCGATGGATGCGAGACGCACAGGATCGTTCATTGTGGCGACACTTGGAGGAAGCCTATGTCCAGCAGTGGATGTCTTTCGGCTAAAATGATGATGTTGATGGTGATGATGATGATGATGTATCAGGTTTGGGGGCACCGTCCCAGCCGGGGAGCCCCAGGGCTCTGCCTCGCCTAGCTCATCGGCAGCTAAGCCAGTGCGTGGTACAATTATCGGCACGGATCTTGAGCGCTCGGCGTCAGAGTGGGGATCGCTTTGCGCATTCCATACATTGGCGAGCCAATCGTCTCCGTTGTTAGATACATGCAGCAAGCGCAGGGAACGAATCATGATTGACGTCTATGACACGAAGGCGCGGCGAGCCAATCACTGACACTCCCCACCCTCGCGTCTCACTTCGCACCACAGACAACATCTCTATCTTATCTATACCCCCACCTCTATAATCTGTGGCACCCACAGATCTATAGATTGCCAAACAATGATGACAGACACAAAACTGTAGCAAGTAGAACTGCAAATAGTATCTGCGAATTCAAACAGAATACAAAATCGAGGAGCGAATATCAATATTTGATATTTGGTATTGTAACGACACCCCGCTCTCGGTTGCGGCCATTTTCGGTTGGGTTTCGCGCGCATTTTGACATTAAAATGGTAGATTGTATTTCTTTATGGTAAGTCAATTTTTTTTTTCACGATTCCTTTTACGTAATTAGCGTTTTAATATTTTTTCTGGATTTATTTTTTGCATGTTTTTCAATAAACATACTGTTAAGGTTTACCTGGGTACTTTTTCTTCCATAAAGGTACTTTTTAGAAACAAAAATCATATGATCAGTCCCACATCTCTTGGCTTGCAAATTACCACAGATCAATTCATAGTTTTACCTCTACTCTAGGTACTTGAATCTAGTCAAAATGCATTATAAGAATTAGACACAAAAAAAATCTGTTTGTTTATTAAATTATATAACTACTTGTTACTCTCCTCATCCTATTTCTTATCGCTGTCCTTTTCAACGGATATAACCAATCACGCCGACTGTTTTTTTTTTTTTTTTCAAAATCTTTGAGCGCAGCAGCACAATATTATAGATAGTCCCGAAAATTTTCTTTTTGTAGCTGTTAACGAAGTAGCTAAGGCAAGTGCCCATACAGCCAACTCTGTATATTCCCTCCTTTTTCACCCCCTCTTTAACTTAAAAGAACATCATTATAACGCACGACCAGCAATTCTCACCACGAACTCGGCGGCGTTTCAAGCTTTTCTGAATTCAACTGTTCGTCAAAAAGAGTTTTACGAGTCTTACGCTAAAATGACACCCACACTTCTAGTGTTAATAAAAACATTAGAAGTGACAGCGTCATTTTGACTCATTTATTCTTCCTGCTCTAGTAAATAATCATCACATTTTATAAAAAGTCATAATTATTATTCCCTTTATTCATTTTTTACACTATAACACATTTTTAATTTTTTTATTTAACAAAATCATATTTAAAAAAAAAACATTTAAATATATAAAACCTTAGTTATCCGCCGATGCAATGTCGGGAGCAGGGTCCAAGTTACCGGTGGTAAGGGCTCCAGAGACAGGAACCTCCACACAATGCGAGCCGTATTGAGGAGTATTGCCTTCTGTATCAGGCCCTTGATCCAAGCGCGCAACGACAGCTTCGACAGATGAATAAAATATAATAATATTATAATAATAAAATAATAATAAAATATAATTTTATTATTATTATTTTATTTTTAATATATTTTTTTAAATAATACCTATTTATTATCTCCTTTATTTTTCTTATACTTAATACATATTTTGATATTTTTAAATATTTGTAATTATTATTATTATTATATTTTTATCGTACACCACATAAACAAAAATACAGGACAAACTTTATTAAAAATATGTGTACAATGGGCGGTCGTATCGCACAGAGCAATTTCTTACAGACAACCTTTGGATGGACTGAAAGAAAGGAGACAGATGTTCTATAACCGCCCTTGTGTCCGCCCTTGTATCTTTTGTTGCATGAAGATTAAATAATTAATAAATAAATAAATAAATAGATGTTCTATATAAATAATAAATATCGTTTTATTATATTTGTAATTGTAAAACATCCAAATGGTCAAATTCGGGACGCCCGTGCTTTTATTGCTAAAAAAAAATAATCTTAATATTTTATACCAATTATAATATTAATTTAAACTAACCCCTGGTTTAATAGGGGAAAGACTTTTTCTTAAATAAATTAATTTACCTAACTAAACTTTTAAGAACTACAAGCATGATGGGGCATGACTTCCATTGTAGCTGTATGCGGCTAAATACCAGTATCTACCACGCGTTCCAAATGAGAATAGGACCGATACCTATGTTTTGACGTCTCGTCGTACTGTCAAATCGAAGAAATTTTGGCAAAGTTGAAGAACTTAGAGATGAGTAAAATTGAAGAACTGGATTCTGATTAAACTTTTTTCGTTCACGGTACATAAATAAATTAAATTTTTCGTAAATTAATTAATATTTAAAAATTTCTTTCCTCGATTTGACAGTAAATCGTGTCGTCACAACATGGCGGGCGATCCTATTCTCATTTGGAACGCATTGTAAGTATTTTACATTTTATCTCTCTGTCTCATCATATTAAAATAATCATAGAGAATAAACGTTTCACAAAAACATTACGCTACGTTATCAAAAACCCGCAATCTCAAAAAAAAAACAGCCGACCAAAAATAACAAAAGACATTACACCAACCGCAAACAATCAAAGACAATTGGGAGAATATTTTTAAAAAAACAACAGCTCGTCACGTCGCAGAGAGGCGGGAAGACGGCGGCCGTTGATTGGTGCAAATTGAATTTGGAATCAAGGAGCGCCGGCGGGCGCGCGGGTGTAAGGGGAGGGGGGGCTGGCGGGGAGGGGGTGTTGTCGTGTTGGCGATCGCTCGCTGATTGCCCGTTTGCGGTGCGACTAGAGAAGTATGGATAAGACCTATTGTTTTAAAGAATTTCGTGTTTTGAGGGAATGCAACTCGACATACATTTTCAGTGTTTTTCATACAACTTCTCTTACGCGATTATGAAGTTATTATACATTTTTTATTAGATATTTTGGAAACACAGTAAGGTATTTGTGGATATTCTGAAAATCTGCTATTTTGCATGAAGTGTCAAAGACTTCATAACTTTACTCAAAAATTTAAAAAAATCATAAAGGATAACAATAGAAGCCTTACTAATTTTATCGAGATTCTATCTAAATATTGAAAATTTTTTCAAAAACTTTTAAGGTTTAAAAATAAACACTTATTCCCAGGAACAAATTTTGTAAAATGTTCGAGTAAATCACGTAATTACCGAATGCTAACAGAATTTTCAGGCGTTATTTCTCTTTTTTCGCGTTGCCTTTTCGTCAAACATCGCGTTGGATTGCGTTAGATGGTTATCAAGCTTTTAAACCATGCTCGATTTTGACGATAGGCGAGTGGAAAAGCAGCCTCTTAAGGTTGCACATAAATTGGGGGGGGGGGGTATTACTCAACAGTTTAACATTGTACATCCAAAATAAAACGATGATATGGTTTTATCTTATTACTAGCATCTGCTAGCGACTTTGCCCGCGTGTAATTAGGTTTCTCCATACAAACTTTGGACCCTCTTTAAGCCCCTTAGGGGGGTAAATTTTGGAAAATCGTCTCTTAGTGCTCACCTATGTCATAGAAGGAAACCTTATGTAAAATTTTACGCTCTTACGCTCTGTAGTTTCGGCTGTGCGTTTATATGTCAGTCAGTCACTTTCTCCTTTTATATATATAGATTAACTTTGTTTGTACAGAAACAGAAAAACAAAAAAGTTGCCGTTACAAAGTTATGAGCCAGACAAAGTTTTTTATCGAAGAGTTCTCCACTATTTATTTGTGCTGTATATTTTTCATAAAACTCAATTTTCCAAAATACTGTGGGACACGATGTCAGACGTAACATCGCATTTCTTGGCCTCACCCATCAGCGAGTTCGAGCGCGCGACTAGTTCAACCTTATTTCGACAATTTGGGATTTTATTAGATGGGAAATTATCCCGTGAGTTCTTCCTCTCTAGCGCGGACCGTACAAAACTACCCCAATTTTACAACACAACATCTACTAGAGTCTGTCCTATAAGTCAACCGACTTGGATAATTATTAAGGTAAAATGAAATCTGATGTAGACAACGCTGGTTCAATAATCAAGGTTGATTAAGAGATACTGATCATTGTTTACTAATAAAAGAACCTTGTAAAAAGTATCGAATATAAGTATTTTTTAAATAATTAAATATTATACAAAATTCCCAAACCGGTTGACTTTTTAGACAGACTATAAGAATCAATTTGCGAATATTAATACAATAGCCACAGAACTTACTCGAAAAAATCCCGCATATAAACATATATTTGTTTGTTATTTTTTTATGCATCGATTTGTGCGTTTGCTTGAAAGTGAAACTTTAAATAAAAAAAATGTAGTATAGTACTGACTTTTCTAATCGACATAAAAAAGGAGGTTATTTCGTCAGATTTTTTAATGTGAACAATACGTAAGTAAAAAAAAAATAAAAAAATTATTGTTAGTCTTATTTACTTTACCGAACGCTGTTAAAGTTTAAAATTTCATACAAAAAGAAACGTTGGGCGAGTTAAATAATAAAAATTTAATTTATTTTTATTTTCTGCAACTCGTAGCGAATGGACCGTAGGTATGCGGTACGAGTTGACAAACTACTCGATAAAAGTGAGTTTTATATGAGACACTATATACTAAAAACTAGCCAGGGTAATAAGGCTAAACGGATTATTGTTACTTATCTACCAAGATTTATGTACTCATGATTTAAAAAGAGTGTCCAAGGAGTTTCTTGCACGATCTTCCTTTAAGATCTACGCTTTGGAACGTTGGATTTAGTTTCACTTTTTTTTTGCTGATCGACATTCTGGGAATTCAAAAGAGCCTGTAATTGGTCTATTTGAAATAAACGTTTCTGATTTCTGATCCATGAAGTTTACTTGAAAAATACTAACAATACAGGAATATCTACATTCAGCTAGCGGTCTGTGTCCTCGTGCATGTATTCCACTCTGTTCCGAGCGTTGAACATTCACACTTCAGTGGCCTATGCTATGTTATATGATCATGAAATACCTAACATGGAGTCTTCTTTGTCTATACGACGATGTCAGAAACTATGGTAATTTTTAACTATATATTGGAGTCTAAAGGAAAATTAGGTGCCTATGATATAGGTACCCGTCAAGATTAATTTTCAGTGTATCATGAAACCAAAATCTATTTAAAAGATATTTAAAGAAAAAAAAAGCAACCGTTTCTTATATTTTTCGACATATGTAAACAGAAAGGTGCCAAAAAACTACTTTTTTAATGCTCTTTCAATCGTATTTTGATCTAAGTTTAAGTACCTATTTGGATGGTTAATAAGTTAGGTACAAAATGTTCAAGCAGTATTAATAGTAGGTACCAATAAAAAAGACTGCATTGTAGCTACCTTTTAAAATCAAATAGCTTGTAAATAAAGCAATAATAGTAGTTTATGTGACTAGGGGATAAAGCAGTGTCTTTAAGTCGCGGGCGGCATGTTGAATTCCGAACGAAACGAAGGTTGCTGATTTTAATCTCGAACGACAGTGAGGGATTTATAAAATTAACTCCCGAGCATCGCGAGGGAGTTAATAAAGAAACCTGAGTGAAGTGAGGAATTCAAGCCGCCCAAGACAAAGACAGCTTTATCCCCGTGTTGCATACTCTACTTTTTACACCATCTGTGAGATAATTAAAAGACAATTTGGTCAACCAAATCATATACTAGAGAAATATAAGTATTAGAGTCTGTCTAATAAGTTACACGACTAGGGTAATTATCAGGATTTACTTAAATCTGATGTAGTCAACACGGGTTCAATAATCAAGGTTAATTAAGAGATAGAGATCATTGTTTACTAACAGAAGAACCTTGTGACAAGTATCGAATATAAGTTTTTTTTAAATGATTAAATATTATACAAAATTCTCAAGTCGGTTGACTTATTAGACAGACTATATACGAGTATTTACAAGTTCATCAAACAAACAAAATTCACTACTCCAAGATTCTATAACGTTCCCGTCAGTACCTACGCACGTTTTCTATTTTCTTTTTTTGTTAGTGGCCAGTTTGAATCATAGTGATTACATACTCTTTGGTTTGAATTTCAAGTCAACTTGTTCGATGCGCCTACATTTTAATTCACAATGTTGACGATTTTTAATGTTCCAAATTCAAATCTCATTATTCCCTAGGGATCGGCCATACTGCATTATCTCCCTAGGGATAGAATGACTTGCTTTAAGTGAGGTTTGCATGACGTATAAAACGACATTATCGAGCAGGTGGTGTAAAAAAATATAAACAAGCACTAAACAAAACACGATAATAAATAAATTCTACGCTCCATTTCACATAAAAGGCTGGACAGAATTAAATCACGACTAACGCCATCTAGCGACGGACTCATGAATACAACATGAACTAGTGACTACTAGATGGCGGTGTTACGAATTTATCGCCACTTTTATTGTTACGACCACTTTGGCCGCGTTTCGCGGGCTTTTAGCTAAATTACTCTCATTACTTACATACTACGTTAACATATTGCTGTTTGCGTCCTGTGCAGCGATTTTAGCGCTGCTTTACTTTGTCTGATATTTTTGGTAGCGCCGAGAAAGTTGCGTTGAAAGTTGGACTAAGCAATAAATGAGGAAAAGTCTCCTTGGGAGTTTTATAGAGAAAAACTAAACAGGTTCTGGGAATACTGACACCATCTGTTTAAGTATGTAGTTAACTAAACGTAAACGATCTTGATACTTATGTCATTTTATTTAAAATAAATCGTATAAAAGACATACTAAATAATTTGAGTATATTACCTAAAATCGGTTTAGGCGAATACCTAATTTTAAACATTTTTAGATAATTTTTTTAGACATTTTTTTCGATAAAAGACATGTTAAGATTGTTTTACATTTAGGGTGAGTTGCACCATTTAACTATAACGATAACCAAAACTTAACCAGCCGTGAAACGGCCACCTATTGGTCAATTCGACGATTTGACAACTGTTAACGGCTTTGTTATCGTTATAGTTAAATGGTGCAACTCACCCTTAGTTAACTACCTGACAAGTGGAGTATGGGAAGTTGTATAGAGAAAAAACTAAAAAATTCTAAACTATACTATCCCTAAACAGAGGGAAGGTTTTAGACATGTTTTTTTTTTTATTTACCTATCATCATCATCATCATCATCAGTGTTTTTAATGTTCCCGCTGCTGGGACTCAGGCCTCTTCTCTAGGAGATGGATATTTATATTTACCAAACAAAACAGACGTACAAAATATAGTTGTGTGTCTCACAGCTGCACCAAAATTGGTTCAGTCCAGCATGAATGCCAGACAACTAGTGTCTGACGCTGCTGAGCTGCTTCTCATATTCCAAGATCGTCGAATATTTTCCTAGTTTCTTTGGTAAGTCACTCAAACCCCAAGCGAACGCCGTGATTTCACGCCATTCAATTAAAGCGAGCGCATATACCTATATTAAAAAATATTGATCGTTTTATACATAGATAGTATCCAAGAATAATTAAATAGGAAGTTCTTCAAGTTGGTAGTCTGTAAATATCGAAAATAAGCAAATCTTTCCATTATTCCCTTTATATACCGACTTATATGCGCTATCGGGTTGGTTAAATCGAAATTGTCCTCCAAAGTCATGATATTCTTCCTTTTTTCTTAATGATAATAAATTGTTAAACATAATCATGGCAATACATCGCTTCAGCAGCTAAAAATCCAAGCTCCCGCGATAAACACAAACAAATAGCACAGATAACATTTGCCGTCGTAATTTGGCTAATGTATCATAAACATTTTTGCTTCATCTGTTTCACTAGGCTGAGTGGGCAGTTACCGTTGCCTGGCGGCGCGGAAAAATATATACCCTTTGTTTATGGTATTCGTTGATATTCAAAGCGCGTAATTTGTGGGGGTAAGCGGACTTATGAGCTTTGACGCATGATAGGTCACGAATAAGCAAATTATGTGTGTTCTTTAATATTAGTTACTAGCTTTTGCCTCGCCGGCGTACATAAAATAGAGCCATGTCACTCAGGAATAAAGCAGCTTTCTATCGGTGAAAAAAAATTTAGCAATCGGACCAGTGCTTTCACAGATTACCTGCAAACAAAAAAAAAACTCTACCTCTTTGTATATTAGTGTACATTATATTATACTCAAAAACAAAGTCGGAGTTGGTGTGTTTTAGGTAGGTACTTATCAGAAAAACTCTACTCTATGGTTATATTCATAACTAGCTTTTGCCCGCAGCTTCGCCCGCGTATATAAAATATAACCTTTATCACTCAGGAATAAAGCAGCTTTTTGTCGGTGAAAAAATTTTAGCAATCGGACCAGTACTTTCAGAGATTACCTTCTACAACCAAAAAAAAAACCTTTTTATATAAATTAGTGTAGATGAGAAATGGCGCTATCAGATAGATTGCCAATAACCATTTACAAAATATTAACTCGCAATTTCGTAAAAAATGTAGCTCAATAAATAGATAACGCAATAGGATCATTTATTTGGTATTCAAAAATAAGCTCTATGCCACCAACTTTTGATATTTAAAACCGAATTAATTACAAGAAAAATCTATAATCTTGACAATACAAAGCTGAAATATTCTGTCCCACTCCTGGGCAAAGGCCAACCTCCACTCCTTTCACTATCAGCTTAAAATAGTTACTCATTCTTAATTATCGCTAACATTTAATCGATTTAATTCCCTGAGCGACCCACTCAGGCTTCGTTCACAGACAATTTGACAAACTTTTAACCGGCCGTATGGTGATTGTATGGTGTTTTTATGTAAATCACCCATTGTACGAGTGCGGTAGAGGATATGGATTTCTTTAGCCGCTGAATTAAGTGTATTTGAAGATTTTAAAGAGATGTTAATACCAGTTTCAGAACTTTTCTTTTTTTTTGTCTTTAACAGGCCTGGTTCGAAATAGCTCGAGAATTTTATTCCTGAGAGAAGTTACGGAAGGCCAATGTGCCCAGCTGTAAGAAAGTATAGGCTAAATAAAAAAAAACAATTTCAATTGTTTTTAGCGGCGAAGTTTGTATAGTGTAACTTAGATTTTAAAAGACAACCCTACTGCTAGGCTGACTTGCTTGGCTTTCACGACAGAAAATGGTTGACATAGTAATTATTCACAAAATACAACAATTGTTATGATGATAAAATGAATTCAACATTTTCCAAGAGTCCAGATAATTCAGTAACTATTTTCACCTTACCAAAATTAATTGGGGTTAGTGCAACATGTCTTCTTCTTCCATACATATTCCTTTTTTAGTCGTCGTCTCAGTAATCACTCATAAATTCTCCCACTCTGGATGGAGCGAGAGGGAATCTCGATCTTTTACTGACTAAAATCTACCCATGTCCCTAGGCCTCCAATTGCCCTTTGCGTTCCAGAACCGCGGTAACTTTTTTGAGCAATCCTGCAGAGTGATCGAATAACATGAAAACGCTGGTAAGTTTTCATAGACTTCACAAGAACTCTATATACTTCCGCCCAAATTTAATCTGTATAATGTTTTCCGATTTCCGACTTGACTTGTGGCAGGCACTTACATACAGCAAATATATGTTTACCGTCAAAACAAGCAAAATTAGTCCTTATTTCTACTGAAATTAGTGTATTAGTCAAGGGTTGTTGGTACATAAAAGATTGTAAGCGATCTTTCTCAAATATTTTAATGGTGGTCGAAAGCGCTCGCAAATCGGCCATATTGGATTGGTTTTCCCGCTTCTTTTGTATTGATTTGAATTCGTTATCTTGTTATTTTCTCTGGTGTAGTGATTTTCGTCAGATTACTTTGGAAAAATATGTTTTTCTTCAGGTGATATTTTTTTTATTACTTGATAGGTTCTCGTTTGAACACCATCTCACCTGATGGTAAGCGATGATGTGGTCGACGATGGAGCACGCTTGCCTAGAAGTAACCTATTATATGTATAAAACATTGGTTTGGGTAGAAGAATATTTATATGGTCTAAAGCTAAATTACTAATAAAGTCGGATAATATACTACCTATCATCACAAATCTATTTTTTTAAAGCAAAATAAAAAAATAAAGATTTCGTAATCATGAAATAATTATTTAAAAAAAAAGAAAGATTCATAAGTACCCTATTTTCTATTTAACTCATTCCGAAGTGATATGATACAGATGATACCCGTCCACATAAAAGATAGATTAAAGACCAATTTGATAGTACCTCGTAAATTATAAACTACTCTCGTCTACTCTTGTAGTGTATAAAATAATATTTTATGACGGCAATCTCAGAGCCCTTTCCCATCTTATAGCAATCACTATAAAATATAACTCGTAAACTGTTTAGTTGATTTTGCTATAAACGCTGAACTATTAAGTGGGCAATCAATGCTATATGTCAGTAAAGACTATAGGTACATATTAAAATACTTCAGATTAATACTATTTAATTAGTTATCATGATCTTTTTAATACTGGTTCCCAAGTTAAGCTTTAGCCATGATAAGAAGAGTAGGTACTGTCCCTCTTTTGATCTCAAAGAACCTCCGTGTAGAGTGGGCAATTAGTAAGCCCAGCAATGGGCTATAGCAGAACTAAAGAAGGGTTAGGGACTGATAAAAAATAAACTATTGTCTTTGGATGTTTTTTAATACTTGCACCGCCATCTGTCTTTGCTGCTTAGTAAAACTACAAGTAGCGCCATCTACACTAAAACTACTAAAATGAAGTTTTGAAAGTTGGCATCAAATACTTACGTAGAATCACTAATAGATGTCGCTGTAAATAGAACATATTATAACCCAACCAATTTGAGATTATCATGGCTACACAAACAAATCACTACAGTTGATTGACTTTAGAAAGTATTTTTGATTTATTTACTTTATCCAACTTTAGTTTTGTAAAAGTTGGCTAGACGGGAGCATGTTTCGCATGTATTGTTAAATTATTGTTTATTTATACGTTTAAATGTTAAGAAAACAATGTGAAGTGTAGTTTATATAGTGTTTTTGTTAAGTTTTTGTGTTTGTGTACAAAATGAAAGTTATTGAAGCTAAAATAGTAGTTTTAGGATCGCAAGGTGAGTCGATTACATTTTGAATTCTTTCAAGTTTTTCTTAGGATGTCGTAATTGTACTTCAAATTAATTCGTTTATCGCTACTACTATCATTATATTTCATCATAAATAGGCATCCGAAGAAAAACCATTACCTATTTCTAGTTTTCAACTCGTTGTTATTTCAAAGTTGATTGTTTATTGTTTTTGTACGATTAGATATAGGCATTTATCTTTAGATCATTGTTCTACTAAAAATTAGCTATTGTTATGCTATTATTACCAACTCGATATCAACTGATCTAATTGAACGGATTTCGAAGTAGCCACTGCGAAAGCGCGCGAATTCAATAGACTTTGAAAACTTTTTTTATTGTCAAAAAAAGTTCAAGTGGCTAACAAAAAGACCATTGTTATTTGTTTTAAGTAATAATAAATTTAACTGATTTTGATAATCAGTCAGATATAAGTACAACCCAAGTCAAGAGTGAACAGATTACTTCTAGACAAGTGTGCTCCATCGCTTTCCTTCAGATGAGATAGCGGTCAAGCCCAAATCTATGAACAATTAAAAAAAAATGTAATATTAGTTTGTGCCATAATTGGCTTCACCTGCATGAACATAGGAAATGTATAGCCAGCTAATCCCTATATCAATCAGTGATAAAAGAAGAATTCTACTGGAGAAAGAATTATTAAAATTAGTGCAGTAGTGTATTAGTTTTAAGCAAAAATACAAATATTTTTTTTCCTAGCCTATACCGTCCCACTGCGGCGCAAAGGCCTCCCTTCATTAATATTAATATATTCCACAACTATCACACAATACCGCCGTCTAGTCCCAAGCTAAGTAGAGCTTGTGTTATGGGTACTAGACAACTGATAAACATACTTATATATTTCTAAATACATAAATATTATAGATAAATTACACCCAGACACAGAACAAATGATTATGCTCATCACACAAACATTTGTCCTGGGTGGGAATCGAACCCACGACCTCCGGCATAGCAGTCAGGGTCACTAACCACTAGTCCAACAGGCCAGTCAAAATTCATTCCTTTCATTGTTTCTGGCTAATATCTAAGTCATTTCGCCATCTCCTTCTTGGTCTGCCGCACCCCCATTGTGCGATTTCAGGGCACCGACTATGATTGAAATGCAGATTGATGACGTGGCTCAGAAGGCTGCCCAGCCTAACGTCTGCTGCATGCCGATCGAGCAGTGGTGACCCAGTACAACATAAAATACAATTAATCTTCTCTTTATAAAGTTATCAAAAAATAAAAGACTTGTTTTGACATTTGTATTTTGACATCGTAGCGGCCGGCTTGTCCAGTGTAGTGTAGCTACTACTAAAATAGCTACTACTACCACAAGAGCTACAACACCGGACCCCTTCTTCTTCCTGCCCTTGTCCCATTTTATTTGGGGTCGGCGCAACACGTTTTTTTCTTCCATTCTGTCCTGTCACTGGCCACGCTATCACTAACTCCCTTTTCTTTCATATCACTTCTCACACAATCCATCCCTCTTTTCTTTGGCCTCCCTCTCCCTCTCCATCCATCCACATGTAAATTCATAACTCTTTTAGCAACATGCTTTTCATCTTTCCTCTTTACATGACCAGCGGACACCGGACCCCTAATTATTATTTTATTATTTCTTTAAGTTTCGTTCCAAGTTATATTCTAGGGTTTTTCTCAAATGGTGGGATCGCAGTCAAGCACTAGTTTATATCAATTTAAAAAAAAAAAACTTTTATTTTTTAACGAGTTTAACCTTTTGAATACCATAATTAGAGACACAATAGAAACACCAAGAGAAAGAACTCCAGCGTTTGCTTGAGGTTTAATGAATTACTTAAAAGTACTAACTGTGCCCAGAGGCTTGGTTTATTCCTATCGGCCAACCCCTGAGTTTGCCACTGGGGTGCCAACCCAAACTCAGGGGTGGCACATTTTTTACGTTCATGCAGGCGAAGCCAATGGCACAAGCTAGTATTACATTTATATTTTTTATTGTTGATAGATTTGTGCTTGACCGTTATCTCATCTGATGGCAAGCGATGGAGCGCGCTTGTATAAAAGTAATCTGTTCACTCTTGACTTAAGATTCCCGGGTTGTACTTATATCTGACTGATTATCAAAATCAGTTAAATTTATTATTACTTTGTTGCCTTTTTGTTAGCCACTTGAACTTTTTTTGACAGTAAAAAAAGTTTTCAAAGTCGACTGAATTTGCGCGCTTTCGCAGTGGCTACTTCGAAATCCGTTTAAATATATCAGTTGATATCGAGTTGGTATTAATAGCATAACAATAGCTAATTTTTAGTAGAACAATGAACTAAAGATAAATGCCTATATCTAATCGTACAAAAACAATAAACAATCAACTTTGAAATAACAAGAAGTTGAAAACTAGAAATAGGTAATGGTTTTTCTTCAGATGCCTATTTATGATGAAATATAATGATAGTAGTAGCGATATATGAATTACTTAAAAGTACTAACTCTGCCCAGAGGCTTGGTTTATTCCCATCGGCCACCCCTGAGTTTGCCACTGGGGTGCCAACCCAAACTCAAGGGTGGCCAATGGGAATAAACCAGAGGCTTTACTCTTGTGAAGGTGAAAAATTGGCCCAAGAGAACTTAATCCCAGGATAAACAGTAATCCTATATATGCTATTCCAGGACAGTACCCATTTACCAAATTTAATCCAAATCAAACATAGACGGAGAAACTTCAAAGCCTTGAGCACAGGCATAGGGTGGCCAGCCTTTCGGTGTCTTACAGGTTGCATTTTGGAGAGTGTGTGCAGAAATTACATGATTTGATTCCGCCATCTCATTTCTACCATCGAACAAACCGACTTACGGTTAGTATCTACCCTTACGTTGTTGAAACGTCTACCGTCCGGACTAAGCGTTTCGCTTCGTCATTTATAGCGCGTACATCGAAAGAATGGAACAATTTGCCTGCTGCGGTCTTCCCGTCCGATTATAATTTAGGTGTCTTCAAGGCTACAGTGAATAGGCTCTTAATAAACTAGTGCGCCTCACCATCAACGATTGCATTACTGGTGGGATTGCAGTCAAGTACTAGTTTATAAAAAATAAAAAACTTTAGCCTTTCATTAGGGTGATTTCAAAACATAATTATGGAAAGAGTATCACATATTTAATTTCCTTATTTTTTTCCTGAAAACTTATGTACTAATTGTAATACTATAGTTAGAAAGTTTATCCTGATAATATTATGTGGATCATTATAACTGAGTCATTTTTTAACTGTAAGCATGACATAAGCTGTAATCATGTAATTAGTGACAATACTTTCTTACTATGTTATAAAAGCACAAATTATTCTTAACTATATTTTGCCCGCGGCTTCGCCCGCGTGGCATTAGGTACTTAAGGAATCGGTATAAAAGGTAGCCTATGTTCTTTTCCATGTCAAAGGTTATATGCATGCGAAATTTCATCCAAATCCGTTCAGCCGTTTTTGCGTGATTTAAGTAACAAACATCCAATCCACACTTTTTTTTTTTTTAGGATATATTAGTCAGGATTTATAAAACACCAAGCTAATACCGGTGTTAGTTCTATCATTGTCTTTCTGTTGTGTCTCTAATTACGCTATACGAAAGGTTAAATTATATAAAACAAAGTCAAAAGGTTACATTATATTTAAAAAAAAATGAATGTATTCCCAAAACGCTCTACCCATTCTTACAATATGATTACACTACACTCCAAATGGCCATTATAACAGAAATGATTCATCGCTTGTGAAAATCAATAAATAATCAAGTTTTATTGGTCAGTTCCTGTACTGTGGTTATATGCAATTATTGATATCTAAAGTAATAATAATTACGTAATAATTCTGTTGCGAATGGTTGAGTACTAATGGTCCAATCGTAACGGGCTTGACTAGCGAGTTGGTACAGGTCATGGTCCAGAGCGAGGAGGAGTGGCAGGCGGTCGCCTCCTTCTGCGAAGCAGTCATGCTAGCAAAGGAGGAGGCCGACCGCATCAGGCAACGGCGCTCACAGCGCCCCAGCCGCCGCCGGGATTCCGATCCCGATTTCCGGCCATCGTAGGCGCGGGTTTACGGACAGTGGGCAATGAGTAGAACGCCGTCCGACCGTCCGGACCAAGCCCAAATCGTCGACAGCGCGTAGTGTTCAACGCGCGCCTCAAGGTGTTGTCAGCAAGCAACCGTAGGGGTCCAGCAGGGTCGAAGCCTACTGGGGCCATGGGTAATGCGAAAGAGATCCCGGGGGCCCTGGAACAATGGCACAGAAGGGATAGGAGAGGGTTTTTAGTCAGTAAAAGTCTGACACTATCTCCCGCTGCTCCCACCGCTCCATTCTTGACATTTTTCTCCTGCGCTGTCTCGATCCAGTCCTCGTGGTACGCGTCTAGATCATCTCGGACCTCGCCACCTCCTTCTAGGTGCCCTTGATGGCGCTTGCCCTTTGCAGGAACCCACTGCGTGGTGACAGTTGCCCCGCAGTCACTGTGCATGCGGCTGACGTGACCCGCCCAATCCCATTCAAGCCTAGCAGCCTTTTTGCCCATGTCTTTTACGCCCGTTTTGGAGCGCACCGTGTTATTGCGTATTCGATCTGTTCTTTTTACACCCAGAATGCTGCGCTCCATAGCTCTGGTAAACCCTAATGCCAGCCATACACGGTCAAACCTGTCGTCAAATCGGTAATATATAATATAATATAAGGCGAAACTTTTGCAGTTCGGTGAGCGATCAAGGTCTGAGCTCTGTAGGTTAGGAAGAGCAGGCGTATGACTTTGTGTAATTTATTTCATCATCAAAACGGTGAAGTAAAACATTGTGAAGAAACCGGGTGGTTTAGAAAAAGTCGAAAATTGTGAAGTCCATCGACCAGTGCTGGGCCCGCGTGGTAGATTACGGCCCATTCCCTCTTCTAGAGAGGAGGCTGGAGTCCCAGCAGTAGGAACATTGTAAGGCAGATTATGCTATGCTATGTAATGCTAAAATTTTAAAAAGTATACAATTGCAATTGCTGCTAAGGCAGAGGGCGTCCACACTAGTCAGAGTCACCCATCGCGACCGATCTTCAGCTTTACGCTTCACCTAGCTCCATGTCAATCCGATGGCCCTCGCTTCTGCCAACACGGTAATTCGCCAGATTTGCCGAGGACGGCCACGCTTCCCTTGGGAATTCCAGTCCAACGCCTGTTTAGGTATGTGATCGGAAACCCTCCCAAGCGTGGTGACGTTTGATCTGCTGGTCGATCGGGCTTTCATGGCATTTCTCCAACAGCTCTAAGTTTGAGATGGTCTCGGGCCAGTAAATTCCGAGGATGCGACGAATACAACGGTTTACGGAAACGAGGATTTGGCATGAGATTGTCACCTTCCACGTTTTCCCATAAAGCAGCACGGATATTGAACAAGCAGATGAGCTTTATTATCAGAGGCTGTGATGGGTGTTTTCTTGAGGGATCAAAATCAGGAAAGAAGATCGCAGGAGAGCCTAGAGTCGCGAAACTTAAGTGGCAGTGAGCAAGGCACATTACTCACAGAACAGATGGGCGAAAATTTCGTGGAGTGGCGACCGCATACCGGAAGACCATCAAAGTGGACCGATGAACTAGTGATGGTCGTGGGAATACGATGAAAGCATGATACACAGGACCAGTCGTTGTGGCGACAGTTGGGTGGAAGCCTATGTTCAGCTAGCGTTGCCAGGGGTCAGGAGAAAGCTGGACACGGTCAGGCTTTTTAGTGGCGTATCCGGCGTTCCAAATGAGGCGGAGTCCGGCTCGTCCGGCTTTTGTCTGACCACTTTATTTAGAAATGTCATTTGAGTTCTGCCTTATCTTGTCTCGTTGGCACAAGCAGAGCGGACATGCAATTAGTCTAGCAATAAATATCACTTAATTTTATTGGTTTTTGATTGGAATTTAAAGATTTTATGAGTCTAAAGTCACGTTAGACTAAAAAAAGAAATATCGGATTTTTAAATAAATAGGATAGTCGGTCCTGCTTTTCGATTTCAAGACCTGGCAACCGTATGAGCAGTGTAAGTCTTTCAGCTGAATAATGATGATGATGATGATGGATTTAACAATAATGTTTGTACAATCTGATTATAAATACAATATCCTCTCCGTTTTCCTTCAAGGATTAACGTTATTATTATTTTAGTGAAACTAGTGCTTGACTGCGATCCCACCTGATGGTAAGCAGCGATGCAATCGTTGATGGTGAGGCATAGTTTATTAAGAGCTTATTCACTCTAGCCTTGAAGATACCTAAATTATAATTGGACGCGAAGGCAAATTGTTCCAGTCCTTCAATGTACGCGGTATAAACGCTTAATCCGGACCGTCGTCCGTATTCCGACGTAGACCGATCGTATTCGCCGTACTACGGGTTGTCCGATGGTAGAAATGGGATGGCAGAATCAAATCATGCAATTCCCGTGCACACTCTCCAAACTGCATCCTGTAAAACACCAAAAGGCTGGCTTCCCCACGCCTGCACTCAAGAATAGAATAGAATAAACTTTATTGTACACCAAAAAGTAATACAGCTTAAGGAAAAAACTTAAATTAACGGGCACAACGGCGGTCTTATCGCTGAGAGCGATCTCTTCCAGACAACCTCAAGGCTCCCTCAAGCCTTCGTAGCCAAATCTGAATAAAATTATAATGAAAATATTCGGATTTCCACATTTATTCTGGTAGAAAGTGCCTTAGGGGGTCTCTGCGATTTGGCTTCTACTTAACTTTAATGGGTTATATCTTTGTTATTTTTTGTTTAATCGATAAAAGAAAAAATATGTGTCTCATCTTGGTCAGTTTTGGTTTAATTTACAAATAAAAAAATACGTGTCCCTTATTTTTGAATAATCTAAAGGACGGACTAATTACATTTTTTTACGGCAACTAGCCTATTACTGCGTTATTTTTCTCACATAGGTATAAAAGCTTTTGCTAGCGGCTTCGTCTGCGTGAATGTTGGTTGTCATGGAAGTCGAATTCGAAGTAAAATCCTTGGAGTTCAAGCTTCCTCCATACCAAATTTCATCAAAATCGGTTCAGTAGTTTAACCGTGAAAGCGTAACAGACAGACAAAGTTACTTTCACATTTATAATATTAGTATGGACCAGCTGCCCCGCGAACTCCGTACCGCCTGACAGTCAATGAATGTAGTATATCTTTCGATATAGTCAACCGACTGCGATGAAACAAAGCCTAAGTAATATATCAAGTTACACACAATATTAATGTATAAAAGTTATCTACGGCGATTTCGTACATTTTACGTGATGCGCGCGCAACTGGAAACTTCTACTGATTTATCTTTTTTTATGAATGGTCAAAACATAAAAAAAAATATTCATAAATTTACTGATATATTTATGACTCATCATCATCATCATCATCATCAGCCTTTTTAATGTTCCCACTGCTAGGACTCTGGCCTCCTCTCTAGGAGAGGGAAAGGGCCGTAATCCACCACGCGGGCGCAGTGCAGGTTGGTGAATGTTGTCACATATCTTCGAATTTTTGGCCTAGAACCAAAAATTGCCGGTTTCCTCACGATGTTTTCCTTCACCGTTTTGAGAGCAGTGGTGATGAAAAAGATTACACAAAGTAATGCGCCTGGCTGGGTCCGAACCCTCGACCTACAACTCGTAAGTAGGGGCCATTACCACGCCACCACTGCTCTTCATCTATTTATGATTATGATAATGTAATTAACTTACACTATATTTAATCTTTTCCTAGCAGTGGGACAGTAATGGCTAGGAAAAAAAAATCTTTAAATAGGAAGTAAGAGTACCTATTCAACATTATGATAACTAAATATGTATTGTCGTATTGATTATTTACCAAATAAATGTAATCTCTCAGATTGTGATCAAATAGGTGTTAAAAAATATGATAAGATAGCAATTATTAAAATATTTTCGACTGTGTTGCAGAGTGTATCGACGTGCCTAATTAATCAATATGTAAATGATAAAATGATAAGTTTATTATAATTGTTAATATAATTAGAGAATGGAAAGATACCTAATATTTTTTTTTAAGATATTATATTATGTAAATCGTCTACGGATAAGGTGTACGCTCCAAAGAAACCCGCGAAATTAAATTTTTCTCATGTTTTTTGCATTTTTAGGGTTCCATATATCAAAAAGAAAAAACGGAACCCTTATGGGATCACTTTGTTGTCCGTTTGTCTGTCAAGAACTCAAGACCCTTTACCTCGAGACCGCGTAGAGGTATCTAGTAGAAATTAAAACCATATACTCAAGTCTGCAGTCCCTTGAAGCCATCGCTTGAAGTTGAGAAAAAATCAAACTTCTGAGTTAAGGAAAAAAACAACATAAATAGGTACTTATATTTCGAGGACGAAGGACAAAGTTTGAAGTAACAACAAAATAGTTTTCAGATTGCTATAAGACCTGTTTTTTTTTGGTGGGGAAATCATCCAATGACAACCCCCGCTCTTGGGCGGAGCGGGAGATAGTATCAGACTCTTACTTACTAAAAAACCCACCCCGTTCCTTCAAGCCTTCATACCGGGGCTCGAGCTGTCTTTCGAAACTAACCCTGGCCCCAGTAGGCTTCGACCCGGCTGGGCCCCTGCTGTTGCTGACAACTCCTCGAGGCGCGCGGGAACAGTGCGCGCCGTCGACGACTTGAGCTTGGTCCGGACATTTACCGGACGGCCAGACAGCGAGCTACCCATTGCTCAATGTCCGCAAGCCCTCGCCTACGGTGGCTGGAAATCGGGATCGGAATCCCGGCGGCGGGCGGCGAGAGCGCCTTTGCCTGATGCGGTCTGCCTCCTTTGCGAGCATTACTGCTTCGCAGAAGTCGGCGACCGCTTGCCACTCCTCCTCGCCCCGGACCATAGCCTCAACCAAGGCCCAGCGCGAGAGCTCTCCGCCGCCGATCGCCCCCACGAGGGCACGGCGATGCTCCGCCCAAGCAGGGCACACCTCGACTGTGTGCTCCACCGTGTCCTCCGAGCGTTCCGCACAGTGGCGACACCCGGGCGTCACTTCCTTTAATCCTTTAATTCGGAATGCTATAAGACCTTGCTTTAAGTCAAATTTCAGGATCCTGGGTCAACGGGAAGTACCCTATGAATTTGGATTTCCTCGAGAGTGTCGAAATGAACGTTTTTGCCACATAAAGCGCAGTATCTTTTTTTCTCTTTAACTTGCAAGTTTGATTTTTTTACAGCTTCGAGAGTCCGTAGACCTGAGGTTTTAATTTCAACTCGATAGGTAACCTCCACGCGTTCCTGAGATAAAGGGTCTTGACAGACAGGCAGACAGACGGACGGACAACAAAGTGATCCTATAAGCGTTCCGTTTTTTCCTTTTGAGGTACCTACGGAACCCTAAAAAGAGTATTTTAGCGTCCTCTATTAGTATTATCGATATAAAGTACACACAAAGACATTAAATATATACTCTCTTTAAATCTATTTGAGAGTTTGAGTACATACAATAATCTATTTTAGAGTACGGTTGGCAAACCTAGATGTCTGCCATGTACCATCGCGGTCATTTCTGCCTGATCACTTAAAAAAATTATCGCTGAATCCTGCGGCGTGACGCCAAATCAAACCCTTTGAAGATTTCGTTTCAAGTGCAAGCAAAAATGAACTTAGCGGTGGTCAGGCGAAAGTGTCTTTGATAGTACTGGTAGTGCAACGCCAGAATGTCTCAGTTCGTCTAAAGCTATGGAATAGCTATTTCGTAAAAGTCATTCAGTCAAAAGACCAATCAACCAGACAGTTACATAGTATGACAAAATCTCAAATATATGCAGAATTTTATCGGATAAGCAGTTGATTCTTATCGTACATACATCGCAAGGCCGATAGTGAAATTATTGAATTGTTTACAATAAATTAGAATAAGTTACACGAGGAAGATTTGAGATATTGTTTTTTATTTAATGGCATATAAATTAAAGTAACACTCAGTCATTAGACCGATGCACACGTGTTACCTACACGCCTGATTTGTACATAGAATGACGTCGCGTGGCGTGGATCTAGTGTAGCTCTACAAGTCTAGTTTCCGGGGGCACCGACTCCGTGGGTGTTCGGGGCACCCATGAGAAATAAACAGTGGGTGCCGACGCCGAGCACCCCTGAGAATAGACTTCAAGAAACAGATCAGCAATCGCCTTTTAGGAATAAGCTTTTTTTCCTTACCCGACGACCCGTTCAGCGCAGTGGTTTAGAACGCCGGTTGAGACGCAAGGCCATTTATTTATTCTCAAGGAGTTGTCAGCAACAGCAGGGACCTAGCCGGGTCGAAGCCTACTGTGGCCAGGGTTAGTTTCGAAAGAAAGCTCGAGCCCCGGTATGAAGGCTAGAAGGAACGGGGTGGGCTATTATTCAGTAAGAGTCTGACACTATCTCCCGCTCCGCCCAAGAGTGGGGGATGTCATTGGATGATTTTTCCCACCATAAAAAAAGGCCATTTATTTATTTGTTGGTCGGTTAGTGTGCATTTCTCTTCTCACACTTCGCCACTTTTTCGAGTTATCAAATGAGCATGAGGTTTTTTTAAAAGCCGGCCCCTGCTAGTTTCCATATAAAATGTATGGGGACCGACGCGCCCAGATCGCCGGTACGTGGCCTTTAATGTCGTGATGGTCCAGTGTGTACGGCACTCGCCTCTTATGCATGAGGTTATAGGTTCGCAACCTGGCAAGTACATTAGTACTTGGTGAATTTTTCATTCTTATGTACTTTTCTAAAATTCTAAGTTTATCTAGATCCTAGATTCTCAGACATTACTGATACTTCGTGTTTCGGAAAGTACGTGAAGCCGTTGGTCCCGGTTGTTATTTGTAAATATCCTGTAGGAAGGTACGGCGAGCAATACGTAGCTCGCCGTCCGACCGTCCGGTAACCGTCCGGACCAAGCCTAAGACGTCGACGGCGCGTATTGTTCCACGCGCGCCTCAAGGAGTTGTTAGCAAACCGTAGGGACCCAGCAGGGTCGAAGCCTACTGAGGCCAAGGATTTGTATCTGAAAGAAAGAATCGACCCCGGTACGAAAGGCAACGAAGGAACAAGGGTGGGTTTTTAGTCAGTAAAAGTCTGACACTATCTCCCACTCCGCCGTTCATTGGATCAAGCGGCGTTTATCATATTTTGATACAGTCGTATTTTCAAATTTTTTGGTCACATAACGTCCGAGGGGAAGTGGCTATTGAGCGACTTGTGGTCCAGGGAAAGGTTGAGGGTACCAGGCCACGAGAAAGGTCGTATATGAAGTGGTCTGACCAGATAAAGGCGGCAGTAAATGGCTCATCATCACTGCACTAGGAAGGCGGCCATCAGAGAGTAGTGGCGGCGTGTTGTGAAGCTTGCCACCAACACCTGAAGTGATGACCGCGACCACTCTGTCAAGAATGATACCGACAAGGAAGAAGGAAGAGGTATAATATTGGTTAAGTCCAACATCCAACCTTCAAAGCCTTGAGCACAGACGCAAGGTAGCCAGCCTTTCGGTGTTTTACAGCATGCATTTTGGAGAGTGTGCGCAGGAATTGCATGACTTGATTCCGCCATTTCAATTCTACCATCGGACAACCCGACTTACCACGAGTATCCACCCAAACGTTGTTGAAACCTCTACGGTCTGGACTAAGCGTTTCGCCTCGTCGTTTATACCGCGTACGTCGAAGGACTGGAACAATCTGCCTGCTGCGGTCTTCCCATCCGATTATAATTTGAGTGTCTTCAAGACAAGAGTGAATAGGCTCATAAAGTAGTGTGCCTCACCATCAGAGATTGCATCACTGCTCATCAGATAGGATCGCAGTCAAGCACTAGTTTAGTTTATATAGGATTAAAAGCGTTTTAAGAACACATTTATTGCGCGTACAGCTAAGGAGTGGAATTCCCTGCAGGAGTCTGTGTTTCCTGATAGCTACAACCTAGGGGTCTTTAATTCATGAGTGAATAGGTTACTTCTAGGCAAGCTTGCTCCATCGTCGGCTACATCGTCGCTTACCATCAGGGCCTCAAGTCTGCTAATACAATAGTGTCAAAATGGTCTATCATTGCCTTCATAATTGTTGATTTTGGCAAGTTTTGTAAACTACTAATATAATGGCGTCATTATGACTTTCCGATGGTCTACCACTGACACTCCATTGAAAGAAATAGCATAGAATGGTAATCTCGTACATAATGACAAATGAATATCTGACGTATGCGGTAGTCTGCAAAAATTTTGACAGTTCCTTTGATCAGTGACCTACCATTACAACGTCATTGCGCAATTAGTGCTTTTAATAAGCTCGATATTGTCATTCTATCACAATTCTATTATAAGACCATTGATCGATCAATGATCGATCATTATGAATTAGCAGATTACAAACTTAGCAAAATGACAATGGGATTGTGTTAGAATGACGAATTTATAAAAATAGTAGACTTAGGCCCCAGGTGAGATGGTGGACAAACGCGAGCTTATCAATAATATAAAAAAACAATACTGGTAGCTGCGTGTGGTTACATTGGAAATCGCACAAAAGATAAGCAGTACATTGCGTAAAGATAACAAAGCAAGATAACCAAAGAAACTTTCCTCGACAAACTTAATGCTACAACCTCACTTTCTGATTTATAATATTGCCTAGCTTGCTGCCTAGTTCAGTGTTAGAAATCAGCTAGCAGTGCGTTAAACCGTAACGAGCGAGGCTGAGATATGATACCTCCTTGCTTACCTATGTGTATCTCGGCCAAGGGAGGTACTCAGATCTCACTTGGATACTGTTGGTGCAATATTAAATGCTGTGGAGGCAAAGATCCAATAAGTTTATGGCTAGTGGCATCTATGACGCCGCATAGGAACTATAATTCAGAATCTTGCATCGCACCTTCGTACGTGCTCCGTGCATCGCACACATAACATATACGCTAAAATAATTGCCGAAACGGATCTTGAGCGCTCGGCCTTAGAGTGGGGATCGCTTTGCGCATTCCATACATTGGCGAGTCAATCGTCTTCGTTGTTAGATACATATACATGCAGCAACGCACGGAACGAATGAGGAGTGACGTCTAGGACGCGATGGCGCGGCTAGCCAATCACAGACACTCCCCGCCCCCGCGTCTCACTTCGCACCACTAAAGAGACCGAATACTAATTGACTTCTGCGCAATTTGAAGCCAGCGCTCAAGATCCGTGGCGGCAATTGTAGGTATACAAATAATAGTTTTAGTATATGCGGAACCCTAAACACATGTCCAGTATTTTATGTAAAGATTCTTCTACATAGAGATCTACGCTTTGGAACGTACAATTTAGCTTCACTTGTTTGACTGACCGACATTTTTATAATTCAAAAGTGCCTGTAGATTTGAAACAAACGTTTCTGATTTCTGAAAGAATCGATGTACATTTCATAACTTAACCGAAAATGCTTCGTATCGAACCATTTTCGGTGCTAGATCTAATTAAAAATTTAAAAGAAAATAAACAAGTTTTTAATAAAAAAACACTTTTTTATAGCAAGCTATTATAGCACGGTATAATACCTATATAATTACACTCGTCAAGACGAATCATACGAGTCCAAACTCGATGGTGTTGTGTCGTTTAACTACCAAGCTCTTATAGCCATGTTCCGGTTCCATCATCAGATCATCTCCATGCCTCTGATTCTGATTTACAAATGGATGCAAAATTTCAGCTCAATCGGTAACCGGGAAGTGGGTCAAATTCAAGTTGCAAGATTTGATTACAGACAAACATCGGGACAGGTGAAACTAAATAAAAGCTTGTAATAAAAACTATCAACACAGCTTGAAGGGATTAATCTCAGAAATTCCGTCGCCAATCCTTATCAAGCTCACCTCCTCACTCCGTCTGCACTCTCCATCGTAATCTAATCAGATAAGAGATAACGCACAGTAGTCAATAGCGACATATCCTCTCGATTATGTTGTCAATAACGTTATCGGCAGCGTGCTTGCTGGATCACGTCAGATTTGACCGACTAGTAAGAGGTTGTTGAGATAGACATTGTTTAACTTTCGATTTCAGTGTTTAGTACATCAAACACACATACATATAGTCATACATATGTCTAGTAGTAGTGGTCTATTACATTTAAGGGGCCGGCGACGGATGAATTTCCATACAAACGTAATACCACGCTCATTTGCAATTGGAGCATATTTCCAACATATTATGATGATATTCGGTTATAGACAATATTTATCTAGGCCCCTTAAAGTAATTTTATAAAGCTGAAGAGTTTGTTTGACAGCTGTAATCTCGGGAACTACTGATTCGATTTGAAAAGTTATTTCTGTGTTAGATAGCCCATTTATCGAAGAAGGCTATATAACATTAAGCTATGACCAAAAGGAGCGGCAACAAAATATTTATACGCATCCGCAGAGTGGCCAACATATAGCTGTACTCACAGAACAGATGAAAGAGGTTATAATGGCTTTGTCGCCGGGGCAGCTGTGCTACAAAGTAGGACAATGCTCACAGTTCAACTACCAATAGCAAACTTGCGATCTAAGTGTGCGTGGTCTGTTAGCTGCGTAATGGGCGTTCGTATTGGTTTATTGCCTGTAGTGGAGTTAAAGGGTGGGAGACAAGCGACGACACTCGTTGTAGAACAAATCGGAAAGTATTTCCTTTCATTTTTTCTGTGGTTGTACTGTAACATAAACTTTTACAAACCCTCTTGTAAAGTATACGAGTATGTTATTATCAGATTGACTCATATAGATCATTATTAGTCATGCTTGCGCACTTGTTATGTCTTCAGTAACGTACTCGGCTTGTTTGATATTACTATCGTATAATCAACAGCAATCACCTTCCTTCGAAGTGGTGTAAAGACCACAAAGGAGCTGAGTAACCAGGTTGTCTAATACATTTGAAGATTTCATGGAAACAGATAGACGGATATGAATGAAATATAAATTAAATAAGGCTCTGAAACGTGGTCATAAGAAGGTTTAAAAGTCACCCTGAGGGCAATGGAAAGGGCTATGCTCGGAGTTTCCTTGCGTGATTGTTATTAACGATTGAAGATATCCGCAGCAGAACTATGTTGCCGACATAGCACAAAAAATCGCCAAACGAAAGTGGCAATGGGCAGGACACATTGCTCGCAGAACAGATGGTCGTTGGGACCGAAAGGTTCTAGAGTGGCGATGACGTACCGGAAGACGCAGCGTTAGAATGGGACCAGGTGGACCGATGACCTGGTAAGAGACTCAAGGACCGGTCGTTGTGGCGACACTTGGGCCCATATCCAACTGTGGACGTCTTTCGGCTTCAATGATGATTAACCATAATATATGAAAAATGTCAATAGCTGAGCTCGAGTCCGCAGTGCGCTGGTACAGCGGAATTTCGACCCAACTGCACCGACCACTTACTATTTATTTATGAAAATTTATACAAATCAAAATCCGCATTTAAAAGCTTTTACGTGTATAACGAGTTTCCCAAAATAGGTGATAGGTGTTGTGAAAAAATATGTAACATTATAATTAATTTTTTCGTTGAGCGCGCTACTTCTAAGCCGAAAAACGGAGCATAACCTTTGAGTCACGCTGCTAAGTATTACTCATGTCCGAAAAAGCAAAGGCACAAAAAAGATAGGTACAGAAGACAATATTATGTATGTACTTCAGTTTTTATACCTACGCTCGGTGGACGCACACTAATGAGCGTTTGAGCCGGAACTGTTCGACGAGTAATCCGAGACGCGACCGAGACATCGTGTCCGTGAGCGGTGTCTGTGTGTGCGTTGCTCGAGCGCGCTTTGTATGTAGATTGACTTCTGTACCTATATATTTTGTGGCAAAGGGCACATTTTGGCGGTTCGGCATATTGTTGATACACGTTTGGGAAGGTTGAGTTTTAAAGGGTAAGAGATGGCGCTAGACAACCTGTATAGCTCTGTCTCTTACCCAGACTGGAATAAGAATAAAATAATCTCACTTTGAACGTCATGCTAACCTAGTGAGAGTCCCGAGAATCCGACGGATGTGAGACGCATAGGACCGGTCGTTGTGGCAGCAGGCGCGGGGAAAGGCTGGATTCGCGCCATGATACCAACTTCCAGCCGTTCGTGATACGAGTTCCAACCCACCATCTACAGACCTTTTTGAGAGAGGACTTTTGGCCCAAAGGTGTCGTGTATCGACGTTTCCGAGGACGGCCACGCGACACCACGCAGCGGAACACGACGCCGATGTTACGTGTTTAATTATAAATAGTACTACGCGTTCCAAATGAGAATAGGACCGATTCCTATGTTTTGACGTTTCATCGTACTGTCAAATCGAAGAAATTTTGGCAAAATTGAAGAACTCAGAAATGAGTAAAATTGAAGAACTGGATTCTGATTAAACTTTTTCCGTTCACAGTTCATAAATAAATTAAATTTTTCGTAAATTAATTAATGTTTAAAAATTTCTTTCCTTGATTTGACAGTAAATCGTGATGTCACAACATGGCGGGCGATCCTATTCTCATTTGGAACGCATTGTATATTTTTATTAGTTTATTTTGTTTATAAGATTGTAATATTATGTATTATATATATGGGCCTTAGTTGCCTTACAATAAAGAAATAATAATAATATGTCCAACAGTAGATGTCTTTCGAGGGAAGTGATGATGATAATGATTATAATTATAGTACGAGTACATTTCATTAAAATATAATACGATACTGTATAAGGTACAGGTAGCAACCCTACTCTTAGGTGACCTATTAGATATTGCTTGCCCCAGACCTAAATAACTCAGATCCTATTACGTCAACATTTATTTTAATGAAATTATCACAATAGACGAATAACTATGTTACGACGAAGAACTAGTTTCACTAATATTTCCGCCTTGCATCACTCTCCTTGATGAGCAAACAAACCTGTTTTATAAAAATACTACTATGCTTGTCACACGCGAACAGGTATAAGGGGTGTCTTTGACATTGACGCACAAACGAATACTAGGGATCCAGTACATGATTCTGGAGCCCCCCAGTGGAGGAACTTTTCGTCGGCGTTTTCCTAATTAAAAAAAAGGGTAGTATTTAAACGAGTGACTGTAAATTAAAATTTAAAGTGACAAAAATAATTATTTTAGGTTATAGAAAGGAAAGAAAGGTAGTAGTCGGCGTTGCGTACAAACTACCTACAAGTCATTGAACTCGCTCAGCTGACGTTTTCTTAAAGAAATTAATTTCGTACATGCGTAAATTAATACGAGTTTTGAAAAAAAGGTACCTAATTTTTTAATTTTATCTTTACAAATTAATAGTGTTTCATGTACCGGATCGACCCTCCACGGGATTAAAACGATTAAAATTTAACGGTATATATCTAGAGATTATATACCTCTTACAAACAAAAAAAAAATACAAATTTTTCCTCTTTATAATATTAGTGTAGATTAGTGTGATAATTTCACGCTTGTCGCTTTTAATGTATTTACAGTTAAAATATTTTCGGTCGCTGGCCCACTTTTTTATTAATTATGTTTTTCTTATTAAAATTCATAGCTACGAGAATAAACTAGTTTCAGAAACCAATAAAAAAATACTTGGATTGTCTTTCAAAAGTTTCTTAACTTTTTGATCTCCACTTCTGTTTTCGTACCTAGCAAAAAAAAAAGCAAAAAAAAACACGTTTGTTGTATGGGAGCCCCCTTAAATATTTATTTTATTATGTTTTTTAGTATTTGCTGTTATAGCAGCAACAGAAATACATCGTGTGTATAAATTTCAACGGTCTAGCTATCACGGTTCATGAGATACAGACAGGTGACAGACGGGCGAGACAGTACTCTCGGCCGAGTACTCGGTACGTGTAAACACAGCGCCGAGTGCTCAGCCGAGCGCTTAACTCTACAATTCGCTAGCATTCACTGTCTCGGCTGAGCTACATTTTATCAAGGAATTTTAATAGGTTAATAATAGGGTCCCATTCTTACCCTTTGTAAATTACGAATTCAAACGTGTATTACGGAGATAACGTCACGTAAATTTTTGAAAATTAAACAAAAATAAAGCTTGTTTTTTAAAAGGGTCTAGCAAAAACCAAAATCTTATATTTACTATGTTTTTTTTTTATAAAAATAAAATACTCTGTGACTACTACCGGCTCTTAAGCGGCCGTGGGCACGTTGTTCGCAGAACAGATGGTCGATATCGAAAGGTTCTGGAGTGGCAACCACGTACCGGAAAACACAACGTTGGAGCCAGGCGTCCCTCGAAGTGGACAGATGGCCGATGCGAGACGCATAGAATTTTAACCGTTGTATGTCCAACAGTGGACGATTTATTAGCGTTTAAGTCTGTCATGTAGTCATGACCGTGGCGTGGTGGACACAGTTTTGCTTTGTTACAAATACTAACCATTGTTTAATTTTTGTTTCAGGAGTGGGCAAAACCAGTCTGGTAGTGCGGTACATTGGCAAGATGTTCTCAAAGCACATATCGCCCACGATAGGAGCTTCCTTCTTCACCTGCAATATTAACCTGGAGAACGCCAGGGTCAAACTACAGGTAGGTAAAAATTAAAAAAAAAATACTCCAGCCATACCATGATAGCTCTTTTTTTTTATCTATTATAAACTAGTACTTGACTGCGATCCCGCCTGATGGTAAGCAGTGATGCAATCGTTGATGGTGAGGCGCACTAGTTTATTAAGAGCCTATTCACTCTAGCCTTGAAGACACCCAAATTATAATCAGACGGGAAGACCGCAGCAGGCAAACTGTTCCAGTCCTTTGATGTACGCGGTATAAATGATGAGGCGAAACGCTTAGTCCGGACCGTAGATGTTTCAACAACGTAAGGGTGAATACTTGCCGTGCGTCGGTTTGTTCGATGGATGGTTAAGGCACCCGCCTCTCATGCAGGAGGTTGCCATTTTAATACCGGGTACTTTTCTAAGTTTATCTGGGACATTACTGGCACCCAGTTTTTTTTTCCGGTGGAATAATCATCTAATGACATCCCCCGCTCTTGGGCGGTACGGGAGATAGTGTCAGACTTTTACTGACTAAAAACCCACTCCTGTTCCTTCATTGCCTTTCGTACCGGGGCTTGAGCTATCTTTCGAATTAACCCTGGCCCCCGTAGGCTTCGGCCCAGCTGGGCCCCTACTGTTGCTGACAACTCCTTGAGGCGCGCGGGAATAGTGCGCGCCGTCGACGACTTGGGCTCGGTCCGGACAGTTACCGGACGGTCGGACAGCGAGCTACCCATTGCTCGCCGTCCGCAAGCCCGCGTGACACCCCGTGCCTCAGAAAGTGCGAATGACATATACATATAAAGAAAGATTTATGAATGACCACTGGAACACACAGCTTTATAGTTGGTCCCGGTGGTCAATCGTAGATCGTTACAGGTATTGTGGCCAGTAACTGGATTGTGGTCTGATAGCCCAATTCATTAAGTTTATAATCCTGCGGATATCTTCATTTCTGATTCGATCACGCAATCAAACTCCGAGCATAGCCCTTTCCATTGCCCTTTGAGTGACTTTTTAAGTCTTCTGATGACGCTCATTGTAAGCGATCACGTTTCGGAACCATATGTCATCAGTGGCAACACGCACTGGTCATTGACTTTCGTCTCGAGACACCAAGAAGAGAACCGTTACAGGGAGCATTCAAGTATTACGTAACGTAATTTGGGGGGAGGAGGGGTCTTGTATAACGTTACGGTGCGTTACAAGGGCTGGGGGAGTATTTAAACAACGCGTTACGTAACATTTTTTTTTTTTTTTTAATAAAAAAGCTAGGGCCATAGATTAAGGCTTATAGTCTCTTGAACCATCTGGCCAAAATTATGTGGACGCACCTCTCGCACCCGCCTAGGCGGCAGTACGCAAATCTGTGCATTTATTTGCGGCCAACAGCGCTCGGAAAGCGCGCGGCTGACCTTTAAATCCATTTTCTTTGCGAAATATTGATTGATTTACATATGCAATGTTCACTTTGAAGAATATTTAACCACCAACTTTTATGTGTAAAAATGTTTCTAAAGATCCAAGCCGTTTCGAAGGAGTAAGGAAAAGTTGGGAAAAGTTGCGAAATTGCTAAATATTTTTTTAGACAAAAGTATTAATAGCACGAAAAAATCAAATGTTGATAATGTTGTTCATGAATCTACAATAAACATATATTTTTTTCAAACCTATTAACCTGGCCGTTACCGAGGAGTAGGCTTCAGAAAGTCACTGTTTTATGGCACTTTTCGGGCGCTTGGGCCTTAAGCATTGCCATACAACGTGGCAATGCCACCAGTCTTTTGGGCACACTTCCAGTCGACAGCGTTGCGGAGGAATTTTTTGATGCCATATTTTAGTTAGGAGTTATTGTTCTTTTTTAATTCTATCTATATTTAATACTACTAAATTGTTAAATAAATATATTTTTTTATAAACAGCTCAAGTTATTAAATAATTTTGTAAAGAGGTTTAACATGGATCTGATTCTCCACAAACTTCTATATTTCTATGCCTTATCGATCAATCACAAATCGTTAAATATATTTTTATGTTTATAATAAACAGTTTTATAAGTCAATGTGGTGTCGTTATTTGATAAGAAACACCGAAACAAAACCAGAGGTCATACGACAACTTGATTAGACCCAAGATCTCCTGTTTACTATTGACACCCTGTGCGATCTACCAATTACATACTTATTGAAATCTTAAATGAAACAGCATTGTTCAGTACACAATCATGTAGTATTTTTTTTTAATTTTATTAAGGGAGAAAACATAAGTGTGAAAATTATTCTTAGTAACTAGGTACTTATTTACCTTTATATTAGTGTAAGTATTGCGTCTGAGCATCTTCCACTAGTTTAGCATAATATTTTTTGCCTTGCCACGATCTACTGGACTTACAGTCGCGATCGACCTGTTGGCCATCCCTGGGCTAGATAATATCCACAAGATACTATGTTTCCTATGTTTCCAACATATTTAATGAAAAATGTGTAATAACGTAATAATCGCGTAAGAGCGGCTGTATGAAAAACAGTGAAATTGTATGTCGAATTGCATGCCTATAGGTGGGGATCGCATATCCATAAAAAACAGTGAAATTGTATGTCGAATTGCATGCCTTTAGATGGGGCTCCCATACCCACAAAAAACAGTGAAATTGTATGTCGAATTGCATGCCTTTAGGTGAGGCTCCCTTACCCATAAAAACAGTGAAACTGTATGTCGAATTGCATGTCTTTAGGTGGGGCTCCCATACCCATAACAAAAGTAAACAAGTGCGAGTCGGACTCGCCCATGAAGGGTTCCGTAGGAGCAAGTAACATAATACAAAAGTTCTTGTAATGTGTTGTAACTTTGATCGATGTTTTAATAATACTGTATTTTTTCGATTTATGACGCATTAAAAAAAACTACTTACTAGATTTCGTTCAAACCAATTTTCGTTGGCAGTTTTTTTTTTTTTTTTTATTGTTGATAGGTTCGCGCTTGACCGCTATCTCACCTGATGGAAAGCGACGATGCGGTCGACGATGGAACGCGCTTACCTAAAAGAAACCTATTCACCTATTCACACTAGTTTTTATAGTAATGTACATCATATATTTTTTTAGTTTTATCATTCTCTTATTTTAGAAGTTAGAGGGGGGGGGGGACACATTTTACCACTTTGGAAGTGTCTCTCGCGCAACTATTCAGTTTAGAAAAAAATGATATTAGAAACCTCAGTATCATTTTTGAAGACCTATCCACGTATGGGTTTGATGAAAAAAAAATTTTTGAGTTTCAGTTCTAACTATGGGGACCCCCAAAATTTATTGCTTTTTTTCTATTTTTGTATGAATATCTTAATGCGGTTCACAGAATACATCTACTTACAAAGTTTCAACAGTATAGCTCTTATAGTTTCGGAAAAAAGTGGCTGTGACATACGGACGGACAGACAGATAGACAGACATGACGAATCTATAAGGGTTCCGTTTTTTGCCATTTGGCTACGGAACTCTAAAAACGTGTTTTGTTTTGCCGTTTTCAGCTACGAACGGTACGCAACTCTTCGTGCGCCAGTCCGACTCTCACCACGGAACAGTAAAAACAGTGGAAGAAGTAAGTAGGCGTGGCACTGTCGCCGCTAGTAAGAATCGCGTTGCGCACTTGCTGTTCAAGCGCCCTCATTCTCTAACTAGACTGCGCAACATAATAATTAACGAAAAATAATATTAAAATGCCTTATTGTCCCATACTGTACTTTAAAAACCATAGTCTGACTAAAAATCTAACTCATGGAGGTGTATCATACCACCGAAAAGTATTATTTTCGGATTTATTTTAATAAAATGAAAAAATAAAATTACGTGAAACATTGCGCAGGATATACAAACAAAACTAGTTCTTAGTGACATCGCTACAAAGTTGATTTTCTTTTCTCGGTTATTAGCTTTTCTGGAATATTCGTTAGTCTACCTATACTTTTGACGCTATCCAAATAGTGCGGGACTTTATCGATAAAATCAATCGATATGTATAATATGTATTACATTGCCTTTTTAAAATAAAAGTAATTATATATTATAGTTTAATAGTTTTTGTAAGTAATATAATACAGATAATTATTAAATTAATAAATTTAATAAAAATAAAAATTGTGGTATGGTATTTGTGATGTATTTTAAATAAATTTAGTTAAAGAGTTAGGAACAACATAGGGCGTTTGAATTATACTTAATATTCTTATGTTTAGCAGTGGGCGATGACGATGATTTCAACTGAGATGATGATAATTGATGTACTATGCAAAGAAATACCCTATTTACTACCTACGTTTAAAAATTGCCTTTAATCATATTAATTTCATAATTTTAAAACTATCACACTATCGCATACAATTTTTTTTTTTGCATGATATGTTTTAAATACGTTTTCATACAATCGATACATATTTCGATCGAATAAGGTCACTTCCCTATCTGAGTAGCAGCGAGCGCATTCGCGTCAGTGATACGCCATTCAAATACCAATCTTATTTTTACGACCTTACAGTTCATACTGAATATTATATACTGAACAATGCCATCTAGCGACGAGTGGCAGTACTTGGTAGTCAAAGATGTATTTCTTTCTTGTTTTTGTCAATTTGATTTATAGTCTTTTGAAATTAAAGTTGCATTTCGTATATTTTTTTTTTGCATTTCGTCTACGCCCTGTTTTTGTTTTCAGCCAATCATATTTTTAGGTTTGCAGTAAGAGTAAATTGTAAATGTATGAGTTTGGCGACACCGGTTCTGGAACAAACATTTTCTCAAGCTACTTCCACTGTTTTTACTGTTCCGTGGACTCTCACTTAGCAATTTTTTTTTTAGGTGGGAAAATCATCCAATGACATCCCAAACTCTTGGGCGGAGCAGGAGGGCGTGTCAGACTTTTACTGACTGAAAACCCACTCCTGTTCCTTCTTTGCCTTCGTCCCAGGGCCCCGGATCTGATTTTCACACTACCCGTGGCTCCAGTAGGCTTCAGCCGTGTTGAGCCCCTATGGCTTGCTGACATCTCCATGAAGCGCGCGTGGAACAGTACGTGCCGTCGTCGACTTGGGCTTGGTCCGAACGGTTACCGGACGGTCGGACAGCGAGCTACCCATTGCTCCGCAAGCCCGCGCCTACGGTGAACTCGAACTTAGCTAGTTTTTTTAACCAATATCCAAAAATTAATATCATTTAAGTACAATCAAAACTAGATTGTCTCTACTTACGATAGGTGAAGGCATTCAAAATTCAGCAAGCGACGCGAATCCGATAATCCTGTTTGAGACGCTTGACTGGGCATTACATCACCTGATATAAAAAAAAGCCGACAATGGAAGTACTATAAGCCGCTACTGTGGTTTTTCCTTTGTTAAATCGGCTACTTTTTATCTATAGAGGCCATTTTTTTTTTGTGTGTGTTTACAAACAAGTCTAGACACAACTATCACACAACGCCGACTAGTCCCAAGCTAAGCAGAGCTTGTGTTATGGGTACTAGACAACTGATAAGCATACTTATATATTTCTTAATACATACATATATAGATAAATTACACCCAGACACAGAACAAATGATCATGCTCATCACACAAACATTTGTCTTGGGTGGGAATTGAACCCACGACCTGCGGCATAGCAGTCAGGGTCACTAACCACTAGACCAACAGGCCAGTCAAAACAAATGATCATGCTCATCACACAAACATTTGTCTTGGGTGGGAATTGAACCCACGACCTGCGGCGTAGTAGTCAAGACCACTAACCACTAGACCAACAGGTCAGTCCCAATGTATTTGAGTGGATCATGTGCGCCGTAATTGATGGATAGTAATGGTAGAACTACATTGGGCCCTCGTCGGCCATGTACACAGATCTGTAGCCTGATTCACGTAAAATCAAACAAGCCAAATATCGTTGAAGTTTTATAGTCGTTCGATCGAAGTCCTATTCAAAAGCGGTATTCAAGATCTATCGACTTATTTCCAGTTACATTAATAAGTATTCTACCAGGATAATGTAATAAAGATTTTTTTTAAATCGACAAATTTCAAACGACTTTAAAATCGGTGTCGTTCAAACTCGATTGATGGATGTGAATACGGAAATAGTCTAAACGACTAAATCGCTACGATATCGTTACGGTTTTCATTACGTTAATCGGGCTACTGGACGCATTCTTCTCCAAACATTTTATATGGCAACTAGGCTTGTGAAGTTAGACTGGACGGATTAGACCCACGCCACGTGACGCGACCCTGCGTACAAGTCACGAAGACGTCGCTCACGTGTGCCTCGGTCTGATGTAGTTCCCGCTTCATTCTTGCTACCATCTTTCTTAATGGGATCGCGGGATTTCATTTGCATCCGAAAATTCTTAGCACCCGTTGCCTCGTCATATCCTTGATCGATACTGGAGTCAAGATTAGACGGGCTAACGGCATTAGGGGTCATTTCTTAGTTCTGCCTTTAGGGTTTGCCATAATCGCCACGCTTGGCAAGAATGCTGCTGCCCATTCTTTGGAGTGTCCCTTAGGCGCCTCTTAGGTCACCCAGAAGAGATGGGATATAGCTATTCTTTACGTCTGGACACCATACGGCACCCACTGCTGTAGCAATTTTACCGGTGGCTTCTTGTTTAATACGTTCGATATGCCCTAAGAAAATCCCTTCAGAATTAAAAAGCCCACGGGATGGTTTAATCACCGCTGCCCTAGAACGCAAAGAGCGACTAAAGAATGGGCACGCCACAATCACGACGTTATATACAAGGTGTAAGGGACAGCCCTCCACAAACTTTAAGGGCTTGCTCAGTAGACGAAACTGAACAATCTTCCCCAAAAATTTTTTTCAGGAAACAAAAAAAAAACCGCCTCACCATAGAAAATTATAAATTTGATTGGACAGTTTGTATGGCGAGGCCGAATTGTTCAGTTTCGTCTACTGAGCAACCCCTTAAAGTTTGTGGAGGGCTGTCCCTTACACCTTGTATAGAACGACGTCGCGTGGCGTGGATCAAATGTAGCTCTACAAGTCTAATTTCCATATAAAATGTATGGAGACCGACGCGCCCAGATCCAGTGTAGTTCTTGGTTAAGTACCCACTTTGAGGAGTGGCAAGAGAGGCGCGACGGCGGCGTTTTCACTTTCGGCGTGACGCAGGTCCTCCCCAGACATGGGAAATTCGGGAGGTATCTGTTTTGAATTCAGGCGGAAGAGACGCTCGGATGTTGTCATTATGCGGATCGCCCAGAAGGCACGGTGGACCATACGGTGGAAGTCCGTCCTGCTTGGGCAGAGCAACACCGTATCCTCAGATCATAGTCTGAGGAGATGGCGTTGCCAGGGTTGCGAGAGGAAATGGGAAACAGGAATAAAAAATTTCATAACTTTCCAGGTGTGGGATACGGCCGGCCAGGAGCGGTTCCGTTCGATGGCGCCGATGTACTACAGGAACGCCAACGCGGCGCTGCTTGTTTTCGACATCACCAGCGTCAACAGCTTCGCGGCCATCAAGGGATGGGTGAAGGAGTTGCAGAGGTCGGTACCATAAGCATAGCATAGCATAGCCGGCCTTATAACGTTCCCACTGTTGGGACTCAGACCTCCTGTGGTGGCCGAGTGGTAATGCCCCTGACTTATGAGTTGTAGGTCACGGATTCAAACCCAGCCAGGAGTATTACTTTGTGAAACTTATTTTCACCACTGCTCTCAAAATGGTGAAGGAAAACATCATGAGGGAACCGACATCTCCTAGAACCAAAAATTCAAAGACATGTGACATTCACCAACCCGCACTGGGCCTGCGTGTTGATTTACGGCCCATTCCCTCTCCTAGAGGGAGGAAGTCTGAGTCCCAGCAGTGGGAACATTAAAAAAAAAAAACTGATTATGCTATTTTAAGCTTGTATAAAAACCTGCACAGTTGTGCAACATACACGCACCGGTTTTCCTGCCCAACTCAACTGTACAAGCAAACCTGTCAGGTATACCCTAGCGTATATGGCGGGCATAAACCAGAGCGCGGCTTCACCCTCGTGAAAATAAACTCAAGGGAACATCGACCATCCACGGTGAGATGTAAGACTGGCCTGTTGGTCTAGAGTGGTTAGTGACCGTGTCTGCTATGCCGGAGGTCGTGGGTTCGATTCCCGCCTAAGACAAATATTTGTGTGATGAGCACGATCATCTGTTGTCTCTGGCTGTAATTTATTTAATATATTTTTTAAAACGGATTGCTTTGAAGTGTTATATTTTTGGATAGACTTGGAATTATAAGTTCAAGTAGACTTTATATTAAAAGTACGTGATTCTTTTTTCAGTTCAGTTCATTTATTTTGCCAGAATATGGTACATAATTATGGTGTTGAATTAAATTAATGGTCTCATCACATTCTGCCACGTAGGGCGTGCAAATATTGGCAGTACATAAATCATTTTTTTTTTTTTTAATATTAGATTTCTTTTTTCGAAAATTAGGTATTTATCGGTTTCTTTACGTTCTATATTTTCTGGTACTTATAAAAAATGAAAGCTAATAAAAAAATGTTTTTTCGTACAACGTAGAAACTATGCATTTTAAAGGGCAAGCAATATCAATGACGTATACCGCCAACTGGTGGCTCACATTTTATAGATTTAGATATTTTCGCGCTTTCTCAATCTAAAATAAGAATGGCTTGTCATCTGCTGGCTCACCGCCCTTAAGATGGAGTCATATGTATTTTTTTTCTCTTATAATATTGTAAGAGTATATATATTCCTATATATTTCGTTTACTCTTATTTGACACGCGTTCGTTATCCTACTTCACGTATCATTCCGTGGACAATGGTGTGGGTTATACTATTTTTTACTTCTCTGATAAAACTACTGTAAATTGATTCTGTATTGTATTACTGTTTTTTGTCCCAAATAAATAAAATAAAATAAGACTTTCTTCTAACAAAAGAACTCTTTCTCGAAGTTAGGACCTACCTAACTGGACCGTCTATCCCAGGTAAACGTAGTCGTACATAACTTCGAGTGTAGAGTCCGATCTTGATAAGAGTGAGTGAGAGAGATAGATGTTAACTATGACATTGGTTTTGTCTATGTTCATTTTAAGTTCCACTCTTTCGGAAGCTCTACTGAGGTCACCGAGCATTGTATTGAGTTCCTCCGTAGTAGCAGCCATGACTATTCAAAGTCAAAATATTTTATTTCACACAGGCCTACATGGGCACTTATAAAACGTCAGAAGCTAGTGCACGGTTCCAAATTGGTCGTTTCCTATGGAGAAGAACCGGCAAGAAACTCCATGGTTACTCCTTAAAAAAAAAGTGGTTGTTATTACAATATTGATAGATATTATGTAAGAACAGTGTAGACCAGTCAAATATTGTACACAAAAGCACAATAAAAATAATCTTAAAGAAAAAAGTAAGTCGTAATAGAAAGTAGTCTAAGAGTTCGTGGAGTATACAGTGTTCTCACATTCACATTACAAAAAAGAAGCTATAAAAAAAATCAGGAATAATATAAATAATTACAACTATCAATAAAATGTTAACAAAAAGACAGTTGAAGTCTAAATAATAAATACTTCGTCGGCAAACCGAAGGTGAGTGATGTACTCACCATTGACGTTAATGCCTAGTCCACTCCAGTCTAGAACCTTGAAGACATCCTCCATTGCGGCCGTGAACAGTTTCGGAAAAACTGAGATGTGATTGGATGATTTTTCCCATCTAAAAAAACCGGCCAAGAGCGCGTCGGGCCACGCTCAGTGTAGGGTTCCGTAGTTTCCCATCCGTCAAAATAAGTGTACCCACTAATGAGTTTAAAAAAACTGTTCTTTCCATCAAGTTCAAAATAATTTTCCTAGAAAGTCCTTATAAAGTTATACTTTTCAAAATTTTTTCATATTTTCTAAACTTATGGTTCAAAAGTTAGAGGGGGGGGGACACATTGTTTTTTGTTTTTTTTTGCGATTATTTCCGAAATTATTGACATTATCAAAATATGATTTTAGTAAACCCCTATTCATTTTTAAATACCTATCCAACAATATATCACACGTTAGGGTTGAAATTAAAAAAAAAATCACTTCCTACTTTACATATAGGGGGCTACCCTAATAAAACATTTTTTTCCAATTTTTATTTTACCACTTTGTCGGCGAGATTGATAAACATATTGGTACCAAATTTCAGCTTTCTAGTGCTAACGGTCCCAGAGATTAAGCGAGGACGGACAGACAGACAGACAGACAGACGGACAGACAGACATGGCGAAACTATAAGGGTTCCTAGTTGACTACGGAACCCTAAAAAGGCTACTTTAAGTAGCTCTGGCTCTCTTATCGTCCTTTAAAGTATTTCCTGCACTAAACCATCGGTCTTCTATTCCAGCAACGTCCCAGAAGCCATGGTCCTCTCAGTGGTCGGCAACAAGAGTGACCTGGAGGACTTGCGAGCGGTGCAGTCCAGCGAGGCGGCCCAATTCGCGGCGTCCATAGGCGCGCAGTACTGTGAGACGTCCGCCTTACATGACCAGGTAACTACACTATCCCTGGGTGTCGGGAGTCACAGGGCGATCTACGCGGGCCTGAGGACGACGAGCAATGGGTAGCTCGCTGTTTGCTCGTTCGGTAAGGAATTTTGGTTATCCTCTATCTATACATCTATACATTTAAATAAAATTGGAGTGTCTGTTTGTAATATTGAAATAACCGCTTTTTACTACGTGCATATATATAGGTGCGGTATATACACCAAAATAATATTCTTAAAATTTTTGTCTGTCTGTCCGTCTGTTTGTTCCGGCTAATCTCTGAAATGGCTGGATCGATTTAGGCGGGACTTTTTTTGGCAGGTAGCTAATTTAATAAGGAGTAACTTAGACTACTTTTATTTTAGAAAAAATAAGTTCAAAATCCTGTAGTCCACGCGAACGAAGTCGCGGGCACAGCTAGTCCAAAACAGTCCTTGGGTCACGTGAAGTCGCGAACAAAGCGTTTAGTTAAGTCTTAATAAAATTTCTGAACACTCGGACCTCACGATCCAAGATTTTCTACCAAATGGCTCGAACATACAACAAGGTAATATACATATTTACATAATTATACAACATTTAACATGCACTCCCTTTACATCCCAATTAAAAAATTGTGTCATAATTCATACGTATTTGAAAATATGTACTTGATGCGCTTGCGTCGCGTCATACAGACGTAGGACGTAGACGTAGGTAGGTATAGCAAAATACTTGAGGGATTATTTTTGGTAAATGAATTATGTTTTGTAAAAAGTCGTAGACAAAAAGTTGTTGTTAAGTTTATCAGTTGTCTAGTACCCTAGTACTCATAACACAAGCTCTGCTTAGTTTGAGGCTAATAAAGATGGCATTGTGTGAAAGTTGTGGAATATTATTTATGGCTTGCGGACAGTGAGCAATGGGTAGCTCGCTGTCCGGTAACTATCCGGACCAAGCCCAAGTCGTTGACGGCGCGCACTGTTCCCGCGCGCCTCAAGGAGTTGTCAGCAACAGCAGGGGCCCAGCCGGGTCGAAGCCTACTGGAGCCAGGGTTATCCGAAAGGGCGCTCGAGCCCCGGTATGAAGGCTTGGAGGAACGGGATGGGTTTTTTAGTCAGTAAGAGTCTGACACTATCTCCCGCTCCGCCCAAGAGCGGGGGTTGTCATTGGATGATTTTCTCAAATAAAAATCATTATTATTTATTATTGTTATTCAATTTCTTTTTTCCTTTTTTTTTCCAGCAGGGTATAGACCAAGTATTCCTGAACACGGCGGCCGCTCTCCTCAAGCTGTCCAGCTCAAACCTGGTCTCGTCACTGCGGTCCTACGACTCTGCTGATGTAGACAACACTAGGGTACCCACAGGTAACTTGTCATCATCATGGTTTAGTTGAAGTGAGGGCTAAAATGACCCAAAAGCACCAGTAGTATGGCGCCCTTGGTACAGGCCATTGTCCGGAGCAAGGAGGAGTGGCAGGCGGTCGCCTCTTTCTGCGAAGCAGTAATGCTAGCAAAGGAGGAGGCCGCACGCGCGAGTAAATGCTTCTCACGCCCCAGCCGTCGGAATAGGAGTGGTTTAGTCAGTAAAAGTCTGACACGCCCTCCCGCTCCCCCCAAGGGCGGGAGATGTCATTAGATTGTAGCGACACCTATGGCGCGACATAAGGACTATGAAGAAAATACGTAATCCTGCATCGCACAATCCAAATTCTCCGCGCGATTTTTGAACATATACGACAGCCCGAAATCATCTATCGGGCAGTCACCCACCAGACTATAACACCCGTCTGGTCGGAGGATTTCCCACCAAAAAAAAAAACAGTAGTATGGCGATGCGTCACCGGTACATGGTGGACACGTGCTACGCGCAATAAATGTATTTTGGGAACACATCCATTGTGCGTACAGCTAAGGAGTGGAATTCTCTGCCGGAGTCTGCGTTTCCTGATAGCTACAACATAGGGATCTTTAACACAAAAGTGAATAGGTTGTTTCTAGCAAGCGTGCCACATGGTCGACCATATCGTCGCTTACCATCAGGTGAGATGGTGGTCAAACGCGAACTTCATATTATAGCTTGACTTTTGAACAAATCTTTCTTACTGTCTGTTCAACCGATTTTGACTTCTTTCAGTAAAGAAAGAAAGAAAGAAAGAAAAGAAAGAAAAAACTTTTATTCGTACCTCACACATACAGTAGAATTCGATAGTAAAAATAAAAAAATAGGCATAAGGATGGCATTAAAAGCAAAAAAAACCGGACAAGTGCGAGTCGGACTCACGCCCTGGGGCGCCCTAGGCCCTTTAGCCTCGTCGAGCCCGATTTTGCCGGCGATATTCAGAGTAAGACAGTCTGACCCCTATTACACTACGCGAAACGTCGAACCATAGACAAGACGAGTCTGAATAACGCGTAGTGTAATAGGTCCTTGATAAAAAATCACTAACAATTTATTCTCCTAATTACAGGCACCCCCACAGAAGAAGATGCCACACACACAGGGAAGGTGGAACTACCAGCTTGGAGCATAGACAGCATCGCACACGGAGACGTGCAGAAAAATATGTGCTGTTGACCGTAACACAAGGGTTTTAGGAACACATTCATTATGCGTACAGCTAAGGAGTGGAATTCGTTGCCGGAGTCTGTGTTTCCTGATAGCTACAACTTACATTTAAGTTAAGAGTGAATAGGTTGCATCAAAGCAAGCATGCTCCATCGTCGGACACATCAGCTTTCCATCTGGTCATATAGTGTTCAAACGCGAGCTTATCTATAATAACCAGTTGCAACCAGGGGCTTCGCCCTCGAGACCCAGCCGTAGCTAGGGAGGGCATTGTGAGGCAATGCCCTCCCTCAATTACACTCAGACGTGGGTCTGTACTTACATCCAAATCTGAAAGTTCAACCATCTTGTTCACTTGTTCTTTATAATTGAGGATTTAATATCATGGATAATGGAGATCCATGCTCATGCTCTGTCATAGATTTTTTTTTGTCTACGAATAGCTTTAGCTTTGGCTTGAATATTGAATGTACATCACTGATCAGTCATCACTAGTTAGTGATATACATTGTGATTGATTAGGGGCCAGTGCTTGCCGGCAGATCAATTATGATAAATTTACTTCCGCCTTATCTGTAACCAATGCTGCCTTACCTCAAATTCGACTCTAGCAACAGCCCTGAAAATTATCACAAGGAGGCATACTCCACTGTTGGCCTTCCCCAAGAGCTGCCATAATAACCGGTCTGTGCGTCTCACATCCATCGGATTCCCGCGACCCTCACCAGGTCATCGGTCCACCTTCCACGACCGTCCAACGCTGCGTCTTCCGGTTCGTGATCGCTACTCCAGAACGCGTTCTCCGAGCAATGTGCCCTGCCCTCTGCCACTTTCTTTTTTTAGATGGGAAATCTCAAATCATCCAATGACTTCTCCCGCCCTTGGGTGAGCCGGGAGGGCGTGACAAACTTTTACTGACTAAAAACCCACTCCTGTTCCTACGTTGCCTTTCATACCAGATCCGGGTTTACCTTTCAGAAGCAAACTTTAGCCTCAGTAGGCTTTGACCCTGCTGGGGTCATATAGTTTGCTGTCCCCTTATAACATAAAATTACTGTGATTTTTTTGAACTGAGATATCATCGATTAACACTCTCCCCCTTTGGGTGAAGCGAGACCCCCTCTCGCTTCACTTTTCAGACTTTTACTGACTAACACCCACCTGCGTTCCTTCAGTTGCTTTTTGCGTGGGCTACGGTGACTCGAACAGTCTTGCAGACCATTTGTTCCTTACTTTGCTTAATGTGATGGCAAAAAAGTATTTAAATCTATTGTTATACTGTAAACTTATTTGTATATACAGAAAAAAAATTGTCTTGACGTTTTTACTGTCAGTGTCAACAATTTTTCATCTGTCAGTCATTTTGTAGAAAACTTGGTCATAATTGTATCTATTTCTATGTTATGGCCTATTTTGGCCTGTAAATGTCCGAAAAAATAAATAAAAAAATAAATGAAGTTCTACTGCCATTTCGACTCATAACTCTTCATTTTTTACAGTAAAAAAAACTATTAAGTATGAAACTCAATAATTTCTTTACCTTACGGAAGATATACATTCCCATGTCTTTTTTAAATAAAATACAAATACAATATGAATAGTAAATTTGGAATAACTTAAAACGCGTCTTGCTGCAATCCGGTTAGTAACGTCTCTCTCGGTAATGTATAAGGGCTATATTTCGAGACACCGTGGTGGCGCGACCAGGACCTAGACCATGACGTTTAAAGTAAGATTGTTTTAATCTTGTTTCAGTGTGGGTAAGAGACAGAGCTATACAAGTTGTCTAGCGCCATCTCTTACCCACACTGAAACAAGATTAAAACAATCTTACTTTGAACGTCATGGTAACCCCGTAGCTCGGACGTGTGGCGACTCTGGTGTCTGTATGGTGTTTGATAGCTTAGCGCTATATAGGGTGTCTGACAATTAGTGTACGATACTTAAACACGTGATTGTGCTCATGATAACAAACAATTTTTATTATGGGAGCAAAGCCGAAATAGCGAAAAAAATATCAGCTGTTCAGTACATTAGGCAAACATAAATGTACTGAACAGCTGATTTTTTTTCACGATTTCAGGTTTGTTCTCATAGTAAAAGTTGTTGGTTATCATGAGCACAATCACGTGTTTAAGTATCGTACACTAATTACCAGTCACCGAAACACCATGGCGGCGCGATCAGTCGCCGCTACCGACAAAGTGTATGCAGCTCTATAGAGAGTTACTCACCTGGTGTCCGTTTGGTTGCGCAACCAATTTGGTAGCGCGACCAGTAGCCCGATTCACGTAATCAGAACCGTAACGATATCGTAGCGATTTAGTCGTTTAGACCATTTCCATATTCACATCAATCAATCGAGTTTGAACGACACCGATTTTAAAGTCGTTTGGTCGAAGAGTCGATTAAAAAAAAAATCTGTATTACATTATCCTGGTAGAATACTTATTATTGTAACTAGAAATAAGTCGTCGATAGATCGTTTAGTTTCGAGCCAGTTGAGTTGTCGTTCTATCCAATCCTAATTAAGGAAAACGTGAATACCGCTTTTGGATAGGACATCGATCGAACGACTATAAAACTTCAACGATATTTGGCTTGTTTGATTTTACGTGAATCAGGCTACAGCTCGGACGTGTGGCGACTCTGTTGTCTGTATCACAAAATAGATAGATACAGAAGACAATCTCATGTATGTACTTCACTTATTATACCTACGCTCGGTGGACGCACACTAATGAGCGTTTGAGCCGGAACTGTTCGCGGAGCGGGCCGAGGCGCACAGAGATATCGTGTCCATGAGTGGTGTCTATGTGTGCGTTCTGAGAGCGTGCTTTGTATGTGGATTGACTTCTGTACCTATATATTTTGTGTCTGTATGGTGTCTAGTTTGGTAGCTTAGGGCTATATTTCACCGGGACACCATGACGGCCCAACTGATCGCGCTGACTTGTGTCCTGGTGAAATATAGCCCTCAGTGTACGGGCAAAGTTTGTAGTTAGTTTTACAGAAGTCTGTTATGACGTTTTGGAGGTATGCGGAACAGAGAGTAAAGTCCCACATGCCTCCATTGAAAAGGGAGGATCCTCCGACCAGACTGGTGTTATAGTCTGGTGGGCGACTGCCCGGTAGATGATTTCGGGCTGTCGTATATGTTCAAATCGCGCGGAGAACTGTGATTGCGCGATGCAGGATTTCGTACTTTCTTCGTAGTTCTTATGTGGCGCCATAGATGTCGCTACAACGTGATACAAAATCTTATGTCCCTTGAGATCTAGTTACCCAAGTTTATACTGTATCTATGTCGTGGCCAGATCTTTTAAATTTATCTCTTCGTGATATGGCCAAGTAAAACTCGCCAGATCGTTTTGAACGTTTAAGTTTGGTGATATGTCAATCCTCTTTTGGCCTATTTTATTTAGACCTCAAATAAAAAACATTTATTTCCAATAGACCATTTGCAGGCATTTTTAAATAGTCGAATGTCGGTCAGTCCAAGAAAATTGAAGCTAAATTGCATGTTCCAAAGCGTAGATCTCTATGGAGAAGAATGTGCGAGAAACTCCATGGACACTCTTTTTAAATCATTATGAGTTTATTATCATAGAAATCCTTCATCAATGATATGGCCAAACGAGGATTGACATATCATCAAATGTTAATGTCTAAACAATCTGGCCAGAACATCTACATTCCATTATTTTTATTTACGAGTATAAGAACACAGGTCTGTATTATATTAGTTATTATAAGTTACAATATTAAATGTAAGTTAAATCTCTACTTAAAATCACATTTAATTTACTGACTAACTTTTGCTAACGGCTTTACCCGCGTTTTCACGTTTAGTATTAAAATTAGCATTATTTTAATTTACCGAGACGCTTTTAGGGTTCCCTACCCAAAGAAGAAAGAAAATACGGGACCCTATTGCTAAGACTTCGCAGTCCGTCTGTCTGTATCTCATGAACCGTGATTGCTATAATCCATCTGTATAAGTAGTTAACTAAACGTAAACTAAACAATCTTGATATGTCTTTTTATTTAAAACTAGATTGCCCGCGACTTCGTTCGCGTGGACACTCACTTAGGCCTCTATAAATTAAATTAAACTTTAAACTTTATTAATTAAACTCCATTTGTTTAGGTAGTTAACTAAATGTAAACAATCTTAACATGTCTTTTATCTAAAAAATTGTCTAAAAAATTTATTCAAAAATGTTTACATTTAGGTATTTACCTAAACCGATGTTAGGTAATTAACTAAATTTAAATGATCTTTGTATGTCTTTTATACGATTTATTTTAAATAAAAAGACATATCAAGATTGTTTACCTTTAGTTAGCTACCTAAAAAAATGGAGTTTAGGAGACGGAATGGGCCGTATTCTACCACGCTGGCTCAGGCCCAGTGCGTGTTGGTGGTGATGTTTTCATATTAAAATATTTCATTTTCAGATGGAATATGCTCGGCTCAGAGACACAAAAGATATTTTTAAAGTCTGACATGACTGCACGAAGTCGAACGTACAACTGCATGCAGTTAAATATATCGATCGCGCGCGGTCGCTGCGATGCAGTCCGTCTGATGTCAGCCTAAGGTGTAAAAATAAAGTCTTATATTCGATACTTAGCCGTGCGCGACAATGTTCATAAAACCATATCTTTATAACCAACCACCTAAGTTCACTTCGCAACACAATCTTTAAGACTACTTATACCCCTAAAGATCCCTTGCAACATCTCCGATTCAAAAACAATATAATCTTTTAGATACCGTAAAACGGGGTGAATAGAAACGCAGGGGTGATTAGAAACAAAATTTTGGTTATGTTTTTCACTTTGATACCATATTATCGGCTCCTAACAAAGCATCGACTTGTGAAAATATCAATTCATTAATAAATTGATAAAGTTAAATCTTCTTCTTCCTGCCCTTGTCCCATTTTATTTGGGGTCGGCGCAACACGTTTTTTTCTTTCATATCACTTCTCACACAATCCATCCATCTTTTCTTTGGCCTCCCTCTCCATCCATCCACATGTAAATTCATAACTCTTTTAGCAACATGCTTGATAAAGTTAAATGCTGCAAAAAAATATTCAAATATCGTGAAAATAATACCCTTTGAAGTTTTGTTTCTATCCACCCCATTTTACCGTTATACACTAGCTTCTGCCAGCGGATTCGACCGCGTGAAAATAGGTTTCTTATACAAACTTTGGACCTCCGTTTCAACTCTTCAGGGGATGAATTTTGGAAAATCCTCTCTTATGCTTGCCTAGGTCATAAAAGGAAGCCTTGTGCACACGCTCCTAGTTCCCCCCAGTAGTTCATATGTCAGTCAGTTTTTCCTTTAATTACGTAACACATAATACGAGTAACATTATCGGCCTTATAATGTTCCCACTGATGGAACTCAGACATCTAGGTGAGAAAGTGGTTTTCCTGTCGCTTGGTATATTATAGTGTGTCGCCGCAAACAGGCCACAAAAAAAGCCGGTTCAAGCTTCTTTTTATGGCTCCTGTGCGGCGGTACCGCCAAAAAAAAGCTAGAAGCCGCTTCTAGCTTCTCCGGCCACAAGCTGTCGCGCACTTCAGCTTTTTTTTAGTGGCCGCATCTAGCTTTTTTTTGTGGCCCGTGTGCGGGGGACACTTGGTACTGTCATCATAGTCGTTTCATTATGCCTCCAATTGTCGACACATCTCTCAGTCCTTTGCGTCTCCCTTGTCATCAGTCCACTACCATACCGGAAAACTCAGCGTCTTCCGGTACGCGATCACCACACAGTACCATGTGCTGATCGACCATACGTTACGACCATTGCGGCAATTTTTGCATGTCGGTAACATTTATTTTTTGATTGATTCGATCACGCAAGGAAACTCCGAGGATAGCCCTCTCCATTCCCCTTTAGGTGACTTTAAACCTTCTGATGAGGCCCATTGTGAACGTCAGTTTCATTTCCATACGTCATCACTGGTACCATGCACTAGTCTTCAGACAAGGAGATACCGCACAGCTTCCCTAACGCTGTCCAACAGAGTAGCATTCGAAGATTGACCTCTTTTTTGAAGTTAGACCTACCGGACAAGTTGTCTGTCCTAGGTAAAAGTAATCGTCTACAGCTTCGAGTGTAGAGTGTAAGGTCTTGATATGAATGAGTCTTGCAATTTGTTCCATGCTCACTGTAAGCCCCCCATTCTTACAGCATCTCTACTGAGGTCATCGAGCATTGTACTAGGTCCTCCATAGTCTCAGTCATGATTACTATGTCGTTGGTAAACTGAAGATGAGTGTTGTACTCACCCTTGCCTAGTCCTCTTCAATCCAGAACCTTGAAGACATCCTCCAGCGCAGTGGTGAACAGTTTTCGAGAGAAAACGTCTCCCTGCCTCACGAGGCTTGTTCCGAGGTCTGATCCTGAAGTCGGACGCACACGGTGGCGTTTTCGCACAAACACTTCAGTACATCGATGTACCGATAGTCAATCTGGCACCGTTGGAGAGACTGCAGTACAGCCCAAGTCTCGGTTGAATCGAATGCTTTCTTCTAGTCCACAAACGCGAAGCAGAGAGGCAGTTTGTACTCCTCAGTCTTCTGCATAACCTGCACCAGCGTATGCATGGTCTACGGTGTTGAAGCTTTTTCGGTATCTGGCTCGTTCGAGAGGCGAGGCATAAAATCGTCTAACTCATGCGCGATTTCGACTCCTGTTATGGACTTTTGAAAACAGCTTGTAGACATGGCTCAGAAGTAAGATGGGTCTGTAGTTCTTCAGCAGGGCATTGTTGCCATTCATAAATAAGAGTACCACCACACCACTGCCACTTCTAGAGGCATTTCCCAACAGTATTTTAATATTGTCCTCATTCTTATATTTGAATTTAGAATTTTATTTGAAAATGTCCTACTCGAAGCCATAGAAAAAAGAAATTGTGATTTCTGTGTCTTAAAGTACAATTCACGAATGATGGCGGCTGTGAAGTTAGCCTTTGCGAACGTTCGCGCATACTACACTCTTCTCGCACACGCACGTCGCCATTTGATTCCTAAAACACGTTACTGCGCAGCCTTCTGCGCAAACTTCACGGCCGCCATCATTCCTGAATTGTACTGTACATAAGTATACGCTATGTCATACGAACCGTGATAACAAATCGATTGACAAAATAGCTACGATGGAACATACGTAAATAAAAATTCGTTTAAACTGCTAAAACCATAACCCTTATTTTACCGTAGTCGGGTAAAAATATCCACAACTAAGCTTAAATATTTTTTTATTCCATTTGATAGTCGTAATGTAATTTGTCATCTCTTTTTTCACTATTTTAGCCTTTCTTGCCACGTCATTGACACATGCTCTGTATAGACATTATGTTATTTTAAATTAATTTTTAAATAGTGTTACGCTTGAAACAGGGTATTGTTACATTGTTCACAGCAAAATAACCAATTTTATTCATGTAATTTAGAATTTAAGATCGTATTTGTAAAATACTGATAATATATTTTTGATAAAAATTGTAATTTTAATTGAAAAATTCTATTGTATGTATTCAGTGTACAGACAATTTGGTAAAAACTTATGTTTATTAATAAATCAATTTATGAATATTGTATATGATTTTTCTTATTTACTTGCAACATCCTCTTCCTCTCTCTCTTGTGGGGGCGATCGGCGGCGGAGCCCTCTCACGCTGGACTTTGCGGTCGCCGACTTCCGGTCCCGATTACGATCCCGATTTCCGGCATACGGTGGCCGCGCGGGCTTGCGGACGGTGAGCAATGAGTAGCTCGCTGTCCGGCCGTCCGGTAACTGTCCGCACCAAGCACAAGTCGTCGACGGCGCGCACTGTTGCCGCGCGCCTCAAGGAGTTGTCAGCAACAGCAGGGACCCAGCCGAAATCCGAAAGGGAACTCGAGCCTCGGTATGAAGGCTAGAAGGAACGGGGTGGGCTTTTAGTCAGTAAGAGTCTGACACTATCTCCCGCTCCGCCCAAGAGCGGGGGTTGTCATTGGATGATTTTTCCCACCATAAAAAAAATCCCCTTCCTATAGAAGGCGTCAGATAACCGTTGAACAAAGTACATTGACATTTTCCTAATATCTTTGCGTAGGGACCTACCCGAAAAACAAACAATGAACTGCTTTTCATTACTAGATCATGTAAAGGATCACGATTCGATTCAAGACAACTTTCCGTTTTTGAAATTAAGAATGTTAACAAATGTAAGAGGTTTAATGACCGTTATGTCACGGTTGTCTGGCGCCTACCGTTTGTTTATGGACTGATCTTCAGTGTCACTGGTTCTGATCTTCAGTGTTTGTGCGGCGTCTCTTCGCACACTATGTCCCATCTTCCGACTTGCGCGCCTTGCTGCTATCTGTTCATGCAAGAATCTAGACGGCTTCAGTAGACGACAGGGCTGCGCGATTATTCGGAGTTAGGCCACAAAATAGAAGTCAATTTACATACAAAGCGCGCTCGAGCAACGCACACATAGACACCGCTCACGGACACGATATCTCGGTCGCATCTCGAACCACTCGTCGAACAGTTCCGGCTCAAACGCTCATTATTGTGCGTCCACCGAGCGTAGGTATAAAAAGTGAAGTACATACATGAGATTGTCTTCTGTACCTATCTATGTTGTGGTTAGGCTTAGTGCTTCCTCACACGTAGGTACTACAACCACATCACGTCGCAGCGACAAAATGCTGTCAAGTGTGTGTGTGTGTGTGTGTGTGGTTTCGTGTGAATAGTGTCGCTGCAGCTTTTTGTGGTTGCGTTGTGGTACCGACAAAATGTAGATATGGTTGCGTTGTGGTCAGCCACTAGTTCGCAGTGTCGCTGGTGGTTGCGATGTGGACGCCCTGCCACGTGGTTGTGTTTGAGGCGTGGTTGTGGTCCGTGTGAAGAAGCCCTTAGGCCCTCGCCACACTTAGCGGAAATTCCGTCGCGGAAGATCAATGAAAGAACGTTAATACAAGTTATTCCGTATAAACTACAACTAGTGGGCACACTACGCGGAAGATCGGTCGCTCCGCATAGTTGTAGTTTATATGACGGATTTTCCGCCAAGTATGGCAAGGGCCTTACGCCCGAAACTGCGTTAAGCGGACGCCAGCGACGGACATGGGTCACGTGACGTCGCGGAAACCGGATTATTACCTACGCAGTTCAACTTTAACGGTGTGCATGTAGTCGTGTCGATGGAAAACAATAAATAAAACACAATTTTATTCAAACAAAATATTTAATACCCATTTAAAAATCACTCATATAATCACAACATACATAATTAATTATAATAAAACAAACTCAATCTAGGTAACTGTACCCTTAAAATTTAAAGTACACTCGTTACAATAAATCTGTATTTTAAAATCTAAAGGTATATGTAATATGCCAAATTCTTATGAACCTACAGTTGCCATCACGGATCTTGAACGCTCGGCGTTAGAGTGGGGATCGCTTTGCGCATTCCATACATTGGCGAGCCAATCGTCTTCGTTGTTAGATAGAGTTGGACTCGCGCACGAAGGGTTCCATATTGTCCTTGGGAAAATTCGGCAAAAAAATCGCATTTGTTGCATGGGAGCCCCCCTAAAATATTTATTTAATTTTGTTTTTAGTATTTATTTGTTGTTAAACGGCAATAGAAATACATAATTTGTGAAAATGTCAAATGTCTAGCTATCGCGGTTCTTGAGATACAGCCTGGTGACAGACAGACGGATGGACAGACAGCAGTCTTAGTAATAGGGTCCCGTTTTTACCCTTGGGGTACGGAACCCTAAAAATAGCGTGAATAGGAACAACATTTTGATTTGAAAAAAAAAATCGGAACAAAATCAAAATTTTGTTCCGATTTTTTTTACTAGTATTTGAACTAGGTGGAGTATATTTATGTAAAGTTCATTGAAGTAACATAAAGTTGTAATATTATAATGGTCACAGAAAGATAAAAGAGGCAGGCGTGCCACATGGTAGGGCAATGCTCATAGTTCAACTACCAATAGCAAACTTGCGATCTAAGTGTGCGTGGTCTGTTAGTTGCGTAATGCGCGTTCGTATTGGTTTATTGCCTGTAGTGGAGTTAAAGGGTGTGAGACAAGCGGCGACACTCGTTGTAGTACAAATCGGAAAGCATTTCCTTTCTAACCTCTCATCTTTTCTGTGATAATGGCAATGTATATCGCAAAAATATCTCATGAACAACACTACGATTTAAGAAGGCACATTAAATATGCTTACAGTAAGGCACTTGATAAAAACCTAATAAATATGAATTTTATAACTCTTCTATGAATAAATTTTATTATCATTGCACAATACATTGGTCAAAAGGAGACAGAAAACCCGCAATCGTTGCCGCTAGAGCTTTTTTGCACTTATTGATATGCACCCAGAGCAGAAGTTATATGAGAAAACAGTGACACACGCCGACACCCTTAGTCGATTATCACACTGCTACAGTACAATTCACGAATGATGGCGGCCGTGAAGTTAGCCTTTGCGAACGTTCGCGCATACTACACTCTTCTCGCACACGCACGTTGCCATTTGGTTCCTAAAACACGTTACTGCGCAGCCTTCTGCGCAAACTTCACGGCCGCCATCATTCGTGAATCGTACTGTATGCACCAAGCAGCGTAGCGCGTGAATGCGTGTTTTAACGTTGCTTGTAAGCATCTCATATAGAACACTCGCATAGTGCAACACACCGAAAACGCATCCGCGCGCGTTCATGCAGATAACGCGCCTACATGCGGAGAAACAAGCGCACACGCGCGTGGGTGCGGGAAGGGACAAGAGGTTTGGCGGACTGAGACGAGTTGTGTCATGCGTGATGTTGTATGAACGAGTCGGAGTGCGTAAAATACGCGCATGATGATGCAGATCTGCACTCCCGCAAGTACGCACATATGTGATAATCGCCTTACGGCCCGCTCACGACCTTGCTGCTGTGAGCGGGGTGAAGCGCGGTGCGGCGAGCGGTAAAATCAAAAGTATGAAAATGTTTGAAGCACGCCACGAGACGCCGCTCATAGCACCCGCGCCGCTTACCAACGTTGCCCCGCTCGCCGCGCCGCGAGGCTCTTTGACGGAAGTCGTGGCCAGGCTCTAAGTTTACACTAGCTTCTGCCAGCGGCTTCGTCCACGTGAGAATAAGTTTTTCAATACAAACTTGAGACCCCCGTTTCATCACCATAGGGGCTGTTAATTTAATTTTAGAAAATTCTTTCTGCAACCTAGTTGTGCAAAATTGTACGCTCCTAAACCTTGTATTTTCGGCTGTGCGCGTCAGTCAGTCAGGTTTTCCTATTATATCTACACTAATATAATAAAGAGGTAAAGTTTGTTTTTTTTTGTTTGTAGGAGGTAATCTCTGGAAGTACTGGTCCGATTGCTAAAATTTTTTCACCGATAGAAATCTACTTTATTCCTGAGTGACATAGGCTATATTTTATGTACACGGGCGAAGTCGCGGGAAAATGCTAATTGTTTTGTAAAAGTTGTGCGTAGAAATAAAGAATAATAAAAAAGCCACCTCTAGCAGCGATCACGGACCTCTGTCCTAGAAATGGATCACACTGCTCTCTCAAAACTTTAGTATTTATTAAATGCTATTTTTCTACGTACTTAGTACACAAAATAAAATTAAAATATGTAAGTAACAAACGCCAAATATGTTGTTTTAGAAACCTTATGAAAAATTTCGACTATAATATCTTAAAATAGATACCATACCCCTCAAACCTCAAGCGAACGCGCGCGGTTTCGCGCGTGAAGTCCGCGTAGATTATTAAAATTTTGAGCGTTTTATTTATTGGTTATGTATCTAAGAATGTAAATAAGAAATTCTTCATAGAGTAGGTAGTCTGTAAATTTCGAAAATAAGCAACCTTTCCATTTTTCTCGTACTTATACCTATTTAAATGCTTGGGGTCTCAGGGGTTAATTATGGCAGAATGAGCAAGAATTGGACGAATTCTTAATACTATAACACCTAGATTAGGCGGGCAGAAAAAATTGTATCACCGCCTACGTCGAATTTATCCGACATACACTCTCGCGTTTATTCCAAGGTCGCACATCCACGACCAAATGCTCCATCTCGTCAGCTCTTCTGTCACCTATGGGGATTGAAGAACTAAACGAGATGGTGTACCCAGTCGCTAAGGCGTATAGTCCCTTGAACCATCTGGCCGAAATTATGTGGACGCAACTCTCGCACTCGCCTAGGCGGCAGTACGCAAATCTGTGCATTTATTTGCGGCCAGCAGCGGCCGGAAAGCGCTTTAAATCCATTTTCTCTGCGAGATATTGATTGATTTACATATGCAATGTTCACTTTGAAGAATATTTAACCACCAATTTTTATGTGTAAAAATGTTTCTAAAGGTCCAAGCCGTTTCGAAGGAGTAGGGAAAAGTTGCGAAAAGTTGCGAAATTGCTAAATATTTTTTTTTGACAAAAGTATTAATTGCACGAAAAAATCAAATGTTGATATTATTGTTCATGAATCTATAATAAACATATATTTTTTTCAAACCAATTGAACTAGCCGTTACGGAGGAGTAGGCCTCAGAAAATCACTGTTTTATGGCACTTTTCGGGCGCTTGGCCCCTAATACACGACGCTGGCGAATACGCCACGAGAACACGTCGTACTAATCCGACGCAAGCGATTAAAGTGTTAACAATAGGGTAGTTTCCAAGGTCAAAATTATTACATTTTATTTACTCCGTATATTAGATTATAAAAAAATATTGGACACGTTGTTTTTCTTTTTTCGATTAAACAAAAAAATAACAAATTTATAGCCCATTAAAGTTACTACGCGTTCCAAATGAGAATAGGACCGATTCCTATGTTTTGACGTCTCGTCGTAGGTACTGTCAAATCGAAGATATATTGACAAAATTGAAGAACTCAGAAATGAGTAAAATTGAAGAACTGAATTCTGATTAAACTTCTTTCGTTCACAGTTCATAAATAAATTAAATTTTTCGTAAATTAATTAATATTAAAAAACTTCTTTCCTCGATTTGACAGTAAATCGTGACGTCACAACATGGCGGGCGATCCTATTCACATTTGGAACGCATTGTACGTGTGACGTCACCCCGTGCGAAAAAATGCGGCACGGCGTGACGTCACACGTAACTTTAATGGGCTATATCTTTGTAATGTTTGGTTTAATTTACAAATAAAAAAAATACGTGTCCCTTATTTTTGAATAATCTAAAAGACGGACTAATTACATTTTTTACGGCAACTAGCCTATTCTTCTCTCCTAGAGAAGAGACCTGAGTCCCAACAGTGGGACAATTATAAGGCACCATTCAACAAGTAACATACTAAACACGTATCTTGAAAATAGTATATTCAGAATCGACTGAGTCGATTACACACTAATATTATAAAGAGGGAAAATTTGTATTTTTGTGTATACGTTTGTAATGAATAAACTCAAAAACTATTGTGCCGATTTCAAAAATTCTTTCACCATTGGAAAGCTACATTCACCCTGAAGTAACACAGGCTATATTTATTGCCCGTGCGAAGCCAGGACGGGCCGCTAGTAATAGATATTCTTTTAATTCTAAAAAATTATCTTACGGCGTAATAAACTTTCAAAGAATAACGCCATTTACTCGCATCACCAGAACCAGCACAATGGCAGCTATGTCCGCTCGTTCTCCCACTAGTTGGCGCCTGTGTGTTTGGAGGTCATTCATTTTGACAGCTCCTTATACCGTTATATGGTGGTTTGTTGTCTATCTATCTATCTATCTATCTATCTATCTATCTATCTATCTATATGGTGGTTTGTTTATGTTGATTTACGTGATTTACAGTAGAAAAATACGGATCTTGGACTGTTTGTGACTTTAAAAAAGAATTAAGAAAAATAAATGATTATATTATTATCAGCTCAGATGATTATCTTTGGGAAACCTGTGTCCCGATATTCTCGATGAGCATAAAGGCACAACACAACACTGGGGCATTTTATTTTTACAAAAACGATGATTATTTACTTGAAAACACAATATTTCCTTGAAAATCAATTGGATTTGACAGATAGTATGACATCCAAGTTCACTGGCGCCATCTACTTTGAGCTTCTCAGATTACACGCCATTCATTTTAAAGAGACATTTTCACTAGAGACGGCGTTGTATACGGATTTTTTATCTCGTGAACTTTTCCATATTTTCATACCATTTAAACATTTCCTGGACTATCACGAATATTTTAAGACTAAAATTAGCCAAATTGATACAGCCGTTCTCGAGTTTTAGCGAGACTAACGAACAGCTATTCATTTCATATATATCGACGGTTGAAAGGCAAAATGATCTAAGCGACATAAAGTAAACTTTACAAAAGTGGACTCAAAATTTTAACTTTAAAACCCTTTTTTGTAAAGTTTACTTAATGTCGCTTACACCATTTTGCCTTTCAACCGTCGATATGTATATGATGATGATAGTCAAAAATTATTTTAGGTTAAAAAAAGTTACCCATTTTGACAAATCTTGATTGTCATTGTTGTAGAGTGTTTTTATGTGCGTAATACCAATATCAATGCGCTACCAGTATAGGACGTCGATTCCGTATTATTTGCCTACAATTAGGATAACTAATTTCTTTAAAAGACACAGCCATTGTGCATTTAAGTAAAATTTCAGTGCTTGAATTATGATTGTATCTTAATTTTTCTAATTGGAGTGTTTAACCTCTCGTATGCCGTAATTAGAGATCGAGAGAGATAGATCTACGCGAGACACAATGGGTTTTTAATTGTGTCTCAATTAAAAAGCCATTGTGTCTCGCGTAGATCCGGCATAACACGTTCCGGCATACAATGCACACTCTTAACCCCTTGGTTAAGAGTGTGCATTGTTTCAGTTGCATAATTTTAATTTCTTACAAGGATACTTGATTTTTGGAAACCAACAAACTCCATTATTTAATAAAACGGTGACATTTGCATAATTTTGCGAATCTTTCAGAAAAACCACATAAACTATTCGACAGGGTCATGCGTTAGCGACTGGGTCCTCTCGTTTAGATCTTCAATCCCCATAGGAGACAGAAGAGCTGAGGAGATGGAGTATTTGGTCGTGGATGTGCGACCCTGGCGGGAATAAACGCGAATGTTAGTCAGATATATTCGACGTAAGTGGTTGGAAGGTTAAAAAATTGTAGTTGACTTTAAAAGCCAAAGACAAGACGTGGAAAGAAATCCATTTTAGGACATGTTGAAGAAAGAAAGAAAATCTTTATATTTGCGAGAAATGACGCTATTTAAGGAAATAGTTATTTGTTATACAAGAGTGCGAAATTAAAAAAATTTAATCCTGAGCGTTAGCGAGAGAATCAAAAGAGCACGACGTAAAAAATCTTTGCAGTCGAGTGCAACACGTAACTTTTCATCACACCTCTGCGAGGAAATTACTAAATGCGAAAAAAAAGTGTACCAAGAAGGTTCAGAGTCTGAGTTTTTAACAAATTAAAAAAAAAAGTTGTATGACAAATTTGGTACCACGGAGGTAGAAGTAAATAGGTTTAATGATGTTTTGAATTCACAAACTTTCTTTATCTCTCTAGCGAATAAAAGCTCTCAGATATCGAAGAGCAAAAACTCTTTGTCCGAGATGGTGGGATGAAAAAATATTTTGTCATCCTATGGGCATATAACATAAAAGCGTCAAAGGGTCTAAAGCGTGCGAAATACCTGATTTCAAATCCTAACTTCAGTAATCAAGAGTATATCAACAGAAACAGATGTACGGGCACTTAAGACTATTGGCACCATGATCAATTCATTACTCTATCTACAGTCTACAGCTCATCCTTCTCAGGCTCCGCGGGGATGTCGAAGTCGTCAGACTGTGCCTCCGTGTCGTCGTAGTCTTCGCTGAAGTCGGGCATCTGGGTCTGAGGGGGCAGGCCACCGAAGCCGTAGGGGTCTGGGCCGTGAACCTGCAAGCGGATAAAAGGAAGGGTTACTTTGTGAATAGTTTTTGGAGGTACTACCTAAGTGCCCTCACAGTGTTGACATCTCTACGGTCCGGACTAAGCGTTTCGCCTCATCGTTCATCATCATCATCATTTCAGCCGAAATACGTCCACTGTTGAACATAGGCCTCCCCCAAGCATTGTACTGAGCTCGTCCGTAGTCTCAGTCATGACTATTATGTCGTCGGCAAACCGAAGGTGAGTTATGTACTCTTATTGACATTAATGCCTAGTTCTCTCCATTCCAGAACCTTGAAGACATCCTCCATTGCTGCCGTGAACAGTTTCGGAGAAGTAACGTCTACCTGCCTCGCGCCCCGCTGCAAGAGGATAGGTTTCGAGATCTGGCCTTGTAGTCGGACTGACATAGTGGCGTTTTTGTAAAAACACTTCTGCGCTTCGATGTACCGATAGTCAATTTAGCACCATTGGAGAGACTGCAGCATATCCCAAGTCTCGATCGAATCAAAGTCTTTCTCGTAGTCCACAAACGCTAAGCAGAGAGGCTGATTATACTCCTCAGTCTTCTGTCTAACCTGCCGTATTGTTTATACCACTTACATAACACACAAGCCAATTTTCAACCATAATTAAATGTTATAAGCAATTGATAAGTAATTTTTTGGCACAATTTCAAAGCTGAAGACTGACGGGCGATACTGACGTTCACCATAAATTCATGTCATTATGCTCTGAAGGGTTCACAGATGTGTAAAGTTCACCCTGGTGTACTCTCATTTCACCAATAGAATAGAATAGAATTACTTTTATTCGGGACAGACACAGCACAAGTTATAAACACAAAATAAAAAAATAACAAAAGTACTGTGTGCGCCGAGCGCCACAGTGACCACCTCAGCATTTGCTGGGCGTTAGACACCCAGCGCTGATTTTCAGTTGACACCCCGCAGTGACGCACGGACTAGGGTAAACATAATATCTATATAAATAAAAAAGAAACCCTATTATTTCCTTGGTCACGCCATCACGCGTGAACGGCTGGACCGATTTCGCTAATTCTTTTTTTGTTTTGTTATGGAAAAAAAATGAAAATTAGGGTAGTGTAGTGTAGGGTAGGGTACAGTCTGTCTAATAAGTTAAACGACTTGGGTAATTATTAGGATTTAATTAATGAAATCTGATGTAGTCAACACGGGTTCAATAATCAAGGTTGATTAAGAGATAGAGATCATTGTTTACTAACAGAAGAACCTTATAAAAAGTATCGAATATAAGTATTTTTTAAATGATTAAATATTATACAAAATTCCCAAGTCGGTTGACTTATTAGACAGACTATAGTGTAGGGTAGGGTAGGGTAGAGTAGGGTAGTGTAGGGTAGAGTAGGGTGAGCAGGGAAGAGCGGGAGCGAAGCCGCGCGAGCAAAAGCTAATGTACAATAATGTTCAAATTCCATCTTTGTAAAACATTCAACATTTCAAGGTTATCAATTTGCCCAGAACTTTTTTGTTTATGGACAGATCAGTAGCGTAGGTAGACGAGGGTGAAGTGGGCCATTGTCCACGGCCTAAGGGGCCTCGCACAAGCGGGGGCTCTTTAAGAATGATGTTTTTTTTTTTATAATTGATAGGCTCGCGTTTGACCACTATTTCACCTGATGGTAAGCGACGATGAGGTCGAATACTGAGTTGCTCAAGTCGCTGTCTCGTTTTCGAATTTATGATAGAAAAAGGCCTCGCTGACGTGTCTTCGCCCACGTCTAAAATAGCCCACGCTACGCCTTTGGGACTGATCAGGTTGATTCTTTTAGTGATGAGTTAGAGTCAGTTCAAAATATAATTTTGTTTACTAGATAAAAAATACACATTTCACTGTCAGAATTCAGAATACGTTGCACCACACGGCGCGGCGCCGCGAGGCATCTCGATCTGAAGTGTGTAGTAAATAAAGTTATATATTGAGTCGCTCTTCTCGATGTGAACTGGCCCTAAGTTATAATTTTGATTAATTATGGTATTTTATCATTGCTTAAATTGCCTATACCTTAACAGTAAACTTGGCCACGATTTAATTTTTGTAGAGGATATAACAAAATAAAAAAAAAATAAAAAAACTTTTCAACAAAAAAAAAAAAACAACTTTCAGATTACGAAAACTAAAATTACAAAATAAATTCAAAATCTGAACTTCTACACTAATATTATAAAGAGGTTTAAAATTTGTTTTTATGTATTTTTGTTTGTAGGAGATATCTCTGAAAAATCACTGGTCCGATTGCTGAAATTTTTTCACTGATAGAAGCTGATTTATTCCCGGGTGTCTTAAGCTATATTTTAAGTACACGAGCGAAGTTGCGGGCAAAAGCTAGTAAAAAATTCTGACTACACATCACCCCTTAAAAGAACGTCCTCCAAACTCCCATTTCCAAGCTCGTTTAGTTCGTCCTCTCTCGATAGATGGCGTTGTGTAATTACGTCACGATCCTGAATCGCGGTGTTAAGATTCTCCGCCGTTTGGTTGGGTCTCGTGGAGTGCCTGTATACGATATCTCTGGTTTCCCTTCATAACGCATAAATCTTTCGCCTTTTACTAAAGATTTCCGTGGAGGGGAACACTCAAATGAGTCTTACGGATTTTTGTAATACTTCGCTCCGGCGAAGTTTATCTGTTCTGATAATGAATCTATGCTGGATCCGTGATTAAATTAGTCAATCATAATGGGACTATTTAGGGTAGGAGTGAAAAATGATACGGATCGTATCGTTGACTCTGTAACATTTTTGATTCCTCGTAAATTATTAGCAACTAGCTGTGCCCGCGACTTCGTTCATCATTGGAAAGGGCATATCTTGTAGAAAATAGTTACCTATGATGTACGTGAATAAGATTAAAATAAGAAGATATAAAGTCGCCTCTACACATAGGCCAGCGCATTCGCCAACGCGCTGGCGGTGCGCTTGCAAACGCGCTTGTGAGTAATCCACACATTGGGAGATCGTTCAGTATGGTTTGGTTCGAGCCAATGTGCGGACGGATTCAAAATGGATGTTGAGTCGCTAACAGCTGCAGCTGTATATTTATTCACAGCTTATAATTACTTTGTAAATGTGTACAAGAAAAGGGTGATAAAAAAGAAATGGCAAAAAAGAAGGTGGTGGATGTTATCAATACATCGAAATAAACTCACTTTCACATATTAAAATAATAATAAAGTAGGATGCTCTTTGTGAAGTAAAACATTGTGAGGAAAACGGCATGTCCAAGAACCTTATTTATTTAGCACTTTTAATACTTACAACATTTTTATTTTTATGGTACTTATTTTTTGGGTTCCACAGGCAGTTTTCACTCTGATAGAGCTCAATAAATTTAAATGTTTCCTCGTTACTCATATTGTTCGCCATTTCGTCAAGTTAGGTGTTAATTCGCCGCAAGAAAAAAACGTGCACTCTTGATCGCTGCTCCGGTCAAACTGATCGCGCGGCCAATGTGTGGATGGTGCGCCAAGCTTGCGACAAGTGTCCTTTGATGTTGCCGACACCGCGCGGCAAGCTCGCAAGCGCGCCGGCCAACGTTCAAATACCTACCGCCAATACGCCAACGCCCGTTCTACACATTGGGCCAGTGGCTGGGCCAACGCGCTTGCCAACGCGTTGGCCTATGTCTAGTGCCGGCATAAGATATATGTACTTTTTTTACTTAGATTTTTAATATGATTTATGGCCAAAAGCGAAAATATAGCCGAATATACATTTTTGGCCGAAAACGAATATTCGGTCGGTCACTACTTATATTATAAAATCTCTATACCTACTCTGATATAGTACGAGTACATCCATGAAAATTAGGCTATAAAATTTCTATTTCTGTACATTGTAACACAGACTTAATAATTTGTATGTCAGATTGTCAAAGTACATATGATTAGTTTACCTTAGTTAACACGATATTACTTGGTCAGACTTTCTGACGTCTGCGTCTAAACTATCTGTGACGACGGTCAATGACAACCGGGACGAAAGGCTTTAATGTCCTAGATAGCGCGGCTATAAATTTAGCTTCACTTTTCTTGGACTGGCCGACATTTGACTATTCAAAAGTGCTTGCAAATGGTCCATTTGAAATAAATGATTTTGATTTTGATTTATACACGCAAACACGTGTCAAGCGACAACGCTGCGTCTTCCGGTACGCGGTCACCACTCTAGAACTTTCGTCCCCATCGACCTGCAAGCCCAGATTCGTACGGAAAAGCCACAGTATCACCAATGTGGGGACCGCCCGGAGGACACGGTAGAGGTGTGCCCCGCTTGAGCGGAGCACCGCCGTGTCCTCGTGGGGGCGATCGGCGACAACGGTCTCTCGCGCCGGGGTGCGCGTTCAGGCCATGGTTCAGAGCGAGGAGTGGCAGGCGCGAGCCTCCAAGTGCGAAACAGTCATGCTAGCAAAAGAGGCGTCTGCACGTGAGAGGAAACGCCCTTCACGCCCCAGCCACCGGGATTCTGATCCCGATTTCCAGCCACCGCAGGCGCGGGGTTGCGGAGACTGAGCGATGGGTAGCTCGCTGTCCGACCGTCCGGTAACCGTCCGGACCGAGCCCAAGTCTTCGAAGGCGCGTAGTGTTCCACACGCGCCTCAAGAAAATGTCAGCAAACCGTAGGGCCTCAGAAGGGTCGAAGCCTACTGGGGCCATGGGTTGAGCGAAAGTGAACCCCGGGGCCCTGGAACAAGGGCAAAGAAAGAACAGGAGTGCGTTTTAGCCAGTAAAAGTCTGACACGCCCTCTCTCCCCGCTCAAGTGCGGGAGATGTCATTAGACGATTACCCACTTAAAAAAAAAAAACGACCTGTGAACAAGTACCCTGCCCACTGCCACTGAAGTTTGGCGATTCTTCGCGCTACATTGACATCGAAATTGACTTTAACATTTTGCGAGAAATTGTAAATATGTTATATTAATTTTATTATATTGGTTAATTTATTCATTATTATTATTACAATTTTTTTTGTTTTGTAATGGATGGGCTCGCCTTTGACCACAATCTCACCTGATGGTAAGCGATGATGTGGCCGACGATGGAGCACGCTTGCCTAGAAGCAATCTATTCACTCTTGACTTATTATTATTATTATTTTTTGGTTATGAATTTAACATTTAGTTATGAATTTAATCAAATTGAAATTCTTATTGATATTTTTTTTTTTTTTGTCAACTTTTGTCGCACTGGGTTGATTTGTTTCCTATCTGTTATTTATTTATTTGAAAGTGTTATTTATTTGTTTGAAGTGGAATTGGATTTACCTAATAACTATGAAATTAAAATTGTAATTAATAATTTTGACTATACTATCGCATTGGATTCGTCTGTAATGATAGGTGTATGTAGGTCTATAAATATAATAAATAAATATAGGCAACTTCAGAGCGCTATATTCGCGGGTACTTTGTATCTGTATGGCAATTAGTTTTCAGCTCACCTTGATATACTCGGCTTCCATCTCCTGTGTCCACGTGGTGTCCTCATCGTTGGGCAACATCCACTCTTCGCAGTATTGGGCGTGGTTGAAGCAGATCTGTAAAGTACACAAAAAATAAACAAGATTTTAATGAAAATCATTTTTTCATAGCGAGCTTTTATAGCACGGTATACCTCTATAATTAATGCTCGTCAAGACGAATCATACGAGCCCAAACTCGATGGGGTTGTGTCATTTAACTACCAAGCTCCTATAGCCACCTTCCAATTGCATCATCAGATCAGCTCCACATTTTGCATTGTCATCTGATTTACACATGCATGCAAAATTTCAGCCCAATCGGTAACCGGGAAGTGGGTCAAATTTAATTTGCAAGATTTGATGAAAGACAAAAATCGGGACAGGTGAAACTAAATAAAAGCTTTTAATATTAATCTTTCGAATACACTTATCAGAGACAATACAAAGACAATGAGAGCGAACCGGCGCGTTCGCTTGAGGCACAAAATACTATTGTATATAGGTACAGAAGTCAATCTACATACAAAGCGCGCTCGAGCAACGCACACGACACCGCTCACAGACACGATGTCTCGGTCGCGTCTCGGACCACTCGTCGAACAGTTCCGGCTCAAACGCTCATTAGTGTGCGTCCACCGAGCGTAGGTATAAAAAGTGAAGTACATACATGATATTGTCTTCTGTACCTATCTATTTTGTGCTTGAGGTTTGATGAATTAAGATAAGAATAAAAAATCTGACAAGTGCGAGTCGCATTGGCGCACCGAGGGTTCTGTACAAACTTACATGCATAAATAAATAGTTGAATTCCCGAATGAAGTCTCAATGATTTTTCCGTATCGCAAAAAAGCAATTTTTTTTTTTTTTAGTGTCTACAAATTTACATTTTTTTAATTTATTCCTATACATGTGCTATAAGATCTTGCTTTATGAAAAATTTCAGGATTCTGGGTCAACGGTCCCTATAAATTTTGATTTTCTGATTTTCTGGAGAGTGTCGAAATGAACGTTTTTTGCCACATAAACCAACAGACCTCTAGCCTGATTCACGTAAAATCAAACAAGCCAAATGTCGTTGAAGTTTTATAGTCGTTCGATCGAAGTCCTATCCAAAAGAGGTATTCACGATCTATCGACTTATTTCCAGTTCCATTAATAATTATTCTACCAGGATAATTTAATACAGATTTTTTTTTAATCGACGAATTTCAAACGACTTTAAAATCGGTGTCGTTCAAACTCGATTGATGGATGTGAATACGGAAATGGTCTAACTAAACGACTAAACCGCTACGATATCGTTACGGTTTTCATTACGTGTATCGGGCTACTGAGTATGTGGTTTTAATTTCAACTTAATACCTCCACGCGTTGCCGAGATAAAGGGTCTTGACAGACAGACAGACAGACGGACGGACAACAAAAGTGATGCTTATGGATTCTGTTTTTTCCTTTCCTTTCCTCCCTACAAATACAAAAAGTAATACGCCTGGCTAGGTTTGAACCCCGCGATTTGCAACTGTACAAATCAGAGAAGTTATGGATTTGAAATTTCGGATACAGATATAGAAATGATTATTATACCTACCGGATACGGATACGGATATGAAATTATTTCGGATTATCCGTTAATTTCGGATAATTCCGGTTACGGATATTAGATTTTTAAGGAATTTCAGAAGTAAACGACGCGACACGTTATGACAGGCTGTCATAACGTGTCGCAATTAGGCTCCGCCCCTATCCGATATTATCCGAAACTTTTATTTCGGATTCGGTTACGGTTATGGAGCTCCCTAATATCCCTGGTACAAATATCTATCTATATACATAAAAAAGCCATTACCTCTCTCTCCGCGTCCGGCATGATATCATCCTCAGGCCTGTTCTTGTACAAAGACGTGATCTCGTCTTCGTTCTCCTCAAACATGCGCTCACACTGGAATACACAAATAAAAATAATATTAATACAAATTGTCTGAAAAGTTGAAAGGGAATCGTTTGTCTTGGTATGGTCATGTGAAAGGGAGGGACGAAACGCATGTTGCTAAAAAAGTTATGAGTTTACATGTGGATGGATGGAGGGGAAGAGGGAGGCCAAAGAAAAGATTGAAGAGAGAGATTGGTTAAAGAATAGCGTGACGAGTGACAGGACAGAATGGGAGAAAAAGATGATGACGATGATGATGACAAATTAAGGGACAGGCGACGGATGAATTTCCATACAAACGTAATACCACGCTCATTTGCAGTTGCAGCATATTTCCAACATGTTATGATGATATTCGGTTATAGACAATATTTATCTAGGTTCCTACGTCGAGAACCTTAGAAATATTTTTATTTTTAATACAGGAAAAGCCAAATGGCATGTTATGCCATTTACGCTGTAAAAAAGTACAAAATACAATTCGCTTAAATTTCTTTATGTTTTTTTTTAAAAAGAAAGACGTAGGAACCTAGATAAATATTGTCTATAACTGAATATTATGATGATATCATAATATGTTGGAAATATGCTTCAACTGCAAATGAGCGTGGTATTACGTTTGTATGGAAATTCATCCGTCGCCGGCCCCTTAAACTGTCGAATAACGCAATTAGAGACACAATAGAAAGACAATGAGAGAGCGGACCGCGTTCGCTTGGGGTGTAATGAATTAACCATAGGTCTCAAGCCCTCCTACCCAAGTTTCAACCGTTTCGTGTCGATTCTCGTTCGTCGATTGCCTCCGACACTTTGTTCTGACCACATGATTGAGCGTTGAGATGACGTCAGAACAAAGAAATCGGAGGCGTGGCCGATACGATGCGATCGACGAAAGAGAAACGAAACAGTCGTAACTTACTTGGCTATGCCTGCTGTGCAGAGCATGCTTGGAGGGGGGACCCCGGTGCAGTCAAGACTGTACCGGTGATACTGATACGTCCATCACGAACTTGGGTCTTAGAGAACTCAGGGTTCATGTCATTCCTTGGTGATCAACTGCATGAGTGTGACCGCCTGTAGTGACTATCTTCTCAGTAAGTGCCACCACCATTAGGGTTGAGATACCCTGGGTTCGAGGTGACCTATAGTCAAGTTGTATGGGGTTGAGTTATCAGGGTTTTGATGTCGGATGAATTGTCATTTAGCCGAGTTGTTATTTAGTCCTCCTGTTTTTGGTCGAGTTGTCATTTAGTCGACATGTCAGTTTTTCGAGATGTCATTTGATCGAGTTATCATTTGGTCAAGTTGTCACTTGGTCGAGATGTCACACGTTCATGTTGTTGTCACGGGGCCAAGAAGTCGTAGAATATATTACCTTATACTCCAAGCTCTTGTACAGGTCGTCATCAGTCACGAACTTGGTCTTAGAGAACTCAGGGTTTATGCCGCCCTCCTTAGTGATCAGCTGCATCATCGCTAGCTTGTTACTAGGGCTAGAGTGACTATCTACTCAGTAAGTGTCACTACCATCGGGGTTCAGGTATGCTGGAGTTGAGGTGTCCTATAGTCAAGTAGTATAGGGTCCAGTTGTTGATGTTGAGTTATGGGGGCTAGATATCGACGAGTTTCATTTGGTCGAGTTGTCAATTGGTTGAGTTGTTATGGTCAAGTTGTTATTTAGTCGAGTTGTCATTTGGCCGAGTTTTTATGGCCAAGTTGTCAATTGGTCGAGTTGTTATTTGGTCGAGTTATTATTTGATTGGGTTATCATTTGGTTGAGTTGTCATTTGGTTCAGTTGTCATTTGGTTTAGTTGTCATTTGGTTCAGGTGTCATTTGGTCCAGTTGTCATTTGGTCCAGTTGTCTTAAGATAGAGTTGTCACGGGACCGAGAATTCGTTGAATCTAAGGGGTTGCTTAGCTGATCTCCACCACTCTGGTCAGCACAGGCAACACTGGGTCCTTAGCTACTCACATAGTACTCCAAGCTCTTGTTCAGGTCATCGTCCGTCACGAACTTGGTCTTAGAGAAGTCAGGGTTCATGCCTCCCTCCTTCGTAATTAGCTGCATGATCGCCAGCTTGTTCGTAGACTTGTAGTACACGCGCACATAGTCATCCATTTTCTTGCCTGGAAAATTAGATACAAAGTATTCATTAAGAACGTTTTATTATTTCCTAGCTTTTGCCTGCGACTTCACCCGCGTACATAAAATATATTCTATGTCACTCAGGAATAAAGCACCTTTCTATCGGTGAAAAAAAATTAGCAATCGGACCAGTACTTCCAGAGATTACCTCCTACAAGTAAAAAAAAAAAAAACTTTACCTCTTTATAATATATGATTTGTCCCGCCACATGAATTAACAATAATATTGTGACAGGTGACGAAACCTGGGTGTACTGTTTTAAGTTAATTTACAAAATGCTGATTGTGAGTTTTAATTGGAGATAGGGGGCGCCGTAGAAATCTCGCCCAGGACGCTGGTAGTGCTAAAACCGGCACTGCCGGTAAGGAGCTCTCAGTTTTGCGAGATCGTAGGTCAAAATTTTTTTTTTTTTGTTCCACCAGGATCGATGCCTACTGGAGACAAGGGTCTGTTTGCGAAAGGGAGGCTCGGCCCCGGTATGAAAGACAACGAAGGAACGGGGTGGGTTTTTTAGTCAGTAAGAGTCTGACACTATCTCCCGCTCCGCCCAAGGGCGGGGGATGGCATCTAAATGATTTTTATCCATCGAAAAAAGGTCAACTTTTTTTTGCTCTCCACTCCATTTCTTCGAATTCTGCTTCGGTCGTAATGACAAACTTTCATCAAAATGTACTGTATTTATATACTCACAGATCTCGTCAATTACTTCAGAGATATATACAGCTGAGCGGTGAGCAGGCACCTTCTCTTGCATAGTGTTGCCACTCGCGTCCATCCTGAAGTTGCCAACCTGAAATAAAAAAGAAATCTTGTTTAGGCTTTTTTTTTTATGGTGGGAAAAAATCATCCAATGACAACCCCCGCTCTTGGGCGGAGCGGGAGATAGTGTCAGACTCTTACTGACTAAAAGACCCACCCCGTTCCTTCTAGCCTTCATACCGGGGCTCGAGCGCCCTTTCGGATAACCCTGGCCCCAGTAGGCTTCGACCCGGCTGGGTCCCTGCTGTTACTGACAAATCCTTGAGCACAGCGAGCTACCCATTGCTCACTGTCCGCAAGCCCGCGCTTACGGTGGCCGGAAATCGGGATCAGAATCCCGGCGTTTTGTCGGAGGTAATCTCTAAAGTACTGGTCGGATTGCTAAAATTTTTTCACAGACAGAAAGCTGCTTTATTCCTGAGTGACATAGGCTATATTTTATGTACGCATGTGAAGCCGTGAGCAAATGCTAGTTTAATAATGTAACAAGCGCTAAACAGTTCAGAGATTTATACGAATTACTAGCATTTAGCGACTGGCCTGTTGGTCTAGTGGTTAGTGACCCTGACTGCTATGCCGGAGGTCGTGGGTTCGATACCCACCCAGGACAAATGTTTATGTGATGAGCATGATCATTTGTTCTGTGTCTGAGTGTAATTTATCTATAATATGTATGTATTTAGAAATATATAAGTATGTTTATCAGTTGTCTAGTACCCATAACTCAAGCTCTGCTTAGCTTGGGACTAGACGGCGTTGTGTGATAGTTGTGGAATATTATATACTATATATAAGCCCGCGGCTTCACATGCGTACATAAAATATAGCCTATGTCACTCAGGGATAAAGCAGCTATCTATCGGTGAAAAAATTTTCGCAATCGGACCAGTACTTCCAGAGATTACCTCCTACAAACAAAAAGAAAAGACAAACTTTACCTCTTTATTATATTAGTGTAGATTTTTGACTTTTACATTTGTTGAGCCATTGGTAATATCAAGTAATTTAATCAATAAATTACATCCAACAGTAAAATATCGACTAGCGGCTGATTAAAAAGACCATTCATAAACAGTTACGTGAGTAAACTGATTACTACAATCTATATTTCTACAGTTTATGGAGTAAGATAAGAGATTATTAACTTGATGACACGGTTGGCGAAGTGGATGAGCGGTTGGCTGCTGCGTTGCGTGTCGCGAGTTCGATTTTATTTTCAAATTTATTTATTAATTTTAATTTATTTATATAGCTGTGCCCGCGACTTCGTTCGCGTGGACTACAGGATTTTGAATTTATTTTTTCTAATGCCAAAAAAAGTCCCGTCAAAACCGGTCCAGCCATTTCAGAGATTAGCCCGGATAAACAGACAGACAGATAAAAATTGTAAAAAATGTTATTTCGGTACCTTATACAAGGTGCAGTTTTAAAACTGCACAATATTTCAGGAGGTTGTAGTAAAACTCATAAATAATCATATAAAAAAACGATACCTGGTCAATAATCAGTAATACTTGTTATTTAATTTTTTAATTACTCTAAACTAAATCGATTGATCGATGGCCGCGGGGGCGTGGCTAGGGTGTGGCGTGCGGGATGATGATTGGATGATACATTATTTATGAAACTATCGTTGCGAGTTAGTGTGTGTGAAAACGACCTTTATTGTTCCGTGTTTGTGTGTGTGAAAAAAAGCGCGGTTATAAAAAAAAAAAAATACCTACTTATTTTATTATTGATTCGGGTCGAGAATCACTAACATAATTACCTCCTGAAATATTTTGCAGCTTCAAAACGACACCTTGTATATATTCATATGCATGTAGTAAAAAGCAGTTATTTCAATATTACAAACAGACACTCTAATTTTATTTATATGTACAGATGTACAGACTAGCTGTGCCCGCGACTTGACTACAAGATTTTGAATTTATTTTTCTAAAATAAAAGCCTAAGTTACTCCTTACTACATCCGCTACCTGCCAAAAAAAAGTCCCGTCAAAATCGGTCCAGCCATTTCAGAGATTAGCCCGGACAAACAGACAGACAGATAAAAATTGTAAAAAAATGTTATATTTGTGTATGTACCGTATATATATTCATATGCATGTAGTAAAAAGCAGTTATTTCAATATTACAAACAGACACTCCAATTTTATTTATATGTATAGATCTATAGATACAAAAAAAGTATGTCGTGGGTAATAAGAAGTAATCTAGCATTACTTAAAACTAGATTCAAGCCTGCTTGAAACTAGTTTTAAGTAACGCTTGAGTTTTGAGTGACGTTCTGTAATACGGGCCTTAGTTCGTGGAGTATACAGTGTTCTCACATTTACATCACAAAAAAGAGACTATAAAAAAAAAGCAAGAAAAATATAAATAATTACAACTACTCAAAAAATATTGCAATAGCAATATGTTAGAAAAATAAAATGTGTATATATTAAAACAAAGGTGGAGCAGTTAATAGACACAATATTGATGAGTTACCAGGGGGCCACATGTGCAATGGTAGTCATTGCCAAACAAGCGTGTCTTCGACATAGTCTTTAACTTTGTAATATGCTTTTTTGGTGAGAACACGCTTAATACCTACGTGTTTTGAATTTTCCCTCACTAAGTTCATTTACCGCCTTTGGCAGCTTGTTATAAAAGCGTATGCTTTACTAAGAATGACTGCTGGTCTTAGCTAGTCTCCATTTGGATAATACAATTTCGTATTTACTATGCATATTTTTGTTGTGAAAATCACTTCAAATTTGTATTATAAAATGACCTTGAGAGTATTGATCAGTGGGCTAAGTCTTACGGTTTAAAGGTTAATCCTTCAAAGTCCCAGGCTATGATCATAGGTAGTCGATACTATCGCAATGAGCTTAACATTTCTGCCTTGACGCCACTAACCTTTAACGGCTCGTCTATTGCATATACTGATACAGCTAAGAATCTCGGTGTCTTAATTGACGGTAACCTCTCTTGGCGTACGCAGGTAAACGAGGTTAGTCGTAAGGTACATTTTTCCTTTCACAGTCTTAAATCCCTTCAAAAGTTTCTTCCATTTAAAACCAAAAATTATTTAGCTCAAACTCTTATTCAGCCGATCATCGATTATGCTGATGCCTGCTACCTGGATGCTACTGAGGAGCTATTAAATAAGCTTGAGCGCTTGCAAAACTTGTGCATTCGTTTTGTTTTTGGCCTAAGAAAATACGACCATGTCTCCCAATTCCGCAAGGATCTCAAGTGGCTCCCTATCCGTCTTCGTAGGAACACTCGGGTATTATGTCTCCTGTACAACATCCTATTCAATCCTGCTTATCCTGGCTACTTGCGTGATCGTTTTTCGTTCACTCGCCCTGCCGATGCCCCATGCAGATCCCACCTTAAATACCATTTCAATTTCCCACCCCATAAAACCCATTTTTATTCCAACTCCTTCTCTTTTCATGCAGTACGACTGTGGAACTAACTTCCAGCTAAGATCCGAGACGCTAAAAATATATCTGTCTTCAAAAAGCTAGTCAAGGAACACTACCTCTCTACCATTTCGTAAATATATTTATTATAGATATTTTCATAAATATATGTATTTTTATAATTTATGTATTGTATCTATTCTTCTGTACATTTATTTACTGTTATTGTTATATATGTATGTATTATGAGATTTAATTTAAATAATATAGTCTATTTAATTACTTATTTTGTTTGTTTTTTTAATTTATACACACTGTGTCTACATATCTTATCAAACTGTCCTGTCGCAGGTCTGCTGGAAGAAATTTCGTTAGAAATAAGCAGGTCCTTTGTACTCTTTTATCTTTATTTGTTCTTTTCGATTTTAAATGTTTGTGTGTACATAAATGAATAAATAAATAAATAAAAACACTTTTACACATCAATTTTTTTGGTCAATTAAAACTAGATGAGGCCGGTTTTAAAGAGTCCTAAGTTTTTACGAACATGCAAAATGCATTCTAAGGTCAGTATATCGATTTCTTTGATTTCTGAGGGACTTGCGAGGACTCTCTCTTATAAATAGCCCGGATAGCTCTCTTTTCCATTATGAAAACTGAGTCGACATCAGCTGCAGATCCCTACGGTAAGATGCCATAAGACATAACACTGTGGAAATAAGCATAGTAAACTAAATGAGCTGTGGCTACATCTGTCAACTGCCTTATTTTTCTAACTGCATATGCAGCTGAGCTTAATCTTCCCGAGAGAGTTCTAATATTTGCGCTCCACTGCAGTTTAGAATCGATAGTCTTTATATATATTCTTTATTGTACATAAATTTACACATTATTCATAGTAAGAAAGCCGATGTTATACCTAAGAACACAGTGTCCATAATAACATCAAGTTTTTTGCCGTCAAGAATTAAACTGACGCCAACTTGAGGGACATTTGGTGATGAAAACTTTATACATTAAGTTTTATTTGCATTTAATAGGAGATTATTAGCTGCGAACCATTTCGAAAGAACCGCCAGACTTTCGTTGACATGCAAGACATTCCCATCTTATCTATGTACTTAAAAAAAAGAGAGATGTCAAATATGTCAGAGGTGAGCAAATAGAATTATAACCAGTGATCAGAATAGGTAGGGCTATCTAACTTCAGTATATAAATGTTTAAATGATTGTTGATCCTTGAATAAGAAATTGTTACATTAAAAAATATATGTGGTTTAATGAATCTTGTTTATCTTTTTATTATACTATCCATATTCCCGTCCTTCTTATATTTACCCATCAGAAAGGAAGTGTAATCTTTCATTAGTCCCGAAGGCAAGAATAGTTTTTTTATAATTTTTCTATGTAGTTTTTTTTTTTTTTTTTTTAATCTATTATTTAGAGGCTTCAGTGCACTCTGGGTGACTATGCCAGCCTCATGGGATCAATCCTATTGTAGCATCGCAGCCTCTATGTAGTTATAATTCAACCAAATCCCGGTACTCGGGGAATATCCATATTATTCTAACTTAGGGCAAGTACATAAAATAGCCCGGATAAATTAGACATCATGTAAGGAAGGTCATTAATTAAAAGCCGGCGTTCACGCATGTCATTGTCTTTCTATTGTGTTTCTAATTGACAAGATTGAAAGGTTAATAATATAAACTAGAAAAGGAAAGGGCCAAGAAAGCACTGCAGGTATAAAAGGTCAATTACGGGACTGGTTGCACATGTGCCATTGATCCAAGTCCAAACCAGTATTTGTAGATAAATGATTTGAAATTTAATTAATTAAATTTTGGTTTTTATTGTCTACTACTCATCCCAACTTGTAAATAGAAAAAAAAAATAATTCTGGGCTTTTTGCTACTGCAATATGCACTTAAGCCTTCCTCATGAATCACTCTATCTATTGCTTAAAACCACATGAAAATCAGTTCAGCAGTTTTTGAGTTTAGTGTGAGAAATGGTGTTTTTTTTATACCGTGTATGGAAACTCGAGGATTTAATAAGTAACCATAGCGATAAATATGGTAAACAGTATGTAAAGTAATTCATATTTTCTGATAAAGGAGAATATTTACTAATGGATCCCATTAGTGGTGTAATTAAAAAAGGCATTTCATGTGATAAACTATTAATGGAAATAATACATACTTAAACTAAGTTAAATACTCAACTTGCAGTGACTAAATAATATTATGTATGATGGAAATTATAAAATTCAAAAGTTTTTGTAACTTTGTGCTGAAGTTATTTATTAAAATTATATATACTTACATCGACTTTTTTCCACTTATCTACTTTTTTTATCACATCGTTAAGCTCCTCGAAGGTCGTTCGGCACACTGAAATAACAAGATAATTACAATTAACCACCAAATTAATAGAAAATAAATTAAACATTTCGGCAAAACATACACACCTAAACATTTCAAGTTTCTGGGGTCAATTCGCGCAGATACCGCTACGAACAAAACAGTAAATGCAAAGAATAGAGTTGCTGCACGCATCTTTAACTAATAATTAGCTAATAAGTGTTTAATTTACAAGAAAATTCAAAGAAATGTCGGGAAATTCTCAATACGTGTAGAAGAAGTTTATCTTTTCCTGTCAGACACGATCACTATTCTGATTGGTCGAAATTTTTAAATATTTTTTTCAATGAAGTACTGCAATTTCATTGGTTTATTCTCTGACAGTTATATACCGACTAAAATAAAAAGGTGCCACTTTTGGTGCATCTCGTTCGCATTGTAAGGTTTATTTATTTTTTTGGTTTATCATGAAAGCATGAAACCTTCTTTGGAATTATATTATCTCAGATTAATTATTAAAATGTTTTAATGGACGAAAATAAAACCAAATCATACATTCGTACTTCATTTATAAATAGCAATATTAAAAAAAAAAAAAACTTAATAAAAAAAGCTTACAAAATACATGGCTCTATAAACACTACAACATATTTTCTATTGGCAACACTGCAATAATAAATCATTGTGTTTTTGGTTTTTGTCTATGTGTGTGTAGTTCGAAACAGGAAAAACATCTATGTCAAGACAATCACTTATCACATTTTTATCACATGAGCTGATATTAATATTGAATGTAATGTTTTCATAAAATAATTTATAATTTTTAACGGGTTCCTAGATATCAATTGAGCATAGTAAATCAGTTGTAAGTTATTACAATTTTGCCCTTTCTGACTCCCTCGACTGCCCGTTCTTCGGTTTTCCGCCCGCCGCCCCCCACCTATCAACCGACCCAACCAAACCAAACTTACCAACAGTTCGCATTCGGTCTCTATGCGCGCGGGACGTTTGCTCAACGGCATGTATAATTTTTTTATGCACATCAAATTGTTTAAAAACCTTAAAATACCTTGAATATTACTGTTGCATCGTCTCGGAGTGACGTTCCAGTGAGTTTTGTGAAGAAATACGCACGTTTCGTGTAAAAATTCAGGTAAGTGACTGCTTGACAGATTGCGTCTTTTCTTATTCCAAGCTTATTATGTGGTCTTTTTAGTTGATTTTGATTGCTTTCATCTATGTAATTCGCGTAGTGGTGAAATAGGGATGTGATAGATAATGCCATATTGCCTGTTAGGACTTGTACGGCGCACCTGTGCCATTACCATACGCTACTCACTCAGCGCAGTGTAGTATTGCATATTTTATGTAACCTTTCAAAAAATCATCTTATCAATCGACTGCGTCATGTGCAGTTAGAAAATCCCAATTTCATAATGAGAGAGCGCGCGATCTGCGCCACCTGACGACTTGGCAACGCGCTGCCACTCGATAAAAACTTGTTAAAAAGTTAATTTATCAAACAAAAAATGTGTTATTATCCGTGGACCGGCGTTTCCCTTTGTTTTCCGTGTGAAATCGTCCCTTTGTCCTTCGGTAGGGCGCGCTGGGCGTCGCGGCACAGGAATTTCGACTCTAGAAAAGTGCCATAATACAATGATGGTATACATTGGTAGGTCGCGCAGCTCGTCGCTCGCTCGCGTCGTTTTCACAACGCCTGTGTTCGTGCGTATCTACGTGGACGACGTCAGTGTGCTCGTGCGGTAGTTTGTTTATAGTCGCTACCGGACGAATACGACATGTATTATTACAGCAGTAAAGCTCAGTATCGTATGTAGGTCGGCGTCCTCGTCGGTGTTTGTCTATCGATCTCTGCGGTGGCCAATGGCACATGTCGGCGCGGTCCTGCGCGGCCGCGCCTCGCTCCGCTCTTTGGTGAAAGCCGGGCGCGCTCGGACGATATATTACAATTCATGTACATCTATACGATGTCTATAAGTACTATCTTATCATTGGAAACGCTGTTATAACACCCCCCTTCCACTTCGCTCCGCCGCCCGTCCCCTCCCTCCTCTCGCGCCTGCCGGATTCGAAGGCCTACTAGATCATGAGTTTTTCGAATAAGAACCCGCGAAGTTGATGTATAAATTGAAATCGTGAATGTTTTGTCGAGCGCTGTTTGGCGACCTCCGGCGTCATGGCGCGCGGGGGGAGGGAGCCAGAAATAGAAGTGCGGATTGGAAACGTGCGACGTGGCAACGTCGCGCGCTCGTCTGCGCTCAGTGTCGGTTCAAAATGGCGTCTGTGCGTGATCGATACCGCGGAATTTGCGTTGAAAATGACCGTATTTGTGATGTATCTGGTTGTGAGTCGGCCGGAGGGCTACCCTGGCAGCACGGGGCGATCGCCCCGCACCCGGCGCTGGCTCACGAACCTCTCAAAGTACGTATGTCAACCATATTGCGCCGACACTTTACCCCCTACATAAATACCTAGGTATGGCTAGGATACGCTTGCAATCTCGATGATCTAGACATCTACAGCATATCCGATATTCGCTATTGAGATATCTTGAACCTTCAGCCTGCACTGTACTCGATGCGAGAGCTAATCTCATGCATTTTACATCGTTAGACCATTTCCTGAGGTTACGTAACCTGCGTGGTTTTTAATGCGGGAAAGTGTGGTTACTAGTTAACTACTAAGCTTTCTTTTGAATGTGTTTGATATTTGAATCTGTGGACCTTAAAAAAGAGAATAAATTGAGTCTCATCATTCGCAAGTTGCATCTGATTAATGGAAACAAAATGGCGGCCGACTTGTAAAATTAAGACGCAGTAGCGCGCTGAATGTTGGCAACGTCGCGCTTCGCAGCTCGTACGTAATTGTGTGTAGTCGACTCGACTCACTTGTTCGATAAGAAGTTTCAAGGCTATATATACGTTTTGTATCCTCCGCTTAACAATGGGATAAATTTAATACAAACGATAAACGAGTTTAATACTTAATACCAGCGTATTGATGTTATAATTAAATTTTAGTAATAAGTTGAGTTAGTGTGTGGCACCCACACATGGATGAGCTGATTGAGGTTAATACTTGGCGTAGCAGTGTTGTCTGTTGATACCTGTTTACTGCGCACACATACATATGAACCAACAAACAAACTAGGTTGTTATTGAGTGGACGAGAGCCTTAGATAGAATAATGGTGCGGTCATAATCTGTATATATGTTTACATCACTGCGGGCCACGGCTGATTATAAATAATGCATATTCATGAAGGATTTATATAAATTGAGAAATGCGTATGTTTTCTACATATTTTGCGTGTGGTTTCGTCATCAGATTGTTTCATCGGTTAATTGTTACCTGTTAGAATGGATGGAATTCCGAATTGAGGTCCTCGAACTTTAGTTGCATCTATGACTTGAAATAGATTCTTCAAACGCTCCGAACTTAAAAATAAACATCTGCGTTGATAAATATGTATGTAGTTTGTTTGCAGCTACTACAACTTATTGGGAAAGGTCTTGTTTTGGGCAGCAAGCGTCACGTATCAGCTGATTCCTGCCTTGCCAAAATTCTACATTTAATCAGTTTCTTACTTCAGAAATCTTATTCAATCTCTTTTATTTTATTTCCTTGGTGCTTTTTTCTTCGAAAATATTATAAAAAAACATGTTTTAATCATCGCTTGGGCTCTTCGCCACGTTATCGTTATTAGTCTTTGTTTCATAACCTTTTCGAGTTTCTTTGTCGATTCAATTCCCCTTGGTTTATAAATGAAGGTGATAATGACGTGCAAAACTTTCGTTTCAATGATAATCACCTTTTTTCCTTTAACTGATCTTGATATAGGTCTTTGACATCTAATTGAATGCTGAGTTCCATTGCAGCTATCTTTAATTCAGCCCTAATATGGCTTCTCTAATTACAGACTGGTTTTATTCTTATTCTACGGTAAAAAAAAACTCTTCGGTCAACCCTCTTTATATCGAGTTGGTGACCCAAGTCACTATGACTTTTTGAAGGGGTTAGATGTAGTGATAACTTCACCTTGGAATCCTTGTGCTCTAATTATAATATCAATCTACAGGCTATCAAAAATGTATGGGATAGTCTGTTTATACACTTCTAAACATTTTTGTTTAATCAAGATATTTTTTAAGAGACTATAAGGCTCATTACTTCGCAATAAAATAGGAGCAAGTGTCAGTAAAAAAACAAATCATGTTTGTCCTATTTTAGATAAGATTAACATATCCGGACTAACAGATACGACTGTGAAACATGTTATGATGTCTTATGTTGCCATTAATAAACTATTGATGAAATATTAATACTTTAGTTTACCTCAAAAAATACTGATGAATAGAAACTCTTCGTTGAAAATTTTGCATCTAAGAGTTGTAAGTTACTTTGAAAACTGCATAGAACCTGTTTTCAATGTAGATGCATATTGGAGGTTACAGAACTGGTAGCAATAATCACAACGGTATGTTGCGTTCCTAATTAATCGGTTTTTGCATACAAAATAGATTTCATAGGCATAGTTATTCGAAAAAAAAACAAAGGAAGCACGCCACAATATTTAACAAACTGTTTCCTAATTTAGAACTGAGAAAAGTTGTAACGAGTTTTAGTCAACGCAGTATATATTTTCCATCAAAACACCTGTAATTTTCTTGGCAGAGTTGTTACCTTCCGACCTTTATATTCTGTTTCGAACGTGGCATTTGCCATTTAATCACCATCCCAACGCATGACTCGGCAAAACAATTTATAGCAGTCATGGTGAATTTCAGAAAACATGCCCAGTGTGGAAAAGATTTGAAAATAGAAGAGTTAAAATAATTAGTCTGAATTATAGTGCAGTGTTGTTTAAATTCAATTAGTTCTTAATTCAAGGTGTCAGTTTTGATTTATATTTAGTATTAGAATATAATAAACTAATAATTTATTGTGCAACAAAATAGTTACACTGTTCTGTTCAATCTTTTTCTTCTTTTCTTTTTTCTATCGCTGACAGTGATTTCTACCAGACAACTCGCACAAGTATAGGATGTATTGAAAGGACTTTAAAAAAAAGGAGTTTTAATATTAAATCATCATTAGTTCGCACTAAATAACTAAATCATATTACCTAGTTTTTACAGTTTATTAAAATTTACAAGCTGATTAGTAGCAAATCTTGTATTTTCAGCCATAACACTATTTAGGACTAAGCTAGCTAGCTCTTATTTTCATTGTTTTTCCTCCATATTTAATCATTCTTTTAATGGCAAGTCAATCTGCAAGATTTGATTTGGCACTCGTAGCACCATTCAAATTTTGATGGGTAGATAAAAATTGAAATACCACTAGGCGAAGATTTTTTAATCTAGATAATGCACAACTCGAAATTTTAGCTTTGAAATTATTTTTTACTTGCTTATAATTATTATTGTTATGTAATTAATGTAGTTTTAGTTACCAATTATTTGTAGTTAGACATTTAGTTCTGTAGTTTTTTTTTTTTTTCATTTTTTTTTGTTGGACATTTTAATACTTTGACTAAATATTTTTAGGATTGGCTGAACCATAGGACAGGCAGCTAAAATGAATAGAAAATAGTATATCAAAATAAAAATAAAGTTGCATATCTGAATTTGTTTCTTTTCTGTTTTGACCCAATTTTCCTAAATTAATCCTGCTCTAACTACCTACCTTAAGTGAAAAAGGATTTATTGATCCTGCGTAAATGATTCGATTGAAGTGATTTTTTTTTTTGTTCTGTTTAAGATATAGGTAGATACCTATTACCTATTCTGTATTATGAAAATGTTTGTATTTTTTGCATCTTACAGCTGTATTTAATCAAATACTCATACCGTTTAATTTGGAACTTATAAAAACAATGTCTTCTTACTAGTCGGGTAAAAAGAGAAAATCTTCATTGCTCCTCGTAATATTTGTGTTCTATCATTAAAATCGCCATTGACATTCTTTACACCGACTTTGTTTATAAATCTAATCAGCCTTCTTTTGTTTTATCGCATTTTTAGCATAACAATCAAAAAATGAAGTTAACGAACGCCTCCGCTTTGAGTCCAGTACACTTGCTTCATTTTTATGATTCACTGCAGTGATTTTATTCTGCCCCTCACTGATACACCCAGCTTGTTGTCAAGGAGCTTCATGTCATACGAATTGAAACGGTCTTACACGTAACTGTGTCGATATGAAGGCAAAAATCTATACTTGAATTGCCTATATGCCTATAAAATTGATCAATAACTATGTCCCAACGAACTATAGTCCCTCATGCATTTCTTCCAATTATTTTCATTTAATCTGTGCATTGTTTTTGGCGGGAAATAGCCGCGAAGTGGCCCGGGTGTGCTCTCAATACCGACTGTTGTATAATTTTAGAGAAAGGAGATTTTGTTTTGGTCCGCCAGTGCCGCGGCGGTGGTTCGTGGCATTTCATATCGTTGCAAGTCAGTCCGTTTCGCTCGCTATTATTTCTATGGCGGCGTTGCCGTTCCGTCTAGTGGCTCAGGCTCGATTCTCGCTCGGGCCGCCGTGGTTGGAGGCGCTGTTGAGCAGTCAGTCGGCCGCGCAGCTCGGTGCGCGACGTTTGTCCGAGGAAGGGCTCCGCTTGCGTCCCTCCAGTCCCGGTGCGGCAATATCGCGGGTGCGAAAGAGATAGCATACAGCGCGAACGAGATAGCGCTATGGCAGTGTCGCAACCTCGCCCACCTGACCGTGTTGACGCCGCGCTCGAAAAAGTTGCGCCGTTGCGCTATTTGGAGGCGCACGAATGTGCTCGCTCGGAGCAAGCCGTGACGCGCTATTATCTTTATTCATTGTCTCGAAACTGTTTTTTGAGTTGTAAAAGGCGTTTTCTACATGTAATTGAAGATAGCGACGTGTCTGCATTTAATATTCAAAGGTATGTACTCGTTTTGTTAGTTTTTGACATGGATGCGTTCGAGGCCAATCGTTATCTGAATTGCAACAGATAGATAGGAGCTCGCATCTCTTCGACCAGTAACTGGGTTGACTTCTGTTCTCCTTCGTGTAACATTGATGCGCATTGACGTTCGGCGAGTCGCGCTGTGTAATTGTTGGTATTTAGTCGCCATTTTCTACGTCGGTGACGAATACCGCCGCGCCGTCCTCGTTTCCCCCGACCCAATGCAAACCGGACTTTACCGCTCTATTCTGAAAGATGATTATCCTTAACCGCCTTTAACTTTTTCTTCAAACGAGATCCGCTCGCTATGATTCATTGTAGAAATAATAATACCTAACGATTTTCGTGAGTGACTGGTACCGTGAAAGAGGCGACTCCGATATCTAAATAGAAGATTTCAGAACGTGCCTATGTAAAAAAGGCGGGACTTGATAAAACGAAATTTATCGATATTGTTTAGCGGCCTGCGCTGCAGGCTTGAAAGTTTAAGCGAGTAGGTATTTTGCGCCGGCCCGGTCGCTGTTGTGCAGCTAGCTAGGGTGTTATCGATTTGTGTACGTTTTCCGCTATAAATAAGTACGAGTTTGTGTCATCGTCGTCGCTGCCGGACCGGTTTCTGAACGAAACCTGTGTGGGTGCTGTGACCGGAGATTCGAAATTCCAAATTCGAATGCGCCTTGCTTGCCTTCTAGCTTTCGAGTACCTTTATGTTCGTTTTAGTTGCGTAATACGTTTATAAAAGCTAAATACATTCACCGTAGTACGATGTGTTAGTCACGTTTCACATTTTGTTGTTTTGTTGGCGTTATCCAATACAGTGTTTCGATAAAAATCAGGTTATTTTCGAAATAAACCAATTGTCATTTTATTACTTTGACCCTGGAAGGCATGCTAAAATTGCTATAGTTGTAAGAAAGTGGAACGACGTGAATGATTTAAATTCAGGACGTGACGTCAACCTTTTTTTGAAAATCAAAATCGGTACCGCACAGTGCACACGATTGCATTATGTGCATTTGGGTGAGTGTGGAATTGCTGGGGTTTGTTCGAATAACAACTCATTTACGAAATTAGTAAATTAATAAAACAAAGTTATTCAAACATTCAATCACAAAATCAGGCGGTAAGTTACATAATCATTAGTATATTAAAATTATAAAAATCAAAACAGTCCCGCATGTGAAAATGGCGGGCGCGGTTATTATCACTTGTTATTTATTCAGCAACTAACGGATCGATGAACTAGATTCGTCAAAGTGAGCTGTAATAGTCGAGTACAACAGCTTTTGAAGAATTTAACGTTGGAAAATCATTATTTCCATAATCACATGCGCGCAATGAGCCTAACCTATACGAACGTGTTTTTCATTAATTTTATCAGTGTTTCATGACGCGTGTTATGTTTCCGTATACTAAACTGTAAATTAATCATTAGTTTCCACGTTTTCGGCCACAACAGTTCCTAATTTACTGTCTGGGCATTTCGTACAAATGGAGTAGGTCCGAAAGTTTATCCAGTGTCGTTAGCTTATCGGACTTTTTGGTTAGTCATGCCACATATGCTTAACGCCCAACCTGGTTTCTGTCAGAAAACATAACTGGCTGATTGGAGTAAATGATAAATGATAAATGATCTTTATTTTGCAAGTAGGTTTTTTATAAACACTTTTACACGTCAATTTTTTTTTTTTGTCAATTAATGCTAGATGAGGCCGGTGTTCTGTTAAAATGTTAAATATTTTGAGTAAAACTGGAGTTTTGACAATGGACAGGTTAGAATGTTTAGTAACCATGCTAGGGGTTAACCCATATCCCCCATCCCATTGCTAACCTCAATAGGTTTGACAACTGCGTACAAGGGGATATATCAAGTTAGCATTGGAAGCATTGCACAGTTCTTTATAACTTGCAGTGTGCCGAAATTGGTAAAACAGTTCACTTGAAACATACAGTTTAACATATTTTTTGAAAAGCCAAATATAAACTAGCTAACTTTTAAATCTTCTAATAACAGATAGGCTGTCTGAAATAATAAAAAGCTATCAAAACGCTTAGGCCATTGTATTGTTTGTGGTGCTGGTGTCTGCAACTCCTTGCAAGTACATATTTTGCATATTGGTGTGGTAGATTTATCAATATGACCCACCCCAGCTCATTAAGGAAGGCCACTAGCTACAGGTGATACTGACCATTTCATAGAGGGTACCTTAGACCAGTGATAGCATGGTAACATCTGCAAGCTACCTATTTGCATGTCTTGCCATGTCTCTCTTGGAGCAAGAGAGCAGACTTCTACTGACTAAAACGCACTTGTGTTCCTTCAGTGGCTCTGAGAGAGGACCATGGGAACTCTTTTTAAGCAAGTATACATCTGTTTCTATCTGTTACATATCTGAAATTATGTTAGGTTAGGTTGTTACAATATTGATTTTATTATCAGTATGGCACTCGAAATACCTTCGTTACTAAAGATTAGGAAACAATTAGATTAACGTGCTTATAGGTAATGGAGTGGCCTTGGTTGACATGTGGTTGGTCACGTGTGTTCAAAAACAAGCTGAAGGCTATGTGTAACTGAAGGAAAATTCTAAAGAAAACCACTCATGCTTGTAAAAGGTTACTGCATTCTAGACTACAATATAATATTGTTCAACAATCACACAACGTCATCTATCCCAAAACTAAGCAAAGCTTATGCTATAAGTAAAAGACAACTGATAAACATACTATGCATTCCAAATGAGAATAGGACCGATTGCTATGTTTTGACGTCTCGTCGTACTGTCAAATCGAAGAAATTTTGGCAAAATTGAAGATCTCGGAGGTGAGTAAAATTGAAGAACTGAATTCTGATAAACTCTTTTTGGGCAAATTAATTAATGTTTAAAAATTTCTTTCCTCGATTTGACAGTACTTAAATCGTGATGTCACAACATCGTGATCGATCCTATTCTCATTTGGAACGCATTGTACTTATATATTTCAAAATACATACAAATCATAGATAAATTACACCCAGACATAGAACAAATGATCGTGCTCATCACACAAACATTTGTCTTGGGTGGGAATCGAACTTGCGACGTTCAGTCTAGCAGTCGATTGTTTCTTTCATGTATCTTGTATGGCTCAGAGGTAGCCAATATTAGTTGTGTGTTGATGAAGACCACAGAATTCCCGATATTATGTCTAATCATAAAAGTTACTTTTATTTGGCTCTAAAAATGTTTTGTTTAGCAAAGGGAAGCCTCGGATCTTTTAAGTCCCATTTTCAAAATCTACAAATCAACTTAGACTTACAAACAGACCTCCGGAATAGTTCCGATCAGCCAGAAAATTATATAAAAGGTTTCAGCATTTTTCATTCTTCTGTTTGATAGTGACTGCCTGGTGATTGTAATTGACCCCGAATTGTAAACTTAACTTATATTAGCTTATCAAAACTACAGAGGTACAAATAACACCACAATTAAGGTTATTTAACATTTATAAACCTTTTTGAAATATATTCCTTATTAAACATCATACTGATAATAAAATTTTCTGTAATTCCAGGTGATCGTGTGATGGGAAATCGCTGATCATCAAAGATGATGAAACGGACAGGTGTCCCGAGGCTGGGACCTGATGAGTCCTCGCCCATGCCTCCCCAGAATCAATCTCAGGTAAGATCTAGATAAAATATAATAAAAAAGCTAACTTTCTGATGTTGTACGTCTTTGGTCCTCTGATCGTAGGGCCTTAAATCTTAGGACTTTGGTACCAAGTCATTGTAGATCAGGTTAAGCACATAACCTAACCTTGGCTTCAAAAGCTAAATTACAGCAGCTAAATATGGTTTTTGAATTCAAAGTCGCAATTTAAAATAAACAAACTGAATTTTCTCAAGCATGAAAAGTAGACGTTAAAATAACTGACAGATTTCATACATGTAGATGAATGGTGAGGGAGAAAGAAGCCAAAGAAAATACGGATGGATTGTGTGAGGAGTGACAGGACAGAGTGTCGACCATCCTAACTTTAATAATATTATAAATGTGAAAGTGTGGATGTTTGGATGTTTGTTACTTAATCACGCAAAAACGGCTGAACGGATTTGGATGAAATTTGGCATGCATATAGCCTTTGACATGGAAAAGAACATAGGCTACCTTTTATCCCGATTCCTTAAGTACCTAATGCCACGCGGGCGATGCCGCGGGCAAAAGCTATTAACTAATATGGGATAAGGGCAGAAAGATGATGATCATAAAAGGAGAAACTGATTGACTTACACCAACGTATAGCCGAAATTACAAGACCTAGGAGCGTGAAATTTTGCTCAAGGTTTCCTTTTATGACGTAGGCGACCACTAAGCAAAGATTTCCCAAAATTTACGCCCTAACGGAAGCCCAAAGTTTGTATGAAGAAATCGACTTAGACGCGGGCGAGGCCGCTGGCAGAAGCTAGCATTTAGTAGAATATTTTAACTCACAACCTAGTAACCAAATTAAACTGGACTTGTTATTGTACCTGTGACCGCGCTGCACGAGTCATAGAGCAACAAAAAAAAAACAATGTAAACACTTTAATTATGTTTTTTCATCACTCCGCACCGCTACAATTGAAAAACAAAATGGCGGATGTTAAAGGCGGAGTTTTACTTTTTATTTCCTTTGCGCCGTGGTTCTAATATTTCCTTTTATGTTCACGCCGGAAGAAGGGTATTAAACTCTGAAAAATATTTGCTTACCTACTGCAATTTGTCTTTCAATGATGATGTGAATAGTCTCTCAAAACAGTGAAGGAAAACATCAGAAGGAATCCGGCATGTCCTAGAACCAAAAATTCGAAGACATGACATTCACCAACCCGAATTGGGCCCGCGTGGTAGATTACGGCCCATTCCCTTTCCTAGAGAGGGCTCGAGTCCAAGCAGTGGTATCATTAAAAAGGCTGCTGATGATGATGATGAATAGTCTCTTAATAAATTAGTGCGCCTCGCCATCAACGATTGCATCACTGCTTACCATCAGGTGGGATCGCATTCAAGCACTAGTTTTTATCAGATAATAAATAAAAAAAACTAGTGTCGGGGCGTTTCTTCACTTTGCTTCTTTGTCAAGTCCTGAAGATCACTGACTCTTGACTGGAACTGACTATATTTAACCCTATGCTAACATAGCGTAGGCTTACGCATCACCCAGATTCCCTTAAGGAAGCATAAGATAATGTTTTTGTTAGAAAGTTCATCTGGCTCGAAGGACCAGAATGAATAGAGTAATACTGGACTGTTAGATTTAAGTTGTAAATAGGAAATGAGACGTTCTATATTGAACTCGTTATCTTAATCGTTAACATAATCAGCTTTTAATGTTCCTACTGCTGGGACTCAGCCCTAGGAGAGGGAATGGGCCGTAATCCACCACGCGAGCCCAGTGCGGGTTGGTGAATGTCTTTGAATTTTTGGTTCTAAGACATGCCAGTTTCCTCACGTTGTTTTCCTTCACCGTTTTGAGAGCAGTTTTGATTACAACTCGTAAGTCGGGACCGCTACAACTCGGCCATCACTGCTCAATAACAACGATCTTAGTAATTTGAACGCTACTTCAGTTAGCTAACGATAAGGGATAGTACAAGCGACTGGCCCCTGCAGGTAGATGTTTATAGCACTACCTGCATAGCCAGGTAAATGCGCCAATAATACCTTGCCTGGAGAAAAGGACAGGACTTTGTTCCTGAAATTGAAAGGCTCATTGAGATGGTCCTATTCTCCTAAAACTGACCAATTAGCTCAACCAAACTTGAAGTTGGCTACAAGGCCCTCTCGCATACCGTAATTAAACACAATAGAAAGACAATGGGTGAACGAACGCCGGGCGTTCGCTTGGGGTAGGGCTGCCATCCGTCCGGGTTTCCCCGGATTTGTCCTAGTTTGGAAGACGTCCGGGTAGCGTCCGGGCGGGGTTTCATTGTAGTCCGTGATTTTGATTAGATCCCGTTCCCATAATTTACGTAAATAAAAGCTATGGGTTAGGTATTTCACCGCATAATATAGTAATTTAAGTTTAAAATTTGAAGACATTTTAATGTTTTTACTTTAAGAGTTGCCAAATAATTAAGAAGTATAGTTTTATTTGATTTAAATATTGATTTAATTTAGTTACATAGATCTATAAATGAAAACAACAAATTGTTTTTTGTATCTTGTAATATAAAGAAATAAACATGAACTTTCTGAATTTGATTTAAGATTTCAGTTCTTTTAAAACTAAAGTAAATTGTATGGAAAAATAAGAAATTAAACAAGTTTTTCATTTAATTTTATTAACTGAGTAACTAATATTGGATTTGTTTATCTTTTATTGAATACCCAAGAAGGTTAAAAAATAAAGCAAAATTACTCACAGTAGTCACAAAAACGATTAAACACACTATTTCATGCAACAAAAGAGGCTCACAATTAAAGTTCACTTCTATCAATTACGGAGTGAAATATATTTTAATCAAGATGTAAGTAAATGAAAAAAGTATTGAAATGTCCGGGGTAAAAGCTCCAAAATCCGGGGAACCTACGCTTCCGGTCCTGGGGGACAGGTTTTAGAGATGGCAGCCCTAGCTTGGGGCATACTTGGGGTTTTATGAATTGCATTTTTTTTTGTCTACCATCAAACGCACAATGGCATCAGGATATTAGCGCTATGTTTTTATTATTTTGTTTTTGAGTTTTTTTGGTCTCGCACAGATCTTTTTTACGTTTTTATTTTGTGCTAGCTTTTGCCCACAACTTCACCAGGATACATAAAATATAGCCTATGTCACTCAGGAATAAAGCAGCTTTCTATCGGTGAATTAAATTTATTTCAATCGGACCAGTAGTTTCAGAGGTTACCTACCTACTACAAACAAAAAATAATATAAAAAAAAAACATTTCCTCTTTTTAGTATTAGTCTAGATAGTTGTTTTTGTCAAATGCAAATCAAAAAAAGACTATTCCTTCTTTCACGTCTGAAAGACACGGCTAAACAAAATGGTGTTGCGCAAACCCCAAATAACACTAGTTAAGGGCAGGAAGAAGATGATGATTAAAGCTAACTAGCACAACGTCCCACTGCTGGGACTTAAGCCTCCTCTCTATGAGAGGAAATGGATCGTAATCCACCACGCGGGCCCAGTGCGGGTTGGTGAATGTCACATGTCTTCGAATTTTTGGTTTTAGGACATGCTGGTTTTCTCACCGTTTTGAGAGCAGTGGTGATGAAATTGAATATATAATATAAAATACAAAGTAATACGCCTGGCTGGGTTTAAACCCGCTTCCTATAACTCGTAGGTCGGGTATATTAACACTACCACCACTGCTCATTCACCGGACATTTGTATTGAAAACAAGGATCGGCTAGTAACAGGAATCGTCGATCATTAACGTGACGTTTATAGTCTGTTTGATTTATATTTTACAGTTGTCCGTAACGGTTGGTAGTAAGTAGGTCGCGTTAATGCAGATCAAACGAAAATGTGTTCTGGGAGAGAGATTTCTTATTTGTAGAACTGCTAATACTGGTCAAAATAATAATAATTAGCTTTTGCCTCGCATATCGTTGCTGACAACTCCTTGAGGCGCGCGGGAACATTATGCGCCGTCGACGACTTGGTGTCGGTCCGGTCGGTTACCGGACGGTCGGACAGCGAGCTACCCATTGCTCGCCGTCCGCAAGCCTGCGCCTGCGGTAGCCAGAAATCGGGATCGGAACTCCGGCGGTGGCTAGAGCGAGAGCGAGCGCCGTTGCCTGATGTGGTCGGCCTCCTCCTTTGCTAACATTACTGCTTCACAGAAGGAGGCGACCGCCTGCCACTCCTCCTCGCTCCGGACCATGGCCTGTACCAAGGCCCGGCGCGAAAGATCGCCGATCGGCCCCCATGAGGACACGGCGATGCTCTGCCCAAGCGGGCACACAGTGGCGACACCCAGACCACTTACTATCAAGTGTGCCTCCTGCCTGATTTCTTCTCCGACAGGTCATAAACAACAGAAGTCTGTACCTAATGCGACTGGCACGCTTACCCTTCAAACCGTAACATAGAAACACTGCGGAAATAAATCACACTTGCAATAATACTAAAAATAAATTCAAGACCGATTACTGCATTTATGAAACATTATGCAAAGATAGCGTATTTATTTAGAAATACAAAGTTTAATCACTTCTTTGATAGTAATAATCTTTCTTTTAATGTTTTTGTATTGTTGTGTTTAAACATTTTATCAGCTGTACACTAATAGCCGTGCCTGTTTTGATAGCGATCAGCGATTTGTGTTTTGAATGTTATCGGACCGGCTGTGACGCTTTGTCGAATTGACAAAGGAATACATGGATTTTCAAGACGTAGATTTTAGCTTATAGAATCCGCAATGGGCCCGCGTGGTGGATTACGGCCCATTTTCTCTCCTAGAGAAGTGGCCTGAGCAGTGGGAACATTAAAAGACTGATTATGCTTATGGTAGAAGATAGATAAGCTTATCCTCGAAAATCTGGTTTCCATTAGAATTTTCCGCATTAAATAAATGTCCTACTCTGATGGCACGGTTAGGTGCAGTGGTTGAGCGATTGGCTGATGTATTACTTGTCGAGGGTTCTTACGTAACAAATATTTGTATGGTCGGGTTTGAGTGTCTTGTGTGTGTGAGTTTGTCACTAACTCGCATATACAAAAGTTATGTTTCCTAAAATAGGGGGAACATTTTGTAAAAAAAAAAACTATTTGACGTATCTCCAATATTATCATTGTACTTTGGAACCCGCGTTCATAATCAAATCAGATTTGGTCTTGAAAAAACAACGGTCATAGAAAAAAAAAAATTCGCTGTACCCTCGTAGCTAAAATATGATTCTGTTTTCAAGCCATTGCCTCAATTGAGTCTTAGTACATTGATAAAAAGAAAAATATTCTTGAAATAATGTTTTCTACGACAAATGTAGAGCTCAATGACACTTTCGTTTAAATCTAAACACGTCGCTAATACTTAGAGGCGAGTAAACTTCATTTTCCGTATCTAAATTGGAATCGTACCAAAACGTAGTCCATTCTGTTCGCACCGTATCGGGGCTATCCTTGGCTACAACTCTGTATGGTTCAATGACACTGAAAATTGTTGACTGCATAGGAAATTCATACACACATACATGATAGACATCCTGCCCGTACGCACAAAGCGTTTTGGGAACACATTCATTGTGCGTACAGCCAAGGAGTGGAATTCCCTGCCGGAGTCTGTTTCCTGATGGCTCAAGTCTTTAAGTCAAGAGTGAATAGGTTACTTCTAGGCAAGCGTGCTCCATCGTCGACCACACTATCGCTTACTATCAGGTGAGATGGTGGTCAAAAGCAAGAAAAAGGTGGCGAGAAAAAATTGTTTCTGCGTGCAATGTGCCCTGCCCATTGTCACGTAAGTTTGGCAATTCTTCAAGCTATATCGGTAACCTTGGTTCTCCTGCGGATATCTTCATTTCTGATGTGATCACGCAAGGAAACTCCGAGCATAGCCCTTTCCATCGCTCTTTGGGTGACTGAGTCTTATGGCCAAAGAGGCCCATTATAAGCGACCACGTTTCGGAGCCATAAGTCATCACTGGCAACACACACTGGTCATAGACTTTTGTCTCGAAACACTATGATATATTGGACGAGAAAACGCCGCGTAGCTTCCCGAACGCTGCCCAGCCGAGTCGGATTCTACAATTCTTAGTGGTTTTTAAACGTAATTTGAGTGGTTACGTAAAACCTTATATAGATGTTTTAATTTAGTTTACTTAACAAAAAAAGTCGCTTTTCTATTACGTCAAACGAATTCAGACAATACATAACTCTGCTTATATAAAACACGTAAATAGAAATATCTAGTTACGGTTTCTCTGTAATTTGTGAAGCTTATGACGTTCACGAGAGGTGAGCAGGTGAAACAGCATACCAAATAATATTAGATATTTAAATATACCTTTTAGGGTTTCCACCATCAGGTGGGATCGCAGTCAAGTAGTCAGTCAGTCATACATATTACAATTGCCATCACGGAGCTTGAACACTTGCGCAGAAGTCAAATATTCGGTCTCTTTAGTGGTGCGAAGTGCGACGCGGTAGCGGGGAGTGTCAGTTATTGGCTGGCCGCGCCATCGCGTCATAGACGTCACTCCTCATTCGTTCACTGCGTTGCTGCATGTATCTATCTAACAACGAAGACGATTGGCTCGCCAATGTATGGAATGCGCAAAGCGATCCCCACTCTGACGCCGAGCATTCAAGATCCGTGATGGCAACTGTATGTGTTATCATCTTTCATTTTAAATAATGGCCTGGAATGATCCACCCCTCTATACAAGCCTCCTCTTCTATAAAAAAACAGTCAAATAGCAATCTTTTTTATCGTAATCCCGTTAAAAAAAAAGTTTCAATTAATAAAAAGGTCACATACCTAAGAAAGGCTAATTGAAGACAACTAACATTTTTTAAATTAAAATAGCTTCGTCATGTAATTATTTCCAACACGCTAATTACGTAATACACAAGCCAATAAGTGTTCACTGTAGATAATTGCTGTGCTGTACAAATATAGGGGATATTGGTCGTAATCACCGGACGTGGTAGACGGATTTGTGATCGCAGTTTGTCGTTATTAGTAGACCAGTGCATGTTGCCAGTGATGATACATGGCTCCGAAACGTGGTCGCTTACAATGGGCTTCAACAGAAGGCTTAAAGTCACTCAAAGAACAATAGAAAGGGTTATGAAGAAATCAGAAATGAGGAGAACCGAGTTACCGACATAGCCAGAAGAATCGCCAGTATGAAATGGCAGTGAGCAGGGCACTTTGCTCGCAGAACAGATGGTCGATGGGGACGAAAAGGCCTCATACAAGGTGGACCGATGACCAGGGCCCCAAGTCTGCTATTACAATAGTGTCAGATTGGTCTATCATTGATTTCATAATTGTTGATTTTGAGTAAGTTTGATAAACTACTAATATAATGGCGTCATAATGATTTTCCAATGATCAACCACTGACACTCCATTGAAAGTAGTGGGATAGAATGGTAATCTCGTACATATTTAATAATGAATGTCTTACGTATGCGGTAACCTGCAAAAATTTTGACAGTTCCTTTGATCAGTGACCTACCATTAGAACGTCATTGTGCAGTCATTGCTTTTAATAAGCTCGATATTGTCATTTTACCACAACTTATCACGAGACCATTGACCGATCAATGATCGAGCATTATGAATTAGCAGATTAGGAACTTTTAGCAAAATGACAATGGGATCGTGTTGGAATGACGAATTTATAAAAATAGCAGACTTGGGCCCCTGGTGAGGGTCGCGGGAATCCGATGAATGCGAGCCACACAGGACCGGTCCTTATGACTTACACTTGAGGGATATTTGGGGGAGGTATAAGTCCAACTGAGGACGTCTTTCGGCAGAAATGATGATGAAGATCAACGCTCCTTCCTTCTCTGTATGAGAAAAAGCCTTTGCGATTATAATTTGGGTGTCTTCAAGGCTAGAGTGAATAGGCTCTTAATAAACTAGTGCGCCTCACCATCAGATTGCATCACTGCTTACCATCAGGTGGAATCGCAGTCAAGCACTAGTTTATATCAAGCTACAAAGCGCTACAGAGTTGAAAGCCTATAATGGCCACGTTAGGCAACTGAGGCTTGCCAAACTGAGGCCAAAGCTTGTTCCTTTTCTGATGTGATTTATATCAGATAATATAAACAAAACTAAGTATTTTAAAAATTTGTAACATCCGGGCGGAGTTGGAGCGGCTTGCTATGAGGAAATAGAATATAATAAACTTTTTTTGTACACAAAAAAAAAATAACACGACTTAAAAGCGAAACTGTATGTTTATAAAACAGAGCGCTAAACTAATGATATTCTCTCGAATTTTAAGCCTATCAAGTAATACAATTTTATCCCCCCCATCCCGTTGCTAACCTCAATAGGTTTGACAACTGCGTACAAGGGGGTATATCAAGTTAGCATTGGAAGCATTGCACAGTACTACACGACTTGCAGTGTGCCGAAAATGTTAAAACAATAAAAATCAGTTTTTAGGGTTCCCTACCCAGAAGGTACGCATACCGTAATAGGTAGCTTAGTACACCTGATTCGTGCTGAAGACACGCCCGGGTGGACGTCCCGTCACTATTGTGTGAACCACCCGGAGGACACAGTGGAACCTTCACTGAAGAATAGAATATTTACTTAGTGTCTAGAATGACCACGATGTCCATGGCTGACAGTAATCACTTACGAAACTAGCCTCCTGGTTAGAAAGCCAAATATCCAAAAAAAATCCTTTGCTTGCTAGAAAATCTCAAAGGGAAATCAAATTAGGAGAGAGAGAATGTGTCAGTCTTTTACTGACTAATAAAACCCACCTTTTTTTTAGGTGGGAAAACCATCTAATGAAATTCCCCGCTCTTGGGCGGACCGTGAGATAGTGTCAGACTTTTACTGAATAAAAACCCACTCCTGTTCCTTCATTGCCTTTCGTACCGGGACGAACCTTCCTTTCAAAAACGGATCCATGGCCCCAAGTAGGCTTTTCGATCCTGCTGGGCCTCTACGGTTTGCTGACAACTCCTTGAGGCGCGCGTGAAACGATACGCGCCGTCGACGTCTTGGGCTCGGCTCGGTCCGGACGATTGAACGGTGAGCTACCCATTGCTCGCCATCCGCAAGCCCGCGCCTACGGTGAATAAAACCCACTTGAGCTTTTTGCAATCTAAAACTCTTTCGAATAATTTCGCAGCTCCCTAAGGGCACACAAACTCACTCAATATCAGTAGCACAAAGGTACTAAGATGTAACACTAAATCATTACAGTGCACAACAGATAGTTATGTGCTGCATAAAACTATTTACGACGCGAGGTTATCGACACGTTATCGATGTATCGACTTAGAGGTAGGGATGCCAACTTTTTTACAAGAAATACAAGTATGTTTTTTATCTGAGAAGAATTTTAAACAGTATTATAAAAAAAAGGAACAGTATTTTTTGTTTAATGTTTTAAATACATATTTATACAGCTTTTCGCACAACTTATTAATTGACTGTCTTTTTTAAAAACTTCACACGCCTCATCACAATTATTACTAAAATTAAAATAAACGATCGATGGAGCTCATTCGATTCGTTCTGAAACTCTATTATTGTGATCTGTTTTTCTTTTTCTTTATTAATTGATAAAAAAAAAAGACGTGTTGCACTCGGGGACTGCCGCGGTAAAGCTATTGCATAGCATTTTTATCAACTTGTGCAAATATAATTATTTATTTATTTTATTTATGCAGTATTTTTTTTCCTTTGTTTTTTTTTTCTTTGATATTAATTGAAGTTACACTTTCACACATTGAATTGAATTTTGATTGATTGTTCACTCATTTGTTTTCTCATCGGTCACCACGCTCAAAAAACAAACGAGTGGGGGGTGTTAGGTTATTTTCGTTACGGAATTTCTGGATTCGGTCTCCACGCTCAAGGCCCGCGATAGAAACTATGCAATAGCTTAAAAAAAATTGTGTGAGCGTCTAAGTCTAACACGGGTAATGAGTATAGTGAAAACAGTATTTTCTATACTTTATTTTTGTTCAACAGTATAAAGTATAATGTAGTGAAAAACAGTATAATACTATTTTTAACAGTATGGTTGCCAACCCTACCTAGAGGTGTAAACATCTTGTTTGCGTTGCGTTATCATGACGACGGAGCTAATTGAAGGGGAATTGTGTTGAATTTTACACTTGTATATGTTTTGGTTAGGCGGGCGAAGATAAGGCCTAAATACTACTGCGATGCAACATCACATAAGGCCCAAGATATCCGAGCAGTGCCATAAAAAGATGACTATCTGAAGGCTACTCGGTAACGGCCAGGTCAACAAGATTGAAAAAAAAAAAGCTCGAGTACGGTAGTAGTCTGTAAACGAGTTTTTTTCTCTCTAATTTAAAAAGCATTGACAAAGACGGTCAAAGAAGGAACAATGCATTTTTTTTTCACCCCGAGTCCGCCAAGAAAGCTTGCAATAACAATAGATTACCTGTACCTTTCATTCATCGGATGAAAAAGTAAAAAAAAAATCGTCTTAGGGTGAGTTGCACCATTTAACTATAATGATAAAAAAACCGTTAACAGTTGTCAAATCGTCGAATTGACCAATAGGCGGCCGTTTCACTTCTGATTATGGTTTGGTTATCGTTATAGTTAAATGGTGCAACTCACCCTTAGTGTTGCATCTGGTTTGCGAATCACTAACTGAAAGGCGTAATTTTTTTATAAAAAAAGGATAATTAACAGTTATTATTGAAATTCTTAAAACGACGTTTTCTTTGATGTCCTATTAATCCTAACAAACAAGATAACAAATCGATATGTCTCAATTTTTTTTTTTAAACTTCTAGTACAATGTTTTTTTTTTCTCGCCATAAATATAACGCTGCTCAGCTTGACCCAGATACTACAGTTTAAATTGGCACAGATTCTTTTAACTATAAAGAAAAACGTGTCAAAGTGCCAAAATATTTCATTCTGACTCGAAGAGTCATCGGTTTTCCCAATGTTTTGTTATGATACATTCGTTGACCAGTAACGCCAGGAAATAGTTCCGTTTCCTTGTTATGGTGACATTGGACGTATACGGAGGTACATATAATACTTCCCCCACTAGTGTCGCCATAGCGAATGGTCCTGTGCCTCTCGCATCCATCGGATTCCTGCGACCATCACCAGGTCATCTGTATATTATTGTAAAAAAAGCATTCATCATCACATCATCATCATTTCAGCCGATAGACGTCCACTGTTGGACATGGGTCTCCCCCAAGCGTCGCCACAACGAACGTTCCTGTGCGTCTCGCATCCATCGGTTTCCCGCAACCTTCACCAGGTCATCAGCAAAAAAGCATTATTGTTTTAATCTACAATCTAATCATCTACTATCAAAATTAAATAGAGCTTGAATTTTAATAAAATAGTCGTGAGTCACCCGCATGCGGTTCCGCACCGCAACTGCAGATGCTGCAACACTATAAACATTGATTTGCTAAAGCAAATGACTAAATACAAAAGCAATACAAAAACTCGAGCAGACTCACCCGCATGCGGATTCGCACCGTTAGATGCTGCGGGCATAAACTAAACAAATTATCACACTGTCACATAAAAGGACGATTTTTTTTAACTTTTTTGATATTAATCCAAGACCTTACAATTCTCGTAAACATGTTTGCAACAAAAACACAAACTTAGTCATATCTGCCAATACGACAAACTAAAAAATTAGTCACGGAGTTAAAAATAACTAGAACGCCAACGCTTGCTTTAAAATAGTTGTTATTCCGTTGCGGCCTTGTGCATTACACGTTATACCTACCTGTGGAAAGTGTAAACAGTTTTTTTTAACTGTTTGTGATGGGTAGTAAGCTGATACGCGTAGAGTTACCGGAATATTTTTATCGACTCCATAAAAATGGCGGCTGTGCCGAGGAATATAATAAAAAAATAAACCGATTCCTCTAATTGCCTCATTACTACTGAGCTTGCGGCGTGGAGGTTGGATTTAAGAAAAGTGTTATTGGTATGTCAGAATTTTCATGTAGCAGCGTGGGAGTCGGGGATATTACGATCCTTTTTAGGTAGAATATCGAAACTCAGCTAAAAAATAATGTTTTTTTTTTAATTTCTAATTAAATTTTTAATTAAGTTTTCATGGTATTCTGAAAATCATTGTTTTTATAGTAAAAGCAAAGCTTAACGAAAGTTTCCTGGAAAAAACTATTACGAAAGTTCTCTTACGGAGTTACGATAGATAGGATTTGTTGCTGCTGAAGAGGATGGATAGAGAGGCAGAGGAAGGGGGGTCAAAGTAAAGATGGATGGATTGTGTTAGTGATGGCGTGACGGATACCGGGCCAAATATAAGGGACCAGGGCAGAAAAATGATTAAGGATAGGAATTATTGTTATAAAATTATTAGGAACTAGCTTTTGCCCGCAACTTCGCCCGCGTACATAAAATCCACCCCTACTTTTTAATTAGTACACAAAAAAATGGGGCTGTATCTGTACCCGTTACTGATCATATTTTTGTATTCAAAAGTAGAAAAAACCGAAATCCTAAAATTGACCACGAAAAGGTAAATTCATCATAGATTCAATCATAGATAACAATTTGTAGTAGAAAATACTGCGGGAAGTGTTTTTCCATTTTAATCGTCATTTATTCATTCATAATCAATAGCCTGCACAATATTTCCCTAAATTGAGAGACATTTTGGGACAAACACAAACGCTAATAACTTTGCTGTTTATGAATATTATTTATTTATTGAGATTTTACTTAAATAATAACAAGACCTTTTCTAATAAGCCCTTTAAGTATTTGTACTAATTAAAAATTAGTGGTGTATAGCCTATGTATAAACTCAGGAATAAAGCAGCTTTCTATCGGCGAAAGAATTTTAGCAATAGGACCAGTACTTCCAGAGATTACCTTTATATTAGTGCAGATACTTGGAATTGTATCTACTGCCATATATTACTGTTTTCGCCCGTAGTCATGTTTAAATGAATAAAACAGCAAAAATAATGAATACATATTAAAAAAAAAACTGTTCTGGTCTATTTCATCTGTCCAGTCAATTTTTATTTCTTTATATTCCATTTTCTAGGTTACAATACAGGGTTAGAACACTGACAATAGAAAACAGTACGAGAGTTTTATGTTTGAATAATTTGACTAATTTAGTTTTCTTTGTTGCAGGCCCAACAAGCAGGTGCGAGCAATATGCACACTTTGGCCCAGTCGGCCCAACCGCAGATTTTAGGTGAGTTATTAAAATATCATGTTCAATAGTTAGATATTATAAGATGTTCAAACTTAGGTTTGTCAACATGCAATGGAGCGCAATATACTTGGTGATAAATTAATGGATCACGTTCGCAACACTTAAAGGTACAGTAGGCACAACGGATCTTGAGCGGTTGCGCAAAAGTCAAATATTCGGCTCGCCGCGCCATCGCGTCATAGACGTCACTCCTCATTCGTTCCCTGCGTTGCTGCATGTATCTAACACCGAAGACGATTGGCTCGCCAATGTATGGGATGCGCAAAGCGATCCCCACTGTGACGCCGAGCGCTCAAGATCCGTTGTGCCTACTGTAAAATGGGTGCTCTGCAATCGCACTTCGGGTGTCTTGGCAGACCACGAAGATGTCAGGACGACTTAGATGTCTTCCTTAGGAGTTGGCAAGAAGTGGCTCAGAACCGAGGGCAAGGGAAGCAAAAGATGAGGCCTTTGCCCAGCACTGGGACAGTGTAGGGTAGATATAATAAAAAATATCTATTTGTTCTTATCTCTATACCTAGTGTCCATAAAATTTGTTATTGGCTGTCAGTTTAACATACTGTTCCTTTTATGTTGTTTTTAACTGTAATCTCGCATAATATTTAAAATAAATAAATAATAAGTATGTTCTAATATTTAAAGCTCTTGTACTTCAAACAATAACCTGAGATGAGGATGAATAACAGCATCAAATCTTTATTTCTTCAGTAAACTAGCATTGCTCATATAGGTATATGATATGCTTCTGATGCGTGGAACATTACAGATATCCAAAAGCGCGATCACTTGCTTTCAAGTACCGCCAGCTAACTTTAGCTTGGTACCGAGAGCACAGTTGCTTTTTTGACCTGGCCGGTTTAAAAGATCACACTGCTCTAGCATCTGTCCCCCAACTCTGACGTGCATTCATGCTACAACAAGAAAACCCAGACAGGAATCGAATTACATGCCTGTTTAACAGATTAGTAAGCAGAAGATTGCCACACTCACCACCATATAACTTCTCGTTCTATCCAACAGACATCCGCTCCCCCGCCGGGCCGACGACGCTGCTCTCCGTGGGCAGTGGGAACTTCGCCCGCACGGCAGCCAGGCCAGCGGGCGGCGGACCAGTTATCAACTACTTGAAGACCAGCACCGTGCAGTACGCTGCTAAGCAGCAGCCGCCGCCACAGGTGCCGCAGAGGCTTAAGGTCTGTACCTTTTTTTTATCATTGATTAGCTTTTGCACGCGGTTTCGGCCGCGTACATAAAATATAGCTTACGTCACTCAAGAATAAAGAAAAAAAAAAGAAAAACGTTTATTTGTACCTCACACATACAGTAAAATTCAGTATGAAAAAAAAAGATCTAACTCGGCGTATGCTGCGGTATGTGAAGCAGCTTTCTATCGGTGAAACAATTTTAGCTATCGGGCTAGTACTTTCAGAGATTACCAACAAAAAAACGTAAAAAAGCAAACTTTACCTATTTATTATATTAGTGTAGAAAGTCTGTCTAATAAGTTAAACGACTTGAGTAATTTTTAGAATTTAATGAAATCTGATGTAGTCAACACGGGTTCAATAATCAACGTTGATTATGAGATAGAGATCATTGTTTACTAACAGAAGAACCTTATAAAAAGTACCGAATATAAGTATTTTTTAAATGATTAAATATTATACAAAATTCCCAAGTCGGTTGACTTATTAGACAGACTACACTAAATTAGTAGATTGTACTAAATTAGTGTAGATGGGTTCGCGTTTGACCACCATCTCACCTGATGGTAAGCGATGCTGCGGCCGACGATGGAGCACGCTTGCCTAGAAGTAATCATTCACTCTTAAAACTAATATAGTATCGTGTTTTTTTAAGGACGTAGCTGTAAAAACAACAAAATAAGTTAGTCTTAAAGCTTCGTAACACGTGGTATTATTATAGTTTCTATTTCTAGCATAAGTCCGTGTTTAAAAATGGAATCCACGAATCCTAATCTGTATTGCACAGATTTAGATAAAAAAACCTACGTTTTTTGCATGAATGGGTAACAAAACATGGACACCAAAACTTTCTCATTTTGTCATGACTGACACGCAAATATAGCATTAGTTTTTTTTTTTTTTATAATCAATCTGTTTTTAGATTAAATCTATGGAATGGCGAAATAGTCATTCAGTTGGGAAATAGATTTCCTTCTATTTATACATAAAAATAAATAGTTTTTAATTAATACATACGAAAATAAATTTGATACCTACAAAAACTTTTTTTTATTTTTTTGTATTTCGATCTGTCTGTTTGTCACCTAACTTAGTACGACAATTAGTTGTAACTCATATGTGACCGGCACAAATAAATATCTATGTGACTTTCTGAGTGACTTTCAATCATACTACTCCCTACACAAGGCTACACCGTACCCAGGACATACTCACAATACACCACCACCAAGGGACTCAATCAATTCCCACCTCAAAAAAAGAGGTGATGAAGCAAGAATGCACACATTGTAAATCCTTAGCGATAGACTGAATAACTTTCAAGCAAATATATTTATTAGTCGTTTGTTTTGTTTATTTTACGTAGTTATTGTTTGTGAAGCTTCTTATGTAATGGTACAATGGTACGGACTAAGGTTATTACTGTTGTCTATTTTACAACATAAACAAAGGTGTTTATGTGAACCATTTGTTCATTGGTTAAAAAATACCTACTTATTAAATGACATTTTAAATCCTTGCATTTTTAAAACGAAGTCCTCCATCGCGTTAGTTTTTTTTTTCATAATTATTGGCAGGCTCGCGTTTGACCTCTATCTCACCTGATAGTAAGCGATGATGTAGCCGACGATGGAGCACGTTTGCCTAGAAGTAACCTATTCACGCTTGATTTAAAGACCCCTAAGTTGTAGCTATCAGGAAACACAGACTCCAGCAGGGAATTCCAATCCTTGAATGTATGCATAATAAATGTGTTCCCAAAAGGCTTTGCGCGTATGGGTGGGATGTCTACCATGTACCGGTGGCGCAACGCCGTACGTCACATCGTCGTATATGACAGATATCTTATTACTAGTCAGCAAATTGGTACTAGGCGCGGTAGTCATCAAGAATGTGCCAGTTTTTTTTTTATTCATTTTATAACTCTGTACTATTGTCCAGCAGGCTCTACCACCCCAGCAGCCGAACTTGAGCGCCCTGCCCGCGGCGCTGGGCCGCCAGTCCCCGGCGCCCGCGCCGCTGGCCACCCCGCCCGGCGTGGCCGCACAGCAGCAGGCCGCGGGGCAGTTCCAACGCCTCAAGGTCGAGGATGCTCTCTCCTACCTCGACCAAGTCAAGTTCAAGTTTAACACGCAGCCCCAAGTCTATAACGACTTCCTGGATATCATGAAGGAATTCAAGAGTCAGACGTAAGTATCTTTTTCTATCTTTCTTTTCTTTATTAAAGCTGCACTGGATTGAGGGTAGGGATGATGAAATATTTAATTTGTTTTTAGTAGTGATCATTTTAATAGAATAAAATTCAATTTAGATTATTCTTGCATGCTTAGATCTTGTACCAATGAAAGTATTGAAGGATAAAATGTAAGTCTAATATGAATATGATTCCGAAATATATTTCAGATAAATTAACTCGTTAAAAAACAAAAGGCCTTTTTAGACATTTGAGAAAGATACTAGAATGTAACTTGGAAAAAAACAATGAAATAATAATTAATTATTACCTATTGTTTAAAAAAAATCATACATTTTTTGGCGCGTTAAATAATATGATAGAATATATTGCGAGTATTCTTTTTAACCGACTCCAAAAAGGAGGAATAGAACCTCCTTCTCTCCTTCGGTAGAATGTATTTCTTTTTTAATATTTAAGAATTCTTTTTCAAGGCCCTTTTATTTTTTGACAACTTTAGTAACTGATCTTGCTTAGATTATTCATAGAATCTACTAAATAACTTAGTAATCAACTAATTTGCTTGCATAGTTTAAAACATTCTTACTATATTTGAATTCATAATCAGAAGTAATTTATTCATCGCCGGTATTTCAAGTATCGGTTTAACTGTCGTTTATAAGTCGACTAGCTTTTTCCCGCAACTTCGCCCGCGTACATACACCACTAATTTTTAATTAGTACAAATACTTAAAGGGCTTATTAGAAAAGCCCTTGTTATTATTTAAGTAAAATCTCAATAAATAATATTCATAAACAGCAAAGTTATTAGCGTTTGTGTTTATCCCAAAATGTCTCTCAATTTATGGAAATATTGTGCAGGCTATTGATTATGAATGAATAAATGTAGATTAAAATGGAAAAACACTTCCCGCAGTATTTTCTACTAGCGATTGTTATGTATGATTGAATCTGTGATGAATTTACCTTTTCGTGGTCAATTTTAGGATTTCGGTTTTTTCTACTTTTGAATACAAAAATATGATCAGTAACGGGTACAGATACAGCCCCATTTTTTTGTGTACTAATTAAAAAGTAGGGGTGTATAATATAGCCTATGTCACTCGGGAATAAAACAGCTTCCTATCGGTGAAAAAATTTTAGCAATCGGACCATTACTTCCAGGTATTACCTCCTACAAACAAAAAAATAAACTACCTCTTTAAAATATTAGTGTAGATGACATACAATTGCCGTCACGGATCTTGAGCGCTGGCTTCAAGCTGCGCAGAAGTCTAATATTCGGTCTCTTTAGTGGTTCGAAGTGAGACGCGGGGGCGAGGAGTGTCAGTGATTGGCTCGATGCGCCGTCGTGTCTTACGACGTCACTCGTGATTCGTTCCCTGCGTTGCTGCATATATCTAACAACGAAGACGATTGGCTCGCCAATGTATGGAATGCGCAAAGCGATCCCCACTCTGACGCCGAGCGCTCAAGATCCGTTTTGACAATTGTACTTTAAAATTTGATAATTTGTTCGAATTATGAGTTCAAATACAGTATTTTCATAACTTTTACAATGATGAAAACAATTACCGTTTGAATACCATGAAAAAAATTAATGGCTGCAATTTATATTGTACTGACTTTACTCATTTTTAAAGAACGAACCACTAACGATTTCTCCTCCATCTTAATTTTAGTTTATATTGCAGTATTGACACCCCAGGCGTCATCACCCGGGTCTCGAACCTGTTTAAAGGGCATCCGGAGCTGATCGTCGGCTTCAACACATTTTTGCCGCCGGGGTATAAGATTGAAGTTCAGAGTAATGGGCAGGTAAGAAATGATATATTTAACTAATGGCTGGCGTGTTTGCTGATTCCTGGTTGTGGGTTTGATGCTCAAGTAGGGCAAAGTGTTATGTGTATACATTCAAATGGAGTGAATAGAAACAAAACTTGAATGGGTATTTTTACGATATTTAAATATTTTTTCCAGCATTTATTGGTAAGTGGATAAAGGTGTTAACTTGACTGAAAAGTTGAAAGGGAATCGTTTGTCTTGGTATGGTCATGTGAAAAGGAGGGATGAAACGCATGTTGCTAAAAAAGTTATGAGTTTATATGTGGATGGATGGAGAGGGAGTCCAAAAAAAAGGTAGATGGATTGTGTGAGAAGCGATATGAAAGAAAAGTTAGTGATAGCGTGACGAGTGACAGGACAGAATGGAAGAAAAAAACGTGTTGCGCCGACCCCAAATAAAACGGGACTAGGGCAGGAAGATGATGGATAAAGGGGTTAATTACTATTACGATTCTCTGGTAATATTTATGCTGTTAGCACATTTGCAAATGCGCATCTGTAACTATGTAGCGAATTAGAATTGGGGTGTTTTAATTACATGGATCGATTTACCTAAGTTTAAGCAAAAAAGTGGGATTTTTTGATTTTGTCAGATAACACCTTTGTCCACTTTAACCCTTCAATTGTTATTCTAAAAAGTCAATGCTTTTTAGAAGCCGAGATAGTATGATGGTATCAAAGTGAAAAACCAAACCGAAGTTTTGCTACTATTCACCCTGTTTTACGATTGTGTGTTTTTTTTATTAAGAATCTCTCAGATGGGAGTTGTGGCCATCAGGGTTGCGGAAATATTTGAAAGTGTTACAAGTGACACTAGAACGCAAAGGGCAACTGTTGGAAAACGAGTGGGTTTTCGTACGTAAAAATACGACACTTCCCCTCACTTCACCCAAAACAAGAACAGTTATTTGATGCAACCTCACCCAAAAAAAGGAGTATTTCACTGTTCATGTCGATAAGTCCACTCCATATTACAAGAACGTTGAATGTAACTGGTGAAATGTGGTGGACTAATGTTGTTGTTGCTGAGCCATACTGGGGTCCATATTTGAGACAATATTATGATGTACCATAACATCTATTTACAACATGAGTGCAAAATAAATAAAATAATCAACATTTTCCCATCCATTGATATATACAACGTGTTATGTTATCCAATGAATTCTCAAACGACACTTAACTATCAAGGCTTCTCAAAAATTCTTGTAACTGTTCTCAAATTCTTTCACTCAAATCTTCCCGTCCGATTATAATTTGGGTGTCTTCAAGGCTAGAGTGAATAGGCTCTTAATAAACTAGTGCGCCTCGCCATCAACGATTGCATCGCTGCTTACCATCCGGTGGGATCGCAGTCAAGCACTAGTTTATATCAATTAAAAAAAAAAAAAATGTTAGTCCTTCTAATAGGCTGAAAACGACCAAAATAATAGCGAAAAATGAGTTAATTTTAATGCTGTTACTTCACTAGACCAATGTAATATTCTCTAACTCTATACTATTCTAACTTAGAGAACTGTAATGGCCGAGTGGCCGAAGGAAAACATCGTGAGGAACCGGCATGTCCTAGAACCAAAAGTTCGAAGACACGTGACATCCACCAACCCGCACTGGGCCCGCGTGGTGGATTACGGCCCATTCCCTCTCCTAGAGAGGAGGCCTGAGTCCCAGCAGTGGGAATATTGAAAGGAAAGTTATGGAACAGTGTCATCCCCCCCATCCCGTTGCTAACCTCGATAGGTTTGACAACTGCGTACAAGGGGGTATATCGAGTTAGCATTGGAAGCATTGCACAGTACTACACGACTTGCAGTGTGCCGAAAATGTTAAAACAATAAAAATAAATCACAACTTGAGATTTTTTCTAAAATCTAAAATAAAAATCTGTTGCTACATTCTTCATTCAGTCATTGAGACAGATGGGAACCGTTTGAGTGTGCCACGGTCTTGTATAGAAGACAGTTGGTTTTGTGCTTTCCACACCATGCTATATTGTTACAACATATCCTTAGATTTTTTACTTCATTATGGGCTTTTAAAAACAACAGCATGATAGTAGTATTCGTTATATACCTACTTATAGCTTAGCGTTGGAGGACTCATTGCGTTTGGCTTAGGTAGGGCACTAGAAGGTTAAAGTTCGCGTATGAAAATTCAGCCTTGGAAGACCATTTTGTGAAGAAATAGTACTCACCACATATCTGTTTCTAGAACTAAGTATTGCTTTTTTTGGTGGTGGGAAATCGTCAAATGACTTCTTCCGATCAGGGACGGAGCTAGAGGGCCGTGTTAGACTTTAATTGAAAACTCGCATATGTTCCTTCGTTAAATTTAATGTATGCGTTCTGAGGCCATGATAACTCTTTAACATTCGTTTCCGCAGCCCTATGATGTATTTCTCTTTAAGAGGCGTAGGTCTTGGTGTGACTATGAGCACTGATTTTCTCGTTGTTGTAGGTTATATTGATAGGTTGGTAAACAAGCCACTAAAACACTTGAGTTTTTGCAATCACTGCTACTTCTTGAAATCTGTATCCAAAAAATATTTGCCACACCCCATACAAGATTAATTAATTATATACAGTGTAACATATGTAGTGAATACAGATCTTTATAGATGTATGTATAGTATTGAAATATTTCTCAATATTTTGATAAGAAATGTAAGAAAACTCCACTTCAAAGCAAAAATTTTCGTGGTACGTATAAATTTTTTGAACACTAGCTATAACATCAGCATCCAGACCTTTCTAATGGATACACGGCAACATTACTTGTATGTACAGTTCAAAAGACTACAAGCGTCCCTTCCCCCGCAGGTGTCAGTGTCCATGCCGTCTCCCACGGGCTTCGGCGGCAGTGGTCCGCCGGGCAGCGCGGGCGGCGCCGCCGTGGTGCTGGGCGTGCAGCACCAGCCGCCGCCACCTCCGCAGCCGCAGCTGGTGCATCTGCTGCCACAGGCGCAGTAAGTTGTGCATGCATACATTCTATTTTTTTTTTCCTGATAGCTACAACTTGGAGTCTTTAAGTCATGAGTGAACAGGGCCCGAGCCCAGTGCTCAGAGCGGCAAAAAATGAGAAGCGGCAAAATTGATTTAATCCTATCTTTCAACCTAGCTATCAACACCCAAGTTGGCAGTTTGAGAATTTTACGTGCCACCTTCCAACCTACTTCAGGTTGGATAGTGGAAATATTTAAGACTTAAGACTCATGACTTATATGGTTTTGTGTATTTGAAGGGCGGCGAAAATTATCTTTTATTTGCAGATAAATATGGTTATAAAATGAGAGCCCTGCACGCTTAGCCAAGTTGTTATTCTGCAATCGTTAACGCTGTCGAAAAGTGATAAAACGTATGGGAATGACGTCATCTCAACGTAAAGTCGCGTGGTCAGAACAAACGAATAGACAATTCGTAGCAGCCAAGTTCACATCGTTCAAAATCGTTTCTACAATGTTTAACGCTACATCCTTTGTTATACAAACGCTACATTGTAGAACGAGCGGCCGACTCAGGCGCGTCAACATGGCTACTAACTCATCGTTTTCTACAATTGCTGTCACCGAGGCGTTACCGATTAGAGAACGGAATTCGACACAAACTGGTTGTAACTTGGCTAGGGAGGCAGAGAGCATGCTTGCCTAGTAGTAACCTAAATAGGTTGCTACTAGGCAAGCATGCTCTATCGTCGACCACATCATCGCTTACCATCAGCCCTGCGTTCAAATTTGAGTTTAGAGTTAATTCTAATGACGTCATTGGATAAATTACTCTACCCTGGCATTTTTGAACACGAACGAGTTCAACTGTGCAAGCAAAGCATATGGCCGCTTACTCCAACCTACCCTGCTCAGAGTTAGAGTAAGTTGGGGTAACTCTAGGGTAGCTACTCGAGTTTAAAAAAAAACGACTCTGGGTTGCAACTCTACTAGACTCTGAACGCAGGGCTGTCGAGATGGTCAAGCGCGAGCCTATCAATAAAAACTCTTGACTTATGAAAGCTAAAAATTATTCTAAAAAAAAATTAATGCATATTACCTATATCGAGCGACGTTGGAGCACGCATACCCAGAAGGAACCTATTTACTGTGTAAACTTTAAAATATACCCCGTTAAATTTTGATCGTTTTAATCCCGTGGGGGGTCGATCCGGTACATGAAACACTATCGATTTGTAAAGATAAGTACCTTTTTTTTTTCAAAACTCGTATTAATTGACGCATGTACGAAATTAATTTCTTTAAGAAAACGTCAGCTGAGCGAGTCCAATGACCCGTAGTAGTAATCGGCGTGGCGTACGAGTTTTGAAAAAAAGGTACTATATTTTTTAATTGTATCTTTACAAATCGATAGTGTTTCATGTACCGGATCGATCCTCCACGGGATTAAAACGATCAAAATGTAGCGGTGTATAACCTAAGGGATAGGTTGTATCTATTAAGAAACAGACTCCGACAGGGAATTCCACTCCTTAACTGTACGCACAATCAACGTGCGAGTAATTTAAAGTACCAAGTCGTTGAACCAAAGGTTAATTTCAGCATTTCACACATCGCGAAAGGCCGTCTTATAAGAAATAATGAAACGGAACGCGAGTTATTCAGTGTTATGTAAATCGGGAAGCTAGCTGTGTGAGTGAGTGACGCAACAGCTGTTTGGGTTCGTTCACCTTGCGCCGCGCAGAACTGTGGATCGACAATATTTTTGTTACTAACTTCGACGTCGTGTTCTCATTGCTTACTATCAGTCTGTACTGAAACTTTCTTTCTTATATTCTTTACTAGCATTTGCCCGCTTCTTCGTCCGCATACATAAAATATATGTCGCTCAGGAATAAAGCAGCTTTCTAACGATGAAAAAATTATCACAATCGGACCAGTACTTCCAGAGATTACCCCCTACATCCATTACAAATTTTACCTCTTTATAATATTAGTATAGATTAATATAATAAAATAATATAATATTTCACAACTATCACACAACGTCGTCTAGTCCCAAGCTAAGCAGAGCTTGTGTTATGAGTACTAGACAACTGATAAACATACTTACATATTTCTAAACACATACATATTATAGATAGATTACACCCAGCACCACCACAACAAATGATCATGCTCATCACATAAACATTTATCCTGGGTGGGGATCGAACCCACGACCTCCGGCATAGCAGTCAGGGCTACTAACAACTAGATCAACAGGCCAGTCAAATTAAATAAAAACTGGATAAGTGCAAGTCGGACTTTTATTTTTATTTTAGTATTTATTGTTATAGTGGTAACAGAAATACATAATTTGTGAAAATTTCAACTGTTTCGTTATCGCGTTTCTTCAGATCCGGCCTGGTGACAGACAGACAGCGAAGTCTTAGTAATAGGGTCCCCGTTTTAACCCTTTGGGTGTGAAACCCTAAAAAACGTCATCTATAAAAAAATCAATACCGGGCGTGCGGGATCCTGCATGGGTAATCCCGTATTTACTACCGAAAAACGAAATCCAATTCAAAACTCGAATACTACAAGGAATTAAAAACCTTAGTAGTAAGATCTTTGCACAATGAAAGAATGGCATATTACAAGCATAATATAAATAACCAAATTAGGAACCCTAAGTTATTATGGAAAAATCTAAAATCGACAATATTGACTACAAACTCTAGACAAGACCTTCCGTCGCACTTTACAGATCCTGACCTAATCAATAGCAACTTTTTGACTGTCCCTGGTAGCACCATGGCAAATGTTTCATTGTTAAATTATTATGCTAACCACAAACACGGTGGGGCAACATTTTCAATCATTCCAGTGGAGCAGGCTGACATCTCTCGAATTATAACAAACCTTAAAAGTAATGCCGAAGGCTCTGATAACATCACCCTGGACATGATTGTCATGACTTTGCCACATACGTTAAAGGTTATTACAGATATGGTAAATTGCTCAATAGCGACTTCATCTTTCCCCGAAGCATGGAAGATTGCCTCTGTTAGGCCTTTACCCAAAATTTCAAACCCTGTTGAGTTGAAGGATTTACGACCTGTTAGTATCTTGCCATGTCTGTCTAAGTTGCTGGAAAAGGTCGTCGCTAGCCAATTAACAGAATTTTTGGAGCAGAACAGCATATTACCAGACTTACAATCAGGTTTCAGAAAGCAACGAAGTACCGCTACTGCTTTACTGGATGTCACTGATAATGTGTTGTCTGCCCAAGACAAGGGAATGTGTACGTGTCTGGTCTTGCTTGATTTTTCCCGTGCATTTGACACAATCAATATACCATTGCTACTATCGAAGTTGATATATTACGGTTTCGACCCTGGCGCTGTGCAATGGTTCCGGAGCTATCTCAGTGATAGGAAGCAACTTGTAAATTTACGCTTGGGGGATGGCACCACTCTAAAATCAGCACTATATTCTATAGAGAGAGGAGTTCCGCAAGGCTCTATATTAGGACCGATTATTTTTATCTTATATTGTGCAGATATAATTAAATGCCTTCATAAATGCCAGTACCATATATATGCCGATGACGTTCAACTTTATATATCATTTTACCCCGACGAGTATGATACTGCCATAAAAGACCTAAACGACGATCTTCGCAGAATTGCCGCCTGGTCCGATGATAATTGTCTGTCGCTAAACCCAAATAAAACCAAATTTATGGTACTTGGCTCTAAACAACAGCTAGCCAAACTACCTGCAACGTTTTCACTTGAAGTAATGGGCAAACCGATAGACAGAGTCTATGAAGCAAGGAACCTTGGTCTTATTATGGACAAGGACCTTCGTTTCGAAAAGCATGTCGCCGACTTGGTACGAAACTGTTTTTATCGCCTGAAGGTTCTGTATAAAATGAGGCCTTACCTATCTGAAACACTTCGGGAGCAGCTTGTGGAAAGTCTGGTTTTGTCCAGATTTAATTATACAGACACAGTGTACGGCCCGCGCCTACTGGCTCGTACAGACCGGCTTATTCAAAGGGTTCAAAACGCGTGTGCTCGGTTTTGTTATAAGATTCCTCCCAGAAGCCACATAACGCCATTCCTTAACAAGCACTTTACCCTCAAAATGAAATCGAGACGCAAGCTACACTTGGCATGCCTACTGTTCGGTGTAATTAAGTACCAAAAGCCAGACTACCTCTACAATAAGCTGAGCTGGATCACTAGTAGACGTGACTGCGGAAGAAGGCAATGCTCACAACAACTCTCATCACAGCCTCATAGTACAGCAACATTTAGAGGCAGTTTTCGTTACGCGGCTAGTAAAATTTGGAATAATTTGCCGCCGCCTATTAGAACAATAAACACGATTAGTACGTTTAGAAGACGCTTACGGCAGCTTTTGATCGATGCGCAGCGAAAGTTAAACCTAACTAATTTAAACATTTCATTGATATAATACACGTGCTAGTTTTTAATTTAAATTGTCTTCGGTCATAATATTAATTATAAATAAGTTTCACTATAATAAAAAACAGATTTTACATAGTTACTATAATGTGGGTGGTTGTGTGCCGTTTATCCCCTAAAGCGGCCTCGTCTCTTCGCCTGTTGCGAGGGATTTTTGACATGTCTACTATATCACGTGCGTTCCCATGTATTTTTTGGAGACCTGTATAAAGCAAAGGATGCGTTAATACATTTTTTTGTTTATTTATTTTTTCCTTTTCATTTTGTTATTGCCGTTTATGTCATGCGATTTGCGTTTATGTTCACGTACCTTACGGGCCTGGCCTACTTGCAGCAGATGCTTGCAATCGGTTTCGGCTTCAACTTTCATCCTCCTTGAATTGTAATAATCGTCTTTTTGGTAACTCGACAAAATCATTATGATCTGCAATTAAAAAGTAATATATACATAAAAGTACATACATTACTTACTCGAACACTTAAATGGTTATTAGATACTATACATTTGCGATACTTACATTCAATACACATAATTACACTCACTGGGTTTCACTGACACAATCATATTTTTCTGAACATAAATAATCATAATTTTTTTTAATTATTTTTTTTCTTCTAATACCCGAAGTTTACTTCTTTATAATATATTTGGCTAAATGCAACTAGTCTGTTGCGCTCAGCTACCCAAGGCATACTGATATTTGTTACGTAACACGAACCACGGTGCATTGAATCGCTTAGGACCGGTTTTTTTGTTAGCCGTAAGGACTGTGCGATTGAATTTACGTATAGTACCTATAGTTTTGATGATGACTTATTTATTCTTAGAATGTGTTTTTTTTTTTCTGTTTCATATATATCTGTCACTAAACACCTTACTATTATTTATCATTTACTACATACTAATTTATACCTACATATAATAATATACATATATTTATTTATCTCACAATAATAACTGATTAACATCCGTAGACTCATAGCAAGGTTCAGTTGAAAACCAGCGTCAGGCAACTGCTACGTAGTGACCTGGCATCATGCTGAACTGGACCCATTTGGCGCAGCCGTGAGACATACCATGTAGATATCTTTAAGTTTAAGTTTCTATACTATAATAATTGTTATCTCATTGTGTGTACCTATGTGCCAAATAAACGTATTTTCTTTCTTTCTTTCTTTCTATTTATGGTCCCGCAAAAAAGGTGCGGGATTGCGCATCTGCGGGACTAGATTCCCTATTTTACACCATTACAAGTATGTTCGATACTTCTAAAAAGATGCAATTTTTTACATTTTTGTTTGTCGGTTTATTCCAGCTTATCTCCGAAGCACCTTGACCGATTTTGATAGGTGGTGTTATAAGGAATAACTTTTTTTAGAATAGGAATGAGACACGTGCAAAATAAAAAAAACTTCAAATTGTGCCCAAAGTCACGTGCGACGTGAACAAAGTCACGGCCACCAGCTAGTTAACAATATGAGTAGAATTTAACACAAGTGGTTGTTCACAGGGAGGTGGAAAAGGAAGCAGTGCGTCGAGCTAACTACTCTAACATGGAAATGTAAGTACTTACCTTAATTATTAAAATAGCTAATTATTTGAATTGTTTGAAAACTGACTTTTTTATTATGATTATTTTTAATTGTGCTTTTGGGTAGAATATTGACTGGTCTACACTGTTCTTACATAGTATCTCGTGGAAATATTGTAACATCAACCAATTTTTTTAAAAGAGTTACCATGTAGGTTCTTGCCGGTTCTTCTCCATAGGAAACACCAATTTGGAACCGTGCGCTAGTTTCTGACGTTTTATAAGTGCCCATGTAGGCCTATGTGATATAAAAATATATTGAATTGAATTTCCCCTGGTTCTCCTTAGGGCTGAACAATTGTAGTCGTAAGTTTTCTTACATTGAAATGATGTTGCATATAGTGTTATCCAGTTTATTAAGTAAAATAAAACCTGAAGTTTACAATTTAACGTAAATATTTCGTTAATATCAATTAGGTTGGGTCAGGCTGAATTGTACCTCTGTCGTTATTTTTTAGTATGTGGAATTCTGTTAATATGAACTGACTTATAATCTTACTTGTCAACTAACTGATAACTCCATCTCGAGCGAGAAAGTCAAGCTAGAACTACAATAGACCGACGCACACGTGGACCACGCATGATTTGTACACGGAACGACGTCGCGTGGCGTGGATCTAGTGTAGCTCTACAAGTCTAGTTTCCATATAAAATGGATGGAGATCGACGTGTGGCACACGTGTTAAGCTTCAGACCTTTACTGACTAAAACTCATCTCTGAATCTTTCAAACATCTCACAGACCAGTCTAGGTTTCCTTTTCTTACTTTAGCCGCGTTCCCAAGCATGACAAATACGCTATTAGCAACAAGAAATCGATTAGGTTCACGTTCGAAGATTGGAGTAAACGCTAACGTAATCGATTTATTTTCTGTTTGTCTATTTATTGAGTTGCACCTGCCATGTTGTTTCTACACCACCCTAAGGTCGACTGGTAGAAAATGTACAAGGCATTAAGTCCGCCTTTGTACAGTGTTTAGTACATAAAGGTAGCCATACACGCTAGAGTATACCTGACAGGCTGCCTCTACAGGGTAAGGCTGAGAAAGACAACAAATCAAGTAAATTGACTTGGCTCGCGAGGTTGTCGACATGTGGGATGTGGAATCCGCGATCAACCCCAGTTGTGTCAGCCAATGACTTAATAGCCAGGAGCGACCAACACACCTTAGGCGGCTCGCGTTAGGCGACTGGATCAAGGGCTTGATTCAGAAAGCGGTACTTCTTCTGAACACGGCTCGTATAGTTAGTTACAGGTTCTTTTCACTAGAGCCCTGAACGCCGGGAGCTTGGACCCTGTTCCCGATACCGGTGGCACCGCCTGCATACATAAATTATAGCCTTTGTCACTCAGGAATAAAGTAACTTTCTAATGGTGAAAAAATTTTAGCAATCCGACCAGTAGTACATTCAGAGATTACCTCCTAGAATACAAAAAAAAAAAAACTTTTTACCTCTTTATAATACTATTGTAAATAAACGGAATAATAATTTTCAATTCGACGTCAAATCGCTATTGGCGCGTGCTAATATCGATTTTGACCTGATTGAGAACTAGGTATTGGTCCTTCAAAAAGATGTGCAGATCAGGTCCGCTCCACACTGGACACCCAAGTGCACGTCGCACTTCATGAAAGAAGAACCGTCGCTAAGAACCGTCACAGATGGCGAGATAACATCAATAAGAGGCTAATCCAGCGGGACTTCACGACCCTCGGTAACGAGAAATAAGACTCGAGGAGGAGGATTGGTCCTTTCCTTAGTCAAGGTCTAATGCAGGTTTATGACTAACATTACGTATTTGGCGTCAGGTCGGTGAACAACGCGATAGTCCACAATCTGTCGGTGAACCCGGCGCCCACCAACACGCTGCACCAGATCTCGCAAGCTCATCAGCAGATTGAAGCGGCCGCTATACATCATGCTTCTACTCCTGGTAAGTGTTTGGATGTGAAATATGTACTTCTGTAATTACGTAGACACAAGCAAATGTCAGTGTTTTTCTACTTCATTTGTTGATTTTCCAACTTATAAAATGTTCATAAAAAAAGCAATATAATTTTCTAAATACTTGTGACATTCTGATAAAAAAATTATTTATTACAAAGTTAATTTTTTGCAATATGCATTAATGTTTGTAGGTTTTGGCAGTAAAAGAAAATATTTCAATTGATATACGTATTAACTTAATACAAATCAGGTATTGGTAGTAAAGTTTCTGTCTCTAAATTAACAAGGGGTTTAAAAAAAAATATAAAAAAAAAATAGGGCCTTATCCTGACGTGTTGAAATGTTAGTCGTGCGAGTAAGAAAAGGGGCTGGACATATACACCCCTTCCATTTAACAGTTAAAATACTACAGACAGAAAAATACATTACACTAGTTTAGCCCGACTATGGCAAAGCCTAAGGAGGGTTATGATTTTAACACTTCAAAATGATGAAATTAATTACCGTTCGATATCTAATGATAAAAACTAGCGGCTGCTCTATTAGAGTTCTGACTGACTGACTGCACAGCCCCATAAAGTGCCGTGTCCAACAGTAGCACTATATCATGACATTCCCGTCGCCAGGCTCTGCGCAGGCGTCGAACCCGGCGCACGCGACGCCGGCGCCGTCCAGCCAGCCCGTGGAGTTTAACCATGCCATTGAGTATGTCAACAAGATTAAGGTAAGATAAATAATGTTATTAATTTAATTATAAATTTTACAATGCTGGTCCATTTGTATAGTTTACGAGTATGGTTGACAGGCTGCCCATATAAAAATTCTGATTAGATTATTACTAGGAATTCTAAGTTCATAAGAGAGAATATATGACTATAGTCTCTTGCACGTTCTTCTCCCTAAAGATCTACGCTTTGGAACGTGCAATTTCACTTAACTTTTTTTGGACTGACCGATATTTGACTATTCAAAAGTGCCTGCAAATGGTCTATTTGAAATAAAAGCTGTTGATTTTGAAAATATGCTACGCCACCGTAAGTCCATCGTACCTTGTTTGAGTCAAGGAGATAATACTCAAATAATTTTTAGTACAGTATGCGGAACAGGTATAGAGTCCCCACATATCTCATTTGAAAAGGGAGGATCCTTCGACCGGACGGATGTTGTGTTTGGTCTGGACAACTGTCCTATAATTGATTTCGAGCTGTTGTATATGTTCTAATCACGCGGAAAACTATGCAGGATTTTGAAGGCGCCATAGATGTAGCTACAGATTAAACACCACCTGAAATGATGAAATTAATTACCGTTCGACATCTAATGATAAAAACTAGCGGCTGCTCTATTAGAGTTCTGATTACCACCATGTAGCCCTCACCAACCCTGCCATGTTGCCACCACAACTAACCAGCCCACTGTCCCCACAGTCGCGGTTCTCTCGGCAGCCGGACAAGTACAAGAGATTCTTGGAGATCCTGCACGCCTACCAGCGCGGCCATCGCGAGATGAAGGAGCCTCAAGCCAAGCTGCAGACCGAGGCCGAGGTTTATTCACAGGTGCGCAACTTGACTATATGTAATACTAGTTATGGAGGAATTTGCTCTGCAGTGGGACACAACGGGCTCATAATAAAATAATAATAATAATACTACCTCGTGAAAGCTGAGAAAGATAAACAAATCAAGTATATCGACTTGGCTCGCGAGGTTGTCGACATGTGGGATGTAGACTCGGCAATCATTGTACCGATAGTCGTGTCGGGTAATGGCTTAATAGCCAAGAGCCTCGACCAACATCTGAGGAGGCTCGCGTTAGGTAGCTGGATCAAGGGCTTGATTCAGAAAGCGGTACTCCTGGACACGGCTCGTATTGTTAGGAGGTTCCTTTCTCTGGAGCCCTGACCGCCGGTAGCTTGGACCCTGTTCCCGATACCGGTGGGTAACTATTTTTTATATTTTTAAATGTTTTTTTTTTTATATTGAAATATTTAAAAATATAATTTATATGTAATATTTATGAATAAATGAGAATAATACTACCTTTTGCCCGCGGATTTGCCCGCGTACATAAAATATAGCCTATGTTACTCAGGAATAAAGCAGCTTTCCACTGGTGAAAAAATGAATGAATTTAAAATAGTCTAGAAGCAATTTAACATTTCCATTTTTGTATTGGGTGGTGTAAAAAAAAATATTTTTTATCTAACTTGTTTGATAATAAACATACCATAATAAAATATAAACAATATAAAAAATTATCGAAAAGCAAACGAGATATAAGAATTTTAAATAAAAATATCTATCTCGTAATTTTTGCATACGTCACGGTATCTTACTTATCACCATATTTTTGTACCTACATTCATAGCAAATAAATTATTTCATTTCGTGGATATGTGACACACCTCTTTTCTTCTTTCTTATTAAAATTCCTATTTTCGAATGAAACTATTATTAATAAATATTAGGACATACATGTTTCTAATTTGAAAAGTTTTTATTGTCATTATTATTCAATGTATGAATTGAGTTTGGTTTTAGATAACTTTATTCTATATCAATACACTAAAAATTTGTTTTTTTTTTTTCTGATATCAATTTTACAATAAGTTTAAGTTAATATTGACGTGCTTAGATTGTGGAATCTCTTGAATATTTTTATGTTACAGCAAAAATTTTGTAAAAAAAAAACTAATCAACATATTTTTAATCAGGTTGCAAAACTCTTTGAGAATCAAGACGATCTGTTGGCCGAGTTTGGTCAGTTTCTTCCGGATGCTAAGGCCGTCACGAAGCCCGTGCCCGAGGTGCGCGAGCGACACTACCCGCACGTGAGGTCTCCGCCGGTGCCTACACATCATCAGGTAAATATTACTCTAAATACTAGTCACAGTCTTTTATGCTTGGGAGGGTAGTTAGGCCAGTTCACGAACTTGCCGCTGTGAGCGGGAGCAAGTCATATGGGCCATGGTTAGAGAGTAAATTTCTTCTTAGCGTGTCGATGGCAAAGCTAATTAAAGTCCATGCCTGGCACAGTATTCGGCCGCGGCAATGCCGTCCACTGAGGCTGTCATTAGATGGGCCAGGGTTATCCGAAAGGCGCTCGAGCCAAGGTATGAAGGTTTGAAGGAACGGGATGGGTTTTTTAGTCAGTAAGAGTCTGACACTATCTCCCGCTCCGCCCAAGAGCGGGGGTTGTCATAAGATGATTTTTCTAATCGAAAAAAAAAAAATGCTGTCATTAGATTCCTACGTGAACAGGTTACAGGGCACGTGATGCAGGATGGAAGGTGGGACATGGTCTGCGGAGTAAACTAATGGATCTACGAAATCGATCTACATCATGCGATCGACTTCTCAAAACTCGTACTGGATTTACGGACGGCTATCTATGGGTAACTCGCCGTCCGGTAATGATTGAGTTCAGGTCGACGGCGCGTCCGGTAACTGTCCGGACCAAGCCCAAGTCGTCGACGGCGCGCACTGTTCCTGCGCGCCTCAAGGAGTTGTCAGCAACAGCAGGGGCCCAGCCGGGTCGAAGCCTACTGGGGCCAGGGTTATTCGAAAGGGAACTCGAGCCCCCCGGTACGAAGGCTAGAAGGAACGGGGTGGGCTTTTAGTCAGTAAGAGTCTGACACTATCTCCCGCTCCACGTTGTGTTTTACATGTGCTTCAATTAGATGTCGGCGAGGGTCGACAGTTACTAAGATTCCGAATAGTTCGAAATCAGACGTGCTTAGGTCCGTCTTTAACATAGTCGTGTTTACGAACGAACGTGTGAGTAATGTGTGGTGTGTCCAGCAGGCGGTGCGCGTGGAGAGCTCCCCGCCGGAGCGCTTCCCGGCCGCCGCGTCGCCGCCGCACCAGCCCATGCACCACCACCATCACCAGCCCGTGAGTAGCTCTCTTTATATACTACCCGCTCACAACCACACGATTTCAGATACATTGCAATTACAGAAAAGATGAAAGAGGTTAGAAGGGAAATACTTTCCGATTTGTACTACAACGAGTGTCGCCGCTTGTCTCCCACCCTTTAACTGCACTACAGGCAATAAACCAATACGAACGCGCATTACGCAACTAACAGACCACGCACACTTTGATCGCGAGTTTGCTATTGGTTGTGTCAATTATGAGATATTTTGTCGCACGCCTGCCCCGCCCACGTGTTCATTCTAACCTAACCAATGTCGCACAACAGATTTTAGACAAAGTGAAGAGAAATCATCTAGCAACCACATCATCGCTTACCATCCTGTTAGATTGTATTGGTCCTATGAAATACAAAACCTTGAATTAGATGCGAAATGCGCAAAACCGATCATACAATAGGGAAGCCTATGTCCAACAGTTGGATTCTTTCGACTTAGGGCCCTTTTCCTGTCACGCGTTTTTAGCCCGCATGCGGTTCTCGTCCGCATGCGGGTGATAGCACGCTCCAGGTCACACGCAGGACAAAGATTTCGTTTGCTGCTGCAATGTTGTGCGTGTCGCCAGAGAATAAACTTGTTTGCGATATATGAGGACTATGAGCATGCGTGCAACCCGCTTCATAGTAACAACAACACTGAAGGCAGAAGATCACCGCCCGCAACCGGATAGCGCGCACGCGGGCTGCGCGCCCGCAGCCGATCCGCGTTCCGCGCCCGTGCTAGCCGCATAATAGGAAAAACATATATCAAATGATAGGATGCGGGCAGTCCGCATGCGGACGAGAACCGTGTGCGGGCTAAAAACGCGTGACAGGAAAACGGCCCTTAAGTTTGGTAACCTGAACATGTCCAGGACCAGTGTCTCAAGACGAAAGTATAACCATTGTATGTTACTGGTGTTAACCTATAATTCAGAATTATGGTCACACAATAGGCCTCAGAAAGACATGCACATGATCGAATCCGAAATGAAAATTTGGAACTGTTCACTAGCTTCTGACGTTTTATAAGTGCATATGTAGGCATATTCTCCAAGTCCGTTCCATCATCGGACCACAAGACGTACGGCGTTGCGCCACTGGTACATGGTGGACATCCCACCTATACGTACAAAGCGTTTTGGGAGTACATTCATTATGCGTACAGCTAAGGAATGGAATTCCCTGCCGGAGTCTGTGTTTCCTGATAGCTATAACCTAGGGGTCTTTAAGTCAAGAGTGAATAGATTGCTTCTAGGCAAGCGTGCTCCATCGTCGGCCACATCATCGCTTACCATCAGGTGAGATTGTGGTCAAACGCGAGCCTATCCAATATAAAAAAAAAAAAAAAAATTCTATACTAATAATAAAAAGAGGAAAGATTTGTATTTTTGTATGTAACAAATAAACTCAAAAACTACTGTGCCGATTTCAAAAATTCTTACACCATTGGATAGCTACATTCACCCTGAGTAACATAGACTATATTTATTGCCCGTGCGAAGCCGGGACGTGCCGCTAGTGTGAAATAAAATAATTTCAATTTGACTGTGTACAAGTAACAAGATCAACGCGTCATATTTTAAAGTCCAAATTAAATTAAACACTAAACCAGCACGTGACAGTCACCACTCCGTGCTCCTTGGCACGCGAGTCATTGTCGCCGCTATCAGATAAAGATGCCGGCATAATATGTAATGATACAGTTCTGTGTCGGGCGATAACATTGTTTACTTTGGGCCTTTTGTAATCACAAAAGTGTGTGTGTGTTTTAGTACAAATAATATTTTTGCATAACACAAGATGTTGTTTTGTTATTTCTGTGAATGTTTTGGTTTCTAGATTTGGACCACTGATTTTAATCGTCTTGAATAATAGAAATACTTTTAATCGGAATAGACACATCACAATGGTTATAAACACTAATTAAAAAATAACAAGAGTACAAAGTGCCCCGAGCGTGTCCGCACCGGGCGGGTGACCACCTCAGCATTTGCTGGGCGTCAGACACCCAGCGCTGATTTTCAGTTGGCACCCCTCAGTGACGCTCTCGCTTATTTAAAACTACCGACTGACACCAGATTTATACGGGTGCAAATATACCCCGTTAAATTTTGATCGTTGTTAATCCCGTGGAGGGTCGATCCAGTACATGAAACACTATCGATTTGTAAAGATAAAATTAAAAAATAAAGTACCTTTTTTTTCAAAACTCATATTAATTTACGCATATACGAAATTAATTTCTATAAGAAAACGTCAGCTGAGCGAGTTCAATGACCTGTAGGTAGTAGTCGGCGTTGCGTACTAATTGCCCCAAAATGATCCCAAGGGATCATACTCCCGGGATAAATAGTATCCTTTGTGCTATTCCAGTACATTGTTTACCCGTATGCTAAGTTTTTATGCCACCAAATTGGTTGCGCAACCAAACGCGTCGCCATGGTGTCTCGGTGAAATTAGCCTTAACAAAACCGGTGATTATTTGAGTCTATCAATAATATATATTTGTGGTTGTTCAGCAGTTGCCCAAGCACACGAGCTCAGCTTCCAGCACAGTGACGGCTCCGCCGCAGCCGCACCATCATCTCAAGAGATCTCCAAGTTTCACTTCATCTAGCTCTTTGGGTGAGTTACATCATATTTAGCTCCACTTGTAGGGAAAGATTCTAGTTAGCTGCTAAACCTGTGGTTTAGTGGTTACTTTATAAATTTTCATATTGAAGACAGTGCCAATAACTTGACGTCACATATTTTTTAAATTTAAAATTTGGTTTTATTCACGATTTTTTTAGTTTATAATAGAATTAAAGTTTGTTGGCAAGTTGTATTCTGTTATTGGTTTCGTTTAGAATTATTTTTACAGAGGCAGGTATTAATGGAGAATATAATTTATTTATTTAATATAATCATTAAAGCTGTAGAATAAAGACATTGAATTACTTGGAGCAGTGGTGGTAAACCCTGTCTGTCGCTTTATGTAATTGATTTCATCATCACTGCTCTCATAACGGTGATGGAAACTAGCAGAACCAAAAAAAGAGAAGACATGTGACATCTTCAATCTGTATTGGGTTCGCGTGTAGTGGATTATGGCCTATTTCTTGTCCTAGAGAGGAGGCCTGAGTCCCAGCAGTGTGAACATTGTAAGGCTGATTATCCTTATGCTAAATATTAAGGTAGCCATACACGTGACGGTGTACCTGACAGGTTTGCTTGCACAGTTATAGTTGTCTGTCAGATATGCTTGTGTGGAAACCTGTACGGTTGTGCAACACATACGGTCTGGTTTACCTGTAAAATTCAATTGTACAGGTAAATATGTCCGGTATAGTCTGTCTAATAAGTCAACCGACTTAGGAATTTTGTATAATATTTAATCATTTAAAAAATACTTATATTCAATACTTTTCATAAGATTCTTCTGTTAGTAAACAATGATCTCTATCTCTTAATCAACCTTGATTATTGAACCCGTGTTGACTACATCAGATTTCATTAAATCCTAATAATGACCCAAGTCGTTTAACTTATTAGACAGACTCTATACCTTAGTGTGTATGGTGGGCATTAAGGGCTATATTTCATTGGGACACCATGGTGGCGTGACTAGTTGTGCCGCCTTGGTGTCCCGGTAAAATATAGCTCTAAGCTAGAGTCGGTATTGAAGTAGAGTAGCACATAACAATGCCCCCCCCCTGCGCAGCGGGCGCGCCGCTGGCCAAGAAGTCCCGCGTGTCGGGGCTGTCGGGCGCCACGGTGCGCGACGTGTCGTACGCGGAGGCGTCCAAGCTGGCCACCGTGCACGACTTCAACTTCTTCGACCGCGCGCGCAAGGCGCTGCGCTCGCAACACGTCTACGACAACTTCTTGAGGTGACCACCTTTTTTTATTTCCGTACTAGCGATCATCCCCAGTTATATACAAGTTCTACATTAACTTTGTTATTAATAAAAACTATAGTGGTACATAGATACATTGTGGTAGGTGTACTCAATAAATAAATATGTAATAGATTTTTCTTATCTCTCCTTTCACAGGTCTGCTGAAAAAAAAAACTTAAAATATGCAGTACCTTTGTTCAAATTTTTTCTGTTATCTACATACATACACTATAAAATAAATTGAATGATTATTAATTGTAATAGTAAAATACATATGTATATGTGGAAAAATAATAAACTATTAATACCATAATAAAATCTGTAGCACGATTCAGAAGAAGTAAATGGAGAAGTAGACACAACTTACTATATTATTTAAATGTTTTAGTAAAGTCATCATTTACTCAGCTAATACTAAAAATATCCAAAACGGTAAATTCTTATTTATTCTTAAAAAACTATAATAAGACAATGATGACAAACCGTGCGATATGCAAATGACAGAATGTCTTTGGTGATACACGCATGCTGCCTTCCTACTGATAATCTCACACAGTACCTTAAAACGTCTCGTGAATGCTACATTACGTTATTAAAGCCAGTTATGTTGATCCAGATGCCTGCTGCTGTTCACGAACGAGATCATCTCGTCGTCGGAGCTGCTGTGCGTGACGGCGCCGTTCCTGTGCCGGCACCCGGAGCTGCAGAAGTGGCTCCAGGACTTCCTCGGCCCGCCCTCGCCGCCGCACACGCCCACCAACACGAACGCGCTGCATACCGGTCAGTTTATGTTTATACTTGTTTTTGAAGTGTCCGCAGGAATTTCATGACTTGATTCCGCCATCACCTGTCTACCAATGGATAACATGGCGTGCGGCGTCCACCCTTACGTGGTTAACAACTCTGCAGTAAAAAATTCAAAAAATTTTTGTTGTTTTGTTTGTAGGAGATAATATCTGAAAGTACTGATCCAATTGATAAAATTTTTTCAACAATAGGAAGCTGCTTTATTCCTGAGTGACATTAAATATCGTTGTAATTTTATAACTCAAAGACCGGGCTCACCTATCCAAACCAAATATTTAGGCTTTGTTTGGACTATTTAATAGATGGTTTATGTGAAGTTTGGTAGGGCAAAGTAGGGTGGAGTAGGGAAGAGCGGGAGCGAAGCCGCGCGGGCAAAAGCTAGTAGGCTTATATTTTATGTACGCGGTGGGTTATATATTTACTATTTTCACGCAAGAGAAGCCGCTGGCTGAAGCTGTATGTCTACCAAACCTAATTGGGCCCGGATGGTGGATTACGGCCCATTCCTTCTAGAGAGGAGGCCCTACTCCCAACTGTGGGAACATTATAGAACTGATTATTTTGTGTATTGATAGGTAAAAATCTTATAGGTTATATTGAACGCAAACAATACACGACGAAAGCGTAGGTTACCTCGTCTGAATCAACCAGGAAAACCGCCCACATAATATTATAATCAGTTACGCAACATTTTCCTCCGATACTAAATTGTATTCGTGTTAGTAAATAAATAATTGTGTGGGCTCAATTCTATTAATATATTTTAATATGTAATAAACATAAGGATAGTTCAACTGTGCGACAGTACATAACGAGTAACAAGTAACATAACTGTGCGACAGTTGAACTATCCTTATGTATGGAACGTCGTTTTGTGATATTTGAAATTGTAATAACGCGTATTATTTGTTTTGTATTGTGTTGTGAGCAGTTTTGTAGTTTTTCTTCTTAGTGAATATAGGTTTTGGTTTGTAAGAGGTAATCTCTGCAATTAGTTGCCTTAAAAATGTAATAAAAATAGTCCGTCTTTTAGATTATTTAAAAATAAGGGACACGTATTTTTTTTATTTGTAAATTAAACCAAAAATGACAAAGATAACGTCACGCCGTCTGCATTTTTTCGCACGGGATGACGTAACTTTAATAGGCTATATCTTTGTTATTTTTTGTTTAATCGAAAACAGAAAAAATACGTGTCCAATATTTTTTTATAATCTAAAATACGGACTAAATAAAATGTAATTATTTGGACCCTGGACAGCTGAAATTATTTTACCGATAGAAAGCTGCTTTATTTCTGAGTGCTATTATAGTCTATATTTTATGTGCGTGGGTGAAGCCGCGGGCAAAAGTTGAGGTAGGCGCCAGATAACCTTGGTATAACGGTCGTTGACCCTCCTAAACTTTTTTAAATTTTTAATTTAAAAAATGGAAATAAAGACAGAGCTGTCTTGAATCGACATGTATCGTGATTCTTTACATGATCTAGTAAAGAAAAGCAGCTGGTTGGTTTTTCGGGTACCTACGCAGAGATATTAGGAAAAGGTCAATGTACTTTATTCCACGGTTATCTGGCGCCTTCTATAGATGATTTCTCTTCACTTTGCTTATAATCTATCTTATTGAGTTGGTTGCAATCATAGAACAGATGAAAAAGGTTAGAATGGCCTTTGCGGGCGGGGCAGGAGTGCTACAAAGTAGGGCAATGCTCATAGTTCAACTACCAATAGCAAACTTGCGATCTAAGTGTGCGTGGTCTGTTAGTTGCGTAATGCGCTTTCGTATTGGTTTATTGCCTGTAGTGAAGTTAAAGGGTCGCTTTCTATAGTCTATTTTCCATATAAAGTGTATGGAGACCGACGCGTCCAAATCGGTGTGCGCACTGTAGTTCTACTTTAATTGAATGGTTATGTTTTGTATTTTTTTAACTAAATATGTAATTGTTGTCGTACAGGCTACAACAACTCGACGTTCGCAGCCGCCAGCAGCGTGCTGTTCGAGCGCGAGCGTCCGCAGGGAGACAAGCTGCGCTACGAGCCCGTCGGCCAGCTCGGCGCGCAGCTGCGGCACGAGCGCCCGCAGGGAGATGCCGCCATGGATATAGGTATGTTGCCCAACATGGAAATAAAACTGATTTTCATCCCACCATCTCAGAAAGAGCATTTTTGCTCTTCAATATCTGATAGCAAAAGCCGTTTTTATTCTCTAGAGAGATAAAGTAAATTAAGTTTAGAAATATCGCGTGAACTAAGTTTATGAATTCAAAACATCATTAAACCTATTTACTTCTACCTCCATGGTACCAAATTTGTCATACAACTTTTTTTTAATTTGTTAAAAACTCAGACTCGAACCTCCTTGGTGTACTTTTTGCATACTTGCATTTAGTCATTTCCTCACTGAGGTGGGGTGAAAAGTTACATGTTGCACTCGACTGCAAAGATTTTTCACCTCATGCTTTTTTGATTCTCTCGCTAACGCTCAGGATTCTAATTTATGAATTCAATTTTAGAATCTTTCACTTGCTCGGCCATCAATGTTGAGCACGCGGTTAAAAAGCAACTTTGCACTCTTGTATAACAAATAACTATTGCCAAAATTGATTGTAATCAGTGATTGACAGCAAAATTGAACCTGTTACTTTGAAAACTTTACAGTATCAACGAACATGTTTTGTACTGGTGCCATTTTTATGCAGACCTAGAAGTTGTTTTTAACTCCCAAATAAGTGATCTCATACCGTTTTTAGAAATTTGTTAAATTGTGGTCGTTTTCTCCGAGTGACACTAAAATAGATTTGTAAATGATGATGTGTTTTATGGTGTGAATTGAAATAAAAGCTCTAGTAGATTGTATAAAAGGGAGATGACGGCAAAATGGAAACAAAAGTCACATTGTGCTGATCCGAAATAAATATGGGGTGGGAAGCTGATGTTGCTAAGCACAAGTCGACGTACTATGTCGTGTGTGACGGTGCGGGGCCGCCTTTGCGTACTACTGTTGGACTTGCGCGGTTAGTGTAGGCTGACAAAAATACTGGGAAAAGGATAAATCCCTTGGTTGATTTTTGTTGTAATTTTTTTTGTTTGTAGTTAGTAATGTATCGGTGTGTGTGTTTGTAGACCTGACGACGTGCAAGCGGCTGGGCACGTCATACTGCGCGCTGCCGCGCGAGGCAGCCGCGCGGCGCTGCTCGGGCCGCTCGGCGCTGTGCCGCGACGTGCTCAACGACACCTGGGTGTCCTTCCCCACCTGGAGCGAGGACTCCACCTTCGTCACCTCCCGCAAGACGCAGTACGAGGAGTACATCTACCGCTGCGAGGATGAGCGCTTCGAGGTAACGCATCACACATAACCTACACCCAAAAAAATTTTTTAAATAGACAAATAGTGGCAACCCTCGAGGACCGTAATATTGCGGTAAGGAGATGGGTACACTGCGCTCTTGTAACCAATGTTTCAAACCGCATACAATTTGCGTGTTGAAAATAGAACAAAGATCTGAAATAGCATTCAAGTATAAATAATCATTTATTATCTACTTTTCCCTAATTTGCGACCCTCTAATGCCCGCCATACACGCTAGGATATACCTGACAGGCTATGCTGGAGGTCTTGGGTTTGATTCTCACCCAGGAATAATAATTGCGTAATGAGCACGATCATTTGTTCTTTATGTATCGTAAGCTCTACTCAGCTTGGGGCTAGACGGCGTTGTACGATTATTGTGGAATATTATTTATTTCTTTGGGAAAACAAACAGTTACATAGTTTCTTAATAATAATTAATAAGTAATTATTATATTAATGAGTCGGGCGTGATTCCAGCTGGACGTGGTGATAGAAACGAACGCGTCGACGATCCGCGTGCTGGAGGGCGTGCAGAAGAAGCTGTCGCGCATGACGCCCGAGGACGCGGCCAAGTACCGCCTCGACGACTGCCTCGGAGGGCACTCGCCCACCATCCACCAGCGGGCGCTGCGCCGCATCTACGGAGACAAGGTGGTACGATCGACTCGCATCCTAGGCATGCTGTGCGACACTACACACTACATGCGCCACCCAAGCGACACTATGCTGTACATTAGGTTCAATAGCAGATTTTATGGGGGTAGATTGTAGGTAGAATTGGGTGTCTTCAAGGCTAGAGTGAATAAGCTCTTAATAAACTAGTGCGCCTCGCCATCAACGATTTTTTTGGGTAAAAATCATCCAAATGACATCCCCCGCCCTTGGGCGGAGTGGGAGATGGTGTCAGACTCTTACTGACTAAAAAAATTCAAATTTCATATCGGGGCCGAGCCTCCCTTTCGGCTCTTTAGGCTGCGACCCAGCTGGGCCCCTATGGTATAATTATTTAGGTTGCTTTTAAGGTATATATAACAGAATAAACTTTATTATGCACCTTAATAGTAACAATTTCACAGAAACTTAAATCTATGGGTACAATAGCACAACCTTGAAAAATACAGTATCTACCACCACACTAGGAATTTTATGGGCATTCAGTAAATTATAGCCGGTATACAATTCAACTAATTCAGGTACAAAGTTAGTAAAGTAATTCTATCTAAAGGGTAACTATTTAGCTACAAATTTTATTTCAGTCTGCTATTTTTATATCGCATATATTTTTTTTATTTATACACAGCATTGCATGCCTTTGTCTATGCTCTTTTATTATTTGTAGTTTTAATTAATTTTAAGTTGGTTATGGTTATATTATTGTTTTTTTGTGCACTTTGCACTTGGTAGTCTGAGCTTGAATTTTAAGATTTGCAAAGTAAAAGCTTAAGTGTATTCTATACCCTATTCACGTTATGATTAGACGTTTAAAGAAACCTTTTTTACTATCTGTTCAACCGATTTTAACTTCTATTTCGTAGGTATAAAGATGGCATCAAAAGCAAAAAAGTGGTTACAATACCAACTATTTACTGCAGCCGCCATTTGTCATGCCACCAACGTAATAAGTCAAAATCGGTTGAACGGACAGTAATAAAAGGTTTTCCTAAATGTCTAATGTTATTTTGAACAGAGTAAGCTATTGTAGTTAGTATGTTATGTTAATTGATAAATAGAAAGTATACAACACTAATTCTTAATTAGTGCAAATACTTCAAGGGCTCATTAGAAAAGGTCTTGTTATTATTTAAGTAAAGTCTCAATAAATAATATTCACTAGCTGTGCCCGCGACTTCTTTCGCGTGGACTACAGGATTTTGATTTTTTTTTTTCTAAAATAAAAGTAGCCTATATTACTCCTTATTACATCAGCTAGCTGCCAAAAAACGTCTCGTCAAAATCGGTCCAGCCATTTCAGAGATTAGCCCGGACAAACAGACAGACAGACAAAAATGGTAAAAAATGTTATTTTGGTGTGTGTACCGTATATTATATTCATTCCTAAGCATGTAGTAAGAAGCAGTTATTTCAATATTACAAACAGACACTCCAATTTTATTTATATGTGTAGATAAACAGTAATGTTATGAGTTATATCCCAAAATGTCACTCAATTTATGGATATAATGTACAGGCTATTGATTATGAAGGAATGAATGACGATCAAAATGAAAAAACACTGCGCTTAGTATTTTCTAGTATCAATTGTTATGAATTTTTGATTCAATAATGACAAAATTTCGTGATTTCAATTATGGGATTTCTTTTTTTTTTTTACTTTTGACTACACTGATATGATTAGTAACGGGTGTGGATAGAGCCCCCATTTTTTTTTGTACTAATTAAAAAAATAGTGGTGGTATACAGTCCCTCTGGCACAAAATGATATGTACAGAAGACAATCTACATGCAAAGCGCGCTCGAGCAACGCACACATAGACACCGCTCACGGACACGATATCTCGTCTCAATCGCCCGGTCCCACTCGTACAGTTCGGAGCAATGCGCTGACGTGTGTGCGATCATCTAGCGTAGGTATAAAAAGTGAAGTACATACATGAGATTGTCTTCTGTACCTATCTATTTTGTGCCTCAAGCATCAACGCACAAACTAGTACACACTATGGAGCGGTGGAATAATCTTTCGTCGTCGTTTTTTGTAATATGACAGGCATGTTGGTCTAATGGTTAGTAGCCCTGACTGCTATGCCGGACGTCGTGGGTTCGATTCCCACAGAAGACAAATGTTTATGTGATGAGCACGATCATTAGTTCTGTATCTGGGTGTAATTTATCTATATGTATGTATTTAGAAATATGTGTGTTTATCAGTTGTCTAGTAGTCTTAGCACAAGCTCTTTTTAGTTTTGGACTAGATAGCGTTGTGGAATATTTCGACGTTGCCAAAGAACAAAATCGTATATGAAAATCTTATCAATTTACAGTATGAGATTTTAAAGTTCTGTGAATAAGTCATAAAATGCATTGTGTCTTATTTTTCAATGAGATTTTGTTTTTGGGACCCGTCGGTTTTGTTTTTAAATCTGGGGGCCTTAAAAATTTATCACTTCATGATATTGTCAGCTAAAATCGTCCAGATCGTTGAAACATGATATGTCAATCCTCGTTTGGCCAGATTATTGATGTAGGATTTCTATGACAATTAAATACCTAAAGAAAATAGGCGAAACGAGGATTGATATATCAAACTTTAAGGCGAATATTACACGGTAGGTTTTGCTGTCAGTTTTGCCACAGTCAAAGTTTTGATTGACGAAAAACCTACCGTCTAATGCGATGATTGACGAAAACCATTATTCATGATTGATGGAATTACTGACTGAATGACGTGTAATGGTCGCCTAACATTTATATGATCAGACCACGAACTTTAAAGTAAGATTCTTTTAATCTTGTTTCAGTGTGGGTAAGAAACAGAGCTATACAGTTTGTCTAGCGCCATCTCTTACCCACACGGAAACAAGATTAAAACAATCTTACTTTGAACGTCATGGTAACTTTTAGTTGGCCATGTGATGAAGTGATCAATTTCTAAGATATGGCCACGACATAGACACTACACCATTTTTAACGTTTCAAAATGATGAAATTAATTACCGTTCGATATCTAATGATAAAAACTAGCGGCTGCTCTATTAGAGTTCTGACTTAGTCTCCTATCCAGCTGCGTACATTAGTGAGGTGTGCGGTGTGAGTAACGTTGGTTGTGTTGCAGGCGGTGGACATAATCGCGGGGCTGAAGAAGAACCCCGTCGTGGCCGTGCCCGTCGTGCTGCGCCGCCTCAAGGCCAAGGAGGACGAGTGGCGGGAGGCGCAGAAGGTACATATTGACGCATCATATAACGCCAATTCGCTTTCTGCATCTGTCTGTTTAACTCCTCCTGAACCATTTTTTTTTTATTATTGTTTAACCACTATCTCAGCGATGATGTGGCTGACGATGGAGCACGCTTGCCTAGAAGTAATATATTCACTTTGACTTAAAGACCCCTAAGTTGTAGCTATCAGGAGACACAGACTCCAGAAGGGAATTCCACTCCTTAGCTGTACGCATAATGAATGTTTTTCGTAAAATATTTATACGTATGAGTGCGATGTCCACCATGTACCGATGGCGCAACGCCTTACGTCTAGTGGTCCGATGATGGAGAACGGACTTGGTGGAATTAAATTGTGCAATTCCAATGCACACTCCCCGAAATGTAACTATTAAATGTAGTTACTTAAATTGATAATCCGATTGTAGCACCATCTACAATTTTAAAATACAATTGGACCCGGTTCAATACGGTGTTCACAAAGTTTCATATAAATCAGGCAAGTCTAGGAGGAGTTAAGCGACAAATATACGTAAAAAAGTAATAATGATTGTTAAAAAACTATAATGAGACAATGATGACAAACCGTGCGATATGCAAATGACAGAATGTCTTTGGTGATACACGCATGCTGCCTTCCTACTGATAGTCTCACAAATATATATACACCATGCTTTTAACCATTTTTATGTCTTGTTTTTAAATTGACAATGACAACACCATGATTTCAAATAAGTCTGTTACCCTGAAATGTCCGGAAGTAAAATTACATTTTGACTGCCACAGTCATGTATACACGACATGGTCACCACTGTAAGGTAGACTAAAGAAAAAAAAAATGCTAGGCGCCGAGAGCACACTTTTTATACATAAGTATGGCGATTAGGCCTTTAAAAGACTTTATTACAACACACCAATTCACTAACGACCATATTCCTTCACAGGGTTTCAACAAGCAATGGCGCGAACAAAACGAGAAGTACTACCTGAAGTCGCTCGACCATCAAGGCATCAACTTCAAGCAGAACGACCTGAAGGCGATGCGCTCCAAGTCACTGTTCAACGAGGTGGAGTCGGCCTTCGCAGCGCGCCGTCCGGGACCGCACGTCGTGGTCGACTACCAGATGCAGAGTCGCCAGGAAGGTGAGAATACTGTTTGTCTCACTTAATATGGCACAACAGAACGAAGTCGCCCGACCACCTACGATTCAAGACCATGCTGACACACAATTAGTAAGCTATCCTTAGAAATTAATAAAAAAAAATACACAAGAACCGTTTTTTTTATTAGTGTTGATGATAGGGTCGCGTGAAAGGTAAGTATATTGTTTATCTCACTTAAATGGCACAACAGAACAAATCATCTGCAACCTCTGGACCATGCTCACCCACAGTCGATTAGGAAAAGCTATCCTTCGTCATCATCAGTCTTCGGGCTTGCGGATAGTGAGCAATGGATAGCTCGCTGTCCGGCCGTCCGGTAACTGTCCGGACCAAGCCCAAGTCGTCGACGGCGCGCACTGTTCCCGCGCGCCTCAAGGAGTTGTCAGCAACCGTAGGGGCCCAGCAGGGTCGAAGCCTACTGGGGCCAGGGTTAGTTTCGAAAGACAGCTCGAGCCCCGGTAAGAATGCTAGAAGGAACCGGGTGGGTCTTTTAGTCAGTAAGAGTCTGACACTATCTCCCGCTCCGCCCAAGAGCGGGGGTTGTCATTGGATGATTTATTCCCATCCATCAGTCTTTTTAATGTTCCCACTGCTGGGACTCGGGCGTCCTCTCTAGGAGAGAGGGAATGGGCCGTAATCTTCCACGTTATCCTTAGTAATCAATAAAATAAAATACACATGAACCGTTTTTTTATTATTAATATTGAAAGGCTCGTGCGGAAGGTGAGAATATTGTTTATCCCACTTAAAATGGTGCACCAGAACAAACCACCTGCAACCTATGGACCATGCCGACCCACAATTAATTAGGAGATGCTATCCTTCATCATCATCATCATCATCAGCCTTTTTAATGTTCCCACTGCTGGAACTCGGGCCTCCTCTCTAGGAGAGAGGGAATGGGCCGTAATCTTCCACGTTATCCTTAGAAATCGATAAAATAAAATACACAACAACCGCTTTTTTTAATATTAATATTGAAAGGCTCGTGCGGAAGGTGAGAATATTGTTTATCCCACTTAAAATGGCGCACCAGAACAAACCACCTGCAACCTGTGGGCCATGCCGACCCACAATCAATTAGGAAATGTTATCCTTCATCATCATCATCATCATCATCATCAGCCTTTTTAATGTTCCCAATGCTGGGACTCAGGCCTCCTCTCTAGACGAGAGGGAATGGGCCTTAACCTCTCGTATGCCGTAATTAGAGACGCAATTAAAAAGCCATTGTGTCTCGCGTAGATCTGCGTTCCGGCATACAACGGGTTAAGCCACCACGCTATTCCTAAGAATACTAAAAAAAAGTTAGAAGTTTTTTGTGTATTTCATTTTATTGATTTCTAAAAATGAATAAAATGAAACGCACAAAAAACTTATTTATCATTAACTAGCTTCTACCCGCGGCTTCGCCCGCGTACATAAAATATAGCCTATGTCACTCAGGAATAAAGCAGCTTTCTATTGGTGAAAAAAATTTGGCAATCGGACCAGTACTTTCAGAGATTACCTTCTACAAACAAAAAAACAAACTACCTAAAGAGGTTACCTATCAATATCTACATTAATATAATAAAGATTATATTCGTGTAGCTATTGATGGGTTCGCGCTTGCCCTCTATCTTACCTGATGGCAAGCGACAGAGGAGAATGTTTGCCTAGAAGCAACCTATTCACTCTTGACTTACAAGACACCTATGAGGAAACAGACTCCGGCAGGGAATTCCACTCCTTAGGCCCGGCGCCCATTTATCGGCATCAGCAACAAAAAAATTCTTTCGGCATCCCTACATGCAAGCGCACACTGTCGGGAATGTATGCATGTAGGGATGCCGAAGGATTCTTTTCCTTGCCGATGCTGATAATGGGCGCCGGGCCTTAGATGTACACACGCGAAAAGTGGCAGGCGGTCGCCTCCTTCTGCGAAGCGGTAATGTTAGCAAAGGCGGCCGCAGGCGCAAGGGAACGCCCCTCACACCCCAACCTTTGTTTGCGATCCCGATTTCCGGCCACCGTAGTCGCGGGCTTGCGGACGGCGAGCAAAAAGTAGCTTGCCGTCCGGTAATCGATAGCGGAACAATGAGTTTCACGGAAGCGGAACATTAATCAGATGCGGGTGAAACAGGGGGAAGAGGCTAGTATATTTCAACAACAACTTATCCATGGCTCAAAACCGGGAACATTGGAAGGAGTGGAGAGAGGCCTTTGCCCAGCAGTGGGACAGTATAGGCTAGATATAATAATAATATAATAACTTATCCATAATTTTGTATACTATAGTCTATTTTTGTTGATTTAAAAGACTGTCCTTGGGAGTTTCTTCCTCATTCTTTCCATAAAGGTTATTAGCTTGAAACTTGCAAACATCTCCCATCTTTTTTATGACGTCCACCTTTAGCGTAGCATAATCGGCCATATAATGTTCCCACTGTTGGGACTCAAGCCTCCTCTCTAGGAGAGGGAATGCCGTAATCCACCACGCGAGTCTAGTGCTTTTGGTGAATAGCACATGTCTTGGAATTTGTTTCTAGGGCATGCCGGTTTCCTCACGATGTTTTCCTTCACCGTTTTGAGAGCAGTGGTGATGAAATAAATTACACAAAGTAATGCGCCTGGCTGGGTTTGAACGCGTGCCTACAACTCGTAAGTCGGGGCTATTACCACTCGGCCATCACTGCTCCAATCGACCTTTACAAAAAGTAAATGCCCAAAATGTTACTAAGTTAATACCATAACAAAATAATAAAAACACATTAACCTCTTTGCTATTAAAAATTTGGCCTAGTATGTTATTTAACAATTTAGATAGTTACACACCGACCTTGAGTCGAAGGTCGCACGTAAATACGTACATAAACAAACTGCGCGGCATTTTAATGTTTATCCTTCTTTATGTACTTACGTTATGGAAGATTTGATGTTATCTTTTGTCGTATTTTGTGAAGGCAAAGGTCGAAAGAGTCTTACCGTATAAATCGAACACAATCCTATACCATCGATATATATGTACTACGCACTAAATAAGGCGTGCCAAACAATCACTTCAGTCGACTCAGTAGCCCGATTCACGTAATTAAAACCGTAACGATATCGTAGCGATTTAGTCGTTTAGACCATTTCCGTATTCACATCCATCAATCGAGTTTGAACGACACCGATTTTAAAGTCGTTTGAAATTCGTCGATTTAAAAAAAAAACTTACATTATCCTGGTAGAATACATAGTAATATAACTGGAAATAAGTCGATAGATCGTGATTACCGCTTTTGGATAGGACTTCGATCGAACGACTATAAAACTTCAACGATATTTGGCTTGTTTGATTTTACGTGAATCAGGCTGCTGGTATAATGTCGACTGAACATTACACTATGTTGAACGAAACGCGTAAGTGCTACGAAATTCATGGCGCTTGCGACATTTTAGTCGCGAAATAAGTATCCTCCAAAAGCTAGCTTAGCGCTGCATGTTTTAATAGTTCTGTTAGACGACATAATGCCAATGTAGCACTGCAGCGAACTTATGTTTTAACTTTTCAGTATTTTGACAGTTTCTATGAAAGGTAACGTTAAGGGCCAAGCGCCCGAAAAGTGCCATAAAACAGTGATTTTCTGAGGCCTACTCCTCCGTAACGGCTAGGTCAATTGGTTTGAAAAAAATATATGTTTATTATAGATTCATGAACAATAATATCAACATTTGATTTTTTCGTGCAATTAATACTTTTGTCAAAAAAAAAAAAAAAAAATTAGCAATTTCGCAACTTTTCTCTACTCCTTCGAAACGGCTTGGACCTTTAGAAACATTTTACACATAAAAATTGGTGGTTAAATATTCTTCATAGTGAACATTGCATATGTAAATCAATCAATATCTCGCAGAGAAAATTGATTTAAAGTGCTTTCCGGGCGCTGCTGGCCGCAAATAAATGCACAGATTTGCGTACTGCCGCCTAGGCGAGTGCGAGAGTTGCGTTCACATAATTTCGATAAAATGGTTCAAGGGACTATACGCCTTAATGGACAAAAAACACTCGGCTAGTTTTCTAACAGTAGGAAATTCGTTTTTCCTACTCCTGTTAATAAACACGCTAAATACAAACAATACTGCTAGCACCTTCCTTCCGATTCAACTAACAATAATTGCTTCAATTAAAATTAATTGCTTCCCAATCAATATGAGTAGCAATTTGCTATCTAATACCTATTTAAATGATTGCCGTAATAGTAGACACGTTTGTATTAGACAATGTAAACAAAATTGTTTTGTTTTATATTCTAACTTTCGTTTAAAATTTATTGTGATTGACACCCCTCAAAATTGATCATTCTTTTCATCATCGTTATTTTTATTTATACCAATATTATTTAAAAGATTGGTAATTTTTTTTTTGTAATGAATTCAAAAACTAACATAATTTTTTACATAGTAACACAAGCTCAATATATTCTACTTTCATGTTGGCGAAAAAATAAACTGAATAAGATAAACTTATAAAAATTAAACATGGTTTATGTTTAATTCGCTTTTTTTTACGCATCCTGGTTTCCGATAGCCAGGATATCTGGACACGGAAGTAACCAATCGCAACAGATTTGACTTAGAAATATTTTGTAAGATTTTGAAGTCCATCTTTATGATCTCTTAGTCTTGTGCAGTTTGAAATCAAATTAACGTTTGTTTTACATAAAATTGCTTAGTTATAAGGAGCTCAATTTTGGAGTTACAAAATTATCCACACTCCGCATCTATGGGCATAGATCAAAAATCAATTACTTAAAAAGAAATTCTCCTTGTCAACAGCAATAAAAATCCTGCGAGACACTGCTGAGCTACTCATCCATCACGCGCGTCGCCAGACAGCTATACAGAAGACGGAGAAACGGCGCATCAAGCGGCTACTCAGGCATTTCTTGCCTGATCTGTTCGCGCATCCCAGACAACCTCTGTCGGATGATGAAAGGGACGAAGGTATGTTTCCATTTGCTTATACTTACCGTATTTTTTTTTTCTTAGCCTAATTTATGTCCTACACCGCTGGGCAAACTTGGAAAGACGTCCCCTTTCTTCTTCGTAAAAAGCTAGAACTACATTAGACCGTCGGACATGTGATTTGTACGTAGAACGACGTCGCGTGGCGTAGATCAAGTGTAGCTCTGCAAGTCTAGTTTCCATATAATGTGTCGACCCGACGCGCCCAGATCGGCGTGTGTGTCACACGTGTGAGCAGTGTAGTTCTACCTTAAATGCCTATCTGGCGCAATCTCTGGTCAAAGTTGACTCGCAAACGCGATCAGATCGTCACACCACCTTCGTCGCGGGTGACCTCGTACTACGTACCAGTTAGTGACGATTTTGTCCACTTTTAGCGAAAATAAGAGCTCAAATGTAATTAAAGATACCCAAATCTCGATGGACCTGTAAGGCTGTATTACAACTTGGAGATGTGAAAACAAAGAGACTATTAGATTTGCATTTAAAACTACTTGTTCCTCAACGTCATCTATACATATAATATATCTGTTGAAGTTTTGTTGTGCACGCACGAAATTATTGTAGATAACTTTTATACATTAAAATTGTGTGTAACTTGATATATTACTGAGGCTTTGATTCATCGCAATCCGTTGGCTATATCGAGAGATATACTACATTCATTGACTGTTAGGTGGTACGAAGTACGGTCAGGTAGTTGAAGAATTGATTGCTATACACAACACAGATTTTACAAAGACCATGTATGGTCAAAAATATACATAGGGATATTTAGGATAATGTTGAGACAAATGATGACAAACCGTGCGATGTGCAAATGACAGAATGTCTTTGGTGATACACGCATGCTGCCTTCCTACTGATAGTCTCAAATAACGTAGTCTTTAGCACAATTAGGCGATTATGACACTGCCACGCACCACGCGCGTTCATGCGGATCACGCGCCTACAAGCATTGAAACATGCACTCACGCGCGTGGGGGTCACACGCGAGATATGGCACTCTGAGACGAGTAGTGCCGTGCGTGATTTTGGATGAAATGAGTCAGCCCTCGTGAATCTACAAAACGCAACTAAGCGCGTGAGTGCGTAAGAACCCATACGATGATGCAGATCTGCACTCCGCAAGTACGCGCGTAAATGCGTGATGCGTGGTAGTGTGATAATTGCCATAAAGTTTACAATAAATTTTGGTTTCTAAGTGCGAAGTTTGTAGGTTCTAAATTAGACAATTTATTCTAAATAACAATAATAATGCTTTCTACAGAGGAAAAAGATGAGGTGGGCAGTCCAGGCAGCCCGAGCGGTGAGGCAGCCGATGACAAGAGCAGCAACACAGTCAAACAGGAGAAACAAGAGGTGAGCATTCCTAACTCATGTTATTTTAACCCTGTGGTCGGAAAAAGCTTAGATATGATTGATCGGCCAGTGGTTGCTATCAGAAATTTAATAGCTCGTTAGTTTCGATAGATAGATATATATTCTTTATTGTACACCATGAATCGATCGATCTTTCGATCTAATTGTTTCGATTTTAAAGAGTAGTTACATAATACAAAATTGACAAATTGTCTTTTTTTCTTTTCTTTACTTCTGGTTCATGCTAACAACAAAAAAATTATGTGAAACTTATGGCTCAGGTAAAAAAAAAAAAAATTGAAATCCACTGTCTGCCAGATAAAATAACATCTAAGTTCAAAAAATTATAATTTGGATGTCTTCAAGGCGAATAAGCTCTCAATAAACTAGTGCACCTCACCATCAACAATTGTATCACTGCTTACCATCAGGCGGGATCGCAGGCAAGCACTAGTTTATATCAATAAAAAAAGGCTTTATTTTTAACACTAACATTATATTTGTTTCTTGTCCACAGTCATCAGAATCTGATAATGCATCTGACAAAAGCGGGAAGAATAACAAGAATAAAGAAAATAAACCCAAGAACAATAATAACACTGACAGTAAAGGTAAGACTACTCTTGACCACTTGGGGCCAGTGCACACCACGTTATTTAAACGCGCCGTTGACGCGCGTTCTAGAAACGTGCATCGCCGGCGCACTTTTATCCTAGTATATATATAGGCTGCGTCTGACTCGCGTGCGTATCGCGTCTGTATCACTACAAGCGCGCGTCAACTGCACGTTTATAAAACGTAGTGTGTTCACAGGATCTTAAGGGCCAAGCGCCCGAAAAGTGCCATAAAACAGTGATTTTCTGAGGCCTACTCCTCCGTAACGGCTAGGTCAATTGGTTTGAAAAAAATATATGTTTATAATAGATTCATGAACAATAATATCAACATTTGATTTTTTCGTGCAATTAATACTTTTGTCAAAAAAAAAATTTAGCAATTTTGCAACTTTTCGCAACTTTTCCCTACTCCTTCGAAACGGCTTGGACCTTTAGAAACATTTTTACACATAAAAATTGGTGGTTAAATATTCTTCAAAGTGAACATTGCATATGTAAATCAATCAATATCTCGCAGAGAAAATGGATTTAAAGCGCTTTCCGGGCGCTGCTGGCCGCAAATAAATGCACAGATTTGCGTACTGCCGCCTAGGCGAGTGCGAGAGTTGCGTTCACATAATTTCGGCCAGACGGTTCAAGGAACTATACGCCTTAAACTTGGTTAAAATATCGTCGATTTATCGTTAAATACAATATGTAACATACTATTTTTACAATAGGTAATTTTTATTCTAAAATAATTCTTGATTATTGATCGATTATTTTGTTGAGACAATGATGACAAACCGTGCGATGTGCAAATGACAGAATGTCTTTGGTGATACACGCATGCTGCCTTCCTACTGATAGTCTCACTCATATTAAAATTCTAATTTACACGGCGAAAGAGATAGAGACGAAACAGTTTAGAATAAATGGAAATATTGAATCCAATGAGTAAATAATTTTCTGTATACTTATACTGTTTTAAACTTATTAATTTGATTTTTCTAAGTCCTTTCTCTTCCGCTGTAACATATGTGGGTTCTTGTCAATCATAAAATTCTTGGCAAATAAATTCATCATACTAATTTTATAAATATATCTATTTTACAGAGAGCTCAATTGCATCAGCCAACAGTGTAAAACGGACGAGCAGTAACGAGGAGATGACCATGAAGACCGAGATTAAAGCGGAGCCCCAGGACCTCGAAGACGACCTCAGAGACCATCCGCCTGATGTAAGTTATTGTCTTGCCCTCGTGTCGAATTTATACAGTAAGAGTTAATCTACTTGACCGTTTTGTTTGTTTAACTAACATTAAAATGATTGTTATCTTTCGCAGGAGGCCCGCTTCGTGTGCACGTCATCGTGGTACCTATTCCTGCGGATCCACGGAGCCCTGTGCCAGCGCCTGGCGTCGGCCCGGCGCGCCGCCGCCGCCCTGTCCAGCGCGCGCGACGCGGAGCGCCCCGCGCGGCCGCCCGTCGCGCACGCGCTGCGCCTCAAGCCCTCCAACCTGCCGCCCTCGGCCGCCGAGCCCGAGCACTACTACGACGTGCTGCTGGACCTGGTGCGCGCCGTGCTGGACGGCAACATGGACGCGCCCGCCTACGAGGACGCCGCGCGCGAGATGCTCGGCATCAAGGCCTACCCCGCCTACACGCTGGACAAGCTGGTGAGCATCGCCGTGCGCCAGCTGCAGCACTGCGTGGCGGAGCCCTGGTCCGTGCGAGCTGCCGAGCTGGCGGCCGCGGGAGGTATGCGCGGCCCGCTCGCCTACGTACGGCGCGCCGCGCGCTATCTGCGCCAGGAGCACACCGCCTTCCTCGTCAAGCTGTACGGCGGCGACTCGCTGCGCGTCACCTTCGAGCTGCTGGCGGGCGGCGGCGACGGGCGCGCGTCGCCGGCGGCGGCCTGGCCGCTGTTCCGTCGCACGGCCGCGGCGCCGCCCAAGCCCGTGTTCCTGCTGCGCAACGCGCGGCCGCGCGCGCCGGGCTACACGCACAACGCGCACTCGCTGCCGGCGGCGGGCGCGGCGGCGCGGCCGCACCAGCGCCGCAAGCCCGACTGCACGCTGGGCCGGCTGCTGGCCTTCCGGCCGCTGCAGCTGTACCAGCGCGGCGCGCTCGCCAAGGCGCGTAAGAGCCACGCCGACCTCAGCGCCAAGCGCCGCGAGCGCTTCCGCGCCTGGCTGCGGGCCAAGGTGGCCAAGTGACACGCGCCCTGCTGAACTGCCCAGTGACAGTGACGTACGAACCCGTGCGGCCCGCACACCGTGTCGTGCCGCGCACGAAGTGGCGTGCGGCGCGCACACAGCGTCGTGCCACGCGCACACAGCGTCGTGCCACGCGCACACAGCGTCGTGCCACGCGCACACAGCGTCGTGCCACGCGCACACAGCGTCGTGCCGCGCTCACATAGCGTCGTGCCGCGCGCACACAGCGTCGTGCCGCGCGCACAGTGTCGTGCCACGCGCACACAGCGAGCCGGCGCGTTCTAGTGCCGGCTGCGGCGTCTTACCGCGAGAATGTAAATAGTCAGTCAGTGATAGTGTTACGACATGTTGACAGATCACAACACAATATTATTATATTTATAATAAAACTTTTGTTGTTTCATTTTACTTCCTGTCATTTTACTTAAAGCACGATGATGTCATCAACACCCCACTATGGACAAATAAACACAACAAAACGAGCCTCTAGGCAAAACATGAAAATAAAACCTACCTTAACACCTCGCACAATGTTTACAAATAAATCATTCTGATTCTGAACCTTGACCTACATACAAATTCAACCCCAACATACAAGTCCGACACTCCTCGCTCCACCCAAAGCGAGAGAAGTTATGATTCATAATAATATGATCTTCATTTTCATATAGCTATTTTGACGATATAATATATTGCACGTCAATGCCGATATCTGTACGCGGCTTCAAATTAATTGTGATAACCTTCTTTTTGAAGTCGGTTAATAAAACAGTGCGACACCAACTGACCAACATGGGTGCGTCTGGAAGCAACGTGTTTATAAAAGGTCGTAAATTCAACTGGTTTGCTGTGCTTCGCGTAGTGAGTAGTTTATTCTTCCGGTTATACAAAAACAAGTTTATTGAATCTAGAAATAAAATACCTAACTATATTCGGTCGATATATCTTTCTGTAGATGTACATACGGAACTATGGAACGAATACAATCTCTCCAATGTGAGGCGTTTTGCTATTTATTACTACGGCACAGAATATTTCAGTTTGAAAACCACACTGATCACCGCAACGCATGGAATATCACTAAAAATTACATTGGTCACTGCAACGCACAGGATATTACGAACAACGAGCCATCGATCACTGTAACTCACGAGAAATTTCAGTCATGTTACTACGCTGATTACCGCTACACGGAATATTTCAGTTTCATAACTACACTGATAACCGGAACGCACGGGATATTATTAAAAATGTCATTGATCACCGCAACTCACGGTATATTTTGGTCATTACTAGGTATACTGATCACCGCAACGAACGGTATTCTAATTAAAAAAAAAGTTATTGATCACCGCAACGCACAGTCATTGATCATCGCACTGTTCCGTGATCGCAACTCACGGTATATTTCAATCATGTTACTTCGTTGATCACCGCTACATGGAATATTTCAATTTCATAACTACATTGATCACTGCAACGCATGGGAATTTAATAAAAAAGTAATTGATCACCGTAACTCACTAGATATTTCAGTTATGTTACTACGCTGATCACCGCTACATAGAATATATCAGTTTCATAACTACACTGTGATAACTGCAACGCACGGGATTTCAATAAAAAAAATTAATGATCACCGTAACTCACGAGATATTTCAGTTATGTTACTACGCTGATCACCGCTGTTCGGAATATTTCCGTTTCATAATTACTACAGTTGCCATAACGGATCTTGAGCGGCTGCGCAGAAGTCAAATATTCGGTCTGTTTAGTGGTGCGAAGTGAGACGCGGGGGCGGGGAGTGTCAGTGATTACCTCGCCGCGCCATCGCGTCATAGACGTCACTCCTCATTCGTTCCCTGCGTTGCTGCATGTATCTAACAACGAAGACGATTGGCTCGCCAATGTATGGAATGCGTAAAGCGATCCCCACTCTGACGCCGAGCGCTCAAGATCCGTTGTGCCCACTGTAAGGGAACCAAAATTCATAGGGTAGGTAGGTACTTCCCGTTGACCCAGAATCTTGAAAGGCATAAAACAAGAATAATTCTAAAAACTTACTGTTTTCAGAATTATTATTAAATCTGTTTTTTTTTTTTATTAAATATGATGTTAGATCCCAAAAAAATACTTACGATGCGGAAAAATCTTCGAGACTATTCGGGCATTGAACTATTTATTTGTACGGAACCCTCAGGAGTTAGGCACGTGTCCGACTCGCATTTGCCTAGTTTTTTTCAAACTTAAAACTATCAATCAATCGGTAGGTAAGTAGTTACAAATTTCGTGATCTTCGACGTAGGTACTTACGAATTGGTTTTAGACGCATTCTTGATTCCATTTTCCCAAGTTTAAACAAATAAAAAAAGTTTTTCAAAACGTCTGGAAAAATTTTTCTTGAGTCAAAATTTTTGTCAGTTTATCACTTTGAACTTTTATTTAGTACCTACATTTTTATCTCTATATTGATTTATAAGAAAATTAATTTCTACTAGGTACGGATTTTCATCCGTTCGCGGTAAAATATAAAATGGCTGATTTTTTAATTTCATTATGGTTTTAGCTTGGATACTAAGTCCTTTAAGCCATGTCTTCAAAAAAAAAAAACTACCGAAACTGAAATATCACAGAACAGAAAATACAGGTAGAAGTGCCCCTATCCTGGCAAAGTACGGGAACTAGTGTCGCCAAACTCACACATTTGCAAATCAAATTGTCCATTACACACATAAAAAACAGTAATATGATTGGCTACAAATTAAAAACGCAACTTTTACTAATCATCTTCTTATTGCTTTCATAAATTAAGTCTTATTACAACAAGTGAAAGTTGTTATTATTTGACATGACACAAACAATAAAGATGTTTTTCGTCTTATAACCAATTTACAACGAGTTCAGCTACTCCACGCTAGATGGCGCTGTAACCAATTCATTCTATTCAGACTATTCAGAACGCTATCGCCTTTGAAATAGATGCCATATTCACCTGCACATGTAATCACTTTTGCTACTCTTTTAGAGATGTAGACATATATCGATATTTTAATATTGATGTTACGTAATTTATTTAGGTAAGCAATGTAATAATTTGTTAACATCTTACAAATGCTTAATAATGGATAAGATTGATTATCTTTAAAATATCAATGTTAAAGAGGTATTTGTATGTAGGGGGGTAATCTTATTTTTAACCGACTTCGAAAAGGAGAAGATTCTATGTTCGGCTTAATGTATGTTTTGTTCACCGATATCTCGGTCAATTGTGGACTGACTTTGAAATATTTTTTTAAAAAAAAAATTAAAATGTTCTTAGTAGGTATTCTACTTTATCGTTCAAATATCTATACTTGTTTTGTGAAGTTAATGTATTACGGTTAATATTATGTAATATTTAGCCTTTCAAGCGTGAAGAAGTAAAGAAAGTGATTAGCAACCCGCACCTATTTCGGACGGATGCAGGTTACGTGTTGTTAAAACCTCGTGATTTATGTGCAATCTTAGTTAAATATTTATAAATTATACACATGAAAAGTCCGACACAAATTTTCTGAATGATGGTGCCAGCCATGAAATAAATAGTTGGAAATAAATAAAAATTATCGATACCGACCTACTTTACGAATGTGTCCCATCCCTAATTGAGTAGCGTCGAAGTTACTAGAATTTATGTTATGATTTTGTAGATGACGGCCAAATGTATTTAGACTTTGTAATAATGAAAGTAAGGTTGTTTATAGTTTGCATTAAAGTCATAAAATGTGGTATTGTCATTTAAAATCAATTTTATTAAAAATTAACAAAGTTTAGTACTTAACGATGATACAATACACCTCCACAAGATACATTTTTTTTTCTGCTTTCGTTTTTGCAGGTCAAAACCGAAAAACCAGGCATAATTTGTAATATTTCGCGTATTTCTGAGAGAACCAATCGCGACAAGTGTCTGACGGCGAATAAGCTAAATGTTGCGCATCTCGACCTAATGTTGACACGCGCGCGATATCTGAGGGGCACTTCCTCTACTTTTCTTTATTCCGTGTGAAATATAAACTTGACAACAGAAAAAAATATATTTGAATTTCGTATTTTTGGCGCCATCTCGTGACGAGGAGGACATTACTTTAAAAAATATTATATTACATAGTGTCTTTATAAGTTGATAGATGGCGCTAATTATAAGTTTCACATTGAATCGAATTATTCCAATGGCCGGTAGATGGCAGTGGATTTTTTTATTGACACCTTCCTGAACAAAAAAACATAATTTTTCCTTATTGGTTATGCGTTGTGTATCAATATTAAATATGAAACATGTTTGATGACATGGGGAAAAACCTATGTTCCAAAATTTATTTAGCACAGTCGGTGGATAGTGCAGTGGACAGGGCACATCTCGCAGAACAGATGTGGACGAAAGGTTTTGTAGTAGCGACCGCGTACCAGAAGACGCAGCGTTGGGAGGCCTCCCACAAAGTAGACCGATGACCTAGTGAGGGTCGCGGGAAACCTTGGATGCGAATTGCACAGGACTCGTTATGGCAACACTTGGGGGGAGGCCTATGTCCAACAGTGGAAATGAAGATGAGTGCAAGGGCATAGTGTTAAAAGAACACGATTAAAATCGATCTCCGATATTAAGCAACGATTGTCGAGGTTGGTTCATAATTGGGCAACCATTCATTATACCTACTTGATAAACTCGAGATATTTAGAATTCATTGTCACAAACTCAATTAATGAATTTTGCATCGTCTATACGTGACTATTCGTATAATAGCTTCTGCTAGCGGCTTTGTCCGCTCAAAGTACTTAGAAAGCATTTTTCAAGGGAATGAAACGGGGTTCGTAATCGAACATCGGACCTCCGGCATAGCAGTCAGGGCCAACTAACCAATAGACCAACAGGGCAGTCTAAAATTTGTATGGAGAAACATATTTTCACGCGTGCAAAGCCGCTGGTAAAAGCTAGTCTGCAGTAATATTATAAAGAGATAAAGTTTTTTTTTTTTTTTGTTTATAATTTGGAGATAATATCTAAAGGTACTGCACCCCTAACCATGTTGCAAATCTGCAATCGTTAACGCTTGTAGAAAGCTTCAAATGTACGGGAATGACGTCATCTCAACGCTCAGTCACGTGGTGAGAACAAAAGATTCGGCGATGCGGCCAACTCGAAGCGTTCGACGCAAGCGAAACGGTTGTAACTTGGCTAGGGGGGCTGGTCCAATTGCTATTTTTTTTTTCACCGATAGATGGCTGCTTTATTCCTGCTGTACATATTTTATGTATGCGGGCGAAGCCGCGGGAAAAAGCTAGTCAAATGTAATATAAACACAACAAAACATTCAAAGTTAATTTATTGAACAACTATTAGTTACAATTATCGCTTTACATTTACAGCATCAGCAAACATTCAACTAAATATAATAATAATAATAATATTGTCGTTAATACCATTAAAATGATATACTTTCCTTACATATAGGCCACCAAAACGTTCCCGACACATGAATAGACTCAGGAATTTAGTTAAATCACTGGAAAACCTTAAGTAACTTGGCAAAAAAGTTTCTACTAAAACAATCATTTTTTCATTACTGGCAACACCATCAATCAACTGTCAATCGCTGTTGTATAGCTTAAACAATTCAGCTTTTTTTTTCTTTTTGCCAAGTTGTACTACAGAATACTTTAGTAATAAAATGACATGATTTTTATACTACAAAGGCTTTTGACTTCTAAAAATTAGTATCTGCTAAACAAAAGGTACCTATCAAAACGTTGATTCACACGACTTCTATAGCTTTAAGACCGAGTCTTTTAGCACAAGCGGAAGAGCCGACTCACTTTCAGTTTAGTCAGCCAAATTAAGCACATTGCCTACGCCCTACTAACATGGATTCAGCGAAAAGTTTTATCCGCAAAAACGGCATGAAACTTGAATGAACTTCATAAGGCCCCATTTAGCATGAGTTTTTAAATAAGTTTATCAAACTGTATGTTATAAGGTGGGTACTTTTAAAGTTATGTTTTCAGCCTGCACTTGGACGTTAGCCGTTGACCGATTGTGTCTCATATGTGATTTAACAAGATCTGAATTGACAAGCGCGGCCATTAGACTCAGCTCTCCAGCCAAAACTGTGGCGCATATCAAGGAAGCTAGTCTTGCGGAGTTCTCTGCAGGGCGTGCCCCGGCTCCTTTGACGCCTAGGATCTCTAAACAGGCTCCTTGACCCGTCAAAATGGTGCCTCCACCGACCGTACCGACTTCGAGAGAAGGCATGGTGCAGGTAACGTATAAATCATCACCATTTTCGCCACAAACTTCCATGTTTGTTGAACAATTCGAGCTGGTTACATTCTGAGCAGGGTCTTGGCCAGTAGCTATATATATAGCAGTTACCATATTCGCTGCATGGGCGTTATTCCCGCCAATGGACCCAGCTAACGCTGACCCAGAGAGATTCTTAATTTTGTTACATCTAGCCAAAGTTCTGGCGTCTGTTTTGAAGATAGTTCTTAAATTATCACTCGTGATAGTCGTCTCGCAGACAACTCTTTTGCCTCTACCCTTAACCCAGTTAATGGCGGCAGCTTTTTTGTCTGAACAGTAGTTTCCAGATAAGCTTATAACTTCCATGTCTGGGAAGTAGTTCTTAAGTAATTTGAGGGCGTTTTCAGCTCCTTTTGAGACCATATTCATGCCCATAGCGTCACCTGTCGTGGCTCTGAATCTTAAGTACAGTGTTGCTCCATCGACCCCTATGTGGATTTCCTGGAGGCGAGCAAACCTTGAAGTAGAGTCAAAGGCTTCTTTTATAATAGCGTAGTTATCTTTATTGTCGATCCATTGTCGACATTCGTGGGCTCTGACGACGTTAGGGAGTTTGATAGCTGGAGCTCTTGTCATTCCTACGTCTTCGACTACGCTTATGACTCCTCTAGTGCCAATGGCTTTGGCACCCCTGTTTGTTGAAGCAACTAAAGCTCCTTCAGTTGTAGCCATAGGGATCATGTAAGGCTTGCCATCGACGACCAAAGGACCAGCGTAACCGACAGGCACTCCAACGTATCCTATGACGTTTTCACAACACGCGTTCAAAACTTTAGAATAATCATAATTTAGGTATGGAAGTTGTTTTATAGCCAATTCAGTTTGGAACCTAGCTCCGACGACTTTTCTGCGCAGTCTTACGCCGCGTAATGGATCGCCTAATACTGCTTCTAGCCTGTGTAAAGGTATGTGGGACTGTTCAACCAGCATGATGACTTCTTCGTCGCTCAGTGAGATGCAAGCTCCTTCAGATCTATATATTTCGAGGCATTCAGCCATCGGACGCTTTTTGGAGTTAAGTTTAGCTGCAGACGAGCTAGGAGAGAGTGTGGGCCATTCTTCTTCTAGTACTCCTTCGGTTTGTGTAGAAACTTCTGAATTGGAGTCATCGCCTACTGAGAATTTAGGCTTAACTCTAGTCTGTTCTTGAACAACTTCTTTAACTGTCATATCATTCATATCTATGACCCAATTCCTTTGTTCCTCGAAGAAAACAAACTTAATAATCAGAGCGCAAAGCAAAGTCGCTATGACAATGTAGTCGGCAGACACTGAGAACCATTTGACGTAAGAATGTAAAAGGATATTGTCGTTTGGAGCTGGGGTCAAAGTGTCTGTCGGACCTTCAATGATCCCGTTATCAGAACTCCAAGGCCATCGGCTGGTAAGATGAACGCACAATAGTCCTGCGGCCATAATCATCTTCACTCTTTGCACAACTGGATTTGGCTTCAGATTAGCTTCAGAGAACGGACTGTCTGGAGACATTTCTTTACGTCCCGAAGCGAAATCTGCTACCAAGGAAAGACACGCTGGGTAGAACGTGACAAAGACTAGGTAGTCAACTAACAAAGCAAGGCAAGCGAAAGTGCACATATGTTCCAGTCTGGGGACTCCAGATAATGCTCCAACTCCTACTAATAGAACTGCTAGGAGAGTGTCCAAGGTTGCTGTCGGTCCAAGCAAAGCCAATGCTCTTCCAACCCTCTTCCCTTGGTCTTCACCAGCAGACCACCCCGCTTTCGCCATTCTAGCACCCCTAGCCACGTCAGCGACTAACAGGAAAAGGAATGGAGCGTCCTTAATACTGGCTAACTCGCTCCAGAACAAACTGGCCACTGCTGATGTGAAGATAAAGCTGGCAAATGTGGAAAACACCCCGGCAATGATGAGGAGGTACTTTGATGCAATTTTATGGAGGTTTGATATTTGGTAGTAAGCGTAGAGGAGGGCTGCGCAGCGAACGAAGGTCATGATGACTGCATCAGCGGCCTGGTATTCAGCCTCCAATCCTGGGCAGGCTCTGGCCCATCCAGCGCAGTGTTCTGATCTATTTCCTGGGCCATTTCTCTCGACGCTAGCGGCGCACGCGAGCAGGGCCAAGGTAGCCACTATGACCTCCCATTGATGACGAGCGCAGAATTCGCCGTGAGCACCCCAGACTTTCATGCCTACTGCTTAGCTGCGTAACAGCTGATATCTGGAAGAACAGAGAAACTTGTGGTTAGATTTGGAGTTTCCTGTAAGTGAACTGGGATGTTATAGCGGGTTTTAGAGGTATCTAGTTTTTTGGTTTGAACTTGTCTTGAAATGATAAATGATATTTATTTTGCAAATAGGTTTTATAAAAACACTTTTACACGTCAATTTTTTCGTCAATTTGAACTAGATGAGGCCGGTATTTCTTAGCTGACTACCCTGAGAAAAACACCGAAACAAACTAAGGGGAAATATGAATATTTAACGTACATACTACATAAAACGGCTTAATTTAACAAAATCTTCTTCGCTATGACATCAAAAATTTTCAAAAAAATACCTATTAACATTTTGAGCTCTAAAGAAATTCCACTATTTAAATAAAAATTCCGTAACTTCTTAATCGACAAAGCTTCGTGTAGTAACGAACCGGGATTTCTTAAAGTATTGAATAATACGAAACTCTTGAATCGATTGACTTTAAATATTTGAAAGTATGTAAGTAAGTATAATTCGTAATTATTGTATGCCTACGGTCCTCACGCTCCGACTGTAACTGTCCGGACCGAGCACAAGTCGTCGACGGCGCGCACTGTTCCCGCGCGCCTCAAGGAGTTGTCAGCAACAGCAGGGGCCCAGCCGGGTCGAAGCCTACTGGGGCCAGGGTTAGTTTCGAAAGATAGCTCGAGCCCCGGTATGAAGGCTTGAAGGAACGGGGTGGGGTCCTCACGCTCCGACTGTAACTGTCCGGACCGAGCACAAGTCGTCGACGGCGCGCACTGTTCCCGCGCGCCTCAAGGAGTTGTCAGCAACAACAGGGGCCCAGCCGGGTCGAAGCCTACTGGGGCCAGGGTTAGTTTCGAAAGATAGCTCGAGCCCCGGTATGAAGGCTAGAAGGCACGGGGTGGGTTTTTAGTCAGTAAGGTGTAAAGTGTCTGACACTATCTCGCGCTCCGCCCAAGAAAGAAGAAAATCATCTAATGACAACCCCCGCTGGGTTGTCATTAGATGATTGAAAGGTTAAATCCATTTTCTTTGCGAAATATTGATTGATTCACATATGCTAGCACTTTGAAGAATATTTAACCACCAATTTTTCTGTTTAAAAATGTTTCTAAAGATCCAAGCCGTTTCGAACGAGTAGGGAAAAGTTGCGAAATTACTACATTTTTTTTTTTTGACAAAAGTATTAATCGCACGAAAAAATCAATAGTCGATAGTGTTGTTCATGAATCTATAATAAACATATATTTTTTTCAAAACTGGCCGTTACCGAGGAGTAGGCTTCAGGAAGCCACTGTTTTATGGCATTGCTCAGGCGCTTGGACCTTAGTTTCTTTATTTTTCTTTTGATACGATCAGTCAGAATGGAAAAACCGATATTGAGAAACAGGCTGTTTCTTTTAACCACTTCAATTAAGCGTAAATACAACACATATTTGAAGGGAAAGGCAGATATTTGTGGCCACGAGCGACGACCTTGTCAGGCCGTTGCCTTTGCCATTGGTATATTAAAGCTGTAGGTTATTCAATTTAGATTAGACAGTTGAACGTCAAATTTTGTAGTAATGAACCATTTATACGAAACAAGCTTTTGGCCGCGACTTCGCCCATGTACAAAAAATAGCCTCACACCCAGGGCCCCAAGTCTGCTATTTTTATAAATTCGTCATTCCAACACGATCCCATTGTCATTTTGCTAAAAGTTTGTAATCTGCTAATTCATAATGATAGATCATTGATCGGTCAATGGTCTTGTAATAGAAACGTGGTAGAATGATAATTTCGAGCATATTAAAACCAATAACTGCACAATAACGTTCTAATGGTCAAACACTGATCAAATAAACTGTCAAAGTTTTAGCAGATTACCGCAAACGTTAAATATTCATTTGTCAATATGTACGAGATTACCATTTTAAGCCACTTCTTTCAATGGAGTGTCAGTGGTTGACCACTGGAAAGTCATAATGACGCCATTATATTAGTAGATTACCAAACTTGTCAAAATCGACAATTATGACATCAATGATAGGCCATTCTGACACTATTGTAATAGCAGACTTGAGGCCCAGGAATAAAGCAGCTTTCTATCGGTGAAAAAATTTTTGCAATCGGACCAGTACTTGCAGAGATTACCTCCTACAAACAAAAAAACATAAACACAAACTACCTCTTTATTATATTACGAGTAGAGTAGATTAAGCTCCTGACAGCGGCTTCACCCGCGTGATGGCATTATTTTGTGTATTTCATCGCAATTGCTCTCAAAACGGTGAAGGGAAACATCGCGAGGGAACCGGTATATCCTACAGCCAAAAAATTCGAAGATATGTGACATTCACCAACGGCCCATCCCCTCTCTTAGAGAAGAAACCTCAGTCCCAGCATTAGGAACATTAGAAGGCTGATTATGCTATGCTATGCATCATCATCTTCCAACTTTTATCCCTTGTTATTTGGTGTCAGCGCCACAAGCTTTTTCTTCTGTCCTATCAACCGTCAAGCTATCACTGACCGCCTTTTTTATATCACGCCTCATACAATCCATCCATATGTATATTCTTCACTCTTTTAGTAACTTACCTCATCTTCACATGACTATACTAAGACAAACGATTCCCTTTCAACTTTTCTGTCATTAGCGCCACTTTCAAACTTTCTCCAAAATACTCATTTCTCATTTTCGAATCGTTTGTCTTGGTATGGTCATGTGATGAGAAGGGATGAAACGCATGTTGCTAAGAGTTACATATGAGTTTAGATGTGGATGGATGGAGAAAGAGAGGGAGGCCAGAGAAAAGATGGATGGATTATGTGAGAAGTGATATGAAAGAAAAGGGAGTTAGTGATAGTGTGACGGGTGACAGGACAGAATGGAAGAAAAAAACGTGTTGCGCTGACACCAAATATAACGGGACAAGTGCAGGAAGACTGACTCATTTCTCATTTTATCCATTCTTGCTACTCCACACACACACCCATTTTAACATTCTCATCTCTGCCACATGCAATCTTTTTACATTCGTCTTTTTCACGATAATTCAGATAGTAACTAAATGAAAAATTGTAAAAACGAAGATCTGGCCAAAAAAATCTGTATTTCCTTGAATTTCGATGCATCAAGGTCTGAGAGTGAAAAATGAAAATTCATTTCTTTAAAGATCCCACTTAAAGAAATGAATCTTCAATTAAATGACGTTCGTCCAAGACCTTCAACTAAATATGGTATTTATTCATATAGGCAAGATCATTTCTTGTAGCTATGCACAGTATTTAAAATTAAAATATAAAACTACGTCTGAAACAGCATCGGGTACATACTATGACGTCTAAAATCCATCATGTTTCTAGTATGAGAAAGAGACAGAGCTATACAAGCAGAAAAGCCCTGTCCCTCTTTTACAACAGAATCATAATAGAACTAAGACGCCATAGTAAAGCCCCTGAAACAAAACCTGAAAAAGATGCACGAGGAAATGAACCTACGCAGCATACAGACTTGCCGAAATACTTCTGAGTTACCAGGTTATCAGGTCCACCTAGTGACCTACCGTCGCTGCGTCTTCAGCTACGCGGTCACCAATCTAGAACCTTTCGGCCCTATCAAAATTAAAGTCATTTATTTCAAATAGACCATTTGCAGACACTTTTGAATAGTCAAAATGTCGGTCAGTTAAACAAGTGAAGCTAAATTGCACGTTCCAAAGCGTATCTCTATGGAGAAGAACGTGCAAGAAACTCCATGGACACTCTTTTAAATCATCAGCATAAAAGCTAGCCGAAATACTTCTGAGTGACTAGGTCATCCGTCCACTTTGCGGCCTACAAACGCTGCGTCTTCCAGTACGCGGTCGCCACTCCAGAACCTTTCGGCCCATCGACCATCTGTTCTGCGAGCAATGCGCCCTGCTCACTGCCACTTAAGTTTGGCGAATTGGTTGTGTGCCAATTTAGAAAATTATTTCTGTTTTAGGAAAAGATCATATTTTTAAGGCGCTCTGATTTGTTACAGCCACAAAGTATCAGTTAAAATAAAATTTAGTCTGGCCAGTGACTCACTTTAATTGACAAGAGTCAGGGTTCACAGGGTTACCCGGGTTCAACCCTGGTATCTAAGTAGCTCACCGACAACAGTGCCACCACAAACTTTGTAGACTGAAGCAAAAAATATTATAAACTAAGAATACGGGAATCCGATCGATGCGTGATGCACAGGACCGGTCGTTGTGGCGACACTTGGGGTAGGCCTATGTCCAACAGTGGACGTCTTTCGGCTGATATGATGATGATGAAGAATACAATGGCTAGCGAAGTCCCAGCCCCCAGGATCCCGACCCCGATTTCCAGCCACTATAGGCGTGGGCTTGCGGACTGCGAGCAATGGGTAGCTCACCGTCCGTCCGTTCAGATTCGGCCAAAACCGAAGGAAAAAAAATATCGTATAAATCGCCGATATTTTTTTTTTTTTAAATTGATATAAACTAGTGCTTGACTGCGATACCATCCAATGGTAATAATCAGTGACGCAATCTCTGAAAATTATAACATACATAGATACATAAATGAAAGAGTCAGGGGGTTTTTAGGTATCACCACATCACAATCATCATCTCAAAGACATCATAATTCCGATTTTGTTCATTCTTCCTTCTATATACAGTCCATCCTTCTGTGGAATGCGCTTCCTCTCGATATCAGGACGGCCGAAAGTCGGTATGCATGCATCACGGATATCGATGCATTGAAGCGAAAGTTGCGGAATCATTTTCTCCATCAATAGCAGAATCGTCTCAAAACTTCTGTCCTCCATCCTTATATTAATATACAATATGTATTGTATGTGTATTTTAACTTTATGTTTACTTTTTTTACTCTTGTTTTTAAAATAAAATTTTCTTTTTATGCGCCTACCAAATTTATTTTTTATTTTATTGGGGAAAAAAACAGTTACATGCTAAAGAAAATACATAGAAAACTTAAAATTTCATGTTGTCTCTGTATCATCCTAGGTTGACTGGCAGAGAATGCCTAAGGCATTAAGTCCGCCTATGTACTTAGTGTTGTATGAAGATTAAATAAATAATAATAATAAAATAAATAACATCTGCGGAGGCTCTCGTTAGGCAGTTGGATCAAGGGCTTGATCCAGAAGGCTCAAGTACTCTTTGACACGGCGCGTATTGTCCGGAGGTTCCTGTCTCAGGAGCCCTGACCACCGGTAGCTTGGACCCTTTTCCCGATGCCGGTGGGCTACTATTTTTTGTATTTTTAAATGTTTTTTTTTTTTTTAATATCCTTTTTTATAAGAAATATTTAAAAATATGATGAATATGTACAAATATGAAATAAATGAAATAAATAAAGACTGATTCCGTTCGTGCCGAATATTCTGCCCCTGTTTGGACGAAACCGGAAATCCAACCAGTGTCTACAGATACGTAAACAAGGAAGTATAACACATGAGTCAAGGTAATGATAATGATGGTGGCTAAACTTACAATATCAAATCTTTAATGTGGTAATGCGAATTGAATATACACCTCCTACACTAACTAGCTTTTGCCCGCGGCTTCGCTCCCGCTCTTCCCTATTTCACCCTACTCTACCCTACTTTACCCTACCCTACCCTACTCTACCCTACACTACCCTGATTTTCATTTTTTTTTACCATAAGAACCTTCTCCTCACAATAACTAACACAACAAAAAAGAATTAGCGAAATCGGTCCAGCCGTTCACGCATGATGGCGTGACCAAGGGAAATAGGGATTCATTTTTATACACCGTTAAATTTTAATCGTTTTAATCACGTGGAGGGTCGATCCAGTACATGAAACACTATCGATTTGTAAAGATAAAATTAAAAAATAAAGTACCTTTTTTTCAAAACTCGTATTAATTTACGCACGTACCTACGAAATTAATTTCTTTAAGAAATAGTCAGCTGAGCGAGTTCAATGACCTATAGGTATTTTGTACGCAACGCCGACTATTACCTACAGGTTATTGAACTCGCTCAGCTGATTTTTCTTAAAGAAATTAATTTCGTACATGAGTAAATTAATACGAGTTTTGAAAAAAAGGTACTTTATTTTTTAATTTTATCTTTACAAATCGATAGTGTTTCATGTACCGGATCGACCCTCCACGGGATTAAAACGATTAAAATTTAACGGTGTATATTACACTAATATAATAAAGAGGTAAAGTTTGTTTTTTTTGTTTGTAGGAGGTAATCTCTGAAAGTACTGGTTTGATTGCTAAAATGTTTGCACCGATGATAGGAAGCTGCTTTATTCCTGAGTGACATAGGCTATTTTTAATGTACGCGGGCGAGGCCGCAAGCAAACTGACGATACGGCTGGCTCACAGAAAAGATGAAAGAGGTTAGAAAGGAAATACTTTCCGATTTGTAAAACGAGTGTCGCCGCTTGTCTCCCACCCTTTAACAAATACGAACGCACATTACGCAACTAACAGACCCCGCACACTTAGATCGCACGTTTGCTATTGGTAGTTGAACTATGAGCATTGCCCTACTTTGTGGCTCGCCTGCCCCACCCACAAAGTCAATATAACTTCTTTCATCTTGCTAGCTGGCTAGTGGATGCGTGTCTCAAGTTCGATTCCCGTGCAGAAGAAATATTTTTATGGCCTACAGATGTCAGGGTAACTTGTGTGCCTGAGTGTATTTATTTATTAAGATTGCCAGCGTTACAGGCACTGGGAATTTATACCTAGGCACGTTGTATAACAGTTTTTATATGTTGCAACACTTAGAAACAATCACAAAATTGTAATAAAACATTTGATAGCATTTGATTATAAAACATACAAGATTAGGTAATTGAATTAGGTACATGAATAAAAAAAAATGTCAAAGAACAAAAGTGGCAGTAATAATAGGCTAGTTGCCGTAAAAAATGTAATTAGTCCGTCTTTTAGATTATTCAAAAATAAGGGACACGAATTTTTTATTTGTAAATTAAACCAAAAATGACAAAGATATAGCCCATTAAAGTTACGTGTAACGTCACGCCGTGCTGCATTTTTTCGCACAGGTGGCGTCACACGTAAATTTAATGGGCTATATCTTTGTTATTTTTTGCTTAGTCGAAATAAGAAAAAATACGTGTCCAATATTTTTTTATAATCTAAAATACGAACTAAATAAAATGTAATTATTTTGACCCTGGAAACTATCCTATTACACCATAAAACATATTAATAAATACAGTTTAAATATGTATATGCAGACCGACGTACTACGAGTATCCACCCATACGTTGTTGAAACCTCTACGGTCCGGACTAAGCGTTTCGCCTCGTCGTTTATACCGCGTACGTCGAAGGACTGGCACAGTTTGCCTGCTGCGGTCTTCCCGTCAGATTATAATTTGAGTGTCTTCAAGGCAAGAGTGAATAGGCTCTTAATAAATTAGTGCGCCTCACCATCAGAGATTGCATCACTGCTTACCATCAGGTGGGATCGCAGTCAAGCACTAGTTTATATCAAATTAAAAAAAAAACCGCACCCATATTATAAGAGAAATACATAGTGTGAGGGACGATTTAAAAAAAAATAGAATAACTGATTCAAAACGACTGTTTGAAGTAGGAAATGAACTATATCTTCTATAATATAAAAATGAATCGAAAAATGTGTTGGTAAGCGCATAACTCAACAACGCCTGGACCGATTTCGCTAATTTTTTTTTTGTTGTGTTCGTTATTATGAGGAGAAGGTTCTTATGGAAAAAAATGAAAATTAGGGTAGTGTAGGGTAGAGTAGGGTAGTGTAGGGTAGTGTAGGGTAGAGTAAGGTAGAGGAGGGTAGAGTAGGGTAGAGTAGAGTAGGGTAGGGTAGAGTAGGGTAAAGTAGGGTAGAGTAGGGTAGAGTAGAGTAGAGTAGGGTAGGGTAGAGTAGGGTAGAGTAGGGTAGAGTAGGGTATAGTAGGCTGAAGTAGGGAAGAGCGGGAGCGAAGCTGCGCGGGCAAAAGCTAGTAAAATATAAAAATGAATCGCAAAATGTGTTGGTAAGCGCATAACTCAACAACGCCTGGACCAATTTCGCAATTTTTTTTTTGTTGTGTTCGTTATTATGAGGAGAAGGTTCTTATGGAAAAAAAAATGAAAATTAGGGTAGTGTAGGGTAGAGTAAGGTAGAGGAGGGTAGAGTAGGGTAGAGTAAGGTAGAGGAGGGTAGAGTATGGTAGAGTAGAGTAGGGTAAGGTAGAGTAGGGTAGAGTAGAGTAGGGTAAGGTAGAGTAGAGTAGGGTAAGGTAGAGTAGGGTAGAGTAGAGTAGAGTAGGATAGGGTATAGTAGGGTAGAGTAGGGCATAGTAGGCTGAAGTAGGGAAGAGCGGGAGCGAAGCCGCGCGGGCAAAGCTAGTAATCTATATAAAGAACGTAAACTCACACCACTAAAATTAGTCTTTACCCAAATACCACTAATTCCGCTAACACGTTACGCACTACACCTATTTATAAACACCACAACAACGGACACTAAGCAGTTATGATTGACTCAAGAAATCTATATATATATAAAAGGAGAAACTGACTGACTGACATATCAGCGCCGAAACTACAAGGACTAAGGCGTGGGCTGGCGGACGGCGAGCAATGTGTAGCTCGCCGTCCGACCGTCCGGACCGAGCCCAAGACGTCGACGGCGAGTAGTATTCCACGCCCGCCTCAAGGAGATGGCAAACCGTAGCGGCCCAGCAGGGTAGGGCCTACTGGGGCCAAGGGTTTGCTTCTGAAAGGAAAACTGTGCCCCGGTATGAAAGGCAACGAAGGAACAGGAGTGGGGTTTTAGGGTGAGTTGCACCATTTAACTATAACGATAACAAAGCCGTTAACGGTTGTCAAATCGTCGAATTGACCAATACGCGGCCGTTTCACGGCTGGTTATGGTTTGGTTATCGTTATAGTTAAATGGTGCAACTAACCCCTAGTCAGTCAAAGTCTGACACACCCCTCGCTTCGCCCAAGAGCGGGAGATGTCATTGGATGATTTTCCCACCTAAAAAACACCAATATAACAATTTTGGCGGTTTTAAAGAGGATCTTTATTTCCGGGGTTAATAAACCCTGAAAGTTAGCACAAATCCTAATCAAAATAACACTAATGACTGTCATTATTAGTTTTTAAAACTATCCTCAAAATAGGCATTAGTTTTTTTTAAGGCGTTAAAGTTTTTATGAAACTCTTTTCGCGAACGAAGTCAGTAGCAAAAAGTTAGTCGTACTTACATTAAAAACGACAGCACCTAGTGACCTATATCAAACCAGTTTCGGAGTTGTTCGCGGACACATGACCCCGATAGCTCTCTACAAGGCATTGACATTTTAAAGGCATTTTTATTAAAAATGAAAGTCCAGTTTTTACTTGTTCTTTTCTAGAGAGGAAAATATTTTTTTTTTCGTTTTTTTTTTTGTTCTTACATAATAGGGTGGTGTCCAGGGTCAAAACATTTACATTTTATTTAGTCCATATTTTAGATTATAAAAAAATATTGGACACGTATTTTTTCTTTTTTCGATTAAACAAAAAATAACAAAGATATAGCCCATTAAAGTTACGTGTAACTTACACACGTAACTTTAATGGGCTATATCTTTGTCATTTTTGGTTTAATTTACAAATAAAAAAATATGTGTTCCTTATTTTTGAATAATCTAAAAGACGGACTAATTAAATTTTTTACGGCATCTAGCCTATTATCTATTAATATTATTAATTCACTAACCACCAAGCAAACGCCCGCCGGCGTTCGCGCTATCATTGTCTTTCTATTGTGTCTCTAATTGACACAATTGAAAGGTAATATGGAACTATTGTAACATCAACCATAATTTTTTAAAAGAGTAACCATGGAGTTTCTTGCCGGTTCTTCTCCATAGGAAACGACCAATTTTGAACCGTGCACTAGCTTCTGACGTTTTATAAGTGCCCATGTAGGCCTACTTAAGTATGTGAAATAAAATATTTTTTGTACCTAATTTTTTTTTAATAAAACCTTTTCCGCTCTGAGTTGAGCGAGAGGGCGTGTCAAACTTTTACTTTTTCAAACAGCCCTAGTGGGTCCCATGCTATTTGCTGAGATCTTTCCCGCAAAAATCAATGAATAAAATTACCGCAAGAATCAGTGTTAAAATCCCAGAAAACTGGATTGATTTGACTAAAATTACCCAACTTAAAAAAAAAAAACTAGCTCTAAATAAAATAGTTTTTTTTTATATAATATATCTAAAGCTATCAAGTATAAATTAACTTATGTACACCAAAATATGCATTATGAACTATCTGTCACAAGATAGGGGGGGGGGGGTTCTGCCTTTCACGACCACGACATTTGACTGGCCTGTTGGTCTAGTGGTCAGTGGCCCAGTCTCCTATGCCGGAGGTCGTGGGATCGATTCCCACCCAGGACAAATGTTTGTGAGTTGAACACGATCATTTGTTCTGTGTCTGGGTGTAATTTATTTATCTATTATAAGTATGCATATCAGTTGTCTAGTACTCATAACACAAGCTCTGCTTAGCTTGGGACTAAACGGCGTTGTGTGATAGTTGTGGAATATTATTATTTATCTGGGTGGTAAAAAAAATCATCAAAATCACCACGTCAGTTATGGATGCCCTCTAAGTTAATACACGAACGGTAAGCATTTTAATCCAAATGCACATCACGTTCAATCTTTGAGTACATTGCAACCGTGATAGGCTTACAATATTAAATTATTATGCTATGGACGATGCCATAGACAATGCACTATAATACAATTAGAATTTGTATGAAATGAAACAAAAACCACCTTACAACGTCTGAGGGTCTAAACAGACGGACTGCATTTCAACTGCAATCCTACTGCAACCAACTGCAAATTGCAGTAAGTGCAGTTTGAATGCAGTTGACACGACTGCAATAGAACTGCAAACCAAACGTGCGGTCCGATTGCAGTCGTGTGAACTGCACACCGACTGCATCCGAACTGCATCATACCCACCCGCCCGCACGCTCCGCCCTTCCGCGCACGGTGCACGTTTGGTTTACAGTCGTGTCAACTGCATTCAAAACTGCACTTACACTGCAATTTGCAGTTGGAGGCTGTGTGATACCAGAAAAGCATGGAAGAAAAAAAAAAGCATTGAAAGGATGGAATCTTTTCCTTTCCCGGAATTTTTTCATCTAGTAACCCTATTACAAGGCACTAAGTTCCAAATCTTAGTTCCTTTGACATTTTTTTTTTTTTTTTATCTGTTATAAACTAGTACTTGACTGCGATCCCGCCTGATGGTAAGCAGTGATGCAATCGTTATAAATGACTGGCCAATTGGTCTTGTGGTTAGTAGCCCTGACTGCTATGCCGAACGACGTAGGTTCGATTCCCACCTAATACAAATGTTTGTGTGATTAGCACGATAATTTGTTCTGTGTCTGGGTGTAATTTATCTATAATGTGTATGTATTTAGTAATATATAAGTAAGTTTATCAGTTGTCCATACTCTTAGCAATGTGTAACCTGAAAGTAACTGATAGTTGTGCTCCTATATTTAAGTCCCTGAAATTACTTACTTTTCCGTCACTCTATATACTTGAAATTGCGGTTTTTGTGAAAACCAATTTGCATCTTTTTAGTACAGTGTCAGAAACTAAAAGGGGGCCAATAAGAACGCAGTACAAAAACATGCTACGTGTTGGTGGTCATAATACTGCCTTATTGAGGAAAAGTGTTTTGTGTATGGGCCCGACAATATATAATAAAATTCCCGATGAATTTAAAAATGTGACTATTACACTTTTTAAGAAGAAATTGTCAGCCTTATTAATTTCAAAATGTTACTATTCGATTTATGAATTTCTAAATGATGATAATTTGACTTTTTGACACTTTGACATTATTATTATTATTTTTTGACATATTGTTTTGTGATTATTAATGACATAAATCTTGTATTATTATTATTATTTTTTGTAATTGACATATTGTTTTGTAATTATAAATGACATCAATTTATATAACGTTCATTTGACATAGTATTTTGCAATTATTACATGACATAAATTTATATAACTTTTATTTGACATATTTTTTTTAATTATTTTTTTTTTTTGACATTATTTGAATTTGACATATAAACACATAATTATTAAATACATTCATTTATATTCAAGTACTAAATAAATTGTAACCAGATGTTGTGTCCATTGATCTCAAAATAAATAAAAACTGTTTTGCATGCCTAGTTTAAGGACGTATTCACCTATTTCGACAAATATCACGGTTTTTCGGGAACCATTATGATGCTCTAGGAATCATAATTATGAGGATATCTTGGTATCAAATAAAAGACAATATATTTATCTCCAGGATGGCATAAAAAAAATATTACGGTCTCATATAAAATTTTCATATAAATACGATTTTACCAACGCACTAATACAAGAAAATTACGAAACACAGGGTCTGAGTAGGAACCCGTAACTTAAATCCAGTAAACATTTTTACTTTAAAAAACATAAAATAATACAGCTTATATAGTCTTCAACACCTATAGCTAATTATTTTGAACCTACATAAATAACTTTATGATTTATGACCAAAATAAAACCACTCTCAATATTTCTTCATACATTTTTCATTGAACGCGCGATGTCTAGCGTCAGTCCGCGCTCAGAAGCGCTTGTGAACGGATGTCCGTATCGCTCTCTTACAAAAAATAAATACGTCTAAAATGTGTGCCGACTTGTATACTGCGACTGCAAAGACGTGCTACTTTTTCGGACCGAAATAAAAGTACAAATATCATATTTATTTTTAAAATTGTTATTATGGCGTAATAATGGACTCACTGATACAGAATGAGTTTTATTCTAAAACAAAGACCAGAAATGGCCAACGGAACTTCATACTTACATAGATATCACAATGTAAGATAGTTAAGCGACTATGACAATAAAAATAAATAAATGGTCCGTCATGGGTGTCGTTTTCATGGTTTTCGAGGGTGTTAAAACCGATAGTACTGTCAAAATGTAAATCCAAGATGGCGGTTGCAAGAAATTATTAACTTTTCCGTCATGGGTGTCGTTTTCATGGTTTTCGAGGGTGTTGAAACCGATAGTACTGTCAAAATACAAATCCAAGATGGCGGCTGCTAGAAATTATCAACTTTTTCGTCATGGGTGTCGTTTTCATGGTTTTCGAGGGCGTTGAAACCGATGGTACTGTCAAAATATAAATCCAAGATGGCGGCTGCAAGAAATTATCAAATTTTTCGTCATGGGTGTCGTTTTCGTGGTTTTCGAGGGTGTTGAAACCGATAATACTGTCAAAATGTAAATCCAAGATGGCGGCTGCAAGAAATTATCAAATTTTTCGTCATGGGTGTCGTTTTCATGGTTTTCGAGGGCGTGGAAATCGATGGTACTGTCAAAATGTAAATCCAAGATGGCGGCTGCAAGAAATTATCAACTTTTTCGTCATGGGTGTCGTTTTCGTGGTTTTCGAGGGTGTTGAAACCGATAGTACTGTCAAAATATAAATCCAAGATGGCGGCTGCAAGAAATTATCAAATTTTTCGTCATGGGTGTCATTTTCATGGTTTTCGAGGGCGTGGAAATCGATGGTACTGTCAAAATGTAAATACAAGATGGCGGCTGCAAAAAATTATCAACTTTTTCATCATGGGTGTCGTTTTCGTGGTTTTCGAGGCTGTTGAAACCGATGGTACTGTCAAAATATAAATCCAAGATGGCGGCTGCAAGAAATTATCAAATTTTTCGTCATGAGTGTCGTTTTCATGGTTTTCGAGGGTGTTGAAACCGATGGTACTGTCAAAATGTAAATCCAAGATGGCGGCTGCAAGAAATTATCAACTTTTCCGTCGTGGGTGTCGTTTTCATGGTTTTCGAGGGTGTTGAAACCGATAGTACTGTCAAAATATAAATCCAAGATGGCGGCTGCAAGAAATTATCAAATTTTTCGTCATGGGTGTCGTTTTCATGGTTTTCAAGGGTGTTGAAACCGATAGTACTGTCAAAATGTAAATCCAAGATGGCGGTTGCAAGAAATTATGAACTTTTCCGTCATGGGTGTCGTTTTCATGGTTTTCGAGGGTGTTGAAACCGATAGTACTGTCAAAATATAAATCCAAGATGGCGGCTGCAAAAAAAAAATTTCGTCATGGGTGTCGTTATCATGGTTTTCGAGGGTGTTGAAACCGATAGTTTGTCAAAATGTAAATCCAAGATGGCGGCTGCAAGTAATTATCAACTTTTTCGATATGGGTGTCTTTTTCATGGTTTTCGAGGTTGTTGAAGCCGATAGTGCTGTCAAAATGTAAATCTAAGATGGCGGCTGTCAGAAATTATCAACTTTTTCGTCATGAGTGTCGTTTTCATGGTTTCGAAGATGTTGAAATAGTGCTGTCAAAATGTACATAAAATAGGATAGTATTTTTTAGTTATCTTGTATTGGCTAGACGGAAAAAATTCTCACGAAAAGTTGTAACGATACTTTTTGCTATAGTAAGCTATTGTAAGCCGTGCGGCGTGCGCATGTTTCTCTGTCTGTCTCTCTCTCTCTCTCTCTTATAGAAAGCAAGTCAGAACGGAACTTCGTTCCATCCGGGTGTCCCTTGACACCTCAGTAGTTTTTTTATATTGCTAAATATCTGACAGACAAATCGAAGCAAGTAATAGGAGCTGTACCCTATTCGCGGATTAGACATATAAAGAAAGTTTTTTTACTATCAGTTCAACCGATTTCAACTTCTATTTCGTAGGCATAAGGATGGCATTAAAAGCAAAAAACTAATAACAATACCAACTATTTGCTGCAGCCACCATTTGTCATGCTACCAACGTAATGAAAGTCAAAATCGGTTGAACGGACAGTAGTAATAGGTTTTTTTTTTAATATAATGTATAGGCTCGCGTTTGACCACAATCTCACCTGATGGTAAGCGATGATGTGGCCGACGATAGAGCACGCTTGCCTATATCTTCGAGTACCAAGATAAATTAGGACACTTTTCACTACATATTATAAAACAAAGTCCCACGCCGAGTCTGTCTGTCTGTCTGTTCGCAATAAACTCAAAATTTACTGCATCGATTTTCAAGCAGTTTTCACCACTCGGTAGCGTGATTCTTGAGGAAGCTTTTAGTATATAATTTGTTAAGTTTTTGTATGTATTTTTGTGTACATTAACGTTATTTGTTGAAGATGTCGGGAAAAAATAAGCCGTCTGGGAGATTTTAACGCAAACGCTGCCTAAACCCTTTGAGATATAACAAAATAATGTATCTTGGAATTGTGTATCTTATATAGGTCTACAGAAAAGTCCGCGGTGCATATGTCTATCTCTTAAGGTTAACATAATATATCCATTTTACTACTTTTAAAAATTGGCATTCATGAAGCATTTATTGGAAAGCTATTTACATAATTACGGTATTAATTCTTATCAAAATAAGTTACTTCGCGTTCAAGACTATATCAGTATCTGTAAATTACTTTTTGAATCATTTAAATCGGACGTACTATTAAAAAGCTTTCATAAATTTAATAATTCTCAAAATTAAATTCACGAGTTCCGCTCTTCAGTAGCTACGCATGACGCGGTCACTGATCCTCCCCCCGCGCTGTTTTGCCTACTGTTTCTTTAGCTAATAAGCCGAACGACAATAACGCACGACTGATGACTGTGTTTTCTTTTGGAAGTTGTTGAAAAGTTATAATTGCATTTTTGTTTTGTGTTTGTTTTCTTAACTAACACAACACCAACAATGGTAGTATATGTGAATTAAGGTAGTAAGAACTACGCTGCTCACGCGTGTAAAATGGAGGTCCAAAATTTATGGGAAATAACATTAGGTTACGCCACGCGGGCGAAGCCGCGGGCAAAAGCTAGTGTATTTATAAATCAATTTTTCCTGTTACCATTTTGATATACAAGGAATTAAAGTTGCCACAATATCATGATATCAAATTAACGATGATTTATTCATCTCCCAGTTACATGCTTTAAAATTATTCAGTCCCATACAATCTTTTCACACAAATACAATACAGAAATTGGCTATGCTACAAATAGGGTCTGGATAGTACACATAACTGCTAAATCCGTTGTATATTTTACCTTATAATTAAAAAAAAAAAACTTTTTCCAAAAAAGATATAACCGATTTCACTAGTCGGTGTTAAATAAGGAACAAACAATATCGAGAAACACCGACTTCCGAAATTAAAATTATTTTGATGGTTTTAGTGTTTTTTTTAGTGAAGTCGGTTATATTTTTTTTCACACTTTTTAGTTGTAATACCAGAGTACCTTTTTCTCATGACAATTCCCATTAACTCAAACCCTGCTAGGATGAATTCATTGTTTTATTATGAAGCTTCCGTGTCTACCTTGTGGCTCCATCATCATCATCAGATCAGTTTGATAGTACCTTATAGCCAAAGTGCGGCGCATCTCATGATAATTCTAAATAGCCCAAACACGGGTAGGATACATTGATTAATTACGGAGCCCCGGTGCCTATCTTCTAGCTTCATCATCATTATCATCAGATCAGTTTGATAGTACCTTATTGCCAAAGTGCATCTCATGACAATTCTAATAAACCCAAACACGGCTAGGATACATTGATTAATTACGGCGTTCCGGTGCCTATCTTCCGGCTCGCATAACTATGTTCATTGTGATATCTGTGTGAGTATGAACTTCCACTGGCCATTTCTGGTCTTCTTCACCAGTTCCACTTCATCAAATGTAATTTTTTGAGTGTAAATGCTTAAGTCTTTGATGAAAATACCAAAAGAACTACACGGTTGCTTATGATATTTGAGGAGTTCCCTTGAATTCGCCAAGATTCCATCATCAGATCCCGACTTGGTGACTATGGGACCATTTGGGAAGTATACACTTTCCAACAAAAAAAGAATTTTTCAAATCGGTCGGCAAGCAACGAAGTTATGCGCGAACATACATAAAAAAAAAACTACTGAGGTGTCAAGGGACACCCGGATGGAACGAAGTTCCGTTTTGGCTTGCTTTCTATAAGAGAGAGAGAGAGAGAGACAGACAGAGAAACATGCGCACGCCGCACGGCTTACAATAGCTTACTATAGCAATAAGTTTCGTTACAACTTTTCGTGAGAATTTTTTCCGTCTAGCCAATACAAGATAACTAAAAAATACTATCCCATTTTATGTACATTTTGACAGCACTATTTCAACATCTTCGAAACCATGAAAACGACACTCATGACGAAAAAGTTGATAATTTCTGACAGCCGCCATCTTAGATTTACATTTTGACAGCACTATCGGCTTCAACAACCTCGAAAACCATGAAAAAGACACCCATATCGAAAAAGTTGATAATTTATTGCAGCCGCCATCTTAGATTTACATTTTCACAGTACAATCGGTTTCAACACCCTCGAAAACCACGAAAACGACACCCATGACGAAAAATTTAATAATTTTTTGCAGCCGCCATCTTGGATTTATATTTTGACAGTACTATCGGTTTCAACACCCTCGAAAACCATGAAAACGACACCCATGACGGAAAATTTGATAATTTCTTGCAGCCGCCATCTTGGATTTATATTTTGACAGTACTATCGGTTTCAACACCCTCGAAAACCATGAAAACGACACCCATGACGAAATTTTTTTTTTTTGCAGCCGCCATCTTGGATTTCCATTAATAGATAAAGATTTAGTTTCCAAGCCAAAAACATTAAAAAAAATTAGTGAAGGAATATTAAAGAAGGAAAAAAAAGAAAAAAAAGCAAAAAGTGTCGGTACAACTTTTCGTGAGAATTTTTTCCGTCTAGCCCCCTTTCACAACACGCGATAAGGAACTTCGTTCCAAAAATCAATCATCCGAATTAAAAACCTCCTTTTTTAGAAGTCGGTTAAAAATACATAAGTATTCATAGTTTTAACTGTATTTTACGATTAGATCGAATATTAAATTGGAAATACCTACTTGCTTCAGACATCGTACGAGTATTTATTGAGTTTGAAGATTTAATTCATGTCGGAGAGGGGTTGTGCGTTGTACCTAATTGTCTGATAAAATTAATCTCAAATACCAATTTGATTTTGTTAAATATAATATTTTTAAAGAAATAAGCCTGGGAAATAATCGTAGGTTTACAAAGAAATTGGTCGTTATTACCCGTAACGATATGGCAACTACTTATTTTTGCTATAAGAGTAGTACTCAAAACTGGATAAGCAGACATTACATATTGCCATATAGTAATACTGATACTAAAAATCAAACAAGCTTGACTCAATTAATACTTACTAAGGAAAATAAAATAATACCTCAAATATCAAGACATGTTCGGTTAAAGTATAAAATTGAGCGAACAATGGGCTCTATGTGTGCGTGCGCGTAAGATCGATGTATTGCGACCAAGATACCTAAATTCGAGCGAGTGAATCTTGCTCACGCGTCCTTAAGGTAGTTAGTAATGGATCCATGCATATTTTTTTCCAGACATCTTTATTATTTACCTACTAACTGAGCAAATAAAAATATTATTATTATTATTAGCACAAGCTCTGCTTAGTTTGGGACAAGATGACTTTGTGTGAAAGTTGGGGAATCTATATAAACCGTTAAATTTTAATCGTTTTAATTCCGTGGAGGGCTATCGATTTGTAAAGATAAAATTAAAAAATAAAGTACCTCTTTTTCAAAATTCGTATTAATTTACGCATGTACGAAATTAATTTCTTTAAGAAAACGTCAGCTGAGCGAGTTCAATGACCTGTAGTTAATAGTCGGCGTTGCGTACAAAGTACCTACAGGATCGACCCTCCACGGGATTAAAACGATTAAAATTTAACGGTGTATATAAAACTCTTCCGTTACTGAGTGACTGACAGACAAAGCACAGCCAAAACTACTGGCAGTAGAGAGCTGAAATTTGGCATGTGTTTTTGTTGGGAGGAGTAGGCTACTAAGAGAGGATTTCTGGAAATTCCCCCCCAAGGGGGAGAAAAGGGGGATAAATTGTTTTTTTTTTATTTCTTAACGGATTAACTTAAAACTTTGTATGTAAGTTCCACCAGTGAAGCAAGTGCGCAATAAGAGAGGATTTTTGGGAATTTCCCCCCTAGGGGAAGAAAAATCAATTTGGCCCTTGACTTAATTGACTTAAAAAATTGAATTTTTTTATTCATTATTCCACGCGGACGTAGTCGCGGGCAAAAGCTAGTATATTATATTCAGCTTAAAATCACCTACTCAACGATATAACACGCATAGCTATTGTGAGGTAAGACCAGGTTCCATAGAAACCCTGGCATAATACTTACGATTCCCGTTATAGCGGCTGTGTAATTTGACAAAATCTTGTCGTGTTCAAAATCATAACATTTTTTTTTGTCACCACATTAGTGTTACCGTAAATACCAGACACATATACATTCCCAAGTTAATTTTAACTCTAACCACATAGTTTTTAAGGCGATAATTGTACGGCTGATTAGCTAATACGTGTTCAGAGAGGTATTTCTTAACCTAGTATGTTGCATGACCTTGTCGAGCTTCAAACGTGGTGTTGGTAAAGAAATCTTTGAGAAAAACTGTTTGCTTAACCTTTAAGATCTACTTCCATGCCTTTGGCGGTATGAAATTACGTTCATTCGTTCGTAGGGTAATAAAAATTTAACAGGCCAAAAAAAATATGACCCAGATTCAGATGGAACACGCCAATAAGGGCCAGGCCACACGGTGCGGCGCGGAGCCTGAGCGGCGAATCGACGGGCACACGAGTGACGCCACCCCGCTCGTGCGGCCCGCCGATTCGTCGCTCAGGCGCCGCGCCGGAGCCGCACCGCACCGTGTGGCCTGGCCTTAACAATTTTCCTGACCTTTTTTTGAGGGCGAAGCAGGAATTTCAGACTTTACTGACTAAAACCTTCTCAGAAGACCTTTTTTTGCCCAACATGACCGAAGGCTACTGGGGCCATGGGTCGACCATGGCCCCAGTAGTCTTCGGCCTTGTTGGGCCCATAGGTTTTCCTGACATCTTTTCGAGTTGCGCGTAACATTCTACGCACGACGGTTACCCGACGGTGAGCTACCCATTTCATTTTGTCCATAAGCCTACGGTGAATATTTCTGACCTGGGAATCGAAATTAGGAGTTCATACTTAGGCGTAGCGTTGGCAAGATCTTAATTAATTAGTAGAATATAAAGAATAACCAGTCTACTGTGTTGGTGTTTGTAAGATCAATTACCGCGTATGACGAGTCAAAGCAACTGCAAGAACAGGATTTTCCAAACTGCAACTATTTGATAGCCTTATTGAAACTCTGAATTGGACTGTTTTTAGGGTTCCGTAGCCAAATGGCAAAAAACGGAACCCTTATAGATTCGTCATGTCTGTCTGTCTGTCCGTCCGTATGTCACAGCCACTTTTTTTTCCGAAACTATAAGAGCTATACTGTTGAAACTTAGTAGTCTGTGAACCGCTTTAAGATTTTCACACAAAAATAGAAAAAAAGCAATAAATTTTGGGGTCCCCATACTTAGAACTGAAACTCAAAATTTTTTTTTTCATCAAACCCATACTTGTGGGGTATCTATGGATAGGTCTTCAAAAATGATATTGAGGTTTCTAATATCATTTTTTTCTAAATTTAATAGTTTACGCGAGAGACACTTCCAAAGTGGTAAAATGTGTGTCCCCCCCCTGTAACTTCTAAAATAAGAGAATGATAAAACTAAAAAAAATATATGATGTGCATTACCATGTAAACTACCAACGAAAATTGGTTTGAACGAGATCTAGTAAGTAGTTTTTTTTTTAATACGTCATAAATCTAAAAAAATACACTATTATTAAAACATCGATCACAGTTACAACGAACTATAAGAACTTTTATACTATGTTACTTGCTGCTTCGGAATACTCCATTTTTTTTTTATTTTTTTTTTTTTATGGTGGGAAAAAATCATGCATTGACATCCCCCGCCCTTGGGCGGAGCGGGAGATAGTGTCAGACTCTTACTGACTAAAAGACCCACCCCGTTCCTTCTAGCCTTCATACCGGGGCTCGAGCGCCCTTTCGGATAACCCTGGCCCCAGTAGTCGGAATCCTCCATGGGCGAGTCCGACTCGCACTTGGCCGGTTTTTTAGTGGTTGCTTACATCGTAATTCACGCTCCTAGTCCCGTTGATATGTCAGTTAGTTTCTCTTTCTTTCTTTATTCTTTATTGTACACAAAAAAAAAAAAATACAAACAAAACAAACAGGACATTAGATATGAGTACATAGGCGAGCCTCCTCTCCCTCTTTTCTCCTTTTATACAACATTATTATGTATTTAGTTTATATGAAATTTGAATCTAGTTCGTTCAGAATCAGTTACTGAGTTGATTCCAATAGTTTTTACACCATGTTATATTTTTTCCCAAAAATATTTTCAAAAGGTTACAAGTTGTACACCACCGACGCTAATGCCTTGATCACACGTACCGAGTAAACGGGCGAGACAGTACTCTCGGTCGAGTACTCGGTACGTGTAAACACAGCGCCGAGTGCTCGGCCTACCATTTATCTTTACAACTCGCTTACATCACTGTCTAGGCCGAGCAACATTTTACTGTCTCGCCCTTTTACTCGGTACGTGTGATCAAGGCATTAGTACAAAACATGTCACGCTAGGTCATAGCGAGTATTAGGCGCCAGCGAACAGCTGGGTGCAAGTGTTCAACCCCTCAGTCGCCTAAATGGCCCGGTGACTATGTATTTTTGTTGACATAAGAGCCTATTCACTCTAACCTTGAAGACACTTATAATCGGACAGGAAAACCGCAGCTAGCAAATTTTTCCAGTCCTTCGATGTACCAGATACAAACATTCTTGTATTTCTTGGCAGGACACTAAGACTAAAAGCTCTAGACACAGAATTATATGGACCTAAGTTTAAGTTTAAACAAGTGAAGTGTCGCATGCTAGTGTCGTATGCTTACACTGATTGGACAGGTCCTCAAATCTGTATGGTTCTTTCTTCAAAAGACCATCTCAGACAGATCTGCATGGTTCTCATGTGATTTGACCATTACATATTTACTGTATGGACTTTAAAAGAGACTGACCCCTGAGTTTGTTTCGGTGTTTCTTCTCAGGGTAGTTAGATAGGAAACACCGGCCTCATCTAGCATAAACTGACGAAAAAAATTTGACGTGTAAAAGTGTTTTTAAAACCTATTTACAAAATAAATATCATTTATTATTTAAGCTTACATGTGGCCATGGCAATGGATATCTGTAAATATAGGACAGCCACGCTCGTGTTTATGCGTGATTGGCGTCACTGCTAAGTAAACTTATTTTAAACAATCGACTTCTCATATGATGGACCGGTTTTACGAGATTTTCAAGTTTCAATGGCCGATTTAGAAAAAAATTGTCGAGTTTTGTGACTACCCGGAAGTTAAGAAAAAGAGACTGCCCATATTTCTATGAAACGCCGTTGCGTAACATATAATTTTGTTTGACAGTGAAAATTGGAGCATTTGTGAAATATAAGTACCTATTTTTAGTGATTTTTTTTACATTTCATCTCATAAATTGTTAAATATGTCTTCTTAAAAAATTCTTAAATGATTATTAATAAAAAATAAACTAAAATAATAAAATAGATTAGTAAATTCTTCAATTTTTTCATTTTAAAGAGAAACCGATTCTGTCAATGTCCTTTACTTTATAGTTTTTGGTCCTTATTATTTTTCAAGTAGAGAGCAGTGGTGGCCGAGTGGTAACGTCCCCGACTTACGAGTTGTGGGTCACGGGATCAAACCCAGCCAGCCGCATTACTTTGTGCAATTTATTTCATCACCACTCTCTCAAAGCGGTGAAGGAAAACATCGTGAGGAAACCGGCATGTCCTAGAACCAAAAATTCGAAGACATGTGACATCCACCAACCCGCACTAGGCCCGCGTGGTCGATTACGACTAGTGTTGCCAGGCATCCCGATTTGCGCGGGACATCCCGATTTTTAGGCGTCCGAGGACGCGTCCCGATTTGCACCTGATCGGGACGCTAAATGTCCCGATAAATCAAAAGATATATTAAAGCCATCATTATTACAATAAATTAACCTGTATCGCATTCACATCATTATGTCAAGTGCGTTCAAAATGACACACGGCGCTTCACTGAAGGGGCCTAGTAGGGCCGATGCCTGCTAGGTCTGCGGAAACGTTTGAAATAGTAACCGTGGCCCTGGAAAGCACAGTGGGACAGAAAAAGCCTGGGTTTTAGTTAGTAAATGTCGAGAAGACATTGGATTATTTCCCACGTGAAAGAAAAAAACATTAAAAAATGTCCCCATCTAAAACCCTAAATCCCGATTTGTTTTACCAACTGTCCCGATTTTTATCCAATCGGACCTGGCAACACTAATTACGACCCATATTCTCTCCTAAAGGGTGGAGTCCCAGTAGTGACTTGTAGAGCTACACTTGATACACACCACGCGACGTCGTTCTACGTACAGAGCAGGCGAGTTACACGTCGATGGCAAATAGACAGGCACATTAGCATTGACACTCTGACACCCATCGGAAACGATCACGAATTATAATCGTGGTAAGCAGTACCATACGCCTGTTGAGTGAAAGTCTACGACATAGAATTTTAATAGACGACGCAAACCAACCTAGAATTCGTCCTGATTTTTCTTGTCGAAGGTTATCTGAACTTCTATCATACAATAATATAATATACTAGCCTCTGCCAGTGGCTTCGCTCGCGTGGAAGTAGGTGTCTCCATAAAAACTTCCAATCTTAGGGGTTGGGGGCGGCAAGCAATGGGTAGCTCGCTGTCCGACCGTCCGGTAACTGTCCGGACCGAGCCCAAGTCGTCGACGGCGCGCACTGTTCCCGCGCCTCAAGGAGCTGTCAGCAACAGCAGGGGCCCAGCTGGGTCGCTAGTCGAAGCCTACTGGGGGCCAGGGTTAGTTCAAAAGATAGCTCAGCCCCGGTACGAAGGCAGCGAAGGAACAGGAGTGGGTTTTTAGTCAGTAAAAGTCTGACACTATCTCCCGCTCCGCACAAGAGCGGGGGATATCATTAGATGATTTTCGCACCGCGAAAAAAAAATACCCTGGGTGTTTGGGGGAAAAACATGGGCATGGCAATTTCAGCCGGAAGACTACGTCCAACAGTGAAAGAAAGAAAGAAAAAAAAACATGTTTAATTGGCACACAATGAACAGAACAAGTATTGAAACATTAATTAATAGCTTAAATAAAATATAAAACTTAAAAATAAATAAAAACAAACAGCAACAATGTGTCTCACGGTAGTGCCAAATAGGTTCAGTTCAGCATACTGTCAGACAACCGTAGCAGTTGCCTGACGCTGGTTTTCAACTGTACCTTTGAGTGTAGGTGGGTCAGTGGACGTCTTTCGCCTGTAATGATGCTGATATACAGAGGCATTCATTTAGAGACAAGTTCATCGTGTATTATTGTACAGTTAAAATTTTTTCATCGATAAATAAACAAAAATATAAATAACTAGGTCGTTTTTAGATCGCTACAGGCTGCGATAAAATCTCCAACGTCAGCAGATACAATGGGACTATTGTGATTGAAATATGGACGGAAGTTCGTTTACGTACTAACATGTTTACCACAAAATACATAGGTACAGAAGTCAATCTACATACAAAGCGCGCTCGAGCAACGCACACATAGACACCGCTCACGGACACGATATCTCGGGAGCGCCTCGGCCCGCTCGTCGAACAGTTCCGGCTCAAACGCTCATTAAATGTGCGTCCACCAAGCGTAGGTATAAAAAGTGAAGTACATACATGAGATTGTCTTCTGTACCTATCTATTTTGTGCCTTTACGTACATAGGCATTTTCAGAGTCCCGTGCCTCAAAAGGAAAAAAAAAAACCGTGCAAGTGCGAGTCGGACTCGCGCACTGAGGGTCCGTACAAACTGACCTATGAAAACAATTCAATTCCTGAATTGAGTTATGAAGATTTTTCCGAATCACAAAAATCTTTCTTTTTTGTGACGTAACTAAAAATTTACAGTTTTCAGATTTTTTCCTATACTTGTGCTATGAGATCCTGCTTCATTCTAAATTTCAGGATACTAGGTCAACGGGAAGTACCCTTTGAATTTTGATTCCCTTGAATATGACGTTTTTGCGACATAAAAGGCCGTAACTTTTTTTTTCGTTAACTCAAAAGTTTGGTTTTTTTACAGTTTCAAGGGACCGCAAAATTTGAGTATATGGTTTTAATTTCAATTCGACACCACCACGCGTTTCCGAGATAAAGGGTCTTGACAGACAGACAGACCGGCGGACAACAAAGTGATCTTAAAAGGGTTCCGATTTTTCCTTTTGAGGTACGTAACCCTGCGGGCTTGCGGACAGTGAGCAATGGGTATCTCGCTGTCCGGACCAAGCTCAAGTCGTCGATGGCGCGCACTGTTCCCGCGCGCCTCAAGGAGTTGTCAGCAACAGCAGAGACCCAGCCGGGTCGAAGCCTACTGGGGCCAGGGTTATCCGAAAGGGAACTCGAGCCCCGGTATGAAGGCTAGAAGGAACGGGGTGGGTCTTTTAGTCAGTAAGAGTCTGACACTATCTCCCGCTCCGCCCAAGAGCGGGGGTTGTCATTGGATGATTTTTTCCCACCATAAAAAAAAAGTTACGATACCCTAAAAAGCCAGTTAGGGGATTACTGTTGTCAGTCTGTCAAGGCCCGTTTTCTCAGGAAAGCGGAGGTATGAAGTTGAAATTATTATTAACCCTATAACTGCTTGCATCGGATTGGTCCGACGATTGTTGTCCTGTCCTATTCGCCAGGGTCACGACCCTGTTTGCGACTGGGGACTCCACCTAGTTCAGCTCTTCCGATCCCCATATGTGACTGAAAAGCTGACGAGATGGAGTACTTGGTCGTGGATGGGCGACTCTGGCGCAATAAACGCGTGTGTTTTTCGCAGTATCCAACGTAGGCTAGGCGGTAATAAAGTTAACAGTTTTTCAAGCCAAAATCCGCGAAATAATATAACTTACAACAAGCTTGATTTTATACGGTGCAAGTAACAATGTAGAATTGAAATTAGTTCTTGTATAATTATAAAAAAACAATAATGATATTGTAAAATACATGTTTAAACTTATCGTCGGGTTTTTCAATTTGAGATGATTTTTCAAACGCATTCCTTTGTATTTGCTGCGATAAAGATCGCTAATCGGTATGGTACAGAGATCGCCTCCTTCTGCGAAGTAGTTATGCTAGCGAAGGAGACTGGCGCAAGCGTCAGGGAACGACCCTCGCGCCTCATCCGCCGGGATTCCGACCCCAAATTCCTACCATCGTAGGCGTGGGCTTGCAGACGGCGAGCAATGGGTAGCTTGCCGTCCGATCGTTCGGACGGAGCCCGAGTCGTCGATGGCGCGTAGTCTTCCACGCGCGCTTCAAGATATCAGCAAAACCTTAGGGCTCAGCAGGGTCGATGCTCGCTAGGGTTTTGGGCATTTTACGAAAAGTAAACCCGTGGTCTTAAAACGCAAAAGGCAACTGAAGTACACAGTTTTGATTTTAATCAGCAAGTCTGACGCGCCCTCCCGTTCCACCCAGAGCGGGAGAAGTCATTGGATGATTACCCACCTTAAAGAACCCATTCCTCAAAGGAAGGACACCCGTGTTTCAGATCCGGGCCTTGGTACATGCCATGGTCCGGAGCGAGGAGGAGTGGCAGGCGGTCGCCTCCTCCTGCGAAGCAGTCATGCTAAGGAGGATATATTTATAATGCAAAGGGGGAGGTCGACCGCATTAGGCAATGGTACTCACGCCGCATTCGCCGCCAGAATTCCGAATCCGATTTTCGATCACCGTAGGCGCGGGCTTGCGGACGGCGAGCAATGGGTAGCTTGCTGTCCGACCGTTGACGCGCACTGTTCCCGCGCGCCTCAAGGCGTTGTCAGCAACCGTTGGGGCCCAGCTGGGTCGAAGCCTACTGGGGCCAGGGTCTGTTTCCGAAAGGGAGGGTCGGCCCCGGTGTGAAAGGCAACGAAGGAACAGGGTGGGTTTTTTAGTCAGTAAGAAGTGACACTATATTCCGCTTCGCTTAAGGGAAAAAAAAAAACCGGCCAAGTGCGAGTCCGACTCGCCCATGGAGGGTTCCGTAGCAGCTAGTAACATAATATAACATAATAACATATTATAAAAGTTTTTGTAGTTCGTTGTAACTTTGATCGATGTTTTAATAATAGTGTATTTTTTTAGATTTATGACGTATTAAAAAAAAACTACTTACTAGATCTCGTTCAAACCAATTTTCGTTGGTAGTTTACATGGTAATGTACATCATATATTTTTTACAGTTTTATCGTTCTCTTATTTTAGAAGTTACAGGGGGGGGGGACACATTTTACCACTTTGGAAGTGTCTCTCGCGTATAATATTCAATTTAGAAAAAAATGAAAATAGAAACCTCAATATCATTTTTGAAGATCTATTCATAGATACCCCACACGTATAGGTTTGAATAAAAAAAAAATTTTGAGTTTTAGTTCTAAGTATGGGGACCACCAAAATTTATTGCTTTTTTTCTATTTTTATGTAAAAATCTTAAAGCGGTTCACAGAATACATCTACTTACTAAGTTTCAACAGTATAGCTCTTATAGTTTCCGATAAAAGTGGCTGTGACATACGGACGGACGGACGGACAGACAGACAGACAGACATGACGAATCTACAAGGGTTCCGTTTTTTGCCATTTGGCTACGGAACCCTAAAAATACCGTGTTTCAGCTGAATCAACATTATACATAGGCTGGTAATAATATAGCGTATAAAAATCTAGTGTACCTAGATAGTATGTCCTTGAAATTCTGTTGTGTCCTATCGATTTGTAGTTGTAGATGTGTGATTCTAGAAAAGGCCTAAAAGTCACCCACATATGAAAGTCGTAACGTTAAATCCATTATGGTAAAGGGGATGGGCAGAGGCCTTTTTAGGGTTCCGTAACTCAAAAGGAAAATACGGAACCCTTAGGGCTATATTTCAACGGGAAACCATGGTGTTCCGGTGAAATATGGTGCCAACATTTGCGCTGCCACGGTGTACCGTTGAAATATAGCCCTAAGCTACCAAACTAGACACCAAAGTCGTCACACGTCCGAGCTGGTCGCGCCACAAAATTGGTTGCGCTACCAAACGGATACCAGGTGAGTAACTCTCTATAGAGCTGTATACATATTGTTGGTAGCGACGACTGGTCGCGCCGCCATGGTGTCTCGGTGAAATACATAATTATACCCCTTATAGGATCACTTTGTTGCCCGTCTGTATGACTTTCAAGTCTCCACGCGTTTTCTTTATCTCGGGAACGCGTGGAGGTATCGAGTTATAAATTAAAACCATATACTCAGGTCTAGGGTCCCTTGAAGCTGTGAAAAAATCAAACTTCTGAGTGAACGAAAAAAAAAATAAGCATAGAATGTACCTATATTTCGACATTCTCAAGGGAATCAAAATTAAGTAGGTAAGTTTGTACGGAACCCTCAGTGAGCGAGTCCGACTCTCACTTGCCCGGTTTTTTTTAATTATGATTTATAGGCTCGTGCTTGACCACTATCGCACCTGATGGTAAGCAATGATGGGCGACGATGGAGCACGCTTGAACCATAGGTTGTATGTAGCTATCTTGAAACCCAGAATCCAGGACAGGGAATTCCACTCACAAGCTGTAGATACAATAAAAAGTAGAACTACTCTGCCCACAGGTGTGCCACGTACGACAATCTGGGCGCGTCGGTCTCCATACATTTTATATGGAAACTAGACTTGTAGAGCTACACTAGATCCACGCCACGCGACGTCGTTCTACGTACAAATCTGGCGTGTTACAAGTGTGCGTCGGTCTAATGAAGTTCTAACTTAATCTATACATAGGCATCCTTTTGTTAATGTCATCATCATCATCATCATATCAGTCGAAAGACGTCCACTTTTGGACATAGGCCTCCCCCAAGCGTAGCCACAACGACCGGTCCTGTGCGTCACGCATTCATCGGATTCCCGCGACCCTGACCAGGTCATCGGTCCACCTTGTTGGAGGCCTTCCAGCTGCGTCTTCCGGTACGTGGTCGCCACTCCAGAACCTTTCGTTCCCATCGACGTTCTGCGTGCAATGTGCCCTGCCCATTGCCACTTAAGTTTGGCGATTCTTCGAGCTATGTCGGCAACCTTGGTTCTCTTGCGGATATCTTCATTTCTGCTGTGATTACACAACGAAATTCCGAGCATATTCCTTTCCATCGCCCTTTGGGTGACTTTGTGTCATTTTATGAGGCCCATTGTAAGCGACCACGTTTCGGAGCCATATGTCATCACTGGCAACACGCACCGTTCATAAACTTTCGTCTTGAGACACTGTGGCATTTTGGACGAGAAGACTCCGCGCAGCTTCCCGAACGCTTTGTTAAGGCGTATTGTCCCATGAACCATCTGACCGAAATTATGTGAACGCAACTCTCGCACTCGCCTAGGCGGCAGTACGCAAATCTGTGCATTTATTTGCGGCCAGCAGCGCCCGGAAAGCGCTTTAAATCCATTTTCTCTGCGAGATATTGATTGATTTACGTATGCAATGTTCACTTTGAAGAATATTTAACCACCAATTTTTATGTGTAAAAATGTTTCTAAAGGTCCAAGCCGTTTCGAATTGCACGAAAAAATCAAATGTTGATATTATTGTTCATGAATCTATAATAAACATATATTTTTTTCAAACCAGTAGGCCTCAGAAAATCAGTTTTATGGCACTTTTCGGGCGCTTGGCCCTTTATATACTCGTACTTGATCTTTTCAACAAACATTTATTTTTATTTATTTTTTTTAACCATTTTGGTTTAATTTCGTTCATATTTATATTACACGCAGATTCATGTCTGGTCTTTATTAATGATTTAGGTAGCTATCGTAAGAAACCAGGTCTCCGCAGCATCGTTATCAATGACCCACTTTTAAATTACGCATTAATTATTAAAATATCAAGTCAATTTTTAAATACTCAATCTACACTAATATTTTATAGAGGTAATTTTTATTTTATTTTATTATGTTTCTTCTTCTTCTTCCTGCCCTTCTCCCATATTCCTTAGGTGACCTCACCGTTTTGAGAGCAATAGCGATGAAATAAATTACACAAAGTAATGCGCCCGGCTGGATTTGAACTCGCGGCCTAAAACTCGGCAAGTCAAGGCCGTTACTACTGGGCTTCCACTGCTTTGATGATGATATTACTATATTATTCTTCTTCTTCCTGCTCTTATCCTATGTTACTTGGGGTCGACGCAACACGTTTTTTTCTTCCATTTTTCCATTCACACTATCTCCCTTTTATTTCATATCACTCCTCACACAATCCATCCATCTTTTCTTTGGCCTCCCTCTCCCTCTCCATCAACATGTATACTTAGAACTTGTAGGAAGTAATATCTGGAAGTACTGGTCCGATTGCTAAAATTTTTTCACCGACAGAAAGCTGCTTTATTCCTGAGTGACTTAAGCTATATTTTGTGACTGAAGAAAACACTTAGGGCTTTAGCATGCGAGCGTCTGTTCTCAAAGCGGAGCACGCCCAACGAACACGCCACATGTTCAGCGATCTTTGAAGTAACAAAGCCAACTGCAGTGTCTCCTCATCGGTATTAATTCTGTTACTGAGTGTTTCGTCGTCAACTTGCTACAAACACGCCGGAAACGTTGCGAACTTTCAAGCGTCCAAGACGTCTTCGCTTTGTAGCCGCGTATTAGCGACGCATTCGCTGCGCCCCACAGCCACTCGCAAACCGCCAGTGTGATAACGCCCTTAATAAAAAGCTCATTTTCATATCATTTAAAATTATTTTTTTGTAAAGAGGGACATTCAATTGCTTGCCAACTCCTAGCGAGGATTTAGTAATGAATTCGGTTTGGAGACTTAATGGCTAATTTTTAAAAAGTTTTAAGTAGCTTGAGAGCTCTGTTAATTTCGTCATGTCCTTGACCCATTTCTAACAAGCTTGGCAACGAAAGCCAAGTACCTCCGGTCGCGAGAATCGGAAGGATGCGTGACTCATGAGACCGGTCGTTGTGGCGACGTTTGGGGGAGGGCTATGTCCAACAGTGGACGTGTTTCGGCTGATATGATGATGATAGGATATGATGATATACAACCGTTTTTTTATGGTCAAACATGCAAAAAGAGGTCCAACAAGCTACTCTGAGTAAAAAGATAAGCCAGGACCCGTGCCTTTTAAAGTGTTAAAATGTCAGGTGTCCGAGCGAGAATGGAGCTAGGCCAGCTATACTCAAAGTGTGCCCCGCGGAGCCTTGGGGCTCCGCAAAGCTTCTTTCAGGGCTCCGTGTGAATACAAATTATAATGTGGAAGAAAGTATAAAAACCAGGGGTCTTGCCATGACGTGCTAAAATGACAAGCGTGCGAGTGAGAAAGAAAGAAAGAAGATTATGAGAAAAAGGGATGGAACTATACACCCCATATACCTCCATCTCTTTAATAGTTCAGTTTAGATCGTCAAATGGATCGTCTTATAAGGTCGTGGTAGGATCTAAGTAATTCAATTTTTGTTTAATTGTTAAAAAATAAAAAGCAGTGTCATACCTTGCATTAGATTTTACTGTAACTCATTCAAAGTAAACATCGCCCGTAAACCTTTTTTTTATTTAAGGGTTCCGTCAAATATTTTTGCCTTCCAAAAGGGTACCAGTGGAAAAAAAGTTTGCGAACCGCTGAGCTAGGCTATTAGGGTGTAGAGCTCCATCCCTCCAGGAAGAGGGTTGGACAAAGTAGAAGAGGTAGTGACAAATATTCAATAAATCATGGGGAAGATAATCGAGACGTGGTAGGTACCTAACCACAGCACCAGAAACGCACAACTTATTTCGACTATGAAAGTCTAGAGGAATATTAACTCTGGCCAAACGATAGAGGGAAAGACCCGTAGACTTCAGACTGTAAAAAATGACAGTCATAACTTTTATTGTCCTCATCTGTCTTCGAACGCCACATCAATAAAATTCGCGTTCCATCAGTTAAACGGAGATTTTATAATAAATTCACGTAGGTACAGCTTCAAGGACACTGGCACAGTACCTATACGCAATCAACTGCATAATTTAAATGGTCATGATTATTTCATGTGACATTTCCGCAAATTGTATGGTATGACGTCGAGTCGACGCCAGTTTTGTTTCGGGGAAAACCGTACGCAGTCTATATGAGATACGGTCCTTTAAAGGTAGAAACATATTGGCCACTTTTTTTTTTTATGGTGGGTAAAAAACATGCATTGACATCCCCCGACCTTGGGCGGAGCGGGAGATAGTGTCAGACTCTTACTGACTAAAAGACCCACCCCGTTCCTTCTAGCCTTCATACCGGGGCTCGAGCGCCCTTTCGGATAACCCTGGCCCCAGTAGGCTTCGACCCGGCTGGGTCCCTGCTGTTGCTGACAACTCCTTGAGGCGCGCGGGAACAGTGCGCGCCGTCGACGACTTGGGCTTGGTCCGGACAGTTACCGGACGGCCGGACAGCGAGCTACCCATTGCTCACTGTCCGCAAGCCCGGTATTGGCCACTCGTGGGCCACGTATGCCGATCTGGACGCGTCGGTCACCATACATTTTATATGGAAACTAGACTTGTAGAGCTACACTTGATCCACGCCACGCGACGTGGTTCTACGTACAGATCGGGCGTGTTACGTGTGTGCGTCGGTCTAATGTAGTTCTAGCGACGATGGGAAAGAAAGAATTTTTTTTTTTTTTCAGAAATCTGAAATATTTATTTCAAACCAGCTTTTGCCCGCGGCTTCGCCCGCGTACATAAAAGACCTTCCCTCTTTCTCCCCGTTTTCTCACTTTTTTTATTAAAAAAAATAGCCTATGTCCGTCTCCAGGGTCCCAACTATCTCTGTACCAAAATTCATCAAAATCGGTTTTGCCATTTAGGCGTGAAGACGTAACAAACAAACAAACAAACAAATAAAAATAAACAAACAAACTCACTTTCGCTTTTATAATATTAGTAAGGATAAGGATAGACCATTTACTTTTGAAATGTCGGACAGTTAAAAAAAAAAGTGAAGCTAAATAAGAGCTAGGTGTTGGCGAGTCACTGGTGACCTGGTCTTCAGGATCTTGGGATTACAACATATAAATAAAGGAACGCTTAAATGAAATTCCCATTTTGGATGTTTTTTTTTTCGGTGGTAAAAAATCATCCAAATGACATGCTCCGCCCAAGGCCGGGGGAACTTTTTTTTTTATATTGTTGATAGGTTCGCGCTTGACCGCTATCTCACCTGATGGAAAGCGACGATGGAACGCGCTTACCTAGAAGAAACCTATTCACTCTCGACTTAAAGATTCCCGGGTTGTCGCTATCAGGAAACACAGACTCCGGCAAGGTATTCCACTCCCTAGCTGCACGCACAATGAATGTGTTCCCAAAACGTTTTGTGCGTGTAGGTGGGATATCCACCATGTACCGGTATAAAGAAGGTACTAGCGTATAATGAAGAATAGTGTCAGGGCTCCAAGTCTGTTATTTTTATACATTCGTCATTCCAACACGATCCAATTGTCATTTTGCTAAAAGTTTGTAATCTGCTAATTCATAATGATCGATCATTGATCGGTCAATGGTCTTGTAATAGAATTGTGGTAGAATGATAATTTCGAGCATATTAAAACCAATAACTGCACAATAACGTTCTAATGGTAAAACACTGATCAAATAAACTATCAAAGTTTTAGCAGATTACCGCAAACTTCAAATATTCATTTGTCAATATGTACGAGATTACCATTCTATGTCACTTCTTTCAATGGAGTGTCAGTGGTTGACCATTGGAAAGTCATAATGACGCCATTATATTAGTAGATTACCAAACTTGTCAAAATCGACAATTATGACATCAATGATAGACCATTCTGACACTATTGTAATAGCAGACTTGAGGCCCTGAGATAGTGTCAGACTCTTACTGACTAAAAAACCCACCCCGTTCCTTCTTGCCTTCCATACCGGAGCCGAGCCTCCCGGAGGGAACTAGAGTAAAACGGTGCAGGTAAACCTGTCGGGTATACCCTGGCGTGTATGGCTACTTTTACGGCCCTTAAAACGTGGGCCCCGTATCATTAATTTCTGATACGGCATTAGCTACGCCCCTGGCTATAATGCTCTATGCCAGGGTTTTTCAACCTTATTCATACCACGGCCCTTTTAGTATGAAGAAATATATCGCGACCCCCCTACCCGTTGTTTTTTTTTGTAACTAATATTGAATCCAATACATTTACTTATTTTCACAATTACGGTTCGGATAAATACATAATTAATGTTTTTTTTTTACATTTTTCTTAATAAATCTTTATAAATGTTATTGTTTCTTTTTTACTGCTGTAGCTTTCCCAACCTTTAGCAACTCCACTATAAAAGCTTCGCGACTCCCCTGGAGAGGCTTTGCGACCCCCCTGGGGGTCGCGACCCACAGGTTGAAAAACCCTGCTCTATGCTAATCTTCTTCATATTCATGCCAGCACCGACCTTCGTAGATCAAGTTCAAATACATTTAGTCAGTTCAAGATCGCAAATTAGATCTAAACTCTTTAACTTATGCACACGCAGAACACGACACGATAAATAAATAATTCATTCAGGTCCTATAGTCTGTGTAAAAAGCCAAACGACTTAAGAATTTTGTATAATATTTAATCATTCAACAAATACTTACATTCAATACTTTTTATAAGGTTCTTCTATTAGTAAACAATGATCAAGATCTCTTAATCAACCTTCATTATTGAAACAGCGTTGACTGCATCAGATTTCATTTTACCCTAATAATTACCCAAGTTATTTGACTTTTTAGACAGACTCTACCATGATGTCTAAAGCTGCATTAAACCGACGCCCAAGTGTAACACTCCTGATTTGTACGTAGAACGACGTCGCGTCGCGTGGATGGATTAGGCGCACAATGCCACATTCGCAAAATGACATATTGACGCAAAATGACATTTCGCAATTATGCCACACTAGCAAAATGCCACACTAGCAAAATGCTACATTAGCAAAATGACACATTCTAAAAAAATCATAATTATCGCATAATGTGCGATTTAAGTAAATTAAAATAAAAGAATTGTTAAAATTACTTATTTACTCCTTGCAGTGGGCTTTTTCTTCATAAAAACATACTAACGTCCAAATAAAAAAAATACTGAATTCGAAATGACATTTTGGCATTATGCGAAAGTGGCATCTTGCGAAAAGTCATTTTGCGAATATGGCATTTTGCGAAGATGGCATTTTGCTAATGTGGCGTTTTGCGATATGGTATTTTGAGAATATGACATTTTGCGAATGTGGCATTTTGCGTCAATATGTCATTTTGCGAATGTGGCATTGTGCGCCTAATCCGCGTGGATCAAGTGTAGCTGTTCAAGTCTAGTTTCTATATAAAATGTATGGAGATCGGCGTGTGTGGCACACGTGTTCTCAGTGTAGTTCTAGCTTTAAAGTTATCATGAATCCGTTGTAAGAAAGGTATAGGTCTGCTTCTCTTTCACATCAGAAACGTGATGATTTTAAGACGTCTTGGTAGGGCTCCTGTAATCCCAGCCGCTGTTAAAGGAGACGCCCTGGGCGTTGGGAGTAGCAGGGCGATGCCCGGCCGGCGAGGCGCGGGCTTGTAGACGTCGAGCAATGGGTAGCTCACCGGCCACAATCAAAATACAACTTGTAAGACTTGAAATAGTACTTTCGTACTGCCTTTAAGGGCCTACGCAGACCGGGACGGCATGGCAAGGGATTTGAATTTTTACTAATGAACATTCAAACGTAAACAAAAATAAATTGCTATGCTTTAAAATGATGCCGTGGCATTGAAAGGGATTTTATCGCACGGCATTAAAAGACGCGCCACAGGCTCCCGTGGCGGGATGCCGTGGCATACTGCGGTAGGCAACGGCATGCCACGGACTCCGGCGCTCGTAGTGATATACTGCGGGGTGCGGCGGCGGGGGTAGAGAAGCGGGGAATGCACACTATTGACCATCCATTTGCGCCCGCGTGCCGGCATGCCGTGGCAAAGTGCTGGAATGCCGCGGTATCTAAGCGGCCAGTATGCGCTAACTCACGGCAAAATCTGTTGCCATGCCGTCCCGGTCTGCGTAGGCCTTAACAGTTGAAGCGAGGATATTCCATTTTTGACCAACTCCTATGTTCTTTCCGCACTAGTTTTGTTATGAGTGGAATTTTAAAGTACACCAAATATGTGTAATACATAATAAAAATATTGTACTATTGGCTACCAGTTTCATTTGTTTGCCATCTCAACATATTACTATAGCAAAAATTAAAATGCCAAAATTCAAATTTATAGTCTTATAGATCTAACACATCAGATTAATTCAGGGCTGCGTTCAAAATTATAGTGTTAAAGTTAGTTGGGTTAACTCTAGGGTAGCTACTCGATTTATTTAAGAACGACCCTGGGTTGCAACTTTACTCGACTCAGGTTATTTTTTAACGCACTACATGATGGATAAAATGGCGACAGGTCACTGGAACAACTTGTGTCCCGCGGACGCCCATACTGTTTGGACCTGTCATACTGTATGGATACTGTATGTTGGGCTTGAAAAAAGATTTCATGTAACGGAGATGAGAATGTTGAGATGAATGTTTGTCATGCTCACTCAAATGTCTCGCTGTTGGTGGCACGTGTTATTGGGTCGATCAGTTCCCTTCAACATGGTTGAGCTGAGTGGGGTGGATGTACGCGTCATGCTCGTGAACGGGTGCCGTCAGATGGGACTGGTCATCTCTTAGCTGCCACTGGCTTAACTCTTCGAATGCCGTAATTAGAGACACAATAGAAAGGCAATGGCTTATGTCGAACTGTGTAACTTAAGACATTCAAAAGGTTAATTCAGTTTCTATCTTTTAATTATTTTACATTTTTATTTCATTATCGACATTGTGCTCACATGATAGAAGCAACAAGTAATATGTAACCAAGCATTATTTGTAACACATAATATGATTTAAAAGAGTGTCCATGGAGTTTCTTGCACGTTCTTCTCCATAGAGACCTACTCTTTGGAACGTGCAATTTAGCTTCACTTTTCTTGGACTGACCGACATTTGACTATTCAAAAGTGCCTGTAAATGGTCTATTTGAAATAAATGCTTTGATTTTGATTTTGTGTGGTGTGACGAGATTGGATAAAGTGAGAAAAGAGTTTATTAGAGGAAGTTTCAAAGTGGCCCCAGTGACTGACAAGCTGAAGGGGAATTGTTTATCTTGGTATGGCCGTGTAAAGAGAAGGGATGAAATGCATGTTACTAAAAGATACATGTGGATGGGTAGAGAGGGAGAGGGAGGCCAAAAAAAAGATGGATGGATTGTGTGAAGAGTGATATGAAAGAAAAGGAAGTTAGTGATAGCATGACGAGTGACAGGGTAGAATGGATGAAAAAAATGTGTTGTGCCGACCCCAAATAAGATGGGACAAGGGCAGGAAGATGAAGAGTCCTCACATCTAGTGTTAAAGGCAGAATTCTTGTTAGAATCTTATATGAGTACACATCATTGTGGTTTCATTGTGACTAACTATTATGGAAGAGAAATAGTGTATCTGCTATTACAGTTACTGCAGGATTTTTTTCATTTTACTGTTCAACTTACAAGAGTATTTTTTAGCATGTCATAAAAAAAATTGCATGTCTTAAAAACAAGCTAAGATTTTATCACTGTATTTATAAAAATCATGTCAAGGCATTTATTAAAATTGCCTAGTTTCTAAATTCGTCTAGTTCCCACAAAACTTTCTATTCAAATCAAACTTTTCTTTGCTTTAAAAAAATCACATTAGGCATTATGTTGTCTATGATCTAGAAAGTGTGTCAAGTGTCTTCCGCGCCGTTAGTAGGTCAATAGAGTTTAAACACATACCTACTTATTTATCAACACACAAAACCTATTTTCTTGTAATCAAAACTTACGTGATAATATTTGCCGGCGGAACACACTATTTTTCTGCACGTTAGAACGTTCTTAGCTCACTTTATACTGATTACTATAGAGTAGCACGCAATCCTATATGCAAACCACTGACTCCGAACAATGTAATTTTTCATTCATTTCAGAGTTAAAAAGAACTGAATACATACATCTACACACTGATAAACGGACATAAATAGTATCTGAATATATCACAGTCAAGATCTCTCTTTATTATTTAAATTAATTGAATAAATACAGTTGACTTAAATTTCACTTTTTCTTAATAATCAAATTAAATATGTTTTACTTACCAGTAGAGCGTTTTGATATGCTGGTTTTTACTTAAACTTGATACACGGTTTTTAGGGTCTGAGCAAATGATTTTCGCTTTTTAAATAAAGCTCAAATTTATTTTAGAAATTAAAAATAGTGTTAGCGTAACACACTTCTCGCCATTTTCGGGGTGACTGACGTAAAGGAATTCTTTTCTACAATCTGTTAACTGTCAATGTCAATCCTAAAATGTCAGTGGAAGTATTGCTATACATTGTTTTTCAAATCTTCCATGATTTTTTTTTCATGGGGTAAACACAGACCTTATATTTTTTTTCTTTGTTAGCAAAATCTGATAATTATTGACGAATTGTTTAGTCATTCTAGTGACCATGTCACAAAGCACGGAGATAATAATTATCGTTTCGCTGTTGCACCGTCTCGTATTGCAACACGAAGCAGATGGTTCGGGGCGCTACCCTCGTCGTCGATATCTCATCATCAGCCTTTTTAATATTCCAACCACGCGGGCCCAGTGCGGGATGGTGAATGTCACATGTCTTCGAAGTTTTGGTTCCAGGACATGCCGGTTTCTTCACGATGTTTTCCTCCGCCGTTTTGAGAGCAGCGGTGATGAAATAAATTACACAAAGTAATGCGCCTGGCTGGGTTTGAACCCGCGACCTACAACTCGTAAGTCGGAGTCATTACCACTCCGCCACCACTGCTCAACAGACAGCATCTAATTCTTCATAATATTAATTTGCCTCTGTGTGACAAAATAAACACATGTAATTATTTGTTAACCTCAGTGACCTCAACGCACAGATGAAAGGTATACAGTCTCCTATTATAGCCATCGCAAACTAGGCGACTTGTCGTCGCGTCTAGTCGCCGCGTCTTGTCGAGGCGTTGTCGTTTGCATTTGGCGTCTCGTTGCCGCGACTAGACGCGGAGCTGTCGCTAGCGTTGGCGACTAGTCGTAAGACAGACGTCGACAATCATTAGTAGTGAAGTATTCGAGAGAGACGGCCGTGTTGTTCATATTGCCGTGGAACGAACATATTTTAGGCATAGAATTATGCCTAAAATATGTTCCACGGTAATATGGCTCCCAAGCCTGTTTTTCTTGCCTCGGTCACTATAGTCTTCTGAACGTAAGTCCTAAATAGCAGGACGCGCTTCGACGTCCGAAATAAATACATCGACATCGAACGTATAGCTATATTTGAGATTCTCAATAAAATAGGTGCACCTTCCTCAGCGCTCAAAGCGAGACTGACGTAGAGCTGTCGCGCGACTGTCGTCGTGTGTGCGCGTGCACGGCGTCACTAGACGTGGCGACAAGTAGCGAGCGCGCGCGACGCCCCTAGCTTGTCGTCGCGTCTCTGCGACTCTGATGCCAAGTGTGCGAAGCTTTGAACAACATTTATGAAATTGTCGGCCGCAGCCTGTCTTCGCGTCTAGTCACCGAGCTGTCGCTGTCGTGTGTCGCCTAGTGTGCCTCTAGGGTTATACGTCTTATAAAAGGAAACTGAACACTTTCCATTAGTGCCCCAAAAACGTTCACCGCTCGAAGTTACAAAAGACTATACTCCGTTCAAAATAACATTAGACGTTTAAGAAAACCTTTTTTACGGTCTATTCAACCGTTTTGACTTTTATTACATTGGTAGTATGGCAAATGGCGGCTGCAGTAAATAGTTGGTATTGTAACCACTTTTTTGCTTTTAATGTCATCCCTAAGCCTACGGTATAGAAGTTGAATCGGTTGAACAGAGAGTAAAAAAGTTTCTTTAAATGTTTAATGTTATTTTGAATGGAGTATAGTCAAGAATCAACTACATCTCGTACTCTATCTATAGAATGTTTTTCTCGTAAATAAATGTGATTTGGTTTGCACATGGGCTGTTTCTGTAGTTAGAGCTAAGTTATGCGAAACGCACAGGTTCTACACAAAATGTTGCCATATAATCCACGAATAGGTAATCTGGTAGGTTTATTGTGTAGTGATTTTTTACATTAAAACCAATGTTTAAATAAATGGTGGCAGATTGTGTATTATCTCAAAACATCGTATACAAACATTTCAAATAAAAGTGATACAATTGTTACTTGGTTATTCTTCAAATCTTTTGATGAATTTTCATATGGAGTATCAAAAATTTCACCTTTTCTAAAACAGTATCTTCTGAATGATAATCTTGATACGTTTACCGCTGCCGGTTTTACATCTTCTTCAACCCATGCTTCATAATAAGCATAGAAGTACGGTATGATAACGGACTTACCGATGAGCATCCAAACCATAACGAAGAATAGTGTTAGAAGTATGACTTGACAAAACATATAGAAGTAGTATGGGAAGATGATGGGATCTGGTGTTGTTAGTTTTGTGATTTTGCAGACTAACCATTGTATCATCATCCAATAGACAAGACACTGGTTTGTTCCCGCACATAGTGACACACAACAGTCCCATAATCGCGCTCCGAGAATGTATGGAAAGCAGAATACATCCCACCAATTATATCCGAATACTTCCTCTATCTGCGCATGGAACTCCTCCCCGTGTACCTCATCACACCGGAACCGCTCCGGACGCTTCTTCTTCTTCTTCCCTCCCATATTTGAGTTTTTTTCTTCTTAAACTATAATTTTTCTTTCACTATAGACTTCTACTCATAATTTGAGATGAATAAATGATGATTTATTCATGTGTATTAAATATAAAATTATTAATATATTAATTTAGATGTCGGCATTACAAATTCTACCGTCATTCATTAGCAATGATGACTGACTGACTGGTTGGCAAATTGACAAATACTGACATCGAAGTGTCATTTAATCATTTTTAACTTCGAAAATTCGCTAAAGGTAACTGCTCTTCGCGCAGCGTACACACTTGCGGAAAAATATTTATATAGGGTGTGCACTTTTTCATTTTAAAATAAAAACAAGTATTTTATGATAGAGTTGTGATATTTTTATTGTATTGTAAAGGAGACATGTTCCGATGGTATCTCACCGATGACGCGTTGGATTTCCGATTTGAGCTCAGGAATTGTTTCGGGTGTATTCGCATAAACTTTTCAAACTAGAATGTAAATATGCAATCTTTCACGGATCACGTTAGGGTGACAAACCAACATCGAGCTATGCTGCACTGTACTGCGCTGTGCTGTGTTTCTTAAGCTACGGTTTTTTTAACAATCAACATCAAGCTGTGCTGCGCTGTGCTGTGCTGAGTTTCAAAAGCTACGTTTTTTTTAACAATCAACATCAAGCTGTGCTGCGCTTTGCTTAGTTCAGTATTAAAAGTAATCAGCAGCTCGTGTAGTCGTTTATCTCGTCAAAAATGACTTTGTTTTCAAAAAAACGTAAACATTACGACATAGTTGAATCCGATGAAGATGAAACTCGTTCATTCTTGTTTGTTTGTGCGCGCATACACTAGTGCTAGCTTCTCGAGAGTGAGAGAGACGTCTGAGGGCGATGGAGGAGCACGCTGCGTGCTCCATGTTTGAAAAACCTAGCACAGCTCGACACAGCGCAGCATGGCAGAGCTCCATAAAAAACATAGCACAGTTCGGCTCAGCACGGCGGGTAGCGCGCCTCGCTCGAGACTGCTGCGTTTTTAAACAGAGCGTAGCCTCACGCAGCGCAGCACAGCATGGTTTGTTTGTATCCTCATTAAAATATTAGACGAGCGAGTTGACCAAACATAGCACAGCGCAGTACAGCGCAGCATAGCTCGATGTTGATTTGTCACCCTTATAGTTTTGTTGCAAGTTGCATCTGTCGTGTCGTACTTGGCAATGAACTTTGACTTTTATGGAACATCATGAGCATCCAAAGTGGGGCAGGGTCAGGGGCTTGGCTGGTCTCAGTTTATTCTATATCGAAAGTTTTATTTTTCTCAGATGATAAAACGCTGTTTGACGTTAAAGACTCTTTTTTTTATGTAACCCATACTTTTTCAGTTGGTCAAAGGCCTGTCTCAACTTTTTCCAGGTATTCTTTTCTCGAGCAACCTCGAGCGAGCTCTTGCAAAGACTGGTATGTGAAGTGTAAACGAGTGATGTCAAAATTATCGAGCTCGTTTCGCTCGGTCTTGAATACGATCTTATTTTTTTTGGAGTTTTATGCATGTCGCTTTCCATCAGGTGAGATAGCGGTCAAGCGCGAACCTATCAATAATATAAACAAAAAGAGTCAACAAAATATCCCCTGTGTTTGTATGAAAGTTTAATAAAGCCTAACCTTCGAGTTTCAATACACCAGTCGTTCCCCGCTCGTTCATACTCTTTCTCCAGGAAAATGGAAACTCCAATAAGAGCGTCCCACGGTAGTCTCCCGCCGCGATATTTAGATTATACATGCGTTACTATTCTAAGTAGTACATCCCTTTCGCACTCATGGCCGCCTCGCAACACGTCCGCTTGGGTGGATGCATGTTGCAGTTGCGTGGAAATCTCTGACGAGTACAACGCGAATTACTTTGATTATTACCGAAGCAGTAGTATTAATAACATTAGGTTTCGTACTCTCTAAGTGTGAATTATTGTGAACTTATATAATAGTAGAGGATACGGTTGAGAACGACCTTCACCGGTCTGTTTAATGGATGAAACCTATTTTATGATAAATTTAGTATATTAAATAATATAACGCGGGTGGGTTGCCTGAGAAATTCCTGGCCAAACAATTTTTTTTTTTTTTTTAAATGCACCGGTGTTTTTAACGAATAAATTTAATACTAACCGAAAGCGTGAAGCCTTTAGAACATAAAAATGTTGGGTTGCCTATTTGTTTCCTGGCATAGCTATGGGTTGCCAGGTATAAACAGGTATGTATAAACAGGTGTGTTTTTTTTTATATACAACAAATTCTATATCAAAATAAACGCGGTTTCATTACGAATACGATTTTATAGTGTTGTCTGCAAAAAAATCTGGTATGGACACAGAACAGAAAATACAGGGGTATGGATAACGGTTGTGCATTTTTCTAAAAATAAAATAAATTTTTAATTTTTAATTAATAATAGTCTAGCCAGGAATTTCTTAGGCAACCCACCCGCGTTATACTATTTAATACACTAAATTTATAATAAAATACGTTTCATCCATTAAACAGACCGGTGAAGGTCGTTCTTAATCGGATCTTAGACTATAAGTACAGTAGTCACAAAGTGGTTTCACTTCAAACGGTCCCCTGAGATAAGTACCCCTATTAAAGGATATTTAGCAAGTACGGTAAAATGGGGTGAAAAGAAACTCAAGGACGAATAGAAACAAAACTTCAAAGGATATTTTCGCGATATTTGAATATTTTTTGCAGCATTTAACTATATTAATTTATTAATGAATTGATATTTTAAAAAGTCGATGCTTTGTTAGAAGGCGATAATAATGTATCAAAGTGAAAAAAAAAAAAGTTTTGTTTTTTTCTAACCCCGCTTTTATAATCACCCCGTTTTACGGTAACAAAAAGACGTTTCGCAGATTGGAGATTATTATTATAGGATTCCATTAACAAAACCTTCTATAACAAAAGTAATTATCATTACAGGATAGAACTGCGAACCTGAAGAAGTGAGAGTCTCTGGAGTTGCATCAAAAAGTTCACTCTTCTTAAAACAGTATTTCCTAAAAGACAGTCGCGTAGCGTTTTTCGGCTTTTGAGTTTTATAATCATCAACAAACGCTGAATAAAAAGCTTTAAAAAGCGGAAAAACTACAGTTTCTCCAACATAGAACCACAGGAATATGAATAGTATAGTCATAAGAATAACTTGGCAGAACATGTAGAAGTAATAAGGAAAAATCATGGGGTCTGGTGTTGTGGCGCGGGTGATTTTACAAATACACCATTGTATCATTAATAAGAAAATCACAAATTGATTTAGGCCTGTACATAATGATATGCCGAAGTTGCAAATCTTCGTACATATAATATAGGGAAAACAGAAAATCTGCCAGCACGTATAGGGGTCTGCATCATTTAATGAATTTTGTTGGAAATCGGGGCACGGTGGGTCACTAGCTTTACACTTCACCATCTTTGAGTTTTACTCTTGCCTCTTAAATCTCATAATATTATTTCTTGTTAAGAGTAAGAAGATACGCTTGATGGAATTCGGCAGGAAATATAGCACTTGATGTAAAAAGGTGTCTGAAACAAACAAAATTCGTTTTTAAGAGAAGTGAACTCACTAAATACAAAGATGGCACAACACCTCATCGTCATCATCATCAGCCTTTTTAATGTTCCCACTGCTGGGACTTAGGCCTCCTCTCCAGAAGAGGGAATGGGCCGTTATCCACCACGCGGGCCCGGAGCGGGTTGGTAAATGTCACATGTCTTCGAATTTTTGGTTTTTGGACATGCCGGTTTCCTCACGATGTTTTCCTTCACCGTTTTGAGAGTAGTGGTGATGAAATAAATTACACAAAGTAATGCGTCTGGCTGGGAACCCGCGGCCTACAACTCGTAAGTCGGGGCCACCTACATACCTACCTACTACCTATAATAATATACTAATTCTGTACGTCAGAGGTAAACAACAGTAGGTACGTGCCAAAAAGTAAATTTTACAGGAGAGGCAAAAATGCGCGGATAGAAACTATATATGTATTTTTGACATAGTTGCTTTAAAGATATTGAAACAAACTCAATTGTATTTTTTATAATTTATGTGTATTACACATAATTACAATAAAGTTTAGAACAATATTAAGTGCGCGTAAAGCTGAGGAGTAAACAATCTTATCATCATTTTAAGTCCTATATCCGATATGTTTTTGTCATATACGATTGGATATTTCTCTTGTTAGGTATATTTCGTAGGATTTGATGCCCTATACCATTACGTAGAACTAGTTCTTACGACTATAACAGTGCAAAAAATCATATTTTCAAAAAAGTGGAGTTACTATTGTTTACCTCTGAGGTACAGAATTGTACTATAATATAAGTACTATTCTTTGGTTGGGAAGAAACCACAGCAAACTAGCTGATGAAAGTTTTATTATGAAATATGATAAAATAAATGAATATAAATCCGAAACATTTCAAAATAATTTTTTTAGGAGCTAGTTGACCTTTTGAATACCGTAATTAGAGACACAATAGAAAAACAATGAATGAGCGAACGCCCGCCGGTGTTCGCTTGGAGTGAAGGTATCCAAGGCGCGTACTCTTTACAGTTGCCATAACGGATCTTGAGCGGTTGCGCAGAAGTCAAATATTCAGTCTCTATAGTTGTGCGAAGTGAGACGCGGGGGTGGGGAGTGTCAGTGTCGCCGCGCCATCGCGTCATAAACGTCACTCCTCATTCGTTCCCTGCGTTGCTGCATGTATCTAACAATGAAGACAATTGACTCGCCAATGTATGCTGCTATGCTATGCTATGCTATACTGTACGCTGCGATTGCTGTGAATTCGGGCGTGCGAGTGCGGTTTCACGTTATACCTATTATAAGCTCGTCAAATGTAATTATATATCCACATTTTTTATTTAACTTTTGCACCCTCTTCAACACAGTGTAACTGTGTTTCTTTTGATTTTATTAGTGTTATAGAGTAATACTGATAAAGAATAACGACAAGGAAACAATAAAAAAGGTAAGAAATACGAAGGAACGTGCGTTGAACGCCCGTCTGACTCCCGCCTTAGAATAAGTGCTCTTTCACTTTTGCAGAATGAGGCGTACTCGGTCTATATCAACAGCAACTAGCGACAGAGTATAGTTAAGCAGCGACTTGTTGAACGCAAGAATGTTTAATTATACTAAAGTATTCGGGTTACAATTAATTCAAGAACTCACCTTGAATGCTATCGGGTTATAGGAAACGCACAGTACCGCTTCGTAGTACCATAACTAAACGAATTACCTTTGGCAAACGGGTGGAGGCACCTGCTGTGATGAGATGTAAACTTATATAAAACATGCAGAGAAATAAACAAAATTAATATGATGATGTGATTGTTGATAGAATATAAAAATGAAGTTTTTATTGATTAATTGAACTGTCAACCCTGGAGCAACAAAAAAAAATTGTCTATGTTTTTCCTGAATTTGACAGTTGTTTACCTGTCATTTATTAATTGTTTATGGTTAGTTCCATGCTAGTTCGTCTTCTATACATTGGAAAATTTCGAGCGTCCGCATTGCCATCTATCCGCCAGACCCCGTACTTTTTCGAATGAAAAATGCGTTCCAAATGAATATAATTTTATTCATGTTATTTTAAATTACTGGTGAAAAAAAAAACAATAATTATTACTTTTTTTTCCTATTTAATAAACTTATTATTTCTATAAACAAAACAAGTAACAATAATAATTCAAAATGAAACGAACGCGTCCATAAAAATGCACTGTTTGTTTTCTGTCATGGCCGCCACAGAGTACTTTGCAGTGTTGCCAACTTAGCACTTTCAGTGCTAGATTTGGCACTATTTTCACAAGGCCAGCACTGAAATCGAACATACAGCACCTAGCATTCAATCTAGCACTATTTGATAGTCAAGCGAAATTTTCAGATACTAATAAAACGCACACACGCACAGCATGCGTGCAGTATAACAAACACATTCGTATTACTAACACATAGATTTATTATCTATGGAATTACACATAGACAATGAGTTTTTGGTGGGATTTCTTCGTGTAATGTTCAGTGACTGTTATTTGCAAATTGACTCATAGTGGATATTTAGAAATCCTCGTCTGGCGACGCTAGCTCGCTCAGTAGCTGGAGGCAGGAGCGTGTGAGACCGGATAGTGGTGTGATTAGTGTGGTGCGAGGTTGGCGAGGCACTGGCCAGGATATTCTTCTACAAGCTTGTCTTTTTTTTTTGTTGTTTGTAAATATGTATGATTAAAAATAATAATTTTAACAGTTTTTATGTAAATTTTACTCATGTGATTTTATTTCTTATAGCACTATTTTTGGAAATCCATAGCAATCTAGTACTATTTGAGAAGATTTTTAGCACTCACTGGTGGTATAGAGTTGGCAACACTGGTACTTTGTAACATATTGAAAATGGCCGCCATAACGAGACTAATAATCCTTGTGTTTTTCGAGTGCTATTTACAGTGGTTTGAGCTTTGTTTCCTCTATAAAACAAGAAACACAATAATAGACTGTGGTGTTCTGAAAGTATTCTTGACATACGCGTGAAGATAGGCCCTCCGGAAGGATTTTGAAACGTAAGTATATCTTAGTTTAACATTTTACACAATGCCTAAAAATATTCTTTGTGTTCCTGGATGCCAAATCATCGTATCAGATAAATTTTTCTAGTGGATTTGGATGGCTAACTAAATTATAACAGTACGTACGATCCTTACGTCGAACTTCAAGGTTAAGCAAATCTTTCTGAAGTTGCTCCATGATTTGTACCTACATCAAGAGATTTTACCATACTTCAGAAAGAATGTAAAGTTGTTGCTCCCAGCTGTTATACTTAAGGTTTGTCTGATTGTTAGAAGTCAGAATTTCTGATACTACATCATGTTACCCAATAACCTACTGTGATGTAGAAGTTGCTCCATATATAATACTTAAAGTTATGGTTAAATTGGAAGCGAGTCCCATTAAAGCTGGGAAAAAATAAAATAAAAATGGTGTTTTCGTTGCCTAATGTTCCAATTAGGCGTGTGTAACTCTTTACTGAATCAACTCTCTGTTCACATTTTAGTGTTTCGAAAGATTGGAATATCAGTAATGTTTTAAATGCATCATTTGGAACAATTGGAACACTGAAACACTCTTTAAGAGAGCAGTCTTTTTAAAATTCAAATTTAAACGTAAATAGTGTAATATAATTAACGTCCTGAACTAAAAACATCTGCTTTATATTATTCTCAAATCAAAATTCAATTAAACATAACTTATAATTTGACGCAACTTAACAGACCATGATTCATAACATTTGTATCCTGTGAGTCGATATTTTAAATGTCCCGTTTGTATCTTTGAGCTGATGTTCCAAATGTTCCAACATCGGAAGATGTTTCAAATGTTCCGATTGTTTCTTTTGAGCTGATGTTTCAAATGTGCCGTTTGAATCTTTTGAGCCAATGTTCCAAATGTTCCGTTTGTATCTTGCGAGTCGATGTTTCAAATATTTCAAATGATACATAAAACTGTTTCGGATCATTTTGAGTCAGATGCAAATGTTCTAATCGCAAAGATGACACACTTTTCCCACGCCTAGTTCCAATAAAGTTGTTTTTGTATTTTCAGATGTATCTGTATAACTTTCCAAATACTGAAACATTTGCAGAAAAGTTCTAAGTTTGGGTGAAGAGTGTTGGAGGTGATATTACAAGTCTGGAGAATACTACTGTCCAAAACACACAAAGAATTTGCTGTTGGCACTATGAGATACAGTTTCTGTATCCAAATAATAGACTTAGCAAATTGACTGTCCCGACCTTGATTTTACCTACAGAAAATATTGCAGGTACCTACTTAACCAAATATTAAAATAACTTCTAAAAGTCCACCCCACACAGTCCAGTCCACTCCTGTCCTATAAGGGTTAACCTTTCAATCGTGAGAATTAGAGACACAATAGAAAGACAACAGGTGCGCGAACACCAGCGTTGGCTTGGGGATTAATGAATAAAAACGCGTGTGTTGCTTGTTATGCTTTAATAACCACAAATTGTTGGTTATGGGCTATGCCTCTTTGAGCAATTTATTGTTTCACCTTGGCTCTCAAAAGAGTGTAGGAAAATATTGTGAGAAAACTGAGAAATCCACCAACATATGCTAGGCCTGAATGGTTGATTGCAGCCCACTGTCTCTAATCTGACAACTGATCTGGACTCACCATTTAAGATGTTCCACCTATGTTCTAGCAGTAGTACCGTAATCTTATAATATTAAATTTCAGAACATAATTTTTTATGACAATCTACAAACTACAATTTCATTGATTCCAGATAGCTGACTATCTACTCCAATCTCAAGAAGCTTCATTGTTGAATCCTGTTCAATGCTCTACAACGACAACAATAGGAACTGTTGAACATCCTCTCAGTGGTATGTAACTAATTGTATTTATCTACACAGCTACACTAATATTATATAAGTAAAATATTGTTGTCCCTGCGTATATAAAGACATGTCCAAAATATATATTTTTTCTTATTTCATTATTTACTTTGTTTAATTGACGAATAATGGCCGGTCAATCCAAGCACTTAGGTTGAGATGCCACCTTTATTTTCATATAACTTTTGAATTATTATACCACAAAATCGAGAATCAATTCAACAATTATTCTACAAACAAAAAAATAACAAATAATATTGACGGTCCTTACGTATATAAAGACATGTCCAAAATATCATTTTTTTATTATTTACTTTGTTTAATTGATATCAATTAAATATTTAAAGAAAATATTTAATTAAAAAAATATATTTGATATTAATTGATATTTGTTAATTATCATTATTGATAATTATAATTATCATTTCAATATTTTTTTTATACACGTAAGGACCGTTAATATTATTTGTTATTTTTTTGTTTGTAGAATAATTGTTGAAATGATTCTCGATTTTGTGGTATAATAATTCAAAAGTTATATGAAAATAAAGGTGGCATCTCAACCTAAGTGCTTGGATTGACCGGCCAAAGGGCTTTCTAAAAAAGATATCATGGTCCTGAAACGCAAAGGGCAACTGTTTGAATTTAGTCAATAAAAGTCTGACACAACTTCTTGCACTGCCCTAGACCAGAATAAGTCACTGGATTATATTCCACGATTAAAAAAACGTACCAAGGATAATCATGGGTGAATCCTTACTTCCTTACTAATATTATAAAAGTGAAAGTGAGTTTGTTTGTTTGTTTGTTACGTCTTCACGCCTAAATGGCAAAACCGATGTTGATGAATTTTGGTACTGAGATAGTTGGGGACGTTGGAGACGGACATAGGCATAATTTAAAAAAATAGTGAGAAAAGGGGGAGAAAGAGGTGGGCGAAGCCGCGGGTAAAAGCTAGTATTATAAAAGCGAAAGTGAGTTTGTTTGTTTGTTACGTCTTCACGCCTAAATGTCAAAACCGATATTGATGAATTTTGGTACAGAGATAGTTAGGACCCTGGAGAAGGACATAGGCTAATTTTTTCACGCAGGCGAAGCCGCGGGTAAAAGCTAGTATTTATCATAATTTGATATGATTTTGTAGCATTTGAGAGTAGTCAAGGGCCAAGCGCCCGAAAAGTGCCATAAAACAGTGACTTTCTGAGGCCTACTTCTCCGTAACGGCTAGGTCAATTGGTTTGAAAAAAATATATGTTTATTATAGATTCATGAACAATAATATCAACATGTGATTTTTTCCTGCGATTAATACTTTTGTCTAAAAAAAATATTTAGCAATTTCGCAACTTTTCGCAACTTTTCCCTACTCCTTCGAAACGGCTTGGATCTTTAGAAACATTTTCACACATAAAAATTGGTGGTTAAATATTCTTCAAAGTGAACATAGCCTATGTAAATCAATCAATATTTTGCAAAGAGAATCGTTTTAAAGCGCTTTCCGGGCGCTGCTGGCCGCAAATGAATACACAGATTTGCGTACTGCCGCCTAGGTGAGAGTTGCGTCCACATAATTTCGGCCAGATCGTTCAAGGGACTATATGCCTTAATAGACAAAATCAAAGTCTAATGAAAGAATCTGAATGCCATTATTCGTTACATCACTAATATTTATTTATGGGGGTAGTAAAAGTACTAACCTTACTCAAATACAATAGGCTTCAGTGGCACGCGGCACTAGTGGGTAATCAGTTGTACAAAAGTCGCATAAAAATTATTTGTTTGTTTGTATGTTCGATTTAACTCAAAAATTCATTCACCATTAAAAAGTAACATAGACATATTTTTAAAAATAGAGTACTTACCTTTTTTATGGTGGGAAAAATCATCCAATGACGTCCCCCGCTCTTGGGCGGAGCGGAAGATAGTGTCAGACTCTTACTGACTTAAAGCCCACCCCGTTCCTTCTAGCCTTCATAGCGGGGCTCGAGCTGTCTTTCGAAACTAACCCTGGCCCCAGTAGGCTTCGACCCAGCTGGGTCCCTGCTGTTGCTGACAAATCCTTGAGGCGCGCGGGAACAGTGCGCGCCGTCGACGACTTGGGCTTGGTCCGGACAGTAACCGGACGGCCGGACAGCGAGCTACCCATTGCTCACTGTCCGCAAACCCGCGCCTACGGTGGCTGGAAATCGGGATCGGAATCCCGGCGGCGCGGCGGCGGCGAGAGCGCCGTTGCCTGAGAGTCCCTACCTAAAGTGGTTTTAACTACTGTATGTTATGTCATGTCGTCTCGCTAGCTTTAAGTAAATTAGCTCTGCCTGTTCTGATCACTGATTATTAACCTATGAGTAATATTAGTATTATTCTCCGTATTGGGTAAGTGTTGACAGTTTGATTGTTTCTCATATTTGATACCTTCTTGTGAAAATATGTTTCTTCATCTTTTTGATGATCACTTTGAATTGTGTAAGATAGCGCTTCACAACCTTTCTCTGAGCTTTGTAAACCCCGTATCTGATAGTAGACCATTACGCATATTTGTCTTAAACGCAATTAAAAGTACGTCCTACAACACTACTTGAGCTGCACGTCTACTACTCGAGAAGCTCTGCTGTTAAACCTTGCTGGTATGTTACTAAAGATCCTGATTCAGGATAATTCGTTTAAATTTATTTTATTTTATTTCGTTTTACTTTTCAGCTCCAAGTCCACTGGTTCGAGACTGCAACCACCTACTACTCGACAAGCTCTGCTGTTAAACCTTGCTGGTATGTTACCAATGATCCTGATTCAGGATAATTCGTTTAAACTTATTTTATTTTACTTTTCAGCTCCAAGTCCACTCGTTCGAGACTTTGTTGTTTTTAGGGTTTCGTAGCTAAAAACCGGAACCATTATAGATTCGTCATGTCTGTCTGTCTGTCCGTCCGTATGTCACAGCCACAGAAACTATAAGAGCTATACTGATGAAACTTAGTGAGTAGATGTATTCTGTAACTGCATTAAGATTTTCACACAAAAATAGAAAAAAAAAAACAATAAAATTTGGGGGTCTATAAATAGAACTGAAACTCAAAAAAAAATTTTCCTCAAACCCTCACGTGTGGGGTACGTATGGGTAGGTCTTCAAAAATGATATTAAGGTTTCTAATAAGAATTTTTATATTATGTTACTTGCTGCAACGGAAACCTTCATGGGCGAGTCTGACTCGCACTTGGCCGGTTTTGTGATATTGACACAATAAAATGCCTCAAAAGACGTGTTGTATTCCTACTTGCGCTTCGTCACTTGGTACAGGTTAGTTCCTTATTATTTACCTTTAATTAGGCTTGCCGGCCGGTGATAACTAAGTACAGATGCCAGCAACAAATTACTACTGTTACTACAATCTATCAGTTTCTTTAATAGATTTTCAACTTTATCTCTAAAATATTAGGTTCAAGGTTAGTTGAGGAAATCTGACAGTTTCGGGAAGCTTGACCTGCTGGCGTCTGCACATTACATTGTATTTACGTTGTAACAGGTTGGAAAAAGATTGCCCTATCTCGCTAGGACACCACGGTAGGGCAAATCAGTTGCTACACCAACGACATGTATAGACGACATTATTCTATCAAAAAATTAGATGGCGGCAACCGAATCACCTGCTGGTGGCTTAACTAACAAAAAATATAATGCCTTGGCCATTCAAAAACAAAGATGATGTTTGAAACTGCATGTTTAATGCAATGCAACTCTAGATTAGCTTGTACTTGCAAATAAATTGTGTCATACTCTGCAGCAGAGCCACCACTTTAAAAGTCGATCAATTATATCTTAAAATGATGTACGTCAAACGTACATAATGTACGCATACAGTCATTACTGTACGTGCATTAGGTAATGATAAAATAGAGATTGATTGTGGCTCCGCTACAGAGCATACTCTCTAGCAGAGCCACACAGAACTTTAAACTCAGGAAAGACAAACGCTACTGAATTTTGATAAAATCTGTTGTACGAACAGTGTTTATTGCGTACGTGTTGAAAAATACCATTATTATATAGCGGTTTTATTTATTTCACTTTTTTAAGTTTTCATAGAAAGCGCCTGATTATTTACACAATATGTTTTGCAGCTGGTGCTATATTTGTGATTAGGCGCTCAACCATAAATATTATGATACAGGAGAATATTATTTTTTACATAGGTAATATTACTAGATTTGTTTACTTTTCCAATATGCACATGCACCTATTATACTCGTACTTACCTACCTACAAGTATTATATTATCAACCTATTTTCCATGGTTTTGTTTATTATTATTTTTTGACATTTTATTCAACCTACAGTAAATTATGTCAGCAAAATATAAATAAAAAAAACCGGCCAAGAGCGTATTGGGCCACGCTCAGTGTAGGGTTCCGTAGTGTCCCGTCCGTCACAATAAGTGTACTCACTTATGAGTTTAAAAAAATGCTTGCATATACGATTATACTACAAACCTAGTCCAGAAATTGTTTTGTACAACCTTTTTGTCTTTTTTGTACAAAAACTGTTCTTTCCATCAAGTTCAAAATGATTTTCCTAAAAAGTCCTTTTAAAGTTCTACTTTTCAGATTATTTTCATATTTTCTAAACGTATGGTTCAAAAGTTAGAGGGGACACACATTGTTTTTTACTTTTGGAGCGATTATTTCCGAAATTATTGACATTATAAAAAAATGATTGTAGTAAACCCCTCTTCATTTTTAAATACCTATCCAACAATATATCACACGTTAGGGTTGAAATTAAAAAAAAAATAACTTCCCACTTTACATATAGGGGGGCTACCCTAATAAAACATTTTTTTCCAATTTTTAAATTACCACTTTGTCGGCGTGATTGATATACATATTGGTACCAAATTTCAGCTTTCTAATGCTAACACACACACGGTCACAGAGATTAAGTGAGGACGGACAGACGGACAGACAGACATGGCGAAACTATAAGGGTTCCTAGTTGACTACGGAACCCTAATAGAATAATATTTTTTGTTCTTTCTTTTAATATTTTTTTTTTGTATAGAATAATAATTAATAACAAAATATATGTAAAAACTGAAATAAATCAAGAATTTACATTTTATTTTAGTGTAATGTGTTTTAATAACAGTGAATTAACATTATGAATTATATTATGTCTTCATTTGTTGTTTCAAAAATAGTATGTTTTTATTAAATTTTGCTGTGCACCGATTCCCAGGATTTGCCATGAAAGAGAACAATAACGTCTAACAATTTCCACATGCTCTCCAGCGTCTATATATCAGTAGATGGGAATTAACTACAACGTTGCACTTAACTGGAACAGCCTTACGGGCCATATGGTCGTAGCATTCCCATTCAGAATTACGCCGTAGACAATTAGTTTTATAATGACCAACACCCCCTGAATTTGGAATAAATTCAACTACTGCTGCTAATATAAACATTTTGTCGCATAGCAGCAATTCTTTTGGAATATCACTTAAAGGCATAGTCATATCTAATTTAAAAAAAAAATAAATGATCGGAAATGAAATATTCTGAGGTTACTTTTCCAGTACAATTATGGTTTTTGCAATTGGTGACTTCGCTTACCAACATAGATGGTGCCGATTCATTTAATGAGGCCGGACTACCATCTGATATCATTAATAATTTAATATATTTAAAGGAAGAATCGAAACTTTTCTTATTACTCGCATTTCACATTTAGAACAAACTTGAAAAAGCTGTACTAAAAACGTCGTCGATCAAATTTTTTTCTAGCACAAAAGTAACGTTACAATTACAATCAATTAATTCAACATGTACTTGTATCATAGATTGATAACGTTTTCGTAAGATTTCTGTTCTACTTTTTAAACAATTTACATTAATATCTTTATGTACCAAAGCAAAAACAAGCCTCGAAAAAGCCGAACTTTATATGTAATAGATATAAAAATATTTATGTAATCACTACAATGACTAACAAAGCGTTAAGTATGGCATCAAAAGCACATGTATTTCAGGACGAAAAGGCTTGGGATTGACCTGCTCCAGTACCTTCTACAACTGTTGTTATTTTTATTTTTCTTCTTTTTGTATTTTTAATTATTTTTATTTTCAAATGTGCTTTTTCTTTTTATTTTATTTGTTTTTTTACAATTTGACATTGGAGATTATTTTTATTTTACGAAATGACATGTATACATTTTATGTACTTAAAGTATTTTTTTTTTCTTTGACATAAATATTTACTTTGCTAAATATTTTGTAAACTATCAATTTGCTTACCTATATTATTGTAAATATGAGGACTATATTGATCGCTTTTACTTTTCTTTTCAGTAATTTTAACGTATGTCTGGCAATTTGAGTGTTTTCTGCGGCCTACCCAAATGTCTCTTTAGTACTAGGCGCTATAATGATTGATGCCCACTGTTGGACATATGCCTCCTCGCGATAATGACCTATGCCCACTGTTGGGCATAAGCTTCCCCCAAGTGTCACCACCTAGGCGCTATAATGATTGATGCCCACTGTTGGCCTCATAAACTAGTGCGCCTCACCATCAGATTGCGTCATCTAGTTTATATTAATTTAAAAAAAAAGTACGCATTTGAAAAAAACAAACATGAAGTATTCGGTTCTTTTCATATTTTTCCGTTTTTTTTCGGTTTTATTGGAAAAATACATGAAATTTATAATTTATAAATTTCTTGAAAGTTTCGAATGTTACATTGAATAAAACAACAGTATTTGAAAGAAACGGGAATATTCCCTGTTTTTTCAACGCTACACCAGCTGCAAAACATATTGTGTAAATAATCAGGCGCTTTCTAAGAAAACTTAAAAAAGTGAAATAAATAAAACCGCTATATGTATAATAATGGTATTTTTCAACACGTACGCAATAAACACTGTTCGTACAACAGATTTTATCAAAATTCAGTAGCGTTTGTCTTTCCTGAGCTTAAGTTCTGTGTGGCTCTGCTAGAGAGTATGCTCTGTAGCGGAGCCACAATCAATCTCTTATTTTATCATTACCTAATGCACGTACAGTAATGACTGTATGCGTACATTATGTACGTTTGATGTACATCATTTTAAGATATAATTGATCGACTTTTAAAGCGGTGGCTCTGCTGCAGAGCATGACACAATAAATTGCACTAGCACTTGATAATATAAACAATAATCTTTTAGTATTAGGAAAATTACCTTCCACTTTGAACTATCACACATCACTAATAGTTTCAGTTATTAAAAGATAAATGTTATTTTGTATTCTTCATTATCAACACTCCAGGCAATTTGTTGGCTGGACCAAAATTTATGTACATTACTATCATTGTAACTATACTTCATCTGTTTAAATAGTTCACTAAACGTAGGTAATCGTGATAAATGTCTTTGTATTTAATAAATTGTATAAAAGACATACAATTTTTTCTTTAACTTAGTTAATTTCTTAACATCGGTTTAAGCAAATACCTAATTGTAAACATTTTTAGACAATTTTTTGGATAAAAGAGATGTTAAGATTGTTTACATTTAGTTAACCACCTAATACCGATGGAGTATAGTAATAATATATGTATAATGCAGAGGGTTAAATTTATTACAATATTTTTCCATTTTATTGTTTGCAATTTAGCTTTTAGATTGTAATTAAATTTCGTATTTTATTAATAGGTGCAGTGCTACATGCTTTCCCAAACGCTTCAACTGAAAGTAACAAGTTTAAAACATGGGCTGTCAATGCTGGTCTTGATGATGATGATTTTATATTTAAAAACAGATGAATCTGCCATCTTCATTTTGAAAAAAAAATATCATTATCCGAAAAACAGATTAAGTAAATTGGCTGTACCGACGCTGCATCTTCCAGGTATTGGGCATATTTTTTTTTATATATATATTTTTTATTTAAGTGATTGTTTTAATCTCCTCAATATTTAAATAAATATGGCACCAATGGACAGTTACTACAACTGTACTGTGTTTCTATAGTCAGTTAACACACATCTATAGGTCCTATGTATCGTAGTGTTGGTATCAGCAGACAACAAACACTCGGGAGATTTTTTTAATGTTTCCTGTATGTCAATTTTTAGGTTGGTTAACTTTACGTGACATGGGAACTTGATTTATAAAATGAGTAGCAAAACTCCTGACAAACAATACTACTAATGAAATTTCAAAACAATGCGGTTTAATTTAATCTGCATGGAAATAACAACTTGTATTAATTTGATTTATTTTGATAAGGATTAGATTTTTTTGTGTTAACAATGTTTTCTAATCTAATGTATTCATAATCTTTGCCAGGTGCTCCGTCGAGTTCTGCCTCCAATAGACCTGAGCCCATAGTTGTTGATGATGTACAGCTCACTGCAAGTACCAGTAGCTACAGTGACGTGGTTTTAAGTAAGTAAATTATGACATTGTATAAAATAAAATGATTAAAGAGATATTGTTAGTTTGTCTAAACAGACTAATATGAGGAATTATAAGTCTGACTTATATTGTGAGTTTGAGATCTAGATAATATAAATATCTTAATTTCCTCAATATTCAAATAAATTTGTCACTAATTGACAGTTTTAGCGCTACAGCCACTTTACACATCTTGTATTAATTTGATTTTTTTGAAAAATTTTTGTGTTAACAATGTTTTCTAATCTAATATATTCGTAATATTTTCCAGGTGCACCGTCGAGTTCTGCCTCCAATAGACCTGAGCCCATAGTTGTTGATGATGTACAGCCTATCGCAAGTACCAGTAGTTACAGTGACGTGGTTTTAAGTAAGTAAATTATGACTTTGAATAAAATAAAATGTTTAAACAGATATTGTTCGTTTGTCTAAACAGATTAATATGAGGAAGTATCAGTTTGACTTAAATTGTGAGTTTAAGATCTAGAAAATATAAATATCTTAATTTCATCAATATTCAAATAAATTTGTCACCAATTGTCAGTTTTAGCGCTATAACCACTTTACACATCTTGTATTAATTTGATTTTTTTGTTAAAGTTATGATTCTTTTTGTGTTAACAATGTTTTCTAATCTAATGTATTCATAATCTTTTCCAGGTGCACCGTCGAGTTCTGCCTCTAATAGACCTGAGCCCATAGTTGTTGATAATGTACAGCCCGCCGCAAGTACCAGTAGCTACAGCAAACTTATTAAAAGTAAGTAAATCACTATATAGATTACATTTAATAATATTATTAACCGCGTCGCCGGAGGCCGTAGGCCCAGGAGGAGATGGCGTGGCGATTTGGACACCTACCTTAGGGATTGGCCAGAAGTGGCTAAGGACAGAAAAGAGTGGAATAACGGAAAGGAGGCCTTTGCGCTGCAATGGGACACAATGGGCTCATAATAATAATAATAATAATTGATCCAGAAGGCAGTACTCCTGGACTCGGCACGTATTGTCCGGAGGTTCCTCTCTCAGGAGCCCTGACCATCGGCAGCTTAAACCCTGTTCCCGATGCCGGTGGACTACTATTTTTTGTATTTTTAAATGTTTTTTTTTAATATGTAAAAAAGACAAATAAAGGAAATAATAATAATATTATTAACAAGCAGTTGCTCACGATATCGTTCGTATGGAATTTCAAATATTATGTTAATTGAAGTTTTATTTGCAGGCATTGCAAGAAAACCATCTGTAATACCAGCTCCATACAAGCTACAACCGGCTACTACTAAAATGTGCAACACTGATGCTTTTAAAAGTAAGTAATTTCTCTAATTACATATCATAATAATTGAACTGCCTGACTGTTTATTATCTCATCATGTATAATTAGGCACAGATCCAGAATCTTAGGTCATTTTACCTAAGATTGGTAGACGAGACTTTAGAGCAGTAGCTCGCATTTCCCTTTTCTTTTAATTATACAACATAATTCTGTAACAAACATAATTATGTAGGCCATTATACATGCAACTAGAGAGTAAAAAAAAAATTGTCAAATATTAATTCCTATTCATTTATTTTCAGGCAGTCGGCTGAAATACCAGTCTGAAATAGAGCTGTATAAAGCGGTTGCAAAAATGCAAGGGGAACTCAACAGCTGCAAAAAAGCTAAAGCTGGACTTGTCCAGAAGAATTTTTGACCCGCCACATCTTATAAAAGGCATAAGAAATAATCTTATTACAAACAATTTAGAGCATTATCTGGACGGGAAGAAAAAAATTGCAAAATGGGCTCATCTGGAGGCTCTATATAAAAATGGCCCTGGATTCAAAGGACGGCGGTTAATACCAAAATTGACCGTACGTCATGTCATTCCAAATTTAATACCAAAAATGAAGGTGAAATACGCCACACAAGTCTTCAGTAAAACTGTCAGTGTAGCAATGGGATTCACAGCAGGTAAATAAATTACCTTAATCATTTTTACTTTTTTATTATCCTGGGCATGTCTGCCGGATGCTGTCCTGGTCTTGAGCTCGTATATCACAAGATTGGAGCCCTAACAGTCGGAGTTGCGACAGACCGAGGAGAAGATGGAGGTATGGGATGGCTTCCAAGAGAAATTTTAGATAGGTGGAAATGGGAAGAGTGGGGGAAGCCTTTGCCCAGGGACAGTTCAGGCTAGAAAAGCATTTTCCTTGACATTAAGGCTAAAGTGGGAGTTTATTTCGAAACTGACTAGTACCACTGTGACTTTTTCAATGTCTAAAAGTACAGTAAGGCCGCAAAAGTCCATAGGAACGCTAATGATTACATTGCTACGAACCGAGCGAGCGCGATATTTCCGTGCGTATGTGTGCGCATGTATGAGTATCCACATTCCACAGATAACACACACTAAGGAACTGTCGTCGCACTGAGCTTACCATAGCATTGTTAAAATTCACGCAAATACGTCATGTGCTGGTAGCCGTGTGAACTAAGTGTTGGATTCGCAAATCACGTAACCCGAGTTCAAATCATGGTCGGTCCGTTGCAGTTATTTCTTACTTTGAAAATTCCCAATCTATATTGATATAGTTGTTTTTTTTTATTTCTATGAAAAATACTATTGCATTTTTTGCACTAAATAGTTGCAAATTACGAATGTGATCTATTAACCACAAGAAGAATCACATTCGTAATTTGCAATTATTTAGTTGTTACATCTTTTCGATGTTATAAGGTGGAAATAAAAAGACGTGTTTAATAAAAATGTTTATTCTTTATATTTACAAATTAAACATATATGAGAATTGTGACGTCGAATTATTACCTAGACAAAAAGTTATCTTGTAACCGTTATCTATGTTACGCCTAAGATTGTTTGTTGGAAGTATACCCACTTAGACCATTCATAATATGAATAACGTAACAATGAACGGATATTCAAATTTTAATAAAATAAAATATAGGTAATTGTTTATATCCAGTTATTTATTGAAAAGTGATATATGATTTGGACTTTGTAAACATTTTATTTTTGTGTAACGTCACAATGAATGTATTGAGGTCATAGCTTAATTGTTCATTTTCTTGACGAAAAGAAGATTGAAACCAAACCTCAATTTCTGTTAAAAGAACTTTAGTTCTCACAAGATAATCGTCAATTAGATGAGAAAATTAAATTGAACTATAGTATTATGTTAAAACAGTGCGGGTAGAAGAATAAAAAACGAAATAGACTCATGATTATTGTCAACAAAATTGATAGCGAGTTCACTGCATTCTTAAGATGAGGCGATGGCACAAGTTAAAAGATATAGCTGTTTTAAACGAAAGTAAACACAATATAATACAGTGTTTGTTAACGAATAATCACAGATATGTTAAAATAAAATGGTAGGCCATTTAGTTTAGTTAACATTAAATATTTAGTGCGAAACGTAATCGTTCTTGTTTGTGCCTCTCTGTCAAGTACGGCTTTTTAGCAGGTTTTCTGTGATGCACGCCTTCAGCGTGAAGTGCACGGCGAACAGTATCCATCGAGGTGTCATATAATTCCGCAAAATGTCTCGTTGGTGCGAAACCATTCGTTTCGTATACGTCCACCATATGTCGTCGCTGCGCCTCGCTAATAAGCTTCGATCTCCCACTTCTCTTTCGACTAGCAAGGCTACCTTCTTCCTCATATCTTTTTAGCCAAAGATTTACAGTATTTTTCTAAAATAAAAAAAATATATATATTAGGCAGCTATACCTACTTCACTTCATTTTCATTATATAAAATGTTAATAATCATAATTATTGAATATAATTTTAAAATAAAACTGCATTTATTAATCCAATAACCAATCCAATAAACCCAACGATTTACGTATTTCTCTTTTAAACCTCATAAAGATACGATGAATGGATTCATAAATGGCATACGTTTTAATTAGAAGATTAATTTGTAATAAAGTTACAATTCATTAATAGCTATTATACTCACATTCAGTCCGGTTTCTTCAGATATTTGTGTTTTATTAAGACCACTTTTATGCAGCCCAATGATAGTCGCCCTCACTTCAATACTAATATTAGCCTGCATTTTGCGAATATTACAATACTGTCAACCTCACGTCACTAACCAACAACTACAACCAAACGACAGTTCATTTCGGTTAAGTTAAAACTCGTGTCTACCTCGCAGAAATCTAATTCTTTATTTAGTTTTTTTTTGTGATCTACCTTTCTAACTCTAAGAAATGTGTGAACAAGTTAAAGAATAATTTAATATATGTAATGCAAATACATAACTTCCAATCGGGTAAGAACTTACAAAAAGTCAATAATTGCGTGGGATTTGAACTTGCGGCACGCTGATTTGCGCTTCAATCTGTGTGCCTATACCACTGGGCCATCTTGACTTATGATAAGTTGATGAAATTGTGAATTTCAATCATTTGTTGGCGAAACTTGAAAATAAAAGGTCGTAAGTCAAACTAAACGTCAAACGAATAAGTTTTAAGAATTCTTATGGACTTTTGCAAGTGATAGTACACTCTAAAAAGACTGGCCTGTTGGTCTAGTGGTTAGTGACCCTGACTGCTATGCCGGAGGTCGTGGGTTCGATTCCCACCCAGGACAAATGTTTGTGTGAGTGCACAATCATTTATTCTGTGTCTGGCTGTAATTTATCTATAATATGTATGTATTTAGAAATATATAAGTATGTTTATCAGTTGTCTAGTACCCATAACACAAGCTCTGCTTAGCTTGGGACTAGACGGCGTTGTGTGATAGTTGTGTGGAATATTATATTATATTATATTACACTTCTGAGTAAATTGTATGTAATAAGTGTGAGAAATCTAATTTTTTTTTTTTTTTTTTTCAGAAGTTGGCCGGATTCCAAAGGAAAGCACAGACACTGCAGAATTATTACTGTTTTTTGATCGGCTTTTTGATTCCGTTAATGGAAATTATAGTAAAATTGTAAACGGCAAAATATATCGGTCAGCAGTTTCGCCAAAATCGCCACATCACAAATTATGGCATAAGAGCTTACCAATTTTGAGATCAATGAAATTTATTGGTGACAGAGTAAGGTTGGTTCCATCAATTTCTAGTTGGATAAAAACAATTCAAGCATTTCAGCAAATAATCAAAAAACTACACGGCTTAGGCTTGCGATCTGTACTGCTGCGCAATTTCAACCAAGGCCCGCTGGAGATTTTTTTTGGTGCCACACGAACTCATGGGCAACGAAATGTGATGCCAAATCTGGTATCTTTTGAGGCATCTTATAAAGCCTTATTGGTTAATAATATGGTGTCACCTAAGTCGGTAGGGGCTAACTGCGAGAGTGATGATAGTCATTGCCTATAGAGCTTAAAATATATTTTAAGTCAAAATGTCCCTGAACCTACAGAAATTGATTTTAATCATTTAAATAAAGAATTAAAAATATAGACTTAGTATTATAGAGTCAAATTCCAAGCGAAATTGAGAAGTGTGCAGTAGTAGCTTATTGTTGTGGCTGGCTAATTAATTTAATGTACAAAAAAATTCAAAAATTGCATTGATTGTAAAAAATCATTAGAAGAGGATAGTGAAAAAACATACCTGTCATACCTGAAGTTTATTACTTAAAAAAAAATACGAGTAAATGTATTCTTCACTATCCCAGTAAAAATTTGCTGAAATGTTTAATAAATATAGAAATTATTACAGTTGAAATTTTGAAAACGAATTGGGGATCCAAAGAGATAATTATATAAAATTGGTAACCACCACACACTTGTTTCACTCGAATTTATTCAATGCGACCAACATAAACTTAAATTAAAATAATTTCTTTTAAAAAATAGCATACTTTTATTCATTTTTAATTGGTGCAAAGATATAAGTAATTTGTTATGTGGCAAAAACACAATTTGGGATGAGAATGACCAAATTAAACAATTAGCTCATAATTATTATGTACGCCATAAAGGAGTTAAATAAATATTTTTTTAAAAAAAAAACAATGTTTACTTTCATGATATTTTCCTTAACGCATTGTGTATTTAATAATAGGCAGTTTTAATTTCGTTTTGATTATAAAATACAGCATGTAATAAACAGTAACTACTGGCTATTTTTAAATACACAACTAGTAGCACCTTCAAAAGTAACTGGATAATATTAATAATTGGATATACATTTGTGTATTTACAGGTGACCTTTTACCGGCGGGAAAATGAAGAGAGTGATTCTAGACCTCAAATACAACTTTTTCTAGGACCAATACAAAAGTCTATTGGTCCTAGAAAAAGTTGTATTTGAGGTTTATAATCACTCTTTTAATTTTCCCGCCGGTAAAAGGTCATCCTAGGTCATCCTGTCTATGTAGTAGCTTCGTACGATACATCTGCGTGTGTGTGTGTATTTCTAAGTAGTACGGGGTCTGGCGGATAGATGGCAGTATAAAGTACAAAACCGAGAGACGGCCATCTATACTTGTCTTATTCTCATCTATGGTTAGTTCCGTGTTGATCATGGTGGGGTGAAGTTACGCAGTTCATCTATGAAAATAATATTACGTGTTTACAACGTAATTATTATGATACAGATTTAGAAAATCACACATCAACTGCAGGATTTCGTATAATCCATGTTTCTTCAAGGATTAAGCGCAGGTAGAGTGGTTTTAAATGAATTATTGGAAGTGAAAGTTTTGTCGTAGTTACCAAAGTAACTTAAACTAATGTTTTCAAGGGAATTTGATCTATTTATAAGTAGTTAATTAAACACAGATATAGGGTCATTTAGTTATGTACTCAGTTGTTACGTTGATATTAGTTAAAAGTATTTATTTCGATCTTGAAAGTTAGAACTAAGTAAGAAATATAAAACTGTGAGCTTCGGGCCTGTTCTGCAGCCTTGAGTAAGTTTTTATTCGTCATAGTGTCCTTATGCTAATAACAAGTTATAAATACTTGACTTAGGTATTTTCTGTCAATAACAAGTATTAATTTTTATCAACCTTCTTTTGTGTCTTTTGACAACATGTTCTATTATTTTACTATTATATTATTACATAAGTTGAAATTTAAGTTCTGCATGACGAAAAGGTTAAAGAGTTTACCTACACGTAAAGAACAAGGTTCACTTAATCTTGTTACAAAGTGTTAGATGGATTTCATAAATTTTTACTATCATATTACCTAACATTATAAATTCGAAAGTTTATCTATGGATGTTGGTTACTCTATAAATACTCGATAAAACTTGTTGCACGGGTAGTTCATGTCCTGAAATAGCACACAAGATACTTTTTATCCTGGGATTATATTCCCTTTGGCTAATTTTTTACCACCAAGCGGGCAAGGCCCCCAGCAGCGTCTAATCTAATCTAAAATATATATTTTTAACATATTTTTAATGTTACCAAACACCTCACAACTGATTTCTCTAGGCATGTGATTAATTCATTAAACCCCAAGCGAACGCCGGCATTCGCGCACCCATTGTCTTTCTAATGTGTCTCTAATTACCACGATTAATTATCGCAAAAGTCCGGCGGTACTTCACACCGAGACAGCTTTTAATGTTATACAAAGCACAGGTCCGATCGTGTGTGGAGTACTGCAGCCACATATGGGCTGGTGCTGCAAAGTGCCACCTGGCTTTGGACTCGGTGGAAAGGCGTGCGAAGAGGCTGATTGGTGATCCAGATTTGGAATTTGAAGTCCAATCTTCAAAGCCTTGATCACAGGCGTAGGGTAGCCAGCCTTTCGGTGTTTTACAGATTGCATTTTGGAGAGTGTGCGCAGGAATTGCATGACTTGATTCCGCCATCTCATTTCTACCATCGGACAAACCGACGCACGGCGAGTATCCACCCTTACGTTGTTGAAACATCTACGGTCCGGACTAAGCGTTTCGCCTCGTCATTTATACCGCGAACTTCGAAGGACTGGAACAGTTTGCCTGATGCAGTCTTTCCGTCTGATTATAATTTGGGTGTCTTCAAGGCTAGAGTGAATAGGCTCTTAATAAACTAGTGCGCCTCACCATCAACGATTGCATCACTGCTTACCATCAGGCGGGATCGCAGTCAAGTACTAGTTAATAACAGATAAAAAAAAAAAAAAAAAAAATTGAAAAGTTAAAAAAGTTGTGCACCTTCAAACATAAAATTTCAAATTGAACTCTTCATTAATTCATTAACCTTTCAGATACCGTCAATTTGAGACACAATAGTAAGACAATAGAATAAGTTTAACATAGAAATTTGTTTAGCCATAAATTTTTCTTCAAAACATTTTATGATACTAATTACCATTTCTCATATTTAATTCATTAAACACCAAGCGAACGGCGGCATTCGCTCTCTCATTTTGTCTCTAATTACGATATTCGAAAGCTTTAAACAGTTTCATTTTGCATTTTTTTTTCAGATCCCTCACCCACAAAAATGGTCACAAAAATAATTTTCACCCTGGCAACACTGCTTTCTTACACAAATGCAGAGTACATACCCCCCGGCCCCGTCTACCCTTGTCCAAAAGATTCTACTACAACCCTGTTATATCCCTGTGTCTGCGAGAAGGGTTCGGACACAGGGTTGTTCATTAGGTGTGAGAATACAGGGTTAGCTGTACTTAGTGTGGGCTTGGGCAACATTGCGGGGTTGGGGTTGCCAATTGAGAGGTTGTTGCTGAAGGAGTGTAAGATTTGTGAGTATTTTTTTTGAAATTATTTGCTTTTTGCGAGAGCAGTGGTGGCCGAGTTCCGACTTACGAGTTGTAGGTCGCGGGTTCAAACCCTGTCAGGCGCATTACTTTGTGTAATTTATTTCATTACCACTGCTTTCAAAACGGTGAAGGAAAACATCGTGAGGAAACCGGCATGTCCTAGAAACAAAAATTCGAAGACATGTGACATTCACCAACCCGCACTGGGCCCGCGTGGTGGATTACGGCCCATTCCCTCTCCTAGAGAGGAGGCCTGTGTCCCAGCAGTGGGTACATTAAAAAGGCTGATGATGATGATGATTTGCTTTTTAGAATTCCATACCTTGGTTGGCTCGGCGAGGTGAGGAACCTTCCGCATGACGCAGGTTCCCACAAGACATGGTCACTTCGGGTTATTCCACCCATACGCTCGAAAGCGTTTTGGGAACACATTTATTGTGCGGGGAGTTATTGTGCCCAAGGAGTGGAATTCCCTGCCGGCGTCTTTGTTTCCTGATAGCTACAATTTAGGGGTCTTTAAGTCCAGAGTGAATAGGTTGCTTCTAGGCAAGCGTGCTCCATCGTCGACCACATTATCGCTTACCATCAGGTGAGATGGTGGTCAAACGCGAGCCTATCAATAATTAATCCACCATTGTGTGGACCGCCAGGAGGACACGGTGGAGCATACGGTAGAGGTGTGCCCCACTTGGGCAGAGTACCGCCGTGTCCTCGTGGGGGCGATCGATCTCCCGCGCTGGGTCAGGCCATGTTCCGGAGCGAGGGGAGTAGTCGCCTTCTTTTGCGAAGTAGTAATGCTAGTGAAGGAGCGATACGCATGAGGGAAAGGACATCTTCACTCTCCAGCCAGAACCCGACCCCGACTATTAACCATCGTAGGCGTGGGCTTGCGGACGAGGAGCAAAGGGTAACTCGCTTTTTGACCACCTGGTAATCGTTTAGACCGAGCCAGAGTCGTCGACGGTGCGTAATGTTCCAAGCGCTCCTCAAAGAGATGTCCACAAAACCGTAGGGGCCCAGCAGGGTCGAAGCCTACTGGGGCTTTGGGTTGACTTCCTAAAGGAAAACCCGTGATCCTGGAACGCAAGTCAAAGATGGAACATCTGTATAGTTTTTGTCAGTGAAAGTCTCACACGCTTTCCTGCTCCGCCCTGGAGCGGGCGTAGTTCAATACGCTGGGTGCTTAATTATTTTTTTCATTTATCCACACTAAGTTTGGTTTTGGTTTTAAGGTCAAGTTTGTTTTTTTGTTTGTAGGAGGTAATCTCTGGAAGTATTGGTCCGATTGCTAAAATTTTTTCACCGATAGAAAGCTGCTTTATTCCTGAGTGACATAGGCTATATTTTATGTAAGCGGGCCCGGGCCTTGGTACAGGCCATGGTCCGGAGCGAGGAGGAGTGGCAAGCGGTCACCTCCTGCGAAACAGTAATGCTAGCAAAGGAAGAGGCCGACTGTATCAGGCAACGGCGCCGCTCTTATCCGAAAGGGAAGCTCGATCCCGGTACGATAGACACGAAGGAACGGGGTGGGCTTTTAGTCAGTAAGAGTCTGACACTATCTCCCGTTCCGCCAAAGAGCGGGGGTTGTTATTGGATGATTTTTCCCATCATAAAAAAAAAATGTACGCGGACGAAGCCGCGGGCAAAAGTTATTTTGTTTCTAAAATACAATATGATGCAAATCGTAAACTTATTAGAGTTTTACCGTGAATCGTAATCTTCGACACAAAAATAAAACCTGCAATCTTTTCCAGCAAATCTCTTCGGTTCCCTGTTCCACCGGTCCACGATCAGGGTGTTGGAGATAGTGGACACCCCCATCAAGACTATAGACCAGTACGCGTTCGCCGGCGTCAACAGGACGCTGCAGGAACTGTACATGACCAACACGAAGATCGAGGAGTTTCCTAAGGATGCTTTCATGGTGAGTACTTGGATAAATTGGTAGTCCTATGGCTACCATCATACTAATATTATAAACTAGCTGTGCCCGCGACTTCGTTCGCGTGGACTACTGGATTTTGAATTTATTTTTTCTAAAATAAAAGTAATGTTACTCCTTATTACATTAGCTACCTGCCAAAAAAAGTCCCGTCAAAATCGGTCCAGTCATTTCACAGATTAGCCCGGACAAACAGACAGACAGACAAAAATTGTAAAAAATGTTATTTTGGTGTATGTACCGTATATATATTCATATGCATGTAGTAAAAAGCAGTTATTTCAATATTACAAACAGACACTCCAATTTTATTTATATGTATAGATGTGAAAGTGAAAGTTATGCTGTTTGTGTATATTTGTGTGTATAAACAAATGAATAAAATTTGTTTTAAATATTTTAATATTTGTTACTTCTTCAACGCCTATTTTTATTATATTGCTCATGAGTGCAGTAGCCTGATTCACGTAAAATCAAACAAGCCAAATATCGTTGAAGTTTTATAGTCGTTCAATCGAAGTCCTATTCAAAAGCGGTATTCACGATCTATCGACTTATTTCCAGTTACATTAATAAATATTCTATCAGGATAATGTAAAACAGATTTTTTTTTTAAATCGACGAATTTCAAACGACTTTAAAATCGGTGTCGTTCAAACTCGATTCATGGATGTGAATTCAGAAATGGTTTAAACGACTAAATCACTACGATATCGTTACTGTTTTCATTACGTGAATCGGGCTACAGATCGGTACATAAAATTTGATACCGTGTCCTTAGGAGGTGTGTGCGGATAAATAAATACTCCATCTCGTCAGCTCTTTTGTCACTTATGGGGATTGAAGAATTAAACGAGATGGAGTACCCAGTCACAAACACGATCAAAAACAGTCGTCGGATTGGTCCGATGAGGGTAACTCGTATAGCTCGCTGTCCGGCCGTCCGGTAACTGTCCGGACCAAGCCCAAGTCGTCGACGGCGCGCGCTGTTCCCGCGCGCCTCAAGGAGTTGTCAGCAACAGCAGGGACCCAGCCGGGTCGAAGCCTACTGGGGCCAGGGTTATCCGAAAGGGCGCTCGAGCCCCGGTATGAAGGCTAGAAGGAACGGGGTGGGTCTTTTAGTCAGTAAGAGTCTGACACTATCTCCCGCTCCGCCCAAGGGCGGGGGATGTCAATGCATGATTTTTTCCCACCATAAAAAAAAAAAAAAAAAAAAAAAAAGGGTAACTCGTAAAAGTATCGATACTTAACCCTTTCGGTTAAAGGGTTAAGTATCGCTACTTTTACAGTACAATTCACGAATGATGGCGGCCGTGAAGTTAGCCTTTGCGCACGTTCGCGCATACTACACTCTTCTCGCACACGCACGTCGCCATTTGGTTCCTAAAACACGTTATTGCGCAGCCTTACGCGCAAACTTCACGGCCGCCATCATTCGTGAATTGTACTGTACGAGTGTGATGCTTTTTTCTCGATACTACTATTATGTACCACAGTATCGATATTTTCTATTCGATATTGTGTCAGTCCTACATTGGTGCCCAGAATGCTTCCTATTACAAGCGACTTCATAGCTCGCACACCTTCTGACTTCGTGAAATAAAACTTCAATGTTCTATTACAGATTCTAAGCAACCTATCAGTGCTGTCAATTGACGGTCACAAGATGACGAAGCTCAGCAAGGATATCTTCGCGGGAAGCGAGGCAGCCGGCAAGCTGGAGAGGCTGCACCTGTCCAACGGACTGCTGACTGAGTTCCCGCCAGAGACCTTTCAGGTATGTGCTAGATGTGTGTAAAACTAGTCAGGGTAAAAGATGATGTGTGTAAAACTAGTCACAAGACGTCGTGCCTCGACGAATTAGAGAGATTGTATATGTCCAACGGGCTACTGACTGAATTCCTGCCAGAGACCTTTCAGGTAATTGATAGATGTGTGTAAAACTAGTCACAAGATGACGACGCTCGCCAAACTAGAGAGACTGCTACTGTCCAACGGGTTACTGGCTGAATTCCCGCCAGAAACCTTTCAGGTAAGTGCTAGATGTGTGTAAAACTAGACAGGGTAAATGATATATGTGTGTAAGACTAGTCACAAGATGACGACGCTCGGCAATCTGAAGAGCCGCACCTGTCTAATGAGCTGCTGACTGAATTCCCGCCAGAGACCTTTCAGGTAATTGCTAGGTGTGTGTAAAACTAGTCACAAGATGACGACATTTGGCAAACTATAGAGATTGTATCTGTCCAACGGTCTGCTGACTGAATTCCCGCCAGAGACCTTTCAGGTAAGTGCTGGATGTATGTAAAACTAGCCACAACATAACGAGGCTTCGCAAACTAGAGAGATTTTATCTGTCCAACAGGCTGCTAGCTAAATTCTCGCCAGAAACTTTTCAGATAAGTGCTAGATGTGTGTAAAACTAGTCACAAGATGACGAGGCTTGGCAAACTAGAGAGATTGTATCTGTCCAACAGGCTGTTGACTGAATTCCCGCCGGAGACTTTTCAGGTAAGTGCTAGATATGTGTGAAACTAGTCACAAGGTGACGAGGTTCGGCAAAATAGAGAGATTGCATCTGTCCAACGGGCTGCTGACTGAATTCCCGCCAGAGACCTTTCAGGTAATTGATAGATGTGTGTAAAATTAGTCAGGGTAAGTGATAGATGTGTGTAAAACTAATCACAAGATGACTAGGCTCGGCAAACTGGAGAGATTACACCAGTTCAACGGGCTGCTGATTGAATTCCCGCCAGAGACTTTTCAGGTCAGTGCTAGATATGTGTAAAACTTGTCACAAAATGACAAGACTCACTGGGCCCTGGGCCCGCGTGGTGGATTACTTATACTCATGTCAGAAACTCGGTTCTAAATACAGTACGAAATAAGTATTTTGTATATACGAATATCTAAGTAAGTATTTGGTTAATATCAATAAAAAATCTGAATCGAACCTTGGCTTAAGAAATCTATTGATGAAATTTGAGTAATCCAAAGACACTGACGAAATACTTGCAGCAGTGCACAATATTTCAAGCGTCGTGCTGACAAATACAGTAACCCATTATTTCTTAGTAAAACGTCTTTTAATCGAAAAAAAAAGTAAAATGTGATAGGTGAAAAAATGTACGAAACGATTCAATTATGAATAGGAACGTCTGTCAAATGTTACTTTAAAAGTGCCGTTTGCAAAGAAAACTTATTTGCGTATCAATAACTGTTTTTTTTTTACTTTGTTCAACTGAGTCTTCGTTAAACCTAAATGAAGAAAAAATGTTATTATTTAATCTAAATTACTTAAATATCTATATATATAAAAATCAATGCCACTTTTCGTTGTAATTTTATAAGTCAAGAACGGGCTCACCTATCCAAACCAAATGTTTAGGCTTTGTTCGGACTATTTAGTAGATGGTTTATGTGAAGTTTGGTAGGGTAGAGTAGGGTATAGTAGGGTAGAGTAGAGTAGTGTAGAGTAGTGAACAGTAGGGTAGAGTAGGATAGGGTAGGGTAGAGTAGGGTGGAGTAGGGAAGAGCGAGAACGAAGCCGCGTGGGCAAAAGCTAGTATTATTTAAATCATAATGAGTTTTTTTTTTACTATTTTTATTGTTGCCAACAATTTATTTATTTAATCTTCATGCAACACAAAGCACATAGGCGGACTTAATGCCTTCGATTCACCACTACTCGGACACTTCACATAGTGATGCAGACATGAGCGAAATTGAAGAACTAGATTCTAAACTTTCGTTCATGATTCGTAAATAATTTTGAAAAACATTTGCTTACCCTACCTACAGTACAATTCACGAATGATGGCGGCCGTGAAGTTTGCGCAGAAGGCTGCGCGATAACGTGTTTTAGGAACCAAATGGCGACGTGCGTGTGCGAGAAGAGTAGTATGCGCGAACGTTCACAAAGGCTAACTTCACGGCCGCCATCATTCGTGAATTGTACTGTAACTCCTTCGAATTGACAGTTATGACATCACAATATGGCGGAACGTCGAGCCTCCATTCTCATTTGAATCGGTATCTAACACTTTTAATTTCGAGTAACTACAATACCTTGCCCTTTAATGAGCTAAGGTGTGCAATAAAGTAATAAATAAATAATAAATATTCAAAATTAAAATTGTAGTTCTTTCGTCATCTATACTTATCATGTCGATTCTAATACATAAATTGAAAAACGAAAGTTTATATGAATGCATGTTTGAATGCGTGTGTATATTTGTTACCACTTGACGCTGAAACGGCTGAACGCATTTCGTTGAAACTTGGCACACGAGTCGACAATATCTTGAAATAGGATAAATGGTGCCTTTTGTTCGTTGGGCTTGTACCCTTGGGATTATTTTCTACCTTCAGACTTCGTATTCGCACGCCTTTCTACTGACTGGACTGTTTCTTTCTTGTTATAATAAATATAATTTATCTTGTTCTATTTCGTTTTCAGGTCCTAAAAAAATTAAAGAAATTAGATCTTCACGGGAATAAGCTGGTGACGTTGAAGAGAGCTCAATTCAAAGGGTTGAGAGATACTGAAGTTTTGGATTTGAGGTAATTTTTTGCCCTCCAGCCCTTCCCTTGCTGCTCTCCTCCCCTGACCAGCCCTTTCTGTCCTTCCCCTCACAGTCCATCCATTATATTCTTATATTCTTTATTGTACATAAATTTACATATTATTCCTAGTAAGAAAGCCGATGTACACAGGCGAGCTTAACCCAAAATTGGGTTTTCTTACAGCAAACCTTAATTTAATATAAATAAAATTTTATAAAAGAGGAGAACTTAAGAAATGCACAACAATACAGCACACAATACCTATAAACATATTACATAAATACAACAAATAAAACCTATACATATATATATATATATATACATGAGTCATATTGACAGGAAATGTTCCCTGATCCTTCCCCTGAAGACCCATCCATCCATTGATCCATTGTTACTTGCTTTGAAGTTTTTTGTAGTTTTGTCTGGAGGCATTAAGGGCCTGTGCACGCCACGTTTTTAAAACGCGCCGTTGACGCGCGTTTTAGAAAGGCGTCATCCATAAATTACGTCACATGAATTTCATGATTTTTTGCCCCTCCCCCCGTCCTTGTCACGGCTGGTCACATTTGTGAAATTCCTCTCTCTCTAGTGTGACATCACATATTTTGCAAAATTACATTTAGAAATGATTGAATGAAAACAGCGGTTCGGAAGTCAGTTTTATTTCCTTTTAAATTATTTTTTAATAAAATTAACATCAAATCGAACAACCAACAAAACAAAAAAGATTAATTATAGTAATTAACCAAACAAAAAACGATTGACTAGTTTTTAAGGTTTTCGTAAAGTAATAGTTTAAAGTTTGTGTTTTAATACTTAGATTATAATAGATTTAGAAATGTAACGTCACGAAATTTAGGACCACTCCCACCCCCTCTTCACATAATATAACACTTCGTCGACTCCCTCCCTCCTCCTTAACGTGTGACGTCACACGTTAAAGATGGAGGCCCTTAACGTGTGACGTAATTTATGGATGGCCCCGAACGTGCGTCGACGGCGCGCTTTTATCCTATTATAGGTCTACAGGTTGCGTCTGACTCGCGTGCGTATCGCGTCTGTATCGCTACAAACGCGCGTCAACGACGCGTTTAAAAAAAGTGGTGTGCACAGGCCCTAATAGGGCGAACTGTGAGAAGCCACACATAAACGAATTGGATGGCGATCGCTTTACATATCACAAAATTAAAATACTTGTATACCTACAATAATTTTTATCGATTCGATCGTTATGTAACGCTTACGTACTAATTTACAATGGTCATATCTAATTATAATTTCTTTTAATTCGATCAACAATAACGATTCAAATAAAATAAAAATAAAACAATATTTTTCAGGTCATTACCGGTGCTTTTTTTTGGTGTGTTATTAAATATTCACAATTGCGAATATTTGTATTATTGTTGTCGTTTTGTGTTGGTTTATAATACACATAAATAAACTATATTATTGTGGTATGTAGATACATATATGTAACATACCCTACAGTTCCATTGGCGCCGCATCGCTTCGCAACCGCGTTCGCGTTGAGTCGCCTAACTAAAATACTGCTATTTGTTTTGATTTTAATTATGATTGTCTATTTTTCAGCTACAACAGCTTAACTAAGCTGGATGGGAGTCACATCGGTGATCTGTCTAAACTAGGATGGTGTAATGCTAGTCATAATCAACTGGGAGAGATACCGAGGTAATTTTTATTTTTGTAGATAGTTTCGCGCTTGACCTCTATCTCACCTGATGGAAAGCGACGATGCGGTCGACGATGGAACGCGCTTACCTAGAAGAAACCTGTTCACTCTTTTTTTTTTTTTTTCGGTGGAAAAAATCATCCAATGACAACCCCCGCTCTTGGGTGGAGCGTGAGATAGTATCAGACTCTTACTGACTAAAAAACCCATCCCGTTCCTTCAAGCCTTCATGCCGGGGCTCGAGCGCCCTTTCGGATAACCCTGGCCCCAGTAACCTGTTCACTCTCGACTTAAAGATTTATTTATTTATTTTTATTTGTTTATCTGTCACAAAGTTAAAACGACAGAGGGGATTTTTAAACCACTCTGCGACCCGCATCGTATTGGCACAAAATAGAAGGTACAAAAGTCAATCTACATACAAAGCGCGTTTGAGCAACGCACACATATACACCGCTCACGAACACGATATCTCGGCTCAATCGCCCGGTCGCACCATTACCGGCAGGGATCTTGAGCGCTCGGCGTCAGAGTGGGAATTGCTTTGCGCATTCCATACATTGGCGAGCCAATCGTCGTCGTTGTTAGATACATGCAGCAGGCGCAGGGAACGAATTACGAGTGACGTCTATGACACGATGGCGCGGCGAGCCAATCACTGACACTCCCCGCCCCCGCGTCTCACTTCGCACCACTAAAGAGACCGAATATTTGACTTCTGCGCAACTTGAAGCTAGCGCTCGAGATCCGTGCCGGTAATTGTACCATAGCGCGATCGACTAGCGTAGGTATAAAATGTGAAGTACATACACGAGATTAATGAGATTGTCTTCTGTACCTATCTATTTTGTAGTATCGGTCCGAAGAGTGTTTTCGTGTGTATGAAACGGGTATCCTAATTTTGTATGGAGAAGCTTACTTTTACGCAGGCGACGCCGCTGGCAGAAGCTAGCTAGTAATACTGCATTTAAAAATAATTTTATTAATTATTGTTTTTTTTTTTTGTTAATGATAGGCTTGCGTTTGACCACTATCTCACCTGCACGCTTGCCTAGAAGAAACCTATTCACTCTCGACTTAAAGACTCCTAAGTTGTAGCTATCAGGAAACACAGATTCCGGCATTGAATTCCACTCCTTGGCTGTACGCACAATAAATGTGTTCGCAAAACGTTTTGTGCGTATGGGTGGGATGTCCACCATGTACCGGTGGCGCAACGCTGTACGTCGTGTGGTCCGATGATGGAACGGACTTGGCGGAATTAGATTGTGCAATTCCAGTGCACACTCCCCGAAATGTAAACGATAGAAAACCGACAGACTAGCAACTCGGTGGCGATGCTCAAGGCTTTGGAGCTTCGACTCTACAAGTGCATCATTGCCGATGATTCTCTTGGCTCGCCTCTCAATCGACTCCAGCGCATCAAGCTGGTATTTGTTATACAGGGTTATTTGTATAACACTAACAACCTTGCAGGACTGTATTACTGACATCATAAACAACAACTTTAGTTCTATGACTTTTTACAAAACACAACACATTTACCAAAAACAAACCTTCAAGATTTGGTTGTTCTATCTAACACATTACAACTCTGTATTTTGCCGTATATACTTACGGCTCCCGCATACAATTCTTGTAATAATAGTAAGCAAGCATCCGAAACATTGTAATTACACCTAGCAAGTATTCGCACACCATCATGTAAAGATCGGCACTGCCGAATTTCGCTACAAGAACACGTATGACGCGACGCAAGCGCATCAACGCGACTGACTGACTAGTGCGGGTCGCCTGTAAATAGGTCACGTTCATGTTCAGCTACCCTCCGCTATTGTACTATCGCTTGCTTCGCATTGACTTCGTAATATTTAGAACGTTCAATTTAAATATTTTTATTTTTGTATGAAAATCTGATGAACCAAAATATGATAAATTTTTAAAAGTCAGAACATAAGTTGTGGTTTATGATGTTTTTAACTAGCACTTAAGAGGTTGCTAGTGTTACAAATAACCCTGTATAATTGCTGTTTATTGACAAAATTTTCTTAAAATTTAGTTTCGAATGTAAACTTAACTACTGTTATGTACGAGAGGTGTAGGCGGGAAAGGGGTACGCTACGCGTCAATCAAACCAGATAGATCGTTGCACACTGTTTATTGCGTAATATTAATGCTAGGGACAAGATGCGGGGCGCGGGGCACGGGGCGCAGCGAGGGGAGGGTCGCAGCCCGTCCGCCAATTACTTATAAATACATACGTAACAACTACTAAATTTTACTTAAGTTAATAAACTTTAAGACATGTGACATCTACTATGTGACCTGTTTATTCGAAGACATATGACATCCACCAACCCGCACTGTGCCCGCATGGTGGATTACGGCCCATTCCCTCTCCTAGAGAGGAGGCCTGAGTCCCAGCAGTGGGAACATTAAAAGGCATTATTATGCTTGCTTATGCTATGTTACTATTATTGAAATATCAATTACATTATTTTTCAGAGGCATGTTTGCAAGGAACACAGTTATAAAAGTGGTGCATTTGGACAACAATAAGCTCAAGAAATTGGATACTAACAGTTTCAGAGGAATGAGGTTTTTGCGGTAAGTTCGTACTCTCATTTACTTGCATTCCAAAAAAGATTAAATCACTCTATTTTAATTTTATTTCTTCTTGAACCATGATGAAAGAATCTGGTCTCCGCAACACAGGGAATCCTAGTGTAGAGACTAGTGAAGTTTTTGATGTAAGTGTATTTTTCCTGAACTTGGTATTGTTCAGGTAAAATATATTTTTTTAATCTGTTATAAACTAGTACTTGACTGCGATCCCGCCTGATGGTAAGCAGTGATGCAATCGTTGATGGTGAGGCGCACTAGTTTATTAAGAGCCTAAACTGAACAACCTTTCACAAGTTTTTTTTTCAGGAAACGAAAAAAAAAATCAGCCTCACCATACAAAATGATAAACTTGATTAGACAAATTGTATGGCGTGGTCGATAATTTTTTCGTTTCCTAAAAAAAAATTTTTTGGAAGGGTGTTCAGTTTCGTCTACTGAGCAAGCCCTTAATGTTTGTGGAGGGTTGTCTCTTACACCTTGTATAGGGTGACTGGTAATTAGTGACCGATAATTATACACGTGATTGGACTTATGATTACATACAACTTATCCAAAGAAACTTTTTTTAATAGTCATTATTTAACTTATGTTATTAAACCGGAACATGTAGGTACCTACACTGATTACATACACCGATGAGTTTGCAAGCGGCGCGGGTGCACTATAACTATAGTAGGTAAGGTACATGAGACAACGGCGCTACGCGGCTAACAGCTGAGAGGTAGCTGGCGCGCGCGCGAATTTGCGCGGATAGCTGTTTTGTTATTGTGATAAAACTAATGAGTATAAAAAAAAAGTTTCTTTGGGAAAGTTGTTTGTAATCATGAGTATAATATCGTGTATAAGTATCGGTCACTAATTACCAGTCACCCTATATACACCATTATTATTATTATACAATAACGCGAAAAGATAAGTTTTGCTACAAGCGTGAGTTCATCTCATAGTAACACCACTTCGGAGAGATGCGATCATTAGCGGAAGAAGCTTAAACCTCCTGATGATTTATCGAGCCGTCGGAGAGCTTCGCACTTAGACACGAGTTTTTTTTTTTATTGATATAAACTAGTGCTTGACTGTGATCCCACCTGATGGTAAGCAGTCCTGGATTCCGATCCCGATTTCCGGCCACCGCAGGCGCGGGCCGTTCGCAAGACGGCGAGCAATGGGTAGCTCGCTGTCCGACCGTCCGGTAACTGTCCGGACCGAGCGCAAGTCGTCGACGGCGCGCACTGTTCCCGCGCGCCTCAAGGAGTTGTCAGAAACAGCTGGGGCCCAGCCGGGTCGAAGCCTATTGGGGCCAGGGTTAATTCGAAAGATAGCTCAAGCCCCGGTACGAAAGGCAACGAAAGAACAGGAGTGGGTTTTTAGTCAGTAAAAGTCTGACAATATCTCCCGCTCCGCCCAGGAGCGGGGAATGTCATTAGATGATTTTCCTACCGCGAAAAATAAAAAATGGTAAGCAGTGATGCAATCGTTGATGGTACGTCGTAGTGATAAATTTTTAAGATCTGGCCACGACACATATGTTTAACAGGAGAAACTGACTGACTGACTGACTGACTGACTGACTGACATATCAACGCACTGTCGAAATTACTGAGACTAGGAACGCAAAATTTAGCACAAGGTTTCCTTATATGACGTAGACGAGGATTTTAAAAAAAATCTCCTTCGAAGGGGATGACGCGGGCGTTCAAAATTTGTTTAAAGAAAACTACATTCATGCGAGCGAAGCCGCGGTCAGAAACTAGTTTGAAATAAAATGTTTTCAAGATTCAAGATTATTTATTTTGCTAAAAAAATGTTACATAAATACATAAAAATCTGTCGAGTCACTGTCATGTCGTGTTGCCAAAATATAATTGAGTAAAAATCATAAAATTATTTACTCATACATGCAATTATAATAATTAAGGGGATGCATCTCGACACACATATTCACTGTTTTTCATACAATCGCTCTTACGCAATTATGACGTCATTACACATTTTTCATTAGATATTTTGGAAACACAGTATCTTGTGGATATTATCTAGGCTTCTATGAAAATCAATTTATAAATTTGTGTAAAACTAATCCAGTTAAGACTTTGACACTTCATAATTTACTCAAAAGTGAAAAAAGTCAAAAAAGTACAACATACAAAAATGCCTAGCATATATCAAGAGTCTAAATAATGACAATGTTTTTCAAAAACTTTTAAGGATTTAAAAAAAGCTCGTATTTCCTGGAACAAGTTTTGTAAAATTTTCGAGTAAATCACGGAATTACTGAATGACAACAGAGTATTCAGGTATTATCAGTCTTTTTTCACGTTGCCTTTTCGTCAAACATCACGTTGGATTGCGTTAGATGAAGTAACAAGTTTTTAAACCATGCTCGATGTTTACGATAGGCGAGTGGAAAAGCAGCCTCTTAAGACTATTTAATGTCAAAAATTATTTGTTTCAAACATAATAATCATAGTCAATAATTCAAAAATTTCATACATGTCAAGGATTATACACCACAAATTTTTAATTAGTACAAATACTTAAAGGGCTTATTAGAAAAGCTCTTGTTATTTTATAAGTAAAATCTCAATAAATAATATTCATAAACAGCAAAGTTATTAGCGTTGGTTTATGTCCCAAAATGTCACTCAATTTATGGAAATATTGTGCAGGCTATTGTTTAATGAATAAATAAGTGACAATTATTTAGGAAAAACACTGCCCGCAGTATTTTCTACTAGCAATTGTTATGTATGATTGATTCTATGATGAATTTACCTTGTCATGGTCAATTTTAGGATTTCGGTTTTTTCTACTTTTGACTACAAAAATATGATCAGTAACGGGTACATATAGAGCCCCATATTTTTTGTACTAATTAAAAAGTAGGGGTGTATAAGTCAATAATAACAATAAAAATAGTCCTAAATAGTAATAGTATAAGTAGTTATGTTTTGAATCTTTGAATCTTTCCAGTCGTCTCTACCTTCAAGACAACCAGATCTCGGACATCGGTCGCGGCACCTTCTCCGCGGTGACTCGCATCGGCACCGTAGACCTGGCCAGGAACAAGATCACCAAGGTGGACTTCCAGATGTTCCAGGCTGTTAAGTATGCTGAGGTGAGTGTCATCTATCTTTTTTTTTTTTTTTAATTATGGATAGGCTGCGGTCATCGACTTATATTCTAGTGATAGACAAGCCCTTTTTTTTTGTGGTGGGAAAAAATCATCCAATGACATCCCCCGCTCTTGGGCGGAGCGGGAGTTAGTATCAGACTCTTACTGACTAAAAGACCCACCCCGTTCCTTCTAGCCTTCATACCGGGGCTCGAGCTCCCTTTTGGATAACCCTGGCCCCGGTAGGCTTCGACCCGGCTGGGTCCCTGCTGTTACTAACAACTCCTTGAGGCGCGCGGGAACAGTGCGCGCCGTTGACGACTTGGGCTTGGTCCGGACAGTTACCGGACGGCCGCACAGCGAGCTACCCATTGCTCACTGTCCGCAAGCCCGTGCCTACGGTGGCCGGAAATCGGGATCAGCATGGAAACTATTTGTCAAAATACTGAAAAGTTAAAACATAAGTTCGCTGCAGCGCTACATTGGCATTATGTCGTCTAACAGAACTATTACAACATGCAGCGCTAGGATAGCTTTTCGAGAATACTTTTTTCGCGAACAAAATGTACTAAGCGCCATGAATTTCGTGGTACTTACGCGTTTCGTTCAACATAGTGTAATGTTCAAGGCCATATGGTCATTGGGGCCGAAAGGTTTTGGAGTGGCGAACGCGTACCGGAAAACGCAGCGTTAGAAGGCCTCCTACAAGGTGGACTGATGACCTGGTGAAGGTTGCGGGAATCCGATGGATGCGAGACGCACAGGATCGTTCATTGTGGAGACACTTGGGGGAGGCTTATGTCCAACGGTGGACGTATATCGGCTGAAATGATGATGATGGATAGGCTCGCGTTTGACCACTAACATATAAGTAAAATTAAAGTGTCTGTTTATAATATCAAAATGGTATTTATTTAGTAAATGAATATTATTATGGCGACACTTGATGGAGGCCTATTTCCAACAGTCGAAGTCTTTCGGCTGAAATTTGATGATGATTAAATTTGATACCTATAACAAAAATACAAGTTTTGTAATTTTTGTCGGTCTGTCCGTCCGTTTGTTCCGGTTAATGGCTGAAACGGCTGGACCGATTTTGGCGGGACTTTCACAGATAGCTGATGTTGGAAGGAGTCACTTGGGCTACTTTTAATTTTGAAAACGATTTAGCGTTCTGCACAAAAAAAAAAACATGAAATTGTGACCATTATGACTGTGCTGTTTTGTAAGTTTCTTCTTCTTAGTCGTACACTCTTGACAGAGTGGCCGTGGTCATGTCTCGGTCGAGTCCCGCACCAATATCTGTCTCGCGATACGACGCCATGCAGCTCTGTGTTTGTCGGCTTGGGAGCCTTCATTTACGCTGTAGTGTGTCACGGTTTTGATAAGGTCCGTCCATCGTGTTGGAGAGCGTCCACAAGATCTTTTGCCTTCGGCTTTCCCTTGCACCACCAAACGTTCCACCGAGTCCTCACTACGGGTGATATGCCCAAAGAATTTTGTAAGTTTAATACGGACTAAGTCACGGGCACCAGCTAGTCAGCACGCAAAGTGCAAGTGCAAAACCCACCTGTGTTCCTTACACACACTCGGGTTTTAGTCAGTAAAAGTCTGACACGCCCTATCCCTCTCCTATACAGGGTTATTTGTAAAAAACTCACACTTAATAACTGATTAACATCCGTAGACTCATAGCAAGGTTCAGTTGAAAACCAGCGTCAGGCAACTGCTACGTAGTGGCCTGGCATCATGCTGAACTGGACGCATTTGGCGCAGCCGTGAGACATACCATGTAGATATATTTATGTTTAAGTTTCTATACTATAATAATTATTATCTCATTGTGTGTACCTATGTGCCAAATAAACGTATTTTCTTTCTTTCTTTCTTTCTAACCTTGCAGGACTGTATTATTAACATCATAAACAACAACTTTTGTTCTATGACTTTTTACAAAACATAACACATTTACCAAAAACAAACCTTCAAGATTTCGTTGTACTATCCAACACATTTCAACTATGTATTTTGCTATATCTACCTACGTATGACGAGACGCAAGCGCATCAAACTCCCGCCGCAAGACACCCGCTACCTTCCGCTATTGTACTATCGCTTGCTTCGCATAGACTTCGTAATATTTAGAACGTACATTTTTAAAAGTCAGTAAAAAAGTTGTTTATGATGTTAGTGACATAGTTCTGAGGGGTTGCCAGTGTTTTTAAATAACCCTGTATACACGCAAAAAAAAAGCGGCCGAAACCGTAGTCGAAGCTAGTTATCGATACTAATATTATAAAGAGGTAAAGTTTGTTTTTATGTTTGTAGAAGGTAATTTCTGAAAGTACTGTACCCCTAGCCAAGTTGCTAATCTGCAATAGTTAACGCTTGTAGAAAGCTTCAAATGTACGAGAATGACGTCGTCTTAACGCTCAGTCACGTGGTCAGAACAAAAGAATTGGCGGCGCGGTCAACTCGAAGCGTTCGGCGCAAGCGAAACGGTTGTAACTTGGCTAGGGGGGCAGGTCTGATTGTTAAAATTTTTTCACCGATAGAAATCTGCTTCATTCTTGAGTGACATAGGCTATATTTTAACTACACGGGCTAAGTTGCGTGCAGAAACCAGTGAATAATATTGTTTTCTTAAATTTTTCAGGTGATAAACTTAGCGGAAAATAACATAACTATCATAGAGAAACAAGCCTTCACGGACCTCTACCAAGCCATAGTGAACATATCCCATAACGCGCTCTCTACTATAGAGGCGGGCGCGTTCCAGAACTGTCACAACATGACGTTACTAGACGTCAGTCATAACAACTTGTCTATGATCACGCCCGGAGCCTTCGATGAGAACAGCTATGCGTACACACTGCAAATGGCGCATAATGAATTTACAGATTTTTCGCAGGTATTCAATTCATTTTTATTTTATTTCGCAACTATCATACAACGCCGTCTAGTCCCATGCTAAGCAGAGCTTGTGCTATGAGTACTAGGCAACTGATTAACATACTTATACACCGTTAAATTTTAATCGTTTTAATCCCGTGGAGGGTCGATCCGGTACATGATACACTATCGATTTGTAAAGATAAAATTAAAAAATACATCATACATAAACATCAGCTGAGCGAGTTCAATCATCTGTAGGTAGTTTGTACCCAACGCCGACTATTACCTAAAGGTCATTGAACTCGCTCAGCTGACGTTTTCTTAAAGAAATTAATTTCGCACATGCGTAAATTAATGCGAATTTTGAAAAAAAGGTACTTCATTTTTTTAATTTTACTTACAAATCGATAGTGTTTCATGTATCGGATCGACCCTCCACGGGATTAAAACGACCAAAATTTAGCGGCGTATATATTCATATGCATGTAATAAAAAGCAGTTATTTCAATATTACAAACAGACACTCCAATTACACTTCACAACGCAAGCCTAGCCATTAAAAAAAAATTAAAATATCTTACTTTTCGTTACAGATACCGATACAAAATATGTCAGGCATACAAGTCCTAAACGCGTCATACAATAAGATAGAATCTATACAGAAGATGGCGTTCCCCAAACTGTACGAACTTCATACGGTGGACTTGTCGCATAACAATATCAGTCAGATCTTTAACGCCGTGTTCCAGAACCTGTTCTCGTTAAGGTAAGTTTATCAGGACTGGTCTAGTCAAGTTTATATCGCATAGGGTCTATACCCCCCTACTTTTTAATTAGTACACAAAAAAATGGGGCTGTATCTTTACCCGTTACTGATCATATTTTTGTATTCAAAAGTAGAAAAAACCGAAATCCTAAAATAAAATTGACCACGAAAAGGTAAATTCATCATAGATTCAATCATACATAACAATTGCTAGTAGAAAATACTGCGGGAAATGTTCTTCCATTTTAATCGTCATTTATTCGTTCATAATCAATAGCCTGCACAATATTTCCATAAATTGAGAGACATTTTGCGATAAACACAAACGCTAATAACTGAGCTGTTTATCAATATTATTTATTGAGACTTTACTTAAATAATAACAAGGGCTTTTCTAATAAGCCCTTTAAGTATTTGTACTAATTAAAAATTAGTGGTGTATATCATACACTACAATATCGCATAGGGTCTATCTAGCCGATAGACCCTATGCGATATTGTAGTGTCCTTATTTTAAATAGTGCCACTGTTTATACTGTAGCTAATTCTGTGTGTAGCTATAGTAGTGAATGTACTCAAAGCACATGAGAATATGTCGATGTCATCGGCGATGAGGTTAAGAGTGCGGAGCGCGCTCGTCAGCGGCGCCTCACGCAGCAGGTTTATCGAATACCTTCCGTTCCCGATTTTCGCCAGCTCGCGGACGGCGAGCAATGGGTAGCTCGCCGTTCGCGAGCCGGCGCTTACGGTGGCCGGAATAGCGGTGGCTGGGGCGCGAGGGCCATTGCCTCGCGCGTGCGCATTTTTTTTTTATTAGCCTATACGTTCCCATTGCTGGGTAAAAGCCTCTCCCAACTCCTTCCAGGTATTCTTCTCTTGAGCCACCTCGAACCAGCTCTTGCGATAGGTGTCTGGGTCGCCCTGCTACCTTTTCACAGGACGACCTCGGCGGCGTCGTCCGTCCTCTGGTACCCACTAGTTTATTAAGCTATTGCATAGCTTCTATCGCGGGCCTTGAGCGTGGAGACCGAATCCAGAAATTCCGTAACGAAAATAACCTAACACCCCCCACTCATTAAACAAATTTTGTTTTTTGAGCGTGGTGACCGATAAGAAAACAAATGAGTGAACAATCAATCAAAATTCAATTCAATGTGTGAAAGTGTAACTTCAATTAATATCAAAGAAAAAAAAAACAAAGGAAAAAAAATACTGCATAAATAAATAATTATAATTGCATAAGTTGATAAAAATGCTATGCAATAGCTTTACCGCGGCAGTTCCCGAGTGCCACACGTCTTTTATTATTATTATATCTAGCCCACACTGTCCCACTGCTGGGCAAAGGCCTCCCTCCACTACTTCCAATATTCCCGGTTTTGAGCCACCTCTTTCCAATTCCCAAAGAAGACATCTAAGTCGTCCCGCCATCTCCTTCTTGGTCTGCCGCGGCCCCGTCGTGCGATTTCAGGGCACCAATTTTGCGTGTAGCGACATCTATGGCGCCACATAAGAACTACGAAGAAAGTACGAAATCCTGCATCGCGCAATCAAAGTTCTCCGCGCGATTTGAACATATACGACCGCCCGAAATCATCTATCGGGCAGTAGCCCACCAGACTATAACACCTGTCTGGTCGGAGGATCCTCCCTTTTCAACGGAGGTTTGCGGGACTTTACTCTCTGTTCCGCATACCTCCAAATTGCGTTTTACTGGCCCACCGCTCGATCGGCATGCGGCAGACATGTCCAGCCCAGTCCCACTTAAGTTGGGCAGCCTTCTGATATACATCAACGATTTGTGTTTTGGAGCGCAGTGTAGTGTTTCGAACGCGATCCGATATTTTAACACCTAGTATGCTGCGCTCCATAGCACGTTGGCAAACCTTAAGGGTGAGTTGCACCATTTAACTATAACGATAATCAAATCATAACCCGCCGTGAAACGGCTGCCTATTGGTCAATTCGACGATTTGACACCTGTTAACGGCTTTGTTATCGTTAAAAGGTGCAACTCACCCTAAGTTTGGACCTTTGGATGTACTAGTTATAGTTTATATTAATTAAAATATATATATATATATATTTGCAACAGTTTACACGGTTGTTTGTAAAACACTAACCACCTGAGGACTGTATTACTGACATCATAAACAACAACTTTAGTTCTATGACTTTTTAAAAAACATAATACATTTACTAAAAATAAATCTTAAAGAATTCGTTGTTATATCTAACACATTTCAATTCACTTTTAATATTTTTGTTTGAATATCTGATGAACCAATGTATGATTTTTTTTTAAATTCATACATTGGTTCACATATAACATAGTTCTGAGAGGTTGCCAGTGTTTTTGAATTAACCCTGATTATAAAAAAACAAAAACTTATCTAAAGTCTTTCTCCTCAGATTCCTAAACCTCAGCTACAACTCGCTGGAAGCCATCAAGCCCGGGACCTTTGGTACCATACCCACGATACTGGAGCTGGACTTGTCGCACAACAAGTTGAGGGATGTCTCCCGAGGCAGCCTGGCCAAGCTGGCCAGTGCTAGGCTCATTGATATCACGTTTAACCAGCTGGAGAAACTGTTCCAGATACCTATTAGTTTGGGGTGAGTATTGTTTTATGCTATGCTCGGAATTTCCTTGCGTGATCGCATCAGGAATAAAAGATATAATATAATAATAATATAATATTCCACAACTATTACACAACACCGTCTAGTCCCAAGCTAAGCAGAGCTTGTGTTATGGGTACTAGACAACTGATAAACATACTTATATATTCTTAAATACATACATATTATAGATAAATTACACCCAGACACAGAACAAATGATTATGCTCATCACACAAACATTTGTCCTGGGTGGGAATCGAACCCACGACCTTCGGCATAGCAGTCAGGGTCACTAACCACTTGACCAACAGGCCAGTCAAAAGATATCCGCGAAATATAAAAAAAAGATATCCGCGGAAAACCAAGGTTGCAGATATAGCTCGAAGAATCGCCAACTTAAGTGGCAATGGGCAGGGCACATTGCTCGCAGAACAGATGGTCGATGGGGACGAAAGGTTCTGGAGTGTCGACCATGTACTGAAAGATACGGTGTCGGAAGGTGGATAGATATCCTGATGAGGGTCGCGAGAATCCGGTGGATGCGAGACGCACTGGACGGTTAGTTGTGGTGACGCTTAAGGAGGCCTAAGTCATGAAATGATGAAATCAGAAACATTTATTTTAAATAGACCAATTAAGAGGCTACTTTTCCACACGCCTATCGTAAACATCGAGCATGGTTTAAAAGCTTGTTACTTCATCTAACGCAATCCAACGTGATGTTTGACGAAAAGGCAACGCGAAATAATACCTGAAAACTCTGTTCGCATTCAGTAATTCCGTGATTTACTCGAATATTTTACAAAACTTGTTCCAGGAAATACGTGTTTTTTTTAAACACTTAAAAGTTTTTGAAAAACATGGTCATTGTATAGATTCTTGATAAAATTTGCTAGGCTTGTATGTTGTACTTTTTTGATTTTTTTAAATTTTTGAGTAAATTATGTAGTGTCAAAGTTCATGCAAAATAGCAGATTTTCAGAGGTCTTAACTGGATTAGTTTTACACAAATTTATAAATTGATTTTCATAGAAGCCTAGATAATATCCACAAGATACTGTGTTTCCAAAATATCTGATGAAAAATGTGTAATGACGTCATAATCGCGTAAGAGCGGTTGTATGAAAAACAGTGAAAATGTATGTCGAGATGCATCCCCTTAAAGTCACTTTTTTATTTTTTTATTTATTGAATTGTCAAAATATCGGTCAGTCAAAAATGCAAAATTGCACTGTTATGATGATGATAATTATTTTATTTATATTCTGTTCCAAAGAATGGTGTAACCGCAATTTTGAATTGTCAAGAAGATATAGATAGATCTCTATGGAGAAGGATGCACAAGAAACTCCATGGACACTGTTTTCAATCATGTTGTGTTACTAGGCGTTCCAAATGAGAATAGGACCGATTCCTTTGTTTTGGCGTCTTGTCGTACTGTCAAATCGAAGATATTTTGGCAAAATTGAAGAACTCAGAGATGAGTAAAATGAAGAACTGGATTCTGATTAAACTTTTTTCGTTCACAGTTCATAAATAAATTAAATTTTTCGTAAATTAATTAATATTTAAAAATTTCTTTCCTCGATTTGACAGTAAATCGTGACGTCACAACATGGCGGGCGATCCTATTCTCATTTGGAACGCATTGTACAAATATCATAGTTACATGTTTCTTGTCGCTACTATTATGTAACAAAAAAAAAACAAATTATAAATTAAAATAAGACCCTGACAGCTTAGAGATGACCAGTCTCAACTGACAGCGCCCTTTCACGACCATGATGCGTCATCAATCATTTTCAACCAAACCTGCCCAACCTGGAAAAATCTAAACAGACTTCGCATCCAGGTTGGGCGCAGCAAAGACAATCTTCACAGGTGGGGGTTCTCGGACGGTTCCGATCTTCAGTGTTAGTGCGGCGTCTCTCCGCAGACCATGTCCCACCTTCCGTTCTGCATCACGTGTCCTGTTACCTGTTCACGTAGAGACTAAATGACAGTATCAGTGGACGGCATTGCCGTGGCCGAATTGGCCAGGTAAGCAGAGGCGGCGTAAGGCGTGGCCTCACGGTACAAGGAACCTCGCGCCTCGAAGGCCTGCGATCGCAAATATAGATATAATTACTCATCTAGCAATAAATAATAAAAAAATCGGCTAGCAAGTATCTGGTAATACTAACTTACCACATTTGTTATTTTACAAAATTTTTTTTCTCTCAACAAAAGCCTTCCTCTTGCGTCATTCATCAGGGGGCCTCGCAAAATATATTTTGCCCACATCAAATTTAGGTTTTACCCCGCCACTGCCGGCAAGGAATTTAACTAGGTTTGCCTAGAGATGTGCCGCTGCCGGCAATATTGCCGTGAAGTGGGAATTTTGGTGGCAATATTGCAGTGAAGTGGGAATTTTGGTGGCAATATTGCCGTGAAATGGGAATTTTGGTGGCAATATTGCCAGCAATATTCCCACTTCGGGAATCATTGCTGGTAACGGCACATCTCTAGGTTTGCCATCGATACGCTAAGAAGAAGAATCATTTGACACATAACATGACAGGCCTAGTGGTTAGTGGTCCTAACTGCTATGCCGGAGGTCGTGAGTTCGATTCCCACCAAGGACAAATGTTTGAGTGATGAGCACGATCATTTGTTCTGTGTCTGGGTGTAATTTATTTCATTTATTTATTCTTAGGAGAACCAACAGCTATAACTAACTATAATATGTAAAACTAATCTATAATATATATGTATTTAGAAATATATAAGTATGTTTATCAGTTGTCTAGTACCCATAACACAAGCTCTGCTTAGCTTGAGACTAGACGGCGTTGTGTGATAGTTGTGGAAAAAAAAAAACATAATTTTTCCATCCTACCTCCCCAGCGAACTCAACGTAGCCTACAACAACCTGACAGAGATCAAGCCGAACACATGGCCGTCAATGAACGCGCTCCTCCGACTCAACTTATCGTCCAACATGTTGGCCGACTCGCTCACGTCGAACAGCTTCTCCAGCTTACTGACGCTGCAAGCGCTTGATCTGTCTAATAACGGCTTGACGAAGCCGCCGTGGGAAGCCTTATCTACGTTGAGCAGTTTGCAGTATTTATATGTCCAGGTAAATACCTTTTTTCAATACATTTACTCGAAAATCCGCTCTTATCCCATCGCTTTTAGGCTCGCAATGGACTGTTTTCCGCACTATTGCAGAAAAGTGCTCTCCCCGCCACAATGTTATTACATGTATCGTATCAAGCTGGGCGCGCATCGACCCCCACGGAACGCGCGTGGACCCCCGTTTATTAATTTTTTCGTAAGTGTATTGAAAAAAATCGTTTGATACACGTGCAAATTTGTCACTGCAGCCCTCGGCTGCAATGAAAAATTTCTGCATTTGTATCAAAATGTACTATTTTTTCATGTGTTTGGGGATCTTAGCAAAAGTGAGACGGTATATCACGCCGGAACAGCTGCTCATTCTTTATCAAGCCCAAGTTCGATCGTGTATGGAGTACTGTTCTCATCTTTGGGATGGGTCTGCCAAATACCAGCTTGATGCCCTGGAGTCGATTGAGAGGCGAGCCAAGAGAATTATCGGCAATGATGCACTTGTAGGGGCGAAGCTCCAAAGCCTTGAGCATCGCCGCCGAGTTGCTAGTCTGTCGGTTTTCTATCGTTTACACTTCGGGGAGTGTTCACTGGAATTGTACAATCTAATTCCGCCAAGTCCGTTTCATCATCGGACCACAAGACGTACAGCGTTGCGCCACCGGTACATAGTAGACATTCCACCCATACGCACAAAGTGTTTTGGGAACACATGTTGTGCGTACAGCCAAGGAGTGGAATTCCCTGCCGGAGTCTGTGTTTCCTGATAGCTACAACTTAGGGGTCTTTAAGTCAAGAGTGAATAGGTTACTTCTAGGCAAGCGTGCTCCATCGTCGACCACATCATCGCTTACCATCGGGTGAAATGATGGTCAAACGAGAGCCTATCAATAATAATAATATTTTTTTTTTAAAAGCCCAACTTTACATTTTTTCTTAATTTCCAGGACAACAACATGACAGAACTAAGCCGGTCCGCCTTCGGTAACTTGCCTACGACATTCAAGATAGACTTGTCGCGCAACCAACTGACAACTATCGCGCAACGCACGTTCAACGGACTGGCACAGTTGCTCGATCTGTCGCTCAGTGGCAACAAGCTGGAACATATACCGAATGAGGCTTTCAAAGGATTGGTGGCTTTAAGGTAGGAAAATCTATAATAATACCACACACACTATTCGCAACACTATCACAGAACAATCGCGCCACTATCACAAAATAGTTGTGCCACTATCACAAAACAGTCGCGCCACTATCACAATATAGTCGCGCCACTATCACAAAACAGTCGCGCAACTATCGCAAAACAGTCGCGCCACTATCACAAAACAATCGCGCCACTATCACAAAATAGTTGTGCCACTATCACAATATAGTCGCGCGACTATCACAAAATAGTTGCGCCACTATCACAAAACAGTCACGCAACTATCGCAAAACAGTCGCGCCACTATCACAAAACAGTCGCGCCACTATCGCAAAACAATCGCGCCACTCACAAAACAGTCGCGCCAGTATCACATAACAGTCGCGCCACTATCACAAAATAGTTGCGCCACTATCACAAAACAGTCGCGCCACTATTTTGCAATATTGTCCATCAGACTAGTAGATAATTGTACTGAATTTTGCTTATCGGTGTCTAACGCCCAGCAGATGCTGAGGTGGTCACCCTTTCGGTGCGGACACGCTCGGCGTACTTTGTACTTTTATTCTTGTTTACTTTGTGTATGTAACCGTTGTGCTGTGTCTGTACCGAATAAAAGTATTTCTATTCTATTCTATTCTATTCTATTCTATTCTTATTTTGTTTTCTAGGAAATTGGACTTATCGCATAACTTCTTAGAGAAGATAGATAACAAGACAAATGGATTGCTGGATGATTGTCTTTCTTTAGACGAGGTAAGTTATTATTTAAAACTAGTGTACAGGAGGTGGTCATTCGTCGTGTTGAGGATGTTCGAATGCAGAGACTTGATGATGAAGATATACTTTGTTTTAATTTTGTTCTACAATGGGTAATTTCTTAAGTATAGACGTACTCGATCGCCGATAGTTTTAGGGTAGAATTGACCGCTTAAAACTAAATGGGGTTGGGACTCAAGCCGCGCCCCGGCGCGATCGATTATGTTCTACAGTGGAGGTTCCTTTGCCGTAATGTTGGCTCCCCTGTCTGTCGACAGAAAAAAGAAGGGAAAAATGAAAAGAGTTGCTTATTCTATCAAAATTTTTGCACGATATGTGGAACTAAATCGATTTTAACGGTAGTCGCACCACTTTATGGAGAATAAATGAGGGGAATGGGATTTTATTAAAAAAAAGTAAGTCCAAAAGGAAGTTGTTGGATGGAGAGGTACGATGTTGCGGCGTGGCATTTTTGGTATCTGAAAGAATTGCAGGACAATGGAAATGGAGCCCAACGATGTATGCTTTATTCAAAAATAGTTTTTTCAGTTTCCAAAAGAAAAAAAAAAATTATAAGGCAATTGTTTTAAAGTATCGAAATATCAGTATCTCCCTAATATTAAGTAATTTCATTGCTAAAAATATAGCAACACTGTTTTTCCGTTTGGCCAACATTACGGCAAAGGAACCCGCAGTGTTCCGCAGATGGCCGTCACGCTGTCGCCAGAAGTTACCGCTTGATGGCGCTTGTTCGTAAACAACTAGCGCTACTTGGCGGCACAGTTGGCGCATTGGTTGAGCGATTGACTGCTGCGCAGCGTGTTGTGAGTTCGATTCCCGAACTGAACAAATATTTGTGTATGTACCTACAGATAAGTGTTCCGGGTTTGGCTATCTCGTGTATGTAAGTTTACATGTTTGGGAATGAACTTACGATACAGGAGTTACTCTTAGTGTGAAGCAAAGTTTAAAAAAAATATATGTTACCCTTATCTGTTATTTTATCAGAAAGAAGCGGTCCTAGAACGCAGAGTGCAACTGAAGGACACAATTGTGGTTATCCATACGTCCATACATATAAATAAAATTGGAGTGTCTGTTTGTAATATTGAAATAACTGCTTTTTACTACATGCATATGAATATATATACGGCACATACACCATAATAACATTTTTTTCAATTTTTGTCTATCTGTCTGTCTGTTTGTTCGGGCTAATCTCTGAAATGGCTGGACCGATTTTGACGGGACTTTTTTTGGCAGGTAGCTGATTAAATAAGGAGTAACATAGGCTACTTTTATTTTAGAAAAAATAATTTCAAAATCCTGTAGTCCACGCGAACGAAGTCGCGGGCACAGCTAAGGGGCGAGAGGGCGTGTCAGTCACACACCCTCTCGCTCCACTTTAGAGCGAGATAAGTCATAGGATGATTAACCACGTTAAAAAAAAAAACTCAACAAAACACGGTGTTCCCATTCCAGGTGATCCTAAGCCACAACAAATTTGGCTTTCTGACGAAGAAGATGTTCCCCGCCAGCCCCTGGATCCCGTACAGACTGCGGGAGATAGACCTGAGCTACAACGAGATCCCCGTGCTGACGCATGACCTGACGCTGGGCGCGCAGAGAGTCAAGAAGCTGAACCTCGCTGGGAACTTCATAAACGATATTAGAAATAGTAAGTACTACTCTGTCAAGATTGAAAAAGGGTGCCACGAAGTGGTAATTTGAGTTTAGAAAAAAGATAGAAATCGGCTGGAGCCATATCTGGCGAATATGGTGGCTGCTCGATGGTTTTTGTTGAGTGTTTGGTCAAAAATTCGTTCACAATGATGGCCTTGTGCGAAGGCGCATTATCGTGGTGCAAAATCCAAGAATTTTCTTTCCACAAATCTGGCCTTTTTCGTCGAATTGACTTTCAGTCACTATTTCCTTCACTTTTGCGATGTTAACTTCAGTTGCAGAGGTTGATGGCCTACCAGAGCGAGGCAAATCTTCCATCACATCTCGACCGCTTTTGAATGCTTTGTACCACTCATAAGCACGTGATTCACCGTAAGCCTTCTGAAACATTTGCAGTGACTCCGAACACGAAATTCCATTGGCGATGCAATATTTACGACAAACTCTTTGTTCGATGTTTTTGTCCATTATGAAATTCGCAATACACACTATATATGATATAACTAAAAACAGTACTGTATTTAATATAAATAACAGATGCAACTCAAACTCCGCGCCAAAATGGAAAAAAGTTGTGCCAATCTAGCAAAAACAAAAAAATCTAAAATTTGAATTTGGAACCATAAACAAATCATCCATTCCCGATACATTTTTGACTAAATAACTAAAAAGAACGAAAGAAAAACATTTTTTATTTGGCTGAAAAAGATGCAAACTTGAGGCTAACATATAACAGATTACAAACACTCCCTGCCGGAGTCTGTGTTTTCATTAGCTACAACCTGGGAATCTTTGAGGCTGTCCACGACCGCGTAGCTTGGTGTACGCCTATTATAACACTTCCTTAATTCTTTCGGTAATTTTTAAATATTTTCTATAATTTTTCAGATGTCCTCGGAAACCTGACATCGTTGGAAGTTTTGGATTTGTCTCATAATAACTTGAAAGATATGATTTCAAGAACATGTAAGTATATATAATATTATAATATGATGTTTTAAATTGAAAGATGTAGGGAAGTATTTTTTCCGGCGTAAAAAAAAAACATAGTAAGAATATCTACTAATATAAAAAGAGGCAAAATTTTTAACTTTTTTTGAGGTGGGACATCATTCAAGGTCTTCTCTCTATCTAGGGTGCAGCGAGAGGGCGTTGTTTGAGATTGTTGACCGTGTTGGGTTGTTTAAGAGTAACACTTTTAGTACACAAACACACTGTTTATATTTCACAATGTTATTATACGTCGATTATTTCCACTGTTCTTTAAATTATTGTGCAGAGCGCATGTATCCTGTATGGCTGTACCAGAAAGAGAGCGAGAGGGAGAGATCGTAAGAAAGAGATGGATGTAAATATTATATAAATTAGTATGCCAATACTAAACAGGCGTGTCAGCCTTTAACTGACTATAACCCACCTATGTAAGAACACAGGTGGGTCTTAAAATTTGGTCCTAAAACGCAAAACTTCAGGAAACTACTGTACCGATTCTGAAAATTCTTTCACTAATAAGTTTTTACCCTTTTTTACCTTTTCAGCCGAAATCAAATTCAGTTTCCCAGAAAACATAACAGAACTACACTTGCGCAACAACTCGCTACAAACACTGCCTATTGAAAATATAATGTCAGCCAAACAGCTGAAGTTGTTAGACGTGAGACAGAACGAGCTGACGACCTTCGAACCCAAGTTGGTCAGAAAAGTGAGGCATGAGGGGTTGACGGTGTTGTTTCAAGGTTAGTACTAAATCTAAATAAATTGTTGCGCAACTGTCGCCAAACAGTCGGGCAACTATCGCTGAATAGTTGAGCAACTATCGTGAAACAGTTGGGCAACTATCGCAAAACAGTCGGTCAACTATCGCAAAACAGTCGGGCAACTATCGCAAAATAGTCGGGAACCATCGCAAAACAGTCGGGCAACTATCGCTGAACAGTTGAGGAACTATCGCAAAACAGTTGGACAACTATCGCTAAAGAGTCGGGGTAACTGTCTCATGAAGATCTTGGGACTTTCTCGACGCAATGGCTTTGTACAACCACCCCTTAATAAAGGTTGCGGCTGTACATGAATATACGGTAAATTAAAAGAACCTAAACTAAGACCTATAAGCCCTACAGTCCCTACGACCCTAAGTCCTATAAGCCCTACAGCCCTAACCTACCATATAATTTGTAATAAATAAATATATAAATAAGTACAGGATGTCTGCACCAAGAGACCTAAGGTAACAGACGGATAGTGGTTAGGAATTCCAGGTGAGGGTGAAGGGTAAACTCACTGCCAGTCCAGCAGACTCACAGGACTGATCAGAGATGGCTAAAGGTGTCTTGGCCACAGTGAGGGGTAATGAGACAAGAATAAATTCTAATCTGATTTATTTTACAAATATTACAGCTTATATACTACTTTTTCTTAATACACACAAATGTACAAATATCTTAGTATTCTATGCGTGTAATATGCAACTATGACAATATTTGAAGTAGGCCGCGCGTCCACCGACGAAGTGCTGAATCAATGGTCAAAGGTAGCATTGAACAGGCTTACTTAAATATCTCGACACTGCTATATCAACATTGTCGCGTAAGGCGGCCCACTACGTCGTAACTGTTAATTCGTTGCTGGACGACTATCGCCTTTAGCTGTTCCCATTTTAAGAATTATTTGTCGTGGCCACGATATATTGTCGCAACAATGACAGACAGTCGCAACAGCGCTCAGCGCTTCGTGTCTGACGCCCAGCAATTGCTGAGTTGGTGACCCTTTCGGTTCAGGCACAGTCACTGCAACTGTATTGTATGTCTGTACTCTTTTTTTTATTACTATTTTATGTTGTGGTATATTGTGTTGCTTGCGCCGAATAAATGCTATTCTATTCTATTCAATTCAACAACGTGACAGTTTGTCCGCGGTTTCCATTCCTATCATGACAATTTGTAGGCACCGTAAAAAATCGATCATGTCATCCCATATGTGAAGATCTCCATTTAAATATACACCGCTAAATTTTAATCGTTTTAATCCCGTGGAGGGTCGATCCGGTACATGAAACACTATCGATTTGTAAAGATAAAATTAAAAAATAAAGTACCTACCTCTTTTTCAAAACTCGTATTAATTCACGCATGTACGAAATTAGTATCTTTAAGGAAACATCGGCTGAGCGAGTCCAATGACCTGTAGTTAATAGTCGGCGTTGCGTACAAAGTACTTACAGGTCATTGAACTCGCTCAGCTGACTTTTTCTTAGAGAAAAATTATTTCGTACATGCGTAAATTAATACGAGTTTTGAAAAAGAGGTACTTTATTTTTTAATTTTATCTTTACAAATCGATAGTGTTTCATGTACCGGATCGACACTCCACGGGATTAAAACGATTAATATTTAGCGGTGTATAAGCCACGGTTCATAAAACTATACGATTATATGTCGTTACGACAGTGTGAATGCGGCATTACTGTCTCAAAACAGTCGCGTAGAATTCGTAGCTTCATAGATACGTATTCGTCATTATACGCTTAGTGTAAGCGTGCTCACATAACATTTAAAATGTATTGTTTTCTTTTTTCAGGAAACAGCTTAAAATGTGACTGCTTCACTCGTCCCCTGAAACACTATCTAAACCACATGCGTCCATCTTTACTCCAAACTGATGGAAAATACCAAAATCTATCCTGTGCTGAGCCGGTCTCGTTACAAAATGAAAATATACTGACTGTGGATGAAGACAGATTATTGTGCACTGGCAATACTGAAGTTGATACGATGATATTGGAGCACAGCAACACTGATGGGGAGAGCGCCTTCGATTTTGTTTCTGAACCGGACTTGGCGTTTAGGGATATTCAGTAGTGAGTATTATATCGCTCCCGCTCTTCCCTGCTCCACCCTACTATACCCTACTCTACCCAACTCTACCCAACTCTACCCTACTCTACCCTACTATACCCTACTCTGCCCTAATCTGCCTTACTCTACCCTACTCTACTCAAACAAAGAATTAGCGAAATCGGTCCAGCTGTTCACGCGTGATGGCGTGACCAAGGGAAATAGGGATTCATTTTTATATAAAGGGTGTAAGGGACAGCCCTCCACAAACTTTAAGGGCTTGCTCTGTAGACGAAACTGAACAACCTTCCACAAGACTTTTTTTCAGGAAACGAAAAAAAAAAATCCGCCTCACCATACAAAATTATAAACTTGATTGGACAGTTTGTATGGAGAAGCCGATATTTTTTTTCGTTTCCTGAAAAAAAATTTTGTGGAAGGTTGTTCAGTTTCGTCAACAGAGCAAGCCCTTAAAGTTTGTGGAGGGCTGTCCCTTACACCTTGTATATAGATTTACACTTCATACTTTACAAAGACAGGTGCTCCACCGTCGACTATATCTATGCTTGCCATCAGGTAAGATAGTTATCACGAGCGAGCCTATCAACAATAATAAAAAAAGCACATTCGCTTGGGATCATTTTCAACTATCAAGCGGGTGAAGTTGCTGGCAGTAGCTAGTCATTTTATAGAAGTGGAAAGTTCTCCAGGCGCATTACTTTGTGGAATTTATTTCATCACCACTGCTATCAAAACCGTGAAGGAAACCGGCATGTCCTAGAACCAAAAAGACATGTGACATTCACCAACCCGCACTGGGCCCGCGTAGTGGATTACGGCTCATTCCCTCTCCTAGAGAGGAGGCCTGAGTCCCAGTAGTGAGAACATTATAAGGCCGACTATGCTATGTTATATGGAAAGTTCTTTAAGCGCGCTGAGCACTTTTTTATGGTACTTACCTAGAAGTAACCTATTCAGGATAAGATGTATCCTAGGACACAGGAGGTGTAGGTGTGATGTTGACAGCGCGTATTGTTCCACGCGCGCCTCAAGGAGTTGTCAGCAACAACAGGGGCCCAGCCGGGTCGAAGCCTACTGGGGCCAGGGTTATCCGAAAGGGAACTCGAGCCCCGGTATGAAGGCTTGAAGGAACGGGGTGGATTTTTTAGTCAGTAAGAGTCTGACACTATCTCCCGCTCCGCCCAAGAGCGGGGTTTGTCATTGGATGATTTTCCCCACCAAAAAAAGTCAGTAAAAATTTGACACTATCTCCCGCTCCGCCCAAGAGCGGGAGATGTCATTGGATGATTTTAACACCGAAAAAAAACGATGTAGGTGTGTTATTCAGGTTATTATAGAACATGGTGTACACTTGTGCCTCATATAACATACATATATTTGTATATATACATTTATCATATTTGCTTTTTAAAGTTCATCTACAGTGACTGTAATCCGAGGTACCCCCAGGGTTCTACTATATTACTTTTGTAGAATGTAACTTTAATAAACAGTTGTTCAAACAATATGTAACATTAACATAGTCATAGTGTTGCTAATTTTACCATAGGATGCGTTATTTCGTCATCTCCCTCACGTCTTCGGTAGTATAGTGGTAAGTATCCCCGCCTGTCACGCGGGAGACCGGGGTTCGATTCCCCGCCGGAGAGATTCTTTTTGTGTTTTTTTATGTAGCAAACAATAGCTTAAAACAGTCCAAAATAAAATAAGAGAATGAAACATAAAAAAGAACATGTCATAGATTTTTTTTGAGGTATAATCATCAAATATTTTCCGTTCTGGGTGGAACGCGAGGAAACGTCAGACTTTTACTGAATAAAATCCACTTGTGCTCCTTCAATTGCCCTTTGCGTTCCAGGGCCGCGGTAACTTGGGTAACTCTTTCAAAAATTCGATGCGATATACATATATCTTTTCTCGCTGTCGTCTGATATTTCTTCTGATTGGCACAAAACGATTGTTCTTCCATTCAGTCCTGTCAATCGGAAGCCGGAATCCAAAGGATGCGAGACGAACAGGGCTGGTCGTTACAATATCATCATCTTCATCATTCAGCCGAAAGACGTCCACTGTTGGACATAGGCCTCCCCCAAGTGTCGCCACAATGAGCGGTCCCATGCGTCTCGCATTCATCGGATCCCCATGACCCTCACCAGGCGTACGGTCCACGCCTACCGGGGCCAGGGTTATCCGAAAGGGCGCTCGAGCCCCGGTATGAAGGCTTGAAGGAACGGTCAGTAAGATTCTGACACTATCTCCCGTTCCGCCCAAGAGCGGGGGTTGTCATTGGATGATTTTCCCCACCGAAAATAAAAAATGCACGGTCCACCTTGTGGGAGCGCTGCGTTCTCCGGTACGTGGTTGCCACTCCAGAACCTTTCGGCCTCAACGACTATCTGTTCTGCGAGCAATGTGCCCTGACCACTGCCACTTTTGTTTGGCGATTCTTCGTGCTACGTCGGTAACCTTGGTTCTGATACATAGCCCTTTCCATTGCCTTTTGGGTGGCTTTAAGCCTTCTGATGAGGCCCATTGTGAGCGACCACGTATAATAATATGTTTTATTTTTTATTGATAATGATTCTTTAGGAGAAATGACACCATAGGCTGTCTCATATAGTGCGTTTCACGTAAGAATTTCCGTAATGTTGGCAATAACGAAAGACAGTATTGCTTTATTTTTAGCAATGAAATTACTTAATATTAGGGATATTAACTGATATTTCGTTACTTTTAACAATTGTGTCTTATAATTTTGTTTTCTTTTTTCTTGTGAAAACTGTAATTCTTAATCTTAAATATTATAAATGTGAAAGTGTGGATGTTTGGATGTTTGTTACTTGATCACGCAAAAACGGCTGAACGAATTTGGATGAAATTTGGCATGCATATAGCCTTTGACATGGAAAAGAACATAGGCTACTTTTTATCCCGGAAAAACATCTTATTCCTACTGGAGAACACGTTTAGAGTGCGATAACCGACGTACACGCGGACGAAGTCGCGTGCGGGAAGCTAGTTTTGAATAAAGTATACGACGCTCGACTCCATTTCGATTGTCCTGCAATACCATCAAATTTCGAAAACGCCACGCCAAAATATCGTACCTCTCCAATAACACTTCCCATTTAGAGCTGCTTTTTTTTTTCAATAAAATCCCATTCCTCTCATAATTCTTCAATCAAGTGGTGCGACTACCGTTAAAATCGATTTCGTTTCGCATTTCGTGCAAAAATACCACCTTTTATATAATGCATCAATAGGTTGTAAATTTTGCCATTTTAAGAACATCTTCGGTAGTATAGTGGTAAGTATCCCCGCCTGTCACGCGGGAGACCGGGGTTCGATTCCCCGCCGGAGAGACTCTTTTTGTATTTCTGGTAACACTATTTTCTTATGATAAACACCAAAATGTAGGGAAGCTATAACAATATGTTTAAAAGTCAGTTAATAATATTTTTTTGTTATATTTTTAGTGTTTTTCATATATGTCTTCGAAACGATATAGCTATATTATAGTGAAGAAAATTGCATGTTTTGGAACAAAAATTCTGAGACAGGAAAGAAAGTAGAAAGAAAAAACACATTTACGTGAAATGACGCAATCTTTAGACTAGCTTACAATTAGGGTGAGTTGCACCATTTAACTATAACGATAACCAAACCATAACCAGCCGTGAAACGGCCGCCTATTGGTCAATTCGACGATTTGACAACTGTTAACAGCTTTGTTATCGTTATAGTTAAATGGTGCAACTCACTCTTATAAGCTAAGTTACAAGCGTTTCGCTTGCGTCTGTCGTCTCGTCTTTTGTTCTGACCACGTGACTGAGCGTTGAGATGACGTCATTCCCGTACATTTGAAGTTTTCTACTAGCTTTAACGATTGCAGATTACCAACTTGGCTCGGGGGAAAAGGTATCATTATACCATGAGACGGGTTGGCGGAAGTCACATCCGCCAACCCGCACTGGGCCTGCGTGATGGATTACGGCCCGCTCCCTCTCCTTGAGAGGAGGCCTGAGTCCCAGCAGTGGGAACATTATAAGGATAATAACAATGCTTCCGATTTACTTTATCATTAAAGACACAAGTTTATTTTCAACCGTGTTCAAAGAGGAGGTTCTATCTTTGACTTGTATGTCTGTCTGACCCCGAATTTCTCAAAAACTATTAAACGTGCTAAATGGATGAGTTTGTGTCGGTGTTTCTTCTCAGGGTAGTCAGCTAAGAAACACCGGCCTTATCTAGTACTAGCTGTGCCCGCGACTTCGTTCGAGTGGACTACAGGATTTTGAATTTATTTTTTCTAAAATAAAAGTAGCCTATGTTACTCCTTATTACATCAGCTGCCTGCCAAAAAAGTCCCGTCAAAATCGGTACAGCCATTTCAGAGATTAAATAAAAAGCCCAGACAAACAGACAGACAGACAAAAATTGTAAAAAATGTTGTTTTCGTGTATGTACCGTATATATATTCATGTGCATGTAGTAAAAAGTAGTTATTTCCATATTACAAACAGACACTGCAATTTTATTTATATGTAATATAGATAAGTTGACAAAAATACAAAAAAAAAAATTACTTTGGTACCAATTTTCTAAACATATAATTTTTTATTTTTTATTAAACGCCGAAGTATATTCGATACCAAGAACAAAAATGATCATTTTTTTTTTAATGATATAATCTAGTGCTTGACTGCGATCCCACCTGATGGTAAGCAGTGATGCAATCGTTGATGGTGAGATGCACAAGTTTATTAAGAGCCTATTCACTCTAGCCTTGAAGATAAGATTAAACATTTTGTCTCTCTCTGTTTCTTTGTTCATGCTAAACTCCAAAATGACTGCACCTATTTTGAGGGGACTTTCACTGGTAGATAGCTGATGTTATAATGAGTAACTTTTTCTACTTCTTTTTTAGAAAAAGTATTCCGTATAAAAAAGGTATTAGGGTTCCGCAAAAAAAAAGAAACTTTGACTAAATGGCATTGTAGTCTTATACTAGTCTGATGCGAACGAAGTCGTCGGCATTAGCTAGTTTGCAAAAATAAATATCTTTTATTATCTTCAGCCACTAACAGCCCACCGTTGGGCAACAAGTCGGTACCCTATTTCCTTACAATTTTTTTTTTTTTGTTTGTAGGAGGTAATCTCTGGAAGTACTGGTCCGATTGCTAAAATTTTATCATCGATAGAAAGCTGTTTTATTCCTAAGTAACATAGGCTATATTTAGCAGGAACTAGTAATAATAAATATTTTATTTTCAGCTCTCAATCCTCAATCTACGCGCACTGGTTCATAACATTAAGCGAAGATGTCGGGGACTTCATACTCTATATTCGAGATGACGCCAACAAACTACACTTTTCCTCCGACGTCGCTTACAACCTGAGATCTCTAACCATACCCATCGATGACACTTTCAAAGTCTCCCTACAAGATGGGAAAACCCATGAAGTTTGCATACAAGCAAAAAATTCTAATAACACTCCGAGAAAATGGCACCCAAGTCAATGTCAAAAAGTTCTAGAAGATTACAGTTCTTGGCCTAAGAAGCTGGTGGTAGATAAAAGAAGATTGACGAAGAAGAAAGTTAAATATAGCTGGTTTGGTAGCGGTAACAGTGTGTTAGGTTTAGTGGGTGACTCGATTCTGATAACTCTGTGTATCTTTTTGAGTGTTTGTTTTAAGATTACTGATGTGGTTGAACGTTTGTAGAGGTGAAAAGTAAGACGGTTATCACACTGCCACTCACCCCGCAGCGTAGCGCGTGAATGCGTGTTCTAACGTTGCTTGTAAGTATCTCCGTTTGTATAGAAAACACGCACAGTCCAACACACGAAAATGCATCCACGCGCGTTCATGCAGATCACGCGTTTACATGCAGAGAAACACGCACTCACTCGCGTAGGGGCCTGACAAGAGGTATGGCGGACTGAGTCTCGTAGTACCGTGCGTGATTTTGTATGAAATGAGTGCGTGCCTGCGTGAATTCACAAAACGCACCTACGCGCGTGAGTGCGTAAAAAACCCGCATGATGATGCAGACCTGCACTCCTGCAAGTACACGCGTAGGTGCGTGGCATTGTGATAATTGCCTAATTGTTGATTGTAAGGGTCTATTGTAGTGGCATCGGTGAGCAATCGCGCTATGAGCGGTGACTCGTAGCGCGCTTCAAACATTTTAATACTTTTGTTTTACCGCTCGCCGCCCGCGCTTAGCTCACAGCGCCAAGGTCGTGAACGGGCTGTAATGATATTTGTGTGACCAAGAATTATAGTTTGAAGATCAAGAACGAAGTTAAGATACTTAGCTAGCTTAGTTTTTTTTTTTTTGTGTGGTTAGGAAATCATGAAAATGATAACATCACTCAAATAAGTAATATACCAGTCCAGCGTGTGTTACACAGAAAATATGAAATAGGTTAGAAAGGAAATACTTAACGATTTGTACTACAACGAGTGTCGCCGCTTGTCTCACATCCTTCAACTCCACTACTCTAGACCGCAAGTTTGCTATTGGTAGTTGAACTATGAGCATTGCCCTACTTTGTGGCGCCTGCCCCGCCCACAAGGCCATTCTAATCTCTTTCATGTTCTGGTTAACACTGTTAGGCTAGTCAAAAAAAAAACTTTCTGATCTATACAAGGTATGTAAAAATTTGTTTTGCACACTCTGTGGCAATTTTTTAACCGACTTCTAAAAAAGGAGGAGGTTCTCAATTCGGATGTTTGTATTTTTTCGTTTTTCATTCTGAAACTAACTTAACTAAGATATTGGTCTACAAGACGACTAGTTCGGTAGTACCTACGCATAGCTTGTTTTTTTTTTTGGTGAGGTTAAGAAATCATGAAAATAATAACATCACTCAAATAAGTAGTATATCAAGGTCGAGAGTGTGTTCACACCGAGCTAGTAAAAAAAAAAAGTTTCTTTTCTACACAAGGTAAAAAAAAAATTGTTTTGCAAGCTCTGTGGCAATTAATAAACTTAATAAACTATTGCGCCTCACCATCAATGATTGCATCACTGCTTACCATCAGGTGGGATCGCAGTAAGCAATAGAGTTTATATCAGATAAAAAAATATATTATATTTTTCTTACTTTCATTTTCTTTTCATTCTGAAAGTAACTTAACTAAGATCTTGGTCTACAAATGGCTTGGTTAACAACTAATTCGAATATGACCCACCCGTGTGCTTCGAATATGACCCACTCGTCCGCTTTACACGAGCAGGGACTTAAAAACACCTTCATAAAGATTACAGAATTATAAGTGTTACATGTTGAATTGGTAACAGAATCAAATATGTAACACTTATTTATGTGTTTTCAATGTGTTAACCCAAAACACTTACAAAAGTGTAACTAACATATCTGTAACAGATATAAAAGTGTTAACAGTGTTAATAAGTGTAACAGGTAAACGCAGCGTTGCCAAAGTTACAATTTACATAAAGCTATACTAAAACTGATTATTTCAGTTACACATATAACAGGTTACAGTTTGATTCGGTAGCACTCCCTAACACATATAAAAGGTTACAGTTTGATTCGGTAACATTATTGTATCTGTTACATTTAAAAGTGTTTTTCTGTTAAAACTGTTTTAAAAAACAGTGTTAAAACACATTATTACGGTTACAGTTTGAGTCCCTGTGCACGAGTACTTGAAATATTTTACACATTAAAAATAAAAAGCTTAGACGAGACGAGAGAAAAGTGGAGATTTGTGACACTTTACCTTATTGTTCTTTTGAGATAATTAAAAACGATTTGGAAAATAATAACTATCTACAGTACAATTCACGAATGATGGCGGCCGTGAAGTTAGCCTTTGCGAACGTTCGCGCATACTACACTCTTCTCGCACACGCACGTCGCCATTTGGTTCCTAAAACACGTTACTGCGCAGCCTACTGCGCAAACTTCACGGCCGCCATCATTCGTGAATTGTACTGTATCTTTTAATACTCGATAAATAGATAAATACACGGTGTCTCTGACATTGACGCACAAACGAATACCACGGATTCAGTACATGACTGGACACCCCCTGGTGTAATTTTTCGTCAGCTTTTTAAAGAAAAAAAAAAAAAAAATTAACATCACCATTATTTTATTGAATCAAGTTTTTGATAAATACGAGTATTATCACTGCCATTTTATGACTTTTTATTTATTTTGTGATATTGTAAATTTAAAATTATTCATCACGGTTTAATTTAGCTTTAATTTGTATCTTTTTACAAGTATAAGTAACTGAAATGTGATTCTTATGGCTCAAAAATGTATTTTTTATAGAAGTTGATGTTTTGGTATTTTATATTTTTTTTATATATACTGTTATACATTATATTATTATTGTAATGAGTTTTATAAAGATTTTTTTTATACCTATTTAGATAGGAATTGAATCTCAATATTGACATTCCAAAATAAGCTTAATTTTTATACTCATATATTGTTTAAATTATGTAATCTATAGGTATATAAATATTGTAAATTATAAATATAAGATAAAATGAAATTCCGTCCGTTTTTTGATATATTTTTTATTATACAATAAATAAAGTTACCCTTATAAAATATAAATGCAGTTTTACTTATTATTAAAAGACTGAATGAACTCCTATGTAGCTAAGATCACTATCGGTACCAAAAACAATTTGTATAATTACCGGGCCTTGGTACAGGCCATGGTCCGGAGCGAGGAGGAGAGGCAGGCGGTCGTCTACGAAGCAGTAATGCTAGCAAATGAGGCCGTCCGCATCAGGATTCCGGCCACAATAGGCGCGGGCTTGCAGACGGCGAGCAATAGGTAGCTCACCGTCCGTCCGTCCGGTAACCGTCCGGACCAAGCTCAACTCGTCGACGGCGCGTACTCGCGCGTCTCAAAGAGTGGTCAGCAAACCGTAGGGGCCCAGCAGGTTTGAAGCCTACTGAGGCCAAGGGTTTTTTTTGTGGGTAAAAATCATCCAAATGACATCTCCCGCCATTGGGCGGAGCAGAAGATAGTGTCAGACTCTTACTGACTAAAAAACCCGCCCCGTTCCTTTTGTTTGATTCTGAAAGGAAAAAAAAAATCGGCCCTGGTATGATAGGCAACGAAGGAACGAGTGGGTTTTTAGTCCGTAAAAGTCAGACACCTTCTTCGCTCTCCGCCTAAGAGAGGGAGATGTTATTGGATGATATTACCTTGCCTTATGTTCTCGCTTTATGGAACTATTGCCAAAATCTTACAATAGAATATAATAAACTTTATTGTACATACACCAAAATAGTTACATTTTTTTTACGCGAACTTAAATTTATGGTTACAATGGCGGTCTTATCGCTGACAGCGATATCTACGATCTAGCAGACAACCTTAGTATGGAATTTATGAAGGAAATGGTAACTTAAAATAAATCAGAGGGTAGTTACACTAAAATTGATATAGGTAGACACGGGTGACAGCTGTCAGATTCATAGAATGTAGCTACCTATCCTTCTCTCTCATCTTAAATATGCATATTTTCGTACTCCTATCCTACCCATGCTTTGTAAAAACCGATCTTAGGATGGACTAAGAATTTAAAGGAGATTAAAATGAAGAAGAGGGTAGGCCAATCGTAGCCAAGGTCGTCAAAATGGGAGTGAAAGACGACTTGTACGTCACTAGGTTACTTTTGCTCCCTTTTTATTTATTTCTGACATCGGTCTTGGCTATCTCTTACTTATTAGTAACAAAATAAATAATTTAACTTTTAAGCAATAAATAAACTAAACTATGCCTCTCATTATTTTTGACAACAAATATGGAAATAGTAAAGTAGATGCCAGATAAACGTGGAATAACGGACATTGACCCTCCTACATTTGTTGACATTCTTAATTTCAAAAACGGAATTAAAGACATAAAACTGTTTTGAATCGATATGTATCATGAATTCATGATCCTTTACATGATTTAGTTATGAAAAGCAATAAATTATTTGTTTTTCGGGTACCTATGCAGAGATATTAGAAAAAGGTCAATGTACTTTATTTCTCGGTTATCTGGCGCCTTCTATATTTTAAAATAACGGAGACGGTAGGCCAATCGTAGCCAAGGCCGTAGTCAAAATGGGAGTGAGAGACGAACTTGTATATTACGAGGTTACAACTTTTGCCCCCTACTCCTTATTTAATTTATTTCTGACATCGGTCTTGGCTATTTCCCATTATTACTAACAAAATAAATAATTTAACCCTACAAGCAATAAATAAATTTAAACTATGTCAAGCCTCTCATTATTTTTGACAGCATTACGATAGAATTTATGAAGGAATAGAAAGGAAAGGAAGGAAGGGATAGGAAGGAAAGGAATAGGAAGGAAATGGTAGCTTAAAATAAAGCAGAGGGTAGGCAAATCGTAGCCAAGGCCGTAGTCAAAATGGGAGTGAGAGACGAACTTGTACATCACTAGGTTACAACTTTTGCCCTCTTCTCCTTATTTAATTTATTTCTGACATCGGTCTTGGCTATCTCTTACTTATTAGTAACAAAATAAATAATTTAACTTTTAAGCAATAAATAAACTTAAACTATGTGAAGCCTCTCATTATTTTTGACAACAAAGATGGAAATGGTAAAGTAGGGGCCAGATAAACGTGGAATAACGGGCATTGACCCTCCCACATTAATTGACATTCTTAATTTCAAAAACGGAAATAAAGACGTAAAGCTGTCTTGAATCGATATACACCCCTACTTTTTAATTAGTACACAAAAAAATGGGGCTGTATCTGTACCCGTTACTGATCATATTTTTGTATTCAAAAGTAGAAAAAACCGAAATCCTAAAATTGACCACGAAAAGGTACCAGTATAAGTGTAGGTATAATCTATGACGAAAAGGTAAATTCATCATAGATTCAATCATACATAACAATTGCTAGTAGAAAATACTGCGGGCAGTGTTTTTCCATTTTAATCGTCATTTATTCATTCATAATCAATAGCCTGTACAATATTTCCCTAAATTGAGAGACATTTTGGGATAAACACAAACTTTGCTGTTTATGAATATTATTTATTGAGACTTTACTTAAATAATAACAAGGGCTTTTCTTATAAGCCCTTTAAGTATTTGTACTAATTAAAATTTAGTGGTGTATATCATGATCCTTTACATGATCTAGTAATGAACAGCAGTTCATTGTTTGTTTTTCGGGTACCTACGCAGAGATATTAGGAAAAGGTCAATGTACTTTATTCCACGGTTATCTGACGCCTTCTCTACAAGATGAGGTCGACTAATAATGTTGTTTTAAGTCGATCGACGTCAGTTATCAACGACTGAGTGATCAAATTCAAACTTATCAGCTACTATGAGGCTTGATATCCTTCGTGTACTCTGCGTCTTCGTATTCTGGTTCACTGTGCTTGTAGGTGGGGATTGTCTTGTATGGCGGAAAGTCGTTCAGTTCAGGCGCGTACGAGTTCCACTCCGCTGGGTAGTGGGATCCTGGAAGATATGAAGTATGGTAATATGTATCATCTATACAACTTAAGCACTGAAATTTTTTTTTTAAGCTATTGCATAGCTTCTATCGCGGGTCTTGAGCGTGGAGACCGAATCCAGAAATTCCGTAACGAAAATAACCTAACACCCCCCACTCATTTGTTTTTTGAGCGTGGTGACAAAAATAAGAAAACAAATGAGTGAACAATCAATCAAAATTCAATTCAATGTGTGAAAGTGTAACTTCAATTAATATCAAAGAAAAAAAAACATAGGAAAAAAAATACTGCATAAATAAAATAAATTAATAATTATAATTGCATAAGTTGATAAAAATGCTATGCAATAGCTTTACCGCGGCAGTCCCCGAGTGCCACACGTCTTTTTTTTTGTTAGCCTGTTCTGGGACTGGGCAGGACACGTCTGCCCCATGCCCGACAAAGTGTGGGCCAAAGTAGCACAAAGTTGGTGTCCTGAAACAGTGCGACAGGGTATCGGCAGACCACGAAGGATCAACGACTATCGCAACCCAGTGCTGGGCACGCCACAATCTTGGCTGTAAGTCCCCTCTTTGAGGCGTGGCTGGAAAGAACTCACGGCGTCCTTACCTTCCGCATGACGCAGATACTCACCGGACATGGTTCGTTCGGGAGTTTCCTGCACCGGATTCATGCGGAAGTGACGCCCGGGTGTCGCCACTGTGCGGAACGCCCGGAGGACACGGTGGAGCACACAGTCGAGGTGTGCCCTGCTTGGGCGGAGCATCGCCGTGCCCTCGTGGGGGCGATCGGCGGCGGAGACCTCTCGCGCCGGGCCCTGGTTGAGGCCATAGTCCGGAGCGAGGAGGAGTGGCAGGCAGTCGCCGACTTCTGCGAAGCAGTAATGCTCGCAAAGGAGGAGGCCGAACGCATCAGGCAACGGCGTTATCGCCGCCGCCGCCGCCGCCGGGATTCTGATCCCGATTTCCGGCCACCGTAGGCGCGGGCTTGCGGACAGTGAGCAATGGGTAGCTCGCTGTCCGGCCGTCCGGTAACTGTCCGGACCAAGCCCAAGTCGTCGACGGCGCGCACTGTTCCCGCGCGCCTCAAGGAGTTGTCAGCAACAGCAGGGACCCAGCCGGGTCGAAGCCTACTGGGGCCAGGGTTATCCGAAAGGGCGCTCGAGCCCCGGTATGAAGGCTAGAAGGAACGGGGTGGGTCTCTTAGTCAGAAAGAGTCTGACACTATCTCCTGCTCCGCCCAAGAGCGGGGGATGTCAATGCATGATTTTTTCCCACCATAAAAAAAAAAAAGACCACGAAGGAGATCGTGCGACGAACTGGGCAGATTCCACCAGAACTGGCAAGAGGAAGCCCGGGCGTGCGAAAGATGGAAGGAGTGGAGGGAGGCATTTGAACAGGAGTGGGACAGCAATGAAATTTAAGCTCTGAAATTTTACTTAAATGCACTTAGGTAATAGAGTAAGATCCCAGGGTTACTATACGTCACGTATTTTCTGACGAAGGTAATGTGGACGATTGAGAGTCAATTTTAATTTCTCAGCAAGCTCCCTGTATACCGGGTTATCGGTAAAACACTGGCAATTTCTCAGGACTATGTTGTTGTAACTGTCCGGACCAAGCCCAAGTCGTCGACGGCGCGCACTGTTCCCGCGCGCCTCAAGGAGTTGTCAGCAACAGCAGGGACCCAGCCGGGTCGAAGCCTACTGGGGCCAGGGTTATCCGAAAGGGCGCTCGAGCCCCGGTATGAAGGCTAGAAGGAACGGGGTGGGTCTTTTAGTCAGTAAGAGTCTGACACTATCTCCCGCTCCGCCCAAGGGCGGGGGATGTCAATGCATGATTTTTTCCCACTATAAAAAAAAAAGGACTATGTTGCTAACATCATAAACAACAACTTTTGTTCTATGACTTTTAAAAATGTCATCATATTTTAATTCATCAGATTTTCATACAAAAATAAAAATATATAAATTGAACGTTCTAAATATTACGAAGTCTATACGAAGCAAGTGATAGTACAATAGCGGAGGGGAGCGGGAATTGGACGGCGGGAGTGCTTGATGAGCTCTCGTCGCTTCATACAGACGAAGGTAGGTACAGCAAAATACAGAGTTGAAATGTGTTAGATAGAACAACGAAATCTTGAAGGTTTGTTTTTGGTAAATGAATTATGTTTTGTAAAAAGTCATAGAACAAAAGTTGTTGTTTATGATGTTAGTAATACAGTCCTGTAAGGTTGTTTGTGTTTTACAAATAACCCTGTATATTATAATACCTGCCCCCCAGCCCCCCTAGCCAAGTTACAACCGTTTCGTTTTGATTTTCTTGCGTCGAATGCCTCGAGTTGGCCACGCCCACGATTCTTTTGTTCTGACTACGTGACCACAAAATAGATAGGTACAAAAGACAATCTCATGTATGTACTTCACTTTTTATACCTACGCTCGGTGGACGCACACTAATGAGCGTACTGTTCGACGAGTGGTCCGAGACGTGACTGAGATATCGTGTCCGTGAGCGGTGTCTATGTGTGCGTTGTTCGAGCGCGCTTTGTATGTAGATTGACTTCTGTACCTATATATTTTGTGACGTGACTGAGCGTTGAGATAACGTCATTGAACATTTGAAGTTTTCTACTAGCGTTAACGATTGCAGATTATCAACTTGGCTAGGGGTACAGCCCCCCTAGCCAAGTTACAACCGTATCGTGTCGAATTCCGTTATCCAATCGGTAACGCTTCGGTGTCAGCAATTGTAGAAAACGATAAGTGGCTAGCCATGTTGACGCACCTGCGTCGGCCGCTCGTACTACAATGTAGCGTTTGTTTATCAAAGGATGTAGCGTTAAACGTTGTAGAAATTCATTCTATAATTTTGAACGATGTAAACTTGGCTACCAATTTTCTATTAGTTTGTTCCGACCACGCGACTTTACGCTTAGATGACGTCATTCCCATACGTTTCATCACTTTTCGACAGCGTTAACGATTGCAGAATAACAACTTGGCTAAGCTACCAGGTGACAATTTTAATTAGGTCTTAGAACCATTGAAGTTATCAACAAAATCTCATTTATTTACATTGCGTAAAGTCAAAAGGTATAAAAATGCTTCTTACCGGTATACGGCAGACTTCTCTCATATCCTGGAATGAGAAAAAAAACGCAACATGTATAAACAAGATTTTGTTAAGTAAACACTGTTCAACCGATTTTAACTTCTATTTCGTAGGAATAAGGATGGAATTAAAAGCAAAAAAGTGGGTACAATACCAAGTATTTACTGCCGCCGCCATTTGTCTTGCTACCAACGTAATAAAAGTCAAAATCGGTTGAACGGACAGTAATATAAGGTTTTCATAAATTTCTTACGTTATTTTGGACAGACTTGGCATAGTTCTAGCTTAATTCTTTCTTTATATATCGCTAAATTTTAATCGTTTTAATCCCGCGGAGGGTCGATACATGAAACACTATCGATTTGTAAAGATAAAATAAAAAAAAACTACATTACAAAACTCGTATTAATTTACGCACGTACGAAATTAATTTCTTTAAGAAAACGTCAGCTGACCGAGTTCGATGACATGTAGGTAGTTTTTACGCAACGCCGACTATTAACTACAGGTCATTGAACTCGCTCAGCTGACATTTTCTTAAAGAAATTAATTTCGTACATGCGTAAATTAATACGAGTTTTGAAAAAAAGGTACTTTATTTTTTAATTTTATCTTAACAAATCGATAGTGTTTCATGTCCCCCTCCACGGGATTAAAACGATTAAAATTTAACGGTGTTTAAAGTAATTATAAAGTGGACTCACCATGATGGTCTGATGGAGGTGCCCAGGAGTACTCGTGATGGTGTCCACCATGCTTCGCCTTGAGTGCTGTGAAGAATGACGCCACCTGGAAAGAACAATGGTGTTACATAATTATTTAAACTTTATGTTGTCACTCATTGACAGGACAGAATGGAAGAAAAAAACGTGTTGCGCCTAGAGATGTGTCGTTGCTGGCAATATTGCCGAGAAATGGGAATATTTGTGGCAATATTGTCCGAAGTACGAATATTGGTGGCAATATTGCTAGCATAATATGGTAGATTCCAGGGTCAAAATAAGTAGCGGGCTTGCGGACAGTGAGCAATGGGTAGCTCGCTGTCCGGCCGTCCGGTAACTGTCCGGACCAAGCCCAAGTCGTCGACGGCGCGCACTGCTGTTCCCGCGCGCCTCAAGGAGTTGTCAGCAACAGCAGGGACCCAGCCGGGTCGAAGCCTACTGGGGCCAGGGTTATCCGAAAGGGCGCTCGAGCCGGGGGCGAGGAACGGGGTGGGTCTTTTAGTCAGTAAGAGTCTGACACTATCTCCCGCTCCGCCCAAGAGCGGGGGATGTCATTGGATGATTTTTTCCCACCGTTAAAAAAAAAGAGTCAAAATAAGTACATTTTATTTAGTCCGTATTTTAAATTATAAAAAAATATTGGACATGTAAGTATTTTTTCTTTTTTAGATTACACAAAAAATAACAAAGATAATAATAGCCCATTAAAGTTACGTGTGACGTCACCTCGTGTGAAAAAATGCAGCACGGCGTGACGTCACACGTAACTTTAATGGGCTATATCTTTGTCATTTTTGGTTTAATTTACAAATAAAAAAATACGTGTCCCTTATTTTTGAATAATCTAAAAGACGGACTAATTACATTTTTTACGGCCACTAGCCTATTCCCACTTCGGGCAATATTGCCACAAATAAATAAATAAAGCGTTGTCCCGCTTGGGCAGGAAGATGATAATGTTGTCACTTGTCACTCATCCATTTATTATTTTTGAGAGAGAAAGTCGCTCTCACTGAGACCATACCTCGCAATAATTACATATTCACAATACAAAATTGCTATATTGTCGTGCAACACTGTCGAATTGAATTTTATATTCAAGTAATGAAGATGTTAAAAAAAACCGGGCAAGTGCGAGTCGGGCTCGCACACTGAGGGTTCGAAAACAGTTCAATTCCCGAATTGAGTTACGAAGACGTCTTCCGAATTGCAAAAAGTTTTTTTTTTTCTGTAGCGTATCTACAGGTACCAGCACGAATCTTGAGCGCTCGGCGTCAGAGTGGGGATCGCTTTGCGCATTCCATACATTGGCGAGCCAATCGTCGTCGTTGTTAGATACATGCAGCAAGCGCAGGGAACGAATTACTAGTGACGTCTATGACACGGCGGCGCGGCGAGCCAATCACTGACACTTCCTACCTCCGCGTCTCACTTCATACCATAGGCCCGAAATTTGACTTCTGCGCAAGTGAAGGTCTGCGCTCAAGATTCGTGCCGGTACCTATACTTTAAGTACAGTTTTCTTATTTTTAATTCCGAAGTCTAATTTTTTCACAACTTCAAGGGGCCGCAGACTTGAGTCAGTACCTATATGATTTTAATTCCAACTCGATAAAACTTCACGAGTTCCCGAGATAAAGCGAGTCAGTCATGGAAGATGTTATGGCTAAACTTTCAACTGGTAATAAACCAGTAATTATCTGCGGAGACTTTAATGTTAATATTTTAAAAAATAATTCAGATAGCAGTAGATTATTAAATCTTTTCAAATCATTTAATTTATCAAATGTGTTTATTGAACCAACTCGAACAACGACAACTACTGCTACATGTATCGATAATGTTTTTTGTTGCTGCAAGTATTTAGAAAAAGCCATTGTAAATTATCTGCCTTCTGATCATAGCGGCCTAATGGTAACATTTGAATCCAACTTACCAATACAACAAGTGCAGATACAATTCAGACCAATAACATCCGGTAAACTAAATAAATTTAATAGCACTTTAACTAGCAGGTTGGGTGATTGGAACCTTGCAGAAAACAATGGTAATATTTTGTATAAAAATTTTTTTTCAGTAGTTCAAAAGGAGTTTAATCAGACGTTTGAGAAAAAAACTAAAACTATCTGCCCTAAGTTTAGATTTAGTGACTGGGCAACTAAAGGAATCAGAATAAGTAGGGAAAGACTTTTCGAGTTGTATGGCCTTAAGCCTATTATTAACACTGAAACTTTTAATAAATATGTTGCTACTTATTCTAAAATGTTTAAAAATACTTGTAAGGCAGCTAAGGCCTTATACATCAGCAACAAAGTTAAAACAGCAGATAATAAAATAAAAACGGTTTGGAATATAATAAATAATGAAACCAACAGAAACAAAAGAAATAATAATGATTACACATTGGAGACTCATCATGGTCTTATTAGCGATAACAAACTAGTTGCAGAAGAATTTGTAAATTTCTTTACCAGCATTCCAATTAAAACTACTGAAGCCCTAAATTCGTCGCCATCGCATGCTTTTGGTTTATTACAGGCGAACGTTGCAGCCTGTTCGACTGAATTTAACTTTAAACATATAAACCCCATAACAGTAATAAAAGCTTTTAAAGAAATCAAGATTAAATTGACAGAAGATCTATGGGGTATGTCTATCAAAGTTTGTACCTCAATTATTGAGACTGTAGCGCCGTACTTAGCGTTAATATTTAATTTGTGTATAGATCAAGGAGTCTTTCCGGATCTAATGAAATATAGTAAAGTGATACCACTTTTTAAATCCGGAGACAGTAAAGACACTAATAATTATAGGCCGGTGTCCGTTTTGCCGGTTTTTAGCAAGATATTTGAAAAGGTGATGTTAAATCAAATGCTTAATCATTTTAACACCAATAACATCTTACACGATAAACAGTATGGTTTCACCAAAGGGCGTTGTACAACTGACGCTGGTGTCTCCTTACTAAAACACATTTTTAATGCGTGGGAGGAGGCACAAGATGCTATAGGCATCTTTTGCGACCTGTCTAAGGCGTTTGATTGTGTGGTTCATGAAACATTACTCCTGAAACTGGAGCATTACGGACTAGGCAAAGCAGCGTTAAGCTTATTAAAATCGTATTTGAATGACAGACAGCAACTAGTTCAAATAAACGGTGTCAATTCGTCGGGATTAAATGTGAAAATGGGGGTACCCCAAGGTTCAATTTTAGGTCCTTTTTTATTTTTAGTTTATATTAATGATTTACCCTATTTGCTGAAAAATAAACTTAATATGGTGTTGTTTGCTGACGACACTTCTTTGATTTTTAAGATAAATAGAAGGACTAATAATCTTGACGATGAAAATAACGCTTTATTGCAGGTCCAAAACTGGTTCACTGCTAATAATCTAGTTCTAAATGGGAAAAAAACTAAATGCATAAGATTTTCCTTACCAAATGTCATAAGTAGTGATTGCGACATAGTATTGAACAATGAGAAACTAGAATTTGTTGATAAAACAGTTTTCTTGGGGATTACGCTTGACTCTAGGCTACAATGGGGTCCTCACTTAACATCTCTTGCAGGACGGCTTAGCTCGGCTGCATATGCTGTTAGAAAAATCCGCCAATTTACGGATGTTGATACCGCTAGACTAGTCTATTTTAGTTATTTTCATAGTGTCATGTCGTACGGTATCTTACTATGGGGACGGGCTGCAGACATCGAGTCAATCTTTATATTACAGAAAAGAGCCATCAGAGCTATTTACAATCTCCGCCGGTGCGATTCTTTAAGGGAACTGTTTAAAGATATTAACATAATGACGGTACCTTGTCAATATATCTATGAAAACATCATGTATGTTAGAAAAAATCTTCATCTTTTTAGCAAAAGAAGCGATAGACATAATTATGTTACAAGAAATAGGGATCAATTAGTTCAACCAGGTTTCAGACTGGCTAAAGTGGCCTCTTCTTTCATGGGGTACTGTTTGAAATGTTATAATAAAATACCACCCCAAATATTAGAACTCAATGAAACGAAATTTAAATCTTGTATTAAACGCACACTATGCAGGCAAGCATATTATAAGTTGGAGGATTATATTCAAGATAAAAATGCTTGGCTCAATGCTGGTCCAGCTCCACTACCACTAGGGCGTACTAATTAGTTGATTAGTTGGAAACTAATATTATTATTTTTAATTTGAAAGACACAATTGCATTGTATAATGTAGAAGCACTTTTTCCAAGTTTGTGAATGTGAAGCACCATGGAGCATTTTTATTAGGTTACAACTTCTTTTTTGACATTACGAGCATGGCAGTTGAGAGTTTGTCATGCTCACTCAAATGTCTCGCTGTTGGTGGCACGTGTTATTGGGTCGTTCAGTTCCCTTCAAAATGGTTGAGCTGAGTGGGGCTGATGCACGCGTCATGCTCGTGAACGGGTGCCGTCAGATGGGACTGGTCATCTCTTAGCTGCCAGTGGCTTAATTCAGTTTCTATCTTTTAATTATTTTACATTTTTTATTTCATTATCGACATTGTGCTCACATGATAGAAGCAACAAGTAATATGTAACCAAGCATTATATGTAACACATAATATGATTTAAAAGAGTGTCCATGGAGTTTCTTGCACGTTCTTCTCCATAGAGACCTACTCTTTGGAACGTGCAATTTAGCTTCACTTTTCTTGGACTGACCGACATTTGACTATTCAAAAGTGCCTGTAAATGGTCTATTTGAAATAAATGTTTTGATTTTGATTTGATTTTGATTTTGAAAGGGTCTTGACAGACCGACGGACAACAAAGTGATCCCACAAGGGTTCATTTTTTTCCTTTTGAGGTTTTTTTTTTTTGTAAGTGAGAAAATTATCATCAATCATCTTATACTATCTCCCGCTCTTGGGTGGAGCGGGAGATAGTATAAGATTTTTTTTTTTTTTTAAATAATTGGTAGGTTCGCGTTTGACCACAATCTCACCTGATGGTAAGCGATGATGTGGCCCACGATGGAGCACGCTTGCCTAGAAGCAATCTATCAATCTAATTTTACTGACTAAAAACTCACTCCTGTTCTTTTCTTGCCTTTGTCTCAGGGCCTCGACTCTCATTTTGACACTGCCCTTGACCCCAGTAGGCTTCGACCCTGTTTGGCCGCTACGGTTTGCTGAGCCGACCGCCTGCCACTCCTCGAGACGGCGCGAGACATCGCTGCCGCCGATCACCTTCACGAGGACACGGCGGTGCTCTGCCCTAGCGGGGTACCCCTCTACCGTACGCTCCACTGTGTCCTCCGGGCGATCCACACAGTGGTGACACTCTGGCGTCACTTCCGCGCGAATCCGGTGCAGGAACTTCCCGAACTGACCGTGTTCGGTGCGAACCTGCGTCGTGCGGAAGGTGGGGACGCCGTGAGGTCTTTTCAGCCACGCCTCAAAGAGGGGCCTTACCGCCATAATTATGGCATGACAGTCGCTGTCTCCATTATTTTCACCATGAGATCCCGCCGGAACTCTGTTCGCCATACCACGACGTGTCGCGGCAGTAGTTTCGACGTTGCATCTCCACGCGCAAATCGTGTATGCGTGCAAGGACTGTTGCCTCCAGATAGCATGGTGGCAGGCCAGCGAAGAGGCTCGCCGCTTCGCGGGAAACCGTGCGGCATCCCCGCACCATCCGTATGGCCATGACCCTCTGGCATGCGTTCAGCTGGGCCGGTAGTTGCTTCCGCAGCGATGGCGCCCATACCGGCGCCCCAAGACAAGGACCGAAAGATGCCTGCGAAGAGCCTCCTTTCTTTTGAGATAAAACACATTCATTGTGCGTACAGCTAGGGAGCGGAATTCCTTGCCTTAGTCTGTGTTTCCTGATGGCTACAATCCGGAAATCTTTAAGTCAAGAGTGAATAGATTTCTTCTAGGTAAGCGCGTTCCATCGTCGACCGCATCATCGCTTTCCATCAGGTGAGATAGCGGTCAAGCGCGGAACACTAAAAAACAAAATACATATAGCCGGTTCTTCCTTTTGAAGTCTGCTTAAAAGTGCAAAAAAGTACCTACTTTTAATTTCGGGACAGTGTTAAATAAATAACGAAGAATTAAAACCTTAAAATAATATCTTAATTAACTTTCAATCTTCGATCAACAAGAACATTGTTCTGATCAACAATGTTCTTTTTGTGTTTTCAATTAACTGCTTTTAAAAAAAACAAGAACCGTTATCATATTTATAAATTAAAGATCTATCTCACTTAATTATATTGTCTTTGTTGTATACTAACTGGAGCCCGCGGCTTTGTCTGCGTTATACACGTAAGAACAGTGTGATTTGGTCGAATGGAAGACGATCATGTCAGTATGTCTGGAGTTCTGTAAGATGAGTGTGTGATTTTTTTTGTATATTAATTTAGATAGTCTTTAGCTAATATTATGTGCGAATAGTTCTTTGTGTTAGAGTAAAACAAATAAATTGTAATTGGTCATAACTAAGGGTTTGGTCCCGTCTCGTGTCTCGAAGTCCCGGAACTTTTCGAAATTTTAGTTGTCTCACGTCCCGGGGACTTTAAAATTATCGGGAATCCCCAAACCCCAGTCATAATCTTCAAGAGTTAATTTTTTGTGCGCGGACCCTAATCATTTTTCTAAAATGAAAGTATAAGGATTTACAAATAAAATTTTTGTCTGTCTTTCAGTTTCGGCTAATTTCCAAAACGGTTGCCCCAATTATGACGGGACTTTCACTGTTACACAGCTGATGATTTGGTCTATCTGTTACGGAGCTTATCCGGAATAAACTGTCTATCGGTCTGTTTGTCTACAGACCGATAGACAGGCAAAAAATATAAAAAATACTTTCTTCTTATAGGTATCGAATATTGAATATAGATAAAAAAATATTTTGATAGTACAAACAGACACTTCAATTTCACTTATAGAAAATAAAAAATAAAAGACTATTTTCCGTCTCCATAATGGCTAGTAACATCTATAGGCTTTCTAGGTCAAATAAAAAACAAAAACTGTAAAATCAGGCGCAAGCAAAAAGTTCTAGAATGATAAGCCTCACGCGCATTCTGCGGTTACGGTAAGGTTGTGGTCTTAGTGAGACGCAAGAGCGAATTCTAAATGTGCCTATAGATGAGTTAATATAATAATATAATATTCCACAACTATCACACAACGCCGTCTAGTCCCAAGCTAAGCAGAGCTTGTGTTATGGGTACTAGACAACTGATATACATACTTATATATTTATAAATACATACATATTATTGATAAATTACACCCAGACACAGAACAAATGATCATGCTCATCACATAAACGTTTGTTCTGGGTGGGAATCGAACCCACGACCTGCGGTATAGCAGTCAGGGCCACTAACCACTAGAAAGCCAGTCAAACACAAAGGTAACATTTAGTTAACTGTATGACCTCGACAATTTGTGATTGGGGATGTCCCAAGGCCTGGATGACAATTGAAATGTCTTAATTTCATACTTTTTTTCTGGTGATGTTGCTATACTTGACTTGCACTACGATTTCCAATATGTCATTATTATCGGCTATTGTAAGTACAAACAGTTATTTTTATTTTCTAAGTGTACTAATGAAAACATAAAGCAAAGAATAATTATTGTGTTATTTGGCCAAGATTTATATTAGTGAACTCAACCAGCCAAAAATCAAATGATTGTTTATTATCGTAAAAAATCTAGTCAAGTTTTCAATTGTGATGATTTTTTTGCTGGCTATTAGCTTGATTTGATAAAATTTAGTAAATTATTTCGCCGGTATGTATCTGGGTGACAAATGTAGTAATTTCATCAACAATTTCCTCGCCGTTGTCCTGACTCTTTTTTTTTAATTTTACAGGTCAGTGTAGAATTAAATTTCCGCATGCAAACGTATACCTCTACAAACTCTTGGAACTGTTAATTCAAACGGCAGTACTTTGTTCCGATTACCCGTAACGATGACGTCTTCAGATTACAGTCGGGACCAACGGCTTAACGTGCTTCCTGAAGCAGAAAAGAGTTTCCGTATGTAGATAATGAACCCATTCACAAGGCGAGCTATAATGGAGTCGATTGAGAAGCGAGCCAAGATCATCGGTAATGATGCACTTGTCAAGTCAAAACTTCAAAGTCTTGAGTTGCTAGCCAGTCGGTTTCCTATCGTTTACGTTTCGAGTGTGCACTAGAATTGCACAACTTGATTCCGCCAAGCCCGTTCCATCATCGGACCACTAGACGTACGGCGTTGCGCCACCGATACATGGTGGACATCTCACCCATCCGTGCAAAACGTTTTGGAAACATATTTATTGTACGTAGGCACCTACAGCTAAGGAGTCTGTGTTTCCAGATAAATATAACCTAGTGGTATTTAAGTCAAGAGTGAATATATGTAACGTTGTGGTTCTTTAAATCAAACATGAAATAATTGAGCGGCATTTATTGGCAAGAGGAATCGAGAATACAATAGGCTATGGACCACAGACTATATACTGCTAAATTTTGATCGTTTTAATCCCGTGGAGGGTCGATACGGTACATAAAACACTAGGTATCGATTTGTAAAGATAAAATTAAAAAATAAAGTACTTTTTTTAAAAAACTCATATTAATTTACGCATGTACGAAATTAATTTCTTTAAGAAAACGTCAGCTGAGCGAGTCCAATGACCTGTAGGTAGTAGTCGGCGTTACGTACAAACATGCATAAATTAATATGATGATAGAGCGAGAGATGATAGATCAAAATTTAACGATGTATAATGCTAACACAGATAATCTATACTGTTCAGGCTACTTCTAGGCAAGCGTGCTCCAACGTCAACCATATCATCACTTACCATCAGGTGAGATCGTGGTCAAACGCAAGCCTATCAATAATAAATAGAAAAAAAACCACGAAGTTTGACTTTTGCGGCTGTCACTCATCCATTTATTATTTTTGAAATAGAAAGTCTCTCTCACTGAGACCATATCTCGCCATAATTGCATATTCCTTTTTTAATTTAATTTTTTTAAATGATATAAACTGCCCGATTGCGATGGTAAGCAGTGATGCAATCGTTGATGGTTAGGCGCACTAGTTTATTAAGAGCCTATTCACTGTAGCCTTGAAGAAGACTAAATTATAATTGGTTGGGAAGACCGCCTTCCGACAGGTTTTTGTGTTTGTTTTTGAACTACTTAAAACAAAAAATAAATCCTAACTAATATTATAAATGTGAAAGTGTGGATGTTTGGATGTTTGTTACTTAATCACGCAAAAACGGCTGAACGGATTTGGATGAAATTTGGCAAGCTTGTAGCCTTTGACATGGAAAAGAACATAGGCTACTTTTTGTCCCGGTAAAACATCTTATTCCTACGGGAAAACACTTTTAGAGTGCGGTAACCGAAGTCGCGGGCGGACAGCCAGTTAAAAATAAAGGATTCATCAATCCCGCAGGCGTGCGGGATTGCAACTTTGATGCGGGATTGGGATCTCCAGTTGTCAGTCATCTATTCATTATTTATGAAATAGAAAGTCGCTCTCACTGAGACCATACCTCGCCATAAGTAATTACATATTCACAATATAAAATTGCTATATTGTCGTGCAACACTATCGAATTCAATTTTGTGTTCGAGTAATGAAGATGTTAAAAAATGTACCTAACAGCAATGCATTTAAGCCTTTTTGAATTTTATTTCCTGTTTAATAGAGTTTAGATTCCAAATGTTGGTCCTAAGAGCGGTTAAAAGTGCAAAAAAATATTAGTTAGAGCCTAAATTGAATAAGTTTTTTAGCTTCCAGCGGTTTCGCTAGTGAAATACAAATTTTATCTAGGTACAGGGTGGCCCGGAGAGAAATGCACTTTTGATTTTGCGCGCATTTTAAAACAATAAAATGGCGGCGCGCGGGAGTTATGTCAGTGTAGGGCTGCCATCTCTAAAACCTGTCCCCCAGGACCGGAAGCGTAGGTTCCCCGGATTTTGGAGCTTTTACCCCGGACATTTCAATACTTTTTTCATTTACTTACATCTTGATTAAAATATATTTCACTCGGTACTTGATAGAAGTGAACTTTAATTGTAAGCCTCTTTTGTTGCATGAAATAGTGTGTTTAATCGTTTTTGTGACTACAAGTGAGTAATTTTGTTTTATTTTTTAACCTTCTCAGGTATTCAATAAAAGATAAACAAATCCAATATTAGTTACTCAGTTAATAAAATTAAATGAAAAACTTGTTTAAATTCTTATTTTTCCATACAATTAACAATATTTACTTTAGTTTTAAAAGAACTGAAATCTTAAATTAAATTCAGAAAGTTATAATAATTTATACTAAAGCCATACCATTACGATGCGTCGGTCGAACGCGCCCCATACCCGCTCGCCGCTTGCGTAGTAAAATAGCGTCGGCAGTGCGTGCGGTGAAATAGCTAATCCATAGCTTTTATTTACGTAAATTATGGGAACGGGATCTAATCAAAATCCCGGACTACAATTGAAACCCAGCCCGGACGCTCCCCGGACGTCTTCCAAACTAGGACAAATCCGGGGAAACCTGGACGGATGGCAGCCCTATGTCAGTGCAAAGCGCGGACTTTATAATTTTTGTCACCATGTCTTGTTACGAGCATTTTATGAGAAAGCTTTATCTTAAGTGACGGTTCGACGGCTCCACAGTGCTTAATTCGAATTGTGGCGCATCAGTGAGTTTCCAAGCACTAATTTAATTAAGCAATGGATTTAATGATTCGAAAGGACAAGATCAACGCAAAAAATGAATCCTCGCGGTCGTCAAAGAGTATCACGGACCGACGGAAACATTCAGCGAGTTCGTAAATCTGTACGCGCGAATGTCGGAGCGCAAAGTTGATCAACTTTGGGATTGTCTAGATCGACATTGCAGCGAATTTTACGGCTTGATTTGAAATAACATCCTTATAAGATACAGGTGCTACAGGAATTAAAGGCATCAGACTTCGAGAAATTTGCAAATGAAATGTGCAAGTATCTACAAAAAATAATTTTTGGCAGGGGTGACATCTCCTGGCCACCAAAAAGCCCCGATCCCACTCCAGCAGTCTTCTTTTTGCAGGGTACACTCTGATCACCCAACAACCCTGCAGCAACTGAAGTTGAATATTCAGCAAGAAATGGAATCCAGTTCGAGGATAAGTCTAACGAAAGTTTTCCAAAATTTTGATAACAGATTGGAATAATGTTGTAACCGCCAAGGAAATCGCAATTCAAATTATTGACTACTATATCAAATGTTATTATACTAAATAATTGATTACTGATATAATGTTGCAGCAGTCTTATAAATCATTGTATACAAAAAGGCGAGTCATAGATGTACTATATAAACTATTACATCATATTTGACAGGCCTGTTGGTCTAGTGGTTAGTGACCCTGACTGCTATGCCTGAGGTCGTGGGTTCGATTCCCATCCAGGACAAATGTTTGTGTGATGAGCATAATCATTTGTTCTGTGTCTGGGTGTAATTTATCTATAATATGTATGTATTTAGAAATATATAAGTATGTTTATCAGTTGTCTCGTACCCATAACACAAGCTCTGCTTAGCTTGGGACTAGACGGCGTTGTGTGATAGTTGTGGAATATTATATTATATATTATGTTATATTATATCTTTACCTGTGTACCACAATAAACAATTTTGAATTTGTATTTGAAGAAGTTTTTTTTTGTAGCGGAACCCAAATTATTTCTAAAATGAAAGTTTTAGTCTAATCTATGTAACATCAGCTGTCGACCAGTGAAAGTCCTGTCAGAATCAGTCCACTTGTTTTGGAGATTAACCGGAAGAACAGACAGATTGATAGATAGACAGAATCAGAATCATTTATTTGCAAGCAATGTAGGTACAATTTTAAGATGGTACAAAATTGGGTGTTACTGCCGCTACATTCTGCAAAACCATTATTTTTGAATGTTTTTACTGTTCCGTGGTTACAATACGATATCAAATAAGTAATTTACGTTTACCTAGAAATTATAATAAATTACTATCATTTAAAATGTCAAAAAAGCACAATTATAAATGTATATCATTTAGATTCGTATAAAGTTTTTTTGGGCGTTTAAAACCTCGTTTGAAAACTATCATTATGACGGTAAGGGGCCTTTTAGACCCCGTAATGTTTAAAAACTAAAATATTTTACGAGGTCAAAGTGCCGCCTTATTTAAATAGATACACCGCTGCATTCTGTTCTAATAAAGTATCTTACGTACTTATTCATCCCTTTTCTAAACTAAATCAAATTGGAGTTATGGCCTCCGTATGCAACTATGTTTTTCTTAACCGCATCGCAAGAAAAACACGTACGAGGCTTATTAGACCTCGTTCCTCTTTTAACTAGCTAAAAGTAACCTATTTACTCGTTGACTTAAAGACCCCTAGGTAGATAGATTAGCTTTCTACAAGTGAAATCAGTGCTGCAATCAAAAAACTACGTATATTATTATCTTTCAAACAATTTCACTGCTTGTATGCAATTAGTTGAGACAAGTAAATACTAAAACTCTTTAATTTCCTGTAAGTAAATCTAACAGTCTTAGTTACTACTTTTTAATTATCTAGCGCTCCGGTAGTTAGATATGGCAGCGAATAATTAACTTAAAAAAAAATACAATTTTTCGTACGTTGTTTCATAAAGTAACGGAGTTATTCGTTAGTTTATAAAAAAACGTACGTAAATTTTTTTTTTTGCAAATTATAGCAGTAGGTTCCTTATAGTGTGAAGCTAGTATATTATAAATGATCTTTGTATGAAATGTATTGATTTTTAAGTGACGAATTCAGTTATAATATCGAGAGTTCAAATACTCTAGCAAGATTTATTACAATTGGACGATGTTTGCAATAAATTATTCACTGACAGGCACAAACTCGTTAAAAACTGATTAATTAAAATGAGAAAGGTATTTTAAAGCACTACCATTTACGACCTGGTTTAAGACCTAACATGACTGAAATGAAAGTTTAATTTAACTAATTACCAGAGAATGTGTTCGCGTACATTGTGTAGTCTCAATAGATTAATTATACGCTCCTATTTTTTAATTAGTACAAAAAAATAGGGCCCTCTCCGTATCCGTTACTTATCATATTTTTGTGGGCAAAATAAAAAAAAAACGAAATCCCAAAATTGTTTGGTAAATTCATAATAGAATCAATCATTCATAACAAATTGCTAGAAAATACTAAGCGCAGTGTTTTGCAATTTTGATCGTCATTAATTCATTTTTTAGCTTTTGCGCTCGAGTACTTACATAAAATATAGCTTAATAAGCTACAATTAAGTACGCAACGCCGACTACTACTTATAGGTCATGGAACTCGCTCAGCTGATGTTTTCTTAAAGAAATTAATTTCGTACATACTGTTACGCCATTAAACGTGAACCCGCCATATCTCCGAGAAAATAAAGAGTAGCACGTAATAATTAAAACGCATTGCTGTCCGAAAGGTCTAGAATGGTTGTGCGTAGCCAGGCTTAGAAAAATCTCGAAACATCCACAAGGTACCTACAAGTAGTAATAGGTATTCATCTAACCGATAAGGGAAATGGTACTCTCCGACGTTAACAATAGAGTCGAAATTCGCATGAAAGTGACTCTTATTACCACGAGCCATAAAAATGATTTATGACTTCGAGAAGCGATTCAATTGTTCTGGAATTCTGGATAGATCCGGGGATGTCGGTATCTAGAATTTTCTTGGCTCCGCATATAAATACGAGCCCCCGGCCGGAAGCGAGTCAGTTGTGATTTCGACTGCGATCAAGAGCGAACTACCCTAGTACTTGAAGTGATTTTATCTAACGACCTAAGCGATAGTGTAACGGTACTCTAGTGTTAATTGCGATTCGGATTATTGTTGACTGGACTATTTTGTTATTGTTTGGGGTGAATAAAGTTGTCTCCTATTAAATCGACATTTGATTACCCACGTACGTAACAATACGTAAATTAATACGAGTTTTGAAAAAACGGTACTTTATTTTTTAGTTTTATCTTTACGAATCGATAGTGTTTCATGTACCGGAACGACCCTCCACGGAATTAAAACGACTACAATTTAACGGTGTATATGTACTTAAGTTTTTTTCCCTCTTAATTAATTTTCCATTGATTTACATTGCTTGCAGTACACGGCAGGCTACCCCCTTTCTTAGTTTAAGTTCTTATAGTCCATCCCCAGATTGTCTGGAAGATATCACTATCAGCGATAAGACTGCCATTGTACCCATAGATTTATGTTTCTGTGAAATTGTTAGATACTATTTTGAAAAAAAAAATGAAAAAATGCTTTATTCAGTACCAAATTTGGTTCAACAATACTGAGGTTGACCTCTCCTTTTAAGTGTAAAAACACCTGTGCCAGGAGAGGCCGCTCTCCCTTAACTTAATTACATTTTTGTATCTTAATAATTTTGGTGTACAATAAAGTTTATTCTATTATATTTTATTCTAAAATTTAACCACTAAAAATTCCATAGCATTTTGCACGACCCCAGAATCAAACTCAGAACATCCACTAACAGCAATTACACTTACAACCATCGAACCATCAAGATAATCTATTTTTGGCGCGCTCAGTAGTGCTAGCGAGTACCTACGTCTCGTTTCAATTTACAGCATAGACAAAAAAGAGACCATAGACTAGCATTGCGTGCAGACATACTTTTTATTCTATATTTCTAGGTTATACTGTTATTAAATTTCGCGATACCTAATGCGACTCGGCAGGAAGCGTACTAACTATGATGATTACTTGAGAATTCGTGTGCCATCGTTTTTGTGGTAATCAAAACATGTATTTAGGGTTCCGTACCCAAAGGGCGAAACGGGACCCTAACGGCCTGTACCCCTAGCCAAGTTGCTAATCTGCAATAGTTCACGCTAGTAGAAAGCTTCAAATGTACGGGAATGACGTCATCTCAACGCTCAGTCACGTGGTCAGAACAAAAGAATTGGCGGCAAGGTCCACTCGAAGCGTTCGACTTAAGCGAAACGGTTGTAACTTGGCTAGGGGGGCTGGTCACGTCTTCGGCCTTAGCGGCAAGCGGTGCGGGGCGTGTCGGTAAGCGGGGACGAGGCGCTATGAGCGGCGTCTCGTGGCGTGCTTCGAACATTTTTTTTTTCTTACCGCTCGCCGCCCTGCCTTTAGCTACCGCTCCTAAGAGTCGTTATAGTCTGTCTAAAAAGTCAAAGGACTTGAAAATTTTTAAACGAATTAAAAAATCTGTTATGCACTTAAGGGCCAAGCGCCCGAAAAGTGCCATAAAACAGTGATTTTCTGAGGTCTACTCCTCCGTAACGGCTAGGTCAATTGGTTTGAAAAAAATATATGTTTATTATAGATTCATGAACAATAATATCAACATTTGATTTTTTCGTGCAGTTAATACTTTGGTCAAAAAAAAAATTAGCTATTTCGCAACTTTTCCCTACTCCTTCGAAACGGCTTGGACCTTTAGAAACATTTTTACACATAAAAATTTGTGGTTAAATATTCTTCAAAGTGAACATTGCATATGTAAATCAATAAATATCTCGCAGAGAAAATGGATTTAAAGCGCTTTCCGGGCGCTGCTGGCCGCAAATAAATGCACAGATTTGCGTACTGCCGCCTAGGCAAGTGCGAGAGTTGCGTTCACATAATTTCGGTCAGATGGTTCAAGGGACTATACGCCTTAAATAAGATTCTATTAGTAAACAATGATCCTCTCTTTGCAACCTAGATTGTTTAATCAGTGTTAACTATATCAGATTTCAAGAATTTGATTATTTTATTAGATTACCCAAGTCGTTTGACTTTTTAGGCAGACTCTACTAAGACTTCGCGTTCCGTCAGTCTGTCTGTTTGTCTATCCATCAGTTACGAATCCTGATAGCTAGATAATTGAAATTTTCACAGGTATTTCTGTTGAAATTTGTTGCCGCTATAACAACTCCCACAAAACGTGTTTTTTTTTTTGCCGTTTTTTGCCACAGACGATACGGAACCGATCATGCGCGAGTCTGAATCGCACTTACCGGGTTTTTTGGCATATAATTTGGCCGTTTTTATTTCTTTAGCTTGTTGTTTTGAATGATGATAATAGTAATAATACACAAGTATAGACTAGAAGAAATGTTTCTTGATCCACTTTTATATGTGCTGCCGCTAATAACTTTTTTATTAAATACCGCCTAAGTAATGTTAGTTTTTTTTCTTGACGAATGAACGAGGTTTTGAGTTCTTGGCCTTTTTTTATGGTGGTAAAAATCATCCAATGACATCCCCCGCTCTTGGGCGGAGCGGGAGATAGTGTCAGGCTCTTACTGACTAAAAGACCCACCCTGTTCCTTCTAGCCTTCATATCGGGGCTCGTGCGCTCTTTCGGATAACCCTGGCCCCAGTAGGCTTCGACCCCACGAGGGCACGGCTATGCTCCGCCCAAGCGGTGCACACCTCGATTGTGCTCCACCGTGTCCTCCGGGCATTCAGCACAGTGGCGACACCCGGACGTCACATCCGCTCGAATCCGGTGCAGGAACCTCCCGAACGAACCATGTCCTGTGAGGACCTGCTTCATACGGAAGGTAAGGACGCCGTGAGGTCTTTCCAGCCACGCCTCAAAGAGGGGACTTACCGCCATGAATGTGGCGTGCCCAGAGTTCTTGACCTCAACCTCGCCTCATGAAAAGCTATGATCTATACATATATTTAAATATAAAAAAAGACGTGTGGCACTCGGGGACTGCCGCGGTAAAGCTATTGCAAAGCATTTTTATCAAGTTATGCAATTATAATTATTTATTTATTTTATTTATGTAGTATTTTTTTTCCTTTGTTTTTTTTTTCTTTGATATTAATTGAAGTTACACTTTCACACATTGAATGGAATTTTGATTGATTGTTCACTCATTTGTTTTCTTATCGGTCACCACTAGGGAATGCAAAAACCGCCAAAATTACAATACGGTTTTTTTTTCGGTTTTTCTAAAAAAAAAACCGGTTAACCGGGTAACCGGTTTTAAAATTAGTTTTTTTGAAATTTATTTTTAAGTGAAAATTTTAATTTTTTTTTGCTTGTGAAATGATAAATAAATATTTTTCAAACTTATCTATTAAAAAATATATTGTATACCTTATAGGAATCCTGTTAAAAATAAAAAATCTCATCTTCATAAAAACAAATGTCTCAGAATGATGTCTGAGAATCTAAGCTAGAAGTTAATATATACTTCTACTCAAAATATTCACCACTAGCTTTTGCCCGCGGCTTCGCACGCGTACATAAAATATAGCCTATGTCACTCAGGAACAAAGCAGGTTTCTATCGGTGAAAAAATTTTAGCAAGCGGACCAGTACTTCCAGAGGTTACCTCTTACAAACAAAAAAACATAAAAACAAGCATTACCTCTTTATTATACGAGTATTTATAATATTAGTATTAGTGTAGATTAGCCCTATCACAGGCTTTTAAGCGTTCAGGCCACGCGTCATCTGTTTACGCACGGTGATCATTGGAAAGTTGTCCACTGCTGATCGTAAAGAATTTTTATGGATTTTGAATTATTGTTACATGCAGCCCATGCTCTCTAATATAGATCTCAATTTGCAGTTCACGGGTTGAGGTCTGGGCTAGCCAAAGGTCAATCATCAGCCTTAATGAAGCCCGAAACACTCGCTGCAAGGCAAGCCTGTGACACAAGGCAAGTGCGTGCCTTGTGACCGGAAACTGAGTCTTGCTGAAAAACCTCTATTATCAAAAAGAGAGAGGCTTTAAGAGGCTTTGCTATGGCGTGTAGGATAGTATCTTGATACTCTTTAGCTTAAATTAGAGTAGCCCATTTTCACGAAATTGAAACTTGGTCATTCCGTGATGCCCTCACCAAACCATTACTGATACCGCATGATGATCATTCAGGACTCTGATAACCTGTTGAGAGTGTTCTTTGGAGTTAGAAGCTTACACATCATCATCATTTCAGCCGATAGACATCCACTGTTGGACATAGGCCTGCCCCAAGTGTCGCCACAATGATCGATCCTGTGCGTCCCGCATCCATCGGATTCCCGCAACCTTCACCAGGTCATCGGTCCATCTTGTAGGAGGCCTTTCGACGATACGTCTTCCGGTACGCGGTCGCCACTCCAGAACTTTTCGGCCCCAACGGCCATCTGTTCTGCGAGCAATTGCCACTTGAGTTTAGCGATTCTTTGTGCTATGTGGGCAACCTTGGTTCTCCTGCGGATATCTTCATTTCTGATTCGATCACGCAAGGAAACTCCGAGTATAGCCCTTTCCATTGCTCTTTGGGTAATTTTAAGCCTTCTGATGAGGCTCATTGTGAGCGACCACGTTTCGGCATCATATGTCATCACTGGCAACACGCACTGGTCATAGACTTTCGTCTTGAGACACTGTGGTATTTTGGACGAGAAGACACCGCGCAGCTTCTTGAACGTTGCCCAGCCGAGTCGGATTCGACGGTTGACCTCTTTCTCGAAATTAGATCTACCCAACTGGATTGTCTGTCCGAGGTAGACGTAATCGTTCACAACTTCGAGTATAGTCTCCGGTCTTGGTAGGAGTGGGTGCTACATGGTTGTTTATCATGACTTTAGTTTTGTTCATGTTTATTTTAAGACCCACTCTTTCGGAAGTTCTACTGAGGTCATTGCGATCTATTGAGGTGAGAATTGTGCTGAGCTCTTTCGTAATCTCAGCCATGACTAATAAGTCGTCGGCAAACTGAAGGTGGGTGATGTACTCGCCATTGACAGTTAGAAGCAGTTAGAAGCTTACATCCGATAATTTTGCTTGTTGCAATATTCCTTGATTATGAAAATTTTGTCATCGGTAGCAAGAATATCCCTGAGTTTTTCATCAGTGTAACGAACAAGCAACGATTTTGGTCTTTTCACTCTCTCTTCTATAAAAACGACTCGTTTAAGCTGATGATGTTATGATGAGTAACAACGGTGGGTATTCTATCTGCGAATAAGAATTTTGGTGTCCTTACGAGATTTTAATTCTGGCCCTGACAGCATTCACTGCCTATTCTCACAACACGCGGCCGGCCTGGATTTTTAATGATCGTAAACAGAAGAACTGTACACTTGGTGTAGCTATCACTGGTACATAAATATTAATAAACAAACCTACGACTGATATCAAGCCTCAATAGCGTTTTAAAACAATGTTTGTTAAAAAAATAGTGACATTTGAAAGTAATAAAAAAAAACTCGAAAAAACCGGTTACTTGAAAAAAAAACCGTTTTTTTTAATCTTTAACAATATGCCGAAAAACCGGTTTTTCGGTTTTCGAGTTAACCGGTTTGCATTCCCTAGTCACCACGCTCAAAAAACAAATGAGTGGGGGGTGTTAGGTTATTTTCGTTACGGAATTTCTGGATTCGGTCTCCACGCTCAAGGCCCGCGATAGAAGCTATGCAATAGCTTAATAAAGTGTCTAATTTGTAATCGCGAAGCGGCGAGCCTCCTTGCTGGCCTGCCACCATTTGATCCGGAGGTAACAGTCCTTGCACACATGCACGATTTGCGCGTGGAGATGTAACGCCGGGGTGAAGTCCGCTGCCGTGACAGGTTGGCATGGCGGACAGAGTTCCGGCGGGATTTCATGGTGAAATGGCGTCAGCGACTATTGCAACCCAGTGCTGGGCACGCCATAATCATGGCAGTAAGTTCTCTTTTTGAGAAGTGGCTGGAAAGAACTCACGGCGCCCTCACCTTTCGTATGACGCTTGTTCTCACCGGACATGGTAAGTTCGGGAGGTTCCAGCACCGAATTCGTGCGGAAGAAATGCCCGGGTGTCACCATTGTGTGGACCACCCGGAGGACACGGCGGAGCATACGGTTAGGGTGTGCCCCGCTTTGGACATAGGCCTCCCTCAAGTGTCGCCACAATGAACGATCCTGTGCGTCTCGTTTCCATCGGTTTCCCGCAACTTCCACCAGGTCATCAGTCCACCTCGTAGGAAGCCTTCCAACGCTGCGTCTTCCAGTACGCGGTCGCCACTCCAGAACCTTGCAGCCCCAACCATCTGTCCACTTAAGTTTGGCGATACTTCGTGCAATGTCGGCAACCTTGGTTTTCCTGCGAATATCTTCATTTTTGATTCGATGACGCAAGGAAACCCCGAGTATAGCCCTTTCCATTGCCCTTTGGGTGACTTTAAGCCTTCTGATGAGGCCCATTGTGAGCGACCACGTTTCGGAGCCATATATCATCACTGGCAACAGGCACTGATCTTAGACTTTCGTCTTGAGACACTGTGGTATGTTGGATGAGAAGATACTGCGTAGCCTCCCGAACGCTGCCCAGCCGAGTCGGATTCGACGGTTGACCTCTTTCTCGAAGTCAGGCACTCGTTACAGTAAAAGAAAACACGACATACCTTAGCAGAGCTGACAGCAATCTTGAAGACCAGCAGCGCCAGGCCTATAGCCACGGACTTGGCGGCCATGATGCTGGTGAGGATCATCCACGTAGAGGTGGCGCCCACGTGGAAGATCAGCGGGATCATCGCCATGCCCATCTTCTTCATGCTCTTCCCTTCTAGAACAACCGAGAGGTGAATGTTATAGAAGAGAATAGAAGAGGAAAGCAAAAAGAAAAATTAAAGAAAGAAAGTAACAAAGAAATAAAGTAACAAAGAAAGAAAGTAACAAAGAAAAAGTAACAAAGAAAGATAGAAATAAAGTAACAAAGAAAGTAAGGAAGAAAGAAAGAAAGAAAGAATTAAAATAACAATTAAAATGTGTGAATGACGCAATCTTAACAATCCATGTATGTATGGGGAAAATATGCGTCACATCCGCGCAAAAAGCCCGAGCGCCCGAAAAATGCCATAAATCAATTATTTTCTGAAGCCTATTCCTCGGTAACGGCCAGGTTAATAGGTTTGAAAAAAATATATGTTTATTATAGATTCATGAACAACATATCAACATTTTATGTGATGTTTATGTGATGAGCATGATCATTTGTTCTGTGTCTGGGTGTAATTTATCTATAATATGTATGTATTTAGAAATATATGTATAAGTATGTTTATCAGTTGTCTAGTACTCATAGCACAAGCTCTGCTTAGCTTGGGACTAGACGGCGTTGTGTGATAGTTGTGGAATATTATATTATATTATATTATTTATATTATATTATATTATATTGTATTATATTATATTATATTATATTATATTATATTATATTATATTATATTATATTATATTATATTATATTATATTATATTATATTATATTATATTATATTATATTATATTATATTATATTATATTATATTATATTATATTATTATTATATTATATTTGATTTTTTCGTGCGATTAATACTTTTGTCTAAAAAAAATATTTAGCGATTTCGCAACTTTTCCCTACTCCTTCGAAACGGCTTGGATCTTTAGAAACATTTTTACACATAAAAATTGGTGGTTAAATATTCTTCAAAGTGAACATAGCATATGTAAATCAATCAATATTTCGCAAAGAAAATGGATTTAAAGGTAAGCCGTGCACTATCCGGGCGCAGCTAGCCGCAATTAAATGCACAGATACGCGTACTGCCGTCTAGGCGGGTACGAGAGTTGTGTTTATTTAATGTCGGCTAGATGGTTCAAGGGACTATAAGCCTTAACATAAAGCTGTGGCCATAATGCATAAAGCGGGAACTACATTAGACCGTCGCACACGTGCGGCCCACGTGTGCGGTGGTTTACGCGTAAGGCAATTTGTACGTAGAGTCGCGTCGCGTGGCGTGGATCTAACGTAGCTCTACAAGTCAAGTCACGATCGGGTGGGATTGTAGTGAACTACAATTACCGTCACGGATCTTGAGCGCTGGCTTCAAGTTGCGCAGAAGTCAAATATTCGGTCTTTTTAGTGGTTCGAAGTGAGACGCGGGGGCGGAGAGTGTCAGTGATTGGCTCGCCGCGCCATCGTGTCATAGACGTCACTCCTCATTCGTTCCCTGCGTTGCTGCATGTATCTAACAACGAAGACGATTGGCTCGCCAATGTATGGAATGCGCAAAGCGATCTCCGCTCCACACCGAGCGCTCAAGATCCGTTTTGGCAATTGTAGTTTATATCAATTGAAATAAAAAACTTCTACAAGCGGAGGGTTTGCTGTTTTCATAGTAGCAAACCTAATAATTATGTTATGTAAGAAATTGCTTTAAAAACCACGATAAAAAGCTGACGTATTTTTTGTTAGTTAAGATGCGACGACCGCAAGGCAAAAAGCGCATTTTTTTAGGAGAGTCGCTTTTTTTAATATTGGAAATGATATAAGTAATTTATGGAACCGATTTTTTTTACATTATGTAATCAATAAATCAGTGAAGAGCATTGGTGACCAAGAGGTAATGGCCTCGACTTACGAGTTGTAGGTCGCAGATTCAAACCCAGCCAGGCGCATTACTTTGTGTAATTTATTTCATCACCACTGCTCTCAAAATGGAGAAAGAAAACATCGTGAGGAAACCGGCATGTCCTAGAACCAAAAATTCGAAGACATGTGATCTCCACCAATCCGCATTGGGCCCGTGTGGTGGATTACAGCCCATTCCCTCTCCTAGAGAGGAGGCCTGAGTCCCAGCAGTGGGAACATTATAAGACTATGCTAATCAATAATCAGTTTCAGATCACAGTACCAGACGTTTTTTGGATGTTGTGTTTTAAGCTAGAACTACATTAGACTTTTTTTTTTTTATGGTGGGAAAAAGTCATGCATTGACATCCCCCGCTCTTGGGCGGAAAGGGAGATAGTGTCAGACTCTTACTGACTAAAAGACCCACCCCGTTCCTTCTAGCCTTCATACCGGGGCTCGAGCGCCCTTTCGGATAACCCTGGCCCCAGTAGGCTTCGACCCGGCTGCCTGCTGTTGCTGACAACTCCTTGAGGCGCGCGGGAACAGTGCGCGCCGTCGACGACTTGGGCTTGGTCTGGACAGTTACCGGACGGCCGGACAGTGAGCTACCCATTGCTCACTGTCCGCAAGCCCGCGCCTACGGTGGCCGGAAATCGGGATCAGAATCCCGGCGGCGGCGGCGGCGGCGATAACGCCGTTGCCTGATGCGTTCGGCCTCCTCCTTTGCGAGCATTACTGCTTCGCAGAAGTCGGCGACCGCCTGCCACTCCTCCTCACTCCGGACCATGGCCTCAACCAAAGCCCGGCGCGAGAGGTCTCCGCCGCCGATCGCCACCACGAGGGCACGGCGATGCTCCGCCCAAGCAGGGCACACCTCGACTGTGTGCTCCACCGTGTCCTCCGGGCGTTCCGCACAGTGGCGACACCCGGGCGTCACTTCCGCATGAATCCGGTGCAGGAAACTCCCGAACGAACCATGTCCGGTGAGGACCTGCGTCATGCGGAAGGTAAGGACGCCGTGAGGTCTTTCCAGCCACGCCTCAAAGAGGGGACTTACCGCCAGAACTACATTAGACTGATGCACACGTGTAAAACGCCTGATTTGTACGTAGAACGACGTCGCGTGGTGTGGATCTAGTGTAGCTCTACAAGTCTAGTTTCCATATAAAATGTATGGAGACCGACGCGCCCAGATCTGTGTGTGTGTCATACGTGTGAGCAGTGTAGTTCCTTTACTCTTTCATTCTGACATGTCCGCTCTGTGCTCGGAGTTTTTCGGCCAAAGTTGGGTATGCAAGTCACATGAGGGCACATAACAGAGCAGCAGATCTGAGCTCACAACTACCATGAGGAGCCAAGGAATGAGGTCGCTGTGGCCGAAATCTGCTAGATGGTATCGTCGTCATCATTAGGGGCACTGCAGTGCCCCCACCAAAGCAAGCTAAAAATCCACTCCTGTTCCTTCTTTGCTATTGTTCTAGGGCCCCGGGGTCTCTTTAGCATCGCCCATGGCCCGTGGTCATCGCTGTAAATCACGATGAGATGATGGTGATGATGATGATCTTGGTAATTTAATGCGGCGCCATTCATCGTGGACTGCAGCTTTCCGGGTACATTCATAAACCGAGCACGTAATTGCGGCCTTGATCTGGTCTCTCCATCTTGTTGGTGATCTACCACGCGGCCTGGTGCCCTCAACTTTGCTCTGCACTACGAGACACTCTATGGAGTCATTTCCACGATGAGATAAAATTACCGTCACGGATCTTGAGCGCTCGGCGTCAGAGTGGGGATCACTTTGCGCATTCCATACATTGGTGAGCCAATCGTCGTCGTTGTTACATACATGCAGCAACGCAGGGAACGAATCATGAGTGACGTCTATGACGCGATGGCGCGGCGAGCCAATCACTGACACTCCCCGCCCCCGCGTCTCACTTCGCACCACTAAAGAGACCGAATATTTGACTTCTGCGCAACTTGAAGCCGGCCCTCAAGATCCGTGCCGGCAATTGTACGTGGCCAAATAACATCATGCGTGACTGCACTGTGGATGATAGGCGCTGTTTATACAGGGTTATTGGAAAAACACTGGTAACTTCTTAGGACTATGTTGCTAACATCATAAACAACAACTTTTGTTCTATGACTTTTAAAAATTTATCATATTTTAGTTCATCAGATTTTCATAAAAAAATAAAAATATTTAAATTGAACGTTCTAAATATTACGAAGTCTATGCGAGGCAAGCGATAGTACAATAGCGGAAGGGAGGGATCGAGTGGTCGGGGTGCTTGATGCGCTTGCATCCCGTCATACAGACGTAAATATACATACACTCTCTGTATTTTCATAAATATACGAAAATATACGAAAGTGTCGTATTTATACCTACTGGATGGAGAGGGAGAGGAAGGCCGAAAAAAAGATGGATGGATTGTGTGAGAAGTATTAAGAAAGAAAAGGGAGTTAGTGATAGTTTGACGGGTGACAGGACAGAATGGAAGAAGAAAACGTGTTGCGCCGACCCCAAGTAATATGGGATAAGGGCAGGAAGAAGAAAGTCGTATATATACGAAAATACAGAGTTGAAATGTGTCAGTTAGTACAACGAAATCTTGATGGTTTATTTTTGGTAAATGAATTATGTTTTTTAAAAAGTCATACAAAAAAAGTTGTTGTCTACGATGTTAGTAATTCAGTCATGCAAGATTGTCAGCGTTTTTATAAATAACCCTATATAATAGTGATTTAAAAGAGTGTCCATGGAGTTTCTTGCACGCTCTTCTCCATAGAGATCTACGCTTTGGAACGTGCAATTTAGCTTCACTTTTCTTGGACTGACCAATATTTGACTATTCAAAGTGCTTGCAAATGGTCTATTTGAAATAAATGATTTTGATTTTGATAACTTACCCATTCGCAACATGCAGATGTATGCTAATGAATGATTTTTATCTCGCATAATTTTGAATCGTTACAAAGTAATTTGGGCCATAAATCTGACAACGGTACTCTATATTCAATGAGGTGTTAATCTCTATATAAGTGTAGTTGACAATGCTTCATAGACTCGTTAACTTCCCATCATTTAACTGAATTGTGGAGAGCAAGAACTTGATGTTTTTATGTATTTATGACAAGTGAATTTATAACTTGTGGCAAGGGCTTCGACTGTATGGCCGTAGTTAATTATTGCAGAGGAATATAAACCCGGGATAAAAAGTAGCTAACCTAAGTAAGTAAGTTATATTTGGACAGATCCAAAATTTTTAATCCAACATAAAAGCCCTAAAGAACTAAAAAAGCAACCAAAAGTACTGTTTTTAAACGACTTCCAAAAAAAGAGGTTTTCAATTCGGTTGTATTTTTTTTAATGTTTATTACCATAAAGCTCCGTCGTTAATGGATCGATTTGCAATTTTTTTTCCCCTTAAATGATATGCTTCCAGATTGGTCCCATTTTTTTTTAAATCCAAATTTTGATGATGGGATCCATGAGGAATCGAGAGAACTCCGTTTATAGGCAACCATATTAGTTATTTTGGTATTTTCATAGAGGACTTTAGCATTTAAAGTCAAAAAGTAACATTTTATGAAGTTAAACTGGTGAAAAAGACCAGAAATGGCCAACGGAACTTCATATTTAAACAGATATCACAATGAACATAGTTAAGCGACTATGACAATACAAATAAATGAATGGTTCTGAATAGTTATGTTGAAAAAGGTATCATCGAAGTAACCTGATGATGATAATGGAGCCAGAAGATTATAGGTACCGAAACTCCGTAATTAATCAATGTATCCTAGCCGTGTTTGGGTGTATTAGAATTGTCATGAGATGCACTTTGGCTATAAGCTACTATCGAACTGATCTGATGATGATGATGGACCGGAAGATAGGCACCGGAACTCCGTTATTAATCAATGTATCCTAGCCGTTTTTAGGCTTATTAGAATTGTTATGAGATGCACTTTGGCTATAAGGTACTATCGAATTGATCTGATGATGTCGCCGGAAGGTGGAAGGTGGACATGGGAACTCCATAATAAAACAATCCTAGCAGTGTTTGGGTTAATTGGGATTGTCATTAGAAATAGGTATTATATGTGTATTGCAACTAAAGGATGTAAAATAAAAAATACAAAAAAAAATAACCGACTTCACTAAAAAAAGTTGGTGTTAAATAAGAAATAAACAATATCGAGAAACAACGATTTTCGAAATTAAAGTTATTTTGATCGTTTAAGTAGGTATTGGTTTTTTCAGTGAAGTCAGTTATTAGTTATTTTTTGTAGTTTTTTTTTTAAAAACTTCCCTTAAAATACGGTTTAATGAGTGTTAAAACTTTTATGAAAATATTCTTGCAAAGTTGCTGCCAGAATACTAGTATTATTTATGTATTTTTTTTTTAATTAGGATGTGCATAAATCTAGTTATATTTTGTATAGCGCCCCTCTTTTTGAATTAGCGTTAAAAACTAACTAGCGAACCTACATCGTCAGACTAAATAATACGAAAAAGTTAAGTAACGCGAAACTATTTTCGTTTTTTTTTTTTATTTAGGTACCCTTGTAGATTTAAGATAGAAAATTTGGTTTGTAGATAATTATTATAAAACAAAGTCGTTCTTATCTAGCGTCTGTTTGTGTAGCCGCTAACTCCTGAACAATGCAACAGATTTTGATAGGAAATAAATTTTTCACATGTTTTTAAAATTATATTTTCAAAATTTTTCAAAATGGTTTTCAAAACCGGGGCGAGTCTCTAGTATTTTAATAAAAGTAGGTCATTGCAACAGAGGCATGGAGCGGTGAAAATTGCTGCAAGCGCATCAAACGACGTTTTTCAACACAATTGCAAAGAAGCAATAAATACATAAATATTATAATTATTATTATTATCTATAATTTTATATATATACACATATGTTCCCTTATATAAAATTCCCTTGTTCACATCATCACGCGTGAACGGCTGGACCAATTTCGCTATTTTTTTTTTTGTTATGTTTTTTAGTACCAGGAAAAGGTTATTATGAAAGAAAATACTAAGAAAGTTACGTGGAATACTAAAAAAAATAAAATAAAAAGACATTAAGTTTTTGAAGATTTTGAAAATAACTCACGTCTCGAGGACTCCACTCCAAACTTAGGTTTCAATTCCTTGTAATGAAGAATTCTTCCCAATTCACTGTTCCCTAAATGTCGATCATTGAAATCTTCGAGCCATTTAGCGACATAATTTGTATATTCATTTAATTTATCTTGAAATTTAACTTCGAAAGCAGTCATCAAACTATTTTCTTCTGCAAAAATATGTTTGAAATTGCAAGATAAAATAAAAAATAATAAAAATTTTGACACCAACGCCATTTTGGTTTTTTTAAAAGCGCGCGCTCACTTGCGTTCCAAAAATGCGACTGGTCGATTACTATTTACTCCGCACAGAATTCACCTTGAGAGGAGCCAATTTGAGTTGACCTGTAATCTCATTTGTAAGTAAGACTATGTAGACCTTTATGTGTTGGTTGTAGAATGTAACTAATATAAATATAGGATACCTACCTCTATACATACTTCAGCCTACAACTAGGCTTCATTAAAAAACTGGGCAAGTGCGAGTCGGACTCGCGCACTAAGGATTCCGTGCAAACTACATTCTCGAATTGAGTCTCTAAGATTTTTCCGACTTGCAAAAGTTTTTTTTTGTGGCGTATTTAACAACAAATTTACTGTTTTCAGATTTTTCCCTATATCTGTGTATTAAGACCTTGCTTTGTGCCAAATTTCAGTACAGATACTGGGTCAACGGGATGTACCCTATGAATTTCGATCTTTGAGAGTATCAAAATATACGTTTTTTGCGACATAAACGACCGAATCTTTTATATTCGTTATCTTAGAAGTTTGATTTTTTCACAGCTTGAAGGAACCGTAGACCCAAGTATATGGTTTTAATTTTACCTCGATACCTCCACACGTTCTCGAGATAAAGGGTCTTGACAGACGGACGAGCAACAAAGTGACTCTATAGGGGTAACGTTTTTTCCTTTTCAGATACAGAACCCTAAAAAGTGAAATTATAATTTTGTACAACATAGCAACATGAATATGAAAGAAATGAAAGGTTTTGAGAAACAATTGCAGGTAAAAATGATATTTTGATCCGTTTGCAGGCTTATTTTCAGTAAGAAGAGAGGTCTAAATAAAATGGCCGTGTCAATTTTTTTCAGAAGCCACTTGATTTTTATCATTTTTGTTTGACGAGCCTTGCCGTATATCTTTGAAGTTTTTTTTTACAATTTGGGTCATTATATTACTTTAGTGGTTTAATTAGGCCTTATAGTTTTTATGTTTTTTTTTTTAAGAACTGAATAAAGTTTATATATATCTAACCGTAACAGCGTAGTCGGGTTTTTAATGTTCCCACTGCTGGGACTCAGGCCTACTCTCTATGAGAGGGAATGGGCCGTAATCCACCACGCGGGCCCAGTGCGGGTTGGTGAATGTCACAGTCTTCGAATTTTTGGTTCTAGGACATGCCGGTTCCCTCACGATGTTTTCCTGCACCGTTTTGAGAGCAGTTGTGATGAAATAAATTATACAAAGTACGCGCCTGGTTGAATTTGAATCCGTGACCTACAACTCTTAACACATAGGAACTAAAATATAAAAATCCTGCAGCTCGGTGCATAGGGAATACAATCTCGCACCTTTTTTGCGGGATCAGAGATGCGGGATTACTCGTGCGGGATTCTGCACGCATCCTAGTCCTAAATCGGAAGTGGAAAAGAACATAATTAGTGTCAGTTAAAGTACTATTTAATATTTCATCATTCAGATTTAGGAAGATTGTGCCTAAATCTGAATGATGAAATATTAAATACATTATTTCATCATTTCATTTTTATTGATATCATCATTATATTTCAAATTGCGCATTTTGTATGTCAGAGTGACAATGTGAATTACAAAAAAAAAAAACTTTAGACACTTTGTTGCGGGTTATTTTTGAATAAAATAAAATATTTAAATGAAAATAAGTTTTCAATGAAAATACTATGGCAAAAAGCTCAAATACGATAGGGTTATCTGAGTTCCTATAGCCACCTTCCGCTTCCATCATCAGATCAGCTCCGTGTCATAATAATTTTGCATTGTCATCTGATTTACACATGCATGTAAAATTTCAGCTCAATCGGTAACCGGGAAGTGGATCAAATTTAATTTGCAAGATTTGACTACGAAATGAAATAAAAGCTTGTATTATCCTAATCCTGCACATCCCGCGGGATTACGATTTTACTGAAAAAAAAAAACATCTTTTATTTCTTATACGAGTTTTATTTCTTATATGCGTAGATATATAAACAGTGTGAACAGGAAAAAAAAAATATTAGTGCGTAAGGCATTAAGTCCGCCTTTGTACCTATGTGTTGCTTGAAGTTTTAATAAATAAATAAATAGTGTACTTATTTTAGAATTTACTACACGAAGTCATATGTATTATGGCATCGTATGCATTCTAGTGGAATTGTACGGATCCATATATCATCATCATCATTTATTTGAGCAAGTAACCAAGACTCATAATTACATAACACACAAACATAACACAGAACGTGACACCAACATACAATCAAATTAAATTAATTTGATGCGAGATTGGATTCCCTAGCGTGGACGGCGAACTACCCATTGCTCGCCGTCCGCAAGCCCAACTGAATGATTTAACACATTTCCTTTTCGATTATAATTAAAACAATTAATTACTGAATCATATTAATTAACTAATGTTATGTCTAATTATCACGGGCTACTTGCTTAGCTTTTTGTAACATGTAATTATTTGCGGTAAATCAACACCTAAGAACCAGTTTTCACTTTCTTGACATTAAAAAGTTGACATTTTTTAAATAAGAAAGGTGTAATGTACTGATGTCGGTGTAATTGTACTAATATTATAAAAGCGAGAGTTTGTTTTTTTATTATTTTTTTTAGGTTGGAAATCTTCCAATGACACCTCCCGCTCTTGGGCGGGACTGGAGGGCGTGTAAGGCTTTTACCGAATAAAAACCCTGTCCAAATTCCATCTTTGCCCTTCAAACCAGGGCTGGGTTTTCCTTTCAGAAGCGAACCCATGGCCCCAGTAGGCTTCGACCCTGCTGGGCCCCCTGTCGGCCTTTTTTTCCAACTGCCCTGCTTTTATTTATTATTTATTTACTTATTATATCCTATAGTGTACTCCATCACACATACAAAAGAAAACTAAAACACACACATGCATTGGGCAGCCTTATCGCAGTCCGCGATCTGTTCCAGGCAACCTGGTATGAGCAGTAATTACCTGGACAAAAAATGGAGCTGTCATCAGTTTTCCGGGAGTCCGGGGCCTCAAGTCTGCTATTACTAGCTCTATTTCTTGTCCGGGGCTCGGACAAGAAATGGAGCTGTCATCAGTTTTCAGTTTCCTGGCTGTTGTGTGGCATTTCTATTCTGTTTCGGTTTCAAGACCAGACAACCCAACCCATGATCTACTAACCGAATCAGTTTTGTTCCTTATCTTTTGTCCAAAATGATTTAATAATGCACAAATGGCATTAAAATTACCAGCAGCTTCGTATGATGCTTTTAGATGAGACGGTCACGGGACGGATACGACGCGGATTTATGAAGGCACTTTAATTTGACTCATCATCATTTCACGCCAGGATGATCATCTCAACTAGTAGTAGTAGTAATATTTTTTTTTGCAATAGTTTAGTAATAAATTATGCCATTGCTCATTAATTACTACGCGCACATAAATGAAACTCGGCAAAACATTGTAGACCCTTACAAGATAGAGTTAAACGTTAAAAGTTAGACTCTAGAGTTCCTATTTTAAGAGCTTGGACCATTATATATTTTATTTATATCATTTGACCATCTAGGACCATTTTTTTATTTTATTTTTTGGCTTTTGAACCATATTTTACGTTTACGTGTAGGCTTTTGGTTTTTTTTAATCATATATTAACCAGTGCTTGTGCTGCGATGCCACCTGATGGTAAGCAGTGATGCAATCTTTGATGGTGAGGCGCACTAGTTTATTATGAGCATATTCACTCTAGCTTTGAAGACACCTAAATTATAATCGGACGGGAAAACCGCAGCTGGCAAATTACCGCAAGTAGGTATATCTTCTGAACGGTATGTTTTTTCAAATTCTGTTTTTACACACAATTTCAAATCCCGGGAAGATTACGACGCTGATAAATACGAAGGAGCAGTTTTCTTCATCATTATTTCACGCCAGGATGATCATCTCAACTAGTAGTAAGTAGTAGTAGTAATAATTTTCTTTTTGCAAAAAGTTTAGTCGGTAAATATTATTATTGTGATTTGTTTGTTTGGATTTTGTTTATTTTCTGTTCACGTGCATATACTTTCGCCTTTTTAATATAAATGTCGTGGCGAAATCATAGAATTGATCACTTCATGATGGGTGTACTCTCGCGTTTAGCATATCGCGAAGATTGCAATGTAATTTACTAATGAATATTGTGTGTTCTTGTATTCTATATAAAAAGTATTCAGTATAATCATATTTCGTTAAAATGAATGTCATTGGCATTGGCCAATCAAAAACTTTCTCGATATTTAAAAAAAAAATTAAATATTTTTTTTTATTTTTTTAAATTTTGGTCTGGAAGCATGAATAGGACTATACTATTACATACTATACAGTATAGATGGTTGTGGTGTGTATGGGGCGTACCTGATCGAGCAATCGTCTTTTGTATTTTTTTTTAATTTGATGTATTTTGTACACTGCACACCTATTTATTTATTATATACCACACAATATAATATGTAAAAAAAAAATATTTATCCTACACCTAATCACTAATAACTCAGTACTAAAAATAAACCAATTTTCAACCGTACACTCGAAATAAGGTTCAGTTGAAAACCAGCGTCAGGCAACTACTATGTAGTTGTCTGGCATTATTGCTGAACTGCCCTCCTAGCCAAGTTACAATCGAATTCCGTTCTCTAATCGGTAACGCCTCGGTGACAGCAATTGTAGAAAACGATAAGTTGGTTGCCATGTTGACGCGCCTGAGTCGGCCGCTCGTTCTACGATGTAGCGTTTGTATAACAAAGGATGTAGTAAATATTGTAGAAACGATTTTGAACGATGTTAACTTGGCTACGAATTGTCTATTCGTTTGTTCTTACCACGCGACTTTACGTTGAGATGACGTCATTCCCATACGTTTCATCACTTTTCGATAGCGTTAACGATTGCAGAATAACAACTTGGCTAAGCGTGCTGGACCTATTTGGCGCCGCCCTGAGACACACATTGCTAGTTGTCTTTTCTTTTTAATTATAATATTTTATTAGTGTCTACATGTTGTTACTACATTGTGTATATCTACGAGCGTTTATGCCAAATAAAATAGTTTTCTTTCTTTCTTTCTTTCTCTTTCTTGTTTTTTGTCACCAAGCGTGGTGGTCATACGTACAGATACGATTACGTATCGTATAAATAACTCAACTAAAGTTATGTGGTTTAAACTATTGTAGTTTATGTCTATTGTGCGTAATCTTAAGAACTTAGTTGTGATGAAATAATCATTACTTCCTTAACACATTAAAACGCCGCTGTACTCAACTGTGTCCGGTAATAGTACATTTTGATACAAGTGTAGAGACTTTGTCACCGAGGCGGAATTCGCATATAGTGTTAAGGGCCAAGCGCCCGAAAAGTGCCATAAAACAGTGATTTTCTGAGGCCTACTCCTCCGTAACGGCTAGGTCAATTGGTTTGAAAAAAATATATTTTTATTATAGATTCATGAACAATAATATCAACATTTGATTTTTTCGTGCAATTAATACTTTTGTCAAAAAAAAAATTTAGCAATTTCGCAACTTTTCCCTACTCCTTTGAAACGATTTGGACCTTTAGAAACATTTTTACACATAAAAATTGGTGGTTAAATATTCTTCAAAGTGAACATTGCATATGTAAATCAATCAATATCTCGCAGAGAAAATGGATTTAAAGCGCTTTCCGGGCGCTGCTGGTCGCAAATAAATGCACAGATTTGCGTACTGCCGCCTAGGCAAATGCGAGAGTTGCGTTCACATAATTTCGGCCAGATGGTTCAAGGAACTATACGCCTTAAGGAGGCGAAGGCTGCTCCTTCCTACCCTTTTTAAGGGGGAGAACCACCAAATAACTCTGTGTCTGGATGGAGCAGAAGGGAATGTCAGTCGTAAAATTTAAAATTTAAAGTCGTAAAAATAAATCTAAAAGACTCGACTTTCTTCCGTGATTGTACTTGTAATATAACTGGGCAGTGGGTCCAGTCGACCCATTCAAAATGGGGCTGGGTCGAGTGATCTCGCGGACCCAAATCGAGTTGGTCCAATTGACCACAGACCCACCACCCGCAGTGTACCTTAAATGGCACTTTTTGCTAGTGTTTTTATTTCACATAGGTCTACATAGGCACATAAAAAACGTCAGAAGCTAGTGCACGGTTCCAAGTGCTCGTTTTCTATGGAGAAGAACCGGCAAGAAACTCCATAGTTACTCTAAGGGTGAGTTGCAGCATTTAACTATAACGATAATAAAGCCAACAGTTGTCAAATCGTCGAATTGACCAATAGGCGGCCGTTTTACGGCTGGTTATGGTTTGGTTATCGTTATAGTTAAATGGTGCAACTCACCCTAATTGTTTTTCAATACACTTACTCGTGAACCCGCTCTTATTTATTTTTTAAACTTTATGCATAAGTAAGCACTGTACAAAGGCGGACTTAATGCCTTAGCATTGATATTCAATGTGCCTTAGGCATTTTCTACCAGTCGACCTTAGGGTGGTGCAGAAACATAAGATGCATAGATAAGATCTTATCACACCGCTTTCAGGCACACAATGGACAGTTTTCCACACTAGTGCAGAAAAGTGCGCGTGCTCTCCCCTCCACAATGTCATTACATGTATTATACCAGGCTGAGCGCGCGTCGACCCCCACGTCTCTTCGGTCGACCCCCGTTTATGTTTATTCATTTCTTTGTGTGTTGAAAAAAGACGTTTGATACACGTGCTTTGTCACTGTAGCCCTCGGCTCTATAACACGCTCGCCTATGGCTCCTGCGAATTTCGCCTCTTGCATCAAATTGTACTATTTAAGTTTTAACACCTCGCATCTTTAAAACTGAAATGGCAATATACTAAACTTGTGTTTTTATTACCCGACTGCAAGAAGGGTTATGTTTTTCGCGCGTATCTTGTATGTTTGTATGTATGTAATATTCTTTATTACCTCATATCTTTCAAACCGCTGAACAGATTTTTATAATTAACATATTAAAATAATCTAGACTAAACTCATTCTATCTAATGTGGGTCCCGACTGTTGCTGAGCTGTGGACTGAACTTGTTTATTTTTCTTTTCAGTTTTTATTTAAAGTATTTTTTTACGCAGTCGGGATTTTTTATTTTTTAAATTTTTAATCGCCATTTTTTGGTAAACCTTTAGCTTTGCAATCTGATTAACACAACCCATTCTCTGATTGCCATAGTCTTTGTTCCAATTTTTAATGTTCCTCAGTAATTTATTTGCAACTTCGTATCGAGTAAAAAGTAATTACAGATTTGAGCCGTTTGGGGTCGAAACACTTGGTTCATGGGGTCCGAGTGCGCGTCTCCTTTTCAAGGAAATTTCACGCCGACTGATCGACACTTCACGTGACCAGAGCGCTAACAGCATGCTGGCCGTACTTGCGGAGAGGCTTGATTGTGGCATCATAGCGCACTGTTCTATGCGACATGTGACAGGCTTGCGATGTAGATGACATGGAATTAATTAATTAGTATTTTAATTTTCTTAATTGGATTTAATGTACATAATGTGATTTTAATTATTTATTCGAATGTTAATTTTAATTGTGACTTCTGTGTTGTATTAATTTTTTATGAGTCATTGATACTTGAAATAAAAATTATATTATTATTCCATTTATTATCTATATATGTACATATTATTTACATTTTTAAATATTTCTTAAAAAGCACATTAAAAAAAAAAACATTTAAAAATATAAAAAATAGTAGCCCACCGGCATCGGGAACAGGGTCCAAGCTGCCGGTGGTCAGGGCTCCTGAGAGAGGAATCTCCTAACTATGCGCGCCGTGTCCAGGAGTACTGCTTTCTGGATCAGGCCCTTGATCCAGCTGCCTAACGAGAGCCTCCTTAGATGTTGTTCGAGGCTCTTAGCTATTAAGCCATTGGCCGTTACGACTATCGGCACAATGATTGCTCTATCCACTTCCCACATGTCGACAACCTCGCGGGCTAAGTCAAGATATTTGATCTGCTTATCTTTCTCAGCTTTCACAAGGTTCTCGTCATGAGGGACCGCTATATCAACAATCATTGTGCGACGCTCTAGTCGATCTATCACCACTATATCAGGTTTATTGGCAACAATAGTCCTGTCAGTGATGATAGATCGATCCCAATATAACGTGATACTGCCATTGTCGAGAACTGGGTCGGGCACATACCTGTAGTACGGTACTTCTGATTCTACAAGATTGTATTTAAGAGCAAGTTGCTGGTGAATAATCCTGGCTACGAGGTTGTGTCTATGCAAATAGTCTCCGTTAGCCAGACGAGAACACCCAGAAATAATGTGTCGGATTGATTCTCCGGGCCGGTGGCATGCCCGATAGATGTCAACCGTACCATCCTTCACAATGTATTTCCGGTAATTGTTCGTCATCATAACTTCGTCCATAATTGCAAAGACAAAACCTTCGGTTTCCCCGAAGAGGTCACCGAAACGTAGCCAAGATACGGACGCTAATAGGTCTACATCGGGCCCATGTAAGGCCCGGTAAAAGCGTCCGTGAAGCTCCTTGCCCTGCCATACTTCCCTGCGGTCATTAGTATCCAGTACTAAAGGTTTGCGCCAGTTCTCGTTAGCTAAGGAGAGCGGGGTGAGGCCCCCATTCAACGTGGCAATGCTGCCAGTCTTCTGGGCACATTTCCGGATGACAGCGAAGTGGAGGAGTACTTTGACGCCTGAGCGTGCTTTGTCATTTTGTATTATATTTATGTACATAGTTAGGTTTTAGTATAAATAGTTTATTTAGTATTTAAGTTTTTTTATGTACATATTAAAATAATTTGTGTATATAATAATAAATACTATTTTAATTAAAAAAAAGTAAAAAGTAAACATTTTATGACTGCTGAAAAATCACTTTTTTGGTATTGCCACTTATGTTTTAAGGGTGCGATTATGTGCGATCTTTATATAACCTATACCCACAATATATTCTGATTCGGATTCAAAAAAGTGGTATGAATATTTTTGGAGTAGCTAAGTTTAAAAGATCTTTTTCATAAATGCATTTTTAGTCTACATCAGTTAACTAAAATCTGGGTAACTTGGACAAAACGAGTATACTTAATATGTTTAGATCTGAAGATAAAAACGTAATTTATTGGCGTTTTTTTTAACCATTTTGTCTGAACACGATTCGCAAAAAAAAGGCAAATTTTGATGTAAAACTAGCTTATGCCAGCGGCTTCGCTTGCGTGAAAGTAGAAATTATCTCACGGAAACCAACTCTCAGAATAAAAAACATACATTCAGCCGAAAATAGAACCTCCTCCTTTTCGAAGTCGGTTAAAAAGTAACTTATGCGCATGGACTTTCAGGACATGGTCTCATCGAAATCCGTTCATCCATTTGAATGAGAAGGAGTAACAAACATTATCATTTCTACTAGGGCCATGGGTGACGCGAAAGAGATCCCCGGGGCCCTGGAACCAAAGAAGGAACAGAAGTGGGTTTTTAGCCAGTAAAATTCCGACACGCCTTCGCGCTCCACCCAAGGGCGGGAGATGTCATTAGAATGATTTTCCCAACTAAAAAAAAACATTATCATCATCATTTCAGCCGAAAGACGTCGATTGTTAGCCTCCCACAAGTGTCGCCATAACGACTGCTCCATCGGACTCCCGCGACCCTCATCAGGTCATCGGTCCAGCTTGTGAAAAGCTATGTAGTCTTTCGGTATGTAGTCACCACTTCAGAACAGATGAAAGAGGTTAGAAGGTAGGGCAATGCTCATAGTTCAACTACCAATAGCAAACTTGCGATCTAAGTGTGCGTGGTCTGTTAGTTGCGTAATGCGCGTTCGTATTGGTTTATTGCCTGTAGTGGAGTTAAAGGGTGGGAGACTCAGACAAGCGGCGACACTCGTTGTAAAAGTATTTCCTTTCATCATTTCTGTGGTCACCACTCTAGAACGTTTCGTCTCCATCTACCATCTGTTCTGCGAACAATGTGCCCTGCCCATTGGCACTTAAGTTTGGCGATTCTTTGTGCTACGTCGGTAACCTTAGTTCTCCTGCGGATATCTTCCTAACTGATGCGATCACGTAAGTAAACTTCGAGCATAGCCCTTTCCTATTCTCTTTTGGTGACTTTAAGCCTTCTGATGAGGCCCTTTGTGAGTGACCACGTTTCGGAACCATATGTAATCACTGGCAACACGCACTGGTCATAGACTTTCGTCTTGAGACACTGGTATATTGGATGAGAAGATACCGCGCAGCTTCCCGAACGCCGCCCAGCCGAGTAGGATTCGACGTTTGACCTCTTTTTCGAAATTTGTTTTACCCAACTGGATTGTCTGTCCGAGGTAGACGTAATCGTCATCAGCATCGAGTATAGAGTCACCCACAGAACAGATGAAAGAGGTTAAAATGGGCTTGTGGGCGGGGCAGGCATTCAACTTTTCTGTGGTCTTGACTTCGACCACATGTTTCGACTCTTCGTTTATACCGCATACATCGAACGACTAGAATAATAGCCTGCTGCTGTCATTCCGTCCGATTATAATTTAGGTGTCTTCAAAGCTAGAGTGAATAGGCTCATAATAAACTAGTGCGCCTCAAAAGGAAAGTATTTCCTTTTTAACCTCTTTCATCTTTTCTGTGGAGTCACATATCTTGATAGTTCTTTCCATAGTAACAAATATACATCATTATCAGTCTTTTTAATGTTCGCACTGCTGGGACTCAGGCCTCCTCTCTAGGAGACGGCTCGCGTGGTGAATTACAGCCCATTGGCTGTAATCCACCACGCGAGCCCAGTGCGGGTTGGTGAATGTCACATGTTTTCGATTTTTTGGTTCTAGGACATGCCGGTTTCCTCACGATGTTTTCCTTCACCGTTTTGAGAGCAGTGGTAATGAAATAAATTACACAAAGATAAAATAAAAAATAAAGTACCTTTTTTCAAAACTCGTATTAATTTATGCACGTACGAAATTAATTTCTTTAAGAAAACGTCAGCTGAGCGGGTTCAATGACCTGTAGTTAGTAGTTGGCGTTGCGTACAAACTATCTCGTTCGTACAAACGTACAAACTGTATCGTTTTCTTAAAGAAATTAATTTCGTACATGCGTAAATTAATACGAGTTTTGAAAAAAAATGTACTTTATTTTTTAATTTTATCTTTACAAATCGATAGTGTTTCATGTACCGGATCGACCCTCCACGGGATGCCAGGGTTATCCGAAAGGACGCTCGAGCCCCGGCATGAAGGCTTGAAGGAACGGGATGGGTTTTTTAGCCAGTAAGAGTCTGACACTATCTCCCGCTCCGCCCAAGAGCGGGGGTTGTCATAAGATGATTTTTCCCATCGAAAAAAAAAAAAAAAAACCCTCCACGGGTTTAAAACGATTAAAATTTAACGGTGTATACACACCTACATACAAACTTTGGTCTTCATTATTAGCGTAATACCTATTTTGTGGTCCACGCTTGGAGTACTTTTACTGTATGTAGATGTTATCTTAACTAGCATAATTTAGAGAAGTTGTTGTAAGCGATGGATGTAAGAGAAACAGTAATTTTACCCTATTTATGTACCACAGCAGTACACCTGTCTACACTTATATTATAAAGAGGGAAAATTTGAATTATGGTGGTTCTGTGTAGGTATGTTTGTAATGAATAAACTCAAAAATAACTGTGCCAATTTCAAAAATTCTTTCACCACTGGAAAGCTACATTCACCCTGAGTAACATAAGCTATACACCACTAATTTTTAATTAGTACAAATACTTAAAGGGCTTATTAGAAAAGCCCTTGTTATTATTTAAGTAAAGTCTCAATAAATAATATTCATAAACAGCAAAGTTATTAGCATTTGTGTTTATCCCAAAATGTCTCTCAATTTAGGGAAATATTGTGCAGGCTATTGGTTATGAATGAATAAATGACGATTAAAATGGAAAAACACTGCCCGCAGTTTTTTTCTACTAGCAATTGTTATGTATGATTGAATCTATGATGAATTTACCTTTTCGTGGTCAATTTTAGGATTTCGGTTTTTTCTACTTTTGAATACAAAAATATGATCAGTAACGGGTACAGATAGAGCCCCATTTTTTTGTGTACTAATTAAAAAGTAGCGGTGTATTTATTGCCCGTGCGAAGCCGGGGCAGGCCGCTAGTTATTAATAAATAAAATCATAATCTACATAAATGAATCCCTATAAATTTACAGTTTTCAGTAGTGATGGGCCGAATGTGGTTTGTACCGAATACGAACTTCGGCCGAACATTCGGTAAAATTTTAAAATTCTGCCGAAATTAGGCTGAACTTCGGTTATTTTTGGCGCTCTTTCTAGGGAGCTATAGGTCAGGAAGTTAGGAAAAGTAGCAACTCGCTTATGCGCATTCGCCCCACCCGCACCTTGCGCAACCCCAGCCGGCTCTTTGTCATTACCGAATACATCTTTTTCACGACACGCGAACTTAATTATTTCAATGTCATCCGTGCGTCACTGCGGGGTGCCAGCTGAAAACCAGCGCTGGGTGTTTGACGCTCAGCAATTGCTGAGTTGGTGACCCTTTCGGTTCAGGCACAGTCACTGCAACTGTATTGTATATCTGTACCATTTTTTAATATTATTATTTTATGTTGTGGTATATTGTGTTGCTTGCGCCGAATAAATGCTATTCTATTCTATTCTAATGTCAAGTGTCAAGAGGTCCATTTCATTAGTAGTAATAATAATTTTAATTTTTTTTAAGGAATATTTAAAAATTTAATTTAATTAAACCCCAAGCGAACGCTGGCGTTCGTGTATCTATTGTCTTACTGTTGTCTTAAATTAACGGTATCTGAAAGGATATTATAATATGTATAAAAAATTAATAAGAGAATAATAATTATTATGATTATATTTTCGTTAATTATAAATTAAAAAGATTGTGGAGTTCGTTTTTTTTTTTATTTAGATCTTATCTTAGACCGAGTGTTCGGCATTTGAACCGAAAGTCGGCCGAATGTCGACGTCCGGTTCAAGCCACCGAAATTCGGTTAAACCGAATGTGAAACGAATTTCGGCCCATCCCTAGTTACCACCTGTACCACCTGCAAAACCTGCGCTACCTGCACCTGCTGCGGCACCTGTGCTATAAGACCTTGCTTTATGCCAGATTTCAAGATTCTGCGTCAACGGGAAGTATCAACCCTATGAATTTTAATTACTTAACTTACAAGTTTGATTTTTTACAGCTTCAAGAGTCCCCAGACCTGAGTATATGGTTGGGTTCCCGAGATAAAGGGTCTTGACAGACAGACAGACGGTCGGATGGACGAACAAAAAAGTGATCCTATAAGGGAATCGTTTAAAAAAAAAAAATTAGAAAATTTCAGGAAACTTCGACTAGACAATATGTGTCGGCTAACGGTCAGCAAGTCGTCGTCGGCGCGCGCTGTTCCCGCGCGCCTCAAGGAGTTGTCAGCAACAGCAGGGACCCAGCCGGGTCGAAGCCTACTGGGGCCAGGGTTATCCGAAAGGGCGCTCGAGCCCCGGTATGAAGGCTTGAAGGAAAGGGATGGGTTTTTTAGTCAGTAAGAGTCTGACACTATCTCCCGCTCCGCCCAAGAGCGGGAGTTGTCATAGGATGATTTTTCCCATCGGAAAAAAAAGTGTTACCTTTTTTTTTGTGGTGAGACATTACCATTCTGGGTTGGAGCGAGAGGGCGTATCAGTTTTTTATTGACTACTAGCTTTTGCCCTGCTTTTAGCATAAAATATAGCCTATGCCACTCAGGAATAAAGCAGCTTTATATCGATGAAAACATTTTTGCAATCGGACCAGTACTTCCAGAGATTACCTCCTACAAACAAAGAAACAAAAAAAGTAACTTTACTTCTTTATTTAATTAGTGCAGAAAACCGTTCCAGGACCTTTCGTTGGATTCTTGTTTGCATGCACGGGCGTAGCCAGCTTTTACCTTCGGGGGGGGGTTCAATAAAATGAAACGACTATGCATGAAATAACCGTATAATATTCTGAATATGAAAAAAAATAAATAAAGATTACATTACAGAATAGATCTTCTGTTTTTCTTTTTAAATATATCCACGCGACGCGAAGGCGGCGGGTGGTAGAGAGAGCGCATCCAAAGTGCATAGGTATTAGGGTAATAATTAGTAATTAGTTATGACGTTCGCCTCTACTTATAATAATAATAATAATAAACCATCAAGAAGAAAAAATGCTTACCTACCGGACAGATGACACATGTCATCATCGAGAAAACATAATATGAAATGGAATTCGGAATGAAAACACTATGTTGACGAGATCAGCAACACGACGCGCACGCCATCCACCCACGGGCTCGTTGCTCAGCTCCGCCTCGCCGCCGCCGGACCCCGGATCACCAGTGTCACCGGTGACTGCAGTTGCGTCGAGCTCGAGCGACGAGTATTTCTCTCCGCCGACGTCGCCAACACCTGTACGTCGGCCGGGGAGAGGCCGACCACCGAACGGCTTAGGACCTAGGGGCCAACCGGCCCCGAGCCGGGTCCCCGCTGCCGGTGGTTGTGTGCAGCGCATGAAATGGACTCAATCTATCAATGAGAACGTCATGCGCGCATATTACAGGGCTACAGAGGGGGGAACTAACCTCACTGCGTACCGTGTTAGGATGCTGTCTCTTTTTCAGGAACTAGAACCATCCGTCAACGTCACGACCCAACGATTGTCGGATCAGGTGCGGGTTATCCAACGGAATCACAGATTGGACGACGCCGCACTTGATAGGCTGCGCTCAGAGGTACTGAGCAACCGTATCATCTCGACTCCAATACAGACACAGACTGCGGCACCACGGGCTACGGATACAATCATGCCGCGGCCCAATTATGGTGATGATGAAGCAGATGATAGGGTTGTCACAGTAAGTAGCCAGTGCAACGATCAACTGAGGAGCGCGCTGGAGGATGCACTCCGCGAGTACAGATCGACTCCAATCGCTCTTAGACCTCGTCTACCCCGGTTACCTATGCACAAAAAAAATAGGGCGCTAGTGTGTGCTCTGGACTCGCTGCTTGAGAATGTGTTCGAGAGCAGCGTAAACCTCGTTGATACGCACTCGATCCTCTATTGCGGGGCTATTGCGGCATGTCGTTTAGCCAACGTTAAACTACCAAGTTGTGACGGAGCTACTCGACCAAAGCCTGCCGTCCCTGCCTGGCAATGTAGGATTGAGAGGCGTATCGATGGGGCCAGAGCACTCATTGGTAAACTATACTGCTTCAGGGAGGGCAATACACGACCACGTGTGATGCGCTACGTGAGGCGAGCGTTCTCGGGGACTGGAGTTAGCCCTCGAGAATACTTAGCTCACGTCACGGAGCGCATCGACTTCCTGAAGCAGAAAGTTTGTGCATGGGCTAACCGTATTCGACGGTATAAGCGACGAGTGGACCGGTACTCGCAGAATCGCATGTTCCAGAGCGATGAGAGATGGGTATACAGAGATTGGGAGCGACCTGAACAAAGTGTGACTGACGTGCTCCGCCCGGATTGCCGCCACGAATGAATTCTGGCGCAGCATTTGGTCGGTGCCCGTCTGTCACACTGAGGGTGGCTGGATGCGTGATATCGAGCGCGTGTGCGAAGCTATACCAGAAATGGAAAAAGTATTCATCAGCCCAATAGATGTAGCCAGAGCAGTCCGTCCGTTACCGAATTGGAAGTCTCCAGGACCGGACGGACTTCAAAACTTCTGGTTAAAATGGTATAGTAGCTCACACGCGCTCTTAGCATCTCAATTCCAGTCATCTTTAGAGTCTGGGTCGCTACCTCAGTTTCTAACAACTGGCGTTACCCATCTGCTCCATAAAACAGGTAGTACTGCGGAACCCAAGAATTATAGACCGATAACATGCTTGTCTACGGTCTATAAACTTCTTACATCCATTCTGAGAACTAAAATTAACAACCACATTGAAAATAACTCAATTATGTCTGCCTCTCAGAATGGATGTAGGAACGGGTCACGCGGTACTAAGGAGCTACTCCTCATTGACATGGCCATAAGTCAACAGGTTCGTCGATCCCGCAAGGATTTGTCGACATGCTGGATAGATTATAAAAAGGCCTATGATTCTGTTCCACATACATGGCTCATGAGGGTGTTGGAGTTGTATAAAATAGATGCAACTCTGCGCACCTTCCTTGAGTCATGTATGGGGGAATGGAACACAGTCCTTCGCTATCCAGGGTGTCGATCGATCCGGGAGGACGATGAGCCTATATGGATTAAACGGGGAATATTCCAGGGCGACAGTCTGAGTCCACTTTGGTTCTGTTTAGCCCTGAATCCTCTAAGCACATTGCTGGAGGATTCAGGCTTAGGCTATCGGTTAAGAAGAGGAGGTCAGGTTCTATCTCACCTTCTTTACATGGATGATCTGAAACTCATTGCCCCCAACAAGTTGCAACTGATGGAACTACTGAAGGTAACGGAAACTTTCAGTAGTGCCATCAGGATGGAATTTGGTGTGGATAAATGTGCAGTCATGCATGTAAAGCGAGGGGAGATTATGGAATCTGAGGGGATTCAACTCTCGGATTCCATACACCTTAGATCACTCTCCTCGACCGAAACCTACAAGTATTTGGGTATGTCGGAAGCGTTGGGCATTAACGTTACTGACATGAAGCAATCGTTGAGGGAGCGCTTCTTTAGCCGCCTGAAGAAGGTATTAAACAGCCTTCTGTCAGGTGGTAATAAGGTGCGCGCCTTCAACGGTTGGGTCATGCCGGTCTTAATGTACTCTTTCGGCATACTCAAATGGACTCAGACCGAGCTAGACGCTCTGGATAGGCGGGTCCGTACTCTGCTGACCGCAAATCGGATGCATCACCCACGATCGTCGGTTATGAGACTGTACATCCCGCGGAAGTGTGGAGGTCGAGGTTTTCTAAACGCGAAGACTCTACACAACCGCGAGGTGTGCAGCCTCAGAGAATACTTTCAAAAAACCGATGTGGGTATGCACCGAGATGTGGTCGCAGTGGACAAAGGACTCACCCCGTTGTCCATGGCTAAAGAGAACTGGCGCAAACCTGTGGTACTTACAACTGATGACCGTAGGGAAGTATGGAAAAACAAGGAGCTACACGGGCGCTTTTATCGGGCTCTTCATGAGCCTGATGTAGATTTTGGAGCGTCCGTCGCCTGGCTACGTTTCAGCAACCTCTTCGGGGAAACTGAAGGTTTTATCTGTGCAATTATGGACGAAGTCATCTTGACGAATAACTACCGGAGATATATAATGAAGGATGGGACGGTGGACGTGTGTCGGGCATGCCATCGACCTGGAGAGTCCATTAGACACATTATCTCTGGTTGTTCTCGTCTGGCTAACGGCGAGTACTTGCACAGACACAACCAAGTGGCCAGGATTATTCACCAGCAACTTGCTTTGAAATACAAACTTATGGAATCAGAGGTACCGTATTACAGGTATGTGCCCGACCCAGTTCTCGAAAATGACCATGTCACGTTGTACTGGGATCGGTCTATCATTACTGATCGGACTATTATAGCCAATAAGCCGGATATAGTAGTGATAGACCGATTAGCGCGCCGCGCAATGATAGTCGATGTCACCATCCCACATGACGAGAATCTCGTGAAAGCTGAGAAAGAGAAAAAAATCAAATATCTCGACTTAGCACACGAGGTTGTCGACTTGTGGAATGTGGACTCGGCTGTCATTGTGCCGATTGTCGTGAGCGTCAATGGCCTTATAGCCAAAAGCTTCGACGACCATCTGTCGAAGCTGGCGTTGCGCGGATGGATCAAGGGCCTGATACAGAAGGCAGTACTCCTCGATACGGCTCGTATTGTGAGGAGGTTCCTGTCTCTGGAGCCCTAACCACCGGTAGCTTGGACCCTGCTCCCGACACCGGCGGACAACTATTTTTTATATTTTTAAATGTTTTTTTTTTTAAATTATTTTTAAGAATGAAATATTTAAAAATGTAAGTTATATGTTATAATGGAAAATAAAGGAGATAATAATAATAATCTGCTTCAGGGAGGGCAACACTCGCCCAAGAGTGATAAGCTTTGTGAGACGGGTATTTTTGGGGACTGACATCAGCCCCCGAGATTATATGCCCCGTGTCACAGAGCGCATCGACTTCCTGAAGCAGAAGGTGTTTACATGGGCAAACCGAATCCGCAGGTATAAGCGGCGGGTTGAGCGATACGACTGAATCGCACATTCCGGAGTAATGAAAGGTGGGTACACAGGGCTTGGGAGCGAACGGACCAAGGTGTGACTGACACGCGCCTTCCGGATGATGACGCCGTGTGTTCGTTCTGGCGCAACATCTGGTCGGTGCCTGTCAGTCATACTAAAGGTGGTTGGACTCGAGAGGTCGAACGAGCGTGCGAATCAATAACAGAAATGGGGGCAATCACAATCAGCCCCCAAGGTGTGGCCCGTGCAGTCCGTCCGATGCCTAATTGGAAATCTCCAGGGCCGGACGGGCTGCACAATTTTTGGATAAAGTGGCTACAAAGATCGCACGCTCGTTTGGCATCTCAGTATCGGGCTGCCTTGGAGTTTAGTTCGCTACCCGAGTTCCTAACAGCAGGAGTTACCCACCTGCTCTACAAATCAGGTAGTACCGCGGAACCTAGAAATTATAGACCGATAACGTGCTTACCTACGGTCTATAAAGTTCTTACATCCATTTTGAGAGATAAGATTAACAACCATATTGACAATAATTCATGTCTGCCTCTCAGAATGGATGTAAGAAAGGGTCCCGTGGTACTAAGGAGCTGCTCCTCATTGATATGGCCATTAGCCAACAGGTTCGGCGCTCCCGAAAGGATCTGTCGACAAGTTGGATAGACTGTAAGAAGGCCTACGACTCAGTACCTCATACATGGCTCATGAGGGTGCTAGAATTGTACAAAATTGATGCAACACTACGCACCTTCCTGATGGCGTGTATGAGGCAATGGAGGACGGTCTTTCGCTATCCAGGATGTCGAAATATCCAGAGGAGCAGTGAACCGGTGAGGATTGATCGGGTATATTCCAGGGTGATAGTTTGAGTCCGCTTTGGTTTTGCCTAGCCTTGAAGCCTCTAAGCACACTGCTGGAGAATTCAGGCCTAGGCTATCAGTTGAGAAGAGGTAGTCAGGTTACATCTCACCTCTTTTACATGGATAACTTGAAACTTTTTGCCCCCAACAAGTTTCAACTGATGGAGCTACTGAAGGTAACTGAAACCTTCAGTGGTGCCATCAGGATGGAGTTTGGTGTGGACAAATGAGCGGTCATGCATGCAAAGCGAGGGGAGATTGTGGAGTCCGTGGGTACTCAACTCTCGGACTCCATAAGCCTGAGATCCCTCTCTGCAACTGAAACCTGTATTTGGGCATGTCGGAAGCTTTAGGTATCAATGCCACTGACATGAAGCAATCGTTGAAGGAGTGCATCTTTGGACGCCTGAAGAAGGTATTCAATAGCCTTCTTTCAGGCGGAAACAAGGTGCAAGCCTTCAACGGTTGGGTCATGCCGGTAGGTATTGATGTACCTACTCTTTTGGCGTACTCAAATGGATTTAGTCGGCAAGAACCCCGGTTTGGGTAAAGGCCTCCTCCAAAGATGCCCATTATTGCCCATACATCTCTATCTAGTGCTAAGTCAGTCCAGTTTGGGCCGGCTGTCCGTCTGAGATCATCTTCCCATCTAGTTAGTGGTCTACCTCGGCTTCTCTTGCCCGTCGGGTCCTTCCACAATGTCACCCTCGCGGTCCATCTTTGATCAGTGTATCTCACGACATGGCCAGCCCATTTCCATTTTAATTTTAGTGCATATGTTAGAGCGTCAGTCGCTTTGGTGGTTTTTCTTATCTTAGTATGTCTTACTTTATCTTTCTTCCTTATGTTGAGCATGCTTCTCTCTAGCCCTTTTGACTGGTACTGATTTTATTTGTGGCTTCGCCTCTACTGATTTTGATATTATTAATTTTAATCCCTTAACATTTCGGGGGGGGTTTGAACCCCCTAAACCCCTTCCCCTGGCTACGCCCGTGTTTGCATGTATTATTAATTTGTACGCCCTAGAGGCAAAACATAGCGCCCTCAATATTTTAAATAAGATCTTATAATGTACCTATGTTTTACAATGAATAAATGAATCTTGAATCTTGAATCTTGACCACAGTTATTCTTTCTTTAAAACGGTCCGGCCGTTTTAAAGATTGTCGTAGACGTTTTTGATAATATGTGCGTAATTCTGAAGTCACACTTAAACACCAAAATAATCTCTCCGGCGGGGAATCGAACCCTGGTCTCCCGCGTGACAGGCGGGGATACTTACCACTATACTACCGAAGATATGAATAATGCGCTGAAATAGCGATATGTCTAGTAACAGAATAAAATTAAATAACTGTTGTCTCTGTGTACGAAACAAGTTTTTAATGAAAATCCTTCGATCAATAGTACTATTATTGATCGAAGTGAAAATCATTTTTTCATAGCAAACTTTTATAGCTCAGAATACCTGTATAATTAATACTCGTCAAGACAAATCATACGAGCCCAAACTCGATGGGGTTGTGTCGTTTAATTGCCGAGTTCCTATGCCTACCTTCCGGTTCTATCATCAGATCAGCTCCATGTCATAATAATTTTGCATTGTCATCTGATTTACACATGCATGCGATATTTCAGCTCAATCGGTAACCGGGAAGTGGGTCAAATTTAATTTGCAAGATTTGATTACAGACAAACACCGGGACAGGTCAAACTAAATAAAAGCTTGTAATAAGAAGACAAAACCTAACAATTTTGAAAAGAAACACTGAATTAAACTTAGAACTCAAAATCTCATTTCAAAGTCTATAATTTTTTTTTGGAACGAAGTTCCTTATCGCGCGTTGTGAAAGGGGGCTAGACGGAAAAAATTGTCACGAAAAATTGTACCGACACTTTTACTGTCAAAATATAAATCCAAGATGGCGGCTGCAAGAAATTATCAACTTTTTCGTCATGGGTGTCGTTTTCATGGTTTTCGAGGGTGTTGAAACCGATGGTACTGTCAAAATATAAATCCAAGATGGCGGCTGCAAGAAATTATCAAATTTTCCGTCATGGGTGTCGTTTTCATGGTTTTCGAGGGTGTTGAAACCGATGGTACTGTCAAAATATAAATCCAAGATGGCGGCTGCAAGAAATTATCAAATTTTCCGTCATGGGTGTCATTTTCATGATTTTCAAGGGTGTTGAAACCGATAGTACTGTCAAAATGTAAATCCAAGATGGCGGCTGCAAGAAATTATTAACTTTTCCGTCATGGGTGTCGTTTTCATGGTTTTCGAGGGTGTTGAAACCGATAGTTATACATTTTTATAATAAGCTTCCCAGTCCTATTCAGGAACTTAGCATTAATAAATTCAAAATATTTGTAAAGCGAAAACTTTGCCAAAAGGCTTTTTATACTGTAAAAGAGTATCTTGAGGATAAAACGGCTTGGGATTGACCTGCTCCAGTACCTACTCACTATAATTATTATCATTTGAATGTTTTTTTGTTTTAACTGCCTTTTTTTTATTGACGATTGTTGTTGTTTTACAATTATGATATTGTATATACAATATATATATTATTATTATTTTTTAACAATTATGACATGTTTATTTTTACTATTTGACTGATTTTTTTTTTTTTATACACTTACTTTTTTTTTTACAATTTGTAATATTTACACTTTTGTAAATTTTATTATTGTGAATGTGAGAACTATGTGGATTACTCTTTCCTTTTCTTTTATTTTCACATGATGTCTGGCAGTTTTGAGTATTTGATGTGGCCTACCCAAATGTCCTTTCTTTGGCATTGTTCGTCAAGTCGTTGAGCTCCTTAGTAGTCCTGAGTTGAGCTACACGCATATTGACAAATGCTTGCACTGACTGGACAGGTCCACTTAGAACTGTGTGGTTCTTTCTTCAAAAGACCATCTCAGGCTCAATCTGCATGGTTCTCATATGATTTGACCATTACATGTTTTGCTGTATGGACTTTAAAAGAGACTTTGACCCCTGAGTTTGTTTCGGTGTTTCTTCTCAGGGTAGTCAGCTAGGAAACACCGGCCTCATCTAGCATTAATTGACGAAAAAAAAAAATTGACGTGTAAAAGTGTTTTTATAAAACCTACTTGCAAAATAAAGATCATTTATCATTTATCATTTATAGTACTGTCAAAATATAAATCCAAGATGGCGGCTGCAAAAAAAAATTTTTTCGTCATGGGTGTCGTTTTCATGGTTTTCGAGGGTGTTGAAACCGATGGTACTGTCAAAATATAAATCCAAGATGGCGGCTGCAAAAAATTATTAAATTTTTCGTCATGGGTGTCGTTTTCATGGTTTTCAAGGGTGTTGAAACCGATAGTATTGTCAAAATGTAAATCCAAGATGGCGGCTGCAAGAAATTATCAACTTTTTCGTCATGGGTGTCGTTTTCGTGGTTTTCGAGGGTGTTGAAACCGATTGTACTGTCAAAATGTAAATCTAAGATGGCGGCTGCAATAAATTATCAATTTTTTCGATATGGGTGTCTTTTTCATGGTTTTCGAGGTTGTTGAAGCCGATAGTGCTGTCAAAATGTAAATCTAAGATGGCGACTGTCAGAAATTATCAACTTTTTCGTCATGGGTGTCGTTTTCATGGTTTTCGAGGGTGTTGAAACCGATGGTACTGTCAAAATATAAATCCAAGATGGCGGCTGCAAAAAATTATTAAATTTTTCGTCATGGGTGTCGTTTTCATGGTTTTCAAGGGTGTTGAAACCGATAGTATTGTCAAAATGTAAATCCAAGATGGCGGCTGCAAGAAATTATCAACTTTTTCGTCATGGGTGTCGTTTTCGTGGTTTTCGAGGGTGTTGAAACCGATTGTACTGTCAAAATGTAAATCTAAGATGGCGGCTGCAATAAATTATCAATTTTTTCGATATGGGTGTCTTTTTCATGGTTTTCGAGGTTGTTGAAGCCGATAGTGCTGTCAAAATGTAAATCTAAGATGGCGACTGTCAGAAATTATCAACTTTTTCGTCATGAGTGTCGTTTTCATGGTTTCGAAGATGTTGAAATAGTGCTGTCAAAATGTACATAAAATAGGATAGTATTTTTTAGTTATCTTGTATTGGCTAGACGGAAAAAATTCTCACGAAAAGTTGTAACGATACTTTTTGCTATAGTAAGCTATTGTAAGCCGTGCGGCATGCGCATATTTCTCTGTCTGTCTCTCTCTCTCTCTCTTATAGAAAGCAAGCCAGAACGGAACTTCGTTCCATCCGGGTGTCCCTTGACACCTCAGTAGTTTTTTTTATAGATTATGCTAGTGCGTGACTGCGATCCCACCTGATGGTAAACAGTGCTGCAATCGTTGATGGTGAGGCGCACTAGTTTAGTAAGAGCCAATTCACTCTAGCTTTGAAGACACCCAAATTATAATCGGACGGAAAGACCGTAGCAGGCTATTTTTTTTTTTGCTTTATTGTTCATTACATTTTTTTTCTTACATTTGTTACAACAAAAACACTTGTCTGAAATCTTTCAAAGGTTTATGTGACAAAGTGGAGGTAGCAAGCTCGCTCGCAGCATGTTACATTAAAATTTATATAATTTAGCTTAATGCTATAATTTTTGAGATGTGATGTTACCAGTAATATAAAGCTTTTTCAAAGTAAGTTTACATTTTTTATATGTACTAGTGACAATATTGTTGTAGTCCTTCGATGTATGCGGTATAAACGACAAGGCGAAACGCTTTGTCGAGACCACAGAAAAAATTAAGGAGGTTAGAAAGGAAATACTTTCCGATTGTACTACAACGAGTGTCGCCGCTTGTCTCCCACTCTTTAACTCCACTACAGGCAATAAACCAATACGAACGCGCGTTACGCAACTAACAGACCACGCACACTTAGATCGCAAGTTTGCTATTGGTAGTTGAACTATAAGCATTGCCCTACTTTGTAGCATGGCTGCCCCGCCGACAAAGCCGTTCTAATCTCTTTCATCTGTTCTGTGGTATAAACGACCAGGCGAAATTAAGCTTAGTCTAGGCTGTGTCACTCTAGAACCTTTCGGCCCCATCGACCATCTGTTCTGCGAGCAGTGTGACCTGTTCACTGCCACTTAAGGGGCCGGCGACGGACGAATTCCATACAAACGTAATACCACGCTCATTTGCATTTGGAGCATATTTCCAACATATTACGATGATATTCGGTTATAGACAATATTTATCTAGGTGCCTACGTCTTTCTTTTTTAATTTTTTTTTTTTTTTTTTTTTTTGTACGTACATATTATTATTTTAAGTTTGTATATTTATACCTAGTGATTATTTATTATTAATCTAAAAAAAAAAAAAAAAGAAATTTAAGCAAATTGTATTTCGCACTTTTTTAAAGCGTAAACGGCAAAACATGCCATTTGGCTTTTCCTGTATTAAAAATAACAATATTTCTAATATTCTCGACGTAGAAACCTAGATAAATATTGTCTATAACCGAATATCATCATAATATGTTGGAAATATGCTCCAACTGCAAATGAGCGTGGTATTACGTTTGCGTGGAAATTCATCCGTCGCCGGCCCCTTAATGTCGGGCCACGCTCTTTCGATCTTGGTTCTCCTGCATTAAATTAGGCAAAAATTTGTGACTAAACAACATTAGTTTTAAGTATATACGAAACCCGAAACACGTGTCTAGTAAAAAATACTAAAGTAAAGAATCTATGTACAAAATTTCATAATCTATATAATGAAAAATGTTATAAGCTTGTTATGTTGCCTAGAAGTCCATACAAACACATGGTTATCGGGCCACCCGGACGATTGAGGGTTTTTTTTTTTTTTTTCGATGGGAAAAATCATCTTATGACAACCCCCGTTCTTGGGCGGAGCGGGAGATAGTGTCAGACTCTTACTGACTAAAAAAACCCATCCCGTTCCTTCAAGCCTTCATACCGGGGCTCGAGCGCCCTTTCTTTTTTTTTTTTTTTTTTTTATTGTTGATAGGTTCGCTCTTGACCGCTATCTCACCTGATGGAAAGCGACGATGCGGTCGACGATGGAACGCGCTTACCTAAAAGAAACCTATTCACTGTCGACTTAAAGATTCCCGAGTTGTAGCTATCAGGAAACACAGACTCCGGCAAGGAATTCCACTCCCTAGCCGCGCGCACAATGAATGTGTTCCCAAAACGTTTTGTGCGTGTTGGTGGGATATCCACCATATACCGGTGGCGCATAGCCGTACGTCTGGTAGTCCGATGATGAAACGGGCTAGGCGGAATTAGGTTATGCAATTCCGACGCACACTCCCCGAAATGCAACCGGTAGAAAACCGACAGGCTAGCAACTCTGCGTCGATGCTCAAGACTTTGAAGCCTCGACTCGACGAGTGTATCATCACCAATTATCCTTCTGGCTCGCCTCTCAATTGCCTCAAGTGCATCAAGCTGGTATCGGGCAGATCCGTCCCAAAGATGAGAGCAATACTCCATACACGATCGAACTTGCGCTTGATAAAGTTTGAGCAGCTGTTCCGGCGTGAAGTACTGTCTGACCTTTGCGAGAACTCCCAGCTTTTTTGCAGCCAGTTGAGCCTTTGCTTCGATGTATGGCCCAAAGTTGAGTGTTGATGTCAGCGTAACACCAAGAAGGTCAAGATGGTCGGTTATCGGCACGGTTACACCCCGGAAAGTTGGAGCAGGACTGAATTGGCTCCTTTTAGCGGAAAATAGACACGCCTGGGTTTTTGCAGCGTTGAACCTGACCAAATTGGCATCGCCCTATTCGGAGACTGCCTCCAAGGACAAGCTCAAGCGCTCAACCATAGCCTCTCGAAGAGACTGGATCTGTGACCCACTAGCTCGCGCGCTGGATATGTAACTTTCAGCAACAGTGCTGTCATCTGCATACCCAAAGGTACCGGGCTTAAGCAGATCGTTTATGTGCAGCAAGAATAATGTTGCCGAGAGTACTGACCCCTGAGGGACCCCGGCATTAATAGCCATTTGATCAGACGAGCAGCCATCGATAACCACTCGGATGGACCGGTTATTCAGGAAGTCTGCGATCCAAGCACACAATCCAGCGGGTAAACCGAAAGAAGGAAGCTTACTAATAAGGCCTTCGTGCCAAACCCTATCGAAAGCCTTCGAAATATCGAGGGAAACGGCAAGCGCTTCCCCGTGCTTCTCGATGGCCTTACTCCAGATGTGGATGGCATACGCTAGAAGATCTCCAGTTGACCGATTTCGGCGAAAGCCGTATTGACGGTCACTGAGAATATCATTAGCTTCTAGGTATGCCAGGAGCTTAGTGTTGAGTACACGTTCCATAGTCTTACAGAGAATGGACGTTACTGAGATTGGTCGGTAGTTAGCTGGGTCAGCACGACTCCCTTTCTTGGGCACGGGCTGGACATTAGCTTGCTTCCATGCCATCGGCGCTTTTCCAGCCTCAAATGAAAGCCTAAATAGGCGTGTCAGGATCGGAGACAGTTCAGGCGCACACGTTCTCAGAACAATTGCTGGTATCCCGTCCGGACCGCTAGCCTTGTTCACGTCAAGGTTACGCAGCACCCTACGGACGTCCTTCTGATGGATGCGAATATCTGACATACTCGCATCGCAACCATCAGGATGAGCAGGGGGCCGCGCGTTACCTGGGTCTAGACGCGAAGATTCCGCAAAGAGTGAAGCAAACAAATTTGCTTTCTCCTCAGCGGTATGTGCCAGCGACCCGTCGGGTTTCAGCAGTGGCGGTAGTGAGGGGCGGCAGAAGTTCGATTCAACCGACTTAGCCAGGGACCAAAACGCCTTACTACCCGCAGGGTATGAAGCTAGTTTGTTCCCGATGCGGCTAATGTGGTCGAACCGAGACCTCCGCATCACCATCTTGCAAGACTTGGCAGCTTTGTTGAAGGCTCTCTTCTTCTGGCTTACGTCATTCGTCTTGCGCATACGAGCGTCGGCCCATGCCTGATATGCTGCGTGCTTGAGCGCGTTAGCGCGGCCACACTCCGCACCAAACCAAGGGTGAGCCCGGCCAGACATGGTTACGTCGGAGAATGGAATATAGTACTCCATCCCCCGCCGCAAAATATCCGTCACAGCATCTGCGCACGACGATGGATCTCCCGAAGAAAAGCAAGTAGGCTGCCAAGGATAACATGCGAAGAAAGATCGCATGCCATCCCAATCTGCTGACCTGTATCGCCAAACCCGCCTGGTGCCTCTAGGGCTGGGATCGGGCGGAGAGTAGACTGATACAGATTTCACCAGACAGTGGTCGGAACTACCTAACGGTGATGATATTGCCACTGAATAGCGGTCTGGATCTGTTGTAAGCAGAAGGTCTAAGCAATTGGCCGTGTGCGAATCAACGTCCGGCACCCTTGTTGCTCCCTGGACCAGCTGGGTGAGATTTAACGCTAGCGCAAGCTTTCGCGTCTCTCGACCAGCATGGTCTGTGCACTGGTATGGGAAGAGCCACTCCTGATGGTGTGCATTAAAATCCCCCAGTAACACCAATTGTGCAGAAGGGTACCTCTGCTGAGCCGCATCCGCCGCCTCACTAAGGTACTGTATGAGCCCGGTCGTCTCCTGATCGCCACTGTGCGAACGGTAGACACAAGCATAGATAATTTTATCCATGCCTGTGTCCACCAGAGCCCAAAGCGTTGAGAACCTGGAATCTTCAAGGTTGCGGAGACGCCGATAGCAGATGTCGTCCCGGGCGTACAAACACACTCCAGCATGCGGTTTAAAATTGTGCTCCAGGGTAAACCCTGGGTAAGACAGGTACGACACATCTGACGGTTTTCGTATCTGCGTCTCCGAAAGAAAAAAGAGAGATGGTTTTTCAGTCTCCAGGTGATGATGGACTGATGCGAGATTGGAGTGCAGCCCTCTAATATTGCAGAGGTGCACTTTAAGTGAGAGGGAGTGCAGCTGCTGTTTGACATATCTCTTTTTATTCCTTGTCATATTGAGAGTGAGGTAGGAGAAGAGAAGAAAGTAAAATGGAGTCCCATGCAGCTAACCCTCAGTCATGTACTGGCAGGACAGCATCATTGGGGTACTAGTCTGGAGACTGCGGGGACGCCCGAGCCCCCCCGGAAATGACCATCGGGCCCTCTCATCTGGTCGCCAACCAGCACGATGGTGCATTCCGGGATTTTTCGCTAGTTGGCGGGGCAGCCTTTCATGTGTGGCTGGCACATTACTTGGGCCCCCAACTAACTGCGGTCGGCCAGCGGTGCACCGTGCCTCGGATCCCGCTACCCTCCACGACTAGTCTCCCTTTCGGATAACCCTGGCCCCAGTAGGCTTCGACCCGGCTGGGCCCCTGCTGTTGCTGACAACTCCTTGAGGCGCGCGGGAACAGCGCGCGCCGTCGACGACTTGGGCTTGGTCCGGACAGTTACCGGACGGCCGGACAGCGAGCTACCCATTGCTCACTGTCCGCAAGCCCGCGCCTACGGTGGCTGGAAATCGGGATTGGAATCCCGGCGGTGGCGAGAGCGCCGTTGCCTGATGCGGTCGGCCTCCTCCTTAGCGAGCATTACTGCTTCGCAGAAGTCGGCGACCGCCTGCCACTCCTCCTCGCTCCGGAGCATGGCTTCCATCAAGGCCCGGCGCGAGATGTCTCCGCCGCCGATCACCCCCACGAGGGCACGGCGATGCTCCGCCCAAGTCCTGTCACCCATCAAACATTATATTAGACAAAAATATATATCAAACGCATGATCGTTCGTTGTGGCGACGCTTGGGGGAGGCCTATGTCCAGCAGTGGACGTCTGTCGGCTGAAATGATGATGATGATGATGATATATCAAACACCGAATGCCGCTATGGCTTGCCGTGACATGTGTTATAAGGTAGGTTGAGGGAAGATCGGCATTGGGGTAAGAACGTAGAAATCAATATACCACTTATTTAGCTTTATTTTTAATGCCAGCCACATTGCTGGGCAAGGTGGAACATAATGACGCGGCACGCAATATGACTAGCATTAAAAAGAAAGCTAACTAAGTGGTATAATTTTTATTTATACGTTCTTACTCCAATGCCGATCTTACCCGAATGCACTATACTTAGTGTCGGTGGTGTTCAACTTGTGACCTTTTTAAATATTTTTAGGAAAAAATATTACATGGTGTAAAAACTATTGGAATCCATCCAGTAACTGATTCTGAACAAAGTATATTCAGGTTTAGTATAAACTAAAAATAATGGTGTATTGCTTAGATTACCCTTAAAGACAGTTTCTAGCCATTTGGAACTACAGACGGACCAGTTTTTTTAAACGATTCATAACTGCCCATGTATACCCTGTTCGCGTTAAGATTAGAAATTTAAAGAAACCTTTTTTTACTATCTGTTTAATCGATTATAACTTCTATTTTGTAGAAGATAGATACCTAGAAGAAGGATACCTAAGGATGACATCAAGAGCAAAAAAGTGGTTACAGTACCAACTATTTATTGCAGCCGCCATTTGTCATGCCACCAACGTAATAAAAATCAAAATCGGTTGAACGGACAGTATAGTCTGTCTAAAAAGTCAAAAGTCTTGGTTCTTCTATTAGTAAACAATGATCAAGATCTCTTAATCAACCTTGATTATTGAACCAGTGTTGGCTACATCAGATTTCATTTTACCTTAATAATTACCCAAGTCGTTTGACTTTTTAATTTTAAATGGTTTTCATTAATTTCTAATGGAATTATGAACAGAGTATACAAGTGTTCAAGTTTCAAAAATATTATCTCCGCTTACTTTGACTGACAGGGGTCATTTTACTTAGCCAGAAAAAAAAGAACAAGATATAATGTCCATGGGTATCAGGTATTGACTTTCTAGAAATGAAAAAATGAAAGTGATTTTACTTTTAGCTTAGGTTAAATTGAGTTGTAAATAGGATTATGATAATTAGCTTGTACCTGTTTAAAATTATTTTATTTATTTTCAGATATCTTGACCCATAGTTACATACCTTGCAAATTAACATATGTATCTATCTATACATATAATAAATCTATCTGTAGAAGTTTTTTTTTTGTATTATTGATAGGCTCGCGTTTGACCACTATCTCACCTGGTTGTAAGCGATGATGTGGTCGACGATGGAGCACGCTTGCCTAGAAGTAACCTATTCACTCTTGACTTAAAGACCCCTGAGTTGTAGCTATCACTACACAGACTCCGGTTGGGAATTCCACTCCTTGGCTGTACGCACAAGTTTTAGGTGTTTAGCATCACGTAAAATGTACGTACGCGAAGCGGCGAGCCTACTTGCTGGCCTGCCACCATGGGATCTGGAGGCAACAGTCCTTGCACACATGCACGATTTGCGCGTGGAGATCAGATGCAACGCCAGGGCAAAAGTCCGCTGCCGCAACAGGTCGCGGCATGGCAAACAGAGCTCCGGCGGGATCTCATGGTGAAATGGCGTCAGCGACTGTCGCAACCCAGTGCTGAACACGCCACAATTATGTCGGTAAGTCCCCTCTTCTGCAGCGGATTCGAGCGGGAGTGACGCCTGGAGCATACGGTTGAGGTGTGCGTGTGCCCCATATAGGCAGAGCACCGCTGTCCTCGTGGGGCGATCGGCGGCAGCGATTTCTCGCACCAGGCTTTGGTGCAGGCCATGGTCCGGATCGAGGAGAAGTGGCAGGCGGTCGCCTTCTTCTGCGAAACAGTAATGCTGGCACAGGAGAAGGCCGCACGCGTGAGGCAACGGCGGTCATGCTCCAGCCGCCGCTGGGATTCTGATCCCGATTTCCCACCACCGTAGGCGCGGACGACGAGCAATGGGTAGCTCCGTCGCGACCACCGCGTTTCAAGGAGTAGTCAAACCGCTAACCAAACTAAACAAACTGCAAACTGCAGGGGCCCAGCAGGGTCAGAGCCTACTGGGGCCAGGGGTCTGTTTCTGAAAGGAAGATTCGGCTCCGGTATGAAAGGCAACGAAGGAACAAAGTGGGTTTTTAGTCAGTAAAAGTCTGACACTATCTCCGCCCAAGAGCGGGGGATGTCATTGGATGACTTTCCCACCGAAAACAAAAAAAAAACCTGTATGGTTCTACTTTCTCGAGAGCTAAGCCGTTGACATGAGCTAGTATGCCAATAAAAAAATTAATATATTAAAATGAAGGCCTACACGATTCAAAACTCTGTTATCACTTTAAGTAGCATAAATTACAGATGTAGATACCATTTTTATGGCTTAATCTACACTTGCAACTGATCGAAATACGAAGGTACATCTAAAACCAGTTTGTGTACGGTCTGGTGAGCAATTTAAGATGGTGCGTCAAAATTGTAGCAAAAACTAATGCTACATTATCAAACTAACTAGATATGTATGTGTGTAGGTATCAATTACAGAAAGATTTTGAGTAACGTTAGGTCCCGTCGTAGAATGAGCGAGAGTGAAGGGACTAAAATAGAGATGGCAATTCTTCCTACATTGAATTTTGAATTTGAAGATTGGAAGTGTTCGTTTTCTTAAAGAACGTTAAATTCGCCCCTAAGACGACCCTCGGCGGCGTTGTTCATCTTCAAGAACTCACTTTGTGTAGACTCTTGCCTAACAGTCAGAGTGCATGCGGCTGATGTGACCCGCCCAACCTTTTTTGCCTTTAGCCTGGCAACCGTTTTTCCTACATCTATAATACCCGTCTTTTGACGTAGCGTGGTGTTCCTCATTCTGTCGGCTCTTTTGACACCCAGAATGCTGCCTGTTCTATTGCTCGTTGGCAAACTTTTGCGACTCGGTGAGCGACCATGTTTGGACCGCAGGTTAGGACGGGCAGGATACACATATCGACGAGTTTTCGCTTCAGGCAGATAGGTAGATCGGTAGACCTCATTAGCGTCTTCATAATAAATATAAAAACATAATAATAATATACGAGTAAGTATTTGTTACTCAATCCTTTTAGTTGTCAAAAAGTCAGTCAGTCAGAAAAGTGTTGCTAGTTGATCTCATGGAGAAGAACGTGCAAGAAACTCAATGGAAACTCTTTTTAAATTATGTTGTTAGTGGAGTGCCGTAAGATTTATACCTCGGAATCCAAGGCAAGTCAATGAATCTTTATAAAAACTTTTGAAATGTGTTTTTAACAACACATGTAAAAATGTTAAAAAAAATAATAATTATGCGTTCTTCATTTTTACACGACTGCCCCAAAAAAGGAGTGTTATTTAATTATTTTTCAATACTCGAAAACTGACTCTTATCGCACTACGACTCGTATCGATATTTTTATTATTATTATTCGATTCGTAGTGCGATATAAATAGCTTTATAGATAGCTAAATTTGCTACAATTTGAGCGAAGCTTGAGAAAAATTTGTCAATTGGTTACGAAGATACAGCAAGTCTGAGATGAGCATTCTACCGCAGTGCTCGGAAAACTGTAAAATGCTGTCACTTGTTTCAGTTTCTTTTTTTTTTGGTTGGGTTAAGATCGTGCACTTGCAGAAAGACCATTGCAGGCTCAAGTGCTTTATCCTATGTTTCTTTTGCCAAGGTCGAAATTGCAACAACGCCAACCCTGTCGTCCTGGATGAAGAGGACAAGAATGTGAAAGACCTAGCACCATATGCCGACCCGTCTCCAACTTCAGAAAACATTATTCCTCCTTCTCCACTCCCCCCACTGATCTAGATTGGATGAAACTTAGTCCTTCCAAAAGGAAAAAAGTCTGTGGACTTCGTACCGCATAACAGTCAATAAATGTATTATATCTTTCCATATCGTCAATCGATTGCGATGAAACAAACCCTAAGTAAATATGCATATCAAGTTACACACAATTTTAATGTTTAAAAGTTATCAATATCGATTTCGTACATTTTAATTACGTGATGTGCGCACAATAAAAAACTTCTACAGATTCGTCTGATAATGTTGTTCATGAATCTATAATAAACATATCTTTTTTTTCAAACCTGTACCTGGCCGTTACCGAGGAGTAGACTCCAGAAAGTCACTGTTTTAAGGCACTTTTCGGGCGCTTGGGCCTTAAGAGTTCGTGGTAGGGCCTTTGGTAACGGCCCCAACTTACGAGTCGGACGGCGCGGGTTTATACCTAAACGGCTCCATCCCGCTTTCTGAAGCCTACTTCTCGGTAACGGTGAGGTCAATAGTTTTGAAAAAAAAAAATGTTTATTATAGATACATATTATATGTTCATGGGAAAACTGATAGTCCAGAGCTGCATGCCGAACTGTCTCAACTATGTGCCCCAGTTAAGTACAGCCGCATCAGGAGACAGCTTGTTCGCTGTGCCTGCGAGTCACACTGTTGCGCGAGCCCAGTCTCCTGTCCCTCGCACTCTTTCTGCGCTCAACACTCTTTTGGACACGCACCCTGACTGCGATGTGTTCGCGGACGAATGGAAGGCGATCATGTCAGTGTGTCTGGAGTTTTGTGAGATGAGTGTGTGAATTTTTTTTTTGTATATTTTTCTTTAACTAATGTAATTGGCGGATAGCCGTTTTTGTTAAAGTAAAACCATAAATAAATAAATAAATGTTAAAAAAAGTCATTTTTTCGCTTGATGTTTGGATGTTTGTTACTTACTCACGCAAAAATGGCTGAACGGATTTGGATGAAATTTGGCATGTATATAGCCTTTGACATGGAAAAGAACATAGGTTACCTTTTATACCGTTTCCTTAAGTACCTAATGCCACGCGGGCGAAGCCGCGGGCAAAAGCTAGTAAATAATATAAAGAGGTCAAGTTTGATTTTTTGTTTGTTATAGCTTTTTGCCGGTCCTTCTATTCAAGCGGCCTGTGGGTGAGACATACCCAGCGAGCCAGTAAAATAATGTGTTTAGAATGTTGTTGGGTCTGCCGTGGCGGTGTATCGCCTCTGTCTGGGATGTTTGCTGAAGCGCGTACTGATGGTTTCCAGGCCATCATTAGCAAAAAAGAAGCTTCCCTGCTGGCCCGTATACGGAATAGCAACAACAACAGCATTCTGAACGCAATTGCAAACACGTTTTGACTCTCCCTTTTAAAATAAGTGTGTCACGTCCTGTATAGGTGAGGCCAGTCATGGCACGGTAAGTCCCCTCTTTGAGGCGTGGCTGGAAAGACCTCACGGCGTCCTTACCTTCCGCATGACGCAGGTGCTCACCGGACATGGTTCGTTCGGGAGTTTCCTGCACTCGATTCATGCGGAAGTGACGCCCAGGTGTCGCCACTGTGCGGAACGCCCGGAGGACACGGTGGAGCACACAGTCGAGGTGTGCCCTGCTTGGGCGGAGCATCGCCGTGCCCTCGTGGGGGCGATCGGCGGCGGAGACCTCTCGCGCCGGGCCTTGGTAGAGGCCATGGTCCGGAGCGAGGAGGAGTGGCAGGCGTTCGCCGACTTCTGCGAAGCAGTAATGCTCGCAAAGGAGGAGGCCGAACGCATCAGGCAACGGCGTTATCGCCGCCGCCGTCGCCGGGATTCCGATCCCGATTTCCGGTCAACGTAGACGCGGGCTTGCGGACAGTGAGCAATGGGTAGCTCACTGTTCGGCCGTCCGGTAACTGTCCGAACCAAGCCCAAGTCGTCGACGGCGCGCACTGTTCCCGCGCGCCTCAAGGAGTTGTCAGCAACAGCAGGGACCCAGCCGGGTCGAAGCCTACTGGGGCCAGGGTTATCCGAAAGGGCGCTCGAGCCCCGGTATGAAGGCTAGAAGGAACGGGGTGGGTCTATGTACTGGGGTAAGATTTCTATGGACCTATGCCACCCGAAATAAAGTTATTAATTAAGTATTATTATAGGCTATTTTAAGTTCGCGGGCGAAGCCGCGGGCAAAAGCTAGTTAGAAATGTGTTTACTAAACACAAAAAAATTGCTGGTTAAGTGTTCTTCAAAATGTAAGTAGCGAAATTTACATATGTAAATTAATATTTCGCAAAGAAAATTGATCTATAGGTCAGCGGGGTTCTATGCGGCCGCAGCTGGAATTTAATTTTAATTCCGGCCAGATGACTATAAGCAGGCTTGTTGAATAAAATATCGATACATCGAAATATCGATATTTTTGCTTCGATATATCGATATTTTCAGCCGAATGATGTATCGATATAAAATATTTTATTTCGAAAATTGATACATAAACGATATTTTTTTTAAATTAATCTATCAGCAGAACATTTAAAGGAATTCAAAGTCGTAAAAGATAGGAACGAAAGGAAAAAAATAACTGTTGTCTATGACTAGTATTTTTTATAACAGATATATAATAAATATATGGTTTTTACTTGACAAAACCGGCGGGTTACCTGAAATAATAAATTCTTCGAAATATTTTATATATATTTTTTAAAATATTATATTTAATGTAATTTTGTTAAGATTCTTTAATTGTAGACTTAGACAGAACTAATTTTTTTTTTAAACCGAAAATCTTGAAAAGTTTGACCGATATAATATCCATCGATATATCGATATAACTATAAGCCTTAACACTTCATGGTAAGACTCCAGCTACCTTTCTCGCTCATCTTACCTACTCTATTACCTACACAGGTAATTCAAAAGTGCTTAAACTTATATTATATTAAGTATAGCCTGACCACAGACGTGAACTTTCTCTTTCAAAATAATGAAAGTATAACACGAAGTGAAAAAAATAAATAACATATATTGAGTTCAAAATATTTTGGAGGTTGTTTATGTTTTAGTTTTGTTTTCTATAATATGGCGGTGGATATAATGACTACTTTAACTGGTAACATAAATAGCCTTTAAAGATTGAATTTGCGAAAACACCATTGTGTTATAATGTAATGAAACCTACCCATTGGTAGGTTTCATTACATTATTATATCAAATTTAGTTTTCTTTCATTACGTTTCATTCTTCTTTTTTTTTCGTTTATGAATTTGCGTATCATAATTATGCGTATACCTACAATTTTGTTTTGGGTATTATATTCGACGGTTGAAAGGCAAAATGATCTAAGCGACATTAAGTAAACTTTACAAAAGAGTGATTTACTTTAAAAAATTTAGAGTTTACTTTTCTAAATAAAAAATAAAATAAAAATACTTTATTTCAGACCGTGGTCCATATTATGTTGGTAATCAAAACACCTTAAAAACTATGTTAGTAAAAGATACAAAAAAAAAAACCTTCTAAAGTTAACTCAATGTCGCTAGATCATTTTGCCTTTCAACCGTCGATTTAAAACGCACACATAAAATATAGCCTACGTCACTCAGAAATAAAGCAGCTTTCTATCGGTGAAAAAATTTTAGCAATCGGACCAGTACTTCTAGAGATTACTTCCAACAAAAAAAAAAAAACAAAAAAAACAAACTTTAACTCTTTACTAAATTAGTGTAGATGTAGATATATATTTTATTAAAATAATATATCACAAACCAACTTACATTATATATAGTGAGTTACTTTTGAAATTGTCACTCTCTCTCAACTCTTCCAGTCCTTTATTTTTTCACAGCTTCAATGGACCGCAGGCCTGAGTATATGGTTTTAATTTCAACTCGATACCTTCACGCGTTCCCGAAATGACAGAATCTTGACAGACAGACAGACAGACACCAAATTGATCCGATAAGAAACGGACGGACGGACGTACGGACTGACAACAAAGTGATTCTATAAGTGACAGATGGATGGACGGACGGACAGACAACAAAGTGATTCTATAAGTGACAGATGGATGGACGGACGGACAGACAACAAAGTGATTCTATAAGTGACAGATGGATGGACGGACGGACAGACAACAAAGTGATTCTATAAGTGACAGATGGATGGACGGACGGACAGACAACAAAGTGATCCTATAAGTGACAGATGGATGGACGGACGGACAGACAACAAAGTGATTCTATAAGTGACAGATGGATGGACGGACGGACAGACAACAAAGTGATTCTATAAGTGACAGATGGATGGACGGACGGACAGACAACAAAGTGATCCTATAAGTGACAGATGGATGGACGGACGGACAGACAACAAAGTGATTCTATAAGTGACAGATGGATGGACGGACGGACGGACAACAAAGTGATTCTATAAGTGACAGATGGATGGACGGACGGACAGACAACAAAGTGATCCTATAAGTGACAGATGGATGGACGGACGGACAGACAACAAAGTGATTCTATAAGTGACAGATGGATGGACGGACGGACGGACAACAAAGTGATTCTATAAGTGACAGATGGATGGACGCGGACGGACGGACAGACAACAAAGTGATTCTATAAGTGACAGATGGATGGACGCGGACGGACAGACATCAAAGTGATTCTATAAGTGACAGATGGATGGACGGACGGACAGACAACAAAGTGATTCTATAAGTGACAGATGGATGGACGGACGGACAGACAACAAAGTGATTCTATAAGTGACAGATGGATGGACGGACGGACAGACAACAAAGTGATTCTATAAGTGACAGATGGATGGACGCGGACGGACGGACAGACAACAAAGTGATTCTATAAGTGACAGATGGATGGACGCGGACGGACAGACATCAAAGTGATTCTATAAGTGACAGATGGATGGACGCGGACGGACGGACAGACAACAAAGTGATTCTATAAGTGACAGATGGATGGACGCGGACGGACGGACAGACAAAAAAAGTGATCCTATAAGTGACAGATGGATGGACGGACGGACAGACAACAAAGTGATTCTATAAGTGACAGATGGATGGACGGACGGACAGACAACAAAGTGATTCTATAAGTGACAGATGGATGGACGGACGGACAGACAACAAAGTGATTCTATAAGTGACAGATGGATGGACGGACGGACAGACAACAAAGTGATCCTATAAGTGACAGATGGATGGACGGACGGACAGACAACAAAGTGATCCTATAAGTGACAGATGGATGGACGGACGGACAGACAACAAAGTGATTCTATAAGTGACAGATGGATGGACGGACGGACGGACAACAAAGTGATTCTATAAGTGACAGATGGATGGACGGACGGACAGACAACAAAGTGATTCTATAAGTGACAGATGGATGGACGGACGGACAGACAACAAAGTGATCCTATAAGTGACAGATGGATGGACGGACGGACAGACAACAAAGTGATTCTATAAGTGACAGATGGATGGACGGACGGACGGACAACAAAGTGATTCTATAAGTGACAGATGGATGGACGGACGGACAGACAACAAAGTGATTCTATAAGTGACAGATGGATGGACGCGGACGGACGGACAGACAACAAAGTGATTCTATAAGTGACAGATGGATGGACGCGGACGGACAGACATCAAAGTGATTCTATAAGTGACAGATGGATGGACGCGGACGGACGGACAGACAACAAAGTGATTCTATAAGTGACAGATGGATGGACGCGGACGGACGGACAGACAAAAAAAGTGATCCTATAAGTGACAGATGGATGGACGGACGGACAGACAACAAAGTGATTCTATAAGTGACAGATGGATGGACGCGGACGGACAGACAACAAAGTGATTCTATAAGTGACAGATGGATGGACGCGGACGGACGGACAGACAACAAAGTGATCCTATAAGTGACAGATGGATGGACGGACGGACAGACAACAAAGTGATTCTATAAGTGACAGATGGATGGACGCGGACGGACAGACAACAAAGTGATTCTATAAGTGACAGATGGATGGACGCGGACGGACGGACAGACAACAAAGTGATCCTATAAGTGACAGATGGATGGACGGACGGACAGACAACAAAGTGATTCTATAAGTGACAGATGGATGGACGGACGGACAGACAACAAAGTGATTCTATAAGTGACAGATGGATGGACGCGGACGGACAGACAACAAAGTGATTCTATAAGTGACAGATGGATGGACGCGGACGGACGGACAGACAACAAAGTGATCCTATAAGTGACAGATGGATGGACGGACGGACAGACAACAAAGTGATCCTATAAGTGACAGATGGATGGACGCGGACGGACGGACAGACAACAAAGTGATCCTATAAGTGACAGATGGATGGACGGACGGACAGACAACAAAGTGATTCTATAAGTGACAGATGGATGGACGCGGACGGACAGACAACAAAGTGATTCTATAAGTGACAGATGGATGGACGCGGACGGACGGACAGACAACAAAGTGATCCTATAAGTGACAGATGGATGGACGGACGGACAGACAACAAAGTGATTCTATAAGTGACAGATGGATGGACGGACGGACAGACAACAAAGTGATTCTATAAGTGACAGATGGATGGACGCGGACGGACAGACAACAAAGTGATTCTATAAGTGACAGATGGATGGACGCGGACGGACGGACAGACAACAAAGTGATCCTATAAGTGACAGATGGATGGACGGACGGACAGACAACAAAGTGATTCTATAAGTGACAGATGGATGGACGGACGGACAGACAACAAAGTGATCCTATAAGTGACAGATGGATGGACGGACGGACAGACAACAAAGTGATCCTATAAGTGACAGATGGATGGACGCGGACGGACAGACAACAAAGTGATCCTATAAGTGACAGATGGATGGACGGACGGACAGACAACAAAGTGATTCTATAAGTAACAGATGGATGGATGGACGGACGGACAGACAACAAAGTGATCCTATAAAGTATAAGGGATCCGTTTTTTCCTTTTGAGGTACAGAACCCTAAAAAGCACCCTCCTTCTGGCGCGAGTAAAAAAAATAAAAACACCTTTATCCAAAATTAAAATTTATTCTTAAACACAACATTATAACAAAGTACAAATGAAGCTTAAGGCTATCACCAGGCAGGGGGTCCGGAGGGCTTCTGAGGATCCTCTCTGCGGCGCGAAGAGGGCCACGTCGTGGTAGTTGGAGCTCCAGCCTATCAGGTGCTCGTCGCGGTTCTGGACGCGCAACCACAGCTCCAGGGGGCGGAAGTATCTGGGGAAAGAAATGAGAAGGTGTTATGCTGATCATCATCATCATTCCAGCCGATAGACGTGCACTGTTGGACATAGGCCTCCCCCAAGTGTCGCCACAATGAACGGTCCTGTGCGTCTCATATCCATCGGTTTCCCGTAACCTTCACCAGGTCGCGAAAAAAATATCAGCTGTTGAGTACATTTATGTTTGCCTAATGTACTGAACAGCTGATATTTTTTTCGCGATTTCAGCTTTGCTCCCATAATAAAAATTGTTTGTTATCATGAGCACAATCACGTGTTTAAGTATCGTACACTAATTACCAGTCACCCTATATAATAAATAAATAAATAAACTAAGTTCCTTCTTAGCCCTTGCGTTACAGGACCACATGTTTCGCTTTTGGAAGGCAACCCATGGCCCCAGTAGGCTTCGACCCTGCTGGGCCCCTACGGTTGCTGACAACTCCTCAAGGCGCGCGTAGAACACTACGCGCCGTCGACGACTTGGGCTCTGACCTGACGGTCGGACGGCGAGCTACCCATTGTTCGCCGTCCTGAAAACTGCAGGTTGGGCAGCATAGCAGGTGACGCATGTCCTGTTCAGTGGCTCCACATTACTACTGTGTTAGAGATGGGTCGAGGAAACCCTATTTGGCCAGATTGTTTTTACAGCGGCGTACCTGGGTCCACAGAAGGCTAACAGATTTCTGGTGATGGGGATAACCACTATAATCTCGCGACTAACTTACCTAACCAGAGCTTCAGGTGATATCCTGTTGGTCTTCCCTCGCGTCATAGACTTGATGATTTCAGAAGCAGGCTTCGAAGATCCAGCTTGCATTATTTCACTGGAAACCGAAATTATAACGATTTTAATTTCAAATATTGGTCAAAATGGTATTGTAAAATTTATGTCTAACTGTCCCCGCAAACGGGCAACAAAAAAACGCCGCTTCAAGCTTCTTTTTGAGGAGGCCTTTTTCTGTGGCTCGTGTGCGGCGGTGCCACCACAAAAAAACGCTTGAAGCGGCTTCAAGCTTCTCTGGACACAAGGTGTCGCGCGCTTCAGCTGTTTTTTGCGGCCGCTTCTAGCTTTTTTTTTGTGGCCGCTTCTAGCTTTTTTTGTGGAGGCGTTTTTTTGTAGCCCGTGTGCGGGGACGCTTATATACTATAGGGATACCTGCTTACTGTCCCCGCTCACGGGCCACAAAAAACGTCGCTTCAAGCTTCTTTTTGAGGCGGCCTTTTTTGTGGTTCGTGTGCGGCGATGCTGCCACAAAAAAATCGCTTGAAGCGGCTTCAAACTTCACAAGGTGTCGCGCGCTTCAGCTGTTTTTTTGTGGCCGCCTCTAGCTTTTTTTGTGGCCGCTTCTAGCGTTTATTTGTGGCGGCGTTTTTTTGAGGCTCGTGTGCCACACTTAGTGCTTTTCGTAAAGCTTCGTCGCTATGGATAGAATGGATTGATATGGTGAACATAGACATCTCATCCATACGTGCAAAATGTTTTGGGAAAACATTATTGTGCGTAAAGCTAAGGAGTGGAATTCGCCGCTGGAGTCAGCGTTTCTTGATAGCTACAACCTTGAAGTTTAAAAACTTCTTAAACTTAAGGGTCAAGCGCCCGAAAAGTGCCATAAAACAGTGATTTTCTGAGGCCTACTCCTCCGTAACGGCTAGGTCAATTGGTTTGAAAAAAATATATGTTTATTATAGATTCATGAACAATAATATCAACATTTGATTTTTTCGTGCAATTAATACTTTTGTCAAAAAAAAATATTTAGCAATTTCGCAACTTTTCGCAACTTTTCCCTACTCCTTCGAAACGGCTTGGACCTTTAGAAACATTTTTACACATAAAAATTGGTGGTTAAATATCCTTCAAAGTGAACATTGCATATGTAAATCAATCAATATCTCGCAGAGAAAATGGATTTAAAGCGCTTTCCGGGCGCTGCTGGCCGCAAATAAATGCACAGATTTGTGTACTGCCGCCTAGGCGAGTGCGAGAGTTGCGTTCACATAATTTCGGTCAGATGGTTCAAGGGACTATACGCCTTAAATCTTAAAACACAAGACCTTACTTGACCCAAGACTAAAAAGTCAAGAGTGAATAGGTTACTTCTAGATAAGCGTGCTTTATTGTCGACTACATTGTGGCTTAACTAATACACCGCTAAATTTTAATCCCGTGGAGGGTCGATCCGGTACATAAAACACTATCGATTTGTAAAGATAAAATTAAAAAACGACATACCTCTTTTTCAAAACTCGTATTATCTGAACGGTCATTGAACTCGCTCAGCTGACTTTTTCTTCAAGAAATTAATTTCGTACATGCGTAAATTAATACGAGTTTAGAAAAAGAGGTACTTTATTTTTTAATTTTATCTTGACAAATCGATAGTGTTTCATGTACCGGATCGACCCTCCACGGGATTAAAACGATTAAAATTTAACGGTGTATTTTTCAAATTCCACGCGTCAAATTTTTTTGTCAATTGAAACTAGATAAGGTGGTATTTCCTAGCTGACTACTCTGAGAAGAAACACCGAAACATACTCAGGGGTCAAAGTCTCTTTTATAGTCCATATAGAAAACATGTATTGGTCAAATCATCATTATAGAGACAAATTATTACAATTGCCGAAACGGATCTTGAGCGCTCGGCGTCAGAGTGGGGATCGCTTTGCGCATTCCATACGTTGGCGAGCCAATCGTCTTCGTTGTTAGACACTTCGTACCACTAAAGAGACCAAATATTTGACTTCTGCGCAACTTGAAGCCAGCGCTCAAGATCCGTGACGGCAATTGTACTAAATAACCACCAATATAGATAGATAATATATTCTGTACTTATTGTACACCAAAAATAAAAATTACATTAGGAACTTAAAATATCCCCTTAATGATATATCCACGGAACAGTTTTTACTGTTCCGTGGATATAACGGCGGTTTTTTAACGACGGTAAGCATCATTGACAATTTCAAATGACGATCTATGGCGGACTGTTGGACATAGGCCTTCTCTAAGTGTCGCCACAACGACCGGTTCTGTGCATCTCGCATCCATCGCGTTCCCGCGACTCTCACCAGGTCATCTATCCACCTTGTGGTTACCGCGCCAACGTTAAGTCTTCCGGTGCGCGGTGGCCACTTCAAAACCTTACGGCCCATCGACCATCTGTTCTGCGAGCAATGTGACCTGCCCACTAACACTTAAATTTGGCGATTCTTCGTGCTAAGTCGGTGACCTTGGTTCTCCTGCGGATATCTTCATTCCTGATGCGTTCACGCGAGGAAACTCCAAACATAGCTTTTGCTATCGCCTTGTCTTTAAGCAGTTTATAACACAAATATTGAAGAGAATACCAATGACTAAATATAATTTCTTAAAGAAACTAATTATAGATTCATTAATAAGCACAAAGCAACAACAGGTCAACAGGTTTTTGCTAATATTTTTTTTCATCGGAAGAGGCCGTGTAGGCTTTCAATAATCTGAGTGACATAATTGGTCCACTTGTTGCTCAAGCAAGAATTTGATTACTTGAGTTCCTTAAATTAGATCTGGTTTACGTTGCCATTAATCAAAGTATTTAGAAAAAAAAATTGTCATTGGATTTGGAAAAAAACATAACATAATTTTCTTTTCACTAATTTATTCTGGCAATTTGAGTATTTCCTGCGGCCTACCCAAATGTCCTTTCCTTGGTATTGTTCGTCAAGTCGTTGACCTCCTTAGTAGTCCTGAGTTGAGCTTTGCGAATACTGACAAATAGTTACACTGACTGGACAGGTCCACTCAAATCGGTATAGTTCTTTTTTCAAAAAAGAGACTTTGACCCCTGAGTTTGTTTCTGTGTTTCTTCTCAGGGTAGGTAGTCAGCTAGGAAACACCGGCCTCACCTAGTTTAAAAAACTGACGGAAAAAAAATTGACGTGTAAAAGTGTTTTTTTAAACCTATTTACAAAATAAATATTATTAATCAAGGAATATAAATTACTTCACTAAACACAGGACAAACTTCAAAGATTATATATAATATATGTGTATTTACATCCATACACGATAGAACTTGCGCTTGATAAAGGTTGAAAGTCTTTTTCTGCGTGAAAGTCAAAAAGTATTCCATAGAAACAATATACTCCTGAGGTTAAAACTTCAGCTATTTGAGCATGAAAGAGTACTTAACATTCATACCCACATAAATTAAATATTTTTCAATACATTTGCTCAGAAAGTGACTCTTATTGCACTGTACTTAGGTACATAATGGCCCTTGTTACCAAACTGTGATATTTTGATTACCATTACGCACTAGTGCTATAATGTAGTTAAAACCTTATTGTTCAACCTCTCCCCCGCCATAATTATATTACATGTATCGTATCAGGATGGGTGCAGGACGTCCCCCACGAGTCGCCGGTCAACCCCCGTTTATTCATTTCAGTGAGTGTATTGAAAGGTAAATAAAAAAAAAAATATGGGCGCGCATATGAAAACAGATTTTTACCGCCACAAAAGTTTACTAATTTTACAGTTATTTTCTTCACAAGTGTATTGAAAAACGACGTATGATACACGTGAGTAATTAGTGATTACCGTTCTCGGCTCTCTTAAGACCCTCGCCACGGCACGGGTCTAAATACCGCCTTGACGGTAATCACTAACATTACACACTTATATCATAATGTACTAATAAAGGCCTTAATAAAATTTGTATGTATACAAACTTTTGCCTCTATACAAGTAATATTAGTGTCATTCTGCAATCAAAATAGTAACTAGATGCTCTCCATACCTGAGCACTCGTCCGGCGTCTCTGCTCCTATAGATGTCACACTCGTACAGATGTCCGGTGTGTCCGGACACTGAGCACAGCTGCTCGAAGATTTGGAACTCCAGGATCGTTGCTAGGAAGTATTTGATGTATTCCTGAAATTGGATACTGTGCTGTCAGTTGAGACTGGTCATCTCTTAGCGATCTACGCTTTGGAATGTGCAATTGGCATAATTTTTCTGACTGACTGACTTCCTGACGTTTCAAAAGTGTCAGTAAATGGTTTTATTAGTCGAATGGCGAGTTTCCACCCTTACGTTGTTGAAACCTCTACGGTCCGGACCAAGCATTTCGCCTCGTCGTTTATACCGCGTACAATTCTGTACCTCAGAGGTAAACAATAGTAACTACACTTTTTTGAAGATATGTTTTTTTGCACTGTTAAAATCGTAAGAACCAGTTCTACGTAATGGTATAGGACATCAAGTCCTACGACATCCAGGAAGAGAAATATCCAATAGTATATTTATGTTATGGACCAAATGATAAATTTGGCATTATACATAATGCCCGGTCATTATGAAAAATGCCCAATATGAGAGTTCAATTTGATAATAATTATTCAAATGATCAAATTGACCGAGCATTATACATACGGCCCATCACCTTTTGGGCAGAGTAATACAAACATATTTAATTACCATTTTTTATTGGTATTGTCATTTAACTTAAAATAAACTAAATATTAAACCATTAAAATAATCAGACTCTCTTATTTGGATTAATTATATCAAGGAGCCTATTATCTACCTTAAAACTCTGCTAGTTCGAAATAACGAATAATACCTACAATCTCTCGTAAAAATGTGATTGATTGCACTTTGAACTGGGTAAAATAGGTTAGGTTAGGTTAGAACTGTGACCAACCGCGCGTGAGCCGGGCGAGCGTAGCGAGCGGTGCCGCGGCAGTGGCCGGCGAACGCTACGTCCAAGTTGTTTCGTCCATTCGAGATTTTTACCTTTCTCAGTTAATCCATTTGATAATTAATAATTTATCCAGTAATCCATTTTGACCTTTGAACGATTTGGTCAATAGTGTAATAAATAATTTAAACATTGATATTCCAGAGTTTGGTCAGCTGAACTTTTGATCAAATGACCATCGTTATTTTAAACTTTGTTGATTTGTACGTTGTTCTTTTGAAATTTGCTCAGGAAAGTTTTGATTTTCTAATATGCAACAGTCACACCCTGCGTGCTTCCCTCCCCGCCCTCGCACCGCGTCATTAGCTTTATTATCAAAATGCCCAATTGTCATGTGGCAATATAATAATGACCGCGCAATGTGATAAATATTGAAGTTAAGATAGTAATTAATCACTTGGTCCAATAGAGCTAGACATTATTCATAATGCTCGAACATTATTTATAATGTCCGTATTAATCACCCGGTCCATAACATATATATGACAAAAACATATCGGGTATAGGACTTAAAATGATGATAAGAATGTTTACTCCCCAGCTTTACGCGCACTTAATGTTGTTCTAAACTTTATTGTAATTATGTGTAATACATAATAATTCCAACTAATAATTATAAAAAATACAATTGAGTTTGTTTCAATATCTTTAAAGCAATTATGTTAAAAATATATTTAAAGTTAATATCCGCGCGTGTTTGCCTCTCCTGTAAAATTTACTTTTTAGCACATACTGTTGTTTACCTCTGAGGTACAGAATTGCCAAAACGGATCTTGAGCGCTCGGCGTCAGAGTCGCTTGGCGCATTCCATACATTGGCGAGCCAATCGTCGTCGTTGTTAGATACATGCAGCAAGAGCAGGGAACGAATCAGGAGTGACGTCTATGACGCGATGGCGCAGCGTGCCAATCATTGACACTCCCCGCCCCCGCGTCTCACTTCGCACCACTAAAGAGACCGAATATTTAATTTCTGCGCAACTTGAAGCCAGCGCTCAAGATCCGTGGCGGCAATTGTACATCGAAGGACTGGCAAAATTTGACTGCTGCGGTCTTCCCGTCTGGTTGGTGTCTTCAAGGCTAGAGTGTTCTTAATAAACTAGTGCGCCTCATTATCAACGATTGCATCACTGCTTACCACCAGGCGGGATCGCAGTCAAGTACTAGTTTATATCAATTAAAGAAAAAAAATAATGCAATTTCAGTTTTTATCAAAATCCACCCACAGGGGGTATCTCTCGGACCTGCCGAGAGATACCCCCTGTGGGTGGATTTTTGGGTATCTCATGCATTTTCTTATCCTTAGTTAGAAAAGGCCCAAGGAAAAAAAAACATTTTGTATAATAATTTAAAAATAGTAAAGTAAGAGAACGAGAACGATGGGTTCGAACCCAGTCAGGCGCATTGATTTGTGTAATTTATTTCATCAACACTGCTCTCAAAACGGTGAAGGAAAACATCGTGAGGGTTTCCTCCTTCGGCATGTCCTAGAACCAAAAATTCGAAGACATGTGACATCCACCAACTTGCACTGGGCCCGCGTGGTGGATTACGGCTCATTCCCTCTCTCAGAGAGGAGGCCTGATTCCCAGCATGATGATGGAAATAAGAGAGTAAAAGTTGAGTTTTCTTTTCATCTGATATATTATGTATACTCATATCATAATTAATGTAATTTGCTAATTGGGGTGTCTAAGGGTGTGCATTATTCCAGTTTCATGTTGTTGTTGTGTTGTTGTTGTTGTGCTGTTGTTGTTTTTTCATGTTGTTGTTGTGTTGTTTGTTGTTGCTTACCTGATCAGAGATGATGTGGTATTTGGAGCCAGGATCGAAGTCACCTTCATGTCTTGCTACTGGTGGTGTTACACCCTACAACATTAACAAAACATAAATATGCATAACTGACATAGAAAAACGGAGATATTTTTTATTTTGAAGTTGAAAAATTAATGTTTATTTACCTGATAACGTAGTTTCATTTGCCACCATCTTGAGTTCATATTCTGTACTCCGTCTTCAAATATTGACCAGCGCCACTGGAACAAGATATTTCTATAATGATTTGGTCTAGCATAAATAAACTTTTCAATACACTTGCTCAGAAAGTGACTCTTATGCAATGCGCGAGCTACCCATTGCTCGCCGTCCGCAAGCCCGCGAAGTACGGATGCTAAATTTTCTATTGGATTGCGAAAAAAGTTTAGGTTTTAAAACGAAAAAAGTCTGTGACAAGTTTGGGCTTGCGGACGGCGAGCAATGGGTAGCTCACCGTTCGCTTGCCCGCGCCTATGGTGGTCAGAAATCGGGATCAAGATTCCGGCGGCTGGGGCTCCTTTGCTAACATTACTGCTTCTTGGGAAACTGGGAGATGATGTTACCTGGTCCACCATGAACGCGAATGGTAAGTAAGCCACCTTCTCCAGCGCCATGGTCATCAGGAAGTTCATCCCCACCTCGTAAGGGTCGTGACTCCTGAAACAAAGACATTTATTTTGACTAGCCTGTTGGTCTAGTTGTTAGTGACCCTGACTGCTATGCCGGAGGTTGTGGGTTCGATTCCCACCCAGGACAACTGTTTGTGTGATGGGCACGATCATTTGTTATGTGTCTGGGTGTAATTTATCTACAATTATGTATGTATTTAGAAATATATAAGTATGTTTATCAATTGTCTAGTACTCATAACAAAAGATCTGCTTAGCTTGTATTGTGCGTTGTGTTATGATATTGTTACGCCATTAAACGTGAACACGCCATATCTCCAAGGAAATAATGAGTAGCACGCAATAATTAAAACGCATTGCTGTTCAAAAGATCTAGAATGGTTGTACGTAGCCAGGCTTAGAAAAATCTCGAAACATCCACTCTGTATCTACCGATAAGGGAAATGGTACTCTCCGCCATTAACAATAGAGTCGAAATTCGCATGAAAGTGACTCTTAGTACATCGTGAAGCGATTCTATTGTTCTGGGTCGATCTTGAGATATCGGTATCTAGAATTTTCTTCGCTCCGCATATAAATACTAGTCCCCGACCGGAAGCGAGTCAGTTGTGATTTCGACTGCGATCAAGAGCGAACTACCTAAGTGTGTGAAGTGATTTTACCTAACGACCTAAGCGATAGTGTAACGGTACTCTAGTGTTAATTGCGATTCGGATTATTGTTGACTGGACTAATTTGTTATTGTTTGTGGTGAATAAAGTTCTCTGTTAGTAAATCGGCATTTGATTACTCAAGTACGTAACAATATTATTGTTAAGTAAAAAAGTTTATATTACGCCTGCTAATCATATTTTAATGTGAATAACAATATATGTCGCATGTGCCGCATGTCTAACGAGCTGTAGGCCTGTAAGAAACAGGATTGGAAGGAGATGGCGGGACAACCTGGATCTGGATGTCTTCCTTAAGATTTGGAAGGAGACAGCGAGGAGTCGTGATCGTTAGAATGAATGGAAAGAGGCCTTTGACTAACAGTCTTCTTCAGCAGTTATTTAGCAACCTGTACAGCTCTGTCAGTGGCCTCCCTCATCCTCATCCTCAAAAGTGCTTATGCAGGATGGGCAGCATAGCAGGTGGCGCATGTCCTGTGGAGAGGCTCCACACTGGCACTGAGTTACAGATGGATCGAAGAAGCCTCATTTGGCCAGATTGTTTTTACAGCGGCCAACCTGGGTTCGCAGTCGGCTTAGAGATTCCAAATTGGCCACTGCAGTTCGGGACCAGGGGGAAGATGTTCAGATGGCGTGATGAAAAATGGAGGAGTTGGATGTTTCTGCGTCCACAACGTTCAATAGCAGTGAACATCATTATCATCATTAGCTTTTTTTTAATGTTCCCACTGCTGGGACTCAGGCCTCCTCTCTAGGACAGGGAATGGGCCGTAATCCACCACGCGGGCCCAGTGCGTGTTGGTGAATGTCACGTCTTCGAATTTTTGGTTCTAGGACATACCGGTTTCCTCACGATGTTTTTCTTCACCGTTTTATGAGCAGTGGTGATGAAATAAAAATAAAATTCAAAATTATTTATTTCAAATAGACCATTTGCAGGCACTTTTGAATAGTCAACTGTCGGTCAGTCCAAGAAAAGTGAAGCTAAATTGCACGTTCCAAAGAGTAGGTCTCTATGGAGAAGAACGTGCAAGAAACTCCATGGACACTCTTTTAAATCATATTATGTGTTACATAAAATGATTGGTTACAAATTTACAAAATTACACAAAGTAATGCGCCTGGCTGGGTTCGAACCCGCGACCTACAACTCGTAAGTCGGGGCCATTACCACTCGGCCACCACTGCTTTCAGCAGCAGTGAACAGCTATAATAATAATAGCAATATGTACCTTTGCTGTTTGCTATATTAAAAATTTAAGGCGCAAATATAAAATATGTAAATATCACTCACTTATTCTGATAAAGTCCAACTCTTTGCAGATGAGGTAGATTGTAGACAGACAGAGTGGCTGCATTCGCCACCGCCTCGTGGAAAGCTGGGAACAAAACAATGTTAAATGCATTTTAACACACACACACACATTGTCACAGGCGTAGGGTAGCGAGCCTTTCGGTGTTTTACAGATTGCATTTTGGAGAGTGTGCGCAGGAATTGCATGACTTGATTCCGCCATCTCATTTCTACCATCGGACAAACCGTCGCACGAGTATCCACCCTTACGTTGTTGAAACATCTACGGTCCGGACTAAGCGTTTCGCCTCGTCATTTATACCGCGTACATCGAAGGACTGGAACAGTTTGCCTGCTGCGGTCTTTCCGTCTGATTATAATTTAGGTGTCTTCAAGGCTAGAGTGAATAGGCTCTTAATAAACTAGTGCGCCTCACCATCAACGATTGCATCACTGCTTACCATCAGGCGGGATTGCAGTCAAGTACTAGATTATAACAGATAAAAAAAAAATAACCTTTCAGATACCGTCAATTTGAGACAAAATAGTAAGGCAATAGATGCGCGAACGCCGACGATCGCTTGGGGTTTAATGAATACCACATAGCTGATATGACTGTTTTATATACCCTTATACAGGGTTATATGTGAAACACTAATAACCTTACAGGACTGTATTACTGACATCATAAACAACAACTTCTGTTCTATGACTTTTTACAAAACATAATTCATTTACTAAAAACAAACCTTCAAGATTTCGTTGTTCTATCTAACTCATTTCTACTCTGTATTTTGCTGTACTTACCTACGTCTGTATGACGCGACGTAAGCGCATTAAGCACCCCCGCAACCTTGGTTCGCATAGACTTCGTAATATTTAGAACTTTTTTTTTTTTGTTGTGGAAAATTATCCAATGACAACCTTCGCTCTTGGGCGGAGCGGGAGATAGTGACAACTCTTACTGACTAAAAAACCCATCCCGTTCCTTCAAGCCTTCATACCGGGGCTCGAGTTCCCTTTCGGATAACCATGGCTTCGACCCAGCTGGGCCCCTGCCGTTGCTGACAACTCCTTGAGGCGCGCGGGAACAGTGCGAGCTAGCAATGCTCACTGTCCGCAAGCCCGCAATATTTAGAACGTTCAATTCATAGATTAATATTCTAGTAGATAGACAAGCACGTTTATGGAAACTATTTGTCAAAAGACTGAAAAGTTAAAACAAACATTCGCTGCAGTGCTACATTGACATTATGTCGTTTAACAAAACCATATCAATGTACTCCCATATCAATGTAGGTTTACTGGACTTATACCACAAAATATACATATAGGTACAGAAGTCATTCTTTAGACAAAGCGCGCTCGAGCAACGCACACATAGACACCGCTCACGGACACGATATCTCGGAGCGCCTCGGCCCGCTCGTCGAACAGTTCCAGCTCAAACGCTCATTAGTGTGCGTCCATCGAGCGTAGGTATAAAAAGTGAAGTATGTATATGAGATTGTCTTCTGTACCCATCTATTTTGTGCTTATACCCTGTTCCGCATACCTCTAAAAGCGCTGTCTGGTGGCTATAGTAGAAAACCTTTTTCTAAACGAATCAACGTATTTGATTTTTAATTTTGTTAAAATGCCATGCCCCACATTTACTAAAAATTACTCCTGTAACGTGGATGCGTTTATAAATATATACAGATTTTTACTCAGTAAAAGTCTGACACATCCTCTCGCGCTACCGTGGAGCGGGAGAAGCCATTAGATGATGCCCTACCTCCCGAAAAAAATCACTAGAACAACAAACACTACAAGGTGCAGTTTTAAAACTGCACAATATTTCAGGAGGTTGTAATAAAACTCATAAATAATCATGTAAAAATACGAAACCTGGTCAATAATCAGTAATACTTGTTATTTAATTTTTTAATTACACTAAACTAAATCGATTGATCGATGGCCGCGGGGGCGTGGCTAGGGTGTGGCGTGCGGGATGATGATTGGATGATACATTATTTATGAAACTATCGTTGCGAGTTAGTGTGTGTGAAAACGCCCTTTATTATTACGTGTTTGTGTGTGTGAAAAAAAGCGCGGTTATAAAAAAAAAAAAATTACCTACTTATTTTATTATTGATTCGGGTCGAGAATCACTAACATAATTACCTCCTGAAATATTTTGCAGCTTCAAAACGACACCTTGTATACTGAAACACTTTTACGCACAAGAAAAATGAAAAAAGAAGTTAGTCTTTGTTACTTCATAACATTTATTACAATCGTACTAAATAAAAAGTGTCCTTTGTATAAATAGTTCAGTAATTTCGCCACTTTTATCATATCTTCGGTAGTATAGTGGTAAGTATCCCCGCCTGTCACGCGGGAGACCGGGGTTCGATTCCCCGCCGGAGAGACTCTTTTTGTGTTTTTACCTGACGTATTTTTTTTTCTGCTAAAGCCAATTTTCGATCCAACGTGCGACCGAACAAACCTTAAATTTTTGTATCGCTTTACGTAATAAAATTCTTACTCTGATATTTAATACAACCATAGTTTGTTAATTTCTAAACAGTCACTCACCAGGGTTCGTGCCATCCCTGAACAGCTGCGGATGCTCGGAGTACTGCAAGTAGTACAGCACGTGCGTCATCTCGTGGTGGGTCGACACCAGGTCCTGCATCGTTACTGCTCAGTCTACAGTTACTCACCAGGGTTCGCGCCATCCCTGAACAGCTGCGGCTGCTCGGAGTACTGCAGGTAGTACTGCACGTGCGCCATCTCGTGGTGGGTCGATACCAGGTCTTGCATCGTTACTTCTGTGCACTGCTTTATTCTGAAGATAGAAGATGAAGATTAGCATATGGTTTGAGGATGCTTGACCTTACAGTGTTATTACTAAACCTGCAGTTGACAGGATGTTGGTCCTGTTGCACATATTCCCAGCTCTGACTGTGCACTACACAATGCGCTGTGCAGTTCATACTGGCATGGTCCTGCATTTTATCTAACAGAACTGATCTCATAGTGTTGCTGCCTTAAGTCGATCCTGTTGCATAGTCTGGCTGTGTACTGCATACTGCACTGCGGAAGGCATACTGGCACGAACCCGCACCTTACTGTTATGGACCCCGCGTACCTTATCTAACAGAACTGGCCTCATGGTTTTGTTGCCTGTCGTTGATCCTGTTGCACATGTCCCAAACTCTGGTTGTGCACTGCACTGCGCTGAGCAGTATACATAGCGTTGTGCCGTCATACTTTTTTTTAATGTTGTGCACTATCACACCTGATGGAAAGCGAGGGTGTGGTCGACGATGGAACACGCTTGCCTTGAAGTAACCTATTCACTCTTGACTTCACAACACAGACTCCGGCAAGGAATTCCACTGCTTAGTGTCACCGCATGCCACAGCCACAGACGCCGCCACGAGAAGCTAGAAGCGGCCACAACCCAGTTGTGGCCGGTGGTTGCTAGTTTTTTGAACCCATGCGCGCTGTATCATAATGGACTCTGACGAAGAAGGTTTAAATGCGCGAGTGGCGTGTGACGGCGTTTTGTATCGCCGTTTAGTGCCGGTGCGGTAACCTGTGGCGGCCACCGGCGTCAACCGTGTGCGGCAAATCCATATAAAATGTATGAAACCTACAGGAAACATGCCGTGGCGACGTTTTGTGGTAGTGGCCAGTGGCTCATGTGCAGGGAGTATTCGTCATCATCATTATCATCAGCCTTTTTAATATTCCCACTGCTGGGACTCAGGCCTCCTCTCTAAGAGAGGGAATGGGCCGTAATCAACCACGCGGGCCCATTGCAGGTTGGTGAATGTCACATGTCTTCGAATTCTTGGTTCTAGGACATGCCGGTTTCCTCACGATGTTTCCTTCACCGTTTTGAGAGCAGTGGTAATGAAATAAATTACACAAAGTAATGCGCCTGGCAGGGTTTGAACCCGTGACCTACAACTCGTAAGTCGGAGGCATTACCACTCGGCCACCTCTGCTCTCAGGGAGCATTCGCTGTACGTATAATAAATGTGTTCCCAAAACCTTTTGTGCGTATAAGTGGAACTGGTGGACTCTTTATCTAGCAGAAATAGCCTCATAGTGTAGTTACCTGTAGTCGATCCTGTTGCACAGGTCCCAGGCACTAGCTGTGCACTGCACGCTGCGCTGTGCAGGCCGCACCAGCATGGACCCGCGCCAGAACTCTGGGGGAACTGGTTTTAGGCCCATTGATGTGTAGAATTCTTCGGCCATTTGGAACATTCTGGAAAGAATTATGAGATTAGATTTTTTATTGTAGTTTTAAAAGTTTTTTGTGGTCAAAATAGTCACAGAATAAACTTAGCTTGGTAACCGACACGCATCTAGCCCAGGAGCTCAGTGTATGATTTGATCTTTAAGTGACTCAAAATAAAGTTGACAATGTCAAAGTGCGTTTGCTCTTTGTAATTAACTGCACACTGACTGTATGCGGTTAGCGATGGAAAGTGTGCGTCGACACTACGCGACTGTATCCGACCGCGTAAAGTTGAAGGCATGACTGCATGCAGTTGATATTGACTTCACTCGACTGCAGCCGACCGCGTGCAGTTGATATCATGACTGCACGAAGTCGAACGTACAACTGCATGCTGTTAAATTATCGACCGCGCGCGGTCGCTGCAATGCAGTCTGTCTGATGTCAGCCTAAGTTCTCCTGCGAATATCTTCATTTTTGATTCGATCACGCAAGGAAACCACGTCTGTATTTACCTGAGCGGAGTGAAGCCTTGTCTGAGCATCTCCGCGGTGACGTCGACGTTGGGCGACTGTGGGAAGGGCATCACCAGGTCCATGATCGACTTCCAGTTCTGGGCCCACATGTTACCTGGGGACAAAGACGCCGAGTCAAATAATAAGCTTCTGCCAGTGGACTCACCAGCCTGAAAGTAGATTTTTTAATCGACTTCGAAAAGGAGGAGGTTCTATGTTCGGCTGAATGTATGTTTTTTTTTTTGTGTGCTCATACCGGGGCTGAGCTACCCTTCGGAGTTAATCCTGGCCCCAGTAGGCTTCGACCTAGCTGAGCCCCTGCTGTTGCTACAACTCCTTGAGGCGCGCGGGAATAGTGCGCGCCGTCAACGATTTGGGCTCGGTCCGGACAGTTACCTGACCGAGCCCAAGTCGTCGACGGCCAGTACTCATTGCTCGCCGTCCGCAAGCCCGCAAGCCTACGGTGGCCGGAAATCGGAATCGGAATCCCGGTGGCGGAACTCTACAGGTACTAACCTAAAAGATGAGCAGGAATAGGCCCATCAGACCTGACGCTGGTCTCTCCATACCGCTGCACCAGCTTCCTCCTGACATAAGTGAAGAGCTGCTTGTAGAGAGGCTGGATCTGGTTGTACATCTCCTCGACGCTCGCCCTGAAGGAAGGGTCTTCGTAGGCTGCTCGCATTTGGTCGCCAGCATCGCGGTAGCCTGGGATGTTAAATGATATTTATTTTGCATTTATAGGTTTAAAAAAACACTTTAACACGTCAATTGAAACTAGATGAGACCGTTGTTTCCTAGCTGACAACCCTGAGAGAGATGAAAAACTGAAAGAAACTCAGGGGTCAAAGTCTCTTTTAAAGTCCATACAGTAAACATGTAATGGTTAAATCATATAAGAACCATTCAGATTGGTGTCTGATATGGTCTCTGGTAAGAATCACACAGATTTAAGTGACCCTGTCCAGTCACTGCAAAAGCATTTGTCAGTATTCGTGTAGCTCAACTCGAGACTAATAAGAACTAATAAGAAGCTCAACAATTAGGAATTGATGGGTTAAAGGAGTCTTCTAAGGGCTAGGGAGGCCATAACCGCTATGAGATCCTAGGTAGGAGTATACAGGAGTAGGACGACCCTCCACGGGATTATAACGATCAAAATTTAACGGTGTTTATCATAGAATACTTTTGTTTACTCCGGGAGTATGTTTCTATGGGATGATTCTCTAGACTACCACGCGGGTGGAGTACGAAGTCCGTTCAAAGCACTGTCACACTCGACTAATCATAATCATCATCAGCCTTTTTAATCTTCCCACTGCTGGGACTCAGGCCAGAGGGAACCACACGCGGGCCCAGTGCGGGTTGGTGGATGTCACATGTCTTCGAATTTTTGTTTCTAGGACATGCCGGTTTCCTCACGATGTTTTCCTTCAAAGTTTTGAGAACAGTGGTGATGAAATAAATTACACAAAGTAATGCACGCCTGGTTGGGTTCGAACCCGCAATCTACAACTCGTAAGTCAGGGCCGTTACCACACGGCCACCCACCACTGCTTTTTGCCACTACTGCTCTCACACTCGACCAAAGCTACTAGAATAAGATCCCAGGGCCGCCAGACGTCACGTATTTTCTCACGAACGAAATGTGGACGATTGAGTACTGTTATTAAGTACTAAGAACGCATGCCTATCTGCTAGCTTGCTTAGACGGCCAATTTTCAGGTATCAGGTAATTAAGCTACATAAAAACAGTACTTACTTCAAGTAAATTCTCCAAGCTGATTTTTACGTATATTTTAGGCAATATCTTTAAAATCAAGTCGCCAATACTCCCAGACACATTCCGTGGGCCGTATTACATACTAACAGTACTCAATCGTCCACATTTCGTTCGTGAGAAAATACGTGATGTCTGGCGGTCCTGGGATCTTGGACTTTACTGTTTATTTAGTTCTCTTATTATTTTATCCATGACATTAATATTATGGATATTGAAATGAAATTTTGAGCTCTAAGTTTGATGCAGTGTTTTTTTTTCAAATATTTGTCTTCATTTGCAAACAGAGACAACTATTTACTACATTTTCAATACACTCACTCGAAAACCAGCTCTTATCCCACCGCTTACAGGCACGCAATAGGCTATTTCCCGCACTAGTGCAAAAATGTGCGCGTGCTCTCCTCCGCCATAATTTTATTACATTTATCGTATCAGGCTGGGCGCGCGTCGTCCCCCACGAGTCGTCGGTCAACCCCCGTTTATTCATTTCAGTGAGTGTATTGAAAAAAGTCGTTTGAAACACGTGCTGTCACTGCAGTCCTCGGCTCCATAACACACTCGCCTACTGCTCGTGCGGATTCCGCCTCGGTCAATGATAAACTTTCTGCACTTGTATCAAAATGTACTATTTGCTACCACCCATTTCGCAATTTCAGCACCTCATTCATGTCTTCGGTAGTATAGTGGTGAGTATCCCCGCCTGTCACGCGGGAGACCGGGGTTCGATTCCCCGCCGGAGAGATTCTTTTTGTGTTTTTTGTGAGTACTTCAGTATCACGTAGTAGTTTCAAAAAATATAAAGCTACTTATAAAAATATATTTATAAAAATATATTTATGACATTTTTTAATTCTATAAGGGCACACTAAAAAAAAAACTTAACTGATTTTATTAAATCTAAAGACTATAAAAATTTGCCCTCGAAAAACTGGTCTACATTAATATTTCAAAGAGGTATAGTTTGTGTTTTTATTTTTGTTTGTTTGTAGGAGGTAATCTCTGAAAGTACTGGTCCTATTGCTAAAATGTTTTCACCGATAGAAAGCTGCTTTATTCCTGAGTGACATAGGCTATATTTTATGTACGCAGGCGAAGTCGCGGGCAAAAGCTACGCTCGCGTAGTCGCGTTTGACCACTATCTCACCTGAAGGTAAGCGATGATGTGGTCGACGATGGAGCACGCGTGCTTAGAAGTAACCTATTCACTCTTGACTTAAAGACCTAGGAAGTAGCTATCAGGAAACACAGACTCTGGCAGAGAATTCCACTCCTTAGCTGTACGGACAATAAATGTATTGAAATGACTGGTGACATTGCCATTATTTCAGCTGAAAAACATCCACTGCTGGAAATAGGCCTCCAGCGCGTGTCGCTACTACTACCGTGTACGTCTTTTTTTTTTTACAACCCCCGCTCTTGGGTGGAGCGGAAGATAGTGTCAGACTCTTACTGACTAAAAAACCCATCCCGTTCCTTCAAGCCTTCATACCGGGGCTCGAGCTACCCTTTCAGATAACTCTGGCCCCAGCGCCCTTTCGGATAACCCTGGCCCCAGTAGGCTTCGACCCGGCTGGGCCCCTGCAGTTGCTGACAACTCCTTGAGACCGTGTACGTCTCGCATCCATAGCATTCCCGCTCACCAGGTCATCGGTCCACCTTGTGGGAGACCTTCCAACACTGCGTCTTCGTGTACGCGATCGTCGTTCCAGAACCATTCGTCCCCATCTACCACAAGCATCGACTCTAGCCTTGAAGACACCTAAATTCTATTCTATTCTATTCTATTCTACTCTACTCTATTCTACTCTACTCTACTCTATTTTACTCTACTCTACTCTACTCAACTCTATTCTACTCTACTCTACTCTACTCTATTCTATTCTATTCTAATGTACTCACCAGTAACCACAGCCGCTTGGTTAGCCAAAGTAACATATCTCATGAACCGATTCCTCAATTTTGGTCCGGTCTGGTCTCTGAAACTCTTCCACACATACAGCAGTTCACTTTCGATCCTCGAGTGAGCTAGTATCCTGGATATCTCAGGATCTAACTGCATATCACAGTAGTTCGACTCAGTAGCTTCTGTGTATGGTTGGTAGTGCTGATAAGGCTGGTTGGCAAGTTGGTAGCCTTGGTTCATGTCCTGGTATTCATTGCTGTATGGGATCCGGGGTATGTGAGGGTCGTAAGGCTTCTGACCGTAGGGGCAGATTTTGGCGGAGTTGTAGATCTCCTTCATTTCGGAGATTAGTTGTTGGAGCTGGAAAGAAAGGTTTGAATTAGAATGCTTTTAAGGGTACTGTCATCTTCATTTCAGCCGATATACGTCCACTTTTGGACATAGGCCTCCCCCAAGTGTCTCCACAATGAACGATCCTGTGCGTCTCGCTTCCATCGGATTCCGCAACCTCCACCAGGTCATCGGTCTACTGAAGTCAGTCAAGGGTACTGTACTTCTGCAAAATGGAACCCTTAGGTATAGGACTTAGTGGTCCGTCTGTCAAGACCCTTTTTCTCAAGAACGCGTGAAGGTATGATGCTGAAATTAATATCAAATACTCAGGGGCCCAAGTCTGCTATTTTTATAAATTCGTCTTTCCAACACGATCCCATTGTCATTTTGCTAAAAGTTCGTAATCTGCTAATTCATAATGATCGATCATTGATCCGTCAATGGTATCGTAGGTAATAGAGTTGTGGTAGAATGATAATATCGGGCATATTAAAACCAATAACTGCACAATAACGTTCTAATGGTAGAACACTGATCAAATAAACTGTCAAAGTTTTAGCAGATTACCGCATACGTCAAATATTCATTTGTCAATATGTACGAGATTACTATTCTATGCCACTTCTTTCAATGGAGTGTCAGTGGTTGACCATTGGAAAGTCGTAATGACGCCATTATATTAGTAGATTACCAAACTTGTCAAAATTGACTATTATGATAGACCATTCTGACACTATTGTAATAGCAGACTTGAGGCCCAGGTCTGATACTCCAAACAGCAGTGAAAAAAAATCAAACTTCTAAGTCAACGTAATCTAAAAATAAGGCCGTTTTTGAGACTCGCTAGGAAATGAAAACCTATAGGGTACCTCCCGTTTTTGGCATGGAGTAAGGTCTCATAGCTCAAATATAGGGAAACCATTTTGTGGTTTATCTGTTCTTCACTTGTGTCAATTCAGCAAAGACACCAGTTAATGCACGGAACTGGTTATACTGGAATGCTGACTTTGGTAAAACGAGGACAGTTTTAAAAACCTACCTCAGAATACTTATCATCAGGCAATGCCGCCCTGCTAGCCTGCACGATCTTCATCAGCTGGCGTCTGCCCTGAGGGTCGGAAAGCCTCGAGGAGTCGTACGCAGCCGCCTTCCTCCAGGAGAGCCTCTCGAACTTGGAGCTGAGCGCCAGTTCCTCCAGCATACGTCGTCGGTTGTACTCCGTTATGTTGGTCACGAACTTCCATTGGGACATGGTGACTCTGTAAGAGAGTAGCGACACGTAAGCCTTGATCACACGTACCGAGTAAAAGGACGAGACAGTAAAATGTTGCTCGGCCGAGACAGTGATGTATGCGAGTTGTGGAGATAAGCGCTCGGCCGAGCACTCAGCGCTTTGTTTACACGTACCGAGTATTCGGCCGAGAGCACTGTCTCGCCCGTTTACTCGGTACGTCTGATTAAGGCATAAGAACCAGTGACCTTGAGCGAACAAAAGAGGAGCTAACGTGACCAGGGAGTCACGCATCAAGATTATTCGAACAATAAATTATATGTCCTTCATTTACATAGGCATATATTCTTAGTCTGTCTAGAAATTCAAACGACTTGGGAATTTTGTATAATACTTATATTCGATAGTTTTTTATAAGGTTCTCCTATTAGTAAACAATGATCAAGATCTAATCAACCTTGATTATTGAACCAGCGTTGAATGCATCAGATTTAATTTTATAGGTACCTTAATAAATACCCAAGTTGTTTGACTTTTCAGACAGACTCTAGTGCGTAGTACTCGTACATATAAATCGATGTTCATTTATTAAACCATAAACAAATAAATAAAGTAGATACCTATATCAAAAGATTGGTAATTAAATTATCTTTTAGGTTGTGAAACTCGTTCGCTTTTTTGTCTGTTTGTCATAACTATGAAAGTAAATCACACCATGTTCTATGAAAAAATATGTAAATATTCGTACCTATATCAAATTAGTAGAAAAATATTTTGGTCCACTTCAAAAAGGACGAGGTTCTATGTTTGGCTGAAGATAGAGATAACTCGTTCATTTCTGGACCGATTTTGAAAATAATTTGAATGAAAGGTTATGCTGAAATATTGTTATGATCTGATCATGAACTTCGAAGATATGGAACAGAACTCCTTATAGGATCACAGCAGAACCGTCGTAACAAGTAAAATTGCTTTGTTTATAATATACGTGTAAAAATGAATGAAAAACCTACCTGTAGCACATTCCTGACGCTTCTCTATCATACTCTCGAAGAAATTGCGATGCCTCTGCAGTATTTGTGTTGACACCCTGAAAATTAGAATTTCATAGATTAGGTTAATGACAGGATTGGCCTGGCATAGCGAGCGGAGCGGAAGTTTTAATCTATATATATATATATATATATATATTATGTCCATATATAAAATTGAATCCCTATTTCTCCTGGTGACGCATTCAGCTGGTTCAATTTTATAATTATTTTTTTTTTGCAAACAGGAAAGGTTGTAAAAAAAACATAGGGTAGGTAGGTAGGGTCAATAGGGAGTTAACTTAATTAGGGTAGAGTAAAGTGAAGTAGGGTAAGGTAGAGTAGAATAGAGTAGTCAGTAGACGAGAACGAAAAAACGAAAAAAACGAAAGCTAGCAAATAAATAAAAGTCATAATGTTGCCTGCCTGCTAAGCTACTTCTTGCCAATTCCTAAGAAAGGCAACTAAGTCGTTCCGCCTAGTGATGTGCCGTTGTCGGCAATATTGACGTGAAGTGGAAATAATGGTGGGAATATTGCCCGAAGTATGAATATTGGTGGCAATATTGCCAACCATATACAAATACCACCATACATACCATATATAAATATTCCCAAATTGCCGGCAACGCCACCTCTCTAGTCCCACCATCTCCTTCGCGTAAAAAGCCTTGGCAAGCTAGTTAAATCTTTCTGCTCCACTCACCAGACCTTCGGAAATCCCTGACACTTTGAGACATTAGGTACCTACTTAGAAAAAAAAGGCCATAATGCACGAGATGATTGTTACAAAATCGGCGGAAATCCTTACAAGTTATTATACGAATTGCCAGCGTTACAGAATCATGATGACGGTGACCTTCAGGTGGAAACAATGTCTTTGTGCAGGGGCGAAGCGTGAACTAAATTTGACGTAGGCGACGGCATCAGCGAGGCCTTTTTGTTTTAGAAATTCGAAAACGAGACATCAACTGTCGCAACCCTGTTTCGATCACTGCCATGATAGACACACAGACACGTCAATCTTATAACACACCCTTTTTCTGTCGGTGGTTAAAAATTGAAAATTTTTCGTCGTGTCGAAATATTTCCACCCACTAATCTCCATCCTAAGAAAACTTCAGTTACGGAAGATCAAGATCGTTTTGTCGCCGTATTCACAGTATCATAGTGTGAGTACAAAATAGATAGGTACAGAAGATAATCTACATACAAAGCGCGCTCGAGCAACGCACACATAGACACCGCTCACGGACACGATATCTCGGCTCAATCGCCCGGTCGCACTCGTAGAGTTCGGCGTAACGCGTTGATCCTAGCGCAATCGTCTAGCGTAGGTAGAAAAATAGAAGAACATACATGAGATTGAGTTCTGTAACTATCCACTTTCTGGTGCTAGCGAGAAACATGAAAGAAAGTATAGCTCGTGTAGTTTACCATCCGCTTGATGCGTAAAATACCTAAATTTGCGCAACGCCGAAATGCGAAAGGTCTCTTAACATCAGCTGAAATAGTGATCAAACGTGAGCCTATCTTTACTAATATAATAAAGAGGTAAAGATTGTTTTTTTGTTTGTAGGAAGTACTGGTCCGATTGCTAAAATTTTTTCACCGTTAGAAATCTGCTTTATTCCTGAGTGACATCCTTACTAATATTATAAAAGCGAAAGTGAGTTTGTTTGTTTGTTACGTCTTCTAAATCTTCTAAATGGCAAAACTGATTTTGATGAATTTTGGTACAGAGATAGTTGGGACCCTGGAGACGGACATAGGCTAATTCGTCGGAATTTTGGGGTGAGAGCCTGGTGATCCGTCACACAGGGTATCCTAGTATGGACTCCAGACTCTCACAAAGTTTTTTTTTGCATCATTGTATATTTTATATGACTTAACTTTTTGTACTGTACCTTTGTGAAGAGTGAAATAAAGATGATGATTATTATTATTAATTTTTTCACGCGAGCGAAGCCGCGGGTAAATGCTAGTAGGCTATATTTTATGTACACGGGCGAAGCCGCTGGCAAAAGTCATCAGTTGTAAAAAGAACCTCGTTGGCGAGGCCTCTTAGTACGCGGGGTCAAGGGCAAAGGGCCTTTTCGTCCCCACCTAGCTACGCTCCTGTCTTTGTGTGGTGCAGAATGGTGGAATTGTTCTACAGCCTTGCGTGGGGGAAAATGGATTTTCTCTTGTGTCTAAAATAGCTGTGCAGTGATATGAATTGCGATCGTGCACTGGGTCTACACTATAAGTAATATATAACTGGAATAATATTTATTTATATAACTAGCTTTTACCTGCGGCGTCGCCCGCGTAGGTACATAAAATAAGCCTATGTCACTCCGGGATAAAGCAGCTTTCTATCGGTGAAAAAATTTTAGCAATCGGACCGGGACTTCCAGAGATTACCCCCTACATACAAACTTACAAATTTTACCTCTTTATAATATTAGTTAGTATAAAAAATGAATCCTTATTTCCTTGGTCACGCCATCACGCGTGAACGGCTAGACCGATTTCGCTAATTCTTTTTTGTTGTGTTCGTTATTGTGAGGAAAAGGTTCTTATGGAAAAAAAGAAAATTAGGGTAGTGTAGGGTAGACTAGGGTAAAGTAGTGTAGAGTAGGGTAGGTTAGGGTAAGGTAGAGTAGGGTAGAGTAGGGTATAGTAGGGTAGAGTAGGGTAGAGTAGGGTAGAGTAGGGTAAAGTAGCGTATAGTAGGGTGGAGTAGGGAAGAGCGGGAGCGAAGCCGCGTGGGCAAAAGCTAGTACCTTATAAATCTCAATTAGAAAATTTTACAATCGTATTTTAAGCGACTTAGGGCGTTGCGCCATTGCTATATGGTGGACATCCGACCCATACGCACAAAGTGTACAAATTCATTATACGTACAGCTATGGAATGGAATTCCCTGCCGGAGTCTGTGTTTCCAGATAGCTATAATCTAGGGTCTTTAAGTCAAGAGTGAATAGGTTACTTCTAGGCAAGCGTGCTCCATCGTCGGCCATATCATCGCGTACCATCAGGTGATGGTGGTCAAACGCAGGCTTATACATAGGTAAAAGAAAGCAGTGATATTGCCCTTAGCTAGTATTTCTTAGGAAATTAGTTATCATAAGTGTCGGCAAATAATATGGGCAGCGACGCACTACAAAGAACTAATTTCTTAACAAATAAAAACCGGCCAAGAGCGTGTCGGGCCACGCTCAGTGTAGGGTTCCGTAGTTTCCCGTCCGTCACAATAAGTGTACCCACTAATGAGTTTAAAAAAATGCTTGCATATACGATTATACTACAAACTTAGTCCAGAAATTATTTTGTACAACCTTTTTGTCTTTTTTGTAGAAAAACTGTTCTTTCCATCAAGTTCAAAATAATTTTCCTAGAAATTCCTTAGAAAGTTCTACTTTTCAGATTTTTTTCGTATTTTCTAAACTTATGGTTCAAAAGTTAGAGGGGGGACACATTGTTTTTTACTTTTGGAGCGATTATTTCCGAAATTATTGACATTATCAAAAAATGATTGTAGTAAACCCCTATTCATTTTTAAATACCTATCCAACAATATATCACACGTTTGGGTTGAAATTAAAAAAAAAAAAAACACTTCCCACTTTACATATAGGGGAGCCCCCCTAAATGTAAAGTGGGAAGTGTTTTTTTTTTACACTTCCCACTTTACATATAGGGGGGCTACCCTAATAAAACATTTTTTTCCAATTTTTATTTTACCACTTTGTTGGCGTGATTGGTATACATATTGGTACCAAATTTCAGCTTTCTAGTGCTAACGGTCACAGAGATTAAGCGAGGACGGACAGACGGACAGACAGACAGACATACAGACAGACATGGCGAAACTGTAAGGGTTCCTAGTTGACTACGGAACCCTAAAAACTGGGCAAGTGTGGACGTTACCACAAATTTACAGGTTTCAGATTTATTCCTATACTTGTGTAAACCTTGTCGCTCATCATCATCTCTTCTTCTCCGTTTTCCTCTCCACTCTTCAAGTGGCTACAGTAGATCTTTTACCGTTAACGCTGTGCGCCTCTTGAGAAGGCGCGCCTCTGTTTGTTACATGGAGAGGCGCGCGCGAGCAAATTACTCACACTACTTTAAATGCTCATATTTCTAATTTTAAAGTACTTATTGACTTATAAGGGATTTATATGAATAAAACAAGGTTTGATAAGTGAGAAAATAAGTATTTTTATTAAAACTATGAAACATAAATGCAACTTCTAAAACAAATAACAAATCAACTAATATTTATTTTCTAATTTTGACAGTCTTCATATAAATCACAATAAAAAATCTTACATATCAAAAACTTAAAAAAATAACTCTTCCATGAGATCTGGACAAGTGAGCCTCTCGAAACACATTAAACACATATATGTGATATGTTCGATGCAGAGTAATTGCTTGCACAAAGTGCAAGCTTTTTTTGACCGTCTATTCCTACGTCTGGGACATATAGAACAGAATCCGCTTGGCCTAGGCTCTGAAATAGGTCTAGGAGCCGACACAAATCGCTTCATTAGAAACTTGAGATGACGATATGTTCTCCATGCAAATTCGGCGTGAAATATGTGGTTTTACCAGCTCAAGCGCCACTTCTTTTAGGAATGTACGTCTTTCAATAAAAGTTTTGGTGTTAGCTTTGTATATTATTTGGGCATTGATTCCAGCTATGTTCAAACTGGAAAAAAATAAGCCCATTGGCCATCGTTAAGTGATTCTGGCAACGGAATAATCCTCTCTCTTGTGGTCTACTACATCCACTCCACCTTTTGTGGAATTGTAAAATGTGATAATCTCGGGTTTAGCTTCATCTTCTGTTTCTTGGTCTATTTTATCGTCATCATGAAGAGATGATAGCATAAGGACAATTTTCTTGGTTTATAGATATCTTCACCGAAACCAAAAATGGAACTTGGCATTGGCCTCCGTCGGTCGCCCATTTTACATGTTTGTTGTAGCTAAAAACAAAAAATATTATTATTAAAATATTACTATAGAGTATTTAGGTAATAATTAACCAATTTAATATAAATAAATAAAATAATATAATCTAGAAAATACAATTATACTTTTTTAATGGAAAAATAAATACTTACACGGATGGGCGCGTGATGAGCAAATTACCGCACGATGGTACGCGGCCTCCAGAAACACTTAGCTGCGCGGTCGCAACAGAAGTGACCGGCACGAGAGTTGCGTCACGGGGGAGAGGATGAATAGTTAGGAAGGTACCTAGGCGCTTGAGACATTAGGGCGTTGGTATCACCAAAAAAATTTGCTTTAAATTTTTGTGTGAGCAAATTGCTCATAGCGCGCCTTCTCACGGGATATACATATTGGTACCAAATTTCAGCTTTCTAGTGCTAACGGTCACAGAGATTAAGCGAGGACGGACAGACGGACAGACAGACAGACATACAGACAGACATGGCGAAACTGTAAGGGTTCCTAGTTGACTACGGAACCCTAAAAACTGGGCAAGTGTGGACGTTACCACAAATTTACAGGTTTCAGATTTATTCCTATACTTGTGTAAACCTTGTCGCTCATCATCATCTCTTCTTCTCCGTTTTCCTCTCCACTCTTCAAGTGGCTACAGTAGATCTTTTACCGTTAACGCTGTGCGCCTCTGGAATTCTCTTCCGCATTCATTGAGGGCCCTTCGTTAGAAGTTTTCAGGAGAAAAATTAAGGAACATTTTCTGTCAACATGACCCATATATATACAAGGTGTAAGGGACAGCCCTCCACAAACTTTAAGGGCTTGCTCAGTAGACGAAACTGAACAACCGTTCATTGATTGGACAATTTGTATGGCGAGGTCGATTTTTTTTTTCGTTTCCTGAAAAAAAAATTGTGGTAGGTGGTTCAGTTTCGTCTACTGAGCAAGCCCTTAAAGTTTGTGGAGGGCTGTCCCTTACACCTTGTATGTATGTTTATACGTATTTACTTATTGTATATTATGTTTATGTATAGGGTGCTGTGCACATATCTGTTACCTAGTAACTATATTGTTAGTTTTAAAGTTAGATTTAATTTCTGTGTTTAAGTTTTATTTTTTTGTTATTTATTTTCGTTACTGTACATGTAAGTTCTTCACATACAAAATTTCATTCTTCATTGTGTGGTATGCTGTCAGAAAACCCAGTTGTGGGTTAAGCTCGTCTATGTACATCAACTGTAAATTTTGTAACTTTTCGTTTAAATTGTGTGTACAGTAAAGAATAAGAATAATGGGATATAAAACCTTGCTTCATGCCAAATTTCAGGATTCTGAGTCAACGGGAAGTACCATATGAATTTTGATTTCCTCGATAGTGTCGAAATATACGTTATTTGCAACATAAACGACCGTATCTTTTTATTCGTTAAAAACTTAGAACTTGGATTTTTTTACAGCTACAAGAGACCTGGGCCTCAAGTCTGCTATTACAATAGTGTCAGAATGGTCTATCATTGATGTCATAATTGTCGATTTTGACAAGTTTGGTAATCTACTAATATAATGGCGTCATTATGACTTTCCAATGGTCAACCACTGACACTCCATTGAAAGAAGTGACATAGAATGGTAATCTCGTACATATTATCAAAATGAATATTTGAAGTTTGCGGTAATCTGCTAAAACTTTGACAGTTTATTTGATCAGTGTTTTACCATTAGAACGTTATTGTGCAGTTATTGGTTTTAAATGCTCGAAATTATCATTCTACCACAATTCTATTACAAGACCATTGACCGATCAATGATCGATCATTATGAATTAGCAGATTAGGTACAAACTTTTAGCAAAATGACAATTGGATCGTGTTGGAATGACGAATTTATAAAAATAGCAGACTTGGGGCCCTGAGTACGTATATGGTTTTAATTTCAACTATTTTCAATACCTCCACGCGTTTCCGAGATAAAGGGTCATGACAGAAAGACGGACAACAAAGTGATCTTAGAAGGGTTCCGCTTTTTCCTTTTGAGGTGCGGAACCTTAATAAGCAGTGGTGACCGAGTGGTAACGGCCCCGAATTACGAATTGTAGGTCACGGGTTCGAACCCAGCCAGGCGCATTACTTTGTGTAATTTATTTCATTACCACTGCTCTCAAAACGGTGAAGGAAAACCTTGTGAGGAAACCGGCATGTTCTAGAACCAAAAATTCGAAGACATGTGACATTCACCAACCCGCACTGGGCCTGCTTGGTAAATTACGGCTTAGTCCCTCTCCTAGAGAGGAGGCCTGAGTCCCAGCAGTGCGAACATTAAAAAGGTTGATAATGATGATGATGAACCTTAATAAAAACACAAGTGGTAGAATTTCGCTAGTTCAGTATGTCTTTTGCTAATCAGGGTTTGATATCTCCGCCATGGTAATATTTACAATCTTCTTCTTCTTCCTGCTCTTGTCCCGTTTTATTTGGGGTCGGCGCAACACGTTTTTTTCTTCCATTCTGTCCTGTCACTCGTCATGCTATCACTAACTCCCTTTTCTTTCATATCACTTCTCACATAATCCATCCATCTTTTCTTTGGCCTCCCTCTCCCTCTCTCATGGTAATATTTAGAATAAGAAATAATAAATTATGGAAAAAGCTCAGATAATTTCAAAAGTTTACTTGAGTAGTGTTATATAACAGTTTTAACTTAACCCAATTCTAGAAATGATTTGTATAACGTTTATAAAAGAAGCGAAAGTGTCTGCCCATTGTCTGAACATCCGTCTGTCTATCACAACTGGAAACAATAGGCCAATGAAAGTGGTTGGTTAGACCACGTGCTTTATTAGTGATACTGTTCTCTTTTTTATTGTGATTGATAGGGTTTGACCACCATCTCTCCTGACGGTAAGCGATGATGTGGTCGAAGATGGAGCACGCTTGCCTAGAAGTAACCTATTCACTCTTGAATTAAAGGCTCCTAAATTGCCTAAATATGATTCTTTGCCTAAACATTATCCTACATTAGGAATGCCTACTGTACCGTGATTTTTTTTTGTTTTTCTTTTTTTGCGTTGGGTAAAAATTATCTAGATGACATTCCCCGCCCTTGGGCGGAGCGCGAGATAGCGTCAGACTCTTACTGACTAAAAAACCCACCCTGTTCCTTCGTTGCCTTTCATACCGGGGCCGAGCCTTTCTTTCAGAAGCAGACCTTTGGCCCCAGTAGGCTTTGACCCTGTTGGGCCCCTAAAGTCACTGACAACTCCTTGAGGAGCGCGGGGACAGTGCGTGCCGTCAATGACTTGCGCCGCGCCCACCGTAGACTATATCAAGATATATGCGAAGTATTATTTTTGTTAACAGTCAAATCAATTTGTGAGACAAAAGTATAACCTAAAAATTAAGTGGTCGATAGAAAAACGTGTAACTATAACAGCTACAAATTCTACCATGAGCTTAAATATTTTTCATTTATGGCAACATGCGATTAAATGTCAAGTATTATTTACCTTTTCTGTTAGGGTTTTGAAGGTTTTGCAATATGTCGTCAGGCAGAATAAATGAATAAATAGTGCCTGAAATTGTTGATTAAGACCAACGGGTGTACTAGCTTCTGATGTTTTATAAGTACTCGTAGCGTTTGTCAAAAAGTTAAACGACTTGGGTATGTATTTATATAGACGAAAATGAAATCTGAAGTAGTCAACACTGGTTCAATAATTAAGGTTGATTAAGAGATTTTGATCATTGCTTACTAATAAAAGAACCTTATAAAAAGTATCGAATATAAGTATTTTTAACCGACTTCTAAAAAAGGAGGAGGTTCTCAATTCGGATGTTTGTATTTTTTTTTTTTTTTTATTATGTTCGCGCATAACTTCGTCACTTGCCAACCGATTTGAAAAATTCTTTTTTTGTTAGAAAGGGTATACTTCCCAAATGGTCCCATAGTCACCAAGTCGGGATCTGATGATGGAATCTTGGCGAAATCGAGGGAACTCCTCAAATATTATAGGCAACCATATAGTTCTTTTGGTATTTTTATCAAAGACTTAAGCATTTATAGTCAAAACATGACATTTGATGAAGTGGAACTGGTGAAGACGACCAGAAATGGCCAACGGAAGTTCATAGTCACACCAATCTCTCAATGAACATAGTTACAAATAAATGAATAGTTCTGAATAGGTATGTTGAAAATGGTATCATCGATGTGACCTGATGATGATGACGGAGCTGGAAGATAGGTACCGGAACTCCGAAATTAATCAATGTATCCCAGCCGTGTTTGGGCTTATTACAATTGTCATGAGATGCACTTTGGCTATAAGGTACTATCGAACTGATCTGATGATGATGATGGAGCCGGAAGATAGGCACCGGAACTCCGTAATTAATCAATGTATCCTAGCCGTGTTTGGGCTTATTAGAATTGTCATGAGATGCATTTTGGCCATAAGGTACTATCGAATTGATCTGATGATGATGATGGAGCCGGAAGGTAGACACGGGAACTTCATAATAAAACAATGTATCCTAGCAGGGTTTGAGTTAATTGGAATTGTCATGAGAAAAAGGTACTCTGGCTGCAACTAAAAAGTGTGAAATAAAAAACTTTTTACAAAAAAAATAAAACCGACTTACTAAAAAAAACACTAAAACTATCAAAATAACTTTAATTTCGGAAGTCGGTGTTAAATAACGAAGAGGCAAAACTATTACAGAAACACCGACTTCCGAAATTAAAGTTATTTTGATAGTTTTAGTGTTTTTTTTAGTAAGTCGGTTTTATTTTTTTTGTAAAAAGTTTTTTTAAATGATTAAATATTATACAAAATTCCCAAGTCGGTTGACTTTTTAGACAGAGCCAAAAGCCCTTGTAGGCTATTTCTATCATACATTAGTATAGTTATCGGTACGAATATAGAGCTCTCGGCGTCAGAGTGGGGATCGCTTTGCGCATTCCATACATTGGCGAGCCAATCGTCGTTGTTGTTAGATACATGCAGCAAGCGCAGGGAACCAAGCACGAGTGAGGTCTATGATACGATGGCGCGGCGAGTCAATCACTGGCATTCCCCGCCCCCGCATCTCACGTCGCACCACTAAAGAGACCGAATATTTGACTTCTGCGCAACTTGAAGCCAGCGCTCAATATTCGTGCCGATAACTATATGAAACGTGAAAGTTTGTAAGTGTGTGGATGTTACTTCTTCAAGCTGGAACGGCCAAATGGATTTCTATGTAACTTGGTACACAGGTAGACCATGTCTTGGAATAGCACATTTTTTTATCCTTATTTTTTTTTTCTTTAGTATGTTCCTTTGGGATTTTTTTTTTATCCCGGGAGTATGTTCCTTTGGGATATTTTTTTTACTCAGGAGTATGTTCCTTTGGGATAATTTTTTTTACTCAGTAGTATGTTCCTTTGGGATAATATTTTTTTCTCAGGAGTATGTTCCTTTGGGATAATTTTTTTTACTCAGGAGCATGTTCCTTTGGGAGTTTTTATTTATCACAGGAGTATATGTTCCTTTGGGATATTTTTTTATCTGAGGAGTATGTTCCTTTGGGATATATTTTTATCCCAGGAGTATGTTCCTTTGGGATAAAGTATCACGCGAGTGAAGTCACTGGCAGCTTGTGTGAAATAAAAATACTTTGAACTATGACATAATCTTGAACTTTAAAATAATCTATAGATTTCTTTAAGATCTTCTTCCCGTCCGATTATCATTTAGGTGCCTTCAAGGCTAGAGTGAATAGGTTCTTAAACTAGTGCGCCTCACCATCAACGATTGCATCACTGCTTACCATCAGGTGGGATCGCAGTCAAGCACTAGTTTATATCATTAAAAAAATGGTTTCTGATTGATCATTTTGATTTCTTGGCGATATTTAGCAATTTAAAAAAAATAATCACTAATGTGTTGCTAAGCGCAAATCTCGAGAACAGCAGAACCGATTTCATTAATTCTTTTTTTGTTGTGTTTGTTATTGTGAGGAGAAGATTGAGGTTATTATGGAAAAAAAATAAAATTAGGGTAGCGTAGGATAGAGTAAGGTAGAGTAGGGTAGAGTAGGGCAGAGTAGGGTAGAGTAGGGCAGAGTAGGGTAGAGTAGGGCAGAGTAGGGTAGAGTCAGGTATAGTATGATGGAGTAGGTAGAGCGCAAAAGCTAGTTATAAATAATAAATGGCCGTCCATGTAAAGCACGGGATCACATGCCATGACGGAAAACTAATTCCAAATTTCAAAATACACTTTTTTAAGGTTAATCTTTAAAGCAATTGGCCAAAATGACTTTTTATGTTGTATCTTCCGAACAATTTGTCATTTTGGTCATGTCTCATGAGGAGTTGGACCATGAAGGTTGGAACACAAAAAATGTCACATTTATAATCACGTAGGTATATGCTTGTGTATGTAAGTAAGTTCAGAACCGTGACTAAGTACAATGAGTCTATCTGGGTCATATATACGTAGGGTTGCCAACTGTACTGATAAAAACAGTATTATACTGTTTTTAACCGACTTCGAAAAGGAGGTGGTTCTGGCTTCGGCTGAATGTATGTTTTTTTTATGTAAGTATTTTCACCGATTTCTCGGTCAAGTGTGGACCAATTTAAAAAATATTTTTTTTAATTGAAAGGTTATGCTTCCAAGTTGGTCACATAGAAATATTGTTATGATCTGATCATGAACTTTGAACAGCAGAACTGTCGTTACAAGTAAAAAATAATAAGATGCACTCTGGCTACAAGGTATTTAAGTTTGGCTGAGAGGTACTTTTTAGTGGTGGTACCATACTTAACTAAAAAGAATTAAAAAAAAAATACATCCGACTTCAATGTTAAAAAACACTGAAAAGCACAAAATAACTTTAATTTCGGAAGTCGGTGTAGACTTCCTAAATTAAAGTTATTTTGTATTTTTCAGTGTTTTTTTTAACATTGAAGTCGTTTGTATTTTTTTTGGTAAAAAGTTTTTTTATATACTACATTATACTTTTTACTCATAAACAAAAATAAAGTATACAAAATATTGTTTTCAGCATTAAAATGCTTAACACTGTTCCTACTCATGACTCGTGTTAGACTTAGACGCTCACACATTTTTTTTTTTATCAAATACCTAAAGAAAAACAGTTCAAAAATAGAGATTCAGAACAAATCGAATGAACTCCTCGTTTATTTTAATTTTAGTTATAATTGTGACGAGGCGAGTGAAGTTTTTAAAAAAGACTGTAAATTAATAAGTTGTACGAAAAGCTCGAAAAATATGTTATTAAAAAAATTAAACAAAAAATACTGCTCGTTTTGCTAAAATACTCACATAAAAAAATACTTTATTTCTTGTAAAAAACGTTGGCATCCCTATGTATACGGCGGGTTTCCATTGGGTAGGCAGATGTTCAGGTGTATGATGTAGCTATTGCATTTTGTAATGTTTTTATAATGCAAAGCTTTTGCCCGCGCGGCTTCACTCCCGTTCTTCCCTACTCCACCCTACTATACCCTACTGTACCTTACTCTACCCTACTCTACCCTACCCTATCCTACTCTACCCTACTCTACCCTACTATACCCTACTCTACCCTACCAAACTTCACATAAACCATCTACTAAATAGTCCGAACAAAGCCTAAACATTTGGTTTGGATAGGTGAGCCTGTTCTTGAGTTATAAAATTACAACGAAAAGTGGCATTGATTTTTATTATAGATTCTTTTGTTTTTTTGAAACGTTGCCCCTGACTAGGAATTAATCCTGTATCTTCGTTTTTCTTAAATTCATAGATTCTTTATCGCACACAAAAACATACCTACATAGTATTTGGTGATTACAGTTTATGTACAAAGGCGAGCTTAACTCAGCAATGAGTTTTCTAAACTTACATAACTAAATCTAATATATAATTTTAATATACATATTAATAGGTACTATGTCAATAATGAAAGAAAGTGCTCTTTAAGTTTCCTCTTGAAGACATCCAGAGAACGACTGTCACGAAGAGAGTGTGGCAGAGTTCCGGAGACGCCATAGCGGCTGGAAGCATGACGCGGTGTACGACGTTTTTTTTAAGGTGGGAAATTATCTAGTCTTTTTCCACTCTAGGACAGAGCTGGAGGGTGAGTCAGACTTTTTATTGACTAAAACTATGTTTCTTCTTTGCCTTGCGTTCTAGAACCTCAGGTTTTCCTTTCAGAAGTCAATCCATTCTTGCTGTATAATGGGTACAGCCACAAACATATAAACTTGCATACACAAGACACCCAGATCTGGAACAAGTATCTGTAGGCCGCCATATTAGTTCCTTTCAGGAATCAAGCCGGCGACACGTAACGTAGCAGTCAATCGCTCAACCATCGCACCGACCGTACCATCGAGTGCATTCACACCTCCAGAGTATTTGATTTCACTTGAGCTTGTACATTAAATCACTTTTCATACTATACTTTTATTCTATTACTTTTCACGCTAATGCTAAGCGCAATATTCTGGGGCTGATTGAGATAAAAATAATAATAATGATTGTGAAGGACGGTACGGTTGACATCTTTCGGGCATGCCACCGGCCCGGAGAATCAATCCGACACATTATTTCTGGGTGTTCTCATTTAGCTAACGGAGACTATTTGCACAGACACAACCTTGTAGCCAGGATTATCCATCAGCAACTTGCTCTTAATACAATCTTGTAGAGTCATTAGTAATAGTAGTTTGGGTGGATTGTACGAAAGTGTCAGCCACGTTCTCTCATTTGCTGTTAGCGTTCCAGGGTAGCGGTGATCGTGCAGTCGGCTATTAGGCTGGCAAGTCTGACACAACCTCTTCCTCCACCGGAAGCGGGAGAAATTTGATGAATTCCCAAACTCAGAAAAACGGCTCTTACCTAATTAGGCTGTGGATACATCAGGCCCTGGTGAGCCTTCTCATAATCGGTAAATTAACTTGGAAACAAATTTTTAATGAAAATTACTTTTTTCATAGCAAGCTTTTATGGCACGGTATAATATTATAATTAATACTCGTGAAGACGAATCATACGAGCCCAAACTCGATGGGGTTGTGTCGTTTAACTACCAAGCTCCTATAGCCACCTTCTGGTTTCATCATTAGATCAGCTCCAAATCATAATAATTTTGCATTGACATCTGATTTACACATGCATGCAAAATTTCAACTCAATCTGTAGCCGGGAAGTGGGTCAAATTTAATTTGCAAGATTTGATTACAGACAAACATCGGGACAGGTGAAACTAAATAAAAGCTTGTAATAAATGAACGAAAAATATTAATATCATTGTGAAAAAAGCGTGGGGCGCTTTGTGCCATATTTTTCGTAAATCGAGCACCCCACGCTTTTTTCACAATGATATTAATATTTTTCGTTCATTTATTTTACACTTTTTAGTTTGATATGCTATGAAAGCGAGTTTTTTTAGTTTTTTTAAACTATATTTTTATTTTTCACTAAAAAAAAAAACGGATTATTGTATTGTCACCGGTCTTTGATGGGTGTGCAAAGTTTAAAGAAAATCTGATCGGCCAAAGTAGGTCAAAATCGAGCTCAAAGGCGTTGGTTACAAACATACAGGTGAAGCTAATATAAGCGTGTTAAAAAAGGAGTACCTAATTGGTCAACTCGTACCGCATACCTACGACCCGTGTGGTACGAGTTGCAGAAAATAAAAATAAATCAACTCGTCCAATGTTTTTTTTTTGTATGGATCTTTAAATTTTATCAACGTTTGGTACAATATGTAGGTGGGACGAGTTGACCAATGAAAATATAATTTACTTTTATTTTCTGCAACTCGTACCACATAGGCCATAGGCATGCAGTCCGAGTTGACCAATTACTCGTAAAAAGAGATGTGTTACAATTTTGCTGAAAAAAAAAAAAATAGGTAAGTATATATGTATATGTAGGTCCCTAATTTATGTTATCGGCATCATCATTTCAGCCGAACGACGTCCACTGTTGAACACCAGGCCTCCACCACGTGTCGCCACAATTAACGTTTCTTTGTCTCGCATTCTTTGGATTCCTGCAACCCTTACTAGGTCATCAGTCCACCATGTAAGAGGCCTTCCAACCTTTCGGCCAAAACGGCCATCTGTTCAGTGATCAATGTGCCCTGCTCATGCATATTTTGGTGTAAAACAAAGTATTTAGAAGTTAGCAAAAAAACCAAACTGGTACGGCCACTAGTCTTTTCGATCTTTTCGTATGGCGCTGAGACTTGGTTGCTAAAGGCTGCAGACTGCAAACGCATCGACGCCTTTGAGATGTGGTGTTGGAGAAGGATGCTCCGGACAGCATTTCGGACCATCGTATCCATGTTGCAAGAACTCAAAATCTCCTCACGGCTGTCGTCCGCGTCGTCCGAGTGTCTTCGCAAGGTTCCGCAATACTTCGGTCACATTACAGGGAAAGACGGTGGCAACCTCGAAAGGCTAATTGTAACCGGTAAAGTGGACGAAAAAAGGCCTCGCGGGCGCAACCCAATACGTTGGTCCGACCAGCAGGCTTAATCTCCAAATTAATTTCAATTTCAATCTAAAGTCAATCCGATTGCAATGTCAATTTTGACGTTACGTGATTTGGTACTCTTGAAAACAATATTGTCAACATTCACTTAGTTTCACTTAGTTCTCAAAATGGTCACGCAATTTTGAACCAATTTGGCGCTAGCATTGAATTCAAGGGTACGAAACGTCACAATCTCAATGTCGACCGATCGGAATTGATCTCAAGAGTAAGCATGCAGATCCGCACCGCTCTTGACTCCACGATGTACAATGCCCTTCACACCGCCAGAGACAGGAACAGATGGAGGAATATCATAAGGGTTAGAGTAATGAAACAGGGAGGTCACGACCCTCAGCATTGAGGAATACGACGCAAGAAGGAGAAGTTAGCGAAAGAGAAAGTCCCGCAAACCTCCATTGAAAAGCGAAGACCCTCCGACCAGACAGGTGTTTTGTCTTCTGGGCAACTGATAGATGATTTTCGGGCTGTCGTATAAATTCAAATCACGCGGAGAACTTTGATTGCGCGATGCAGGATTAGTTTATATGTGACGACATAGATGTCGCTACAAGTATATTTATCTAAATGCTTCGAACGTAAGCAAAACGTTCACTTATATGCACAGTCGTATGAATCGTCACGCTTCTGTGACTGTATCGGTAAAGGTGTATTAACTGTTTCTCATTATGACCATTCATACATCACTCTGCATTGACTATGTCATACTTAAACTATGTAATTGTGTAGAGAGTGCACATAACGTGTGTGTTTTAAACGGGACAGTAATGAATTGATAGTAGACTGGGTTTTTCTTAATTTTATCTGGTTTGAGAAATCATCCAATGACTTCTCTGACACTAGGGTGGAGCGAGACGGTGTGTCAGACTTTTACTGACTATGTATCCTTCCGCAGGTTAAGTTTAAAAGTGGCGCCAGTGACTGAAAAGTTGAAAGGGAATCGTTTGTCTTGGTATGGTCATGTGAAAAGGAGGGATGAAACGCATGTTGCTAAAAAAGTTATGAGTTTACATGTGGATGGATGGAGGGGAAGAGGGAGGCCAAAGAAAAGATGGATGGACTGTGTGAGAAGCGATATGAAAGAAAAGGGAGTTAGTGATAGCGTGACGAGTGACAGGACAGAATGGAAGAAAAAAACGTGTTGCGCCGACCCCAAATAAAACGGGACTAGGGCAGGAAGATGATGATGTATCCTTCCGCAGGTATCCTCTTCAGAAATTCCCGGTGCCTACCCATCGCTCGTCGCCTACAAGTGTTCGCGTACTGTGACTGGTAGTATTGGACAGCATCACGGCGACTGAGTTGTGAGGAGATCCATTCCTACACGCGTTCCGTCTTTTTCGCAGAAGGAGGCGAGCACCTTCCATTTCCTCTTGCAACAGATCGTGCCTTGAACTAGGGGGCCCGGTGAAAGAGGTCGCCACCGCCGATCGCCTCCACGAGGACACGACAGTGCTTTGTCCAGGCAGGGCACACCTCCACTGTGTCCTCCAAGCGGTCCGCACAATCGTGACACCCAGGCGTTTCTTCTGCTTGTATCTGTTGTAGGAACCTTCCAAAACCATGTCTGGAGAGGATTGATGACAGATTGGGTGTGGTAGATGTAGAGAAGAAAATGGTGTAACCCTTACAGGTTGGGGTTTATCTCCAGCTGTACGCTGAGAGCAGTGGTGGCCGAGTGGTAACGGCCTGATTTACGAGTCAAAGGTCGCGGGTTCAAACCCAGCCAGGCGCATTTTTTTTTGTTAGCCCACACTGTCCCACTGCTGGGCAAAGGCCTCCCTCCACTCCTTCCAACGATATCACGGTTTCTCGCTTTCTCATTCCAGTTCTTAAGGAAGCCATCCAGGTCGTCCCGCCATCTCCTTCGTCAGGCGCATTATTTTGTGTAATTTATTTCATCACCACTGCTCTCAAAACGGTATAGGTATGGTAAGGTAAAAAACATCGTGAGGAAACCAGCATATCCCAGAACCAAAAAATCGAAGACATGTGACATCTGCCAACCCGCACTGAGCCCACGTGGTAGATTACGACCCATACCCTTTTCCAGAGAGGAGGTCTGATCCAACAGTGGGAAGATTATAAGGCCTACTATGCTATGCTATGTACACTGAGGTGGAAAATATATACTGTCTTAGGAACATATTTCATTGCAAAGAATGCAGTTTACGCATGCATCACACAGAGCATAAACCCCATTTCTAAAAGATGTAGAACACAGATAGGCACCACCCATAGGACAATGGTGCAATTGTTCAATTCAATAGGAGAACTTCCTAAGATTTTTCCTTACAGAAAAAGTATAATGTATTTTTGTTTTTGGAGGGTAGATGACCAAATAACTTCTCCCACTCTGGGTGGGAGAGTTAGTGTGACACTTATGGACTAAACTCCAGTCGTGTTCCTTCAATAGGTAAATTGCCCTTTGCGTTCCGGGGCACGGTGGTGATACTTTCAAACATTTCTGCAGCCTTGGTTGTCTTCTTTACTTTTTTTTTTATGGTGGGAAAAAATCATGCATTGACATCTCCCGCCCTTGGGCGGAGCGGGAGATAGTGTCAGACTCTTACTGACTAAAAGACCTACCCCGTTCCTTCTAGCCTTCATACCGGGGCTCGAGCGCCCTTTCGGATAACCCTGGCCCCAGTAGGCTTCGACCCGGCTGGGTCCCTGCTGTTGCTGACAACTCCTTGAGGCGCGCGGGAACAGTGCGCGCCGTCGACGACTTGGGCTTGGTCCGGACAGTTACCGGACGGCTGGACAGCGAGCTACCCATTGCTCACTGTCTGCAAGCCCGCGCCTACGGTGGCCGGAAATCGGGATCAGAATCCCGGCGGCGGCGGCGGCGGCGACAACGCCGTTGCCTGATGCGTTCGGCCTCCTCTTTTGCGAGCATTACTGCTTCGCAGAAGTCGGCGACCGCCTGCCACTCCTCCTCGCTCCGGACCATGGCCTCAACCAGGGCCCGGCGCGAGAGGTCTCCGCCGCCGATCGCCCCCACGAGGGCACGGCGATGCTCCGCCCAAGCAGGGCACACCTCGACTGTGTGCTCCACCGTGTCCTCCGGGCGTTCCGCACAGTGGCGACACCCGGGCGTCACTTCCGCATGAATCCGGTGCAGGAAACTCCCGAACGAACCATGTCCGGTGAGGACCTGCGTCATGCGGAAGGTAAGGACGCCGATGCGGAAGGTAAGGACGCCGGTTGTCTTCTTTACTTGGAAATCATGAAGTAGGCCCTGGTACCGTCCGGTAACTGTCTGGACCGAGTCCAAGTCGTCAACTGCGCGTACTTGTACCACGCGCCTCAAGAAGTTGTCAGCAACAGCAGGGGCTCAGCTACTGGGGCCAGGGTTATCCGAAAGGGAAGCTCAGCCTCGGTACGAAAGGCAAAAAGAACCGGGGTGGGTTTTTTAGTCAGTAAGAGTCTGACACTATCTCCCGCTCCGCCCAAGGGCTGGGGATGTCATTTAGATGATTTTTTCCCACCAAAAAGAAAGTAGGCCCTGGTCATAGGCATATATAAGGTGAGGAAAAGTGGGCCCTGCCCTCTTCAGTATGATCTGGCGCCCACCCAATAATGTTGGTATAACCGATTCGAAATTCTACGACGGAACCCAAAATACTGATAACTTCACTTCCTTCTTGGTCTGCCCGTCGTGCGATTGTAGACACCAACTTTTTGTTTTACTGGCCCACCGAGCAATCGACATGCAGCAGAGATGTCCAACCCACTTTCTTCTCCTCCTCAAGTCGTATTCCTCATTACCGAGGGTCGTGAAGTTCCCGCTGGATTAGCTTCTTATTGATGGTATCTCGCCATCTGTGACGGTTCTTAGCGTCATGAAGTGCGACGTGCAGTTGGGTGTCCAGTGTGGAGCGGACCTGATCTGCCCTTCTTTTTCGGCTGTGGCCTCTTGGTCGTTTGCCATCAACCATGCCAGTTACGATGAGCTGTTCAAGGTTGCGGCCATTTTTCCTGGCAACGTGACCAAAGAACTCCAGTACTCAGCGCATGCAGGTAGTCGACAGTCTGACCAACCCAGCCTTCTAAGCGTATATTTCAATTCATTTATTTCAGGAATAATCGATTGATCAATGATCAATGACCTGCGTTTTGGAGCGCACTATAGTAGGTATTTCTAACGCGATCCGGTATTTTAAAACCTATTATACTGCGCTCCACAGTACGTTATTCAAATATCATAACAACAAGTCTTCTCATCCGATTATAATTTTGAGTATCTTCAAGGCAAGAGTGAATAGACTCATAGACTAGTGCGCCTCACCATCAGAGATTGCAATACTGCTTACCATCAGGTGGGATCGCAGTCAAGCACTATTTTATATCAATTAAAAAAAAAACAGAGAAATATGGCAGAAGAAGATAATTGTTGGCATAAAGAAAAGGACCTAGTTCTATATCTCTAACTTGGGAATCGAACGTTGGCCCTCACAATAGCCTGTCGAGTTTATATTGGTGGGTACGCAAGTACAGACTTAAGTACCTAATGAACACTTCTTAAGTAAGATCTTAAATATAACAACACAATAGAATATACATACATAATGTTTCTTTTGCAAGCGCTGTCTTGCACACAATGTTACATAAACGAAAGATTCTAATTTCTGCATCACAATGCACTCGAACGAAGATTTTACGAGATAAAAACTTCACTGCATACAATTTACATAGAAAACGTCGCTAATTTAAATTGAAAATGGTATTAATTGGTACACTTACCATTCTAAAGTACTCCTGAGATAGTGCATACCGTGTGAAGAAAGCAAAAAATATTAGACGCACTACCACGCCTCTGCTAGCGTCCATCTTAAAAAATATAACTCCCAACTGTCAATTACAACATCAATTGAAACACTTATTTAACAAAACAACTGTTTTTAAACTTTTAATTAACTGATAAACGTATTATACAATTAACGTAAAACATTTTTGTGAATATTTATTTTATTTAACGACTTTGAGATTAAAAAGTAATTTGATTTGCATAAATATTTTGGCGGTAATATTTTGACAGGTAATGTTTTTAAATTATTCTACTATTACGCAATGGTAAGCGAGCACACAGCCGAGGTTTTATTTGGATTATTTTAGGGTTATGATTAAGTGTTCTGTATATAGAAAACTGTCGTCTGGGCTTTCTTGTCGTCGACTGGAGTAATATTTCCGTTGCTTTTGTTTTCTGCACGGTTTGATGAGCACGGCGTGACTTGCGAGGGAGTGGCACGAGCCAAGACTCGTTTATTTATCTCGAGATTGATTTATAATAATTTGGTTTGGATTTTTAAAACATAAAAGATACATTAAATAGGTAACTACGAATCTATTTCTTGCGATTTGACAGTATGACGTGACGTCGCAATATGGCAAATTATCCTATTCTTATTCGGAATACGTAAAAATGTTTTTTTTTTAATGTTAAATGTTAGTATGTTGTGATGTGGCAGTAGGTACTTGTTTATAAATAAATTATTAAAGAACAAAAGAGAATAAGTCTGCATTACTTACTATAGGTGAAAACTGTAGCTAGATTCACGTGATGAAAACCGTAACGATATCGTAGCGATTTAGTCGTTTAGATTAGACACAACCATCAATCGAGTTTGAACGACACCGTTTTTAAAGTTGTTTGAAATTCGTCGTTAGAAAAAAAAATCTGCATTACATTATCCTGGTAGAATGCCTACTTATTAATGTAACTGTACCCCTAGCCAAGTTGCAAATCTGCAATAGTTAACGCTAGTAGAAAGCTTCAAATGTACGGGAATGATGTCGTCTTAACGCTCAGTCACGTGGTCAGAACAAAAGAATTAGCGGCAAGGTCAACGCGAAGCTTTCGGCGCAAGCGAAACGGTTGTAATATGGCTAGGGGGGCTGGAAATAAGTCGATAGATCGTGAACATCGCTTTTGGATAGGACTTCGATCGAACGACTATAAAATTTCAACGATATTTGGCTTGTTTGATTTTACGTGAATCAGGCTACTGGTCATTTTGCTGAAAAAAACTTACAAAAGCCATTACAATTGAAACAAAAAAAAAAAGGAAAACCATTTTCTTCTTTACATTTTTATGTCATTAAGACAATATTAGTTTTGCGAACATTCAGCCAGTTTTTTTTTTATGGTCAGCAAACAAACTTTTTTATCGCTAACTCCTTGAAGTAAATGATATTTGGTTGATTCTTTGAAACCGAGAGAATGTCTCATTCATCTGGCCTAGTTTATAGAGTTCCATACATAAAAACTAAAAACTGAAACCTTATAGGATGCCTACTGGGGCCAAGGATCTGCTTCTGAAAGGAAGGCTCGGCCCTGGTATGAAAGGCAAGAAGGAACGGGGTGGGTTTTTTTAGTCAGTAAGAGTCTGACACCATCTCCCGCTCCGCCCTAGGGCAGGGGATGTCATTTGGATGATTTTTACCCACCAAAAAAACCTTTATAGGATCACTTTGTTGTCCGTCCGTCTGTCCGTCTGTCTGTCTATCTTTCAAGACTCCATATCTCGGGAGCGCGTGGAGGTATCGCGGTGAATGCTCAGGTCTAAGGACTCATAAAGCAGTAAAAAATCAAACCTGTAAGTTTACAAAAAAAAAAAAAAGGTACTTCGGTTTATGTGGCAAAAAACGTATCTACATTTCGACACAATCAAGAAAATCAAAATTCATAGGGTACTTCCCGTTGACCCAGAATCCTGAAATTTGGCATAAAGCAAGGTCTTATAGTGGTCTTGGGGGAGGCCTATGTCCGACAGTGGACGTGTATCGGCTGAAATGATGATGATGATGATGAAGGTCTTATAGCACAAGTATAGGAATAAATCTGAAAACTTGTTGTTACTTCGCAATTTTTTTTTGTTCGCGCTTGACCGCTGTCTCATATGAAGGTAAGCGATGATGTGGTCGACGATTAAGCACGCTACAGTGAGCAATGGGTAGCTCGCTGTCCGGCCGTCCGGTAACTTTCCGGACCAAGCCCAAGTCGTCGACGGCGCGCGCTGTTCCCACGCGCCTCAAGGAGTTGTCTGCAACAACAGGGGCCCAGCCGGGTCGAAGCCTACTGGGGCCAGGGTTATCTGAAAGGGCGCTCGAGCCCCGGTATGAAGGCTTGAAGGAACGGGATGGGTTTTTTAGTCAGTAAGAGTCTGACACTATCTCCCGCTCCGCCCAAGAGCGGGGGTTGTCATAAGATGATTTTTCCCATCGAAAAAAAAAAAAAAAAAACGATGAAGCACGCTTACCTAGAAGTAACTTATTCACTCTTGACTTAAAAAAAAAGATCCCTATTCTAATTGTTTGTAAGTATTGTATAATTTTTTTTTTTCATATTGATATAAACTAGGGCTCGACTGCAATCTAATGGTAAGTAATGTAGTAGTTAAATATTTGTAAGGATGTAAATTACATTTTTCTTCAAGAACAAAAAGGTATTGCATCACTGATTACCATCAGATGGGATCGCAGTCAAGCACTAGTTCTTCTTCTTCTTCCTGCCCTTATCCCATATTACTTGGGGTCGACGCAACATGTTTTTTTATATAAATAAAAAATTCGTCACAACCAGTTTAGGAAGTCTTCGACGGCGCGCACTGTTCCCGCGCGCCTCAAGGAGTTGTCAGCAACAGCAGGGACCCAACCGGGTCGAAGCCTACTGGGGCCAAGGTTATCCGAAAGGGCGCTCGAGCCCCGGTATGAAGGCTAGAAGGAACGGGGTGGGTCTTTTAGTGAGTAAGAGTCTGACACTATCTCCCGCCCCGCCCAAGAGCGGGGAATGTCAATGCATGATTTTTTCCCACCATAAAAAAAACCAGTTTAGGAAAAAAAATACATAAGTACGTAGCAAGACAGATCTTACACTGCATCAGATATATCTCAAGTTAGTCCTCCCTTCTGCGGCTGCGCACGCGCCGCGCCATCGCGTGCCTTATGCGACATACTTGACCAAGACTAATGCATTGTAGACGAGACATGGGTGAGTATCATACTGCGGGAATGTTCCAAAGTGCTAGGTATTGTAACGTAGCTCAGCTCACGGTAGGCTTCGTGCAGGAATCCTTACTAATATCATAAAAGCGAAACTGAGTTTGTTTGTTTATTTGTTTGTTTGTTTGTTACGTCTTCACGCCTAAATGGCAAAACCGATTTTGATGAATTTTGGTACAGAGATAGTTGAGACCCTGGAGACGGACATATGCTAATTTTTTTTTTAAATGAGAAAATGGGGAGAAAGGGGCGAGCGAAGCCGCGGGTAAAAGCTAATTTTTCTATAAAATGAAAGACACAGACCTGCACACTATTATATTTTCTTGTGTGAACACGCACAAGTTTTTCTTACAAAGATCACTTCAACACTGAAAAAAACAACACACATTCTTTTTTCTACAAATTGTCAAACCTATTCTAGAATAGTACATTATGATACAAGTGTATAATGTTGGTGATTACCGCTGAGGCGGTATTTAGATCCGAGCCGAAGGCGAGAATCTTAAGAGAGCCGAGGACGGTAATCGCCAATATTCACGTGTATCATACGACGTTTTTCGACACACTTGAGAAGAAAAATTTTACAAATTAATTAATTATTGCTTTATCAGCAAAACTGTTTTTTTTTTGTAGTATGGCGGCAAAAAATTGCTCTTTCTTCTTATGCGCGCGCATCCAAAATGGCGGCCATAGACTAGCTATACGCTAGCTAGGCTGTTTGAATAAAAATAAGAATGAGGTTGCTTATATAGACAGAAAAAATATTTTTATTTTATTAAACATGTGAAAGTTAAAATAGTTTATTTAAACACAAATTAGCATAAAATAAACAAGCAAGACACTAATTTGTACTATTGAACGCAATACCTAATGTATTTTTTTTTTCCAATTCAATGTTTGATTTGAGAACAGAGGTTTAACAAAAAAGGTTATCACTACATTATCACACTTGTGCATAATTGGTAATCAAAAAGTCACAGTTTGGTTACAAGCTACATTATATACCTAAGTGTAGTGCAATTATAGTCACTTTCTGTGCAAGTGTGTCGAAATAGTAGTTTTTACACCACCTGCTCGATAATGTCGTTTTATACGTCATACAAACCTCACATAAAGCAAGTCATTCTATCCCTAGAGAGATAATGCAGTATGGCCGATCCCTAGGGAATAATGAGATTTGAATTTGGAACATCAAAAATCGTCAACATTGTGAATTAAAATGTACGTGCATCGAACAAGTTGACTTGAAATTCAAACTGGCCAGTAACAAAAAAAAAAAGAAAATAGAATAAAACGTGCTTTGCTTACAGACGGGAGCATTATAGAAAAAAAAAACTATAGAATTTTGGAGTAGTGAATTTTGTTTGTTTGATGAACTTTATAGGTACTTATATTTCTCTAATATATGATTTGGTCGACCAAATTGCCTTTTAATTATCTCTCAGATGGTGTAAACAGTAGAGTATCCAACACGGGGATAAAGCTGTCTTTGTCTTGGGCGGCTTGAATTCCTCACTTCACTCAGGTTTCTGTATTAACTCCCTCGCTCTGCTCGGGAGTTAATAATATAAATCCCTCACTGCGTTCGGGATTAAATTTAGCAACCTTCGTTTCGTTCGGAATTCAACATACCGCCCTCGACTTAAAGACACTGCTTTATCCCCTAGTCACATAAACTACTATTACAAGTTCATCAAACAAACAAAACTCACTAATCCAAGATTGTATAGTTTCAATTTTCTATAATGCTCCCGTCAGTATAGCACGTTTTATTCTATTTTCTTTTTTAACACGCCTTTATATGTTAGTGGCCAGTTTGAATTTCGAAACAATTTGTGCGATGCACGTACATTTTAATTCACAACGTTGACGATTTTTGGTGTTCCAAATTCAAATCTCATTATTCCCTAGGGATCGGCCATACTCCATTATCTCCCTAGGGATAGAATGACTTGCTTTAAGTGAGGTTTGTATGACGTGTAAAACGACATTATCGAGCAGGTGGTGTAAAAAGTATATTTTACAGGCCAGTTCGTTGGCTTTATAAAAAAATAACTCATGCGATCTCCTTTCGTTATCACAGTATCAAGACTCAGGAACACAATGGGCAACTGAAAGATCAAAAGTGGGTTTTAGTCAGTAAAAGTCTGAAACTCCAACAAATTTCCCGCGCGCCTCAAGGAGTTGTCAGCAACAGCTGGGTTGAAGCCTACTGGGGCTAGGGTTAATTTCGAGAGATAGCTCAGCCCCGGTATAAAGGCACGAAGGAACAGGGTGGGTTTTTAGTCAGTAAGAGTCTGACACTATCTCCCACTCCGCCCGGCCGGAGAGCCGGGGTTGTCATTAAATGATTTTCCCACCATAAAAAAACACTCCAACAATTCCAGTCATCATCATCATCAATCAATTAAGTTACCTGAGATACAGGATTATACCTAGTTCAGGTAGAATGCAATTTTTTACCTCTAAATCTATTTGAAGCTCATCTATATATATAAAAATCAATGCCACTTTTCGTTGTAATTTTATAACTCAAGAACGGGCTCACTTATCCAAACCAAATGTTTAGGCTTTGTTCGGACCATTTAGTAGATGGTTTATGTGAAGTTTGGTAGGATAGAGTGGGGTATAGCAGGGTAGAGTAGTCTAGAGTAGAGTAGTGTAGAGTAGGGTAGAGTAGGGTAGAGTAGGATAGGGTAGGGTAGAGTAGGGTAGGGTAGAGTAGGGTAGGGTAAAGTAGGGTAGAGTAGGGCAGAGTAGGGTAGAGTAGGGCAGAGTAGGGTAGAGTAGGGTAGAGTAGGGTAGAGTAGGGTAGAGTAGGGTATAGTAGGGTAGAGTAGTGTAAAGTAGGGTGGAGTAGGGACGAGCGGGAGCGAAGCCGCGCGAGCAAAAGCTAGTAGGTAGTAATGTATAATATTTATGTAAATTAAACAATTCAATAAACATGTTATTATTACTATCATCATTATTTCAGATGAAAGGCGTCCACTGTTTGACATAGGCCTCCCCCAAGGGTCGCCACAATGAACAGTCTAGTGCGTCTCGCATCTATCGGATTTCCGCAACCTTTACCAGGTTAACGGTTCACCTTGTAGGAGGTCTTCCTATGATGCGTCTTAAAATTCTGTAATCAGTAGGAAACAGGACATATGCAGAACACTATATCAAGAGGACCCTTTCCCAAACTGCTTGTAGTCAACGTGAGTTAGTTATGGTTTAAAAGCTTATTGTTATATCAAACGCAATTCTTGATAAGAGGCAACGCCTGAACGCACTGTTGGCATTCGTTACCTAATTCCGTCACTTACACAAATTATTACAGGAAATTCGCGTTTTTAAAAAGCTTAAAAGTTTTTGGAAAAAAGAAATCGTCATTAACAATCTTGATTTAATGCGCAACTTTCTTGCCTACATGGGCACTTATAAAACGTCAGAAGCTAGTGCACGTTACCAAATTGGTTCTTTCCTATGGAGAAGAACCGGCAAGAAACTCCATTCCAATTCCTCTTTAATATTGCAACTTCCCTTTTCGTTGAGAACGAAAAAAAAAGACTCAGAGAGTCTTTTTTTTTGCTGCTCATCACCCTCTATTCTGTCTTGTTTTCCTCCCCCCTCCCCACTCCTCAAGTCGTTACAGCGGATCCTCCTGAAGCTAGTCAGAAAGTTGTACAAATGTCTTATCTACTCACTAGTCTTTGCATATATATAAGTGGGTCCGTCACAAGACGGAGAGAGCTTAATGATTTGATATATAGCAAATAACAGTAAGGAGAAGCAGTGTTTGATTAAATTATTAGTGGCACGCGATTTCACGCGATCATCTGCTGGCAATGACTTCTGTTTGTAATGCAACTGTACTGATAAACTGACAGACATGCAATTAGATGTAACGATGAATAAGAATTGTCGTGGAACGAAATAGAATAGCAATACTACACAGTAGAGACACAAAATAGATAGGTACAGAAGTCAATCTTAGTACTTTATTTTTTATACCTATGATATGTGACCGCACACACGTCAGCGCATTGCTCCGAACTGTACGAGTGGGTGATTCGATTGAGTCGAGACATCGTGTCCGTGAGCGGTGTCTATGTGTGCGTTGCTCGAGCGCGCTTTGTGTGTAGATTGTCTTCTGTACCTATCTATTTTGTGGTAGAGATCCTACAGTGCTACGTGATCCGTTTTGCTACCAAAACTGAACTGCGCGCGAGTAGTGCCATAAAACTGATTTTCTGAAGCCTATTCCTCGGTAACGGCCAGGTTAATAGGTTTGAAAAAAACTTTTTACAAAAATAAAAAAAGTTTTTTATTTCACACTTTTTAGTTGCAATACACTTACAACCAGAGCACCTTTTTCTCATGACAATTCCAATTAACTCAAACCCTGCTAGAATACATTGTTTTATTATGAAGTTCCCGTGTCTACCTTCCGGCTTCATCATCATCATCAGATCAGTTCGATAGTACCTTATAGCCAAAGTGCATCTCATGACAATTCTAATAAGCCCAAACGTGGGTAGGATACATTGATTTTGGAGGTATGCGGAACAGAGTGTAAAGTCCCGCAAACCTCCTTTGAAAAGGGAAGATCCTCCAACCAGACAGGTGTTATAGTCTGGTGGGCGACTGCCCAATAGATGATTTCGGGCTGTCGTATATGTTCAAATCGCGCGGAGAACTTTGATTGCGCGATGCAGGATTTCGTATTTTCTTTGTAGTTCTTATGTGGCGCCATAGATGTTGCTACATCACTCCCCTCCGGAAATCGGAGATCGATGGTTCTTGATGCGCGCCAGGCCAGCGTAGGTTGGTTCCAGTGGGTCGGAACCGATGCCGCATAGTTCTCGGTGAGTCGGAACTGTCTGCGGTGATGCCCCAGTGAGTCGGGGTGTTGGTATCCCAGTGAGTCGGGATGATGCCCCAGTGAGTCGGGGTGATGATGTCCCAGTGAGTCGGGATGATGCCCCAGTGAGTCGGGGTGGTGCTGTCCCAGTGAGTCGGGACGATGCTGCAGGCTCCAGTGAGTCGGAGTAGTGCTGCTGGCTCCAGTGAGTCGGAGCGGTGCTTGTGCGACGTAGGGCTTAACTGTTGGCGTCGACCAGGAGAGGTTCTTCATGGCTCTTCATGTGACGGGCCGAAGGTGCGGTATGCCAAGCCAAGGTCGCTGATGAGGCTGAAGGTGATGACCAGGTATGACCAGGTAGGCATGCTGGTGGTCAGGATACCCTCTATAGCCGTGGGTGCTGGCTGTATGGCTCGCTGCTCGAAAGCTTGAGGAAGTGATGATGACATCACGAAGTAGTAGCTGCACGAAGGCTGCGCTGACGTTCATAGTCGAGGGTCACCAGTTTGGAGGTATGCGGAACAGAGAGTAAAGTCCCGCATACCTCCGTTGAAAAGGGAGGATCCTCCGACCAGACAGGTGTTATAGTCCGGTGGGCTACTGCCCGATAGATGATTTCGGGCTGTCGTATATGTTCAAATCGCGCGGAGAACTTTGATTGCGCGATGCAGGATTTCGTATTTTCTTCGTAGTTCTTATGTGGCGCCATAGATGTTGTTACAGATTAATTATGGAGTTCCGGTGCCTATCTTCTAACTTAATCATCATCATCATCAGATCAGTTCGATAGTACCTTATAGCCAAAGTGCATCTCATGACAATTCTAATAAGCCCAAACACGGCTAGGATACAATGATTAATTACGGAGTTCCAGTGCCTATCTTTCGGCTCCATCATCATCATCCAAATGTCATTTTTTGACTGTAAATGCTTAAGTCTTTGATGAAAATACCAAAAGAAGTATATGGTTGCCTATAATATTTGAGGAGTTCCCTCAATTTCGCCAAGATTCCATCATCAAATCCCAACTTGGTGACTATGGGACCATTTGGGAAGTATACCCTTTCCAACAAAAAAAGAATTTTTCAAATCGGTTGGCAAGCGACGAAGTTATGCGCGAACATACATAAAAAAAAATACTAAAATCCGAATTGAGAACCTCCTCCTTTTTTAGAAGTCGGTTAAAAAAAAAGTTTATTATAGATTCAGGAAACACATTATCAACTATTGAATTTTTTATGTGCGATTAATACTTTTGCCTAAAAAACAATATTTAGCAATTTCGCAACTTTTCCCTACTCCTTTGTTATGGCTTGGATTTTTAGGAACATTTTTAAACATAAAAATTGGGTAGAGTATGGTAGAGTAGGGTAGAATAGGGTAGAGTAAGGTATACTTGGGTGGAGTAGGGTATAGCGGGAGCGAAGCCGGGGGCAAAAGCTACCCTAAATGCATTACCAGGACATAACAAATTTCATCTAAATCCGTCCAGCCGTTTCAGCGTGAAGAAGTAATAAACCAACACATTCACAAACACAAAAAATAAGTGCATTTATTCTATTTTAGCTACAAGAACAAGTGAAGCGATTTCGATAATTTTGATAATTTGCCTCGGAATGGTTAGTTTTTTTTGTTTAGCATGAAGTAATGTTCCTACAGTTGCCCTCTCCATTCCAGGGTCGCAGCACTAGCAGGGTCCAGAGCGTTGGGGAACGGGAGGCCGTCGGCGTCGCCTTCTTCTGCGAAGCAGTAATGCTAGCAAAGAAGGCGGCCACACGCGCGAGGGAAAGGACATCCTTACGCCCCTGTCGATGGGACCCCGACCCCAACGTCCAGCCGCCGTAGGCAAAGGCTTAAAGACGACGATCAATGGGTAGCTCGCCGTCCGACTGTCCGGTAATCGTCCGGACGGAGCCCAAGTCGCCGACGGCGCGGTATGTTCCACGCGCGCCTCAAGGATTTGTCTTGCAACTGTAGGGGTGCAGCAGGGTCGAAGCCTACTGGGGCCAGGGTTAGCTCCGAAAGGTAGCTCGGCCCCGGTATGAAAGGCAAGAAGGAACAGGGTGGGTTTTTTAGTTAGTAAGATTCTGACACTATCTCCCGCTCCGTTTTACGCGCCAAAAAAAATGAAAGCGCGCCTCAAGGATTTGTCAGCAACTGTAGGGCCCAGCAAGGTAAAAAGCTACTGGGGCCATGGGGCCATGATGCAAAAGAGATCCCCGGGGCCCTGGAACAATGCCAAAGAAGGAACAGGAGTAGGTTTTTAGTCAGTAAAAGTCTGACACTATCTCCCGCTCCGCCCAGGAGTGTGGGATGTCATTAGATGATTTTTCCACCTAAAAAAAGTACTTACTAGCATGCTTCTTTTGAGTATCAACAGTCGTGATACTACATTTAATTTATGTGATGTTACTTTAAATTCTCGCTCTAATAAAACTGTGAGTACAATAGCTAGAAACGTGAGCCGCTACGGTCGGCAAGCTTGTATTGTTGAGATGGCGTCGCGTCGCGTCGCTAGGCTTTTGTTTATGCTGACCGTATCACAAAACGGTGCTCTCAAAACGGTGAAGGAAAACATCGTTAGGAACTAAAAATTCGAAGACATGTGACATTCACCAACCCGTACTGGGCCCGCGTGGTGGATTACGGCCCATTCCGGGATCTCCTAGAGAGGAGACCTTAATCCCAGCAGCGGGAATAATGTTCCCGAAAGGCTGATGATGATTTTTTTTTTGGTGGGAAAAATCATCCAATGACAACCCCCGCTCTTGGGCGGAGCGGGAGATAGTTTTTTTTTAATAATGGATAGGCTCGCGTTTGACCACAATCTCACCTGATGGTAAGCGATGATGTGGCTGACGATGGAGCACGCTTGCCTAGAAGCAATCTATTCACTCTTGACTTAAAGACCCCTAGGTTATAGCTATCAGGAAACACAGATTCCGGCAGGGAATTCCATTCCTTAGCTGTACGCATAATGAATGTACTCCCAAAACGTTTTGTACGTATAGGTGGGATGTCCACCATGTACCGGTGGTGCAACGCCGTACGTTTTGTGGTCCGATGATGGAACGGACTTGGCGGAATTAAATTGTGTAACTCCAGTGCACACTCCCCGAAGTGTAAACGATAGAAAACAGACAGGCTAGCAACTCGGCGTCGATGCTCAAGACTTTGGAGTTTTGACTTCACAAGAGCATCATTGCCTATGATCTTCTTGGCACGCTTTTCAATAGACTCTAGTGCATCCAGCTGGTATTTGGCTGACCCATCCCAAAGATGAGAACAGTACTCCATACACGATCGAACTTGCGCTTGATAGAGGTTGAGCAGCTGTTCCGGCGTGAAATACCGTGTCACCTTTGCTAAGATCCCCAATTTTTTGGCATCTAGTTGGGCTTTTGCCTCGATGTAGTAGCCGAAATTAAGGGTAGACGATAGCGTTACCCCAAGAAGTTCAAGGTGGTTGGTAATTGGCACGGTTACACCCCGGAAAGATGGAGCCGGGTGGATTTAGCTCCGTTTAGCGAAGAAAAGACACGCCTGGATTTTCGTCGCATTGAACTTGACCAGATTGGCATCGCTCCATTCTGAGACTGCCTCTAAGGACGAGTTCAAGCGTTCAACCATAGCCTCTCGAAATGACTGGATCTGTGACCCACTAGCTCGTGCGTTAGACACATATCTCTCAGCAACAGTGCTGTCGTCTGCATACCCAAAGGTTCCGGGTTTAAGTAGGTCATTTATGTGCAGCAAAAACAGTGTTGCCGAGAGTACCGACCCTTGAGGGACTCCGGCATTAATATCCTTTTGACCGGACGAGCATCCATCAATTACCACTCGGATGGATCGATCCCTCAAGAAGTCTGCGATCCAATCACACAGACCAGTGGGTAGACCGAAGGAAGGAAGCTTAGCATGAAGGCTTTCGTGCCAGACCGAAAGAAGAGTCAGACTCTTACTGAATAAACGACCCACCCTCTTCCTTCTAGCCTTCATACCGGGGCTCGAGTTCCCTTTCGGATAACCCTGGCCCCAGTAGGCTTCGACCCGGCTGGGTCCCTGCTGTTGCTGACAACTCCTTGAGTCGCGCGGGAACAGTGCGCGCCGTCGACGACTGGGACTTAGTCCGGACAGCGAGCTACCCATTGCTCACTGTCCGCAAGCCCGCGCCTACGGTGGCCGGAAATCGGGATCAAAATCCCGGCAGCGGCGGCGGCGGCGAGAACGCCGTTGCCTGATGCGGTCGGCCTCCTCCTTTGCGAGCATTACTGCTTCGCAAAAGTCGGCGACCGCCTGCCACTCCTCCTCGCTCCGGACCATGGCCTCAACTAAGGCCCGGCGCGAGTGATGATGATGATGATGATGACCGTATCACGGGATTGACTGTAGCGGTGTTTGTTTTGAAGGAAAAACGGTGGTTTTAACGCTTACGTCGGATTTATCTGACAAACACTCTCGCATTTATTCCGTTACGATCGCAAATCATCATTTCAGCCAAAAGACGTCCACTGTCGGCCTTCGCCAGGCGTCGCCACAACGACCGGTGCTGTGCGTCACGTATCCAACGGATTCCTGCGACCCTGACCACGTCATCGGTCCACCTTGCCTTGGCCTTCCAAATATGCGTCTTCCGGTACGCAGTCGCAACTTCAGAACCTTTCGTCCCCACCGATCACTGTTCTGCGTGCAATGTGTGTTGCCGTGCGATTCTTCGAGCTATGTCGGTAACCTTGGTTCTCCTGCGGATATCTTCGTTTCTGATGTGATCACGCAAGGAAACTCCGAGCATAGACCTTTCCATTGCCATTTCAAAATTAAAAAAAAAAATCAATTCAAAATTCAAATGTTTTTATTTCACATAGGCCTACATGGGCACTTATAAAACGTCAGAAGCTAGTCGTTTCCTGTGGAGAAGAACCGGCAAGAAACTCCATGGTTACTCTTTTAAAAAAAAATGGTTGTCCTTATGAAGCCCATCACCGTGCCTTCGTGGGGGTGATCGGCGGCGGAGACCTCTCGCGCCAGGCCTTGGTTGAGGCCATGGTCCGGAGCGGGGAGGAGTGGCAGGCGGTCGCCGACTTTTGCGGCAGTAATGCTCACTAAGGAGGAGGCCGAACGCATCAGGCAACGGCGCTCTCGCCGCCACCGGGATTCCGATCCCGATTTCCAGCCACCGTAGGCGCGGGCTTGCGGACAGTGAGCAATGGGTAGCTCGCTGTTCAGCCGTCCGGTAACTGTCCGGATCAAGCTCAAGTCGTCGAAGGCGCGTACTGTTCCCGCGCGCCTCAAGGAGTTGTCAGCAACAGCAGGGGCCCAGTTGGGTCGAAGCCAACTGGGGCCAGGGTTATCCGAAAGGGCGCTCGAGCTCCGGTATGAAGGCTAGAAGGAACGGGGTGGGTCTTTTAGTCAGTAAGAGTCTGAAACTATCTCCCGCTCCGCCCAAGAGCGAGGGATGTCAATGCATGATTTTTTCCCACCGAAAAAAAAAGGCCCATTGTAAGCGACCACGTTTCGGAGCCATAAGTCATCACTGGCAATACGTACTGGGGTGCTATTCTCTAAGAAAACAGCCTTGCCAATGTAAAGGGGCATTGGGTTGTTAATTCAATGTACTGCGCTCACGACTCGTCGCTGTGCCAGCGCTGAACTCAAGGCTGTTTTCTTAGAGAATAGCACCCCTGGTCATAGAATTAATAAGTACGAGAAGTCTCGTCAGCGCGATGCGGGTCGCGGGTTCTATTCTCGCAGGGAACAAATATACGCCAACAGATAGGTTCCGGGTATGGTTGTCTTTTGCAAGTATGTGAGTTTAAATATTTGTGAGCGTATCCACGATACAAGAGTAATTCCTAAACTGGGTAAAAGTTAGAAAAAAATGTTACAACTTTCTATCGTAGAAAAGAATTTTGAAATCAGATATTTCTTTTACGCTTTACGAACACAAGTATAAACAAACAAATAATTTTATCTATTTACTACTTACGTTATTAGCTTAGAAAAACAAATTGAGATTTGTACCAATCATCACATTAATATTTTGAAGACGAAAGTTTGTATGTATGTTTGAAACTTTTACGCTCAAATGAATGAACGGATTTGGCTAAAAGGGACACGGGTAATCCATGTCTAAAACCATGTCATGTGACATTTATCACCGGGAGTATGATCCTTTGGGAGACTTTTACACAGTGTAATTTTATCTTCTAATCCTAACTAATATTAGAAATGTGAAAGTGTGGATGTTTGTTACTTTATTACGCAAAAACGGCTGAACGGATTTAGATGAAATTTGGCATGCATTTAGCCTTTGACATGGAAAAGAACATATGCTACCTTTTATCCCGATTCTTTAAGTACCTAATGTCACGCGGGCGAAGCCGCGGGCGGACAGCTAGTATACGTATATTTGTGTATATTTGGTAGGTCTGAGAATAAAGTCGTAGGCCATTTTTTTACCATCTCACCACCACACCCTTTTTTTTTTTTTTTTTTTTTTTATGGTGGGAAAAAATCATGCATCATTTTTTCTCTTATAATTTATATGGCAGAACAAAGTTTCCCGGATCAGCTAGTAACAAAATTATATTTTTCCTATAAACAGGAATATATTTCAATTGTCATAGTCAAAATCATGCCTGTTCAAAAGGCGCAGTGACTAAAGGATCAACTTTCAAGCTACGGGTCGCAAGTTCGAGTACAGAATTTGTTCCAAATTGGAACGTAACCAATGAAGCGATTAACAATGATAACTAGACAGCAGAGGTATCATACACAGCCATTTACGTCATTGTGGCCATTCTTGCGTATCTTGATAATGTGGAACATAACACACCCAAATGTGATCGAGTCACAGAAAAGATGGGAGGTTACAATACAATGGCCTTGTGGGCGGGGCAAGCGTGACTCAAAATATGATCAAGCTCATAATTGACACAACCAATAGCAAACTTGCGATCTAAGTGTGCGTGGTCTGTTAGTTGCGTAATGCGCGTTCGTACAGTTACCATCACGGATCTTGAGCGGTTGCGCAGAAGTCAAATATTCGGTCTCTTTAGTGGTGTGAAGTGAGACGCGGGGGCGGGGAGTGTCAGTGATTGGCTCGCCGTGCCATCGCGTCATAGACGTCACTCCTAATTCATTTCCTGCGTTGCTGCATGTATCTAACAACGAAGACGATTGGCTCGCCAATGTATGGAATGCGTACAGCGATCCCCACTCTGATGCCGAGCGCTTAAGATCCGTGATTGGCAACTGTATTGGTTTATCGTCTGTAGTAGAGTTAAAGGGTGGGAGACAAGCGGCGACACTCGTTGTAGTACAAGTCGGAAAGTATTTTCTTTTTAACCTCGTTCATCATCAATTCTGTGGGTTGAGTCACAAAATAGATAAGTACAGAAGACAATCTCATGTATGTACTTCACTTTTTATACCTACGCTCGGTGGACGCACACTTTGAACCGGAATTGTTCGACGAGTGATCCGAGACGCGACCGAGACATCGTGTCTGTGAGCGGTGTCTTTGTGTGCGTTGTTCGAGCGCGCTTTGCATGTAGATTGACTTCTGTACCTATACATTTTTTTTTTTTTTTTTTTTTTTTTTTTATATAAATTTAAATCTTGCAATCGGTTGGATAACCATTAGCAGATTGTTTCTGGGAATCCATTGATGCAAAGGTTCATTCTTCCAGTGAAGAATCTGCCTTCTCATTATAATTATCACTCTGCTCTATTTAACAGAGTCCCAAATTTGGTGGCGTTTTAGCCTTTTGTGTGTTGCTGGTTCACTCAGAACTGTGGCTAGAGTGTTGCTATGTATCAACAGTCGATCTTTGTATGACTTTGTTCTGTGTTCTATTTCCTCCCTTATGGTTCCAATTTGTAGATGCTCATGTAGTTCAGAAGTTTTGATAAACCATGGAGCATTTGATATTGTTCTGAGAGCTTTATTCTGGAATCGCTGAAGAATTTCCACATTTGAGTTCTTTGCTGAGCCCCACAGTTCAACCCCATATGCCCAGACAGGCTTCAGAACTGCTTTGTATATAAGAATTTTGTTTTCAAGTGATACATGTGATGTTCTTGCTAAGAGCCAGTTCATTTTTCGAAGTGTGATGTTTAGCTCATCACGCTTTTTTTCTATGTGGTGTCTCCATGTTTGTTTCCTGTCAAGATGTATGCCGAGGTACTTAGCCGTTACTCCATGTGGAAGTGTATCTTCTCCAAGTTTAACAGGTGCGCAATCATCCTTTCTTAGCGTGAATGTTACGTGAGTCGATTTATTTGCGCTCGCTTTTATTTTCCACTCTGACATCCACTTGTTGATTTTGTCGAGCTGTACTTGCAGCTTACGTGACGCAACATGGGGGTTCCTGTCATTGCACAGAGCAGCTGTATCATCAGCGAAGGTGGCACAAAGAACTTCTTTTGTTGTTGGTAAGTCTGCTGTGTATATAAGGTAGAGCAGAGGACCTAATACGGAACCCTGAGGTACGCCAGCTTTTATATCGTAAAATTTAGAGTACGAGTCATTAGCTTTCACGCGAAAGATTCTGTCTTCTAAGTATGACTTTAATAGTACGTACAGGTTATGAGGAAGTTGTTTCTTAATTTTGTACAATAAGCCCTCGTGCCAGACCTTGTCAAACGCTTGTTGTACGTCCAGGAATACAGCTGAGCAGTACTCTTTACGCTCTAATGCCTCTCGGATCTTATTTACCACTCTGTGTACCTGCTCCACCGTTGAGTGCCCTATTCTGAATCCGAACTGGTGTTGTGGGATAATTTCGGCATTTTTAAGTATTTCGTTGAGCCTACGAGCAGCGACTTTCTCAAATAGCTTTGACATGACAGGCAGAAGACTTATTGGCCTGTATGATGACACAAGGTGATGTGGTTTTCCTGGCTTTGGAATCATAATGATTTCCGAAACTTTCCATATGCTTGGGAAATGTCCAGTCCTTAGAATTCCATTGAAGAGCTGCGTTATGAAGACTATGGCCTTTTTGGGAAGTTGCCTTAGAATTTCAGCAGTTATCAAGCAGTATCCTGGCGCTTTATTTAGCTCTAGTCCTTTCACTATTTTCCAAACTTCGCGAGGAGAGCAGCACTGTAGAGGTGGACTAAGTTGGATGTCTGTTCCTAAATAGTTTTGAACCTCACAGTCGGTTGCCACACAACCTGTGTTGGGGGTAAATACTTTTGCCAAGAAAGATCCAAAGGCTTCAGCTTTTTCTTCGTCGTTTTTAGCCCAGTTGTTGTTTTCCAGCTTTAGAGGATGGTGTGCGGTTTGTGGCGCAGTTTTGCTGTTTTTAACTGTGTTCCAAAGCGAATATTCGTTTTTTGCTGTAGCGTCCAGATTTTCCAGCTTATTCTTTAAGGTCTCATTTTCGATATTCTTCAAATATAGCTTCAGATCAGCGGCTGCTCTATTGAAATCTCGTCTGTCAGAAGGATGACGACTATTATGCCATACTCTGCGAAGTCTTCTTTTTTCTAGCACCTTACTTTTTATCTCTTTAGTGATATTAATACGTCTTGGTTTGGTAGGAATTGGTGTGCATTTCCATGCTGCTGTCTGGATAAGGTTTGTTACGTACATTGCAGCTTCGTCGATGTCCTCGTTTGTTTTTAGTGGTACTTTTAGGTTCATGTTAACTTCCAGGTATTGCCTGAAGACAACCCAATCAGTTTTTTTGTTATAGAGCTTTTCTTTCTGCTGTCTTTCTATTAAAGTAGTGCTTATAGTGGCTATGAGGGGGGTATGGTCTGAACTACCATCTAGGCAACTTTCAACTTTAAGGTACAAGTTCGACAGTCCCTTATACACAAAGAAGTCCAATAGGTCAGGTATTTTATTGGGATCTGCGGGCCAATATGAGGGTTCACCCGAACTCAGGACATGTATTTTGTTTATATCAAGACTCTTTTTTAGTTCTCTTCCTCGTGGTAATGTCAGTCGAGAGCCCCAGAAAGCATTCTTGGCGTTCCAATCTCCACCACATATAAATCTTTGCCCAAGAGTTCTGAGGAAGGTTGTAAAACTGTCTTCCTTTATGGTATGTTTTGGAGGACAATATATAGCAGTTAGGGTGAGTGAACTCTGCTCATCCTGAACCATTACTGAGGTGGCTTGTATGTAGTCTGTTTTATATTCCTCCAGAACGTCATGTTTGATGTGCTTTTTGATGATAACTGCCGTCCCTGCATGTGCTGTTCCATCTGGATGAAAGGTTGAGTAAACGCAATAGTTTTTCAAATTAAAAATATGGTTGGATGTAAGGTGTGACTCTGAAACTAAAAGTACATCAATGTCATGTTGTGCCAGGAGTATTTCTACGTCCTGCTTATGTTTGATCAAACCATTAACGTTCCAGGTTGCAACTCTAAGTGTGGCCATTTTATCGCACAAGTTTACTGATGATTGTTGTGAGTAGATTCATCATTGCTGACATCTGGTCTATCAATTTATCTAACTTTACAGTCTGTTGTGTGAGTAGTAATTCTAATTTGGGTTCATTTTTTGTGATATCGGCATACGTTGGTTTGTCTTTATTTTTAGGGTAATCATTTTGACGTTTGTTCTCGGGTTGTGGTCTGTCTTCTTTTTTGGTTGAGATTTTAGGTTGGTCTTTAAACAATATATGAGAAGGAAGTCTGTGACTAGTTTTTCTATTTAGGATTTCTTTGTAAACAGCGCAACCCTTATAGTTAGCCGGGTGTGAACCTTCACATAGTGCGCACTTTGCCGGTGTGTTACGATCTTTCTTTGTGCACTCGGAAGTTTTGTGGGCTTCTGCACATTTCACACAGCGATAGGGCATCATGCAATAATTTTTCGAGTGCCCGTATTGTTGACACCGTTGGCATTGTGGAATCGAGGTTTTTCTCTTAGGCTCTTCTATCAAAACTGTTTGATAATATATCGATTTTATATTTTTAACTGAACTGTTATTCTGGTGGGGCACTAGATTGACAAAAAATGTAGAAGTTGGCTTTTTTTCTGGCCCAAACTTTACATTTATTATTTCTCCAAATACTTTGTTTTCAGTTTTTTCTATTTCCTCTATTATGGCACTATGCGGCGTTGAGTGATGTAGATTCTTGATTACAAAGCGGTAACATCTTTGGTCCTTTCTATTGAAGGTGTGTCCTATGAGACCTTTTTCTCGGACAAGAGTTATAATTTTCTTGTATGCTTCCATATCTAAACAGTTTATTCTCAATTGATTTCGATTAACAATTTTGAAGATGTAATCTCCTTCACTGGCAGCAGTATTGAGGAGCTCTGTTAATTTGTTAACATCCTCAACGCCATATAAAATTATTGGTGGGGGTTTACTTGGAGGTTTTTGTTTGGGTTCATTTTCTTCTTCCGTGAGATCTATTTGTAGTCCACTGTATGTGTTGGAAGTTTTGATCGCCTCAGGTGATGGTGATTGTGAGAGTTTTTTGCGCTTGTTACTTCTAGTAGTGGGCACTCTCTGCCATTCTGGAGGACAGGACGTATTGGAGACATTAGGTGTGGGTTCAGTTTGGTCTCTGTGTGCAGATGCTGTCTTGCTGACCTCAACTGTTTCTTTGCTAGGTGTTTTACCTAGAGAGTTGCATCTAGGTCTAGAAACAAACAAGCTGGGATGGAAAGCTTGCTGGACAAATTTTTTGCTGCCAGTAGCATTCACTACCGTGGAAGCCTGGTCGCCTACTTCCATGGAGTCTTCGGTAACCAATTTCTCACCCACCGGCCCGGATACCGGGGGGCGCCGGGTGTTAGCCGGATCGCAGGACAAATACTCGCTCTCTTTATTGGACATTTTCATATTAAAGGGGGTTTGGGAAATAGTATCATAGCACTTTCCCAAGGTACTATGTTCACTCTTTTTGGAGGGTATTTAGTTCCTCCTGGCCCGTGGCGGCCTTGAGACAGGTTAGTTAACCGCCGCCCGTTGCTCGGCGTTGTTGCTCGTTTAGCACCACCCAGGGGAGACGTGTAGGGTGGATCTAGGAGAAGGTGGTAAATCCTACGGACGCGAGCAACTTCCCTCCCCGTACCTATACATCCTTAAATTTTAATCGTTTTAATCCCGTGAAGGGTCGATCCGGTACATGAAACACTATCGATTTGTAAAGATAAAATTAAAAAATAAAGTACCTTTTTTTCAAAACTTGTATTAATTTACGCATGTACGAAATTAATTTCTTTAAGAATACGTCAGCTGAGCGAGTCCAATGATCTGTAGGTAGTAGTCGGCGTCGCGTACAAACTATCTATAGGTCATTAGCAAACCCGTGCTTACGGTGGCCGGAAATCGGGATCGGAATCCTGGCAGCAAAGGAACATAGGTGTGGTTTCATTCAGTAAAAGTCTGACGTCTTCACGCTCTGCCCTAAAGCGGGAGAAGACATTAGATGATTCATCATCATCATTTCAGCCGATAGACGTCCACTGTTGGTCATAGGCCTCCCCCAAGCGTCGGATGATTACCTAAAGAAAAAAAAGACAAATATGGTGTCATACAAAAATGTGTATTTACCTATTTCATTCAGTTGTAATCTAAAATAATAAATCTATACAGTCATATAAATAAAAATATTTTTTTTTTTACTAAATGCATTAGAAAGTATACTCGATAGGTACCTACTTACCCATAACAAAAAAAAAAAACATGTTTAAATTTTTTGTCCGCCTGTCTTTCTGTCTGACTTTTAGACGGTTATCACTGCCACGCACTACGCAGCGTAGCGCGTGAAACGCACCTACGCTCGTACAGGTACCGGCACGAATCTTGAGCGCTGACCTTCACTTGCGCAGAAGTCAAATATCGGGCCTATTTATTGGTATGAAGTAGGACGCGAGGGCGGGGAGCGTCAGTGATTGGATCGCGTCAGTGATTGGATCGCGTCATAGACGCCACTCGTGACTCGTTCATTGCGCTTGCAGCACGTATCTCAAATCAAAATCTCTAAAGAGACCCGATATTTGACTTCTGCGCAACTTGAAGCCAGCGCTCAATATCTGTGCCCTTATTTGTAATTGGAAGTGAAGTGACTATCCACTTCACTTCCAATTATTGCAAGTAGAAAAGAGAGCATAACGAACAAAAAATAGGTAATGTTCATTAAAAAAATTGTTATACTGTTCATCCCGTATTTATAATCAAAAATCAATATTCTAAATTATTGCTTCCTACTTGACTCAACGTCAAATTCACATAATATGTATTTAGAAATATATAAGTATGTTTATCAGTTGTCTAGTACTCATAACAAAAGCTCTGCTTAGCTTGGGACTAGACGGCGTGGTGTGATAGATGAGGATTATTATTATTAATTGGATTAATTGCCTTTCTAATTGTTCTGGCGAATGAAATAGGCAGAGAAAGCGCTTCAAACTTAGAATATAGGTCTATGTTTGATTTGTTTCAACATCGCTTCCTTCCAGACTCTGTTCATTACATTCCAGTACAGGCGCAGTATACCGTTTCCTACTAGAAGTATCAATGTTATGTCTACGTTTCATATGCTTCTTAAAATTAGATCCGTTTGTGAAGTCGCGTTGACAGTAAATACATTTATAAGGTTTAGCACCTGTGTGCTGTCTCAAATGTAAGTTCAAACGGGTTTTAAACCTAAAAGTCTTGTTACAATATTCACAAACGTAAGGCATTAAGTCCGTATGCACTATAGAATGTGATTTCAAGTGTCTTTTAACTCGGAAACTTTTACCGCATTGCTCGCAAACAAACGGTTTAGCTCCAGAGTGGAGGCTGAAGTGGGATTGAAGATTTCCTCGGGCCCGGAAGGCCATCGGACAGAATTCACATTTGTAAGGCTTCGTGTCATCGTGTGTCATCATATGAGTACTCAATGTTCCTTTGGTAAAGAACATTTTACCGCATATATGACATGAGAAATCTCTGCTTCGTTCTGTATGTATCAGTCTATGTTGCAATAGGTTACTTCGGGACTTGAATTCTTTGTGACAATGTTCACATTTCAGTTTGTCTTCTATCGTTTCACATTTCACTCGTTTCCTATAACTTTTAGTGTATACTATTATGTGGTCTTGTAGCTGTTCCTCATTTTCAAATGCTGAGCCGCAGTTCTGGCACATAGTTCGATCTTTGAAATGACAATTGGTTCTATGTTTTTTCACGGTAGATGCCATCGTGAAACGCTTGTTGCAATACTCACAGCAGTATCTAAGCCATTTTTTATGTGACCGTACATGATTGACAAATGATTTGAAGTTACTTAACACTTTACCGCAGTCGGAACATTTGAATGTACAACAGTGTGTGTGTATTTGCAATGCGTGTAGGCGTAGCGACATGACATTCTTACATTGAGCGTCGCAGTCAGCACAGCGGCACATGTAATCGTCCCAAGTCATTTCAGACCCTTTTTCATTACTATCAATGCCTATATCAGAACTATACTTCTTTTTTTTCTTTTTAAGCTTTTTCTTCTTGATCTGAGTCATGTATAGAGGAACATCACTGTCTGTGCTGTTGAAACCATCGCAATTATCAAGCATTTCATCTCCACTCAACTTTTCAACTTTTACAGCAGCCGCAGCCAAGTCTAGCAAGGAGTTAGGGTCTACAGTCACTATTTGCAGTTCTTCATTATTAATTTCCGGTTTTACCTCTCTTTTAGTGTCCTCAAAGTCTTCCCAGTCGATATTCACCGGCTTTCCATCTTCATCGGGGTTTATTTTGATGTCAGAAGACGAATTCTCTTTGTCATCTTTTTTCAGGAATATTTCGTTCAATTTTATCTGTGCTGTCCTTACGTTGTGTAGGAAGGACCATGTACGTTCTAGTAAATCGAAGCATGAGAAGCAAATGCTATTTGGAAGAGCATTTGAGGCTCTTATATCGATATTTATCCACAACAATTTTGTCGCTATCTTCGAGTTAATTCCTACATCTTCGTCTGGTGATATTAGCGTTTCTTTTGTCGTTGGTTCAGCGCACAAGCGGCAGTACGCCTCATCTTCGTCACACATTGTTAATTATCAACTGAATTTACGTAACATTTGATTGTAAAATGTTTTTTTTTCGGAACAATTGTGAATACTATCAATGATAAACAACCATTTTGACAATAGACGCGTCCGTATTGCCACTACACTGAAATAACTTTCTGGATACTAGTTTTAATTTTAAAAGATTTACTTAGGAATGTACATAATTACTGGTGTATTATAAATTCATAAGATGATTAATTGTTAGTTTTACAATGTTGACTACAATTACATTTTATTTATTTACTTTTCCTTTAGTATTCTACTAAAATGGCAACACAAACTTTCTCCTCAAAGCGCCATCTACAGGATTATACGCATAATATCAAAGCATTGTAATAGCTTATTTACTTACTATGAGTATCACTAGATGGCAGTAACTTAAAGTATAGTATTCATTTCTGTAGTTGAAAATAAATTTTCATAAATGGCTTCTAATTATTATACCAATTATCTCTTCTTAGTCGGGCACTCTTGTGGGAGTGGTCGTGGCTGTTGATGAACAGGACTGTGGCATGCCGCCGCCATCGTTTGCCTCCAAGGCTGCGGCATATCGACCGAAGTCTCTCCATTTCTGATGGTTGTTGGCATTAAGCGCACACTGTACTACGGTCGACTGCGTAGCCCTGGTGATAACATCGATCTAACGAAATACCAATTATATTTGTAGCTAATAATTAAGAACCTTTGTACATTTGCACTTTGTGAACCTGTAACTTACAATGGGCCTCATAAGAAGACTCAAAGTCACCCAAAGGGCGATGGAAAGGACTATGCTCGGAGTTTCCTTGCGTGATCACATCAGAAGTGAAGATATCCACAGGAGAACCACGGTTACCGACATAGCTTGAAGAATCGCCAAACTTAAGTGGCAATGGGCAGGGCACATTGCACGCAGAACAGATGGTCGATGGGGACGAAATGTTCTGGAGTGACGACCACGTACCGGAAGACGCAGCGTTGGGCGAGTGTGTTTGTCTGATATATCTGACGTAGGCGTTAAAACCACTGTTCTTCCTTTAAAACAAACACCGCTACAGTCAATCCCGTGATACGGTCATCATCATCATCATCATCACTAGCGCCGGGCCTTGGTTGAGGCCATGGTCCGGAGCGAGGAGAAGTGGCAGGCGGTCGCCGACTTTTGCGAAGCAGTAATGCTCGCAAAGGAGGAGGCCGACCGCATCAGGCAACGGCGTTCCCGCCACCGCCGCCGGGATTCTGATCCCGATTTCCCGCCACCGTAGGCGCGGGCTTGCGGACAGTGAGCAATGGGTAGCTCGCTGTCCGGCCGTCCGGTAACTGTCCGGACCAAGTCCAAGTTGTCGACGGCGCGCACTGTTCCCGCGCCACTACCTAGCGCGCGCGCTGTTGCGCTGTTGCTGTCAGCAACAGTAGGGACCCAGCCGGGTCCCTACTGTTGCTGACAGTGCTGACAGTGGCCGTCTTTCGGCTGATATGATGATGATGATGATGAATCTGTAATTTTATGTAAGCCACTGAACATGTAGCTTTTATGCCTTTGGCGGTTATCACACTGCCACGTACCACGCAGGGTAGCGCGTGAAAACGTACCTTCGCACGTACCTACTTGTGGGAGTGCAGATCTGCACTGCATCATCGTGCGGGTTTTTTTACGCACTCACGCGCGTAGGTGCGTTTTGTAAATTCACGCAGGCACGCGCTTATTTCATACAAAATTACGCACGGTACTACGAGACTCAGTGTGCCATACCTTGCGTGTCGCCCCGCACCCACGCGCGTGAGTGCATGTTTCTCCGCATGTAGGCGCGTGATCTGCATGAACGCGCGTGGATGCATTTTCAGTATGTTGGACTGTGCGTGTTTTCTATACAAACGGAGATACTTACAAGCAACGTTAGAACACGCATTCACGCACTACGCTGCGTGGTGCGTGGCAGTGTTATATCCGCCTTAAATTAGTATAATCTACTTAATTGATTAGTGGATCTAATCTGACAAAGACCTACTCGCTACCCCGGAATTATTCAGAAAACTAGATTTGCCTGCGCGGCTTCGCTCCCGCTCTTCCACACTCCACCCTACTATACCCTACTCTGCTCTACTCTACCTTACACTACCTTAAACTTCCCTACACTACCCAAATTTTTTTTCCATAAGAACCTTCTCCTGACAATAACAAACACAACAAAAAAATAATTAGCAAAATCGGTGCAACCGTTCACGCGTGATGGCGTGACCAAGGGAAATAGGGATTCATTTGTTTAGAAATACTAGCTGTACCCGCGCGGCTTCGCTCCCGCTCTTCCCTACTTCAGCCTACTATACCCTACTCTACCCTACTCTACCCTACTTCAGCCTACTATACCTTACTCTACCCTACTCTACCCTAGTCTACCCTACTCTACCCTACTCTACCCTACTCAACCCTCCTCTACCTTACTCTACCCTACTCTACCCTACTCTACCCTACTCTACCCTACTCAACCCTCCTCTACCTTACTCTACCCTACTCTACCCTACTCTACCCTACTCTACCCTACCCTACTCTACTCTAACCTACTCTACCCTCCTCTACCTTACTCTACCCTACACTACCCTACACTACCCTACACTACCCTACTCTACCCTACACTACCCTAATTTTCATTTTTTTTTCCATAAGAACCTTCTCCTTATAATTACGAATACAACAAAAAAAAAAATTAGCGAAATCGGTCCAGGTGTTGTTGAGTTATGCGCTTACCAACACATTTTGCGATTCATTTTTATATTATAGATTAATATAAGACAAAACTCGGGCAGAGCTAAACCAATAAAGCTTCTACGTATCAGACTAAGTGATACTATCATATAACATAGTATTAATATATTTAGATTCAGAGTGTAAGGCGCATAGCAAATATTGACGATCGCGGAATACTGAGCAGGGCCTTCGAGTGAATGACCTGTAGGCTTTTACATAACATGTCGCTAAAATATGCGTGGCCTAGCCTTTTTCAAACTATGGGTACCTATCTAATATTACTACCCACCTAAACAAAACTAGAAATAATTCTTCAATACACTTTTAGGCACGCAATAGACTTTTTTCCGCACTAGTGCAGAAAAGTGTATGTGCTCTCCCTCGCCACAATGTTATTACATGTATCGTATCAAGCTGGGTGCGCGTCGACCCCCACGAGTCGCCGGTCAACCCCTGTTTATTAATTTTTTCGTGCGTGTATTGAAAAAAGACGTTTGATACACGTACAAAGTCACTGCAGCCCTCGGCTCCACAACACATTCGCCTACGGCTCGTGCGAATTCCACCTCGGTCGCAATGAAAAACTTTCTTCACTTGTATCAAAATGTAGGTACTATTTCAATACACTTACTCGAAAACCCGCTGTTATCCACCGCTTATAAGCAAGCAATACTGTTTTCCGCACTAGTGCAGAAAAGTGCCGGTGCTCTGCCCCACCACAATATTATTACATGTATCGTATCAGGCTGGGCGCGTGTTAATCCCCACGTGTCGCCAGTCAAACCTCGTTTATTCATTTCTTCGTACGTGTATTGAAAAAAGTTGTTTGATACACGTGCAAAGGCACTGCAGCCATCGGCTCCATAACACACTTGGAATTCCACCTCGGTCGCAATTACAAACTTTCTGCACTTGTATCAAAATGTACTATCATGGTGTACGAGTATATGGCATGGCCAAATTTTAGAATGAATCACTCCATGATACGGCCAGTTAAAACTGTGCAGTAGCCTGATTCACGTAAAATCAAACAAGCCAAATATCGTTAAAGTTTTATAGTCGTTCGATCGAAGTCCTATCCAAAAGCGATATTCACGATCTATCGACTTATTTCCAGTTACATTAATTAGTAGTCTACCAGGATAATGTAATACAGATTTTTAAGCTATTGCATAGCTTCTATCGCGGGCCTTGAGCGTGGAGACCGAATCCAGAAATTTCGTAACGAAAATAACCTAACACCCCCCACTCATTTGTTTTTTGAGCGTGGTGACCTACAAGAAAACAAATGAGTGAACAGTCAATCAAAATTCAATTCAATGTGTGAAAGTGTAACCTTCAATTAATATCAAAGAAAAAAAAACAAAGGAAAAAAAATACTGCATAAATAAAATAAATAAATAATTATAATTGCATAAGTTGATAAAAATGCTATGCAATGGCTTTACCGCGGCAGTCCCCGAGTGCCACACGTCTTTTTTTTTTATATCAACGAATTTCAAACGACTTTAAAATCGGTGTCGTTCAAACTCGATTGATGGATGTGAATACGGAAATGGTCTAAACGACTAAATCGCTACGATATCGTTACGGTTTTCATTACATGAATCGGGCTAGATCGTTTAAACGTTAATATTTGATGATATGTCAATTCTCGTTTGGCCATCTCATTGATGTAGAATTTAAATGATAATAATAAAAGATCTAACGAATGTGTAGGCCAAACGAGGATTGAAATATCATCAAACTTTAACGTTTAAGTCGAACGCTTCGAGTTGGCCACTCCCCCGATTCTTTTGTTCTATCCACGTGACCACAAAATAGATAGGTACAGAAGACAATCTACATACAAAGCGCACTCGAGCAACGCACACATAGACACCGCTCACGGACACGATATCTCGGCTGACCGCACTCGTACAGTTCGGCGCAACGCGCTGACCCTATTTTGAGGCCCGTGTGCGGGGACGCTAAGAGTGTTTTTTATTGAGGTGTGAATGGGCCGTATCTTAGAAATTGATCGTACAGGTACATATTATGTACCTCATCAGGTACCGACTTTTTTTTTATGGTGGGAAAAAATTATCCAATAACAACCCCCGCTCTTGGGCGGAGCGGGAGATAGTGTCAGACTCTTACTGACTAAAAGACCCACCCCGTTCCTTCTAGCCTTCATACCGGGGCTCGAGTTCCCTTTCGGATAACCCTGGCCCCAGTAGGCTTCGACCCGGCTGGGTCCCTGCTGTTGCTGACAACTCCTTGAGGCGCGCGGGAACAGTGCGCGCCGTCGACGACTTGGGCTTGGTCCATCAGGTACCGACTGCCTTCTTATTACTTTATAATTTCAAGGTTATTCATAACCATTTACCATTGATGTCTTTGCATATAAATAGGCTGTTATTACCGACGAACGGAAGAAGGACATTCTGTTTTTCATGGTCAAGGAATGTGGGCTGTTAGTATAACATTCCCACTGATGGGGCAGAGGCATCTTCTTAGTGTGCGAGAGTGACCGGATGTTGTAATATATTCATAGCATTGCATAGCATAATCAGCTTTTTAATGTTCCCACTGCTGGGACTCAGCACGCTTAGCCAAGTTGTTATTCTGCAATCGTTAACGCTGTCGAAAAGTGATGAAACGTATGGGAATGACGTCATCTCAACGTAAAGTCGCGTGGTTGGAACAAACGAATAGAAAATTCGTAGCCAAGTTCACATCGTTCAAAATGATAGAATGAATTTCTACAACGTTTAACGCTACATCCTTTGAAAAACAAACGCTACATTGTAGAACGAGCGGCCGACGCAGGTGCGTCAACATGGCTACCCACTTATCGTTTTCTACAATTGCTGACACCGAAGCGTTATCGATTGGAGAACGGATTCGACACGATACGGTTGTAACTTGGCTAGGGGGGCAGGCAGAATAGAGGGAATGGGCCCGTAATCCACCACGCGGGCCCAGTGCGTGTTGGTGGATGTCACATGTCTTCGAATTTTTGGTTCTAGGACATGCCGGTTTCCTCACGATGTTTTCCTTCACCGTTTTGAGAGCAGTGGTGATGAAATAAATTACACAAAGTAATGCGCCTGGCTGGGTTTGAACCCATGACCTATAACTGGTAAGTCGGGGCCGATACCATACGGCCACCATGTTTTTTTGCAGAATTTGGCAGCAAATGTGATGGTCAGTCTTCTCGGTAAGCTTCGCTGTGGTGGTCAATACTACAATAATTCTCAGTTCCATTTTACCGAGATTGCGCCTGTTTCTATGATTCCACATATTTTCCAGTTGCGTACACACTTGAGATACAAAATACACCAATTTTACATTTTTTTTTTTCGATGGGAAAAATCATCTTATGACAACCCCCGCTCTTGGGCGGAGCGGGAGATAGTGTCAGACTCTTACTGACTAAAAAACCCATCCCGTTCCTTCAAGCCTTCACACCGGGGCTCGAGCGCCCTTTCGGATAACCCTGGCCCCAGTAGGCTTCGACCCGGCTGGGCCCCTGCTGTTGCTGACAACTCCTTGAGGACTTGGGCTTGGTCCGGACAGTTACCGGACGGCCGGACAGCGAGCTACCCATTGCTCACTGTCCGCAAGCCCGCGCCTACGGTGGCCGGAAATCGGGATCGGAATCCCGGCGGCGGCGAGAGCACCGTTGCCTGATGCGGTCGGCCTCCTCCTTAGCGAGCATTACTGCTTCGCAGAAGTCGGCGGCCGCCTGCCACTCCTACCAATTTTACATCACAATGTCTACTAGGAATCAATGTGCGAATAATTAAACCAGCGACTGAACTTCACTTGAAGAAACCCTGAAGAAACATTTTTTTTCTAAGTAGCCTCTTTTTAACACGCTTATATTAGCTTCACCTGTATGTTTGTAACCGACGCCTTTCAGCTCGATTTTGACCAACTTTGGGCGATCAGATTTTCTTCAAACTTTGCACACTCATCAAAGACTGATGACAATACAATAATCCGTTTTTTATTTTGTGAAAAATAAAAATAAAGTTAAAAAAAAAAAAACTAAAAAAACACGCTTTCATAGCATATTAAACTAAAAAGTGTAAAATAATTTTCAATATAGGTAGAAAATAATAATAATGAAAGAAAAATATTAATATCATTGCGAAAAAAGCATGGGGCGTTTTGTGCCATATTTTTCGTAAATCGAGCACCCCACGCTTTTTTCGCATTGATATTAATATTTTTCGTTCATTATTATTATTTTCTACCTATATTGAAAATTATTTTACACTTTTTAGTTTGATATGCTATGAAAGCGTGTTTTTTTTTAACTATATTTTTTATAATATGATTGTGAGAACACTGTACATATACACCGCGAATTCCTAGATAATGTAATATGGAAATATTGTAAAATCAATCATTTTAATAAAAAAAAACAGAGCCAGTGCGAGTCGGACTCGCGCACTGAGGGTTCCGTGCAAACTACAATTCCCGAATGGAGTCTTGAAGATTTTTCCGAATTGCTATTTTTTTTTTTGTCTTTTGTAACACCAAATTTACTGTTTTCAGTTTTTTTCTATACCTATGTTATAAGGACCTTGCTTTGTGTCAAATTTCAGGATTCTGTGTCAACGAGAAGTACCCTATGAATTTCGATCTTTGAGAGTATCAAAATATAGGTTTTTTTGCGACATAAACAGCCGCATCTTTTTTATTCGTTAACTTAGAAATTTGATTTTTTCACAGCTTGAAGGGACCGCAGACCTGAGTATATGGTTTTAATTTCAACTCGATACCTTTATGCGTTCTTGAGATAAAGGGTCTAGACAGACAGGCAGACAGACAAACAGACGGACGGACAATAAAGTGATCCTATAAGGGTTCCGTTTTTTTCCTTTTGAGGTAAGGAAACCTAAAAAGTAACCATGGAGTTTCTTGCCGGTTCTTCTCCATAGCAAACGACCAATTGGAACCGTGCACTAGCTTCTGACGTTAAGTGCCCATGTAGGCCTATGTGAAATAAAAACATTTTGAATATAGTTGACCCACAAAATAAATAGGTACAGAAGTCAATCTACATACAAAGCGCGCTCGAGCAACGCACACATAGACACCGCTCACGAACACGGTGTCTCGGGAGCGTCTCGGACCACTCGTCGAACAGTTCCGGCTCAAACGCTCATTAGTGTGCGTCCACCGAGCGTAGGTATAAAAAGTGAAGTACATACATGAGATTGTCTTCCTTCTGTACCTATCTATTTTGTGGTTGAGCTAACGTGTAAAAATTTCTGAAGAAAAATAAGTCCCTATTCTTTTTCCAATTTTCTTGCGGTAGGTACAATGAGCGTGTAAACACTACGCCAACCAATGACACTAATATTCTACCTAGATTTATGTAAATGAGTATAAAGTACAGTTATCTTATAAATAGGGGGTCGAAGTACCCATCAGTAAGACTTTGTAATGACTAACGATTATTTCAGGACACATAAAAACAATACAGAAAAACATTATGAACCATGGGGTTCTGGCGGGGTTTTTTCCAGTGAAATTCAGTCTGGTTTAATTAATCGCAAATTGATTCTGGACAGACCGTTCTAAATTTTTTGTAGTTTTAAGTGTCTCGCACCTAGAGAATCCGTGGAATTATTGAAACAGGCGCGATCTCGAAAAATAGAGTTAAGAGTTTCGACTTGCTACCAAATACTGCAATAAATATTACCGGGATGTGTTACATCCGCATTCTATTGGAACTATAAGGGTGAGTTGCATCATTTAACTATAACAATAACCAAACCATAACCAGCCGTGAAACGGCCGCCTATTGGTCAATTCAACGATTTGACAACTGTTAACGGCTTTGTTATCGTTATAGATGGTGCAACTCACCCTTAGTCACTCTAAAACGGTGCTAAGTTTAAAGTAACCTATTTAAGGTTACTTTAAACTTAGCACTGGCTAAATGCACAAACCGTTCGAAGCTATAAAAATAAATAAAAAAGGTAAAGTTTTTTATTTTATTTTGGCTTCGATACCGATTTAGCTACGAGACTTCTCAGCATTGTCTAATTATGGTATTTAAGGTCAAAAACGCAGTCCGAGTTATGCGCGCCTAAAGGAGATGTTATCAAAACTGAAAGGGTTCAGTAGGGCCGAGGCCTGCAGGGCTGCGGGCACGTTTGGGAGCGTTCAAGTATTACGTAACGCAATTTATGAAGATTTTAGAACCTCCCTCCCCCCACGTAACGCACTGTAACGTTTTTCTGTACCTCTCCCTCCCCCTCCCTAAACGTTACGTAACATTTAAGTGACCATTAAAGTCACAATTATGTTAACGAAAGGTTTACCAACTTAGGAAACAAAAATAAAAGTAACGTACAATAATATTCAGGGTTTCCTTGTAAAACATAAACGAAAAGGGTTGCTGATTTGGAAGATTCTAATTCCCTAGCTTTTTTATTAAAATAAAAAAAGAATGTTACGTAACGCGTTGTTTAAATACTCCCCCTCCCGCCCTTGTAAGGCACCGTAACGTTTTACAAGACCCCCCTCTCCCCCCAAATTGCGTTACGTTATACTTGAATGCTCCCTTTCACAGGGTTACCTTGGCCCTAGAACACAAAGGGCAACTATTATTCACAAGTAGGTTTCAGTCAAAAGTCTGTAACTAAAATAAAAGGCTCTCGTTCCACTGTAGAGCGGACAATAATTAAATTCATCATCATCATCATCAGTCTTTTTAAATGATCCCACTGCTGGGATTCAGGCCTCCTCTCTAGGAGAGGAAATGGGCCAGTGCGGGTTGGTGAATATCGCATGTCTTCGAATTTTTGATTCTAGGTTTGCTCACGATGTTTTCCTTCACCGTTTTGAGAGCAGTAACGCAGTAAATAACACAAAGTAATGCGCCTGGCTGGGTTTGAACCCGCGACCTACAACTCACAAATCGGTGCCATTACCACTCGAACAATATATTATTATTAACAATGAAATTAAAGTGTTAAAAACAATATAAAGCTTGTTTTCACCTGAAAGATATAGAGATCATAACAATATTTATTTATTTATATATCCTTTATTATTGTACACCAATATAATAAATTATAAATTTGAGCTTATTTAGAACATACAATTGGCGGCCTTATCGTATTCAAGAATATTTAGGTATATGGGAGCAACTTAGAAATATAACCTTTCAATCAAAAAAGTAATTTTTAAAATCGGCCCGCAATTGACCGAGAAATCGGTGAACATACATAAAAAAAAGTTACATTTAGCCAAACGTTGAACCTCCTTTTTTTTTAAGTCGGTTAAAAATACCAGTATGTCCTATTTACGGCATCGAACCTGATGCCAAACACAGTCTAATAAGCGCAACTAACAACTTGCCACCACTAAATCAACCTAATAAATATTAAAAATATCTGTGCTGTATAAAAACTTCTTTCAAAGCTCCGACATTATAATTCTTAATTTGCAAACCCAGTCACGCGTTCAGAAACAAAACATCTGGTACTGTATTAAATTGAAATAGTTACATTTTAAAATAGTTGATATTTATTCACTTTGGTAAAGGATTTATGTGCGAACGGTATTTACATTTATCATAATATCAACCTACAAAAAAGACTTGGGAATTTTGTGTAACATTTAATTATTTAAAAAATACTTGCATTTGATACTTTTTATAAGGTTCTTCATTAGTAAACAATGATCAAGATCTCTTAATCAATCTTGATGAACCAGTGTTGATTACATGATACATCAGATTTCATTTTATCCTAATAATAACCCAAGTCGTTTGACTTTTTAGACTGCTGACTCGATTAGTCTTCTAATCGAGTCAGTTACTGATTCTGAAGAAACTATATTCAGGTTTCGCCATATACGTTGAACGTATTGTGAAAAAAAGTTTTTTATATAGGGTAAGTGCTCCAGTGAATGAACACTTAAGCGATTTTTGAACTTCAAAAAATAATTAAACCATGATAACTTTAAGGTATACGGTCCAAATCTATATTTTGTTAATGTAAATATATTAAATAATTGTTTTTATGTTAGATTTACGATATAACCTGGATACATTTTTAGATATTTAGCAATAAATTGAAAAATACCCTAAAACCCCAGTGAATGAACGAAAATTTCTAGTAAATGAACAGAGTAAATCCAGTAAATGAACACAATTTTTGTTTGTGTAATAGTTCAAAAAATCTTTGTTTTTGTAACATATTTAGCCCCAGAAAAAGTTAAAAAACGAACATATGTCCTCTGCCTCTAAATCTATTACAAACATTATTAAATAAAAGTAAAAGCCTTCAAATCATCAAGTCATCGGTCCACCTTGTGGAACGCCTACCGATGCTGCGTATTCCAGTATACGGTAGCCACTCGCTATAGCCCACGAAAGGTTCCATTTCAGCTTTATCGACCATCTGTTCTACGAACAATGTGACTTGCCTTTTCAGGCTATGTCGGGAACTTTAGTTCTCTTGTGGATATCTTCGTTCCTGATTCGATCATGCACAGAAATTCCGAGCATAGCCCTCTCCTTTGTGTTTTGAGTGACTTTAAGCCTTCTGATGAGGCCAATTGTGAGTGACCACGTTTTAGAACCATGTAGGTACCTGGAACCATCTGTTCCAGGTAAATGTAATTGTCTATAATTTACGAGTTTAGAGTCTCTGATCTTGCTATGAGCGGGTTCTAAATGGTTGTTTACCAAGACTTTGGTTTTGTCCATATTTATCTTGAGACCCAGTATTTTTGAAGCTCTACTCGTTTTATCAAATTTTGTTCTGTGGCCCTCCATAGCCTCAGCTATGACCATTACGTATATCGTCGGTAAATAGAAGGTGAGTGATATACTCGTCATTGACGTTAATGCCTATATCTCTCCAATCTAGGTCCTTGAATACCTCCTCTATTATGCCGTGAATAGTTTCTGAAAAATGACGCCTCTCTGTCTCACAGCCCGCAGCAGAAGGATAAGTTTAGAGGTTTCTGAAGTCGGACTGACATGGTGGCATTTTCGTACAAATACTTCAGTATTTTGATGTACCGCTATAGTCAACCTGGCATCGTTGACTTGGGGAATACTGCGATACAGCCCAAGATTCGATCAAATCAAAGGCTTTCTCGTAGTCCACAAACGCTAAGCAGAGAGGCAAATTATACTTCTCGATCTTCTATATAACCTGCTGCAGTGCATGTATGTGGTCTACGGTGCTGAAACCTTTTCCATCCTGAGGCTAGAAGTCGCCAAACCTGCGTGCGAATCAATTCGTGAAGATTCTGGAAAACGGCTTGTAGACAGACAGGCTCAAATGTGGATGTATGAATAATCCTTAAACAAGGCATTGTCGCTCTTCTTAAAGTAGAGTACTACTACACTTCTGCTTCATTGCTGTGGCGTTTTCCCCTTGATTATGTCGTAATTGAACAGCTTCTGAAGAGCTTTAAGGATCGGTTTTCCACCCGCGTTCAGGAGTTCGGCCGTAATTCCTTCCTCACCCAATGCCTTGTGGTTTTTACGTTGCTTCAGAGCCAGCCTAGTCTCGCACGATATTTTCGGTATAGACCGAACGATAACCGACCCGAATCGATAAACGACCCAAAAGCTGGCTTGACTCGACAAGTCAAGCCAGCAGGTCGTTTCCTAGATTCGCAGTGGATAAATTAGTAATATAATTAAAATCAGTCAATGCAGCTCAGTAGGAACAATTAAATCAGTATCTTGCGTTAAAATGAGCAAGACGGAAGGTAACGGAATTAAGAGCTTCTTTTAAATTTTCTTGGGTAGGTATATCGAACCTTTCGCATTTATTTTTATGGAAATTTATGGTGATATAAAGGTACAATAAAAGAAAAATTTATGTAACAATAAATAGATCTTAAAAGGATGATTTCTAACTGAATATATTGTGTTCATTTAATGGTTACATTATCACGACGAAAGCTAATAATTGAACATAGTGAAAAATGTTAGTTCATTCAATGGATTTTATGAACCAATAAATGAACGCACCTGTCTCAATACTGGCCTAAAGATCAGAAATAGATTGTTTATACGGCTCCCAAAATATGAACATTGTGGCATAAAAATAAATTGCATATTTCAATAAAAATATGAAATTTGCATTTGTCCAGTGAATGAACGCCCGTTCATTCACTGGATTTCAAACGTTTTGTATTTCCAATGCTGGGACGTCGAATAATTTACATAAAACTGGCTAGAATGGCATTGGAATAGATTTCAGACATATATTAAAACTATCTATTATTCAAATAAATAAAAAACTTATAGTGCATATTTAAATTACGGCCACAATTTGATATCAAAAATTTTATGTCTACCCCGAGTCCTAAATTCTTGCCCGAACAAAAATATTTTTACACTACACTGCTAACTTTAAACGCTTGCCGTTTTGAAACGAACAGTAACATATGAAGTGAAGATTGTCATAATAATAGAAAGTAGAGCAGTAATTACGAAAAAAAATACGTCATTGGGTAGAAATATTTCAATTTCTTATTTTTTTGAAAAAACTGTGTTTTGTTCATTTACTGGGGTGTGTTCATTCACTGGAGCACTTACCCTATAAGGCATTGGCCACTTGTAATTATTATGAAAACTTTGGTTATTAAAAAGTAAAAATACCATTGTTCGAATTTTGAATTTCCCTCTACATTTTTTCGTGAGCCAAATCAAATTATCGTATCTCATTTAAAAATGGATGCATCATGAGGCCTTCCTGCGTCTTCCGGTACGCGGTCGCTACTCCAGAACCTTTCGCCCCCAACGGCCATCTGTTCTGCGAGCAATGTGCCCTGCCCATTGCCACGTCGGGCTCGGCAACCTTAGTTCTCCTCCTGTTAGTTTTTTAGTTTCTCAAAACTTTTTGAGTGTCTCACGTACAAAAAAAATAAGGCAGAGCATCTGATGAACTCACCACCGCCACAAAATAGATAGGTACAGAAGACAATCTCATGTATGTACTTCACTTTTTAGGGTTCCGTAGCCAAATGGCAAAAAACGGAACCCTTATAGATTCGTCATGTCTGTCTGTCTGTCTGTCTGTCTGTCTGTCCGTCCGTATGTCACAGCCACTTTTTTCCGAAACTATAAGAGCTATACTGTTGAAACTTAGTAAGTAGATGTATTCTGTAAACCGCTTTAAGATTTTAACACAAAAATAGAAAAAAAGCATTAAATTTTGGGGGTCCCCATACTTAGAACTGAAACTCAAAAATTTTTTTTTCATCAAACCCACACGTGTGGGGTATCTATGGATAGGTCTTCAAAAATGGTATTGAGGTTTCTAATATAATTTTTTTCTAAATTGAATAGTTTACGCGAGAGACACTTCCAAAGTGGTAAAAAGTGTGTCCCCCCCCCCCTGTAACTTCTAAAATAAGAGAATGATAAAACTAAAAAAAATATATGATGTACATTACCATGTAAACTACCAACGAAAATTGGTTTGAACGAGATCTAGTAAGTAGTTTTTTTTTAATACGTCATAAATGTAAAAAAAAATACACTATTATTAAAACATCGATCAAAGTTACAACGAACTACAAGAACTTTTATATTATGTTACTTGCTGCTACGGAACCCTCCATGGGCGAGTCCGACTCGCACTTGGCCGGTTTTATACCTACGCTCGGTGGACGCACACTAATGAGCGTTTGAGCTGGAACTGTTCGACGAGCGGGCCGAGGCGTTCCGAGACATCGGGTCCGTGAGCGGTGTCTATGTGTGCGTTGCGAGAGCGCGCTTTGACTTCTGTACCTATCTATTTTATGCCACGGGCCTCAGAATAGTATATTCGTATAATATAGGATTTATCGTTGATGATTTGCAGGAAAAACAAGAGGTTTCATCACACCATGCCATTTAACGTACAAGAATGCAAACACATATCTTCATTTATGTATATTTGACTACAATATTGACTTCTCAAAGTAACGGTACCTTCCATTATCAGAACAAGTGTGAGTAAATTGTTGAGGGAATTCGTGAAGGCATTTTTATTAGTTTGACTTCAAGTGCGTAAACAGAATTTGATCTTGGTAAATATGTTTGAGCTTGATGATTTTAGGAATAAATTTTCAGCTTGCGGTTGACCGCTATGTCACTTACTGGTAAGCAACGATGTGGTCGACGATGGAGCACGCTTGCCTTGAAGTAACCTCACTCTGTACTAAATACTCCCAGGTAACAGAATCGAGCAGGTTATTCAACTCCGTTGTTAATGACAATAAGATTTAACTGTGCCAGAATAAGGATAGATAGATAGATAGATAGATTCTTTATTGTACACCAAAAATAAAAATTATATGAGAAACTTAAAATTAATAGGGTGTCACAAAGGGCGGTCTTATCGCTAAAAGCGATAAGACCGCCCTTTTTACAGACAGATTTTTTACAGACAACCTTTGGATGGATTTGACAGAGAAGGAGAAAAAGATACTCAGGTAGTTGATGGTGTACTATCTACATATATACACAATACATAAACTAATAAATTACAAAACAATATACTATATATATATATATATATATATATATATACATATACAATTAAATGAAAACAGAGAATTACTGTACATAATGACAACGTTCAGGAGGAAAGGTAGTGATCCGTAACCTCATTTTTAAAAGTTGTGAGTGTTTGAGCTTGCCTTAGCGACACGGGCAAAGCATTCCACAACCGCACAGCCTGAACTGTAAACGACTTATCATAAAAGTTGGTGGAGTGACTTGGCATCTCTAACCCCAAGTTTTCTGAGGACCTAAGATATCTATTATGTGTGTCATGAAGGAACTTGAAACGTTCTTTAAGATAAGCGGGGGTTTTAGGATTGAAAAGAACACTGTAGAGCAGAGACAAGATGTGTGCGTTCCGGCGAAGACGTATTGGAAGCCACTTGAGTTTTATACGAAAATCGGATATGTGATCATACTTGCGCAAGCCAAATATAAATCGTATACAAATATTTTGAAGTCGCTCAAGTTTATCAAGTTGTGCCTCAGTAAGATCGAGATAACTGACATCAGCGTAGTATAGGGAGTAAGAGGGACTGAGCTAGTGCAATTTTAGTGGCAGTGGGCAGAAAGTTACGCAACCGTCTCAGGGACTTGGCAGAAGCAAATATTTTGCGACTTACCTCTTGTAATTGGGGACCCCAAGAAAGATGTTTGTCTATCCATACCCCTAAGTTCATAACCTTCTCGCTTATTGGAATAGCAGTACCGTTAAATAGAACCTGAGGAAGCTGGGACCAGTTTACCTTGTGCATTAACCTAGAGCTGCCAACAACAATGACTTGAGTCTTCGATGGATTAACCTTCAGACCGTGTGCCTCACTCCACTCACAAATTGAAGCCAAGTTCTGGTTGATGATATTAATAGCAGCATTCAAATCCGCATGGGGAGATTGTCTATAAACTTGCAAATCATCAGCATAGAGGTGATAAAAGGAAAGAAGTTTTTTAGAAATAGAATTTATAAATATTGCGAAGAGTAATGGAGATAAAACGCCACCCTGAGGTACACCGGCAGAAGTATAATACCAAGAAGAACAGGACTCATCTATAGTAATACGTTGCCGGCGGCCATACAGGTAACTTCGAAACCAGTCAATCACTGTTGGAGATATGTTAATAGAGCGAAGTATGGCGAGTAAGATATCGAAATCGACGGTATTAAAAGCGTTGTAAAAATCTAACCAGCAGAGAACCGTCATATTTCCTCTATCCATACCTAGACGTATGTCATCAGAAACGTTTACTAGGGCAGTTGTGCTATGACCAGGACGAAATCCGGATTGGAAAGGATTCAGCAGACTATTCTTGCAAATAAAAGCACTGAGCTGATTGTGGACCAGGCGTTCTAGGACCTTAGAGAGGAAAGAATAATGATTTTTTTTGGTGGGAAATCATCTAATGACATCTCCCGCCATTGGGCGGAGCGGGAGATAGTGTCAGACTATTACTGACTAAAAAACCGAACCCGTTCCTTCAAGCCTTCATACCGGGGCTCGAGCTCCCTTTCGGATAACCCAGGCCCTAGTTGGCTTCGACCCGGCAGGGTCTCTGCTGTTGCTGACAACTCCTTGAGGCGCGCGGGAACAGTGCGCGCCGTCGACGACTTGAGCTTAGTCCGGACAGTTACCGGACGGTCGGACAGTTATCGGACGGTCAGACAGTTACCGGACGGTCGGATAGCGAGCTACCCATTGCTCACTGTCCGCAAGCCCGCGCCTACGGTGGCTGGAAATCGGGATCGGTATCCTGGCAGCGGCGGCGAGAGCACCGTTGCCTGATGCGGTACCCTGCTGGCCCCCAATGGATTGCTGACATCTCCTCGAGGCACGCGTGGTACACTACGCGCCATCGACGACTTGGGCTCGGTCCGGACGGTTACCGGACGGTCGGACGGTGAGCTACCCATTTCTTGCCGTCCGCAAGCCCACGCCTACGGTAGAATGAGGGTTGCTTATGTTTTTTGAGTGTAATTATCATCTTGATCGTCTTCTTGCCTTTATCCCACGTTACTTAGCAATACGTCTTTTCTTCCTTTCTGTCCTACCAGGTGGTCACCCGTCACACTATCACTAACTCCCTTTTCTTTCATATCACTCCTCACATAATCCATCCATCTTTTCTTTGGCCTCCCTCTCCCTCTCCATCCATCTACGTGTATACTCATAATAACTCTCTCAGTAATCTGCGTTTCATCCCTCCTTTTCACATGACCATACCAAGAGTAAGCATGATATATTTTTTTGGAACGCCTATCGGATTATTGCATTTTAGATAGAGAGATGTTAGATTCGTCTGAGAGTCTAAACAGACAGACTGCATTTCAACTGAAATCCAACTGCAAATTGCAGTTTAAGTGCAGTTTGAATGAAGTTGACACGACTGCAATAGAACTGCAAACCAAACGTGCTGTCCGATTGCAACTGCACTATGCGCGGGAGGGCGGTGCGTGCGGGCGGGTGGGTATGGTGCAGTTCGGATGCAGTCGGTCTGCACGTTTGGTTTGCAGTTCTATTGCAGTCTTGTTTGCAGTTCTATTGCAGTCGTGTCAACTGCATTTAAACTGCACTTAAATTGCAATTTGCGGTTCGATTGCAGTTGAAATGCGGTCCGTCTGTTTAGACCCTTAGATCGCGGAATATTGACACTAAATTATATGTTTTTTGTGTATGTAAATAAAGGGCTCGAGAAGACGATTTTAAAACTACCAAGTATCTACTATTTGAGAAATAAAAAAGTTGACAATCTAAAATATTCGATCGCAAAAATTAAGTACAAAAGTTAGAACTTTAAGCAGTCTGATGCAGTAGGTGTGAACTAAAATAAATTCTACCATCAATTTCATTTATTTCTTGAGAAGGAAAAGCGAAAAAGATATTGCAAGATAAATGGCCTTTACCGTTTACATTTGTTTGTTTCATTCGTGGGAAACAAAAATACCATCAAATTACTCAGTATAGCGGTTTTCGACGAGGTCTATGCCCACTGTTGGGCATTACCAAACAACGCATCACCGATACATTATAGACTATTACTATAATGACATATTTAATATTTATTTTATTCTGAACACGGTGAAAACTAGAGTTATGCGTAGAGTATGCGATTTAAATTCACACGGGGTCGGAAACCTTTGCAGTACACAAAAAAGCTGTGGAGTAGACATAGATCAAGCCTAGCGCCAGGAGAATTTGTCTATAACTTTTTAAAGGAGTCGATCATCATCAATTCATTATCAAGACGTCCATTACTGGACCTCCTCCTCAATACTCAATATTTTATTGCATTCCATATGTACATGTTTAGATGGTATAAAAATATAGTTAGGATCAATATGGACCCTGTCGGGCACAGCAAAGCTAGGAGAGAGGATGAAGGCTAATTAAATAAAGATATTTCACTTATTTTTGTTGTTATGTCTAAGTATTGGTATAGTTGATTTATTTATTTATTGTCGTCATTATTATTACCTCCTCTCCTCCTTGCGTCGTATTCCTAATGCTGAGGGTCGTGACCTCCCTGCTTCATCACTTTAACCTTTATGATATTCCTCCATCTGTTTCTGTCTCTGGCGGTGTGAAGGGCATTGTACATCGTAGAGTCAAGAGCGGTGCGGATCTGGTCGGACCAAGGTATTGGGCTGCGCCCGCGAGGTCTTTTCCCATCCACTTTACCGGTCACAATGAGCCTTTCGAGGTTGCCACCATCTTTTCTTGCAATGTGACCGAAGTATTGCAGAACCTTGGGAACAGGAGTTCGCAAGGTTCTGACATCATCAATTTTTTTTTTTCGTCTGTCACACAACGCCATCTAGTCTCAAGCTAAGCAGAGCTTGTGTTATGAGTACTAGACAACTGATAAACATATATTTATATATTTCTAAATACATACATACTACAGATAAATTACACCCAGACACAGAACAAATGACACAAAGGCTCATCACACAAAGATTTGTCCTGATTGGGAATCGAACCTACGACCTCCGGCATAGCAGTCAGGGTCACTAACCACTAGACCAATAGGCTTGTCAAATTGTCGCCACCTTTGGCATCCATCAGATTCCCGCCACCCTCATTATCATCGGTTCACCTAGTGGAAGGCCTTTCAACGCTGTCTCTTCGATGTCGATACTCGATACCGACTACGTAAATATTTTATATGGCAAATTTTGGTTCCGTAAGTGACCGCTAGAGGCGCTGTATCGGTTATCGGTCCACCTTTTGGGAGGCTTTCCAACGCTGTTTTCCGGTGCACAATCGCCACTGTTCTAGAACCTTCCAGCCCCATCGACAATCTGTTCTATGAGAAACGTGCCTGCGATTCTTCGTGCTACGTCGGTAACCTTGGTTCTCCTGCGAATATCTTCATTCCTGGTCACCATCACGCGAGGAAACTCCGAGTTTCCTTTGCCCTTTGAGTGACTGTAAGCCTTCTGATGAGGTTAAAAGTCCATGATACACCACGAATAAAGGATTTATGCTGGTTGGTTGCTGTCTCCAAATGTTTTGGTTCTACGATATAGCCAGTTACCTTATAATTCCTTCAGCGTTCTACTCAAGTTCAATGCAAACTTCTTCAGTCAACGAATCAGCATTGCCATCCAGCGTGGCAATGCTGCCAGCGTTCTGGGCACTTTTCCCATTGACATCGATGTGGACGAATTTTTTGATGCCCTCTGAGTTTTCCCCGTTTTTCAGCCTTTTTTTACTCGTTTGTACATATTATTACTTTAAGTTTGTATATATATACCTAGTGATTATTTATTAGATTAATTGATATAATATATTCACATTATAACTTATAGTAAAAACCGATATCTATTCTATACTTATAATAAATCTGTAGAAGTGAAAATTCTGTACATTGAAAATATCAAAAAATAAATGGCAGGGGGTGTTACTAGACCGACACCGAATCCAAAAATGTGATTAAAAATTTTTTTTCTGTCTGTCTGTTTGTTCAGGCATCACGCAAAAACTATCGGTTCGATTACGATGAAACTTGGTATAATTATTCTTTAATAGGTATAATGTCCCCGAATTGTATTGTATTGTGTGTTTGTATTGTATTGTTGTTGTTGAATTTAACGCGAGCGAAGCCGCGGGCAAAAGCTAGTTCATAATAATTTCTGTAGTACAATTACCGGCACAGATCTTGAGCGCTGGCTTCAAGTTGCGCAGAAGTCAATATTCGGTCTCTTTAGTGGTGCGAAGTGAGACGCGGGTGCGGGGAGTGTCAGTGATTGGCTCGCCGCGCCGTCGTGTCATAAACGTCACTCGTGATTCGTTCCCTGCGCCTGCATGTATCTAACAACGACGACGATTGGCTCGCCAATGTATGGAATCGGAAAGCGATCCCCACTCTGACGCCGAGCGCTCAAGATCCGAGCCGGTAATTGTATGGGATATTCGAATCTTCACATAGACCCAAGAAATTTAAACAAATGACGACTCAACGCCATTGTCCTAAATAGATTACATCAGTACTATAGTGCAAGAAATGAGTCATCATTTTAGGGGTCTTGACTCTTCAGATCTAGACGCCAGATCTAGCATGAAACGTGTCTAGATTTTTGGAAGAAGACGGTAAAAAGAAAGATTTAAAGATTTTTCTGATGTCTGGTGCATATTTTTGGTGTCTGTCTAGCCGTTTTTCTAAGCATTTTTAAGGACTGTTGCTATCCTGCAGTATACCAGTGATTCTCAAACCGTGGTCCCCGGACCACTAACTGGTTCGCGAAACTTTAAAAATTGCAAACTTTGCGACTGAAAAATAACATTGATGTGAACTGATTTTGAATTTCTTTCAGAATTTTTGCGTTTCCTATGACAGTAGAATTGTATAATAACTTTAGATTTTAAGCTATACTGAAAATTTTAATTTACCTTGTTTTTTTTTTAAGCTATTGCATAGCTTCTATCGCGGGCCTTGAGCGTGGAGACCGAATCCAGAAATTCCGTAACGAAAATAACCTAACACATCCCACTCATTTGTTTTTTTAGCGTGGTGACCGATAAGAAAACAAATGAGTGAACAATCAATCAAAATTCAATTCAATGTGTGAAAGTGTAACTTCAATTAATATCAAAGAAAAAAAAACAAAGGAAAAAAATACTGCATAAATAAAATACATAAATAATTATAATTGCATAAGTTGATAAAAATGCTATGCAATAGCTTTACCGCGGCAGTCCCCGAGTGCCACACGTCTTTTTTTTTATTTCATTTTTGGGAAGACTTTGTCTTGGGTGGAATTGAACCCAACCCGAGTGCAGCTTCTAATGACCTTCATAGCCTAGTTATTGGTTAGTTTAAAACATCCGATTTTAGTTTATATATTTGAAATGATTTACATAATAATATTTTGTTTTCCAAGTAAGGGTGCACCTAGACTGTGGACGATTGGCATCGATTGGTAGGTATGGCAGCTATATCTATGTAATTAGCATAATACCACACACAGGCCTGTTGGTCTAGTGGTTAGTGACCCTGACTGCTATGCCGGAGGTCGTGGGTTCGATTCCCACCCAGGACAAATCTTTGTGTGACGAGCATGATCATTTCTTCTGGGTCTGGGTGTAATTTATCTATAGTATGTATGTATTTAGAAATATATAAGTAGGTATGTTTATCAGTTGTCTAGTACTCATAACACAAGCTCTGCTTAGCTTGATGGCGTTGTGTGATAGTTGTGGAATATTATTATTTTATTATTATTATAATCACTAATCAGCCTTTATAATGTTTCTACTGCTGGGACTCAGGTCTCTTTTCCAGGATATTCGCCCATTGACCATAATCCACCATGAGAGTCAGAGAGGGAATGGAAAGAAAAGAAAGAAAGAAAAAGTGTCAATGTGTGTGAATGGGCCGTAATCCACCACGCGGGCCTATTACGGATTGATGGTCACCACGCCTTTGATTTTTTTTTTGATTTTAGGACATGACGGTTTCCTCACGATGTCTTCCTTCGCCGTTTTGAGAGCAGTGGTGATGAAATAAATTACACAAAGTAATGCTGGGTTTGAATTAACTCACGATCTACATACATTATCTCGCAAGTTATCACTGGGCGACTACTGCTCTCACTAAATCTATGCTAATGTAATATTGTTTTAGACATAATATATATATATTATTTTTATTATTATTGATAGGCTAGCGTTTAACCATCATCTCACCTGATGGTTAGCAATGATGTGGTCGACGATCGAGCATAATATAATATAGTTCATATGTTTGTTTGTAAAGGGTAATTTCTGAATTGATAATAGAATAAAAAAAAATTTAAAGAAAGAAAGAAAGAAAAAAAATAAAAAATAAGAAAGAATATAATAAAATAATAATAATAATAAATAAGAATCTGCTTCTCATTCCCTCTCGAACTAGGACCGGACGTGAGAAACAACTGCCATCTAGAAGCACCCTAATGTTAGATAAATCTCACAGTAACAATAGGATTTCGGCAGACAAAACATTGCAAAGAAAATTGGACTAGGGCCTGATATAGAAAACAGTCAGTTAGTAAGCGTGGTGAAAAGTGCGTTACAATCTAAAAGTGAGGAGAGGTGGTGTTTCCATAGAGGTAGGTATAATATCTTTGTACACCCCTATTCTTTTATTAGTACAAAAAATAATAGGGCTCTATGCCTGCCCTTTACTGATCATATTTGTGTAGTCAAAAGTGAAAAAAAAAACGACATTCCAAAAAATTGTCTACGAAGTCATAATTGGTAAATTCATAATAGAATCAATAATTGATAACAATTACTACTAGATTGTACTCGTACTACGAGTAGTGTTTTACATTTTGATCGTCATTTATTCATTCATAATCAATAGCCTGCACAATGTTTCCCTAAATTGAGACATTTTGGGATATAAACAAACGCTAAATGGCTTTTCTGTTTAAGAATATTATTTACTGGCTTTTGCCCGCGACCGTTATACTTCCAAGTTGGTCCCATTGAAATATTGTTATGATCTGATCATGAACTTCGAAGATATGGAACAGAACTCCTCATAGGATCACAGCAGAACTGTCGTAAGAAGTAAAATTGCTTTGTTCATACGTTTGGAGGTAGGCGGAACAGAGAGTAAAGTCCCGCAAACATCCGTTGAAAAGGGAGGATCCTCCGACCAGACGGGTGTTACAGTCTGGTGGGCGACTGCCTGATAGATGATTTCAGGCTGTCGTAAATGTTCAAATCGCGCGGAGAACTTTGATTGCGCGATGCAGGATTTCGTACTTTCTTCGTAGTTCTTATGTGGCGCTATAGATGTCGCTACATCACTTCCCTCCGGAGATCGGAGATCGATGGTTCTTGATGCGCGCTAGGCCAGCGTAGGTTGGTTCCAGTAGGTCGGAACCGATGCCACATAGTTCTCGGTGAGTCGGAACTGTCTGCGGTGATGCCCCAGTGAGTCGGGGTGTTGCTATCCCTGTGAGTCGGGATGATGCCCCAGTGAGTCGGGGTGATGATGTCCGAGTGAGTCGGGATGATGCCCCAGTGAGTCGGGATGGAGCTGTCCCAGTGAGTCGGGATGATGCTGCAGGCTCCAGTGAGTCGGAGTAGTGCTGCTGGCTCCAGTGAGTCAGAGCGGTGCTGTGCGACGTAGGGCTTGACAGCTGGTGTCGACCAGGAGAGGTTCTTCATAGCTCTTCATGTGACTGGCCAAAGGCGCGGTGTGCCAAGCCAAGGTCGCTGACGAGGCTGAAGGTATGACCAGGTAGGCATGCTGGTGGTCAGGATACCCTCTATAGCCGTGGGTACTGGCTATGGCTCGCTGCTCGAAAGCTTGAGGAAGTGATAATGACGTCACGAAGTAGTAGCTGCACGAAGGCTGCGCTGACGTTCTTTGTCGAGGGTCACCAGTTTGGAGGTAGGCGGAACAGAGAGTAAAGTCCTACATGACCTCCATTGAAAAGGGAGGATCCTCCGACCAGACAGGTGTCATAGTCTGGTGGGCTACTGCCCGATAGATGATTTCGGGCTGTCGTATAATATGTTCAAATCTCGCGGATAACTTTGATTGCGCGATGCAGGATTTCTTACTTTCTTCGTAGTTCTTATGTGGCGTCATAGATGTCGCTACATATGTGTAGTCGATGACTGGCTGAAGGAAAAGGAGGATGTATCAAACTGATCTGATGATGAAGCCAGAAGGCAAATTAATGTATTCTAACCGTGTTTGGGATTATTAGAATCGTTATGAGATGCTCACGGTACTATAAGGTATTTAAGTTTGGCTGAGAGGTACTTTTTAGTGGTGGTACCCATAACTAAAAAGTGTAAAATAAAAAACTTTTTACAAAAAAAGAAATACAACCAACTTCACTGTAAAAAAAACACTGAAAAGTACAAAATAACTTTAAATTCGGAAGTCGGTGTTGAATAAAGAAGAGACAAAACTATTATAGAAACACCGACTTCCGAAATTAAAGTTATTTTGTACTTTCCAGTGTTTTTTTTACAGTGAAGTCGGTTGTATTTTTTTTTTGTAAAAAGTTTTTTATCTATTAAGCCTTTTAGTAATAATTAAAAATCAGTGGTGTTATATACAATATTATTTTTAGTTTATGCGAAATCTAATTAGAGTTATTATTTTTTTTTTTTTATGGTGGGAAAAAATCATGCATCGACATCCCCCGCCCTTGGGCGGAGCGGGAGATAGTGTCAGACTCTTACTGACTAAAAGACCCACCCCGTTCCTTCTAGCCTTCATACCGGGGCTCGAGCGCCCTTTCGGATAACCCTGGCCCCAGTAGGCATCGACCCGGCTGGGTCCCTGCTGTTGCTGACAACTCAATTAGAGTTAGTTCAGAATCGGCAACTTTATCGATTCCAATAATTGTTACACCATATACATTTTTTCTCAAAAATATGAAAAAGGTCACAAGTTGGACACCACCGACACTAAGTACAACACAGGTCACGGCAGGTCTAGCGCAGGGAGAGTCTAGCGCAGGGAGAGTCGTACCAGGCGGCGGTCGCTCTAGCGACACGCGGGGTTGCGATGGTCGTTGATCGGATCCAGGAGTTGGGACTCGAGGTGGCACTTCACAAATCCGAGGCGATGTGTTTCCACGGTCGCCAGTCTCGGAGCGCGCCGCCATTGAGTTCCCAACTAACGGTAGGAGGAGTTCACATCGGTGTCGGGTCGACGATGAAGTACCTGGGACTCGTCCTCGACAGCCGGTGGAATTTCGTGGAGCATTTCTGACGTCTGGCTCCCAAACTCAACCGGGCTGGGGCTGCGCTCAAGCGGCTCCTGCCCAACCTTGGGGGTCCAGATGCCTCCTGCCGGAGGCTCTACGCGGGGATCGTTCGGTCCATGGCCCTCTACGGGGCGCCGGTGTGGGCGCCGTCGCTGAAAAAGCAACCAGCAGCCATACTGAACGCCTGCCAGAGGGTCATGGCGATAAGGATGGTGCGGGGATACTGCACGGTCTCCCGCGAAGCGGCGAGCCTTCTGGCTGGCCTACCACCGTGGGATCTGGAGGCAACAGTCCTTGCACACATGCACGATATGCGCGTGGAGATGCAACGCCGGGGTGAAAGTCCGCTGCCGCGACAGGTCACGGCATGGCGGACAGAGCTCCGGCGGGATCTCATGGTGAAATGGCGTCAACAACTACCGCAACCCAGTGCTGGGCACGCCACAATCATGGCGGTAAGTCCCCTCTTTGAGGCGTGGCTGGAAAGACCTCACGGCGTTCTTACCTTCCGCATGACACAGGTACTCACCGGACATGGTTCGTTCGGGAGATTCCTGCACTCGATTCATGCGGAAGTGACGCCCGGGTGTCGCCACTGTGCGGAACGCCCGGAGGACACGGTGGAACACACAGTCGAGGTGTGCCCTGCTTGGGCGGAGCATCGCCGTGCCCTCGTGGGGGCGATCGGCGGCGGAGACCTCTCGCGCCGGGCCTTGGTTGAGGCCATGGTCCGGAGCGAGGAGGAGTGGCAGGCGGTCGCCGACTTCTGCGAGGCAGTAATGCTCGCAAAGGAGGAGGCCGAACGCATAAGGCAACGGCGTTATCGCCGCCGCCGTCGCCGGGATTCTGATCCCGATTTCCGGCCAACGTAGACGCGGGCTTGCGGACGGTGAGCAATGGGTAGCTCGCTGTCCGGCCGTCCGGTAACTGTCCGGACCAAGCCCAAGTCGTCGACGGCGCGCACTGTTCCCGCGCGCCTCAAGGAGTTGTCAGCAACAGCAGGGACCCAGCCGGGTCGAAGCCTACTGGGGCCAGGGTTATCCGAAAGGGCGCTCGAGCCCCGGTATGAAGGCTAGAAGGAACGGGGTGGGTCTTTTAGTCAGTAAGAGTCTGACACTATCTCCCGCTCCGCCCAAGGGCGGGGGATGTCAATGCATGATTTTTCCAACCATAAAAAAAAAAAAAAAAAAAGGGTCACGGCAGGTCATAGGGGCATTAGGTGCCACAGCTGGGTGTGGGAGCAAAACAATTCCTAAGTCACCTGGATGGTACGGCGACCATGTATTTGTGCGGACAGCCAGGTATCATAACAAGGTTATAACTTTGTGATTTTTCATGATAGAGTTGTGAAATTTTGTACATAGATTATTTACAAAGAACTACTAGACAAGTGTTTCGGGTTTCACATTTATATTAAAACTAACGTTGTATACACCGCTAAATTTTGATCGTTTTAATGAGAGCGAGTCTAATGACCCGTAGGCAGTAGTCGGCGTTGCGTACAAACTACCTACAGATCATTGGACTCGCTCAGCTGACGTTTTCTTAAAGAAATTAATTTCGTACATGCGTAAATTTAAACGAGTTTTGAAAAAAAGGTACTTTATTTTTTAATTTTATCTTTACAAATCGATAGTGTTTCATGCACCGGATCGACTCGCCACGGGATTAAAACGATTAAAATTTAACGGTGTATAACTAGCTTCTACCAGCGGCGTCGCCCGCGTGAAAGTCGGTTTGTCCATACAAACTTTGGACCCCCGTTTCATCCCCTTAGGGGGTGATTTTTTTAAACCCTCTCTTAGGGCTCACCTATGTATAAAATCATTCTTTGTAAAGTAATTGCAAAAGTTCAAAAAAATTAAATATTTGATATTTGCCAAAGTTTTTAAACTTAATTACTAACAAAGATCTGCTACGGCATCAATTATGATGGTATGGTAAACCAGGGGTACATTCCTCAGTCGGTAATAAGCCCCACTTGCAAAACTAAGACACGTATTTTAAATTTGGTGTTTATTTGAGCCGATCTGGTTAGATTATAAGTATGACAGCGATGTTAACTATGCAATACCTACTTTAACTTGCATTGTAGAGTATACGTAATTTTAAATACGTATCTTAGTTTCACAAGTGTGTTAGTTAGTTCTTCTTAGTTTCACAATGTTACCAACTGGGGCTCGTATGCCTGGTTTACCTAAACTCAAATTTCAGTACAGTCGCACCGTAAATAGATTTCAGATTCGCTTCAAATGATTTAATCTGGCATTTTGTATAAAAAAAAAAAAACTAAATATCTTACTAAATATCGGGAGAACATTTGGTGTCCTAATTTGTTGCTTATTAATAATAATAATATTCCACAACTATCAGACAACGCCGTCTAGTCCCAAGCTAAGCAGAGCTTGTGTTATGGGTACTAGACAACTGATAAACATACATATTATATATTTCTAAATACATACATATTATAGATAAATTACACCCAGACACAGAACAAATGATCATGCTCATCACACAAACATTTGTCCTGGGTGGGAATCGAACCCACGACATCCGGCATAGCAGTCAGGGTCACTAACAACTAGACCAACATTCCAGTCAAAATTATTAATCCTACTATGGCGTCCTGCAAGGAATACGTCGAGTTGCCAGTAACCCTGTATATAGATTATATATTACGGTTGCTGAAAGCTCCTTGAGACGCGCAGGAAAGACTTGGGCTTGATCCGGACGGTTACCGCGGACAGTCGGACAGCGAGATACCCATTGCTCGCGGCTCGCCGTCCGCAAGCCCACGTTGGACCCGGTAGATGGCTCAGCAATTCGGTTCTCAATTTTTTTTCTGACGAAAAGCCATCTTTTGGGCGGGACGTCAGTCAGAACCGCTAGTCTTAACGTAAAAAAAAAAAAAAGATATAGTCTCCGGGGAAAACCTGAAGCTTAACCCTAAACCACTGTTTTAAAATGATTAATCGTTTATAATAAATTCCTAACACGCTTTGCCAAAAGGCCCATAAATTCTCAGTAGGGTTAAAACCTACAGACCCCGATCGCGAAAACAATAAAAAAAATCCCGTAAATTTAACTAAAATAAGTTGTTACCGTATGCTGCGCACGCGCACGCAGGCCGCGATTTTTTTGCGCCGACGCTTCTAACAGTACTGCGAACTGTTCACTTTAATTTATTACTCTCATGATATCTGGATTAAAGGTTTTACGGTAAATACTGCGTTTTTGTGTTTATAACTTTTTTGTTTTTTTTTTTTCATGAAAAACTTTAGACTTTATTTACACATTGGATGCCAACTACGGATATATCCGTAGGTATATAATTAAAATAAAGGACATACGCTACGGATATATACGTAGGGCATCTTTGCGAGACGAAGAAATGTCGGGGCGAGAAGTAGCTACCAATGATGCGGAATTTACGTAATGATACGTATACGTATTTATCAGTATACTTTGTTCATATAAACTTTAGTTGTATTAGAGGTACGATTCTTTTTTCAAAATTAGGTATTTATTGGTTTCTTTGAGCTTTGTATTTTCTGTAATTTTGCAGTTTTTATAATTCCAAGTCAATCCAAAGATATAAACACTTCAAAGCAAGCCGCTTTAAAGTGACGAGTCAAACGCGAACCTACCAAGAAAAATGAATAAATAAAAAAAGACGTCAATTTCATATGCATGACCTGGGGCCGAAAGGTTCTGGAGTGGCGACCGCGTACCAGAAGACGCAGCGTTCGAAGGCCTCCTACCAGGTGGACCGCTGACCAGTTTATAAAAATCTCCTGTCGAACTGAAAAAGTCTGACACGGCCTCTCGCTCCGCCCAGAGCAGGAGAAGTCATTTGATGATTTTATACCCAAAATGAAAGTGGTAGGTGTAATAGATATACCATTTAGTTCAGTGGTCGTATTAGCGGCTGCCAAGCGTAGTTCGCGTGATCCGGGTTTGATTCCCAGTATAAGCACGCACGTGTATCTACCGCTCTACTGCGTTTTCTCGGAAAGTGCTACAACTCACGTCGCGGTCGCGGGTTCGACCCAGCCAGGCGCATTACTTATTTCATCACCACCACTGCTCTCAAAACGGAGAAAGAAAACATCGTGAGGAAACCGGCATGTCCTAGAGCCAAAAATTCAAAGACATGTGGCATTCACCAATTCGCACTGGGCCCGCGTGGTGGATTACGGCACATTCCCTCTCCTAGAGATGTGGCCTGAGTCCCAGCAGTGGGAACATTAAAAGGCTCTACTGCGTTTTCTCAGAAATTGCTACAACTCAAGGTCGTATTTTAAATGTATGGATAACTTACTTCAGCTACATTAAATTTATAGACTCCTGTATACATCCGTGCCTTAGTATATGGCTGTCAAACATGGATTTACAATAATGAGATAAAAAAAACGAAATTCAATTATGCCAACGTGCCAAGGAAAGAATCATTTTAAATAATATTAAAAAATTCAACAGTATGAAAAAAATTTATAGATGAATAAATGAAACATTCACAATGATTTAAATGGAGATGGGCAGGCCATGTAATCTATACATACATATATATAATTAGCGGCCCGTCCCGGCTTCGCACGGGCAATAAATATAGCCTATGTTACTCAGGGTGAATGTAGCTTTCCAATGGTGAAAGAATTTTTGAAATCGGCACAATAGTTTTTGAGTTTATTCATTACAAACATACACACAAAAATACAAATTTTCCCTCTTTATAATATTAGTGTAGATAGAAGAAACTGACTGACTGACTGACTGACTGACTGACTGAACGCACAGCCGACACTACTGGAACTAGAACTAGCTTGAAATTATGCACAAAATGAAACGTGGTCGCTTACAATGGATCTAATCAGAAGGTTTATGAGGCTGCTTTTCCACTCGCCTATCGTAAACATCGAGCATGGTTTAAAAGCTTCTTTCTTCATCTAACGCAATCTATGGTTGACGAAACGACAACGCGAAAAAAGAGTGATAATACCTATATATATTTTTTTTTTTATGGTAGGAAAAAATCATGCAATGACATCCCCCGCTCTTGGGCGGAGCGGGAGATAGTGTCAGACTCTTACTGACTAAAAGACCCACCCCGTTCCTTCTAGCCTTCATACCGGGGCTCGAGCGCCCTTTCGGATAACCCTGGCCCCAGTAGGCTTCGACCCAGCTGGGTCCCTGCTGTTGCTGACAACTCCTTGAGGCGCGCGGGAACAGTGCGCGCCGTCGACGACTTGGGCTTGGTCCGGACAGTTACCGGACGACCGGACAGCGAGCTACCCATTGCTCACTGTCCGCAAGCCCGCGTGGCCGGAAATCGGGATCAGAATCCCGGCGGCGGTGGCGGCGGCGATAACGCCGTTGCCTGATGCGTTCGGCCTCCTCCTTTGCGAGGAGTGATAATACCTGAAAACTCTGTTGGCATTCAGTAATTCCGTGATTTACTCGAATATTTTACAAAACTTGATCCAGGAAATACGTGTTTTTTTTAAACACTTGAAAGTTTTTGAAAAACATTGTCATTATTTAGAATCTTGATAAAATTTACTAGGCTTGTATACTTGTACTTTGTATATGTTGTACTTATTTGACTTTTTTATTTTTTGAGTAAATTATGAAGTGTCAAAGTTCATGCAAAATAGCAGATTTTCAGAGGTCTTTACTGGATTAGTTTTACACAAATTTATAAATTGATTTCCATAGAAGCCTAGATAATATCCACAAGATACTGTGTTTCCAAAATATCTGATGAAAAATGTGTAATAACATCATAGTCGCGTAAGAGCGGTTGTATGAAAAACAGTGAAATTGTATGTCGAGATGCATCCCCTTAAAGTCACTCGACGGGTAATGGAAAGGGATATGCTCGGAGTTTCCTTGCGTGATCGCATCAGGAATGAAGATATCCGCAGGAGAACCAAGGTTACCGACTTAGCCAGAAGAATCGCCAGACTTAAGTGGCAGTTGGCAAGGCATATTGCTCGCAGAACAAGTCGATGAGACCGAAGAGTTCTGGAGTGGCGAGCGCGTACTGGAAGACGCAGTCTTGGATGGCCTCTCAAGAGGTTGACCGATGACCTGGTGAGAGTCGCGTTCCGCATGACGCAGGTCCTCACCGGACATAGCACGTTTGGGAGGTACCTGTTCCGGATTCGAGCGGAAGAGACGCCCGGGTGTCGCCACTGTGTGGAACGCCCGGAGGAGACGGTGGAGCACACAGTCAAGGTATACCCTGCTTGAGCGGAGCAAAGCCGTGCCCTTGTGGGGACGATCGGCGGCGGAGACCTCTTGCGCCGGGCCTTGGTTGAGGCCATGGTCCGGAGCGAGGAGGAGTGGCAGGCGGTCGCCGACTTCTGCGAAGCAGTAATGCTCGCAAAGGAGGAGGCAGACCGCATCAGGCAACGGCGATTCTGATCCCGATTTCCGGCCACCGTAGGCGCGGGCTTGCGGACAGTAAGCAATGGGTAGCTCGCTGTCCGGCCGCCCGGTTACGATGGATGCAAGATGCAAAGGACCGTTCGTTGTGGCGACACTTGGGGGAGCCCTATGTCCAACAGTGGACGTCTTTCAATTAAAATGATGATGATGATGACGGAACAAATATTTCTACAGCCTACAGATAGGTATTCCGGGTCTGGGTGTCTTGTGTGTGTGAGTTTACATGTGTGTGAACGCTCCTACGATGTATGCTATTAGCACTAGTGTGTTTTTTTTGTTATTGATATAAACTAGTGACCTGTCTTGTACTTACTCCCGATTTCTGATTTAAGCATTTGAAGTTGAGTATTTCTCAAATTCTCTGTCTCTCTGTCAGTCTTAAAACCTGTCAAAAGGCTTTTCAAGGGTATGCAACTCGACATACATTTTCCTGTTTTTAACCGACTTCGAAAAGGAGGAGGTTCTATGTTCGGCTGAATGTATGTTTTTTTTTTATGAATGTTCACCGATATCTCGGTCAATTGTAGACCGATTTTGAAAATTATTTTTTTTCTTTGAAAGTTTATGTTTCCAAGTTGGTCCCATTGAAATATTGTCATGATCTGATCATGAACTTCGAATGGTTGCTTTGTTTATACGTGTAGTCGATGACTGACTGTCAGAAAAGGGGGGGGGGGGATGTATAGAACTGATCTGATGATGAAGCCAGAAGGAAAAAAAAAAATGTAATCTAACGATACGTTATGAGATGCACTGTGGCTATAAGTTATTTAAGTTTGTCTGAAGGGTACTTTTTACTGGCCATAACTAAAAAGTGTAAAATAAAAAACTTTTTACAAAAAATAATAATAAATGACTTCAATGTTAAAAACGTCGGTGTTAAATAACGAAGAGACAAAATTATAGAAACACGACTTCCGAAATTAAAGTTACTCGTATTTTGTACTTTTCAGTTTTTATTCATTGAAGTCGGTTGTATTTTTTTTCTAAAAAGTTTTTTATTCACGTTGCCTTTTTGTCTAACGTCGCGTTAGATTGCGAAGAATCTTCTTATAGCTTTTAAACCAAGCTCGATGTTGACTATAGGCGAGTGGGAAAGCAGTCTCTTAGGTAGGGTTTGAGACGTTCTCAACTCAAAATACTCAATTCAGAAACCCGCCCTTAGTATCGGTGGTGTCCAACTTGTGACCTTTATAAATGTTTTTGGGATAAAATATTACATAGTGTCAAAACTATTGGAATCCAATCAGTTACTCATTCTGAACAAACTCTATTCAGGTTTCAGTGCTTGACTGCGATCCCACCTGATGGTAAGCAGTGATGCAACCTTTGATGGTGAGGCGCACTAGTTTATTAAGAGCCTATTCACTCTTGCCTTGACACCTAAATTATAATTGGACGGGAAATTCTGAAAAAAATGTACCGACATTCATTAAAGTCGATACAGAAAGGCTTAGACTGTCCGGACCAAGCTCAAGTCGTCGACGGCGCGCACTGTTCCCGCGCGCCTCAAGGAGTTGTCAGCAACAGCAGGGACCCAGCCGGGTCGAAGCCTACTGGGGCCAGGGTTATCCGAAAGGGCGTTCGAGCCCCGGTATGAAGGCTTGAAGGAACGGGATGGGTTTTTTAGTCAGTAAGAGTCTTACAATATCTCCCGCTCCGCCCAAGAGCGGGGGATGTCATTGTATGATTTTTACCCACCATAAAAAAAGGGGTTATCCGAAAGGGAGCTCGAGCCCCGGTATGAAGGCTAGAAGGAACGGGGTGGATCTTTTAGTCAGTAAGAGTCTGACACTATCTCCCGCTCCGCCCAAGAGCGGGGGTTGTCATTGGATGATTTTTCCCATCGAAAAAAAAGGCTTAGTCAGAAACACGTAAAAATACCGTTATAAGTCCTAAAAAAAGGACCTTGATGACCCAAAAATATAACATGGGATTTATTGATAAAAAAATACCATAGCTACGTGCAGGATTCTATAGAATGTGATGTCTATAGTCAATGGTTCTTGCTTGACCGTTTGGCGTCGTTTTTTGTAAGCACATTGTGATTTCATGTCACATATGTTTGATACTGCCAAAGCCAAGATCAACTAAGTAGGGTTTGCAAAAAAAAACGATGTTTGATTTATTTTTTGTTTCATATTTAATGTGGTGGGTTTTTTTGTTTTTTGTTTTCCTTTCGCTGTCCCACTGCTGGGCAATTGCCTCCCCCAAGTACTTCTAAAAATTCTTTTCTCGCGTCGTCTCGAACCATGAACCAACCATGTGGTGGGATAATTGGGAAAAATGGGTTAGGTGGATGGGTAAAAAAGGGAGCAAATCACGTCGTGGTCACCAGTTTGAAGGTAAGTGGAACAGAGAGTAAAGTCCTACAAACCTGCGTTGAAAAGGAAGGATCCTCCGACCAGACAGGTGTTATGTCTGGTGGGCAACTGCCCGATAGAAGATTTCAGGTTGTTCTATTTTTTAGATTTTATTTTTAGATTAGTTCTTATGTGACAGTATAGAGTTCGCTACGCTGTTTTTTCTCTCCCACATACAATGGTTGGAGCCTACTTGGCCTTTCATATCAGTTCCCGCTGACGGTGGAAAATTATCCAATGACTTCTCCCGCTCTTGGGTAGAGCGCAATGGCGCGTCAGATTTTTTTCATAAAAACATTGAAATCATCAATACAACCCTCTCAGACACTTGACGTGTGACTCGTGAGGGTCGCACCGAACCCATCCTAATACAATAAATATAATAAAGTTACTAGTGCAGAAAAACACGCGCTCTTTTCCGCACTAGTGCAAAAATAGTAAATTGTGTGCCTAAAAACTGTAGTGATAAGACTGGATTTTTGTAATTTACTGAAATTATATTTTCAAAGTTTTTCTGCTGACTCTACAGAATGATTGCGAATTCCTCAGCTAAGGTACACTTCAGACGTTTATAAAAGACGTTCACATCACCTGCATTGTCTATAGAGGCGTGTTCTCGGGACCATCCGGGTGTCTGCACTAGTACATTGAACTAGGACTACTTAGCAAGTGACAATAGTGTTTTTCATAAGTGCCTGTGCGAAAAAGTATTATTTTTTTTTTCTGAAAATAAAAAAAGTAAGTAGGTAAAAGTACTTAAGATTTTTTGTGCGATTTTTCTTTTTGGATTTTTTTGTGAGTTCAATGGTGTTAATGCTCGCTGACCCCCCGGGGGTCTTGTTAGCGTCGGTATATTATGTTATGTCTTATTAGTCTTGGTTTTACATTTTTACGTTTTTGATATTGATGGTTATCGAAATGATATAATGACTTAACTTATTTGTGTACATGTAACTTATTGGATTGTATTTAAAAAAAAAAAAACCTTGCTCCACAGTCAGAATAACGCCTGTATCGTCCCTGCGTTCACATACCTGTAAACTCACATACCCCGCAGATAGACATCCCCCGCTCTTGGGCGGAGCAGGAGATAGCGTCAGACTTTTACTGACTAAAAACCCACTGCTGTCCCTTCGTTGCCTATACGTATGGCATTCAGATAGTAGTTCCTGGCCTGAGTGTCTTGCGCCAGACTCGAATAATAAAAAAAAGGAACCGAACAAACGACACGAGCCGGGAGGCTAATCGATCAACCAATGAGCCAACCGTAGCGTCAAAATGTAAAATTTTATGCCTCAACCTTTTACTATGCACCTTTTTAATATGGATTAATTGGCCCCTCAAAACGAAAGCAAACCGAAACCTGCATGTCCAGAACCAAAAATTCAAAGACATGTGACATCCACCAACCCGCACTGGGCCCGCGTGGTGGATTACGGCCCATTCTCTCTCCTAGAGAGGAGGCTTGAGTCCCAGCAACAACAGTGGGAACTCCTAGAGAGAAGGCCTGAGTCCCAACAGTGGGAAAATTATAAGGCCGATTATCATCATCATCGTCATTTCAGCCGATATACGTCCACTGTTGGACATAGGCCTCCACCAAGCGTCGCCACAACGAACGCTCCCGTGCGTCTCGCATCCATTAGACTCAACCCTAAAGCGGGAGGTTAAGTCACTAAATGATATCCCATCTCCCCAAAAAATTAGACATCAGCGTCCGTAGCCAAGTTACAACCGTTTCGCTTGCGCCGAACGCTTCGAGTTGACCTTGCCGCCAATTCTTTTGTTCTGACCACGTGACTGAGCGTTAAGACGACGTCATTCCCGTACATTTAAAGCTTTCTACAAGCGTTAACTATTGCAGATTAGCAACTTGGCTAGGGGATAGGAATGACTTATATATCGAGAGTGCGTTCACAAACGTGTAAATTGACATACAAAACACTCAGACCCTTAACACCTATCTGTAAGCCATTTGTTCCGTATGAGAAACGAACCTGCGACCCGTAGCGCGACAGTCAATCTCTCAACCACTGCGCCAACCATGTCTAATTTTATTATGAGACTTTTCTATTGCAAGTGCCCACCATTATTATTTTACAGAGCGACATTTTTTCAGTTAAACAGTCCTTGTCTATCAACTTTGTTTTAATTCCCATGTATTTAATGGTCATCAGTTTCACATAAACTTCACAATAACTGTTTAATATTTTATTTAAATGCAGTCTTCAATCATTCATCTTGGAAGCATTAAGAAGACAAGTCATCAGGTCATTGACACAAAATACATAGGTACAGAAGTCAATCTCATGTATGTACTTTTATTTTTATTTTGGTAGTTAAAAATAGGGTAATTTCCAGAGTCAAAATAATTACATTTTATTTAGTGCGCATTTTAGATCATAAAAAAATATTGGACACGTATTTTTTCTTTTTTCGATTAAACAAAAAATAACAAAGATATAGCCCATTAAAGTTACGTGAGACGTCACCCCGTGCGAAAAAATGCAGCACGGCGCGGCGTGACGTTACACGTAACTCTAAGGGCCAAGCGCCCAAAAGTGCCATAAAACAGTGATTTTCTGAGGCTTACTCCTCCGTAACGGCTAGGTCAAATGGTTGGAAAAAAATATATATTTATTATAGATTCATGAACAATAATGTCAACATTTGATTTCTTCGTGCAATTAATACTTTTGTCAAAAAAAAAAATTTTGCAATTTCGCAACTTTTCGCAACTTTTCCCTACTCCTTCGAAACGGCGTGGACCTTTAGATACATTTTTACACATAAAAATTGGTGGTTAAATATTCTTCAAAGTGAACATTGCATATGTAAATCAATCAATATCTCGCAGAGAAAATGGATTTAAAGCGCTTTCCGGGCGCTGCTGGCCGCAAATAAATGCACAGATTTGCGTACTGCCGCCTAGGCGAGTGCGAGAGTTGCGTTCACATAATTTCGGTCAGATGGTTCAAGGGACTATACGCCTTAATGGGCTATATCTTTGTCATTTTTGGTTTAAGTTACAAATAAAAAAATACGTGTCCCTTATTTTTGAATAATCTAAAAGACGGACTAATTACATTTTTTACGGCAACTAGTCTGTTATCCAAATGATATCCTCCGCTTTTGGGCGGAGCGGGAGATAGTGTCAGACTCTTACTGACTAAAAAACCCACCCCGTCCCTTCGTTGCCTTTCATACCGAGGCCGAGCCTCCCTTTCGGAACTAGACCCTGGCCTAGTAGGCTTCGACCCTGCTGGGCCTGTACAGTTACTGACAACTCCTCGAGGCTTGCGCGCCGTCGACGACTTGGGCTCGTTCCGGATGGTTACCGGACGGTCGGACAGCGAGCTACCCATTGCTCGCCGTCCGCAAGAGGCAGGGTTATAAACTTGATTTGTACAGGTTTAACAACAACTGTTCTATGTAACTCCAACTCCACTTGTTGGAAGTTATATTTTCGAACCGTTTGGGGTTGAAACTCTCGGATCGTGGGGTCCGAGTGCTCACAAGTTGTTTTAAGATCTTTGGAGGTATGCGGAACAGAGAGTAGTAAACGTCTAGTTGACACTTCGCGTGACCCAAGCGCTGGCTTTTACCTCGGACAAAGGATAAGCATTGCCATACAGCGTGCCGCCAGCCTTTTGGGCACATTACCAGTCGACAGCGATGTGGAAGAGTTTTTTGACGCCATATATTAGTTTGATTTTAGTTAGTTGTAATTAGCGTAGGGTTTTATTATTATTATTTTTTTAATTTAATGTAGTTATAGTTTTTAGTTGTTTATGTAATAAGTTAAATTGATTTAAATAAAATAAAGTAATTTTCGAGAGAAGAATGTGTATAAAATTTCAAGAAGCATTATTACTAGATCAGTTACTTTTTATTTTATTGTTGTTTATCCTGTGCAAGTCACAAATGATTTTATTTTTTTCGTCTTCATTTTTTAAAGTTAAATTTTCTTTTTCAGCAGAACTAATATGGCGTCGGTGAGGGTTAGACATCTGCTGATACTACTACTGATAACATTAGTGAAGTCTGAACGAGTCAGGAGGCCAGAACCTGCTGATAGTGCCGTTCTTAATGTTTCAAGGGTATGTAGACATCCAGTCTGGACCAAGGTTACCGACATAACTTGAAGAAAAGTCTAACTAAAGTGGCAGTGGGTAGTGTACATTGCTCGCAGAACAGATGGTCGATGGGGCCGACAGAAACTGCCCCCCTAGCCAAGCTACAACCGTTACGTTTCGATTTTCTTTCGTCGATCCCCTCGAGTTGGCCACGCCTCCCATTCCTTTGTTATAACCACGTTACCGAGTGTTGAGATAATAATAATAATATTGCTTGCCTTTATTGGCCGGCCGTAGTGAATATGATGAGGAACAGAGCTCCCACCTCTCTCTTGCCTTTATTGGTTGGCTTGAGTGGAGATTCGCAAGAGCAAACGCGCTCAGGAGAAGGATGTATAATCCAGTAAGGTGCTGGTAGGGATCTTGACCGTACTTCCGGGATTGTCCTGATAGCCGTGGTATACCTCTCCACTCCTCAAGCACATCAGGATATGTTGCCCTCTTGTTGCTACGTCATTTCGTGCTAGCGACCGTTTTGGGGGCCCATTTGTTGAGTGTGCAAGTCACCCCTGCCTTTTTATCGATGGAAATTACAAACATTGTTCAGGCAGGGGCATAGTCTTAACATAGTTCCAGGTAACCAGTCCACTTAAGACTCCAAAAACCGTAGCCTTATATTAGTTTTCCACATGGTGCAATAGTTTCCCTACAACCGGGGGTTGTCCTTAGATGCACTAGCATAGCGCATACAGGGATAATCACCGGTTGGCCCATTAAAAGCATCTAAAAGGGCTTCTACGAGTTGGTTTCGGCTCCTCGTATGCCTTCTAAAGGTCCAGGACCTCAGGATCCTGAGATAAAAAAAATTATAAAAAATAATAATATAATAATAATATTCCACAACTATCACACAACGCCGTATAGTCTCAAGCTAAGCAGAGCTTGTGTTATGAGTACCTACTAGACAACTGATAAACATATTTATATATTTCTAAATACATAATAATTATAGATAAATTACACCCAGACACAGAACGAATGATCGTGCTCATCACACAAACATTTGTCCTGGGTGGGAATCGAACCCACGACCTCCGGCATAGCAGTCAGGGTCACTAACCACTAGACCAACAAGCCTGTCAAATGTGAGATGTGAGAAAAATGTGAGAAGAAAGGAATCGAAGGCGTGGCGATCGAAGAAAGTGGGTCGAAACAAAACGGTTGAAACTTGGCTAGGGGGGGCTGGCGTGTTGACCGCATATCGGAAGACGCAACATTAGAAGGCATCAGGTGGATCGATGTCCTGCTGAGGGTCGCGGGAATCTGATGGATGCGAGACGTACAGGACCGGTCGTTGTGGCGACGCTTGGGGGAGGCCTATGTCCAACAGTGGACGTCTTTCGGCTGAAATGATGATGTATATGTCGTGGCTAGATCTTAGAAATTCATCACTTCATGATATGGCCAAGTAATACTGGCCAGATCGTTTTAAACGTTAAGGCGTATAGTCCCTTGAACCATCTGACCGAAATTATGTGAACGCAACTCTTGCACTCGCCTAGGCGGCAGTACGCAAATCTGTGCATTTATTTGCGGCCAGCAGCGCCCGGAAAGCGTTTTAAATCCATTTTCTTTGCGAGATATTGATTGATTATGGTTCACTTTGAAGAATATTTAACAGCCAATTATTATGTGTAAAAATGTTTCTAAAGGTCCAAGCCGTTTCGAAGCAGTAGGGAAAAGTTGCGAAAAGTTGCGAAAAGTTGCGAAATTGCTAAATTTTTTTTTTGACAAAAGTATTAATTGCACGAAAAAATCAAATGTTGATATTATTGTTCATGAATCTATAATAAACATATTTTTTTTTCAAACCAATTGACCTAGCCGTTACAGAGGAGTAGGCCTCAGAAAATCACTGTTTTATGGCACTTTTCGGGCGCTTGGCCCTTAAAGTGTGATGTTATTTGAATCCTCGTTTGGCCTACTTTCTTTAGACCTTTAAGGGCGCGGGCCCACCGCGGTGCACGGAGAGGCTACGCACGTGTATGAAGCTTCGCATTGTAAGAAAATGTATGTGGTTGTGTCCACTGCAACCCACGAAGAGGCTACGCATGAATTGACGTCATTGATACATGCGTGGCTTGCTCGAATAGGCGGTTACATAGCTCAACGCTGTCGACGTGGGTTTACGTTTCCACTGGAGTACACGAATATGACCCAAGATTATGTACAACTCGCTTATCGCAGCGCAGTTTTCAGTCATACACCTCCCGCAGTGCAGCCCGTGTCCGTGGATTGCAGTGGCACGTGCGTAGCCTCTCCGTGCGCCGTGCCTCGCTATACATAGTCGTGGGTCATATTCGTGTACTCCAGTGGAAACGTAAACCCACGTTGTCAAACAAATTAATACACGCAGATAAAATGCGCCGCGTGCCCGTGCACAGCATGCGCCGCGGTGGGCCCGCGCCTTTATTATCATTTAGATCCTACATCAATGTTAAGGCCAAAAGAGGATTGAAATGTCATCAAACTTTAACGTTTTTAAATGATCTGGCCAATTTAACTTGGCCATATCATACACTCTAGCTTGTTTTCCGACTTTCTGGTAAGCACCAAACTCGTGTCGACCTCGCATTGTGTGCCCTACACGCCTCAAGGATATGTCGGCAAAATACAAAATACAGGATAATAAAAACATTATTGTTGAATAATTTGTTTTTTCAGGATGCTACAAATCAAACAACAGCAGACTCATTGAATCTACCAGCGAACGCCTCATCCATTCGAGAAAATATCACCGATACATTCAGGTTAGTAATATATATTTGTATCTATATACCATATCTACAATTAGGTAAATTTTGGGGTTTTCGGTACCTAAAAAACAAAAAACGGAACCCATCGATATACACCGCTAAATTTTGATCCAGTACATGAAACACTATCGATTTGTAGAGATAAAATTAAAAAATTAAGTACCTCTTTTTCAAAACTCGTATTAATTTACGCATGTACGAAATTAATTTCTTTAAGAAAACGTCAACTAAGCGAGTGCATTGATCTGTAGATAGTTTGTACGCAACGCCGACTACTACCTTGGGGTCATTGAACTCGCTCAGCTGACTTATTCTTAAAGAAATTAATTTCGTACATACGTAAATTAATACGAGTTTGCTAGTACTTTACTTTACTTTATTAGTACTTTATTTTTTAATTTTTTCTTTACAAATCGATAGTGTTTCATGTACCGGATCGACCCTCCACGGGATTAAACGATCAAAATTTAACGGTGTATATGTACTCTAGAATATAAGTCATTGACGGAACCGTCTATCTGTCTATCAAGACCCTTTATCTCAGGAACGTATGCAGGTAACGAATTGAAATAAAACCATATACTCAGGTCTGCGGTCCCTTTCAGCTACGAAAAAATCAAACTAATGAGTTAACGAAAAAAAAAGATACGGTCGTTTATGTTTCAAAAAATATTTCGACGTTCTCAAGGGAATCAAAGGGTCCAGTTGACCCAAAATCCTGAAATACAGTAAGCAAGGTCTATAAGAATAAATCTGAAAAATGTAAAATTGTTGTTACGTCACAAAAAAAAAATGCGAATTGGTAAAAACTTCGTAACTCAATTCGGGAATTGAACTGCTTTCATAGGCAAGTTGTACGGAACCCTCAGTGCGCGAGTCCGACTCGCACTTTCCAGGTTTTTAATACTAAGATTTCTAATTTTATTTTATTTTCTCACAGCTGTGAAAACCGCACGTACGGTTACTACGCTGATGTAGACAACGACTGCCAAGTGTTCCACGTCTGCTTACCTTCACAAACACCATCAGGTCGTAATGTTACCTACCGCTGGAGCTTCATCTGCCCCAAGGAGACTGTCTTCAATCAGGTATGATTAATTTACTAGTTAATTTGGTGATTGATTCAAAAGTTAATGTGGTGATTGATTCCGAAGTTAATGTGCTGATTGATCCAAATGGTAATCGGTTAATTGATTCTAGAAATCTATTTTTTTTTGCATAATTTGCGTTTCACGAAGTCTCAAATATTAAATGAGAATGTTAGATTATTTATAATAATGACTGGCCTGTTGGTCTATTGGTTAGTTGCCTTGAGTGCTATTTCGAGTCCGATTCTGTCCCAAGACAAATATCTGTAAAAAGCATGTATATCAGTTATCTAGTACTCATAGCACAAGCTCTGCTTAGTTTGAGATTAGATGTGTCTTGTGTGATAGTTGTGAAATTTTATTATTAAATATCTACCAAAAATTCTGTTGGCATTTTTGGCTGCTATGCATTCATATATTCCATTTCCTTTACATTCATATCTTCATAAATGTTAAACCAAATGAATGGTTAAATTTCAGGCTGTCCTAACGTGCACAAGAGAAGCAGATTCCATCGACTGCCAAGATTCACCCGAATTCTATCACTTAAACATGGAAATGGGTAAAGAACCAAATAAAACTGAAGAGGTAAAAGATAAAAAAGATAACCGAAAAACACAGAAAAGAAAGCAGGATAAGAGAAAAGAAAATATTATAATGGCGAACGAAGTAAATGATATTATGAACGATGAATTTAGAGGACATTTAGAACCCATAGAGATGCTAACACGAGGAGAAAACGATCCAGTTCTGATTGAATCAGTCATAGAGAGCGTGGGTCCTGATGATATAGAAGATTTGGAACAAGAAGAGAAAGATGAAGAAGTGATGGACAGAATAGTTATGGAGAGGAATATGAGGAATGAGAGGCAAATGAAACGTGGTTTGTTTAGGTTTAAGGGAGATGTTTAGCGATTGATTCAGTAGATTTAATGATTGATTCAATGAATTAATGGATTGAGTTAATGAATTTAATGATTGTTTCGATGAATTTAATGATTGTTTCGATGAATTTAATGATTGATTCAATGAATTTAATATTGTTTCGATGAATTTAATGATTGATTCAATGAATTTAATGATTGATTTATGTCCTAAAATTGTGTTTTTATTTCAATTGAATTTTGGCCTGTCGATAGCTTTATAAAAGCCTTATTTTATGTTTAATAGCTTTTTTGAGGTTTTATTCATGAAAATATTTGAAAAGGTGTTAAAAAACATATAGATAGACCAAAAATCGACGAAATTTTTAAACGACGATGCGTTTGCCTTATTTTTAAGTTTCGCAGTGGCCAACCAAGTGTATTCTAAGTTAGCTATTAAGTTATTGTAAATAGAGATTTGAAAACTATAAATATATGGAAATGATCATTTATTATTCTGGTGTTTTTATTATTTACTGTTTTTCCCCAAGGCTAGGCTCACGTTATCTATAATTGTGTACCTGAGTCATTTTTTTCTTGTCAGCTACCGTAGGAGCCCAGCAATGTCGAAGCCTACTGGAGCCATGAGTGATGCATAAGAGATTCCCGGGGCCCTGGCATAATGGCAAAGCAGAAACAGGAGTGGGTTTTTAGTCAGTAAAAGTCTGACACTATCTCCCGCTCCGCCTAAGAGCGGGGGATGTCATTAGATGATTTTCCCACCAAAAAAAAAGCTATAAATATAGTAATATAATCCGCTTAAGGTCTAGGGCACGCTAAAGAAATATATAATTATACATATATACTAGCTGACCCGGCAAACGTTGTTTTGCCATATAAATAATTTTTAAGAGAAAAATGTTAAGGGTGGACAACCCTTATCACTAAAGGGTATGAAAAATAGATGTTGGCTGATTCTCAGACCTACTCAATATGCTCACAAAATTTCATGAGAATCGGTCAAGCCGTTTCGGAGGAGTACGGGAACGAACATTGTGACACGAGAATTTTATATATAAGAAGATATATGGACCTCACACCCAAAGAGGCCTCGTGCAAAGCCTCTAAAGACGAAGGTTTTATTTTATAATTTACTAGCATTTACCCGCAGCTTCGCCCGCGTACCTACATAACATATAGCCTATGTCACTCAAGAATTAAGAAGCTTTCTATCGGTGAAAGAATTTTAGCAATCGGACCAGTACTTCCAGAGATTACCTCCTACAAACAAAAAAATAAAATCTAACTTTACCTCTTTATTATATTAGTGTAAATAGGTTCGCGCTTAACCGCTATTTCACCCGATGGTAAGCGACGATGTGGTCAAACACTGGATATGGGTAGCTCGCTGTCCGACTGTCCGGTAACTGTCCGGACCGAGCCCAAGTCGTCGACGGCGCGCACTGTTCCCGCGCGCCTCAAGGAGCTGTCAGCAACAGTAGGGGCCCATCCGGTTCGAAGCCTACTGGGGCCAGGGTTATCCGAAAAATAGCTCAAGCCCCGGTACGAAGGCAACGAAGGAACAGGAGTGGGTTTTGTTGTCAGTAAGAGTCTGACACTATCTTCCACTTGTAGATCTTCCTACCACGAAAAAAAAAAACAGTCGCTGTGTCGTTTTCGGATTTATAAAAGAAAAAGGCCTCGCTGATGCGCTTTCACCCACGTTTGAATTAGTCCACACTACGCCACTGTTTTTAAAAACGCAGGCAACTTCGAAATCTACTACACCTATAACGCTATCAACAATATGATGTTTTTGGGTAAGAAAATGTGCAAATAACTGTGTTTTAGAGGATGCACTTTGGAAAGTATGCGCAGGAATTACATGACTTGATTCCACCATCTCGCTTCTACCATCGGACAAGCCGACGAACGGCGATTATCCACTCTTATGTTGTTGAAACCTCTACGGTCCGGACCAAGTGTTTCGCCTCGTCAACCACGTACATCGAGGAACTGGAACAATTTGCCTGCTGCGGTCTTCTCGTCCGATTATAATTTAGGTGTCTTTAAGGCAAGAGTGAATAGGCTCTTAATGAACTAGTGCGCCTCACCATCAACGATTGCATCACTGCTTACCATCAGGTGGGAGAGCAGTCAAGCACTAGTTTCTCCTACTCTCATCTGTTTGAGAAGCGCATGGAACACAACGTGTCGTCGACCTAGGACTGAGGCTCTACCACGACCTCTCAACGCGATCCATATTACGATCTAACCTGAACTGTGACAGAGGTGGAGCTATATAGGGAGTATAGCTCGATCTCTCTATCTCGCTCGCTCTTGACACGTCATCGTAAGGCCCCTGAGGCCCTACAACGAGACCTTAAGGCTTATAGCCCCTTGAACCATCTTTTTTTTTTTTTTTTTTTTTTTTATTATGGGAAAAAATCATGCATTGACATCCCCTGCCCTTGGGTGGAGCGGGAGATAGTGTCAGACTCTTACTGACTAAAAGACCCACCCCGTTCCTTCTAGCCTTCATACCGGGGCTCGAGCGCCCTTTCGGATAACCCTGGCCCCAGTAGGCTTCGACCCGGCTGGGTCCCTGCTGTTGCTGACAACTCCTTGAGGCGCGCGGGAACAGTGCGCGCCATCGACGCCTTGGGCTTGGTCCGGATAGTTACCGGACGGCCGGACAGCGAGCTACCCATTGCTCACTGTCCGCAAGCTCGCGCCTACGGTGGCCGGAAATCGGGATCAGAATCCCGGCGGCGGCGGCGGCGGCGATAACGCCGTTGCCTGATGCGTTCGGCCTCCTCCTTTGCGAGCATTACTGCTTCGCAGAAGTCGGCGACCGCCTGCCACTCCTCCTCGCTCCGGACCATGGCCTCAACCAAGGCCCGGCGCGAGAGGTCTCCGCCGCCGATCGCCCCCACGAGGGCACGGCGATGCTCCGCCCAAGCAGGGCACACCTCGACTGTGTGCTCCGTGTCCTCCGGGCATTCCGCACAGTGGCGACACCCGGGCGTCACTTCCGCACGAATCCGGTGCAGGAAACTCCCGAACGAACCATGTCCGGTAAGGACCTGCGTCATGCGGAAGGTAAGGACGCCGTGAGGTCTTTCCAGCCACGCCTCAAAGAGGGGACTTACCGCCACGATTGTGGCGTGCCCAGTCCCTTGAACCATCTGGCCGAAATTAAATGGTCACTACTCTTGTACCCGTCTAGGCGACAGTACGACTATCTGTGCATTTGTTTGCGGCCAGCTGCGCCCGGACAGAGCCCCGCTGACTTTAAAAAGCCCCACTGACCATTTTCTTTGCGAAATATTGATTGATTTACATATGCAATGTTCACTTTGAAGAATATTTAACTACCAATTTTTATGTGTAAAAACGTTTCTAAAGATCTAAGCCGTTTCGAAGGAGTTGGGAAAAGTTACGAATGTGATGTTGTTGTATGTAATATTTTTTTTAGACAAAAGTATTCATCGCATGAAAAAATTAAATGTTGTTCTTGAATCTATAATAAACGTATATTTTTTTCAAACCTATTAACCTGGCCGTTACCGAGGAGTATGCTCCAGAAAGTCACTGTTTTAAGGCACATTTCGGGCGCTATCTCATGTTTCCAGGAACTCTAACGGCTAAAGAAGACTTATGCCGCCGTGATCCTGATTTCCGGCCACCATAGCCGAGGGCTTGCGGACGGCGAGCAATGGGTAGATAATCGTCCGACCGGCCGGTAACCGTCTGGACCAGATCCAAGTCGTCGACGGCGCGTATTGTTCCACGCGCGTCTCAAGGAGATATCACCAAACCGTAGGGGCCCAACAGGGTCGAAACCTGCTGTGGCCTTGGGTTTGCTTCTGAAAGGAAAACCCGGATGATATATGGTTAGGCCTAGAATGTTGCTGACCAGCTGTAACAATTTTCATTATCATGAGCAGTATCAATGCCATAAGTGACCATGAAATCAAGAGTAACCACGGACTTGCTTGTCGGTTCTTCTCCATAGGACACGATCATTTGTAACCGTGCACTAGCTTTTGACCTTTTATAAGTGCCCATGTAGGCCTATGTGAAATAAAAATGTTAGAATGTTGAGTGAAAAGCACTAAAACAGTCGATAATGAAAATTCACCTATTGCATATAAGTAAGAATATACCTCGCAAAGATTCAGTCACAGTAAACTGCGATATCACACACACACAACACAATCAAGAAAACAATCAAAGATTAGAATTTACAGTAATTGAATTTGCGTAGCATTCCAATTAAAATCTTGTAATTGGTAGTTCACATTCCGTAGAAAACCCAAGTTTCTAACGATTGGTAACCGAAACAAAATGAAACGAAGATCTAAGTAATAAATTCGAATGATTTAAAAACTAACATGGCCACGCAACTATTGGAAAAAACTAATTATTCTTATCATCTACCCAATTAACATTTCCATGCTTGATTTCAATAAAATAGCTGCCTTTATAATCTTGAATTAGTATCCACATGAAATTACTTAGATAAAAAACAACTGAAAAATGTTATAAAAAATGCTGGTGTTATTTTTAATTTTATTCACGACAGTTCTGGCTGACAGTGAAGAAGATAAATATGTTGATTTATTACCAGATGAAGAAAAACAGCAGTTTCTAGAGAAAGTAGCGCGAAGAATACTTAAAGATGTTGAGAGCCAAGAAGATGTAAAAGACGCTCAGAGTGGAGAAGTGAATGATGAACAGTTAAAAAAACATACTGAATATGTCAAATCTGTTCTAAAAGAAGAACAAGAAAACATCAGAAGAAGTAAAGGCGAAGGTAAACAAAAAGAAGAGAAACCAGTTTCTGAAGAGAAAGATCTTGGTGTTAAACCTTTGGCGTCTTTAAAAGTGTCTTTATTTAATGAACGACAAGATTTAACTCTACGGAAAGAAAGAGGAGACGGTGCTACTAACAAAGACTCTAATAATATAACAATTAAATTCATAACAGATAGTGTACCGATTATAAAAAGATCGGTGCAAGATGATAATGCCAACAGAAGTAACGGAAGCGAAGAAACTACTTCTGAAACATTAAATAGAGTATCACAAACAAATGTTACATCTGAAAACATTAACAAAGTACAAACTGGAAACGAAAAATCAGAAAATGTTAATTCTGTTGCAAAAACCTTATCTAAGACGGGTTCAGAGGCAGTTGAATCTACGAATGTAGGAGATGTAGAAAATGGAGTTAAACTAGTGGAAGGACACAAAAGCGATTTGAATAACAGTGATGCACGAATTGTGTCAGTTAAAGGTATTCACGAAGAATCACGCAGATCAAACAATGAAGACAGCATACTAGCAGGAAATTTGACAGAAAGTACTACAGTTTCTGCGATGGAAATCGTAAATCCTACGGAAATTAGGTTAGATGAGTACAATAATGTCTCGAACGCTAATGAAGAGTTCACTACTGTAACTTATCCTTTTGAGGTTAGTTCTGCAAAAGATAACGACACAGTGGCTACAAGCACAGAGAGTCCTGTACTTGAAAGTACGACAGAAATGGCGACAAATAACAACACCAAAAATGAAGCTGAAATTACAAAGAGTGTTCGAACAAGCACTTCAGACGATCAAGCAACTGAAACATCCATCCCAGAAACCACGGCATCAGTGCTAAAAATGATAAAAAATGTTCCAGAAACCACAGTTGACACAAAAAATGTGAGGACCGAGGCAGCAACAGCACTAACTACTTTCATGACAACTGAACAAACCATTGAAAGTACAGTACCTGATGTCAAGACAAAAGAAAAGCAAATCATCGTAGAAGTATTCCCATCAGCGTCAACTATCTCATCAGTAAAGGAATCTCAAATGTTAAAAGCTAAAAAACCTATAAAAACAGATAAATTAACAAAAGAGGTTACCAGAACGGCTCCACAAATCGAACAATCTGTGGAAGCAACAACGAAAAAAACAATCAATCATAAAATATTTGTGCACAAACCATCAAAACGTATCGTAGGCCCAAAAGCGAAGACACATGATGAAAAAGCTGAACAAGATGATGTACAGAATCAGAACTTTATTGACTTGGAAAAGGTTTATTATAATAATAATGATAACAATAAAGTAAAAGTGGGAAAGGAATATCATGTATTTGAAGTCCGTGAGTAATTAAATTAAATTCAGCTTTATTTTATTCTGGGTGTATACTACACCAGTGTGAGAGGAGATGGCTCAGTAGTAGCCATCCCGACCTGCGTGTAGTAGGTCGTCGGTTCAAACTCAGATAGACGCTTTACTTTGTGTAATTTGTGTCAATGTTATAGCCAGTACCCCTAGCCGAGTTGCTAATCTGCAATAGTTAACGCTTGTAGAAAGCTTCAAATGTACGGGAATGACGTCGCCTCGACGCTCAGTCACGTGGTCAGAACAAAAGAATTGTCGGCAAGGTCAACTCGAAGCGTTCGGCGCAAGCGAAACGGTTGTAACTTGGCTAGGGGGGCTGATCTTTAAATTGTTCACTTAATGATACGGCCAACTAACACTAGCCAGATTGTTTTCACGTTAACGATTGATAATAATAATAAGATACCACAATTGTCACACAACGCCATCTAGTCTCAAGCTAAGCAGAGCTTGTGTTATGAGTACTAGACAACTGATAAACACACTTATATATTACTAAATACATACATACTATAGATAAATTACACCCAGACACAGAACAAATGATCATGCTCATCACACAAATATTTGTCCTGGGTGGGAATCAAACCCACGACCTCCGGCATAGCAGTCAGGGTCACTAACCACTAGACCAACAGGCCTGTCAAATTGATGATTGTATGTCAATCCTCGTTTAGCCATATCACTGATTGATATGACTGATTTAGGATTTCTATTATGATAAAAAAGTCTAAGGAAAGTAGGCCAAACCAGGATGAATATATTTATATTTTTTTCATTGATAAAAACTAATCCTTATACATTAACTTTTAAAACGATCTAGCCACTTTTACTTGGCTATATCATGAAGTGATCAATAAATTTCTAAGATCGGGTCATAACATCAACATCATTGCTTTCAAAAAACTGCAAAAAATAAAAAAAATTATAGAGAAACGGCTGGTTTTCCCAAAAAAAATAAAAAATTGTTGAGGTGGTCTACTTAATTTTTTTCTTAAATTAAATTTTTTAATTCATAAATTCTTGTCTTTTCACAGCCCCTGGCCAATCGCCATTCATCAGAAATAAAGAATCTATGGCCGAACAACCGTATTTCGTTCCCATATACAACTATTCTCCAAACAACGCTTATTATAATCCAAAAAATCGTTTAGGACCCAACCCTGGGGACTCCAGCAGTGAAAATATATTCAATAATGACGACGATTTGAATCAACTTGACAGGACAGAAACTCTGAATGTAAAAATGGAGTACGATTCATCATCAAACATTTTTGACGCCAAAAGAAAAAAGTTTGGCGGTAAACAAAAACTTATCCATACTGTTAACATGCGACCGCTGAAGAATAAAGAACCAAAGGTAATTCTAGGTCAAGTCAATCCTGAAGATTATTTAGATTCAGATTACTATTTTGGAAGAGTTAGAAAATTACTATTAAGAAAAGCTAACGAAGATAAATTCCCTAACTCCGATGAAAATGATCACCCTGCTCACAGTATACAAGAAGGAAGTTTAAAAGACCATGTTAGAGCAGTCAGAAATATACTTTTCCATCAGAAATCTTTTGGATTACTCGAGAAAGACAAATATGAAAGTATTGAACGAGAATTGGGATTGGGAAGTGAACGAAGCGAAGCCAAAGAAGATAAAACCCATTTACGGAAAGGTCCAAAAAAAGGTATGAAAACTAAAAAAGATGGTAAAAAGAAAAATAAAGTTACCAACACTGAAAGCAAAATCGCTATTGACTATTACTTTGGTAGAGAGAACCCAACTGTCGTGACCGATGTAAATCCAGATGGACAAACCAATAACCATTTCCAAAAGATTGGCTATCTAAAAAAAAAGAACGATACTAAGCCGTTATATGTAATGGATGATACATTTAAAGCCAATGTTGAGAAATATATTCAAGAGAACAATCTAAAACCAGCAACACCGCTTTATGATCAGACAACCGTACCTTCAGTTTTAGATAAAAGGAAGGAAATCATTACTTATTTAAGGTTGGAAGAGAGAAAACATAAAACTGAAAAAAAATTAAAAAAAGATATTGAAACCAAGAACTTAGCACCAAGGAAGAAATATAAAGAAACTACTTCTGCAGAAGTGTTAGATTTGAAAGTAAATGTAAGACGAAATGATGTAGTTAAAGTCGGTGTTTATTTGCAAGTTTTAAATAATATGGTAACTCTGGATAATAAAGCTTTGGTACAATATGACTGGTTGGGTACTACGGTAGATATACAGGCGTCTTTGCAAAAATTGTTTGAGCTAACGTAAGTTATGGCTTGAAAGACTTTTAGGGCCGATTTCACCGACTGTGTGTCCCGATTAGCCTATTTGTCAAATAAGAACTGTCATACTCATACAACTCAAAAAAATTAAAATTTTATTGATTATCAGGCTAACCGGAGTCGGTGAAATCGGCACTTAATATTATTTATTTAGAATTACACACACCCTTCTAAGGGACCGGTCTCCGCGAACAAAGGCTTGCTTAGTAGATGAAACTGAACAACCTTCCACAAGTTTTTTTTTTCAGGAAACGAAAATGTAATTACAAACTGTCCAATCTTTATAATCTTAATACACAAACTATGTGGTTTAAAACAGTTGAGAAAACACTGTTTAAATACAAAATGTGAACCCTAAATCCTAAGCTGGGTTAGAGTAGCCAGTAATTTCTTAAATTTAGGAGCCAATTTTGTAAATTATAATATACAACATCTTATTTACAGTTCTCTAGTTGTCAATGAACAAGACGTACATCCAGCTGATATGGAAATTTTAAAATACGTGCTCTTCCTACACAAGCTAGCTACTGAGATTATTGAAGCTAACAATTTTGGCACTGAACTTAGAAATAAGCTAAGTATATCAAGGAATAGGAAGAAAGAGAAGATGACTCAGATGCTGAAGGATAAGGGACTGATTAATAAAGTCTGGCTGTATTTGAGGAAAGAAGTTCCTGAAGTTGATGAGCACGGTGCTTTGAACCAGTTGAATAAATTTTTGATGAATGTTGAAGATGGTTTATATGACGTAAGTATATTACATGTAACAGCTTTAGCTGGAGACTCTTTAGGTCCAGAGTGAATAGTTTCATCGTCATCATTATTAGTCAAAAGGCGTCCACTGTTGGACCTAGGCCTCGTCCAAGTGTCGCTATAACGACCGGCCCTGTGCGTTTTGCATTCATTGGATTCCCGCGATCCTCACCAAGTCATCGGTCTATCTTGTGGAGGCCTTCCTATGCTGCGTCTTCTATTACGTGGTTATCACTTCAGAACTTCACTTCACTTGCACGAGAGTCGATTGAAAAGCGTGCCAAGAAGATCATAGGCACTGATGCTCTTGTGAAGTCAAAACACCAAAGTCTTGAGAATCGACGCCGAGTTGCTGGCCTGTCTGTTTTCTATCGTTTACACTTTGGGGAGTGTGCACTAGGGTTACACAATTTAATTCCGCCAAATCCGTTCCATCATCGGACCACAAGACGTACGGCGTTGCGCCACCGGTACATGGTGGACATCCCACTCATACGTATAAGGCGTTTTGGGAACACATTCATTATATGTACGTACAGCTAAGGAGTGGAATTCCCTGCCAGAGTCTGTGTTTCCTGATAACTATAATCTAGGGGTCTTTAAGTCAAGAGTTAATAGATTGCTTCTAGGCAAGCGTGCTCCATCGTTGGCCACATCATCGCTTACCTTCAGGTGAGATAGTGGTCAAAAGCGAGCCTATCCATTACATAAAAAAAAAACCTTTTTGTTCCCATTGACCATCCGTCCCTACCCACTGCCACTTAAGTTTGGCAATTCTTCGGCCTATATCAGTAACCTTAGTTCTCTTGCGGACATCTTCATTTCTGATGTGACCATGCAAGGAAACTCCAAGCATAGTTCCTTCTAGTAAATAGGTTACTTCTAGGCAAGCTTGCGCTATCGTCGACAACATCATCGCTAACCATCAGGTGAGATAGTGGTCAAACGCGGGCCTATACTAATCATCTCCCTAGCCATTTTCCAATTAACTTGCGGTCGGCTTCCAGCCTAATAGTATGCGGCTGAATATCTATCAGACCTCCACAACCCAAGTTCTGAGCAATACGCGTCACTCCTCGGTCAGACTATCTGGCGTCTGACTACCTGTAACGACTGTCAAAGATCTATGAATGACAACCGCGACTAGCAGCCTTACGTGCATTCTAAGGCGCAGGGTGTCAGTAATGTCCTAAATAAACTTAGAAAAGTACATATGAAATAAAAAAATAACATTGGTCTACTTGCCCGGTTTTGAACCTGTAACCTCATGCATGATAGGCTGGGCCAGTACCATCACATGTGAGCCGTACAAAGCTGAGCGCAGAATTGAGTCACAGTCAGTTTTAAGAGGGTCCATTTTCAGTCACCTATCATAATCATAATCATAATAATCATAATCATAATAATCATAATCATTTATTTGGTTTGGAAACATAGGTATTACAGAACATGGTATAAATGGATAGTGCGCTATGTTTTGCCAAATATTGGCATACAAACTTACAGAAAATTTCAGCATGCATATTAACAAAAAAATAAAATTATTATATAATGTCAAACAATTAAATAGTAATTGCAAAAAATAGAAATCAAAACAGAATGTCAAAATAAAATAATTGAATATATCATCAACATTGAGCATTGTTGCTTTATCTAATAATAATATAATAATAATAATTTGGAAAAGATATGGGATGGTGGACAAAGAGATGGGCCTATAATTCCTACTATCCGATACATCGCCAATTTTGTTTTTGATTATTATCACAACCACGGTTTTCATACACTCATCCGGCAGGTAGGTCTTATACGGGCACGCCACAATCGTGGCGGTAAGTCCCCTCTTTGAGGCGTGGCTGGAAAGACCTCACGGCGTCCTTACCTTCCGCATGACGCAGGTACTCACCGGACATGGTTCGTTCGGGAGTTTCCTGCACCGGATTCGTGCGGAAGTGACGCCCGGGTGTCGCCACTGTGTGGAATGCCCGGAGGACACGGTGGAGCACACAGTCGAGGTGTGCCCTGCTTGGGCGGAGCATCGCCGTGCCCTCGTGGGGGCGATCGGCGGCGGAGACCTCTCGCGCCGGGCCTTGGTTGAGGCCATGGTCCGGAGCGAGGAGGAGTGGCAGGCGGTCGCCGACTTCTGCGAAGCAGTAATGCTCGCAAAGGAGGAGGCCGAACGCATCAGGCAACGGCGTTATCGCCGCCGCCGCCGCCGCCGGGATTCTGATCCCGATTTCCGGCCACCGTAGGCGCGGGCTTGCGGACAGTGAGCAATGGGTAGCTCGCTGTCCGGCCGTCCGGTAACTGTCCGGACCAAGCCCAAGGCGTCGACGGCGCGCACTGTTCCCGCGCGCCTCAAGGAGTTGTCAGCAACAGCAGGGACCCAGCCGGGTCGAAGCCTACTGGGGCCAGGGTTATCCGAAAGGGCGCTCGAGCCCCGGTATGAAGGCTAGAAGGAACGGGGTGGGTCTTTTAGTCAGTAAGAGTCTGACACTATCTCCCGCTCCACCCAAGGGCAGGGGATGTCAATGCATGATTTTTTCCCACCATAAAAAAAAAAAAAAAAAAAAAAAAAAGGTAGGTCTTATACAAAAAGTATAAAACATTGCAAGAACCCTAGGCAATGCAATCCAATGCGATGTTTGATAAAAAGGCAACACAAAAAAGAGAGATAACGCCTGAAAACTCTGTTAGCGTTCAGTAATTTCGTGATTTACTCGAATATTTTTCAAAATTTGTTCCAGGTGTTTTCTTTAAAGCCTTAAAAGTTTTTGAAAAAATTGTCGTCATTCAGAATTTTGATTTTTGCAAGGCTTCTATTGTTACACTTTTTTGTCTTTTTAAATTTTTAAGTAACTTATCAAGTCTCAATGTTCATGCGAAATCTCAGATTTTCGGTAGTTTTTACTGGATTAGTTTTGTTTTATAAATTGATTTCAATAGAAGCCTAGATATATCCACAAGATACTGTGTTTCCTAAATATCTAATGAAAAATGTGGAATATCGTCATAATCGTGTAAGAGCGGTTGTCTGAAAAACAGTGAAAATGTATGTCGAATTGCATGCCTTAAGGCAGACTTTCCTCACATAGACAAGTCTGCCTCAAACCAAAAGAAACTGTTTTGTCTACAATGATGCGGCGCACAAACGTTTGTGTCAATTTATTTTGATATTTACAGTGAATTTATTTTGACATTTATGATGAATTTAGTTCTGATAATTGAAAGAATGTATTTTGACATTTATAGTGAATTTGTTTTGACATTTATGAGGAATTTAGTTCTAACACTTGAAAGAATGTATATTGACATTTATAATGAATTTAGTTCTGACAATTGAAAAAATGTATTTTGACATTTATTGAATTTATGACATCTACTATTTTTATCTACTATGTTAGTGACATTTGTATTTCATTTAATTTGAGTTGTGCATCCGATTTTTTTTCTTCTAATTTTAACCTTTCAATCGTGGAAATTACAGACACAATAGAAAGACAATAGGTGCGTTCGCTTGGGGTTTAATGAATACTTTGTTTTCTTAGAATTGTACTTCCTTTATGAAATTGCTGTACCCGACAGGGTCCATGTGCATTTATAATTATTGTTAAGATCTTATGCAACACAAATGTGATATAGCAATAAAGGAATTGAAAGTATTGTCGTCGTCGTCGCCGTTGTTATCGTGGTTATCGATCTTGTTTATAATAACGATAAAAACGACAACGATGATGACGCTGACGATGATATTAATGACGTTGAAGACGGCGACGAAAACGTTAAAGACGACATTATAATCAATAACGAAAAGTTGTTTAAAGATCTATCGAAACGTCTAGTTGACACTTCGCGTGACCCAAGGGCTGGCTTTTACCTCGGACAGAGGATAAGCACTGCCATACAGCGTGGCAATGCCGCCAGCCTTTTGGGCACATTACCAGTCGACAGCGATGTGGAAGAGTTTTTTGACGCCATATTTCAGTTTGATTTTAGTTAGTTGTAATTAGGGTAGGGTTTTATTATTATATTTTTTTTAATTTACTGTAATTATAGTTTTTAGTTGTGTATGTAATAAGTTAAATTGATTTAAATAAATATTAGAGAGGTAAGTGTAAATTTAAGGAGGCAAGATAACGAAAAGAATAAATGAAGACAACGATTATAATCAAAACAAAACAATTTAAAACAATAATTTTTTTTCAGTTACACGATGCAATAAAGAACATAGCAAAAATAACAAAATACAAGAACCAACATTGGTATCAGAACCTGAAAGACTTGTACATTGACACAGATGAGAAGCATCTTCTAGAATTGCTACTGCATTTGGCAGCTTTAAGACTCTTCTCTCTGATAGAAGAGAGTGCTAAGAACGGTCTAGAAGATGACTATATACAATATATGAAGCAGAATAGGAAACACTGCAAGCAAACGCTTTCGGAAATGATGTTTGTTATGGAATTATTGGACGAGTATAATAAATTTGTAGAATAGTATGTTGTTTTTTTTAACACCTACTTCTTTTTCTTCTTGTGTCGATTTGATTCAAATTTTGTCCGACCAATATTTAGCCACATGTAGCCTGATTCACGTAAAATCAAACAAACCAAATATCGTTGAAGTTTTACCGTCGTTCGATCGAAGTCCTATCCAAAAGCAGTATTCACGATTTATCGACTTATTTCCAGTTACAGTAATAAGTGTTCTACCAGGATACTGTAATACAGGTTTTTTTTTTTAAATCGACGAATTTCAAACGACTTTAAAATCGGTGTCGTTCAAACTCGATTGATGGATGTGAATACGGAAATGGTCTATACGACTAAATCGCTACGATATCGTTTTCTCGGTATTCATTACGTGAATCGGGCTATTGGACAGCTCTGTCGTTGGCTTTGTATAAGTCGCTGTCAGCGATAAGACCTCCATTGTATCCATATATTTAAGTTTTTGTGAACTTTTTGCTATTTTGGTATACAATATGGTTTTTTCTATTCTATTCTAATATTGGAATTATACGAATATATTCACAAAACAAAACAGAATCGAAGACTGGTGTAGTCGTGTGATGCCTAGCCGTACACCCGATGGGCTTCTTTATAGTCATTTATAAAAATAACAATGTCTCTCATTCTCTATTTAACCCCTTTAGGGTGTAGAATTTTAATAAATCTTTCCTTAGTATATCTTCATTATTTAGATCTTTTTTTTTATTTGGCTTTTTATACACTTCTGGACACATCTATTGGCCCACCTTGTATTTTCAGTTTCGTTTGGTCCTAGCTAAAATTTTTATATTAGGTCGAGCAAAAAGTTTTTATGCAGTTTTGAACCTGGCACATTCACAATTTCATTCAATAGTCTTTTTTTGAATTTCGAACACAGAATTTAAAGAAACAAAAGACAATTTGGAGCCTGTTTGTTGATATCAAACAATCGAATACTAAGAAAACTTGGTTTTATTGGTTTACTTGGATTTAATTCTTGAAAAAGTGATTGATATCTGTTGTGGGTATCATAGATATCTTATGTACATAGAACCTTCAACCTATATAATAAAGTCAGTCCACTCTTTGGTCAGTCGCTAAACAAACTACGATGTTTTATTACACAACATGGTGACAGCGGTGAAAATAAAATCCATAAAATACATAATTATCGAAAGTGGTTGTAATTATTATACGTACAGGGTATATATAAGTATTGTTCAAGTATGGAACACGCGCGACCACCGTCGGAACTATGTTTGGAAGGCGGCTCCGTCAGCCGGGCTGACGCTTGGAAAAAATGGAGAACTCAATTTATGTTATTTTTAAAAGCATCGGGGGTGCATAAAGAGGAGCATGGTGTGCAGGCCAGTTTACTGGTCAACTTAATTGGACCCGAGGGGTTCGATATTTATGAGACTTTTACATTTAACAAAGATAGTGACAAGGATGATGTCACTTTGTTGATGAAAAAATTTGATGAATATTTCGGTGTAAGACAGAATGTAACTTTGGCTAGATACAACTTTTTTACGAGGAACCAAGAGGCTGGCGAATCGATTGATCAATATGTAACAGCATTGAAACTAATGAGCAGAAACTGTTGTTTTAAATTAATAGAAGAGGAGCTGATTCGTGATCGTATTGTTTGCGGTACGAAAAGTACAATCGTAAGAGATCGGCTGTTGAGAACTGAAGATTTGACTTTAGAAAAAGCAATAAAAATCTGTCAGGTTAGTGAGATATCTCATGACAGTAATCGCTTGTTGGAGACACGAGGTGCAACAAGCTCGTCAGAATCGGCTTCCGTGCAAGTCGATGCTGTTGGCGTGCGCGGCGGCGGCGGCCGCGGCGTCTGGCGAGGCCGGGGGCGCCCGCAACGTCGGGGACGTGGCGCGGTTGGTTCCAGTTCCAAAACGGCTTGGCAATCAGGTGCATCTGGATGTTGTCTCATGTGTGGAGGAGATTGTACTGAACCTGCATCGTGTCCGGCTATTGTTGTGCAGTGTTATGTTTGCGAAAATTACGGTCATTTTGCTAGGATGTGCAAGGTAAAAAAAAATGTTAAAAAAATGTACGATTTAGGTATTGCTGAAGAGAAAAACGACGAGTGAGACGACTGTGAGTCATTTTTTATATCCGGGTTATATAATGTATCTGAGATAAACACTTCATCTGAAGACTGGTTTGAAATACTCCGCGGGGAGTTTGGTTCTGAAAAATTTAAACTAGATACGGGTGCAGATATTAGTGTTTTATCTATTAAACGATTTTTATTACTCGGATACGACAGTAAAATTATAACAAAAGGTAAACATGTTAAATTGCAGTCTTATAGTGGTGATTTCATACCAATAAGAGGTGTCTGTAATTTGAAATGGTGGTACAAGAATATTCCATATGAATTAAAATTTGCAATAGCAGATATGGAATGTCAAAGTGTGCTGGGACTGCAAGCATGTTTAATTTTAGGATTAGTTAAAAGAGTGCATAATATTAATATCACAGATTATCAGGACTTGTTTAGTGGATTAGGGTGTTTGCCAGGCGAATATCACATTGTAGTAGATAAATCGGTGATGCCGGTCATATGTGCGACTCGTAAAGTACCGTTAGGTTTACGCGATAAGTTACAAGACGAATTGAATAGAATGATTGAGTTGGGAGTTATTAGAAAAGTGACTCATCCAACTCCATGGGTTAATTCACTAGTGATTGCTGCTAAGAAAAATGGCCAGTTACGTATTTGCTTAGATCCGAGACCACTTAATAAGGCTATACAGCGTGCACATTTTCAATTACCAACAATAAATGAATTGGCTACTAAGCTTCACGGTGCTAAGTATTTTTCCGTTTTAGATGCCAACTCAGGATTTTGGACAGCAAAACTAGATAATGCGAGTGCAGACCTATGTACATTTAGTACTCCCTTTGGGAGATATCAGTATTTGCGATTACCGTTTGGTCTGAATTGTGCACCTGAAGTGTTTCATGCGAAAATAAAACAATTATTAGAAGGATTAGAAGGAGTTCATTCTTTTATAGATGATATTATTTGTTGGGGTAGAAGTAAAAATGAGCACGACATGCGATTAAAAGCTCTGTTGAATAGAGCTCGGGAAATCAAGTTAAAATTTAACAAAGATAAATGTCGAATAAGTGTGGAGGAGGTTACGTATTTAGGTCATATTTTTAACAAAGATGGAATGAAAATGGACTCGGAAAAAGTTAGGGCTATTCAAAAAATGCCCGAGCCAACGGATCGCAAAGGTTTAGAGAGATTTTTAGGGGTTGTTAACTTTCTATCAAAATTTATACCTAATTATTCAGAACATACATTTCCATTAACAAGATTATTAAAAAAAGATGTTTTATGGAGTTGGGAAATTGGGCACGTGCAAGCATTCAACAAATTAAAGGAGTTAATATGTAATGCGCCGGCGTATTGTCATTGTTTAACGTTCGCGGTCCGGTTCTGTTGTCTGTGGACACGAGCAGTGTCGCGGTGGGGGCCGTGCTCATGCAGGACGGACGCCCGGTCGAGTACGCATCTCGCACGCTCACCGAAACACAACAGAGGTATGCACAAATCGAAAAGGAAATGTTAGCTATAGTGTTTGCGTGTGAAAAGTTTCATCAATATATTTACGGTAAAAATAAGGTAATTGTTGAATCTGATCACAAACCATTAGAAAGTATTTTTAAAAAATCTTTAGATGCGATCCCAGCACGCTTACAACGTATGATGTTGAAAATTCAAGGCTATGACTTATGGGTTTCTTATAAACCGGGAAAGTTTATGTATATACCAGATACATTGTCTCGTGCACCTCTTCCGGATTTGTATAACGATGGTATTAGTAAGGATATTCTTTGTCAAATAAAAATGATTGTTAGTAACGTTCCTATGTCACAAAACAAGTTTACCCATGTGAAACAGGCAACAATGGGAGATAAAACTTTAAAGTTATTGCTACAATATATTAATCAGGGTTGGCCTGACAAGTTCCATGTATCTAATAATTTAAAATATTATTGGTCTATAAGAGATGAACTATATTCTGTGGATGGGGTGTTATTTAAAAATAAACAGGTAATAATACCCCAGTCCATTCAAAATGAGATGTTGAAACTAATTCACGAAGGTCATTTAGGTATTGATCGTTGTAAAAGACGTGCCCGTGAAGTGTTATTTTGGCCGGGTATAGCAAAAGACATCGAATGTTTTGTTAAAAAATGTAAAGTGTGTCAGGAGAATTCAAACAAACCGAGTAAAGAACCGATGATACCTGTGTCCATACCAGAGTTACCATGGAATAAAATTGGGACGGATATATTTGAGTACGCGAAGAAAAGTTTTTTAATCATAGTTGATTATTATTCGGATTTTGTAGAAGTAGCGCAATTAAGGGATACTTGCTCTAATTCGGTAATTAAAATAATAAAGGAAAATTTTGCGCGATATGGAATACCTGATACGGTCATTAGTGACAATGGTCCACAATATTCTGGCAGCTCTTTTAAAACTTTTGCGTTAGAATGGGGTTTCAAACATGTCACATCTTCCCCATATTATGCACAATCAAATGGAAAGAGTGAAAGAGCTGTGCAGACTATAAAGAGGATGTTAAAAAAGTCTTTACAGAGCAATACGGATTTTTATTTAAGTTTACTAAACTACAGAAACACTCCGCGAGAAAATTTGGATTCTACTGCGCGATTAATGATGGGAAGGCGTTTAAATTGTAGATTGCCTGTTCATCCTGATCTATTAAAACGAAACGATTGTAATGACGATATACAACATAAAATATTATTAAAGCAACAAATAAAAAGTAAAACATATTACGATCAACATTGTAAGTCGTTACCTGAATTAAATGTGGGCGATGACGTTATCATGCTTGAAAATAATAACGAACGAATCCATGGCAAAGTAGTAGCAAAGGCACCAGCACCGCGTTCATACTTAGTGAAAAATAAAAAGGGTATCTACCGCCGTAATCGCCGACATTTGATTAAGAGTACGTCAGTGAGTAATCAAAGGGAAAAAATAATTAATGATAATGTTGTTGTATCGGATGATGATGATGACGATATCTACCTTTCAGGTAATGAGGATGATGAGGATTATGTGCCTAGGGATGAAATAAATAAAAATATGCAAGATTCTTCTTCACCACCTGTTTACACGTAGCAAGAAACAAAAAATATAACAAGTTTATTAGTGCTAGTTTTATTAGTTTATTTTTATGTAGGAAACAGTTTATTTGATGTTATAATAAGTTTGTTTATAAGGGGAAGATGTTGTGGGTATCATAGATATCTTATGTACATAGAACCTTCAACCTATATAATAAAGTCAGTCGACTCTTTGGTCAGTCGCTAAACAAACTACGATGTTTTATTACACAACAATATCTTTGGTTTTGCAACAAACATTACTTATTCTTAACATTAAGGTGAGGTTCTATCAATAATCCATGGATACTTCACCTGAAGTCGCCGCCCAAGCTGTGGCACTTATTCAGGCCGGACACAGCCAAAGAAACGTGAGTGCTCAACTTAATTTAAGTCGATCTGCGGTCCGAAATGTTTATCGGAGGTACCTAGAGACTGGCGGCTTTGTTCGTCGCCAAGGAAGGCCACGATCTCGGGTCACAACTGAAAGGCAGGATCGATTCATCGTGACGACCAGCTTGAGAAATCGTCACCTTACCTCCATTGAGATACAAAACCAACTTCGCGACTTCCACGGAGTACCTGTGAGCGCTCGAACTGTTCGGAGAAGGTTAAAAGAACGCAATATGGTACCACACAAGCCAGCTAATGGGCCCAAATTAACGCGAGCCCACCGAACAGCGCGCCTTCATTTCGCACGCAGTCATTTAAATTGGACACAGCAAGATTGGAGCCGTGTACTCTTTTCTGATGAGTCTAAAATTGTGTTACATGGCAATGATGGAAGGAAGAAGGTCTACCGACGTAAGGGAGAGCGTTTCGCACAATGCTGCTTTGAAGAGAGGGTTGCTTATGGCGGTGGCTCATGGACTGTCTGGGGCGGTATATCCGCGAGCGGCAAAACTCAACTTGAGGTTGTTACAGGACCACGGCTGCCAACATTAAATGCTGAAAGGTACATTCGTGAGTGCTTAGAACCTCACGTGATACCATACGCGGACTATGTGGGCCCAAATTTCCTTTTTATGCATGATAATGCAAGAGCCCATGCGGCCGGCATCGTCAGGGAATATCTTCGGGATGTGAACATCACAGTTATGGACTGGCCAGCCAGAAGCCCAGACATGAACCCCATTGAGCACATGTGGGACGAGCTAAAAAGACGTGTTAGGGCTCGTCAGCCAGTTGCCCAGACGATGCAGGAGTTGAAAACTGCCATAGAAGAGGAATGGGAGATGATCCCTCAAAATTTCATAGAGCGGTTGATAAACTCTATGCCTAATCGTATGAGAGCTGTGGTAGTTGCCCATGGAGGTAACACGCGTTATTAAATTAAACCTTTATTTGATAAAACATGTTTTTTATTCAAAAATCAATTGCCTTTTACAAGGCGCATATCCGACTTGTTAGGCGTAGCTCCATGTCGTATGGTATTCTGAATTCAAATTTAAAACAATACGATCGAAAAAGATGGTAAAATGTATCAGGTTTAAAACTGCATCAACAGTTTTTGTTCAATCTAGCAATCATATTTCGGTAGGGGCCATCGAAACCTAAACTCTAAGGTGGGCCAATAGATGTGTTCAGAAGTGTATAACTGCCAAAAAACATCTATGAGCTTCTAGATCAAAGGGAAGTACCCTATAGGTTTTAATTTCCAAGTAAGTATCAAAATATGCGCCTACAAGGACCATAAACGATCTTTAGATGGAGTTGATTAAGAAGTTTGATTTTTTCACCGCTGCTTGGCGTAAGAGACTTAAATATTTGACATTAATTTCAGCTTCATATCTCCACACATTCCTGAGAAAAATGGTCTGGTCTTGATAGATGGACAAACAGACAACAAAGTTATCCTATAAGGCTTCTGTTTTACCGACTTAGGTACCCTAACCCTAAATACAATTCAGAATTGATGAATCGACTTTCGATTAAAATATCATCATACATACAAACAGTTTCAAATGTCCTCCTGTTCATATAGTTAGTAAATAATGCACTTGTAGAGTCGAAGCTCCAAATCCTTGAGCATCGCCGCCGAGTTGCTAGTCTGTCGGTTTTCTATCGTTTACATTTGGGGGAGTGAGCACTGGAATTGCACAATCTAATTCCGCCAAGTCCGTTCCATCATCGGACCACACGACGTACGGCGTTGCGCCACCGGTACATGGTGGACATCCCACCCATACGAACAAAGCGTTATAGAAACACATTTATTGTGCGTACAGCCAAGGAGTGGAATGGGTGGAGTCTGTGTTTCCTGATAGCTACAACTTAGGGGTCTTTAAGTCAAGAGTGAATAGGTTGCTTCTAGGCAAGCGTGCTCCATCGTCGACCACATCATTGCTTACCATCAGGTGAGATGATGGTCAAACGCGAGCCTATCAATAATAAAAAATAAGTAAATAAAAAAAGTAAAGACTTTTTCACAACAAACTTTATTGAAAAACAATTATTCATAAATTTATTTTACAACTATGCTAAAATCACATACTTAATAATTATTTTGGTATACAAAACTTTTACATACTAAAATATTTTATCAAAACTCTTGAGGTAACGATATTTTGATAGATATTAAAAATGATACATTAAGTAAAATTATACATTTACACAGAACTTTTATTACTGTCCGTTTAACCGATTTTAACTTTTATTGCGTTGGCGGCATGACAAATGGCGGCTGCAGTAAATACTTGGTATTGTAACCACTTTTTAGGGTTCCGTAGCCAAATGGCAAAAAACGGAACCCTTATAGATTCGTCATGTCTGTCTGTCTGTCTGTCTGTCTGTCCGTCCGTATGTCACAGCCACTTTTTTCCGAAACTATAAGAGCTATACTGTTGAAACTTAGTAAGTAGATGTATTCTGTGAACCGCTTTAAGATTTTCACACAAAAATAGAAAAAAAGCAATAAATTTTGGGGGTCCCCATACTTAGAATTGAACCTCAAAAATTTTTTTTTCATCAAACCCATGCGTGTGGGGTATCTATGGATAGGTCTTCAAAAATGGTATTGAGGTTTTTAATATCATTTTTTTTCTAAATTGAATAGTTTACGCGAGAGACTTCCAAAGTGGTAAAATGTGTGTCCCCCCCCCCCTGTAACTTCTAAAATAAGAGAATGACAAAACTAAAAAAAAATATATGATGTGCATTACCATGTAAACTACCAACGAAAATTGGTTTGAACGAGATCTAGTCAGTAGTTTTTTTTTTAATACGTCATAAATCTAAAAAATACACTATTATTAAAACATCGGTCAAAGTTACAACGAACTACAAGAACTTTTATATATTATGTGACTTGCTGCTACGGAACCCTCCATGGGCGAGTCCGACTCGCACTTGGCCGGTTTTTTTGCTTTTAATGCCATCCATAAGCCTATGGGATAGAAGTCAAAATAGGTTGAACGGCAGTAAAAAAAGCTTGTTTAAATATCTAATCATAACGCGATTAGAATATAGTTTGTATGTTTTTACAGAAATTACATGATTGCATTGCTTATTTATTTTAAGTAGGTATATAGTCTGTCTAAAAAGTCAAGCGACTTGGGAATTTTGTATAATATTTAATCATTTAAAAAGTACTTATATTCGATACTTTTTATAAGGTTCTTCTATTAGTAAACAATGATCAAGATCTCTTAATCAACCTTGATTATTGAACCAGTGTTGAATACATCAGATTTCATTTTGTCACACACAGGTATTATGGTCTAGTGGGCGACTGCCCGATAGATGATTTCGGGCTGTCGTATATGTTCAAATCGCGCGGAGAACTGTGATTGCGCGATGTAGAATTTCGTATTTTCTTCGTAGTTCTTATGTGGCGCCATAGATGTCGCCTTTTTTTATGGTGGGAAAAAATCATCTAATGACAACCCCCGCTCTTGGGCGGAGCGGGAGATAGTGTCAGACTCTTACTGACTAAAAGACCCACCCCGTTCCTTCTAGCCTTCATACTAATAACTCGTCGTTTAACTTTTTAGACAGACTGTAACACCCAAATTTACTTTATTTTATGAAAAAAATATCTGGGCTTACAAACTGCTTACAAAAAAAAAATAGTACAACATATATTTAGGTTTCTTATTTATTTATTAATAAATTAATTTTGGTGTATAAAGTACATTGGAATGTTTCAAATAATGAAACAACGAAAAAATAGATACAGAATTATTTACATCCTTCCTGAATAAAAAAAAAAAAACTGAATAATTATATTCTGGTCTAAGGTCTTTTTTACATAGCATAAGCAGGACGAAAATATACTTACATCTTTATGATGAGAGAAAAGGATAGGTATAGATACCGGCACGGTTCTTGAGCGCTGGCTTCAAGTTGCGCAGAAGTCAAATATTCGGTCTCTTTAGTGGTACGAAGTGAGACCCGGGGGCGGGGAGCGTCAGTGATTGGCTCGCCGCGCCATCGTGTCATAGTATAGAAGTCACTCGTGATTCGTTCCCTGCGCTTGCTGCATGTATCTAACAACGACGACGATTGGCTCGCCAATGTATGGAATGCGCAAAGCGATCCCCACTCTGACGCCAAGCGCTCAAGATCCGTGCCGATAACTATATCTACATTGTATGAATCTGACGGCATGAAAATTCTAATATACACAAGACACCTAATAAGGGCTTCTTCACACGTACCACAACAACACCTCAACCACACGGACGTTTTCGGAAAATGAAGACTATTGACACGTACCACATTTTGCAGTCGTTATCGACCGTGTGATACTGACCACATCGCGACCACAACGTTGCGTCGACGCAACGATAGTGCGTAACTATGTCTGCACACCACGTAACCGCATCGCAACTACTGGCGACAACGCAACCACATCTATATTTTGTCGGTACCACAACGCAACTACAAAAAGTTGCACCGGCACTATTCACACGTAACCACTGCTTGACAGCATTTTTTAATACGCTTATATTAGCTTCACCTGTATGTTTGTAACCAACGCCTTTGAGCTCGATTTTGACCTACTTTAGCGATCAGATTTTCTTCAAACTTTGCACACCCATCAAAGACTGATGACAATACAATAATCCGTTTTCTTTTTGTGAAAAATAAAAATATAGTTTAAAAAACTAAAAAAAACACGCTTTCATAGCATATCAAACTAAAAAGTGTAAAATAATTTTCAATATAGGTAGAAAATAATAATAATGAACGAAAAATATTAATATCATTGTGAAAAAAGCATGGGGCGCTTTGTGCCATATTTTTCGTAAATCGAGCGCCCCACGCTTTTTTCACAATGATATTAATATATTTCGTTCATTATTATTATTTTCTACCTGTATTGAAAATTATTCGTTGCGACTTGGTGTGGTTATGGAACGTGCGAAGAAGCTCTAATACTCCATCTGTTGAGGTAGTACTAAATGTGAACAATCTTAACATGAATTTTATTGAAAAAATGGTCTTAAAAAATTTATCTAAAAATGTTTACAACTTAATCGATGTTAGGTAATTAACAAAATTTAAATAATCTTTGTCTATGTTTTATACGATTTATCTACACCAGGGGTTCCCAAACTTATTTTGTCTACGCCCACTTTGAGAATAAATTTGAAAATATAATTATTATTAATTATTAGCGCCCCCATTTTTTCACCTACTTAAAAACCACTATAACTTCAAATTAAATTAATTAATTTTTGTGAGCTATATTTGCGGAGATTTTTACTATAATCCGCAAGAGTTAACTTGAGGTCTGAGCACAGTAGGTAGTACACAACGGCGCTCAGGTCTCAAGTTAATTCCTACGGACTAAACCTGCCAATGAGAATGATATTGAAACGCAACTCGCAACAAATCGCCCCCCAAAGCCTCTACACAACTAACACAACGGGGTCTCTACCCCCCCCCCCCCCTTAGGCCTGCAGCGCCCACAAGGGGGCGTTATCGCCCACTTTGGGAAAGGCTGATCTACACTAATATAATAAAGAAGTAAAGTTTGTTTTTTTTTTTTTTTTGTAGGATGAATGTTTTCACCGTTAGAAAGCTGCTTTATTCCTGAGTGACATGGCCATATTTTATGTATGCGGGCGAAGTCGCGGCTAAAAGCTAGTTGTCAATAAAAAGACATATCAAGATTGTTTATTTATGTTTAGTTAACAACCTAAGATGGAGTGTAGACTCGTCTCGAAAACAATTATTTGTAGGCCAGACTAATATTTAATGGGGTCGAATTTTTAACCGTTAAAACCTAGATTTTAAGTAAAATATTTCTGATTCAGTCCATAATACCGGAAAACAAGATATCTCTTATCTTCGAAGTGTTTGCCTGAGTCAAGGACTAAAACATTTTTTTAATATATTTAATAATAATTATTCTTTGTCTAGTATGGCTCGGATTTAGATTTTTAACGCCAACTAAAATATCGTCAGCTTACTGCAAGAACTCATTAAATAATAAATATAATCACTTTTAATTACTATAAACTGTGGAACTTTCAAAGTTTTGTATAAATCCACTTTAACTAAAGCTTTGCTTAAGCCACTTATACTTTTTAAGTTCTTTTATTTATTTATCTATTTATTAATGCTTTATGTACATTACACTGTACAAAGGCGGAGTTTTAGATACCAAAAGCCGCTTTTAGTTACTAAAAGTGACTTTATTCAAAGTTTTGAATAAAGCCACTTTAACTAAAGTTTACTTTTGCCACTTATACTTTATAAGTACCTACTTTAAATAAAGCCATTTCTAGCAAATGGTTTTATTTAAAGCTGTATTTGTCAGTTAATGCATGCTTGTAGTAAGTCAACGATATAATTGAATCCATAGTTAGACATAATTATTAAATTTTGGAACAATCAACTCTATTTTATAATAGACCAAGTTCAAATTTCAATAACCATACTTTTGTGGGATTGATACTGGAGATTGTTTCAAATTATCTCTAATAATAAATAAGTACATGTGAAAACATACAGGGGCAAAGATTTGATTCAACAATCTGTTACCAAGAATTCAGTTCACGATTTTGCTAACGTCAAATTAAAAAAAAAGCCAACTGCAAAAAAAAGTGTAAATTAAGAAAAACTAACAAAAAATGGATCCTGGATTGAGGGATCCCAAATCTTGTGCTGAATTCATTGGAAAAAATTGAGTGTCAATGTCCTAGACACCCTATATTATACGATAATTACTTTAAATAAACTAAAAATATTGAAAAAAGCGTAACCATGGAGTTTCTTGCCGGTTCTTCTCCATTGGAAACGACCAATTGGAACCGTGCACTAGCTTCTGACGTTTTATAAGTGCCCATGTAGGCCTGTGTGAAATAAAAACTCTTTGAATATTTTTTTTTGATGTAGCTAAAAACATTTTTTTTTTACACTAATGGCAAACATTTGTGTTTTAGAAAGAGTATAACTAGTCGTTTTCTGTAAAATATTGATTCTTGGCTGCATCTGCATGTCTTAGAACCAAAAATTCGAAGACATGTGACATCCACCAACCTGCACTGGGCCCGCGTAGTGGATTATGACCCATTCTCTCTCCTAGAGAAGAGACCTGAGTCCCAACAGTGAGAACATTATAAGGCCGACTTGTTATGCTATGCTATGCTGTGTCTAGTCAGCTTGGTAGCCGACCCTAGCATGGTTGGAAGCTAACCAGATAAATATGATTAGTTTTTATATCCATCTGGTCAGGACATCATAAGTCACAAAGCGATTCCTAGCGATCATAGCCGCGAGCTTGCAGACGGCGAACAATGTGTAGCTCGCCGTCCGACTGTCTGATAAGACCCAACGCTGGATGGACGGCGCGTTGTGTTCTACGCGTGCCTCAAAGAGATGTTAGGCCTTGCAGGTCTGCGCGCAGATCATTGGAAGGAGTAACCGTGGCTCTATAAAACAGTAAAAAAACTTTGTAAAAAACAAGACTGGCCTGTTGGTCTAGTGGTTAGTGGCCCTGACTGCTATGCCGGAGGTCGTGGGTTCGATTCCCACCCAGGACAAATGTTTGTGTGATGATCATGATCATTTGTTCTGTGTCTAGTTGGGGAATATATATTATTATATACATATATTATATACATATATAATTTTAGGTTTTAGTCAGTAAAAGTCTGTCACTGCCTTCCGCTCCATACAGAGCGGGAAAAGTGATTTGATGAGTTACCAACTTTAAAAAATCCCCACAAAAATAAAAATGTTATACGAAATAATGCCTACCATTTTTTTTTTAAGTTTAGTCAGTAAGAGTCCGGCACTTCCTCCCTAAACCCAGAGAGTAAGGAGTCATATAATGATTTCCCATGTAAAAAATTAAGCCTCTTTTGTGCAAAATTTACATTTTGTTTTTCTTACAATTTATTAATATATATTTTATTCTATTATCAGAGGAAGGAATTCGATAGAGTTATTCATGTACTTGCATCGAAATGTTGATATTAATATGGATCTTCCCGGGATTTCTAATGAAAAATCTCGTGTAGCCAACAACATTACAAATAAATAACAACAAAAACCTCAGAGACATACAATTTTGATTAGTATTTTTCATTGAAAAAGATCTCTCTGAGTCAACTAAGGTGATGTTAACAAAATACACTTCCTTCTCCTCGACACTTCCTTTCCCCTCGAGCGCCAGGGGTTCATTGACCCGGAAAATTGTACTGTTTACGTAAATCAACAAAAAAAAAAATAAACAAAAAAAAAAAAAAATCGGATTTTTCTAGGAAAAACAAATAATATTTAAAGAAGAATACGTAAAGAAACCAAAATTTTCGACCAAATAACTTTCGTAAAAACTTGGGGAAAACACGAAAATTAAGCATTTTTCAAGCCATCCGAGTTGTACAGACGTACAATGCGTTCCAAATGAGAATAGGATCGCCCGCCATGTTGTGACGTCACGATTTACTGTCAAATCGAGGAAAGAAATTTTAAAACAATAATTAATTTACGGAAGATTTAATGAATGAACTGTGTACGAAAAAAGTTTAATCAGAATCCAGTTCTTCAACTTTACTCATCTCTAAGTTCATCAATTTTGCCAAAATTTCTTTGATTTGACAGTTCGACGAGACGTCAAAACATAGGAATCGGTCCTATTCTCATTTGGAACGCGTAGTATGTACAATCAGCGCTCGAGGGGTTAATGCAGGAAGATATTTCTGATATCGTTGTAAAAAAAATCTGCTCTTTAAAATTACTCGCGGAATTTGATCTTTCGCTGTATGAAATCGGTGTAAGTACTTAAATAACTCTACCTAATACCTCTGATTATTATATCTAGCCTATAGACCACTGCTTGGCAAAGACCTCCCTCCATGCCTTCCATTGTGAGGCTTTGAGCCAGTTTTTGCCAATTTCCATGGAAGAATGGAAGACATCTAACAGCCTGTTCACCACGGTATAAGCGGCGAGAGGCGCGGTGCGGCGCGCGGGGCGGTACTAATACTAGCGGCGTCTTGTAGCGTGCTTGAAACATTTCGATACTTTTGTTCTTACAACTCGCTGCTTTGCGCTTAGCTGCCGCTTACAGTGGTACGGTTGTAAACGGGCTGTAAGAGCCAAACCACACGATGCGATGCGTCGCCACACCGCAAATATTTCGAAGAATCAGTGGGCCGTACGAGCAGGGGGGGCTTCACTCGTGTCTGTCGTGTCGTGTCTCGTGTCTTGTCTTCACTCGTGTGCCCACCAATTCTTTGAAATTCTTGCGGGGCGACGACGCATCGCATCCGTCTGGTTTGGCTCTAAGTCGCACCGCCATCTCATTCGTGGTCATCAATACCTATACTTATTTAACTAAAATTATTTATAATCAAATATTGGAATGGTTATTATCAAGTTAACTGAAATGGGAATAAATGAAAGAAATATTGCAATAGGAAAACGTCCGTCGTCTGGCCGAAAGGTTCTGGAGTGACGACCACGTACCGGTAGACGCAGCGTTGGAAGGCCTTCTGCAAGGTGCACTGATGACCAGCCCTCCTAGCCAAATTACAACCGTTTCGTTTCGATTCTCCTGCGTCGAACGCCTCGAGTTGACCACGCTTCCGATTCTTTTATTCTGACTACGTGACTTAGCGTTGAGATGACGTCATTCCCGTACATTTGATGTTTTTTACTAGCGTTAACGATTGCAGATTACCAACTTGGCTAGGTGTACTGGTGAGGGACCGCGGGAATCCAACAGATGCGGGATACATACAACAGACCGGTCTCATTGTGGCGACACTTGGAATCGGCCTATGCCCAGCAGTGGACGTCTTTGAAATGAAATGATGATGATAGTAGAACAATCTAGAAGTAATCACGCTTCAGTTTCTAGATCTGCTTCAATTTCTTCAGGAGTTCGCAGGTCTATAGCGAATCTCTTCTTGGTAGGTGCCTCTTCGTACTCTGGAAAAGAGATAAAGTTTTTATTAATATTGGTTATACAAGCTCTTGTCTTTGACTTCAATTGCGTTAAATTTGGGGTAACATAAATTTATTTTGACAGTTGATATATAGATCTACTTTCAGGATCCTGCAAACCTAACCTAAATTTCGAGAAAAAAAAATGTTAATATGTCTTAAAAACAGCTAAATGAACCTTGTCATGTTCCCAACCTAACGCTGTGGTAGAGTGTAGACATGGTCTAACGTTGCTCTCCAACCTTTTGCGATTAAACGTGAGTGACAGGATGTGTGGCGCGACCTGCGTGTGGGCCGACGTTTTGTTTTTTACATTTGAATAATAATAATAAGTCATGTTAAATAATCTAATGATAATGGTATGCCATTTATTTGTTATAGTAATGACATGATATCTACTTAATAATAATTTATATATTCTTTTTAAGTAATACAAACATATATTTTTAATTAAATTGATGATTTAATAATAGTAATTTATGAATTGATCTAAATAAGTGTAATAATAAAGATATAAATAATATAAAAAATGTGGTAAAATGTGGCTAAGCTAAATGTAATCTTAAGAACTATAAATGTATTACCCATATTTGCAAAATAATAATTCTATTCTATTCTGTAAGTGTCTCTTTGGGACTCTCCTCTTAACTTGTAAACAATACTTACATATATTTTTCTAATATATCATATCTTTCAGGATATTGTCTATTCATTATTTTCAGAGAAGGTATAAAAAGTATACAACACGGGGATAAAGCTGTCTTTGTCTTGGGCGGCATGAATTCCACACTTCACTTAGGTTTCTTTATTAACTCCCATGAGATTATCGATAAGACAAACATGACAACTGCATTACTATCAACTAAATTAAGAAAAACAACAGCTTTATAATGTCAAGTCAATATCTAGACAAACATAAGTACATAGTACATTCAAGACTGCCACTGGATTATTTTAATCTTTACCTACATTTTGGATTGTTTTTAAGCTATTGCATAGCTTCTATCGCGGGCCTTGAGCGTGGAGACCGAATTCAGAAATTTCGTAACGAAAATAACCTAACACCCCCCCCCCCCCACTCATTTGTTTTTGAGCGTGGTGACCGATAAGAAAACAAATGAGTGAACAATCAATCAAAATTCAATTCAATGTGTGAAAGTGTAACTTCAATTAATATCAAAGAAAAAAAAAACAAAGGAAAAAAATAACTGCATAAATAAAATAAATAAATAATTATAATTGCATAAGTTGATAAAAATGCTATGCAATAGCTTTACCGCGGCAGTCCCCGAGTGCCACACGTCTTTTTTTGTTTATTTACCTTGTTGTCACATATATATACAGGGTTATTCGTAAAACACCGGCAACCTCTCAGGATTATGTTACTAACATCATAAACAACAACTTTTGTTCTATGACTTTTAAAAATTTATCATATTTTAGTTCATCAGATTTTCATATAAAAATAAAAATATTTAAATTGATATAAACATTCTAAATATTATAGTCTAAGATCCGATTAAGAACAACCTTCACCGGTCTGTTTAATGGGTGAAACGTATTTTATGATAAATTTAGTGTATTCAATAATATAACGCGGGTGGGTTGCCTAAGAAATTCCTGGCCAGACTATTATTAATTTAAAATTGAAAATTTACTTTTTATTTAGAAAAATGCACAACCGTTATTCTGCCGTGTTACCGAAAAAGGGCACAACTAACACTTTTTGTCAAAATGAGTTATATATATATTCGGAATCAGGAAAAAAAGGCCTATCTGCCTGATTTTTTGTGGATTTTTAGCTACAAAATAAACAGAGATAGCATAAGCTTAAAGGGCACAACTGCATCATTTTTTAAGTTTTATTACAATAAAAAGGCATATTGTGAGATATGACTTTTATTTCACCCTTTTATTAGTGATATATTTAATGGAAAGGGCATAACTGACGTACGTCAAATATAAAAGGCTTATGTGGCAATTGTGCTTATTTTTTATGCGAACACTTTAGCAATTAATGTAGAAAGAAAAGTCACAACTGGCAGTTATGCCCTTTCTATTTACCCCTAACGCTTATAAATGTTATATAAAAAAGGCACATTGGCGTTTGTGCCTTTACTACTAAACATTTCTGAACGGAGATGAAGTGAGGGGGGCAAAGTATGCAGGGAATGCCGTCAGTTGTGCCTGATGTATCGAGGCGAGTCCACGCTTGTCGGTGCAGCTTGTTCCGAGGGGTATCATGAGTGAAAGAAAATCTGCTATATTCAAAAAGCTTGGTCCACTTATGCCCACTAACAGGAGGGTTTTTTGGGAAACTACCTGTAAACGATCGAGCAGTCGATTTGTTTCAAAACCAAGAAGACTGAAATAATGCAAGACTGGTTTTTTATACTCACTTTAGTGTCGATTTCATTATTATGAGAATTAATATTAGGTGCTTTGAAGTTTCTAATTTTCAGGTTTAGAATTTTTTTTTTGTTTAATTTTGATAATAAAAAGTTCCAACTTATTTTGTAACCTTGTCAAGATTGTGATAGATGCATAGTGCCATTTTCAGTAATAAGAAGTTAATTCCATTCATTGGATTGTGATAAAAAATTAAACTGCTTAGATGTATGATACATAATTGTTATGATAATTATTGTTTTTGTAAACTTCGTTTTCTTTTTTTGATAAATATATTAAAGTTCCTAACTGGCTGTGTTACTTAATTTTTAACTAAGAGATATTTTGAAGTGTCATTTTTGTAAACAATTCTGTTTTTGTTTTGTTGAATCCTTCAATTATTGATATAATTAATATTGATAGTACTTTTGAAAATTTGTTTGTGTAAACTTTTTTAAATAAATGTTTTATTTTCTTACAACTGCCTTATTTTATTTCTTATACAATGACATTTATCAGCCTTTTTTAAAATATACAATCCCACTGCGGAGACACAATAAAATACACTCACAAAGTATAAAATATAAATATTAGGAATTAATTCTAATATTTACTGTACCTTTTTTTTGTAATGGATAGGCTCGCGTTTACCCACTATCTCACCTGAATATGGTAAGCGATGTTGTGGCCGACGATGGAACACGCCTATGTATTTATTTTAATAATTTACAGTGAAAAGGCACAATTGAGTAAATATGCCTTTTGTCGGAAAATTTTAAATGTTTTACTCAAAATTTTACATTGAAAAGGCATATTTGGTTATATGTGCCTTTTAAACATAATATTGCTCTTTTCATGTTATTTTTTATGTTAAGTTAAAAAGAAATATGGTAATTATTAAATATATCCATTAAAATTAAAAATATAATATTGCAGTCGTTGCATACATACTAAAAAAATGCAACTTTTTACATTTACACAATTTCGAAAAACATATTTTAAACGTGTTTTTTTTACAAAATTCAAAAAATATTTTAATCTCGATTTTCTCAACATTTGTAAAATGTTAGTTGTGCCTTTTTTCATTATGACGGCAGTATTCATACCAGATTTTTTTTGCAGACAACACTATAACACCGTATTCGTAATGAAACAGCGTTATTTTGATATAGAATTTGTTGTATATCAAAATAAACACACCTGTTTATACATACCTGTTTATACCTGGCAACCCATAGTTATGCCACGAAACAAATAGGCAACCCAACATTTTGATGTTCTAAAGGCTTCACTCTTTCGGTTAGTATTAAATTTATTCGTTAAACACACCGGTGCATTATATAAAAAAAAAAAAAATTTTTTTGGCCAAGAATTTCTCAGGCAAATTGTTTATGATGTTAGTAACATAATTCTGAGGAGATTCTAGTTTTTTACAAATAACCCTGTATATTAGATAGCAATCCAATAATTTGTTAAATTTTTCTGATCGACTCATCATCATCATCATCATTTCAGCCGACAGACGTCCACTGCAGGACATAGGCCTCCCCCAAGCGTCGCCACAACGAACGATCATTTGCGTCCCGCATCCATCGGATTCCCGCTACCTTCACCAGGTCGTCAGTCCACCTTGTAGGAGGCCTTCCAACGCTGCGTTTTCCGGTACGCGGTCGCCACTCCAGAACCTTTCGGCCCCAACGGCCATCTGTTCTGCGAGCAATGTGCCCTGCCCATTGCCACTTAAGTTTGGCGATTCTTTGTGCTATGTCGGCAACCTTGGTTCTGTTCAGTTTGGTTGGTTGGTATCTTGGTTCTTCTGATCGACCGATTTCTCGAAAATTCAAAAGTGCTACAAGGACAATTCAAATGATTTGATAGTGAAATCATGCCAAGACTTAAAGACACAAAGAAATAAATTTTCCACAATTCGATATACGAGTATCATTACGAATAACAGAGAGAAATGTGACGCTAACACATTCTAGAAGAAACACCAACTGTTCCAAACACCAAGAAAAAGACAAAAAGAAATATAATTTCAGAAGACCACAATGTAAACCTGATTGAAGTCAGAATTACTTGGAAGTAGAACCGGATCCATGAGACGAAGAGTCACCCAGTCATCTTCCTCTGTAGGATGTACCAGGGCAGTTGCCAGCTCTCATCTGTGAAGCATCATTCGGTGTTGTACTATTTTGATACTAGTTTTTGCCAGCGGCTTCGCCCGCGTACATAAAATATAGCCTATGTCACTCAGGAATAAAGCAGCTTTCTAACGGTGAAAAAATTTTAGCAATCGGACCAGTACTTCCAGAGATTACCTCCTCCTCCAAGGGTGCTCGACAAAGCGCCCCACGCTTTTTTCTTAATATTTTTCGTTCATTATTATTATTTTCTACCTATATAGAAAATTATTTTACACTTTTTAGTTCGATATGCTATGAAAGCGTGTTTTTTTAGTTTTTTTAAACTATATTTTTATTTCTCACTAAAAAAAAACGGATTATTGTTTTGTCATTAGTCTTTGATGAGTGTGCAAAGTTTGAAGAAAATCTGATCGCCCAAAGTTGGTCAAAATCGAGCTCAAAGGCATTGGTTACAAACATACAGGTGAAGCTAATATAAGCGTGTTAAAAACATAAAAAAAACTTTATCTCTTTATTATATTAGTGTAGTTAGTGCCTGCATTATGATTACCACTGAGGCAGTATGTTACCTGAGCCAAAGGCGATGGTTTTAGGATAACCGAGCACGGTAATCATCAATACTCATGTGTATACATACACAGTTCTGTACCTCAGAGGTAAACAACAGTATGTGCCAAAAAGTAAATTTTACAGGAGAGGCAAAAACGCGCGGATAGAAACTTTAAATGTATTTTTGTCATAGTTGCTTTAAAGATATTGAAACAAACTCAATTGTATTTTTTATAATTATTAGATGGAATTATTATGTATTACACATAATTACAATAAAGTTTAGAACAACATTAAGTGCACGTAAAGCTGAGGAGTAAACAATCTTATCATCATTTTAAGTCCTATACCCGATATGTTTTTATCATATACGATTGGATATTTTTCTTCCTAGATGTCGTAGGACTTGATGCCCTATACCATTACGTAAAACTAGTTTTTACGATTTTAACAGTGCAAAAAAACATATTTTCAAAAAAGTGGAGTTACTATTGTTTACCTCTGAGGTACAGAGTTCTTAACAACTTTATGTTTTATTTAGTTTAAACTACCTGTGCCCGCGACTTCGTTCGCGTGGACTACAGGATTTCGAATATATTTTCCTAAAATAAAAGTAGCCTATGTTACTCCTTATTACATCAGCTACCTGCCAAAAAAAGTCCCGTCAAAATCGGTCCAGCCCTTTCAGAGATTAGCCCGGACAAACAGACAGACAGACAAAAATATTGTAAAAAATGTTATTTTGGTGTATGTACCGTATATATTCATATGCATGTAGTAAAAAGCTGTTATTTCAATATTACAAACAGACACTTCAATTTTATTTATATGTATAGATATAGAAATAGATAAAATAATAATAACAATTTTTTATTTCGAACAACCAGAGTTAATAAAACATTGCACATACAGAAACATCCGTGAAATGAAACAGGCAATCTGTATAGTTCAGCTATTCTATACAATACCTAGGAAATGTATAGAATACCTGGTGCCTCCAGGCAATGTATTAATTAAGTGTTATGAATATTATTGACCAGTCCATTACATACTTTACCTAGGTAATGTATACAATTCCTAAAGGTTGTATAGAGTACCTGCTGGTCCACCAGTAATGTGTACAATAATTAGATTTTTAGCTATATTTATTAATATTAATCAACCTACCTATAATATGACGGGTAAATAAAACATTTTCTACTACTTAAAATCAAAGGGTGAAAAAGACGAGAGCAGGGAAGGAATTGACTGAATTTTAGGCCACCACGACACGGACAGGTTTTATTTTCTCGGTAGGAATCTAATGACATCCCTCGCTCTTGGGCGGAGCTGGAGATTGTGTCAGCCTTTTACTGACACTGACTAAAAACCCACTCCTGTTCCTTCGTTGCCTTTCGTACCGGGGCTGAGCTACCTTTCGGAGCTAACCCTGGCCCCAGTAGGCTTCGCTGCTGGTGCTGATGCTGTTGCTGACAACTCCTTGATGCGCGCGGGAACAGTGCGCGCCGTCGACCTCCTCCTTTGCTAGCATTACTGCTTCGCAGAAGGAGGCGATCGCCTGCCACTCCTCCTCGCTCCGGACCATGGCCTGGACCAAGGCCCATCGCGAGAGATCGCCGCCGCCGATCGCCCCCACGAGGGCACGGCGATGCTCTGCTCAAGTGGGGCAAACCTCCACTGTGTGCTCCACGCTCCACCATGTCCTCCGAGCGTTCCACACAGTGTCGATACCCGGGCGTCACTTTCACACGAATCCGGTGCAGGAACCTTCCGAACTTACCATGTCCAGTGAGAATTTGCGTCATGCGGAAGGTGAGGATGCCGTGAGGTCTTTCCAGCCACGACTCAAAGAGAGGACTTACCGCCATAATTGTGGCGTGCCCAACGACACGGACAGGTCAGGTTATGTTAGTCGCCACAATGACCGGTCCTGCATTCATCGGATTCCCTCGACCCTCACCAGGTCATAATGATGACCTGGTGAAGGTCGCGGGTATACGGTATATTGCGAGATGCACAGGACCGTTCGTCGTGTTGGCGACACTTGGGTGGACGTCTTTCGGCTAGAATGATGATGATCAAAGCACAGGCCAGGGTTTGAACTCGTCGTCGACGGCGCGCACTGTTCCCGCGCGCCTCAAGGAGTTGTCAGCAACAGCAGGGACCCAGCCGGGTCGACGCCTACTGGAGTCAGGGTTATCCGAAAGGGAACTCGAGCCCCGGTATGAAGGCTAGAAGGAACGGGGTGGGCTTTTAGTCAGTAAGAGTCTGACACTATCTCCCGCTCCGCCCAAGAGCGGGGGTTGTCATTGGATGATTTTTCCCACCATAAAAAAAAGACGTACAACTCGTAAGTCTAGACTCCATTCGGCCCCCATTACCCTGTTTTTTTTTCTGTGGTTAAATATCATCATGATGACATCCTCATCATCATTTTTACTCACTGAAAAACCCATCCCGTTTCTACGTTGCCTTTCTTTTCGGGGTCGAGCTTGCCTTTCAGAGGCAGACCCTTGGCTCCAATGGGCTTCAACTCGTCGACGACTTGGGCTTGGTCCGGACAGTTACCGGACGGTCAGACAGCGAGCTATCCATTGCTCGCCATCTGCAGGCCCGCGCCTACGGTGGCCGGAAATCGGGATCCCGGCGGCGGCTGGGGTGTGAACGCCATTGACCATTACTCTCAGTTAGTAATTAAACCGTAAATGGTAAACTAACCTGCATTAGCTTGCATAGCTTTGACTCTTCTGGAATAATCTTGGAAGGCAGCTGCCAAGCTGTATGTTAGACGTCTCGCTGCGTTTCTGAAACATATAAGTATCATAGCTGTAACATATGACTACAAATCCAGAGTTTGATTTACAGGTTTTAGGTTTTTAAGGTTGTCTGTAACAGACCGTCGATTGTACATTTATTTATTTTAATTAATGTTTGTCCTGTATTTTCGATTATATGGTGTACCTACAGTACAATCCTAACTAGTATTATAAATGTGAAAGTGTGGATGTTTGGATGTTTGTTACTTAATCACGCAAACACGGCTGAACGGATTTGGATGAAATTTGGCATGCATATAGCCTTTGACATGGAAAAGAATATAGGCTACTTTTTGTCCCGGAAAAACATCTTATTCCTACGGGAAAACACGTTTAGAGTGCGATAACCAAAGTACACACGGACGAAGTCGCGGGCGGACAGCTAGTAAAGAATATAAAAAATAAATAATAAAAAATAATATGTACAGTTTTCCGATTTTTTCTATATTGTGATATGAGATCTTGCTTCATGCTTAAGTTCAGGATTCTCGGTCAACGGGAAAAACCCCATGAAATTTGATTCCCTTGAGAGTATCGAAATATACGTTTTTTGTGACATAAACGACCGCCTGGTTAACTCAGAAGTTTGATTTTTTTACAGCTTTATGGGACCGCAGACCTGAGTATATGGTTTTAATTTCAACTCGGTAACTCCAAGCGTTCCCGAGATAAAGGGTCTTGACAGACGGACGGGCGGATGGACAGCAAAGTGGTCCTAAAAGGGTTCTGTTTTTTTCCTTTTGAGGTACAGAACCCTATTAAAAATCGAAGATATGAGACATCTACCAATCCTTACTGGGTCCGCGTGTAGATTACGGCCTATTCCCTCTTCTAGAAAGGAGGCCTGAGCCCCAGAAAGGGAACATTATAAGGTTGATTACCTACCTATACATGATGGTGACATACATTTTTAAGGACATAAAATTCCCACACTTTCAGAATTCGAGTTTTATCAAAAACAAACAAGACGTGTTTTTATAATCCTAAGACTCGTTATCAGAAAAAACTGGGTTTAAAGCTGACTCAACAGACAAATATTTTTCGCAATTCTTATTTCATTTATCAATAGTTTCGTTGACCTGAATCCTCTTAATCTTGTAAAATGTGAAGTATTTGATAACATAGAGATAGTTGATATTACGAAATATTTCTTTCTTAATTTTGACATTTCGTGGTATTTGGTACACGTCTATCTTGACATTTCTGTGTCTAGATGTTAAGTAATAGATGATGTAAGTCAATTAACTAAAAGTCATATTTTGTATCAACAAGTTGTAATATAAAATCAAGTAAATATTATAAATGAAGTGGCGACCTTTCGAGCTGGACCTTGGTTCAGGCTATGGTCTATCACAGCATGGCAGATAGAGCTCCGGCGGGATCTCATGGTGAAATGGCGTCAACGACTATCGCAACCCAGTGCTGGGCACGCCACAATCATGGCAGTAAGTCCCCTCTTTGAGGCGTGGCTGGAAAGATCTCACGGCGTCCTTACCTTCCGCATGACGCAGGTCCTCACCGGACATGGTTCGTTCGGGAGTTTCCTGCACCAGATTCATGCGGAAGTGACGCCCGGGTGTCGCCACTGTGCGGAACGCCCGGAGGACACGGTGGAGCACACAGTCGAGGTGTGCCCTGCTTGGGCGGAGCATCGCCGTGCCCTCGTGGGGGCGATCGGCGGCGGAGACCTCTCGCGCCGGGCTTTGGTTGAGGCCATGGTCCGGAGCGAGGAGGAGTGGCAGGCGGTCGCCGACTTCTGCGAAGCAGTAATGCTCGCAAAGGAGGAGGCCGAACGCATCAGGCAACGGCGTTATCGCCGCCGCCGCCGCAACCGGGATTCTGATCCCGATTTCCGGCTACCGTAGGCGCGGGCTTGCGGGCAGTGAGCAATGGGTAGCTCACTGTCCGGCCGTCCGGTAACTGTCCGGACCAAGCCCAAGTCGTCGACGGCGCGCACTGTTTCCGCGCGCCCCAAGGAGTTGTCAGCAACAGCAGGGACCCAGCCGGGTCGAAGCCTACTGGGGCCAGGGTTATCGGAAAGGGCGCTCGAGCCCCGGTATGAAGGCTAGAAGGAACGGGGTGGGTCTTTTAGTCAGTAAGAGTCTGACACTATCTCCCGCTCCGCCCAAGGGCGGGGGATGTCAATGCATGATTTTTTCCCGCCATAAAAAAAAAGGCTATGGTCTATAGAGAAAGGGAATGGCATGCAGTCACCTTCTTCTGCGGACCAATAATGTTAGAGAAGGAGACAGGAAACATTCCGGTCATCGGGAGTTTGTACGATATCCGGCCACCGTAGACGCGAGCTTGCCAATGACGAACAATGTGAAAAGTGTATCTAACGATGTTTTTAATACACTTAAGACACAAAATAAACGGGGCTTTGGCAGCCTGATACGATAAATGTAACAAAATTGAGGCGAGGGCGAGCACGCGCACTTTTCCGCACTAATGCAAAAAACATTCAATTGTGTGAATAATAGTGGAGGAATACGAGCGAGTTTCGAGTATTGAAAAATATTAAAAAAAAATACGGTTCTTACCTTGACTCACAAACAAAACCATGGCACTCAAAAGGATTCAACCCTTTCACATCAGCATTATCCTTCACAATGATCATTGAGAAGACCCTGGTGTATACCAGGTCCTGGACTCCATAGGATATGGACTCTATGTTGAAAAACACCGTCATGTGCTCGAACTCGTTCGATCCTTTTGTGCCGTGGTCCAGAGTCTCCAGGTGTACCCCATCTAGGGCTATTTTTAATTTCACTATTGGAAGGATTTGACCTGGAAAAGACGGAGAAAAAACAATTGAGCATCATTACATATGTAAACTAAATAAAAATGGTTTTTCAAAAGACGACGAAAAAATTCTACGCTAATAGAGATTTGTATATTAGAGGCCTTTTCCTCTTTACGAGAGTAGGCCTGAGTCTCAGCAATGGGAACATTATAAAAAATACATAAATCTATCTATCTATAGCAGCCTCTTTACATCCAATTTTCGACGTAGGCCTCTTTCAAACTTCTTCACTCCTCCTCACGTCCAGCGTGTCGAACAATTTCGTCCTTCCATCTCTTAGGTGGTTTTAAGGTTTAAGTACATAAATAACTCTATCTAATTCCGATCTCTGGTAATAAGTCACATACCTGGAGGTAAAGCCTTCGCAGCAGCCACCATCAGGTCGACAGGTTTTCTCGTGTGCTTGATACCCCATAGTCCTCGGGCGTCGCTCTGTCCCAGGTATTTAACCTGGAATCAAGAAAATGGAATATATAAGAAAGTGATGCAGCCTGCGCCTTGTTACGGTGAACCTTAAAATCACCAAATTCCCTTATAGACACCCTGAATAAAGTTGGATCCTAATTAGCTTCTGAAGAAGGATAAGCTAAATGGAATGAAAGCCGTTTAATGGGCATCCAGGCTGGGTCTCGTTTACAGTCCGGTATTCATTTTTATTTGGTGTCTTTTAAGGTTCTGTACCCAAAAGGTGAAAAATGGAGACGCATCGCGAGGGCCTCACTCGCCAAATGAAAATGCAATATTATCAACCACGACCACTCTGTCAAGAGTGAACGACTAAGGAGGGACCCAAAAGGTAAAAACGGGACTCTATTATTAAGACTTCGCTGTCTGTCGGTCTGTTTGTGACCAGGCTGTATCTCAAGCCATGAGATATCGCTGCTGGGTGTCACAGAAGATAATCTAATCAGTATTTTAAACATCATTTATTTGATACTGCTATGGTAAGTTTGAGTAACATGTTCAAATGAAGAGACAGTTTCACTTTCATTTGATATTAATTAAGAAATCAATCACGTTTCCAAAACGTTTTCTTTTTTTGAACCTTCCAACACCGTGATAAGGTTGCTAATAGGACTGCTATCCTAGGACAGCAGTTGTGTGTGTTAGGACCTTAGAACCGAAAAGAGCAATATGCCTTATTGTGGGACAGTTCAAAAGAGCCATCTGGAACGCAAAGGGCGACTAAATAATAATAATCATCATCAGCCTTTTTAATGTTCCCACTGTTGGGACTCAGGCCTCCTTTCTAGGAGAGAGAATGGGCCGTAATCCACCACGCGGGCCCAGTGCGGGTTGGTGGATGTCATATGTCTTTTTGGTCCTAGGACATGCCGGTTTCCTTACAATGTTTTCCTTCACCGTTTTGAGAGCAGTGGTGATGAAATAAATTACACAAAGTAATGCGCCTGGCAGGGTTTGAACCCGCGACCTACAACTCGTAAGTCGGAGACATTACCACTCGGCCACCACTGCTCTCATAATAATAATTCCGGCAGCTTGGACCCTGTTCCCGATGCCGGTGGGCTACTATTTTTTATATTTTTTAATGTTTTTTTTCAATGTATTTTTTTGTAGAAATATTTAAAAATATGATAAATATGTATATTATAATAAATGAATGGAATAATAATAATTAAATTAAAAAAAAATGTAATGTTATATGTATAAAAAATAAATAAAGAGAATAATAATAATTTATTTTGTAAACAGACAGCACAGATCTATGAAGTTAGTAGTAACAAATATTCTTATCCTATGTTAGTACTTAATTATAAATTGCGATAATATACAGTCCACCAATGCCTTCACAAGCGGACTTGCCTTCCGGCCACAACACGTAGAATACTGTTGAGGCTGCCGTGGAATCTGTTCAGCAGTGAGGCCGCTTTCTTCCTAAGCACAGCATCAAAACTGTCAGTGTGTGCCTCGACAAACATTGTTGACGCACTACAGAACCGAGGCAGACGCAACAGCGCCCTATATGCATTATTGCATTGGATGCGCAGAGCATTGTAGGACTTTGGGACTAAAGAAGCACACAGGCTGCTGACTAGCGGATGGCGAGCAATGGGTAGCCGCCCAACCGTCGGGTAACCGTCTCCAGACCGAGCCTAAGTCGTCGACGGCGCGTACTGTTCCAGGCGCGCCTCAAGATGTCAGCAAACCGCAGGGGCCCAGCAGGGTCGAAGCCTGCTGGGGCCACAGGCAGTGTGAAAGTGAAACCCGAAGACAAAGAAGGTACAGGAGTGGGTTTTTAGTCAGTAGAAGTCTTACATGCGTTTCTGCTCTGCCTAAGGGCAGGAGATGTCATTAGATGATTTTCCCTACTTAAAAAAAAAGTTGCGTACGGCGAGCAATGGGTAGCTCGCTGTCCGACCGTCCGGTAATTGTCAGGACCGAGCCCAAGTTGTCGACAGCGCGCACTGTTCCTGCGCGCCTCAAGGAGCTGTCAGCAACAGAAGGGGCCCATGGCCATGGGCCTACTGGGGCCAGGGTCATCCGAAAGGGAAGATCGGTCCCGGTACAAAAGGCAAGAAAAAAGTCGGACACTATCTCCCGCTCCGCCCAAGAGCGGGGGTTGTCGTTTTGCCAACCAACCGTGTAGTGTTTTTTTTTATGGGTGGGTAAAAACCATTCAGATGACATCCCCCGCACTTGGGCGGAGCGGGAGTTAGTGTCAGACTTTTACTGACTAAAAAACCCACCCCGTTCCTTCTTGCCTTTCATACCGGGGCCGAGCCTTCCTTTCAGAAGCAGATCCTTGGCCGCAGTAGGCTTCAACCCAGCTGGGCCCCTACGGTTGCTAACAACTCCTTGAGGCGCGCGGGAACAGTGCGGGCCGTCGACGTCTTGGGCTTTGTCCGGACGACTTTCCGACGGCGAGCTACCTATTGCTCGCCGTCCGCAAGCCCGCGCCTACGGTAAATTGACAAGGTTTGACGTCCACACTATTTAGACTAAGATCATAAAGAGGTAAAGTTTGTTGTTTTGTTTGTAGGAGGTAATCTCTGAAAATAATGGTCCGATTGCTGAAATTTTGTAACCGATAGAAAGCTGCTTTATAGCCTTTTTTTATGGTGGGAAAAATAATCCAATGACAACCCCCGCTCTTGGGCGGAGCGGGAGATAGTGTCAGACTCTTACTGACTAAAAGCTCACCCCGTTCTTTCTAGCCTTCATACCGGGGCTCGAGTTCCCTTTCGGATAACCCTGGCCCCAGTAGGCTTCGACTCGGCTGGGCCCCTGCTGTAAAGCTGCTTTATAGCCTAAGTCACTCTCCTAAGTGACTATATTATAAATATACATAGGTATCATCATCATCATCATCATCATCATTTCAGCCGATACACGTCCACTGTTGGACATAGGCCTCTCCCAAGCGTCGCCACAACGAACGTTCCTGTGCGTCCCGCATCCATCGGTTTCCCGCTACCTTCACCAGGTCATCGGTCCACCTTGTAGGAGGCCTTCCAACACTGCGTCTTCCGGTACGAGGTCGCCACTCCAAAACCTTTCGGCCCCAACGGCCATCTGTTCTGCGAGCAATGTGCCCTGCCCATTGCCACTTAAGTTTGGCAATTCTTTGAAATATACATATATTTTATATATATTATTATGCATAATATATTTTATGTACGCAGATAAAGCAGCGCGGATAAGCTAGTCTAAAATAAAGTTGAGTAAACCCATCCTAAGTTCACAAACCGTGACGTTCCTAGAAGTACATACCTACATACATACAGACAGACTAATTTACCGTTAATCATTATGCATAAGCTACATACTTGTGTACCATTGTGACGTCACTTCCGCTGGCAACAATATGGCGCCCGCTCTAATTGAGGCGGATTGTAGTTTATTGCAACCGATGTGGTATAAATCATGTTGATACTTTTGTGAGATCATTCCCTAGCCCGTCCCTTGCTGTCCTCCTCACCGACGCCCTAAGTCAAGATCCGTACCCCACAACGGTGGGCTTGCGGACGGCAAGCAATGGATAGCTCGCTGTCCGACCGTCCGGTAACTGTCCGGACCGAGCCCAAGTCGTCGACGGCCCGCACTGTTCCCGCGCGCCTCAAGGAGTTGTCAGCAACCGTAGAGGCCCAGCAGTATCGAAGCAGGGACCAAGGATCAGCTTCTGAAAAGATGGCTCGACTCCGGTATGAAAGGCAAGGAACGGGGTGGGTTTTTTAGTCATTAAGAGTCTGACACTATCTCCCGCTCCCCCCAAGGGCGGGGGATGTTATCTGTATGATTTTTACTCATCGAAAAAAAAAATCCCGGTAGGCATATTGAAGGCAAGTCACATGTTTGGGGGGAGCATCGCCGTGCCCTCGTGGGGGCGATGTGCGGCGGAGACCTCTCGCGCCAGGCCTTGGTTGAGGCCATGGTCCGGAGCGAGGAGGAGTGGCAGGCGGTCGCCGACTTCTGCGAAGCAGTAATGCTCGCAAAGGAGGAGGCCGAACGCATCAGGCAACGGCGTTCTCGCCGCCGCCGCCGCCGCCGGGATTCTGATCCCGATTTCCGGCCACCGTAGGCGCGGGCTTGCGGACAGTGAGCTATGGGTAGCTCGCTGTCCGGCCGTCCGGTAACTGTCCGGACCAAGCCCAAGTCGTCGACAGCGCGCACTGTTCCCGCGCGCCTCAAGGAGTTGTCAGCAACAGCAGGGACCCAGCCGGGTCGAAGCCTACCGGGGCCAGGGTTATCTGAAAGGGCGTTCGAGCCCCGGTATGAAGGCTGTCGGAGTCTGACACTATCTCCCGCTCCGCCCAACAGCGGGGGATGTCATTGAATGATTTTTTCCGACCATAAAAAAAAGAGGCATGTCACATGTCGCATGCCAAATGAAATTTCTTAAATTAATAGGGTCAATGGATTTGATCCTAGGTTCACAATTGTCTTATCTCTCAGCTTATGATTCAGTGTGTCATACAAAACTAGTCAACTTGTAAAATTCAAACTATTGTGTATTCTTCTTCTTCTTCTTCTTCCTGCCCTTATCCCATATTACTTGGGGTCGGCGCAACACGTTTTCTTTTCTTTTTTCAAACTATTGTGTATATTACTGGCAATATTCAGTTAGAAGGGTATTGAGGTTGTTAGAAAGAGTAACCGTGGACCTGTAAGACATGGAGCAATTGGAAGAACATAGGTTGGTTTTAGTCAGTAAAGGTCTTCGTCTCGCCGCCGATCGCCCCCACGAGGGCACGGTGACGCTCCGTTCAAGCGTTTTGATTGCTTCCTCATCAATTCTCGATGGTATTGATTCGCAATTGCAACTGGTAGATGGCTGATTGCTTCAAACAGCGACCACTTACTTGAAACGTCATAGGCAAGTCATCAGCGGTGACAGGCCCCTCTTTTTTTTCTTCTTTTTCTGACATTTTGGTTTCTTTTACATTACTTTTTCAGTCTTGAATGTTTGGATCCTCACAATCTTGTATTTTCATATCGTTTTTACCTGTAATTAAAGAAATTGGGATTTAAATTTAAATTTTTCTTCATAAACTTTAGAATCTTAGGCAATTCGGCAAAAAAATCGCATTAGTTGTATGGGAGCCCCCCTTAATAATTAATTTTATTTCGTTTTTAGTATTTCTTGTTATAGCGGCAATAGTAATACTATACACCATAAATTTTTAATTAGTACACATAGGTACTAAAAGGGCTTATTAGAAAAGCCTTTGTTATTTTATAAGTAAAATCTCAATAAATAATATTCATAAACAGCAAAGTTATTAGCGTTGGTTTATGTCCCAAAATGTCACTCAATTTATGGAAATATTGTGCAGGCTATTGATTAATGAATGAATAAGTGACAATTATTAAGGAAAAACACTGCCTGCAGTATTTTCTAATAGCAATTGATAGGTTTGATTGATTCTATGATGAATTTACCTTTTCGTGGTCAATTTTAGGATTTCGGTTTTTTCTACTTTTGACTACAAAAATATGATCAGTGACGGGTACAGATAGAGCCCCATTTTTTTGTGTACTAATTAAAAAGTAGGGGTGTATAACATGGTGTAAAAATTATTGTAATCGATTCAGTTATGTACTGATTCTGAACAATCTATATTTAGGTTTCGCATATATTTTTTTTTATCAGATTAAACTGGTGCTTGACTGCGATCCCACTGAGGTAAGCAATGATGCAATCGTTGATGGTGAGGCGTACAGCATATTAAGAGCCTATTCACTCTAGCCTTGAAGACACCCAAATTAAAATCAGACGGGAAGACCGCAGCAGGCAAATTGTTCCAGTCCTTCGATGTACGCGGTATAAGCGACGAGGCAAAACGCTTAGTCCGGACCGTAGAGGTTTCAACAACGTATGGGTGGGTGGTCACCTCACGTACCCGACGTACTAAAAATAATGTTGTATATTGAGATAACGCCAAGGTTATAATGTAGATATCTTACTAAAATAACATGAAGATCACTGTGATCACTTACACAGAAGACGGGGCGTTTCATAATAACATAAATATTTTATGAGTTGCACAAATATTTCACTCATTTTTTCACGGTAACGCTTATCAGTGGCTGTCAGTAGAGAAACCGTGTTAGAACATAATGCCAACATACTATAAGTCAATGCAACATACAGATTAAAATTATAATATTAACATAACATCTCACCTTTGAGGGGTCGTTCGCACGACCCCTCAAATTGTTACTATTTTGGTGTACAATAAAGTTTATTCTATTCTATTCTATTCTATTCACCCCTTTTTTTATGGTGGGAAAAAATCATCCAATGACAACCTCCGCTCTTGGGCGGAGGTTGTCATTGGATGATTTGTTGGATGTGTTGTTGTTTGAGAGATAGTGTCAGACTCTTACTGAATAAAAGACCCACCCCGTTCCTTCTAGCCTTCATACCGGGGCTCGAGCGCCCTTTCGGATAAACCTGGCCCCAGTAGGCTTCAACCCGGCTGGGTCCCTGCTGTTGCTGACAACTCCTTGAGGCGCGCAGGAACAGTGCGCGCCGTCGACGACTTGCCGGACGGCCGGACAGCGAGCTACCCGTTGCTCACTGTCCGCAAGCCCGCGCCTACGGTGGCCGGAAATCGGGATCAGAATCCCGGCGGCGGCGGCGGCGAGAACGCCGTTGCCTGATGCGGTCGGCCTCCTCCTTGGCGAGCATTACTGCTTCGCAGAAGTCGGCGACCGCCTGCCACCTGCTGCTCCTCGCTCCGGACCATGGCCTCAACCAAGGCCCGGCGCAAGAGGTTTCCGCCGCCGATCGCCTCCACGAGGGCACGGCGATGCACCGCCCAGGCAGGGCACACCTCGACTGTGTGCTCCACCGTGTCCTCCGGGCACGACGCACCCCTGAAACTCATAGGTACGCCATAATCATAGCAGTAAGTCTCTTCTTCAAGGAGTAGCTGGAGAGACGTCACGGCCTCTCCAGTCACTGCTCGAAGTCCTCACCTTCCACATGAGAGCTCACATCCTCGCTCCAGGCCATAGCCTGAACCAGGACCCGGCGCGAGAGGTCGCTGCCACCGATTGCCTCCACGAAAACACGACGGTGCTCCGCCCAAATGAGGCACACTTCCACCGTAATGCTCCACCGTGTCTCCCGAACGGTTCACACAATGGTGATATTACAATCAGGGCGTTTCTTCCGCCTGAATCCCGAACTTACCAAACCCCGTTGAGGACCTGAATCATGCGGAAGATGAGGACGCCGTGACGCTTCTCTAGCCACGCCAACAGGGAACTTACTGGTATGATTATGACGTGCCCCGTGCCCATACCTATCTTTATGCCTACGGAATAAAAGTTAAAATCTGTTGACGGTAAAAAATGATTGCTTAAATGTTTTATTTTTGACTAGCTGTGCCCGCGACTTCGTTCGCGTGGACTACAGGATTTTGAATTTTGTTTTTTGTTTTTTTTCTAAAATAAAAGTAGCCTGTGTTACTCCTTATTACATCAGCTACCTGCCAAAAAAAGTCCCGTCAAAATCGGTCCAGCCATTTCAGAGATTAGCCGGGACAAACAGACAGACAGACAAAAATTGTAAAAAATGTTATTTTGGTATATGTACCGTATATAATTATATTCCTATGCATGTAGTAAAAAGCAGTTATTTCAATATTATAAACAGACACTCCAATTTTATTTATAATTATGTATGTACAGATTTATAGATGTATACTTAGATAAGTTCGCTCTTGACCGCTATCTCACCTGATAGAAAGCAGCGATGTGGTCAACGATAGAACGCGCTTACCTAGAAGAAACCTATTCACTCTTGACTAAAGATTCCCGAGTTGTAGCCATCAGGAAACACAGACTCCGGCAAGGAATTCCACTCCCTAGCCGCACGCACAATGAATGTGTTCCCAAAACGTTTTGTGCGTGTAGGTGGGATGGCCACCATGTACTGGTGGTGCATCGCCGTACGGCTGGTAGTCCGATGATGGAACGGGCTAGGCGGAATTAGGTTATGCAATTCCGACGCACACTCCCCGAAATGAACCGATAGAAAATCTTTTTTAGAATAGTTATAGTATACGTGTAACGTTAAATGCGCAAAACCTCAGACACCTAATTCAGAGAGAAAAAGAATCATTGAATAAAATGGAACTTTCTTTGCAATGAGCTCCCGTTGAATATCAGGATGGAATCCAGCACATTCGCAAGAAGTTGGCAAAATCATCACAGCGCTAATTTATTGGATTCGTTTTCTCATAACATTTTTTGTTTATTTGTATGTATTTATATAAGTTTTATCTATATAATTATATACTTCTATTGGTTTTAATTTTCTGTTAGTTTGTTTGCCTTTAAGGCCCAAGCGCCCGAAAAGTGCCTTAAAACAGTGACTTTCTGAAGCCTACTCCTCGGTAACGGCCAGGTTAATAGGTTTGAAAAAAATATATGTTTATTATAGATTCATGAACAACATTATCGTCTTTTGATTTTTTCGTGCGATTAATACTATTGTCTAAAAAAAAATTTACATTTAACAATTCACATTCGCAACTTTTCCCTACTACTTCGAAACGGCTTGGATCTTTAGAAACATTTTACACATAAAAATTGGTGGTTAAATATTCATCAAAGTGAACATTGTATATGTACCTAAATTAATCAATATTTCGCAACGAAAATGGATTTAAAGGTCAGCCGCGCGCTTTCCGGGCGCTGTTGGCCACAAATAAATGCACAGATTTGCGTACTGCCGCCTAGGCGGTTGCGAGAGGTGCGTCCACATAATTTTGGCCAGATGGTTCAAGGGACTATAAGCCTTAAGTTGCACCTACCATGCTATGTTTCTGCACCACCCTAAGGTCGACTGGTAGAAAATGCCTAAGGCATTAAGCCCGCCTTTGTACCGTGCTTACTTGTGCATAAAGTTTTAATAAATAAAAAAAATAAATAAAAAAAAATGTAAAGGTTTTATGTGCTGGTTTAGTTTGTTTAAGATTCGTATCTACATTGAATTAAGAACTATTATTGAAAGTTGAAAGGAAATCGTTTGTCTTGGTATGGTCATGTAAAGAGGAGAGATAAAAAGGCATGTTGCTAAAAGAGTTATGAATTTACATGTGGATGGATGGAGAGGGAGAGGGAGGCCAAAGAAAAGATGGATGGATTGTGTGAGAAGTAATATAAAAGAAAAGGGAGTTAGTGATAGCGTGACGAGTGACAGGATAGAATGGAAGAAAAAAACGTGTTGCGCCGACCACAAATAAAATGGGATAAGGGCAGGAAGAAGAAAAAGAAGAAGATTATGCCGCGTATGAGAAATTTGAAATGAACGACAACCATTTGTGTTTGTTTATCTATTTCGGCGAGTTTGTGCACGTGATGGCTGCACCTATAGATAAATAGACAGGGGAATAATTCCAGTGAAGATTTTTTTGAAAAATGTGACCTATATTATAAAGTGGTTCAATTTATTCTGCTCGTTATTCTGATCAAATTATTTTCAGGTTTTACGCATTTAACGTTATACAAGGTGTAAGGGACAGCCCTCCACAAACTTTAAGGGCTTGCTAAGTAGACGAAACTGAACAACCTAACATAAATTTTTTTTTAGGAAACAAAAAAAGAATCCGCCTCACCATACAAAATTATTACCTTGATTGGACAGTTTGTATGGAGAGGCTGAATTTTTTTTTCGTTTCCTGAAATATTTTTTTATGGTGGGTTGTTCAGTTTCGTCTAATGAGCAAGCCCTTAAAGTTTGTGGAGGGCTGTCCCTTACACCATTTATTGTACATATACGCTACCTATCTCGATTTCTGCTAATTACAATCTCCACCGTTCCTACAAGTTTGAATATTCAAACGAGCAACAACCAAACATGCGCGCACGCACTCTCATTGTGTTTCCACCTGTCGTGTATTTTGTAACGGTCGAAACATCTGTGTTCCCCTAATTTTGGACCCCCTGTTCCTAACAGGTGCGTTTACGCAAAAAGTTTCGATGGCTATCAAGTTTTAAAGACTTTTTAGGGTTCCGTAGCCAAATGGCAAAAAACGGAACCCTTATGGATTCGTCATGTCTGTCTGTCTGTCCGTCCGTAAGTCACTTTTTTCCGAAACTATAAGAGCTATACTTTTGAAACTCAGTAAATAGATGTATTCTGTCAACCGCATTAAGATTTTCACACGAAAATAGAAAACAAACAATAAATTTTGGGGATCCCCATACTTGGAACTGAAACTCAATTTTGTTTTTTCATCTAACCCATACTTGTGGGGTATAGGGCTATAGATAGGCCTTCAAAAATGATATTAAGGTTTCTAATATAATTTTTTTCTAAACTGAATAGTTTGAGCGAGAGACACTTCCAAAGTTGTAAAATGTGTCCCCCCTGTAACTTCTAAAATAGAGAATGATAAAAACAAAAAAAAAATATACTTAATGTACATTACCATGCAAACCGCCAACGAAAATTGGTTTGAATGAGATCTAGTAAGTAGTTTTTTTTTAATACGTCATAAATCTAAATTATTAAAATATCGATCAAAGTTACAACGAACTACAAGAACTTTTATATTATGTTACTTGTTACTACGGAACCCTTCATGGGCGAGTCCGGACTCGCACTTGGCCGGTTTTTAACCTATGGTAAGGTCCCTTTTTTTTCTTTTTTTTTTAGATGGGGAAATCATCCAATGACATCCCCCGCTGTTGGGCGGAACAGGAGATAGTGTCAGACTTTTACAGACTAAAAACCCACTCCTGTTCCTGCTCTATCATTGTTCGAGGGCCCGAGGATCTCTTTCGCATCACCCTATGGCCTCAGTAGGCTTCGACCCTACTAGGCCCTTACGGTTGCTGACAATTCCTTAGCGCTAGGACCACTATGCGCCGTCGACGACTTGCTCGGGCTCGGTCCGGACGATTATTATCGGACGGTTGGACGGCGGGCTACCCCTTGCTCGCCATCCGCAAGCCCGCGCTTATGGTGGCAGGAAATCGGGATCGGAATCCCGGCGGCTCGGGCGCGAGGGCCGTTGACTCGCGCCTGCGGCCGCCTCCTTTGCTAAGAAGGAGGCGACCGCCTGCCACTCCTTCTCGCTCCGGACCATGGCCTGTACCAAGGCCCGGATGGTAAGATCCCTGGAATCTTAAATACGGAGTACTCGGCCCCAGTTTTCCATTCAATGACATATTAAAACAACAAAAAGCCATCATCATTTGGGATTAATTACGAACGTTTCAGCAAATATTTTCACACTTGTGCAAACGTATTGTTAGCTATGGTACCTACTAACTGCACTGTTTAATGTAACCTTGGATCGACGGATAGAACGATTTCACAATAAGTGAGCAAAATACATCATTGTAGATTAGTTTATATGCTGGTGTTGCTCTCAGAGATATCAATTAAAGCGTTAATGAACATAATTTGTGTTAATTAATGAGATTAGCTCGTTAGTAAGAGCAGTAGTGGGTCAGTGGTATCGGTCCTGACTTACTTTATTTTATTTATTTATTTCAAGTACCAAAGACTCATTTCAATTACAAAATTATACGCATACAGGTATTATAAAATTACATATAATTGAAAGGTCAATAACAAAATTAAATTAATTTAAATTGTATTAGATTATTTTATCATTTAGATTGCATTGTCATTATTTTGCATTGATCCGATAAATTATCATTAAAATAACGAAAATTAATAATTACGAGTTGTTGGTTGAGAATTCAAACCCAGCCAGGCTCATTGACTGGCCTGTTGGTCTAATGGTTAGTGGCCCTGACTGCTATGCTAGAGGTCGTGAGTTCAATGGTTCAATTATCACCCAGGACAAATGTTTGTGTGATGAGTACGATCATTTGTTCTGTGTCTGGGTGTAATTTATCTATAATATGTATAATATATATGTGTCCACACTAATATTATAAAGAAGTAACATTTGTATTTTTGTGTGTGTGCGTTTGTATGTTTGTAATGAATAAACTCAAAAACTACTGTGCCGATTTCAAAAATTCTTTTACCATTGGAAAGCTACATTCACCCTGACTAACATAGGCTATATTTATTGCCCGTGCGAAGCCGGGACGGGTCGCTAGTTTAGAAATATATAAGTATGTTTATCAGTTGTCTAGTACTCGTAACACAAGCTCTGCTTAGCTTGGGACTAGACGGCGTTGTGTGATAGTTGTGGAATATTTGTGTAATTTACCACTGCTCTCAAAAAGGTGAAGGAAAACATCGTGAGGAAATCGGTATGTCTTAGAACCAAAAATTCTAATACTTGTGACATTCACCAACCCGCACTGGACTCGCGTGGTGGATAAGGTCCCGTTCCCTCTCCTGCAGTGGGCAATAATATAATTTAACTAGGTGTGCCCGCGTAAAATAAAAGTAGCCTATATTACTCCTTATTACATTAGCTACCTTCCCAAAAAAAGTCCCGTCAAAATCGGTCCAGCCATTTCGGAGATTAGGCCGGACAAACAGACAGACAGACAAAAATATATAAAAGGTGTAAGGGACGGCCCTCCACAAACTTTAAGGGCTTGCTCAGTAGACGAAACTGAAAAACCCACCATAAAATTTTTTTTCAGGAAACGAAAAAAAAATTCAGCCTCTCCATACAAACTGTCCAATCAAGTTAATAACTTTGTATGGTGAGACGGATTTTTTTTTCGTTTCCTGAAAAATTTTTTTATGGTAGGTTGTTCAGTTTCGTCTACTGAGCAAGCCCTTAAAGTTTATGGAGGGCTGTCCCTTACACCTTATATATTCATATGCATGTTAGTAAAAATCAGTAATTTCAATATTACAAACAGACACTCCAATTTTATTTATATGTAGGATAGATTAGTATAGATTGGTACTATTAAAAAGTACCTTAATGTTATTGCTCATCCAACACGAAGCACGTAAAATTCAACTCTCATACCGGAAATGAAAGCGAGGCGTAAAATAAAATAATAAAAACGGATTGAATGCGCTCACCCATCCGAAACTTATGTGTACCCAACATGCCAAGGTTGTTCTGTACTATAGGTAGGCAGATCGGATCGAAAGCTGTTACATTGTTGTGGCGGCAGTGAGATCTAACACTGAGGGTTTTGTACGCAAGAGTTAACTTAGACCAGCCAGTCATTCTTAATAAACAGCATACACTTTTATAACAAGCTGCCAAAGGCGGTAACTTAAATTAGTGAGGGAAAATTGTCATTGCAAACCGCCTCGTCACGCCTAACACGGATGGGGCCGGACCTTTCGGACGGTCAGTTCGGCTTTCGCAGGATGCGCTCCACGGTGGACGCCATCATGCGCGTGCGAGCCCTCACGACGGGGGATGCGGTGTCCCGGGGCAGGTGTGTCGTGGCAGTGTCCTTGGACATTGCCAACGCCTTCAATTCCCTGCCCTGGAGTACGATCCGGAGGGCACTCCGGTACCACCGGGTGCCCGAATACCTCGGTCGAGTGGTCGAAGCTTACCTGTCTGACAGGTATATAGTCTACCCCGGTCACCAGGGAGACTGGAAACGGCGACTTCCCTGACGGGGTCAGCGTGATTTGGTACGCAGATGACAGCTGGCTTGGCGCTTTATACCGGGGCTCGAGCGCCCTTTCGGATAACCCTGGCCCCAGAAGGCTTCGACCTGGCTGGGTCCCTGCTGTTGCTGACAAATCCTTGAGGCGCGCGGGAACAGTGCGCGCCGTCCTCGACTTGGGCACGGTTCGGATGGTTACCGGACGGTCGGACTGCGAGCTACCCATTGCTCGTCGTCTGCAAGCAATGCCTACGGTGACCGGAAATCGGGATCGGAATCCCGGCGGCGGCTGGGGCTCTGTGAGCGCCATTGCCTGATGCGATCAACCGCCTTCTAGCGTTATTGCTTCGCAGAAGGAGGCGACCGCCTGCCACTCGCGAGAGATCGCCGCCGCCGATCACCCTCACAAGGGCACGGGGATGCTTCGCCCAGACGGGGCACACCTCCACCGAACGCCTGCCACTCTTCCTCGCAGTCAGTAACCTTGGTTGATTAATATATCACTTTAGAATGTCTAACAACAAAATATTGACGTTCACTTCAGACTACAAACATTTAAGTTATGTAAAAACTTGCATAATAATCTGACATTTTAGTTTTTTTTTCGCAAATTAGCTTGGATCGATTACCGTTATCACCTTATAAATATTAATTATCTTTTGTTAATCACCGTGTTGAGTGTTAGGGTTAGTTCACACTGAGACGCGACGCAACGCGATGCAGCGCGCGTGCTTTTTAAAAAAGGGCGATTCAAAATATAACTTTATTTACTATACTATTAAAAAGATATAGTTTGTAGTCACTAAGTATCTTGTATGAACTGCATCTGGATTTATGTCGACTTTACGGCATTGATTTTATTTTCAAAAAAAAAAAAACGTAGTAGCTATTGGCCCTTTTAAAAAACAAGCCTTATTATTTTACGTAATTTTCAAATATACACGTTTGAAATCGAAAGTTAGGGTCAGATACGCGATTTATTTTTATTGAGCCGCCTAATTCTGTGGCCCTAGTGAAAAAGGATCTAAGTCCAAAAATGCAACTTTACAGGAGACGTAAAAAACACTCTGCGTGCTTCAAATTCGTGTTTGACCTCGTGTGTCATTCAAACCGCTACCAAATGAAATACATGTGATGTTTTTTATAGGTAAACAATTTATGTTCTTTACTATTATTGGGTTATTTTTTATGTAAAGTTAATAGTTTTTAAGATAGTGACTTATACCAATCACAAAATGAATTCCATAAGGGTATAAAATAAGTTAGACCCGTTCTCCCATAAGTTAAATATTAATTCATGCACGTGAAAAGGGATACGCATTTGAAATTATTTTTAATAACTAATTACCTAATGGAAAGAAATATTTTTTCTCTTTATTTCGGTGAAAACGGATATAAGTCTAATAATATCCTTTCTAACTTAAACCATTTTTATGGTCTAAGTGTTGTTGTATCGATAAACACCAACCAAATTGAAATGTGGTTGATTTATGTTAATTTAGATTAAAAAACACAAAAGAAAGTTTTTATTTTTCTGTTTAAAACAATATAAATGGACTTGAAACCAACTTGCGTGGTTTTTTTGGTGTCAGTTGAATCCTTTTGCACAAAGTAACTTCCTTATTTTTAGGGCTAGCTTAGATCTCTTTTCACCAAACGATAGAGCATTTTTTTCTGATCATTTTGGTATACTTAACTCATTTTCGACAAAATCGGACTTATACCCTTTTTCACTAGGGCCACAGAATTTATATCGTTTTTTCATGGTGTTCTTTGTTCTATTTGTGGATTTCCCGAAGTTAAAAAATATACAAAATGCATAAAACCTGGCCTAAAGGTGCCACGCACTTACTTTAAGAATACAGAATGCGTTGCACTGAGTGGTGCAACGCATTCTGTATTCTTAAAATGAAATGTTTATCATTTCGTTCTATTTTGAGTCGCTCTTTTCAAGTGTGCCTAGCGTCGCGTTGCGTCGCATCTTTTCGGTGTGAACCGACCTTTAGTGTGCTTGTTACCTAAATCATATTTATAGCAGTGATAGGAATCTTTTGCAAAATTGCAATTTTGTGTAAAGATCAAAAGCATGTCTTTCGGGAAAATGGTTTTACATTTCGTTGTAGGTGTACAAGTGTACGAAAAGGGAGTAAAAATAAAACTGCACTGCGCACACGTGTGCCACACACGCCGATCTGGACGCGTCGGTCTCCATACATTTAATATGGAAACTAGACTTGTAGAGCTACACTTGATACACGCCACGCGATGTTGTTCTATGTACAAAACAGGCGTAGTCCACGTGTGTGTCAGTCGAGTGTTACCACACCAATCGATCGATCATCGATCGATGCCATCAATCGATGGTAGAATGGATTAGTCGATGTCGATCGCATGCAGAGTCTTCTGGGTTTGCGTCACGGATCTTGAGCGCTGGCTTCAAGTTGCGCAGAAGTCAAATATTCGGTCTCTTTAGTGGTGCGAAGTGAGACGGGGGGGCGGGGAGTGTCAGTGATTGGCTCGCCGCGCTCTCGTGTCATAGACGTCACTCCTGATTCGTTCCCTGCGTTGCTGCATGTATCTAACAACGAAGACGATTGGCTCGCCAATGTATGGAATGCGCAAAGCGATCCCCACTCTGACGCCGAGCGCTCAAGATCCGTTTCGGCAATTGTAATAAGTAGTACGAGTACTAGCAGCATCGTCAGTACGATTCACAAGAGGAATTCACATTTCTAAAGAAACTGATGGCGTGTAGCCGGGATTAATCTGTCATCGTCGATCGAGTCCATCAACCGTCAATCGATCGATTGGATATTCGACCGGTATCCGTCGATCAATTAAAGCTACCACACTAATCAATCAACGCCGACCGATGTCGATCGATGATATCGATTGGTTGGTGTGGTAACACCCTAATGAACTGTTGCTTCACATTATCTGTTATTATCACTTATTTTTATGTTGATTCCAAAGTCGATATTGAACCCGTGGCATGTAGCGCAGCAGCCAATATTGCTCTATACCTCTGCGCCAACAGTGGCATATTTTTTTTATTAAATTTATTGTTTTTAATCCCCTCAAACCCCAAGCGAACACCGGCGTTCGCGCGAAAGTCGGCGTTCGCGCGTGATTTCACGCCATTCATAGAGAAACACAGGCCACCGGCGACTCCGGTTCGCCGGTGATGTTGCTCTATGACGCCATTCGGTTGAACACTAATATTATTAAAAGTCCGCGTAGATTATTAAAATTTTGAGCGTTTTATTTATTGGTTATGTATCTAAGAATGTAAATAAGAAATTCTTCATAAAGTAGTCTGTAAATTTCGAAAATAAGCAACCGTTCCATTTTTCCCGTATTTATATACCTATTTAAATGCTTGGGGTCTCATGGGTACTTAGACGATTGCAACGATCACGTCTTTCTCCATCGTTCTCACATTGTATAATTCCAACATTAACAATTTAATCATAATTTTGTAACTTATATATTTTTTGATCGACGGCGCGCACTGTTCCAGCGCGCCTCAAGGAGTTGTCAGCAACCGCAGGGGCCCAGCTGGGTCGAAGCCTACTGGGGCCAGGGTTAGTTTCGAAAGATAGCTCAGCTCCGGTACGAAAGGCAACGAAGGAATAGGAGTTGGGTTTTTAGTCAGTAAAAGTCTGACACTATCTCCCGCTCCGCTCAAGAGCGGGGGATGTCCTTATAGATTTTCACAACGGAATAAAAAAATATATTTTTCAATACACTTGCTCAGAAAGTGACTCTTATTGCACTGCACTTAGGTACATAATGGCCCTTGTTACCAAACTGTGACATTCTGATTACTATTACGCACTAGTGCTATAATGTAGTTAAAACCTTATTGTTCAACCTCTCCCCCGCTATAATTATAATACATTATCGTATCAGGATGGGCGCAGGTCGTCCCCCACGAGTCGCCGGTCAACCCCCGTTTATTCATTTCAGTGAGTGTATTGAAAGATAAATAAAAAAAAATATGGGCGCGCATATGAAAACAGATTTTTACCGCCACAAAAGTTTACTAGTTTTATAGTTATTTTCTTCACAAGTTTATTGAAAAACGTCGTATGATACACGTGAGCAATTAATGATAACCGTTCTCGGCTGTCTTAAGACTCTCGCCACCGCTCGGGTCTAAATACCGCCTCGTCGGTAATCACTAACATTACACACTTATATCATAATGTACCATATTGATTTGAACGAGTGTTCATGGAGTTTTTGCACGTTCTTCTCTACAGAGATCTACGCTTTGGATGGTTCACGCAAGTCTTTGTCATCATCATATATTATCAGCTGAAAGACGTCTACTGTTGGACATAGGCCTCCCCCAAGTGTGGTCGTAATGACCGGTCCTGTGACGTCTTTCAACTGAAATGATGATTGTGGTGTTCAAGAACACACGCTACATTTTATAATTATATTTATTAGGTACGGTGTCCGGAGCTCGGGTGTGACACGTCCGACTCGCTCGGTGGTTAGCTCACAACTGAGAGTCGACAACTCCACCACCTAGCGGCCAGTCTACGCACTATACGTCACGTGCATACACCATCATCATCATCATCATCATTTCAGCCGATACACGTCCACTGTTGGACATAGGCCTCCCCCAAGCGTCGCCACACCGAACGTTCCTGTGCGTCCCGCATCCATCGGTGTCCCGCTACCTTCAGCAGGTCATCGGTCCACCTTGTAGGAGGCCTTCCAACCCTGCGTCTTCGTCTTCGTCTTCGTGCATACACCATGATGACGAGAAATTTTTAAACACAGATTCACAGCAATTTGCTGTATATCACAGTATAAGTGAGTATCTGTAGAGTTAATGCTCCATCATACAACGATATACAGCTTCTGTACAGCTTAGAGTGTAAAACTGGACATTTATGGTGCAGTTATGCTGTGGTTATGCAGCTACAATACAGCATTTATTTGCCAACTAACACTTAATGCTGTATAATTTGGGGCCCTTTTTGCAGTTTTATTAGCTGTATAAGCGCTTATGCTTAAACAGGGTTTCTACAGCTTATTGTACAGCTTAGAGAGTACTACATGGGTAAACACTGATTTTAACACTTCTGTCTTTCGATATTTTGCTGTGCCCGACAGGGTCCATATTTGTTTTCATTCCTTATTATTAATCTTCTGATATGAAAGTATCTTTAGACTGGTCTGTTGATCTAGTGGTTAGTAGCCCTGACTGCTATGTCGGAGGTCGTGGGTTCGATTCCCGCCCAGGACAAATGTTTGTGTGATAAACATAATCCTTTGGTCTGTGTCTGGGTGTAATTTATCTATAATATGTATGTATTTAGAAATATATAAGTATGTTTATCAGTTGTCTAGTACCGATAACACAAGCTCTGCTTAGCTTGGGACTAGACGGCGTTGTGTGATAGTTGTGGAATATTATATTATATATTATTATCTATTTTATAAGAAGTAAATAAATTTGAAAATTAAATATTAAGAAAAGATGATAATGAAAAATATAATGGTGATATGGAGGTATTTATAAAGGCAATATGAATTGCAATAAAGATTTAAGATTTTGAGTGAAGACACTTCGAAAAAGTTATACCTATCGTCTGTTGTTTGGTCTTAGACTCCAAGAAAAAATACCGGCCAAGTGCGAGTCGGACTCGCCCATGAAGGGTTCCGTAGCAGCAAGTAACATAATATAAAAGTTCTTGTAGTTCATTGTAACTTTGATCGATGTTTTAATAATAGCGTATTTTTGTAGACTTATGACGTTTTAAAAAAAAATAATAACTAGATCTCGTTCAAACCAATTTTCGTTGGCAGTTTGTATGGTAATGTACATCATATAATATATTTTTTTTTAGTTTTATCATTCTCTTATTTTAGAAGTTAGAGGGGGGGGACACACATTTTACCACTTTGGAAGTGTCTCTCGCGCAAACTATTCAGTTTAGAAAAAAATGATTTTAGAAACCTCAATATCATTTTTGAAGACTTATCCAAAGATACCCCACACGTATGGGAATGATGAAAAAAAAATTTTTGAGTTTCAGTTTTAAGTATACCCCCAAAATTTATTGCTTTTTTCTATTTTTGAGTGAAAATCTTAATGCGGTTCAAGGAATACATCTACTTACAAAGTTTCAACAGTATAGCTCTTATAGTTTCGGAAAAGAGTGACTGTGACATACGGACGGATAGACAGACAGACAGACAGACATGACGAATCTATAAGGGTTCCGTTTTTTGCCATTTGGCTACGGAACCCTAAAAAGGGAAAATAAAATTATTTTACCTAATTATGCTTGTATTTTTGCTCCAAATCGATTGTTCACACAAAACTAATGCAAGTTCTTTATCAAGTAATATTGAGTAATTAGTGTAAAGATTATAATCCATTGTGTTTCTAGGAAATTGCTTGATCGTTGCACTTGTTAGTCGTATCAGATAAATGGGCCAAATTGAACATTGTCACAAAATAGATAGGACACAGAAGACAATCTCATGTACCTATGTACTTCACTTTTTATACCTACGCTCGGTGGACGCACACTAATGAGCGTTTGAGTCGGAACTGTTCGACGAGCGGGCGGAGGCGCTCCGAGATATCGTGTCCGTGAGCGGTGTCTTTGTGTGAGTTGTGAGAGAGCGCTTTGTATGTAGATTGACTTCTGTACCTATATATTTTGTGACTTAGTCGTATCAGATAAATGAGCCAAGCTGAACTTTGTGGGGTGTATTTATTTATAAAATGCTTTATAATAATAATAATAATTCTTTATTATCAGGCATCTAAGGCCCATAGATAAAATACAAAAATAATCTTACAAAATAATAAACTAACACATAAAGAGATAATATAACTAATCATTATTAAACTATAAACTATTGCACACGAATTATGCTTTCAAAAGTACAGAGATGTATCAAATGATGGAGGTATCTGTCTAACGGCTCGTTCACGACCCTGCCTTTGAGAGCAGGTAGCCAAGCGCGGGGCGGCGAGCGGTAAGATCAAAATTTCAACTCGGTGCCTTCACGCGTTCTCGAGACAAAGGGTCTTGATAGACGGGCGACCGGACAACAAAGTGATCCTATAAGGATTCCGTTTTTTGCTTTTGAGATACGGAACCATAAAAACGAAGCAAGCGTTCTCTATTGTCGACCACATTATCGCTTATGATCATGTGAGATATTAGTCAAACGCTAGCCTTATAGCAATGAGCACACAGTGGAGGTGTGCCCCGCTTGGGTAGAGCATCGCCGTGCCCTCGTAGAGGTGATTGGCGGCGGTGATCTCTCGCGCCAGGCCTTAGTACAGGCCATGGTCCGGAGCGAGGAGGAGTGGTAGGCGGTCGCCTCATTCTGCGAAGCAGTAATGCTAGTAAAGGAGAAGGCCGACCGGATCAGGCAACGGCGCCCCAGCCGCCGCCGGGATTCCGATCCCGATTTCCGGCCAACGTAGACGCGGGCTTGCGGACAGTGAGCAATGGGTAGCTCACTGTCCGGCCGTCCGGTAACTGTCCGGACCAAGCCCAAGGCGTCGACGGCGCGCACTGTTCCCGCGCGCCTCAAGGAGTTGTCAGCAACAGCAGGGACCCAGCCGGGTCGAAGCCTACTGGGGCCAGGGTTATCCGAAAGGGTGCTCGAGCCCCGGTATGAAGGCTAGAAGGAACGGAGTGGGTCTTTTAGTCAGTAAGAGCCTGACACTATCTCCCGCTCCACCCAAGGGCGGGGGATGTCAATGCATGATTTTTTGCCACATTAAAAAAAAATAAAAAGAAAAGGTACGGAACCCTAAAAACGAAGCAAGCGTGCTCTATTGTCGACCACATTATCGCTTATGATCATGTGAGATAGTAGTCAAACGCTAGCCTTATAGCAATGAGCACACAGTGGAGGTGTGCCCCGCTTGGGTAGAGCATCGCCGTGCCCTCGTGGGGGCGATTGGCGGCGGTGATCTCTCGCGCCAGGCCTTAGTACAGGCCATGGTCCGGAGCGAGGAGGAGTGGCAGGCGGTCGCCTCATTCTGCGAAGCAGTAATGCTAGTAAAGGAGAAGGCCGACCGGATCAGGCAACGGCGCCCCAGCCGCCGCCGGGATTCCGATCCCGATTTCCGGCCACCGTAGGCGCGTGCTTGCGGACGGAGAGCAATGGGTAGCTCGCTGTCCGACAGTCCAGTAACTCTCCGGACCGAACCCAAGTCGTCGACGGCGCGCACTGTTCCCACGCGGCTCAAGGAGTTGTCAGCAACAGCAGGGGCCCAGCTGGGTCGAAGCCTACTGGGGCTAGGGTTATCCGAAAGGGAAGCTCGGCCCCGGTACGAAAGGCAAGAAGGAACGGGGTGGGTTTTTTAGTCAGTAAGAGTCTGACACTATTTCCTGCTCCGCCCAAGGGCGAGAGATGTTGTTTGGACGATCATTACCCACCAAAAAAAAGTCTTATAGCAATAAAAAAAAAAATGAAGATGAAAAACTATAAAATATAAATTCTACAATAACTATTCTCATCGAGTACATTGCATGTGTCATTTTACCTATTCCTATCCTCGGCTGATAACGTTATCACGACTGATAGGAGATAAGATTGCAAAACACGGTAAAATTGTTTTAATAGCTAGCACTCACTTTTTAGTATTGAGAAGATATTTTCTATTAATAATAAATAAGACGCTTAGTTGACACTTCGCGTGATCCAAGGGCTGGTTTTTACCTCGGTCAGAGCTTATGCATTGCCATTCAACGTGGCAATGCCGCCTGCCTCTTGGGCACACTTCCAGTCGACAGCGATGCGGAGGAGTTTTATGACGCCATATTTTAGTAGGGAGTAGCCTTTAGTGTGTATAGTTAGGTTAAGCATACTTAAATATATATATTTTTTTAAATATTTAAGTTTATTATGTACAAGGTGCAGTTTTAAAACTGCACAATATTTCAGGAGGTTGTAGTAAAACTCATAAATAATCATATAAAAAAACGATACCTGGTCAATAATCAGTAATACTTGTTATTTAATTTTTTAATTACTCTAAACTAAATCGATTGATCGATGGCCGCGGGGGCGTGGCTAGGGTGTGGCGTGTGGGATGATGATTGGATGATACATTATTTATGAAACTATCGTTGCGAGTTAGTGTGTGTGAAAACGACCTTTATTGTTCCGTGTTTGTGTGTGTGAAAAAAAGCGCGGTTATAAAAAAAAAAAAAATTACCTACTTATTTTATTATTGATTCGGGTCGAGAATCACTAACATAATTACCTCCTGAAATATTTTGCAGCTTCAAAACGACACCTTGTATATATTTTCTTGTAATTAAATATCCTGCTTTGTGTAATTTAATAATAAAAAAAACCGGCCAAGTGCGAGTCGGACTCGCCCATGAAGGGTTCCGTAGCAGCAAGTAACATAATATAAAAGTTCTTGTAATGTGTTGTAACTTTGATCGATGAAAAACTACTTACTAGATTTCGTTCAAACCAATTTTCGTTGACACACATTTTACCACTTTGGAAGTGTCTCTCGCGCAAACTATTCAGTTTAGAAAAAAAATATTTTAGAAACCTCAGTACCATTTTTGAAGACCTATCCATAGATACCCCACACGTATGGGTATGATGAAAAAAAAATTTTTTAGTTTCAGTTCTAAGTATGGGGACCCCCAAAATTTATTGCTTTTTTTCTATTATTGTGTGAAAATCTTAATGCGGTTCACATAATACATCTACTTACAAAGTTTCAACAGTATAGCTCTTATAGTTTCGGAAAAAAGTGGCTGTGACATACGGACGGACGGACAGACAGACAGACAGACAGACATGACGAATCTATAAGGGTTCCGTTTTTTGCCATTTGGCTACGGAACCCTAAAAAAGACGTGTGGCACTCGGGGACTGCCGCGGTAAAGCTATTGCATAGCATTTTTATCAACTTATGCAATTATAATTATATTTATTTATTTTATTTATGCAGTATTTTTTTCCTTTGTTTTTTTTTTTCCTTGATATTAATTGAAGTTACACTTTCACACATTGAATTGAATTTTGATTGATTGTTCACTCATTTGTTTTCTTATCGGTCACCACGCTCAAAAAACAAATGAGTGGGGGGTGTTAGGTTATTTTCGTTACGGAATTTCTGGATTCGGTCTCCACGCTCAAGGCCCGCGATAGAAGCTATGCAATAGCTTAAAAAAATTTTTTCTCTGATTTTTAGGGTTCCGAGCCTCAAAAGGAAGAAACGGAACCCTTATAGGATCACTTTGTTGTCCGTCCGTCTGTCTGTCTGTCTGTTTATCAGCACCCGTTATCTCGAGAACGCGTAGAGGTATCGAGTTGAAATTAAAAACATACACTTAGTTCTACCGCCCCTTCAAGCTGTGAAAAAGTCAAACTTCTAAGTTTATGAATAAAAAAGATACGGCCGCAAAAAAACGTATATTTTGATACTCTCAAAGATCGAAATTCATAAGGTACTCCCCGTTGACCAAGAATCCTGAAATTTTGCACAAAACTAGGTCTTATAGCACAAGTATAGGAATAAAATTGAAAACAGTTTTGTTGTTACCTAAGTCACAAAACAAAAAAATTTGCAATTCAGAAAAATCTTCGAGAATTGTAGTTTGTACGGAATCCTCAGTGCGCGAGTCCGACTCGCACTTGACCAGTTTTTTTTTTTCAACAGTAGACATGGATTATAATTATCACAATTAATGTCACTATACTGACAAATGCTTGCACTGACTGGACAGGTCCACTCAGAACTGTGTGGTTCTCATCAAAAGACTATCTCAGGCTTGAATCTGCAAGGTTCTCGTATGATTTGACCATTACTTGTTTGCTGTATGGACTTTAAAAGAGACTTTGACCTCTGAGTTTGTTTCGGTGTTTCTTCTCAGGGTAGTCAGCTAGGAAAAACAGGCTTCATCTAGTTTAAAATGAAGAAAAAAATTGGCGTGTAAAAGTGTTTTTAAAAATCTATTTGTATATAATATGTCTAGTCTAATATGTGTAGTGTAAGTATAATAAGTGTAGTCGCAAGACGTCTACTGTTAGATAAGACCTCCTCCAAGTGTCGCCATTACGACCCGTCCTGCATGCGTCTCGTATCTAACGGATTCCCGCGATGCTCATCAGGTCGAGGTCCACTTTGTGGGCGGCCTTCCAACGCTACGTCTTCTGATACATGATCATCACCTCCTGGGGGTGATCGGCTCTTGGGGGTGATCAGCGGCGGAGACCTCTCGTGCCGGGCCTTGGTTGAGGGCATGGTCCGGAGCGAGGAGGAGTGGCAGGCGCGAGCCGACTTCTGCGAAGCAGTAATGCTCGCAAAGGAGGAGGCCGAACGCATCAGGCAACGGTGATATCGCCGCCGCCGCCGGCACCGGGATATTGATCCCGATTTCCGGCCACCGTAGACGCGAGCTTGCGGACAGTGAGCAATGGGTAGCTCGCTGTCCGGCCGTCCGGTAACTGTCCGGACCAAGCCCAAGACGTCGACGGCGAGCACTGTTCCCGCGAGCCTCAAGGAGTTGTCAGCAACAGCAGGGGCCCAGCCGGGTCGAAGCCTACTGGGGCCAGGGTTATCCGAAAAGGCGCTCGAGCCCCGGTATGAAGGCTTGAAGGAACGGGATGGGTTTTTTAGTCAGTAAGAGTCTGACACTATCTCCCGCTCCGCCCAAGAGCGGGGGTTGTCATAGGATGATTTAAAAAAAAAAATGGTCATCACTCCAGATTATTTATTATATTCGTTAATGCACACCACAATAGTAGTTTATATGACTAGGGTATAAAGCAGTGTCTTTAAGTCGCGGGCGGCATTTTGAATTTCGAACGAAACGAAGGTTGCTGATTTTGATTCCGAACGATAGTGAGGGATTTATAAAACTAACGTTAATAAAGAAACCTGAGTGAAGTGAGGGATTTAAGCCGCCCAAGACAAAAACAGCTTTATCCCAGTGTTACAGACTCTACTTTTTACACCAAATTATAAGTATTATATTTACAAGTTCATCAAACAAACAATATTCACTACTCCAAGATTCTATAGTTTCAATTTTCTATAATGCTCCCGTCAGTAAGCACGTTTTATTCTATTTTCTTAGATTTGTTAGTCAACTTGTTCGATGCACGTACATTTTAATTCACAATGTTGACGATTTTTGATGCTCAAAATTCAAATCTCATTATTCCCTAGGGATCGGCCATACTGCATTATCTCCCTAGGGATAGAATGACTTGCTTTAAGTGAGGTTTGTATGACGTATATAACGATATTATCGAGCTTGTGGTGTAAAAAAAAATATTTTGTCCCTGTCGACCATCTGTTCTGCGAGGAATACGCCCTGCCAGTTTGGCGATTTTTTGGAATAAGCCGGTTAACTTGGGTACAGAGAGAGCCCGAAAAACTCTGACTGACTGAATTATATGCAAGGTTCTGGAGTACGGCGGGTCGATGACTCGGTCTTGGTCTGGACTGTTACCTAGTGGTCGGACGGCGAGCTACCGATTACTCGTCCTACCTACGGTTGGGTCGATCCTAACTTTCATTATTCTCTTATCTCTGTTACTCCAGTAGAGTTTTCCTCATACCAAACATCATCGATTGGCATCACTGTTTTGATCATAAAACACGTATTTAAACATGATGTAACAATACGTAAATAATGCCATTCTAATTGTGAACTTATAGGTATGTGCCAGTCACGGTAATCAAGGATTGTTTACACTGATTATGTCATAGGACGATCTGTTGATAATTGTGACAAAACACTATCATACAATTGCCGAAACGGATGTTGAGCGATCGGCGTCAGAGTGGGGATCGCTTTGCGCATTCCATACATTGGCGAGCCAATCGTCTTCGTTGTTAGATACATGCAGCAACGCAGGCGAGTGACACGATGGCGCGGCGAGCCAATCACTGACACTCCACGCCCCCGCGTCTCACTTCGCACCACTAATGAAACCGAATATTTGACTTCTGTGCAACTTGAAGCCAGCGCTCAAGATCCATGACGGTAATTGTAACTATAGTCAGAGGCGTCGCGTGGATCAATTTAAATAAGGGCGAAGGCACATCAGCGACACCGTAGGTGCGGGCTTGCGCACAGCGAGCAACGGGTAGCTCGCTGTACGACCGTCCAGTAACTGTCCGAACCGAGCCCAAGTCGTCGACGGCGCGCACTGTTCCCGCGCGCCTCAAGGAGTTGTCAGCAACAGCAGGAGCCCAACTGGGTTGAAGCCTACTGGGGCCAGGGTTAGCTCCGAAAGATAGCTCAGCCCCGGAATGAAGGTAAGAAGGAACGGGGTAGGTTTTTTAGTTAGTAAGAGTCTTACACTATTTCCCGCTCCGCCCAAGTGTCTATGTGTGCGTTGTGAGAGCGCACTTTGTATGTAGATTGACTTCTGTACCCAAAGAGAATTAAACCATATATAGTCATTGTCTGTACCTGTCTATTTTGTGCCGTGGGCGAGGGCCCACTTCGCCCATGCCTAGCTACGTCACTGCCTGTATTTTGCAAATGGATTATAGACTAGTTACCGCGGCCCTGGAGAACGAACGGTAACTGAAGGAACACAGGTGTGTTTTAGTCAGTAAAAGTCGAATACTCCTTCTCACTTTACCTAGAGATCTCGACGACTCTCTCGTTTAATGATTTGCCACAAAAAATGTATTTTAATAAGTTTACCTATTGCTTTTTCGATTAATAATTAGCGATGTAACGATATATATATCGAATATTCGATAATATACAAAAATATCGATATGTTTATCGATAGATTAAGATTATCGATATATGATCATACCGAAAAAAAGTCGTTAACTTTAACAAGGTACTAGCTTCTGTCAAGCATACCAACCCACACTGGGCCTGCGTGGCGGATGACTGCCCATTCCCTCTCCCAGAGAGGAGACTCCAGTCCCAGCGGTGGGAACATTAAAAAGGCTGATGATGATGATTATGTCAGGTATTATCTAGTTACTGTGACCCCAGATTTTTTATTGAATACAATAATTTCTGTTTAACTGCATTAAAAATCTTACATATTACATATTTTTTATCAAATTTTGAAAAAATATTCCTTATCGATAATATCGCGTTGTTATTGTAAAAAACTGTTATTTAAAACACCAGGGTAAATATATGTAGAAACAAATGTATTGTTTTTTTATTCATAAACAAATATTTTGTATCTGAATTTACACACAATGAATATTAAAAAAAATACAGTTTTAATAAATAAGTAAATTTAGATTTCATTTTTATATAATGTCAAGAATTATAATAATAATACTTTTAAATTTCATGAATAAATTAAATAGGGTTAAACTTTAAAATTTTAAATAAATTACAATAAAAACATTATTTACATTATAAAATAGCAAAAAATGACAAAATGAATATTCATATCGATATTATAATATTTGTACGTGCAACCCTATTTGTGTAGTTGGAAACAGAGGTAGAGTAAGGCTGTGTTTGTTTCATACCATCTAGTGATCTATATTCTAAGGTTTAATAGTAGAGTATTTATCGATAATATATTCACGATACTTGAGATACTGTACGTCACTAAATGTGTTTTTCCATACCCATGAACCATCAAAGACTGTATAATAAGTTTCCACAGCTTCGTTAGCCTAGTGAACCAATTTTCAATACACTTACTCGAAAAATAGGTTACTCTAGGCAAGCGTGCTCCATCGTCGGCCACATCATCGCTTACCATCAGGTGAGATGGTGGTTTTTATTTTCGATAATATATGGTGGGAAAATCATCTGATGACATCCCCCGCTCTTGGGCGGAGTGGGAGATAGTGTTAGACTTTTACTGACTAAAAACCTACTCCTGTTCCTTCGTTGCCCTTCGTACCGGGGCTTGAGCTATCTTTCGAATTAACCCTGGCCCCAGTAGGCTTCGACCCAGTGGGCCCCTGCTGTTGCTGACAGCTCCTTGAGGCGCGCGGGAACAGTGCGCGCCGTCGACGACTTGGGCTCGATCCGGACAGTTACCGGACTGTTGAACAGCGAGCTACCCATTGCTCGCCGTCCGCAAGCCCGCACCTACGGTGGTCGGAAATCGGGATCGGAATCCCGGCGGCGGCTGGGGCGCTGTGAGCGCCTTTACCTGATGTGGTCGGCCTCCTCCTTTGCTAGCATTACTGCTTCGCAGAAGTCGGCGATCGCCTGCCACTTCTCCTCGCTCCGGACCATGGCCGCCGCCGCCAATCGCCCTCACGAGGGCACGGCGATGCTCCGCCCAAGCAGGGGACACCTCAACTGTGTGCTCCACCGTGTCGTGCGGTATCCCCGCACCATGGGTGAGATAGTAAGAGCGAGAGAAGGCATTGTACTCGTATAATTTCTGACCTTAAAAAAGCCCTACCTAGCTTTGGACTCGGTGGAAAGGCGTGCGAAGAGGCTGATTGGTGATCCAGATTTGGTTAAGTCCAATCTTCAAAGTCTTGAGCACAGGCGTGGGGTAGCCAGCCTTTCTGTGTTTTACATATTCCATTTTGGAGAGTGGCGCAGGAATTGCATGATTTGATTCCGCCATCTCCTTTCTACCATCGGTCAAACCGACGCACGGCAAGTATCCACCCTTACGTTGTTGAAACATGTACAGTCCGGACTAAGCGTTTCGCCTCGTCATTTAAACCGCATACATCGAAGGACTGGAACAGTTTGCCTGCTGCGGTCTTCCGTCTGATTATAATTTAGGTGTCTTTAAGGCTAGAGTGAATAGGCTCTTAATAAACTAGTGCGCCTCACCATCAACGATTGCATCACTGCTTACCATCAGGCGGGATCGCACTCAAGTACTAGTTTATAACTGATAAAAAAAAAACCTACCTCTTACAGGTTGAATACGGGCGTGATAATATGTTATGTACTACAAGATTAAATTAACTACATTTTAAGTGTTTAACACGTTGCTTTAAGTACACAAGCATGTGTTGTATATGGCTCATAAAAGATAATTATGTTGCATTTTAATTGAAGTACCTACTAGCGACCCGCCTCAAACTTTTTTGTTTTACATAATATAAAGTAGTGCTTGATGGATAGAGAGGGAGAGGGAGGCCAAAGAAAAGATGGATGGATTGTGTGAGAAGTGATATGAAAGAAAGGGGAGTTAGTGATAGCGTGACGAATGATAGGACAGAATGGAAGAAAAAAACGTGTTGCGCCAACCCCAAATAAAATGGGACAAGGGCAGAAAGATGATGATGATGAAAGTAGTGCTTGACTGCGATCGCACCTGATGGTAAGCAGTGATGCAGTCGCTGATGGTGAGGTGCACTAGTTTATTAAGGCCCAAGCGCCCGAAAAGTGCCATAAAACAGTGACTTTCTGAAGCCTACTCCTCAGTAACGGCCAGGTTAATAGGTTTGAAAAAAATTTACGTTTATTATAGATTCATGAACTACATTATGAACATTTAATTTTTTCGTGCTATCAATACTTTTGTCTAAAAAAAATATTTAGCAATTTCGCAACTTTTCCCTACTCCTTCGAAACGGCTTGGATCTTTAGAAACATTTTTACACATGAAAATTGGTGGTTAAAAATTCTTCAAGTGAACATAGCATATGTAAATCAATCAATGTTTCGCAAAGAAAATCGATTTAAAGCGCTTTCCGGGCGCTGCTGGCCGCAAATAAATGCACAGGCTGCCGAGGCGGGTGAGAGAGTTGCGTCCACATAATTTCGGCCAGATGGTTCAAGGGACTATAAGCCTTAAGAGCCTTTTCACTCTAGCCTTGAAGACACCTACATTATAATCGGAAAGACCGCAGCAGGCAAATTAATCCGGTCCTTCGATAAACGCCGTATAAACGACGAGGCGAAACGCTTAGTCCGTATCGTAGAGGTTTCAATAACGTAAGGTGAAGTGATACGAATACAACTTATGTAACATACGTATTCGTAATTTTTTGGGATTGTTATTTTTTGGTTTTTCATAAATTGATTAAGTATCGGGACATTTCGCGTTCCGATCATTCACACCGCGTCATTCCCGCGCAAATCTGGACACCTGTCAACACTAGTTACAGACCCGGTGACTCTTTCAAATTATCACGTAGCCTAGTTTTTTTTTTATCAGTAAAAGGATTATCGTAACTGTATCAGGTCTGTATTTTCAAAGATTACTTACGTCAAAATATTTAGTGCATATTAATTAAACAAACAATCATAACAATACGTCTATAAAATTCATTTAGGTAATAATTATTATAATTTACAGATTAATACGGATAACTGCGTTAATTTACCTCTAAAACTGAGTTAAATATTATCTACCATGACGACATTATCAATGATACGATGGTTACAAAATTAACATAGATAAATACAGTAGGAAATTATTTATCAACTTGAAATGGATTTAAACTTTATCTTAACTTCGTCACAAGTAAAAAAAAACAATAAAATTCTACTTACATGCAAGAACAATCACAAACACACTAGGGTTTTCAAGGAAAATTCATCCAAATATCACAAAAATCCCAAAAACTTTTGGCACTATACTGAATCTCCAAACACTGTTTACTAAAAAAGAAAAAAATAAAAATCAAAATGGCCGATGCGCGCGACGTCCAACTCGCGAATGAATAACTTATTCTGTTTTCAAAATCGGAACGCGAATGCCCATTTTTTCCTGACCTGTGAACTTCTATGCGATTCACCTTTACACATCGGTTTTTAAACAATTGCGGGGGCCGAAGGAGGTCAAACTAGATTGGCTTTAATGCATGCCCCTACCAAGTTTTATAGGCGATTCAGGTGTAAAAAAATAAACCTTATCACTATGGTATAACGCTGTTTTTAGAATTCATAGAGTGCAAATATAAATTGGTAGATTACTCATATGGTAAGGTAACGTAGTGATAAGATATACAGCGTGATACCAAAATAATGTTTATTATTAAAAATACATTTTGTGGTGTCGATAAAAAAAATAAGTAGGTAACGTTTCATAAAGGTACCGTGTTAATTTTTGAATGAAAATCTGGTTCATAAGTATATAAATAAACATAGTGTATGGATCTGTATTTTTAAGATCAAAAAGGTTTGAAATAAAGTTTTATTAATTATTATAACTAGCTCATATAAAATATAGCCTATGTCACTCAGGAATGAAGCAACTTTCTATCGTTGAAAAAATTTTAGCAATCGGACCAGTACTTCCAAAGATTACCTCCTACAAACAAAAAAAAAACAAACTTTACCTCTATATTATATTAGTGTAGATATGTATTAAATCATTGCGCTAAACAAAATTACACTGTCAACAATAATTTTATCGGTTCTAATAATTAAAGAAAGTATCTTTCTCTCTATCGAAGATATTTTAATGATTTCTGTTGAATGTTAATTGAATATAAACAAACTAACTTTTACTAGTAATTGGTAATTTAATAATAATTTATTAAAACGGAAGGTTATGTATTTTTAACCGACTTCTAAAAAAGGAGGAGGTTCTCAATTCGGATGTTTGTATTTTTTTTTTATGTATGTTCGCGCATAACTTCGTCACTTGCCAACCGATTTGAAAAATTCTTTTTTTGTTGGAAAGGGTTTACTTCCCAAATGGTCCCATAGTCACCAAGTCGGGATCTGATGATGGAATCTTGGCGAAATCGAGGGAACTCCTCAAATATATATAGAAGAGGCAAAACTATTATAGAAACACTGACTTCCGAAATTAAAGTTATTTTGATAGTGTTAGTGTTTTTTTTTTTTAGTAAGTCGGTTTTTTATTAAAGTTTTTTATTGTTAATTAATAAACTATTAGAACATTTTTTTTTAATTTATATAAACTAGTACTTGACTGCGATCTCACCTGATGATAAGTATTTATAAAATCTTTTAACCATTTACTGGTTAACATAATTTTTGGTGTTTTATTGCTGAGTAACATAGGCATATATAGGTAATTTCTACATTAATGTGGGCGAAGCCGCTGACTGAAGCTAGTGTATATTATGAAGTGGTAAAATTGATTATTTGTTGGTATGTTGCTACATAACTATTTTAAAATTTACAATGAGTGCTGGTCATCTTTGCCCATTCAGTGAAATTGGGCAAAGTTGGCTTCCAAAATTAAATTAAAATAAAAAAAAATTACCTCATTTTTTTGAATAAAGTGCTCAGATAAGGTCAAAAGAAGACATCTATATATCTCCAGTAATGTCAGACGATTTATCTCAGTAATCCAATTTATTTTCTTGAAAGGAAATGCTCTAAATTCTTATCTAAATTGGATTCTCCGGGGCCGGTGTACGTGCCGCCTTCGTACAAATGTCTGGGGACTCGGGGAGAAAATGCTGACATTTTCGCATCGATTATTGAGCTGTTTTGAGTACAAATCGGACAGTTTCAAGGATTTTTATGAGTAGCTATGGCAACTTTTGTACTGATTTTTTATTACTAATATTAAAGGGATTGCAGAGCAAATTCTTTTTAAGGATATTTCCCGTCGACCGATCAACAATTTTAGCATGGCCCGTGGGTTGGTAGTTTTTTGCCTAAAGCGAGTTAATGGTGGCCATCTTAGGCACGTTTCAACCTCGACGCCTATATGTCTACACTGTAATATTATACAGAGGTAAAGTTTGTTTTTAGACAGTAATTTCTGAAAATACTGGTCCGAATGCTAAATTTTTTTCACCGATAGAAAGCTGTTTTATTCCAGAGTAAAATAAGCTATATTTTTTTGTACGTGTGTAAAACCGCGGGCAGAAGCTTGTATTTTATATTGTATGAGTAATATGAAAGGATACATAGAGAAGTAATACTTGGCCAGAAATCGCCGTAGACAAAGGTCTAGGGCGATTTCTGCTCAACTTTGCCCTGCAAACGTAATCAGATTTTTACTGACTCTCAAAATCCACCCGTATATATTCCTTCAGTTACTCTTTGCTTTCTTGAGCCGCGATGACTATTTTTCGAGTTTTTGAACTGCTTCACCAGAAAGTTGTTACTAAATAAGAAAACTTATATTTTTATTAAATTGTTTTGGGTTCAGACCCAGCCAGGCTTTACTTTGTAAAATTTATTTCTTCACTACTACTCTCAAAACGGTAACGAAAAACATCGTGAGGAAACCGGCATGTCCTAGAACTAAAAATTCGAAGACATGTTACATTCACCAATCTGCGCTTGACCCGAATGATGGATTACGGCCCATTCCCTCTCTTAGAGAGGAGGCCTGAGTCCCAGCAGTGAGAACATTAAAAAGGCTGATTATGCTTATGTTCCAACTGCATTTTAAATTTAAGAGCGAATAGATAATAGGACTAGTTAATTATGTCTAATTAGTCGATGCTTTGTTCCAATTTAAACTTGAATAATAACTTCTATTGTACAAGAAAACAAAGAATTCATACACAACACAAAAGAAAATTTATAACAAATTAACCAACATAAATAATGAGGTAACTACGTACAGGTCGCGCGGTGAATCAAGATCGCTCGGCAAAAGTGGAAGGGGCATGCGCAGTATTCAATTCTAAGGTCTATTTGGCGACGTGCGGGCGGGTGTGCGCCGTCGACGACACGTCATTGGTAGATAGAGTCGCTCTTCAATTCCCGCGTTGCGTTCTCGCGTCTCATTGGATACTGTTGTACTTGGGTACTGTTGCGTACAGCTTGTGTTATCGTATTAGTAATACGTAATCGTAAAAAAAAATGGTTAAAAATAAAGTTTTAAAACGGCTAGCCAGAAAAATGGTTTACGACGTGAATTGTTACGTTAAGAAAGAAACTAACGAAATTTTTTTTTATTTTAATTTTAAAATTTTTCTGAATTTACCTACTTACAAGATAAATTACAAGCAAAAACTAGTGTTATTATAAGTTTTGTTACTAAGGTTCAAACATACGAAATTAAAAATAAAATCCTAACATACTAAGAATTTCTGTGCGCAATGCACACATGCGCCGATTGCCCCCACTACTTTCACCGAGCGATCTTGATTCACCGCGCGACCTGTAACAATAATGAAGGCACGGTTGACGTAGTAGTTGAGTGATTGGCTGCTGCGCTGCGGGTCGCGGGTTCGATCCCCACACGGAACAAAGGCGGAGCGATGACCAGTAGCCTGATTCACGTAAAATCAAACAAGCCAAATATCGTTGAAGTTTTATAGTCGTTCGATCGATGTCCTATCCAAAAGCGGTATTCACGATCTATTCATTTATTTCCAGTTACATTAATAAGTATTCTACCAGGATAATGTAATACAGACTTTTGTTTTAATCGACGAATTTCAAACGACTTTAAAATCGGTGTCGTTCAAACTTATTTGATGGATGTGAATACAGAAATGGTCTAAACGACTAAATCGCTGCGATATCGTTACGGTTTTCATTACGGGAATCGGGCTACTGGTGAAGGCACCGGGTATCCAATGGATACGAGACGCACAGGACCGCTCGTTATAGCGACTCTTGGGTGAGGCCTAAGCCCAACAATAGCCATCTTTCGATTGAAATGATGATGATGATGATGATGATGACGGAACAAATATTTGTGAAGCTTAAAGATAGGTATTTCAGTTCTGGGTGTGATGTGTATGATGTGAGTTTACATATTTATGAGCGAACGATAGTGATTCCTAGTGTAGAGCAAAGTTTTACTAAACAACAGGATATTCAAGATTAGCTTTTGCCCACGGGTTCGCCCGCCCACATGAAATATAGCCTAGTAACTTTCTATCGGTAAAAAAATTATCGCAATCAAACCAGTACTTTCAGAGACAAACAAAAAAACAAACTTTTGCCTCTTTATTATATTAGTGTAGATATTGAATGCTTGGCTCAATACTGGTCTAACTCCACTACCTCTAAATAAATAAATGATATAAATTGATTAGTTTGGATTTTTTTTTTTTAATTTTAAAACATTACAGTATTGTATAATATAAAAGCATTTTTTTTTAAAGTTTGTATATGTGAGTACCTACCATGGAGCTACTTATGGTTTTTATTAGGTTACTATTGGGCCATGGAGTTTCTTGCACATTTTTCTCCATAGAGATCTACGCTTTGGAATGTGCAATTAGCATAATTTTTCTGACTGACTTTTTGACATTTCAAAAGTGCCTTTAAATGATTTATTTGAAATAAAACGCTTTGAATCTTTGTACAAAAAATACAACGCGCTGTATAACACACGTATACACACCTGTTGAGCTTCATGCTTGTGTGAGTGACTGTTTGCATGTGTGCGTGAGCCCGTGTGTAACATACGGATGTTGTGTGGGGGCGGTCATGCGTGGGTATGGGTGGTAAGTGGCTCTATTTGGTCAATTGGTGGTTTGGTTAATTAAATGTGTTCACATTTGTTTATCTAGTTTGGAACGGTCAGTAGAAATATTTTATAATGAAAAATATTTTTTTTTTGTTGATATAAACTAGTGCTTGACTGCGATCCCACCTGATGCAAGCAGTGATGAAATCGTTGAAGGCGCACTAGTTTATTAAACTTTTATTACACGGTAAATCATTAAAACAACAAAACACGATGAGGATATTATACTGCGCTCAGTATTTCTTATAGCCACTATAGAAAAAGTCTAAAAGCCGCCATTTTGTATGAGTGATACAATAAGAGACTTCGCAAACTGCAGACTTTCGATCGGCTGATGATTTGGTTGGATTCGGAATCGGCCATAAAGTTTAGCTTCATACTGATTAATAAACTAACCTAACTATCGGCTGATCGAAAGTCTGCAGTTTGCGGGGTTCCTAAATACTTACGTTTTTGCGATGCGAAAAAAGTTTCGAAACTCGATTTCCCAAATCGAGTTTCGACCAAACTATTTACATAATACTAGATAAGTTTGTACAGATTCTGATCCATTTATTGCGCTTGATAGTTTATGCCTATGTATAGATATATAAAATATATAATAGTAATAATGTATTAAATAATAATTACAATAGATATTTGAAAGATAACGTTTAAATTCAAACTAAAAACCAACGTTCAAGCGGTAACAAGCAAGTGACTCATGGTTGTTTGTTACCGCTTATAAAAGCCGCTGCGCCGACCGTCCTGAGTCATTCTCGGTTCAGACGTCGGACGGTGCGGAGCTCTCTCTACAAAAATAAGTTACACAGTTTGTGTACAAGTGTGGAAATTGTGAGTTAAAAGATAAGTATAATTATTATTTTATTAAATTAATTGTTGTTGCGATATTATTATGGTTGTAAAATATCTAAAGACTTTGTCTACTAAAATGTAAGAAGTTGTGTGTTGTGCAACAACCTGAGATTTGTAGAACGTGGAAGGATATTTGATGTTTAAGTGTCAACCCAAAGGTTTGACACTTGAGCGTCAGGACTTTCCTATAAATAAGATTGGTTTCTATTAAAGTCCTCTTACTTGCTGTTCAGCTCTAGACCTTTACGGACTACCTAAGTTCACGTAAGTTATTTAATATAATAGCTTAATATTATTGCTAATGTTGTTTTGATTCTGTGTATTTGTTATACTGTGACTTATGTTTCTAATTATGTTATTGTGATGATAAAATGCTTCCGAGGTGTTTCTTGGCCGTTCTTCACCTCGAAGACCTAGATTCCGAACGAGCCAGTAGTTTATTCGATTAACTGACAAGCCAATTGAAATAAATACTTAGTCTTGTCTTTCTGTGCTTTTCTTCATAAAACCCTTTCCTTACACACCAGTCATAGCAACTTTGATACACAGTAAATAACCGTTATCCATCTTGACATTTTGTTATGATATATAGGTAGTTATATATCAATATATAGTACCTTCCTAACATCAGAAGTGGGATAGGCCTCTGGCTTACACAACTGATTTTTAATGCCTTTTGTCTTGTTATTTTCATGAACTATAACCGTCGAGTCTACTACCATCAAGAAGATGACGCCACGATGTCATCATGCCGTCCCGGAAAACGGAGCTGCAAATGAGCTGTGGATCTTCAATCAAGCTACTGCATCTGCATTGGTAAAATATAGCAAGTACCTTCAGTAGCTAAAAGATAAGATAAGATCATTTATTTGTATAAACATGTGTATGTTAAGATGGTGATAAAGTTCAACATGTTTTGCCGTAAATCGGCGTACAAAATTAATTAAAAAAAAAGCAAAAAAAAAAACAATTCCTTAAAAAAGCATTAAAAATTCAGTCAATTCAATAATAGTCAACATATACAAATAAAAATATTCAAAATTCAGTCAATTCAATAATAGTCAACATGTACAAATAAAAACATTCAAAATTCAGTCAATTCAATAATAGTCTACATAATTTAGTCAAAATTCAATCAATAAAAATTACAGTCAATACAGTAAATAGAATAATAAAATTAAAAGTAAGTAAAATTAAAATATTAAATAGTCATGGCTCAAAAGTTTTCGTTTAAAAACTCCGCAACATTATAATAAGCCTTACTGAGTAGCAATTTTTTTTAATTCCCTCTTAAACGAATTAATATTCATTATTTTGGGAATTTTATTGTAAATTTTAGGAGCCATACATTTTACACTCCTTCTTAGAAAAAGAAAAAGACCTTCGTTAGCATTGCTTTTTGTTTTTAAAGATAATGTTGAGTATCTTATGTGTTGTAAAGGGTTTTTATAGATAAACGTAAAATTGGTCCCAATACAAAGCATTAAGAAAAATCCCGATTCTTTTACCAGTGACATAAAAGGCTACATGATTTTGTAATCATAATTATAAAGTTGTACAAAAAGATTATGCATATTAATATAAAAATGGGGGTAGTCTACGGACTACGTCGATATTAGTTACATCTAGGATGGCTATTTGAAACAAAACTAAACACTGCTAAAGATGTCTCACTGTAGGTAATGGGCATTTAGCATTGTTCCTATAAAGCCACGAGATAAGATCGTTAGATTTTTATTCGGTATAAAATGTTCACAATTATTTTGATCACCAGAGTGGATTTTTTACAAAAAGTGTACTTGACATAAAATGGAAATAGTTGGTACCCATATTTTTGCAAGTTTATTAACGTAATACCGTCAATAGTTTAGTTAGGTAGCGTAGGTATTGGGTTTAGGTAATATTTCAATAAAGTCGAATAGATTTCTATAAACGCAATTTTATTCTTGTTCACAAAGAAAAAAAAAAAAATATTTTCTTGACATGACGGTGACGGAAAAACAACAGCGCCACTCATGTTCGAAAATGAAACGTAAGAACAGGTTTACGAAGACACTCTTCCACAAAGGTGTTTACAAAGGCATCTGTCTATCTTATGAATTTATATTTGCTCAACAGTAGGGTAGTTATTTAGGTTGCATAGGGTAGTTGTCAGTTAGCTATCGTAGGGCAGTTGTTAGTTAGGTGGCGTAGAGTAGTTGGTTAGGTAGGGAATCTTCCAATGAATGGAATTACAGTGTACCGAGTGTACTGGTAATTCATAGTTAGCCGTTTCAATAATTAAAAATAAAAGTTAATTTGAACCAAAGTGAAAAATCGTATTTCTGTTTCATCATGAATTTTGATTTAGCAGAAAATAGTAAAATTAGATTTTGGTGTTCACAAATTGTATTACTAAATTAACTTTAAAGAAACACAATAGTAACTAATAAAAGTCTGAAGAATAAGTTATATCTATACTCTCAGTTTTAGTCAAAAGCAGTGATTGTTACTGATACCTGTCAAACTACACTCTCGGTCAATCATTGCCCTGATTTGAATTTAGATATCACAAATGGCAAGTGAAATGTCAAGTTTCTAGTAATTGCGTTTGTAATTTAGCTTTGAAAGTGCCCATGTTGTGATCTGAAGTAAATAACTGATGCCAACAAAAATTCAACGTTAAGAGCAATTTGCAATAATATTGTCAGGTTGACCGAGCGATGTATTGTGTTGATTATGTTGCTAAAACAGGTTAGTGTGTTGAATCAACTGTGGAATAGCATTGAATTATTTATTTCCCGGTTATTTTGAAAAGTCAATAATACCGACTAAAACGATCATTCTGTTCTAATAAAGTAAAATAGAAAAATACAATTCAAAATTATGCTCTGTAATTTAGTGTTGATTAATCTAATCTTACCGTAACTAGGTGTATAGAATCAACATAACTGTTACAGTGATTTAGTTATTGCTTATTAGCTGCTAGGCCTTCTATTTGGCGCTAATGTGTCTCACCAGCAGCAGGTGAATGTGCTTAGCGTGACTAGATATTTGGCTCAAGTATTAGCTGCTAGGCCTTTTATTTGGCGCCAATAGGTCTCACCGGCAGCAGGTGAATGTAATTGGCGTGACTAGGTATTTGGCTCAAGTAGGTATTGTCTGGAATGCTTTTGTGTCAGCTGTGTCGGTTATCTGCAAATGTTTAGGTCACAAATTAATGACAAAATATTGTAATTAAATATGTACTAATTTGTGATTGAGGTGTATAACCTTAAATGTGAAACTACTTTTACCTTGTCATTGCCATATTTTAAAGTCAATTCAAGGTTCAATCTTATTGATTTAATTAGAAATTATTTATCAACTGTACAATGTTTTGGTTTAAATTAAGGCTTTTATAAAAACATAAGTTGCCAACATAAAATATTATTGGAAACATATACATGATACAAAAAATAAATACCCTGATTAACTTTCTCTGGAGAAACTCCTAATAAAAAATATTTGAGTACCGCTGGTCGGCCTGCTATTTGGTGTCAATTATCTCACAAGCAGCGGGTGAATGTGATTGACATGACTATGTAGTTGGCATTACTCAATAATTAGAACCAATGTCATATTGTGAATGAGTAAAAAATATTTGAGTACCGCTGGTCGGCCTGCTATTTGGTGTCAATTATCTCGCAAGCAGCGGGTGAATGTGATTGACATGACTATGTAGTTGGCATTACTCAATAACCACTGGTCGGCCTACTATTTGGTGTCGATTATCCCACGAGCAGCGGGTGGATGTGATCGACATGTCTATGTAGTTGGCAAGAATACTCTGTTACCTATTTCAAGAGGACCATCGTGTCCATACAATTGGTTGACTCGAAATTTATGAAATATGAATTATACTTTCTTTTCGTTTTTGTGTTATGTATATGTTGATTAATGAATCGAATGTACCTACTTGTATGTTATAAACAACATAGTAATACTTCGAGGACGAAGTACTGTCAGTATGGCCGTGATAGTTTATGCCTATGTATAGATATATAAAATATATAATAGTAATAATGTATTAAATAATAATTACAATAGATATTTGAAAGATAACGTTTAAATTCAAACTAAAAACCAACGTTCAAGCGGTAACAAGCAAGTGACTCATGGTTGTTTGTTACCGCTTATAAAAGCCGCTGCGCCGACCGTCCTGAGTCATTCTCGGTTCAGACGTCGGACGGTGCGGAGCTCTCTCTACAAAAATAAGTTACACAGTTTGTGTACAAGTGTGGAAATTGTGAGTTAAAAGATAAGTATAATTATTATTTTATTAAATTAATTGTTGTTGCGATATTATTATGGTTGTAAAATATCTAAAGACTTTGTCTACTAAAATGTAAGAAGTTGTGTGTTGTGCGACAACCTGAGATTTGTAGAACGTGGAAGGATATTTGATGTTTAAGTGTCAACCCAAAGGTTTGACACTTGAGCGTCAGGACTTTCCTATAAATAAGATTGGTTTCTATTAAAGTCCTCTTACTTGCTGTTCAGCTCTAGACCTTTACGGACTACCTAAGTTCACGTAAGTTATTTAATATAATAGCTTAATATTATTGCTAATGTTGTTTTGATTCTGTGTATTTGTTATACTGTGACTTATGTTTCTAATTATGTTATTGTGATGATAAAATGCTTCCGAGGTGTTTCTTGGCCGTTCTTCACCTCGAAGACCTAGATTCCGAACGAGCCAGTAGTTTATTCGATTAACTGACAAGCCAATTGAAATAAATACTTAGTCTTGTCTTTCTGTGCTTTTCTTCATAAAACCCTTTCCTTACACACCAGTCATAGCAACTTTGATACACAGTAAATAACCGTTATCCATCTTGACATTTTGTTATGATATATAGGTAGTTATATATCAATATATAGTACCTTCCTAACACGCTCAGTAGTTCTTATGGCCACTAACTGCTTCATCATCAGACTAGCTCCATGGTACTTTCTTAATGTATTGTCAATATTGTAAGTTATCTAAGTATACTAAAATTAGCTCGAACTAACTGCGACTCGTAGCGCAGCAGCCAATCGCATAGCTACTACGGCAATTGTGTCCTCGATAACCAATGTTTTTATGAAATAAAAACTGTAGGTTTTTTTTTTTTTTGAGTTGGAAATCTTCAAATGAATTCTTCCGTTTTAGAGTGGAATGAGAGTGCTAAACTTTTGTTGAGTAATAACAACCAACAATGATCGAAAAGTCTTTCTCTCTCTCTTTGTTCACTGGCGCCAGAGGTTCTTGAAATAGATTCTGTATTATTTTTGGAAATTAATAAAAAGGCGTGTGATTCATCTGGTAACTGTTGTTTTAAATGTTATTTACTATATATTATTTGAACGTGTAGATTACTGGCACCACAATAAAAATCTGAAAAGACAAGAACGAACCAAGGACACAGGTCCTTCAATTGCTCTTTGCTTTGCCTTGTGCGTTCTAGAGCCACGGTAGTAGAAACAGAAGCTTCTGTACAAGATTTAAGAGACCGGTCTCTACAAACTTTAAGGGCTTGCTCAGAAGACAAGACTGAATAATCTTCCAGAAGATTTTATACCTGGAAACGAAAAATAAAAATCAGACTCTCTATACAAACTGTCCAATTTTTTTTAAGGAGAGTCTGATGTTTTTTTCGTTTTCGGGAAAAAATCTTCAGGGCCTCAAGTCTGCTATTACAATAGTGTCAGAATAGTCTATCATTGATGTCATAATTGTCGATTTTCACAAGTTTGGTAATCTACTAACATAATGGCGTCATTATGACTTTCCAATGGTCAACCACTGACACTCCATTGAAAGAAGTGGCATAGAATGGTAATCTCGTACATATTGACAAATGAATATTTCACGTTTGCGGTTATCTGATAAAACTTTGACAGTTTATTTGATCAGTGTTTTACCATTAGAACGTTATTGTGCAGTTATTGGTTTTAATATGCTCGAAATTATCATTTTACCACAGTTCTGTTACAAGACCATTGACCGATCAATGATCGATCATTATGAATTAGCAGATTACAAACATTTAGCAAAATGACAATGGGGTCGTGTAGGAATGACGAATTTATAAAAATAGCAGACTTAGGGCCCTGGAAGGTTGTTCAGTTTCGTCTACTGAGCAAGCCAGAGAGTTTGCGGAGACCGGTCCCTTACACTTTGTATACAAAACTACAACGTTACTTTTGATGCTAGCAGAAGTCAGGGACCACTTTAATTCATAATCATTTATTTGCTAATAATTATGGGTAAATTACATAAAGTTGTAAAAAAATCTAGCACAGTCCATTCATATTACACCTTAAGGCATGCAAATCACAAGCTTTGTTATTGTAACAATGAAACCTAATAAATGAAGTGTCACTAGAAGAATTCAAGTTTAAAATGTCATATTAAGTAACAAAAAGAGAAGATACAGAATTATAAGAATATAATTTAAATTGGTAAATTTTTTGGTAATTTCATCATGGTACTTTCTCTATCAATCTCAATTTAAACCATTCTTTTGTTAGCATATTATTTCAACTAAAAACTATTACAATGCCATTATTCTATACGCCCAAATATTACAGAAGCCTACTTCCCAAGTTCCCACAACCGACAATAAACAGCGTGAGCAGAATACTTAATGAACTCAGTTTGAAATGTGATTTAAAAAATATACCGTTGTAGGCTCATAGTACTACGGATGTCCCTCAGACATATTATGTCTACCATTATCATTGCCATATCCTTTTTTACGGTTCAGCTTTTTTTTCTCACCTGATGGTAAGCAGTGATGCAATCGTTGATGGTGAAGCGCACTAGTTTATTATGTGAAATTTACCAGTATAAGGGATCACAGTCAAGTACTAGTTTATTTACACTAATATTATAAAGACACAAAGTTTGTTTTTAAGTTTCTGTTTGATGGAGGTAATCTCTGAAAGTACTAGTCCGATTGCGATTTATTTCACCGATAAAAAGCTGCTTTATTCCTGAGTGACATGGTCTATATTTTATGTGCGCGGATGAAATTGCGGACAAAAGCTAGTTATTATTATTAATAGTATAAAGAGGTAAATTTAGTTTTTTGTTTGAAGGAGGTAATCTCTGAAAGTACTAATTTAATTGCGAAAAAATTTTCAACGATAGAATGCTGCTTTATTTTTGAGTGACATAGGCTATATTTTATGTGCGCGAATGAAGCCGCGGGCAAAAGCTAGTATCATTAAAAAAAATGTTTATCAGTCAAACCAACGCATTAGTGCATCACCTCAAGTAGAGCACTCTTCCCTCCGCACTACTCCCACCGGCGGACTGCACGCATGGCGTCGCACACTTGTGATGTACTGCCAGTCTAGCACGGTTCACGACACACTATGGTTCAGTGAGTAGTAGTCTGACACGAGGGTTCGATGCTCGTTTGTGGTAAATGAGGGTCAGGTTCTTGAGGCAATTTATTTGGAGTCTAACACTCGATTTCTGAATTTAGACATTTTGGTGCATTAAAGTGCGGTTTGACCGGTTCTTAAGGCCAGGTGCTACTCATTTTCAAATTTATCAAACCCACTTCAAACCTCTAGAAATCCACAAATATAATAAAAGAGAAAACCATGAAAAAATATTTTATTAAAATTGAGTATATGACCACGATAATTTTTTTTTTTTTTATTTGATTAAAGGGCTTTGTCGCTTAGCGACCTCATCGCCCAGTACAGAAAACAAAAACTTACAAACTACCTTAAGGCTAATTCAAACAATTGTTTGGCTTTATCGGACATTGGAGAAGAGAGGATTGCATTACAAATGCCAATATCATAAGTTTTACTGAGTCCAGAAACAACTTACGATTTCAAACGTGTAGATAATTGTGTCTACTTACTAAAATTTTGTCACGGAAATATTTGAAAGAGACAAAAAATAATAATGCTGGTTTTTTTAAAGGGCCTCGCAAAAACAAAATTCTTGAAAAAAAACTTAAATACTAAATAAACTATTTATACTAAAACCTAACTATGTACAAAATGACAAAGTACGCTCAGGCGCCAAAGTATGTATTTTTTGACAGAAAATTAAAATAGTTATTGCTTTTTCCGTTTTTTTATATAAAAAAAATAAACCCGCTGTTACGGGGCCGCGAAATCGACAATACCTGGGCGGAGTTCATAAAAAATACTCAGAGACTACAACCGACTCTTAAATATAAGTAATCGATTCAGAAACAAATACTAAGTGACCTTGACCAATTGCAATTATCCACCAATCCGCACTGGGTTCGCGTGCAGGATTTCTACGGCCCATTCCCTCTCCTAGAGAGGAGGCCTGAGTCCCAGCAGTGGGAACATTACGAGGCTGTTTTTTGCTATATTTATGCTATGTTTCTCAATTACCATAACTTATACATACTGCTACATTTTAGAGTTCCGTATCTCAGTCGGCAAAAACCGGAACCCTTCTTCGTCACATTGTTCGAAATCAGAAATGTTTATTTCAAATAGATCCTCTGTTGGACATAGGCCTCCCCCAAGCGTCGCCACAACAACCGGTCCTGTGCGTAACGCTTCCATCCATCATCCATCAGCATTCCATCTTTTTTTTATTTTTTATTTTATTATCGAATTCTGCTGTATGTGTGAGGTACGAATAAAAGTTTTTTCTTTCTTTCTTTCCATCGGATTCCCGCGACCCTGACCAGGTCAACGGTCCACCTTGTTGGAGGCCGTCCAACGCTGCGTCTTCCGGTACGTGGTCGCCACTCCAGAACCTTTCGTCCCCATCGACCATCTGTTCTGCGTGCAATGTGCCCTGCCCATTGCCACTTAAGTTTGGCGATTCTTCGACTCATATATATTGTGATATTATGATTATTTTGTTCTCCGTCTGTGCGTCTGTCAAAACCCCTTTCCTCAGAAAGGTGACATCAATACCTTCGAATTGAGTTAAAATTAACACTATTCCCGCGCGCCTCAAGGAGTTGTCAGCAACCGTAGGGTCCCAGCTGGGTCGAAGCCCACTGGGGCCAGGGTCTAGTTCCAAAAGGGAGGCTCGGCCCCTATATGAAAGGCAAGAAGGAACGGAGTGGGTTTTTTAGTCAGTAAGAGTCTGACACTATCTCCCGCTCCGCCCAAGGGCGGGGGATGTCTTTTGGATGATTTTTAACCACCGAAAAAAAACTTTTTTTAGGCGCATCAATATAATTGACCATTTAAATATATTGCAATGCCTTAACAGGTAACTAAGTTCTAAGAAACTAACATTGTTAAAACAAACAACATAACAACATTAACATTGTTAGTAATATAGTATATTCTTAATTTTCTGACTCATTTGTATACACTGTGTCTACATCTCTCTTCCAACTCTCCTATCGCTGGTCTGCTGGAAGAAATTTCATTTGATATAAGCAGTAACTTTGTGCTCTTTTATCTGTATTTGTCCATTTCATTTTTAAGTGTTTGTGTGTGTACATAAATGAATAAATAAATAAATTGTTTACATCTACAAACTATACACTTAGATCGCAATTAAGAATTTGACTTTGATTTTGTCTTTAACAATATTGAGTAGGTACCTACTAGCCGTTGACCTAGAATCCTGAAAATCCAGAAGTAAAGTCAATGGCACAATTTATTCAAGAAAAAAGCCTGAAAACCATAATTTTATATTTACATCGCAAAACAATAATAATATTTCACAACTTTCACACAACGCCATCGTTCCAAACTAAGCTGAGATTATGTTATGAGTACTGGACAACTGATAAACATACTTAAACTTATATATTTCTAAATACACACGCTCCCAGTCCGGGTCGTCCTCTCCCAGTCCAGGTCGTTCTTGGTGCAAAGGATGGCTATCGCTATTCAGCGGGGTAGTGCGGCGAGTGTCATGGGCACTTTTGCACCGGGAACGATCTGGGGCGGGTTATTTAATGAGGTTTGAAGGTGTAAACAAAAAAAAAATATATACAGAACAAATCAACTCATCACACAAACATTTGTCTTGGGTGGGAATCGAACCCACGACCTCCGGCATAGCAATCAGGACCACTAACCACTAGACCAACAAGCCAGTTAGCGTCACTATAGCTCAGTAGTTCAGTAAGCGTCTTGTATCTACAAGTTCGATGCTCGGGTGATCTTTAAGCGTGACGGTAGGGTAGTCTTCAAAAGGTTAGTAGTTTCCCATAGAGGGTGGAATTATAGGGGTTGTGTATTCTTAATGAGTTTGGTATGGTTCAGTGGATAAAAGGATGTGTAATGGGGTTCAGTACCCGGTCGTAATGATAAAATGGTGTGATGTATTATACATATATAGAAAACCTCTAAATTTTATGACTTTTCTAGATGAACTAAAAGGGCTCAACAGGGTCGATGCCTGCGCGAGGGAATGACCCTCACGCTCCAGCCGCCGGGTAGCTCGCTGTCCGACCATCCAACAACCGTCCGGACCAAGCCCGAGTAGTCAATGGGGCATAGTGTTGCGCGCGCGCCAAATCAAATTAAATAAAAAAAAATGTTTATTATCTCCGCAAATTACACTTCAAACATCCACTATGTTATTTGGCAGAAAAACATTTGCACTTACCTATGAAAGATTAAATAGGCTAGTGGCCGTAAAAAATGTAATTAGTCCGTCTTTTAGATTATTCAAAAATAAGGGACACATATTTTTTTATTTGTAAATTAAACCAAAAATGACAAAGACATAGCCCATTCAAGTTACGTGTGACGTCACCCCGTGCGAAAAACTGCAGCATTTTTTGTTTAATCGAAAAAAGAAAAAATACGTATCCAATATTTTTTTATAATCTAAAATACGGACTAAATAAAATGTAATTATTTTGACCCTGGGCACTAACCTATTATAATTTGTGATAGATCTGAAGTCTAAGCTAGGCCTAAGCCTGTATCTTAGAACTCCAGGCCCTCCCAGCATCAAAAACTATCTGTCTAAGCTGGTCTAACAATCGGTAGGAAACTTATCGATCGCTGATATCTTCAAATGTCAGTGACTCCCATAACGAATTAGGTCAAATGCGATAGGTGTGTTGACATACTTTTTCATTGAAATATCATGGTACGACTTTCCACTCATTCTAGATTAGTGTAATAGAAGAAGAGGGTGTGGTAGCGAGTTTGAGCACGAATTGTAACAAGTGAAGATCTAATTAGCGTAACTGGACACACATGACTTTCCAATACACTTAATTAATAAACCCACATATGTATTGTGTTATTATTGTGTCATTATAGAAAATTGAAACTATAGAATCTTGGAGTAGGGAATTTTGTTTGTTTGATGAACTTGTAAATATAATACAGTTTATATTTCTCTAATATATGATTTGGTCGACCAAATTGTCTTTTGCAAGCGAACGCCGGCGTTCTCTATTGTATTGTATTGTATATTGTATTGTATTGTCTTTCTATTGTGTCTGTAATTTCCACGATTGAAAGGTTAATTATTTCACAGATGGTGTAAAAAGTAAAGTATGTAACACGGGGATAAAGCTGTCTTTGTCTTGGGCCGCTTGAATTCCTCAGTTCACTCAGGTTTCTTTATTAACTCCCTCGCAGTGCTGGGGAGTTAATTATATAAATCCCTCACCAACGTTCGGGATTTCAACCTTCGATTCTTTTGGAATTCAACATGCCGCCCGCGACTTAAAGACAATGCTTATCCCCTAGTCACGTTATATACTATTATATTAGTGATGACTAGCGTTTACATAAAATATAGCCTATGTCACTCAGGAATAAAGCAGCTTTCTATCGGTGAAAAAAATTTTAGCAATCGGACCAGTACTTTTAGAGATTACCTCCTACAAACAAAAATACAAACTTAACCACTTTATGATATTAGTGTAGATTGATTATTCAGTTAGTCCGGAAAACACGACAGTCGTGCGCTAATCGATTTGTCTACCGTTCTACACTCTCTGATTTGTGGCCGGAATTCCGGTTGTAGGTGCAAAGTGCCATGTTCTGTATGAAATACTGGTAGGTATCATGTGATATGAAAAACTTAAGCTCAAGTTTTTTTAGTACAGTAATACGTACTCTACAACCCGTGCGCATTAACATGCACCTGATGAGTGACCTTTGAAGTATTGAATCCATTGAATTTGATTTTAGTTTTTTTAATATTAATATTAAACGAGACAATAGTCATGGCTGAGACTATGGAGGAGCTTAGCTCAATGCTCAATGATCTCAGTAGAGCTTCCGAAAGAGTAGGTCTTAAAATGAACATGGATGACACCAAAATCATGATTAACAACCATCTAGCGCCCACTCTTATCAAGATTGGAGACTCTACACTCGAAGTTGTGGACGATTACGTTTACCTCGGACAGACAGTCCAGTTGGATAGGTCTAACTTCGAGAAAGAGGTCAACCGTTGAATCCAACTCGGCTGGGTAGCGTTCGGGAAGCTGCGCGGTATCTTCTCGTCCAATTTACAAAAGTGTCTCAAGAAAGAAAGAAAAAGTATTTATTTTGGCGCAAAAAAAACATTGTAGACAACAAAAACTTAAGATAAACACCAAACAAAAAATAAATAAATAAAAAGTAACATTGTGTGTCATACGTTTGCGCCAAAAAAAGGTCCAGTTCAGCGAAATGCCAGACTACTACGGGTAGTTGTCTGACGCTGGTTTTCAACTGAACCTTATTTGGAGTGAACGGATAAAAAAAAGAAATTTACAATAAGTGTCAAAACTACATAAAAAGAACAAAACATAATAGAAACCGGTTTGAAACGATTTAGCCTCAGTCAACACAATGCCATCACTACGCGCAGTGCATCGACGCATAAGTCCACTATGCCCGGGGGGGCCGAGCGCAACGGACGATTTGCTAACAGCATAAAAAATTTAAAGCAAAACCTTGTGCCAATCTCGGGTACTTCAAAAACAAAAAATAGTAATAGAAAACAACCCGATCAAATAAAACAAGTGTTTTTAAAATAAAGTTATGATTTATTCAAGACGAAAGTCTATGACCAGTGCGTGTTGCCAGTGATGACAAATGGTTACGAAACGTGGTCGCTCAGAATAAGCCTCATCAGAATGCTTAAAGTCACCCAAAGGGCAATGGAAAGGGTTATGCTCGGAGGTTCCTTGCGTGATCGAATTAGAAATGAAGATATCCGCAGGAGAATCAAGGTTACCTACAGACATAGCCCAAAGAATCGCCAATCGTGTTAGTGGGCAGGGCATATTGCTTGCAGAACAGATGGGGATGAGAGGCTCTGGAATAACGACCACGTACCGGAAGACGCAGCATTGGAAGGCTTTCCACAAGGTGGACCGATGACCTAGTGAGGGTCGCGGGCATCCTATGAATGCGAGATGAAGACACAGAACCGGTCGTTATGGCGGCACTTGGGGGAGGCTTATGTCCAACAGTGGGACGTCTTTCGGCTGAAATGATGATGATGATGATGATGATGAATACGTACTATACATTCATTTTTTAATTAGATAGACTTTTTTTTAGGTTAGAAATTATCCTATGACTTCTCCCATTGTTGGGCGGAAGGGAGTTTGTCCTTGCGACCGAGGCGAAATTCGTACGAGTCGTAGGCGAGTGTGTTATGGAGCCGAGGGCTGCAGCGACAAATTTGCACGTGTATCAAACGGCTTTTTTCAATAGACTTACGAAGGAATGAATGAATGGCGACTCGTGGGGGTCGCGCTCCCAGCCTGGTACAATACATGTAATAAAATTGTGGCTTAGGAGAATACGTGCACTTTTCAGTACTAGTGCGGAAAACAGTCTATTGCGTGCCTCAAAGCGGTGGAATAAGATCGTGTATGCGAGTAAGTGTATTGAAACAGTTTATTCTCATAAAGATAAAAGAGCAACTAGTATTATTTTGTATAATACAAGATAGGGTCTGTCTAATAAGTTAAACGACTTGGGTAATTATTAGGATTTAATGAAATCTGATGTAGTCAACACGGGTTCAATAATCAAGGTTGATTAGGAGATAGAGATCATTGTTTACTAACAGACGAACCTTATGAAAAGTATCGAATATAAGTATTTTTTAAATGATTAAATATTATATAAAATTCCAAAGTCGGTTGACTTATTAGACAGACTATAATGTTGATAATAAATAAAGTTATTCTAAGTTTATCGATACTTTTGTATTTAGTTTTACATTTTTTTGATTTGATTTTATTCTCAACCTGCAGGATAGTAATTTTGTTAGTAAGGAAAGAAGGAACATTCCTTCTTTAACTCATCGAATGCCGTAATTAGAGACACAATAGAAAGACAATTGCTTATGTCGAACTGTGTAACTTAAGACATTCAAAAGGTTAACCTTTAGCGTTGCAACTTGATGGAAGCATGCAGTACAGAGGGCTTAGCCAAGTTATAATGTACAATCGTTAACGCTAGTACAAAACTTAAAATATTTAAACGGTAATGACATCATGTCAACTTTAAGTCACGCAGTCTCAAAAGAATCGGAGGTGTTAGGGCCTGTCCGCACAGCGATATTTCACCGCGCGGAAAATATTCGCGCGGATTTATTTCCGCACCGCACCGCGTCAAATCTACAAGAAATCACAGAATTTTTTCTCGCCTGTGCGGAAACTTCCATAAGATCCGTTGTGCGGACAGGCCCTTACTGACTGATATAAAGACGGAAACGGCCATAACTTTAGGTTAGGCTTGCAGTTCAAAATTCGAAAAGAATAAATTGAGCGCCTGACACAATTCTGTTGTTAAATATGAGATTTAACTTTGCTATAACATTTTCTAGCGGCGTACGAGATCACGATGAAAAACATCTGTAGCCCGATTCATGTAATGAAAACCGTAACGATATCGTAGCGATTTAGTCGTTTAAACCATTTCCGTATTCACATCCATCAATCGAGTTTGAACGACACCGATTTTAAAGTAGTTTGAAATTCGTCGATTAAAAAAAAAAACTGTATTACATTATCCTGGTAGACTACTTATTAATGTAACTGGAAATAAGTCGATAGATCGTGAATACCGCTTTTGGATAGGACTTCAATCGAACGACTATAAAACTTCAACGATATTTGGCTTGTTTGATTTTACGTGAATCAGGCTACTGTAATAACTATGTTATCAAAAACATATCTTTAGGCTTCTAGTTATATATGTCGCAGCCATCTGGTTAAATTTAGTCATCCAATTGGGCGCCTAGGGCGTTCGTTAAACGCCGGCATCCAATTGGATGCTTAGGCCGATAGTTGTTTCAACTAAAATCACTCAACGTTTAACAGCTTGGCGTATTGAAAGTTAGCCCTTTCGAAATGACTGATCAAGACTCAGCCAAGTGATTCAAATTTAGTTCCGCTATTTATTGATTTAATAATATTTCACTATTACTTGGTGGACACTATTACTAAAAAGTAGTTTTATGTAATTTACCCTAGTAAACTAAATGACTACACAACGTTCAGCCATCTGGTTAAACGTTGCGGTCAACGATATGGCTAGTTGTTTTTCAGCCATTTCATTGGATTCCGGAGTTTAAATAACGCCCTAGGCGTCTAATTGGATGGCTAATTTAACCAGATGGCTACGACATATACACAACGAAGTTTTAGGGGACCGAAAATGGCCTGAGCTGTTTCGAGATAAGGATGTTATGGCCGTGGGACTTATTTGCTCGCCTTGCTGATACACAATAATTCACTAACGAACGACACAAAAGAACTTTTAATAAGTAAAGCATACTACTCGATTAATAACTTCTTAAATGATAAACATATTAAAGAATAAAATATCTATTAATGTAAACTGTATTTGTGTGACTATGTAATTTGAATTTTGACAATGTGGACTAATTTTATGTTTAGTAATGGTTATTGACATGAGTAAAAATTTAATAATAATTCTTTCTTTTTTTAATAATTAATGATTATTATCGACTTCAAATTATAAATGACTACAATATTTATCTTTTTTTTTCCGTTTCAAGTATTTGTTTATTGTGCAAACCTACCACAGTGTTGTCTTTTTTAACCCAAAGGCATTTAAACGGATGTTGCGGAATTTTTTCTGAACAAATAGCAGAATCATCTCAAAACTCCTTTTCTTTGTGTAAATATATATATAGTATATGTATGTATAGCTATATATTTTATTAAATATGCTTTTGTATATGTATGTTTAGTTTTAGCTTTATATATAATTCTATAATTGTTTTAAAATTTTTTTTTTTTTTTTTTTATGCACCTGCCATTTTGTCTCTGCCCTACCCTAGGTTGACTGGTAGAGAATGCCTAAGGCATTAAGTCCGCCTTTGTATCTTTTGTTGCATGAAGATTAAATAAATAAATAAATAAAGGTTGACTGGGAGAGAATGCCTTGTTGCATTAAGTCCGCCTATGTACCACTACTGTACATGAAGTCTAAATATATAAATAACTATTGTACACCTTATAGGTATTTTGCAGCGACTCTAATGCAATTGTAAGATCTAAACCACCTGTGACAAAAAATAAATAATTTTGATTGATTGATTGACTGGCCTGTTGGTCTAGAAGTTGCCCTGATTGCTATGCCGGAGGGTCTAGGTTCGATTCCCACCCAGGACAAATGTTTGTTTGATAATATGAGCAAATGATCGGGTCATTTGTTTTGCGTCTGGGTGTAATTCATCTATATAATTACGTATGTATTTAGAAATATATTAGTATGTTTATCAGTTGTCTAGTACTCATAACACAAGCTCTACTTAGCTTGAGACAAGACGGAGTGGTGTGATAGTTCCTTGCTGGAGTCTGTGTTTCCTGATGTCTCATCATCATCATTCATCATTTCAGCCGATACACGTCCACTGTTGGACATAGGCCTCCCCCAAGCGTCGCTACATCGAACGTTCCTGTGCGTCCAGCATCCATCGGTTTCCTGCTACCTTCACCAGGTCATCGGTCCACCTTGTAGGAGGCCTTCCAACACTGCGTCTTCCGGTACGCGGTCGCCACTCCAAAACCTTTCGGCCCCAACGGCCATCTGTTCTGCGAGCAATGTGCCCTGCCCATTGCCACTTAAGTTTGGCAATTCTTTGGCGTTCCTGATGTCTACAACCCAGCAATCTTTAAGTCAAGAGTGAATTTATGTTACTTATAGGTTAGCGCGCTCCATCGTCGACCTCATCCTCGCCTTCCATCAGGTGAGATAGCGGTCAAGCGCGAACCTATCAGCAATATAAAAAGTTGACAAGTCCATTGATGAGTCCACCGTGATTACTCACGCGCCTGAATTACACGAGATCAAGAATTACAAGCGTATATTACTTCAGTTAAAAAAAAAAACTAATACCAAAGACAGTTGAAGCGTTAGACAATACAATCCAATTAATTATTTTTTATTGCATTAATTAAAACCAGAGATAATTATGTGGATTAATAAATTAAAATCATGAGAACTTGCTTTTTATGTAAACTTATTTAGAATTTCCATTACGTATTGGAATCATGACTTTATAATGAAAATTAAGGGTGGTTCCCGACACAGAATAGACGAGACTTTAGAATAGCCTTGTGGGCGGGGCAGGCGTCAGCTTGCCACAAAGTAGGGCAATGCATGAGCCTGTTCTGAACCTCCTGTTCCTGTCCTGTTCTGTTCCTATCTATTTTGTGGTTGGACTATGAAGTCCAACCACAAAATAGATAGGAACAGAAGTCAATCGACTACAAAGCGCGCTCGAGCAACGCACACATAGACACCGCTCACAAACACGATATCTCGGAGCGCCTCGGCCCGCTCATTAGTGTGCGTCCACCGAGCGTAGGTATAAAAAGTGAAGTACATACATGGGATTGTCTTCTGTACTTATTTTGTGGTAGTTGACCGCCTTGTGGGCGGGCCAGGAGTGCCACAAAGTAGGGCAATGCTCATTAGTTCAACTACCAATAGCAAACTTGCGATCTAAGTGTGCGTGGTCTGTTAGTTGCGTAATGCGCGTTCGTATTGGTTTATTGCCTGTAGTGGAGTGAAAGGGTGGGAGATAAACGGCGACACTCGTTGTAGTACAAATCGGAAAGTATTTTCTTTGTAACCTCTTTTATCTTTTCTGTGGTTCCTGATATGGATGAGGCCAGAGTCGAAGCCTGCTAGGATTCTGTGATAATTCGAAACAGAGAGAGAGAGAGAGAGAGTTCAGAGGCCCTGAACACAAAAGACTACTCAAGCAACAGAGTAGGATTTTAGTCAGCACAAATCTGACTCTTGCTTTAACCAATGACAATTTGCCAAGATCAGCCTCTGCCATAAGAGACGCCCCGGGTGTCAAGAGTCGCAGGGCGATCGCCGGCTACCATAGGTGCGGGCTAGCGGACGACGAGCAATAGGTAGCTCACTGGTCAGCCATCCAGAATGAACTAAGTCCGAGTCGTTGAATCTGCGCCTCAAAGAAAGTCAGATACTCCATCTCGCTCCACCCAGAGGGGGAGAAGATGATTTCCGACAGCTTTTTGGGTACATTACCAGTTGACAGCGATGCGGAGGAGTTTTGCAACGACGTGCTATAGATTGCTTTTTTAGTTCTTTAGGGCTTTTATTTATTTATTTATTTAAACTTCATGTACAGTAGTGGTACATAGGCGGACTTAATGCAACAAGGCATTCTCTCCCAGTCAACCTTTGGGTTAAAAACGACAACACTGTGGTGTGGTGTGGTGGTGGTGTGGTGTGGTGTGGCTTTTATTTTTATTTTGTAAGTTAGTTTTAATTAGGTTTATGGACAAACAGAATTAGAATAAGTAACACATGTATTGTGCTTACAGCCAAGGAATGGAATTCCCTTTTTTTTATGGTGGGAAAAAATCATGCATTGACATCTTCCGCCCTTGGGCGGAGCGGGAGATAATGTCAGACTCTTACTGACTAAAAGACCCACCCCGTTCTTTCTAGCCTTCATAACGGGGCTCGAGCGCCCTTTCGGATAACCCTGGCCCCAGTAGGCTTCGACCCGGCTGGGTCCCTGCTGTTGCTGACAACTCCTTGAGGCGCGCGGGAACAGTGCGCGCCGTCGACGACTTGGGCTTGGTCCGGACAGTTACCGGACGGCCGGACAGAGAGCTACCCAGCTGCTCACTGTCCGCAAGCCCGCGCCTACGTTGGCCGGAAATCGGGATCAGAATCCCGGCGGCGGCGGCGGCGATAACGCCGTTGCCTGAATTCCCTGCTGGTGTCTGTGTTTCCTGATAGCTACAACTTAGGGGTCTTTTTAAGTGAATAGGTTACTTCTAGGCAAGCGTGCTCCATCGTCGACCACATCATCGCGTACCATCAGGTGAGATGGTGGTAAAACGCAAGCCTATCAATAATAATAAAAAAGTACAATAATGAAAAATATTAATTTATATTTATTATTTATTTATTGTGCAGAACTGCCACAGTATTGTCTTTTTTAACCCAAAAGTTGACTGGTAGAGAATGCTTTGTTGCATTAAGTCGCCTATTTCGCCACAAGTAAATAAAACCCATTCGAAGGACCCCTAAATACCGAGTCACGCGTTTTTCAATTAATTACTACCACGTGAGTGATCAGACATCATGAAATTAGTAGAAAAACAGTAGCATTAACAATTATTTCATTAAGTATTTTCTACGACTGTCGTGTGCTGTCACAGCATGCAACGGGTGGTCCGTGCTTCATCTTGATTGTCAACTGTTTGTCATGTCTTCCATGACACGTGAGGTTGCTCTAAGAACTCACGAAGCGGTTTTCATCCGTTTCCGTCACGGTTGCAGGCCCGCAGCTTCTCTAGAATTCAGATATATACCTACTTAATGCCCAAGTACCCGAGCAGTGCCATAAAACAGTAACTTTCTGTAGCCTACTCCTCGATAACTGCTGGATCAAAGGGTTTGAAAAAAATATATGCTTGTTATAGACTCATGTACAACATTATCAACGTATATTTAGAAAATAAAAGACTTGTTCTTCAACTCGACAAAGAAGGAGGCTGCACGCGTGAGCCAACGGCCGTCACACCCCAGCCACCGCCGGGATTCCGATTTCGATTTCCGGCCACCGTAGGTTTGCGGACGGCGTGCTCGCTGTGGTTTACTAATGATTAGCATAAAATATATTGGCATAGTATACACTGGCATACTTACCAAAATTCTTTTCTTTTTCGCTTCCATTTAATTGATTACTTTTTCGCTTCCATTTAATAAATTTATATATTGTATATATTTATATATATGTACTTGTATATTATTATTTTTTCCCCTTAATTAATTTGTCCCTTGATTTAATTGCTTGAAGTACACCGCAGACTACCCCCTTTTTAGTTTAAGTTCTTATATTCCATCCCAAGGTTGTCTGGAAGACATCGCTTTCAGCGATAAGACCGCCACTGTGCACATAGGTTTAAGTTTCTGTGAAATTGTTACTATTTTGGTGTACAATAAAGTTTATTCTATTCTATTCTATTCTATTCAGCATAATGATCATTACGCATAAAATTATTAGCCATAAAACTTTTGCCATAATGCTTGTTGCCATAAATACTACTAGCATAATAATAAAGAAGCATAATTTTATAAAGCATAATGTTATAAACGCATAATGATAAAAACACATAATGTTCTTTGGAATAAAACTAATATACCCTAATCAATAACTCCAAACGGTAAGTTGTAAACGCTATTTCTCCTTTTTGATTGTAATATATTATTGGGCGTCCATGATGGACTTAAGACTCCTGCAACAAAAAAAAACCTAACCTAACCTAACCCAACCCAGTAACCGACAATACAAAAATGAAGCTAAAATTATTGGCTACATTCTCCCAATAATGATTTTTTATATTTATGTCTCATGATTATTAGACGAATAAATAATTATGCCTTTAAAATTTATGCAACTCTAATTTAAGTCAAAATATATTAGACTAAATGACAGTTATGCTAAACTATGCATTATGCCAAAGTATTATTATGCAACAGTATTATTATGCTAAAAAAAATTATGCGAAAACGTTATGCCAAACAATATTATGCCTAAAAATTTTATGCCAACAAGGATATTACCGCTCGCTGTCCGACCGTCCAGTAACCGCCCGGACCAAGCTCAAGTCGTCGACGGCGCGTACTGTTCCACGTCTCAAGGAATTGTCAGTAAGCCGTAGGGGCCCAGCAGGGTCGAAGCCTACTGGGGCCTTGGACCGGTTTCTGAAAGGAAGGTCCGACCCCAGTATGAACCCACCCCGTTCCCTCTTAGGAACGCGGTAGGTTTTTTAGTCAGTAAAAGTCTGACACTATATCCCGCTCTGCCCAAGGGCGGGAGATATCATTGAATGATTTTTACCCACCAAAAAAAGAATTGAAACACATTTTACGACGCTTTTTATGCAGCGTGCGGTTGTTTGCGGCTCCCGCTTCACCAGCGGCCAACTAGAAGAATCGCGCGCACGCTCTTGTATAAGTATAATTGGATAAGCATTGATGCAATCGTTGATGGTGAAGCGCACTAGTTTATTAGGAGCCTATTCACTCTAGCATTGAAAACATCTAAATTGTAATTGGACGGGAAGACCACAGCAGGCAAATTGTTTCCGACCTTTGATGTAAGCGATATAAAAGACGGGGTGAAACGCTCAGTCCAGGCTGCAGACACCTCTGCAATGTAAGGGTGTACACTCGCCGTATGTCAGTTTGTCCAATGGTAGAAAGGATATTCCGGAATCAAGTCATGTAATTCCCGCACATACTCTCACACAATCCATCCATCTTTTTTTCGACCTTCCTCTCCCTCTCCATCCATCTACATGTATACTCAGAACTCTTTTAGTAATATGCGCTTCATCCCTCCTCTTCACATGGATGGACTGTGTGAGAAGTGATATGAAACAAAAGGGAGTTAGTGATAGTTTGACGGGTGACAGGACAGAATGGAAGAAGAAAACGTGTTGCGCCGACCCCAAGTAATATGGGATAAGGGCAGGAAGAAGAAGAAGACTCTCCACAATGCATCCTGTAAAATACCGAAAGGCTGGCTACCCTACACCTGTGGTCCAGGCTTTGTAGATTGAGAGAGAGAGTTGGTCTATCTTGCCACCCCTACCGTGTATGGCGTATTTAAGAAACGCCCGGGTGTCACCATGGTGTGGGCCACCCGGAGGACACGGTGAAGCATATGGTGGAGTTGTATTCTACTTGGGTGGAGCACCGCCGTGTCCTCGTGGAGGCAATCGGTTGCAGCGACCTCTCGCACCGGGCCCTGGTTCGAACTATGGTCCAGAGCAAGGAGAACGGCTCTCGTAAGGAACAGAATATCCTCATGCCCCAGCTGCCGTGATTCCGACCCCGTCTACCAGACACGGTAGACGCGATACCTTCTAGCTAGGACCGCGAGGAAATTCTAAAAAGAAAACACGTAGTCCTAGAACGCAAAGGGCAACTGAAGACACAGGTATGGTTTTAGTCAGTAAAAGTCCTACTCCGCCAAGAGCGGAAGAATTTATTGGATGATTTCCAACCCTTAAACTAAAAACCGTGTATGGCGTGATAAATGCTAATTTTCTTTTTGCATCATACATAAACGTTGGTACGACAAGAAATGCTATCATTCGTGATAATAAATACCAACCAGTCAATATCGTGAAAGTGGTTCCTTGAAAAACATTATCAAATGATAACTGTTAACAATTTGTTCAACCCGGAAGAGGTTGTGGTAATCGGTTGATTTGGTGCTGTTAAAATTGACAATTTGACAAGTGCATGACGTGATGATAAGCGGGGTTTCACTTATGAAGTTCCTTCGCTGTAATGTTGGCTCCCCTGTCTGTCTACAGAAAAAAGAAAAGAGTTGCCAACTCTACCAAAATAAAAATCTGACACACCCTCTCATTCCACCCTAGAGCGGGTGAAGTCATTTGGTGATTTCCCACCTCTAAAAAGGCGTATCGCATTCTAAGTATGAACGCAAGTTCTGTGGCGGTTCCACGCGCGCCTCAAAGAGATGACAGCAAAACCGCAGGGACTCAGCTGGGTCGAAGCCTACTGGGGCCATAGTTTGACTTCCGTAAAGAAAGCATTTAGTCCTGGAACGCCGGTGTGGTTTTAGTCAGTATAAGTCTGTCACGCGAGTAATTTGGATGATTTCCCACCTTAAGGCCCAAGCGCCCGAAAAGTGCCATAAAACAGTCACTTTCTAAAGCCTACTCCTCGGTAACGGCCAAGTTAATAGGTTTGAAAAAAAAATATGTTTATTATAGATTCATGAACAACATTATCAACATTTGATTTTTCGTGCTATTAATGGATACTTTTGTTTAGAAAAAATATTTTGCAATTTCGCAACTTTTTCCTACTCCTTCGAAACGGCTTGGATCTTTAGAAATATTTTTACACATCAAAATTGGTGGTTAAATATTCTTCAAAGTGAACATAGCATATGTAAATCAATCAATATTTCGCAAAGAAAATGGATTTAAAGGTCTGCCGCGCGCTTTCCGGGCGCTGTTGGCCGCAAATAAATGCACAGATTTGCGTACTGCCGCCTAGGCGGGTGCGAGAGTTGCGTCCACATAATTTTGGCCAGATGGTTCAAGGGACTATAAGCCTTACACTCCAAGCGAATGCCGGCGTTCACTCTCTCATTGTCTTTCTGTCTTTATTTACGGTATTTGAAACGTAAAAAAAAAGTTCTGTGACGGTGGTAATGATGGAGTGAAATTTAAGTTTTTTAAGTTTAAGTTTTCAATCAACTGGACTTGATGAAATTACTAGAATAGTCACACATTGCAAAATCATTTCTATTTTGTCCCGTCTCAAATTCTACCCTATTTAATTATTGGAAAAAATATCTTTGTTTTGTACCTAAATAAAAAAATATAGCATAGCATAATCGGCCTTATAATGTTCCCACTGCTGGGACTCAGGCCTCCTCTCTAGGAGAGGGAATGGCCACGTGGGGCCAGTGCGTTTTGGTGGATGTCATGTCTTTGAATTTTTCGTTCTAGAACATGCCGAACATGTTTCCTAACGATGTTTTCCTTTACCGTTTTGAGAGCAATGGTAAAGAAATAATTTACACAAAGTAAAGCGCTTGGCTGGGTTTGAACCCGTGACCTACTACTCGTAAGTTACCACTCGGCCACCACTGCTTTCAATCGGCCACCACAGTTCTCGATTGGCTAAATTCTTTTGCGAAACCCTAACAAAAAAATGGCGAGTATCTACCCAGCTCATCATATTCCCAAAGTCACCTAAATGTCACAAGAATCACCACATCGCTTGATTACCGTGGTGATCTGAACTAAAGTGGTTATTAGTGGGTCAGCAGTGAGGCAAGAGCGCGGGAACCGGCGATGTGCGTACGTATTGCGATTATAAGAATCAGTGTAGCCGTGCGTTGGGCGACGTTGAGAAGTTTTGATACTTGTGAATATAAAATACATTTGACTAGCTTATGCCAGCGGTCTCACCCGAGTAAAAATAGAAAATAAATGCCTATGTTACTCTTTTTTTTATTGATATAAATTAGTGCTTGATTGCGATCGATGATGATGAGGCGCACTAGTCTATGAGCCTAATCACGCTTGACCTAAAGACACTGAAATTATGTTTGCCTAGTGTACTGAACAGCTGAAATTTTTTTCGCGATTTCGGCTTTGCTCCCATAGTAAAAATTGTTTGTTATCATGAGCACAATCACGTGTTTAAGTATCGTATACTAATTGCCAGTCACCCTATATATATTTTTTTTTAAATAATAAATCTTTCATATGACTTCTCCCGTCCTGGGTGGACCTAGAGAGAGTGTCAGACTTATACTTTTTATACCACATGCATTGAAGGACTAGAAAAATTTGCCTGCAGCGGTTTAAGTGTCTTCAAGGCTAGAGTGATAAACTTGTGCGATTTATTGTCATCGATTGCATCACTGCCTATCATTAGGAGGGATCGCAGTCAAGCACTTGTTTCATTGAAAAAAAAAACCCTCCTGCATTTCTTCAGTTACATTTTGCGTCTCTGAGCCACTGTGACTGTTTAAATAAGCAGCATCAGCAATCAGCACAATGTTAATCCACTCAAAAACTAACAAGTATCAAAACTGTTCGTCACCCACTTATCCGTATTTTGTTTTGCAAACAAATTGTTATGGGAACGTGTATAAAAGCTGGGCTTACGATCTTCTCGCGGTGACCTTGTACCTGCGACATCACGCTATGCAATGAGTGTGAGCAGTGAGAGGTATAGTGAAAATTGTACATTAAGCATGTAATTTAAGTCAGTTTTATTTGAGAATACACGATTATGTATGAATTAGGGTCTTGAAATGGGAGCCACAGAAGACGCTCTGTAAGGTTAAGCAACGCGACACAACATAGAACAACTACAAAATTAGGGAATAGATTTTTTGAAAATGCCACCTGTTTATAAAAATATTTATAACCAGTCTTAAAAAAAAACTGGGCAAGTGCGAGTCGGACTGGCGCCCTTAGGGTTCTGTACGAACTTGCACGTAAATAGTTTAATTCCGGAATGGAGTATCGGAAGATTTTTCAAAATTCCAAAAAAATGTACTGAGCTTTCACTACTACCAATAGTTTTTTAGGGTTCCGTACCCAAATCAAAAAGAAAAAACGGAACCCTTATAGGCTCAGGTCTGCGGTCCCTTCAAGCTGTGAAAAAATTAAACTTTTAAGTTAACGAATAAAAAAGATACGGTCGTTTATGTCTACAAAAAAACGTATATTTTGATACTCTCATATTCATAGGGTACTTCCCGTTGACCCAGAATCCTGAAATTTGGCACAAAGCAAGGTCTTATATATATAGCACAGTCATAGGAAAAAAATTGAAAACAGTAAATTTGTTATTATCTACGCCACAAAAAAAAATTTTGCAATGTTGAAAAATCTTCGAGACTCCATTCGGGAATTGTAGTTTGCACGGAACCCTCAGTGCGCGAGTCCAACTCGCACTTGCCCAGTTTTTTAATTTTCAAAACAGCTCGATTTTATCGAAAATATAATTGTCTTAATTACATATGAAGTAATACAAAAGAAACAATGTGTTTACATACTCTCCTCTCAAGGTCAAGCGGGTAATTTTCGCACTTCACATATTTCGGGCGCTTCTCGCGACATTCTCCGGTCAAACTGGGCATTGTCCTTTAAAGTGAATGTCATACCTAAAGTCGAACATTCACTAGTTACAATTACTGACATTTTGTGCATTTGCTTTGGATACTAGGTCAAATACTAGGTTCTAGAGTGGTGACCGTGCATCGGAAAACGCAGTATTGGATGGCCTCTCACAAGGTGGACCTAGAAATGTGGCGTTGCCGGCAATATGGGAATTTAGCTGGCAATATTGCCACCAATTTTCATACTTCGGGCAATATTGCCACAATGTTCATACTTCGGGCAATATTGCCACCATTGTTCATACTTCGGGCAATATTGCCACCAATGTTCATACTTCGGGCAATATTGCCACCAATGTTCATACTTTGGGCAATATTGCCACCAATGTTCATACTTCGGGCAATATTGCCGGCAATATTCCCACGTCATGGCAATATTGCCAGCAACGGCACATCTCTAGGTGGACCGTCGACCTGGTGAGAGTTGCGGGAATGTGGTGGACGCGATACGCACAGGACCGGTCGTTGTGGCGACGCTTGAGGGAGGCCTATGTCCAACAGTGGACGTCTTTTGGCTGATATGATGATGATGATGATGACTAGGTCCAATCTTTAGTTCTAGGATCGTCCTAAGTCTATCTATAGCTAGGTCTTTGCCCAAAGTAATGGCATTATCCCCAATTCCCCAGCCACTGTAGGCCCGGCCTGGCGCACGACGAGCAATAGGTAGCTCGCTGTCCAGCTGTCCCTTAAGGCCCAAGCGCCCGAAAAGTGCCATAAAACGACATTCTTAGGCCTACTCCTCGGTAACGGCCAGGTTAATAGCTTTGAAAAAAATATATGTTTATTATAGATTCATGAACAACATTATCTACATTTGATTTTTTCATGCGATTAATACTTTTGTCTAAAAAAAATATTTAGCAATTTCACAACTTTTCGCAACTTTTCCCTACTCTTTCGAAACAGCTTGGGTCTTAGGAAACATTTTTACACATAAAAATTTGTGGTTAAATCAAACAAAAAAACAAACTTCACGTCTTTATTATATAAGTGTAGATAGACTCGCGGTTGACCACTATCTCACCTGATGGTAAGCGATGATGTGGTTGATGGAGCACGCTTCCCACTCTCTAAAAGGCAGTTACTAAAAATACCTTAAAAGAAAAACCCAAAAACATTTTACCAGACCCGGGTTTCGAACTCAGAATCCCACGGTCAGCGGCCACAATTACTAACGTGTCAAAACACAATCGAACTGAGAACCTCCTACTCTTTAAAGCCGGTTAACAAACTATAACATTAGGACAGAAGATTCCCACAAAACTGATAATATCTATTTTTAAGGCGAATATACCCCCCTTGAACATCTCGCCAGAGTTTAATGCACACATACTCATACTAGAGCAGTGGCCGAGTAGTAACCCCGGCTTACGAGTTGTAGGTCGCGGATTCAAACCCAGCCAGGCATATTACTTTGTGTGATTTATTTCATCACCACTGCTTTCAAAACGGTGAAGGAAAACATCGCGAGGAAACCGGCATGTCCTAGAACCAAAAATTCGAAGACATGCAACATTCACCAACCTGCACTGGGCCCGCGTGGTGGATTACGGCCCATTTCGTCTTCCAGAGATGAGGTTTGAGTTAGCAGTGGGAACATTATAAGGCCAATTATGCTATCAATGCTTACATATATTCGAACTGCCTCCTGTGCCCGCAGAGAGCCTCGCTAAATTTTATAACCATTTTTTTCTCGAAATATTGATTCATTTACATACGTATATGTTCATTCTGAAAAACACTTAACCAGCATTTTTTTTTTTTTTTTTTAAATTGAGATAAACTAGTGCTTGACTGCGATCCCACCTGATGGTAAGTAGCGATCAAAGCTGTTTAAAAAGAGTAGAGAAAACAAATAAACTATCATGTCGTCAATTTCTTTTTTTTTGTATTTGTCATAGGAAAAAATCATGTTGCTAAACCCGTTAAAAAATAAAAAGCCCGTTATGACATTTGAGATAAGGTTTTTCTCAAATGTCATAACGATTGTAACTTGGAATGAAACTGAAAGAGACAATTAATTAATAATTAGGGGTCCGGTGTAGTATTAGCTATTTTAGTAGTAGTTACACTACAAAATACAAATGTCATAACGAGCTTTTTATTTTTTGACATCTATAATGTTGTACATTAATCTATACTAATATTACAAAGAGGTAAACTTTGTTTTTTGTTTGTAGGAGGTAATCTCTGAAAGTAGATACTGTTCTGATTACACAAATAGCACACCAATAGTTAACAATAGCTAGTCTATAATAAAAATACATTTTTTTCAAACCTATTAACCCAGCTGTTACCGAGGAGTAGGCTTCAGAAAGTCACTGTTTTATGACACTAAATGAGAACAAGGGCCTTAAGTGCCAAACTACATAATTATAACGTTTCAATATCTCGTAACAATTTGTAACGACCTAATGATGGTTGCTAATGGTTTATATGACCATTTGAACATCACGAATTATTTATTGACTGTAACAATAGTTTGTTATCTCATTATTTGTTAACAATGAAGTCTTTAAAAGATCGCAGTAAGTACACGTATATAATTTTTTGACTAGATTTTTCTGGGTCATGGGGCTATTTGGGACCGGTACCAGCCAGTTTTAACTTCCACTTGTAAAAATATATTTTTTTAAGTAGTATTTAGGTTTCGAGATAAGTGGCAATGGGCAGGGCACATTGCACGCAGACCAGGGCCTCAAGTCTGCTATTACAACAGTGTCAGAATGATCTACCATTGATTTCATAATTGTTGATTTTGACAAGTTTTGGTAGTCTACTAATAATAATGGCGTCATTATGACTTTCTGACGGTCAACCACTGATACTCATTTTAAGAAATGGCATAGAGTGGTAATCTCGAACTAATGACAAATGAATATCTGACGTATGCGGTAATCTGCAAACATATGGACAGTTCCTTTGATCAGTGACCTACCATTACGACGTCATTGCGCAATTAATGCTTTTAATAAGCTCGAAATTGTCATTCTACCACAATTCTATTACAAGACCATTGCATTGGCCGATCATTGGCCGATCAATGATCGATAATTATGAATTAGCAGATTACTAACTTTTAGCAAAATGACAATGGGATCGTGTTGGAATGACGAATTTATAAAAATAACAGACTTAGGACCCAGATGGTCGATGGGGACGAAAGGTTCTGGAGTGGCGACAGCGTACCGGAAGACGCAGCGTTGCAAGCCCTTCCACAAGATGGACCGATGACTGGTCTGGGTCGGGGGAATCCGGTGGATGCGTGACACACAGGACCGGTCGTTGTGGCGACGCTTGGGGGAGGCCTATGTCCGACAGTGGATGTCTTTCGGCTGATATGAAGATGTAGATTTTCGTACTACAAATAAAATAAATACTGTTCTTTTGGTAGCTGTACTTTAATATCTAATATATCATCCTACAATTTAATATCATTATTTGTAACATATAATATGATTTAAAAGAGTGTCCATGGAGTTTCTTACACGTTCTTCTCCATAGAGACCTACGCTTTGGAACGGGCAATTTAGCTTCACTTTTCTTGGACTGACCGACATTTGACTATTCAAAAGTGCCTGCAGATGGTCTATTTCAAATAAATGCTTTGACTTTTTGACTTTTATCTTTTTCCTAGTAGTCCCCAAATAGAACTAAAAAAAATTGAGAAAAGAAAAAACGTAACCCTTATAGGATAACTTTGTTTTCCGTCGGTCTGTCTGTCAAGATCTTTATCTCGAGAACGCACAGAGGTATCGAGTTGAAATTAAAACCATCTATACTGAGTTCTGCGGACCTTTGAAGTTGTGAAAAATCAAAACTCTCAAGGGAAACAAAATTCATAGGGTAGTTCGCGTTGACCTAGAATCTTGGAATTTGACATAAAACAAGGTGTTGTAGCACAAGTATAAGAATAAATCTGAAAACGATATAATTGTTGTTACGTCACCAAAAAAAACCTCTTCTTGCGTTTCCGAAAATACTTCAAGTTTTGACCATTTGGGAATTGAACTATTTACCTAGAGTACGGAACCCTCAGTGTGCGAGTATGACTCGCACTTGCCCAGTTTTTTTTTAAGATGGGAATTCCATCCAATGACCTTTACCGTTCTAGGGAGAGTGGGTGGGGTGGTGTTTTTGGTTGTTTGTTGTTGTTGTTGGGTGCTGTTGTTGTTGATGTTGTTGTTGTTGTTGTGTTTTTTTACTTTTGTTGTTGTTTTATTACCTTGTTCCTTCTGTATGTGACCGAATTGTTTCTGCCACAAAATCCTCTGAAAACATCGCCAAAATATCTGAATTAATATAAGAATGTACTGTGTGACCTCCAAGGTATGTGTACCATCGGCAAAAAAAAAACTGGTCAAGTGCGAGTCGGACTTGCACACCGAGGGTTCCGTTCAAACTTACTTATGTAAATTACATATATTCAATTCCCGCGAGATTTTTCCGAATCACAAAATAAGATTTTTTTGTGACGTAACTACCAATTTGCAGTTTTCCAAAGCTTGTATTATGAGACCTTGCTTCATGCTAAATTTCAGGACTCTAGGTTAACGGGAAGTACAATAAATATAGGTTTTGATTTGCTAGCGAGTGTAAAAATATACGCTTAAATTATTGTTATTATTTAATTTAAGCTAATGACATTATTGTAATTATTTAAATTTTTTTATTTAATTCAATTTTATCATTTTAATTTTATTTTTTACTGTGCACTACAGGGTCCATAATTGTGACTTAACTTTAAGAAATTAATGTTACATCTCTAATGACATTATGGTGTGCGAATAAAGATATGAATATGAATATGAATATTTAATGCGCTTAGATATCTTCAGATTTCATTGATTTAGAAGTTTGAAGTTTGTTCTGAATATTTAGATTTAATTTCAGCTTCATACTTCGAACGCGTTCCTGAGAAAAATGGTATTGAAATACGAATAAAAAAGTGATCCTATAAGTGTTTCGTTTTTAACGATTTAAGTACGGAACTCGACGGTACGCGGTTTTCCACGGGCGCCTCAATGAGATGTCAGCAAACCCGTAGGGGCCAAGCAGGATCGTAGCCTACTGGGGCTAAGGGTTTGCTTCTGAAAGAAATACCCAGGACCCTGGAACTCTTTTTTTTATTGTTGATAGGTTTGCGCTTGACCGCTATCTCACCTGATGGAAAGCGACGATGCGGTCGACGATGGAACGCGCTTACCTAGAAGAAACCTATTCACTCTCGACTTAAAGATTCCCGGGTTGTAGCTATCAGGAAACACAGACTCCGGCAAGGAATTCCACTCCCTAGCCGCACGCACAATGAATGTGTTCCCAAAACGTTTTGTGCGTGTAGGTGGGATATCCACCATATACCGGTGGCGCATAGCCGTACGTCTGGTAGTCCGATGATAGAACGGGCTAGGCGGAATTAAGTTATGCAATTCCGACGCACAGAATGAGGAGAGTCACTCTTTTAATGCAAACAAGAAACGTAGGAGTGGGTTTCAGTCAGTAACAGTTTTAAAAAAAGCCCTCACCTCTGCCCAAGAAAGAAAGAAATCATTCGATATATAATAAATATATTATATTCCACAACTATCACACAACACCGTCAAGCGGCTCACGCTAAGCAGAGCTTGTGTTATGAGTACTAGACTAGATAAAACATATGTTTATATACTTCTAAATACATACATTATACATATTATAGATAAATTACACCCGGACACAGAACTAATGACCGTGGATCACACAAATATTTGTCTTCGGTGGGATTCGAGCCTACGTCCTCCACATAGCAGTTAGGACCATTAACCACTAGACTAACAAGCCAGTCGAAACGTTCTAAATAACAATACCTCCACGAGTTATTGAGAAAAAGTGTTTTGACAAAACAGATGGACTACAAAAGTGAACCTATAAGGGTTTCATTTTTGCTAACTTAATTACGGTACCCTAAAAACGGAACATTCATAATAATTTAATTATGATTAGCAACAATTTATTACGCATTCCCATATAAGTGTGGTAACTAACCAAAGACAATTTGATAATGTTTTTATAGAGTTGCACAGACCACGGTGACCGGCGGTGCGGCGGCGTGGGAACTGTGCGGGAATAGTGTGGATACGACTCTGTGTTTTATTATAGGTTTTTTTTTTGTGTATTTAAAGATGAAAACTATTTTTGTTCAAACACTGGTAGAAAATAAAAACAAATACAGGAATATAATAAAAACCAAAAATACCTGAAAATTAACTACATGATAAAAAAAAAAACATAATATAATATTTATATCCAAAAAAGTAATGCCTAAAATAATGAGAAAAAAAAAATGTTAAAAGTAATGGGCTTGTTGCATTACTGTACATGAAGTTTAAATAAATAAAGTATTTGTGTGTATTCGTTTAATCTGTAAGTTTTTGATGTAAAACTGTATAAACCAGAATGTTGGACTACGAAAAAGAAAATATTTATCACAATAATGATCAACTATCTCCTGTTTTGTTTTGCGCGAACAAGTGTCAGAGTTTTACTAAACAAAACGCACCTGGAATCCTTCAGCCACCTTTTGCATTTCTGCACAATCCTGCAGTTGTGGCGTGATGTTAGTAACATATAAAATACTTATATAAACTGAGAACTATATGTTCTAAGAATAGGGTAGTTTCCAGGGTCAAAATAATTACATTTTATTTAGTCCGTATTTTAGATTATAAAAAAAATATTGGACACGTATTTTTTCTTTTTTCGATTAAACAAAAAATAACAAAGATATAGCCCATTAAAGTTACGTGTGACGTCACCCCGTGCGAAAAAATGCAGCACGGTGTGACGTTACACGTAATTTTAATGGGCTATATCTTTATTATTTTTAGTTTAATTTACAAATAAAAAAAACGTGTCCCTTATTTTTAAATAATCTAAAGGACAGACTAATTAATTTTTTTACGGCAACTAGCCTATTGCGGAATTGGCAGAAAAAGTTACCGAGGCCGCAGGAACGCAGGTGGGTTTTAACCAGTTAAAATGTGACTCCCTCTATCGCTCTACCCAGTGTGGGAGGGGCTATTATTAACATGAGCCTGTTGTATCCTATTGCAGGGCAAAGGCATCTCTTCTATTCTTCCACTCTTCTCTGTCCTTAGTTATTTCTGGCCAATCCGAATCGTCACGCCATCTCTTTCTAGGCCTACCGCGTCATCGGCATTCGGAATCCAAGTCAGAGAGGGGTTATTTGATTTCCCATTCTCAATAAAATATTACCACCTGTGTGCTATTTGCCTAAAGTACGTGGAAGTAAGCAAACTCGGTGTTACTTCATTCAACACAGGGGGGATTGTTTCCTACTAAAAAAAAGTTAAGGATAGACGTGCTGCCCAGGCACTAGGAGCTATTTCTTGGTTGTGCTCTTCACTTTTGCAGAGCCATAATCCGACTAGATCCGGAATCTGATAAAAAAAAAAACACAAAAACCGATTCAAATTCAAAATTGTGATTCCAGGATTGGATTCGCTTTTTGGAGACTAGATCGATGACCTGGTGAAGGTTGCGGGAATCCAATGAATGTGAGATGCACAAAATTATTAAGTGATGAGGAAAAAAAAAGATGCAATGACAACTTGCAATTTTTTTTACAACCAAACTTACGTATTTTAATATAGTTGCTAACTCACAGTTTATTATGAGAAAGTGATGTTTCCAGTGCGAATGACCGGTTCATCGTTTTGTTGAAGACGTAATAAAGAAATAAATATTATGATAGTTATGTTAGAATATCCGAGGAAGTAACACTTAGCTGATAGAATTGTTGGAACGTGCTGGTCGTTAGTTTTTATTAGGAGAATCAGGGCATAGAAAAATGAAACTGATTTGACAAAATCAATGCAAAGTGCATTAAAATTGTTGTAGTAATTTTGTTTGTAATATGGAAATATTGTTGTAATATTATAAAGAAGTAAAAATTGTTTTTTTTTTTTGTTTTTAAGAGTTATCTCTGAAAAGTACTTTCATTACAGGTCCGATTAGTATTTTTTTTTCTCTGGTAGAAAGCTGCTTTATTCCTGGGTGACAAAAACTATATTTTATGGACACGGGCCAAGATGCGTATATATCAAAGTTATATTACAAGAATATTTCCATATTACAATGATCGAAGGACTGGACCAATTTTGCCTGTAGCAGTCTTCTCGTCCGATTATAATTTAGGTGTCTTTAAGGCTAGAGTAAATTGGCTCTTAGTAAACTAGTGCGCCTCATTATCAACGAGCGCAGCAGTGCTTACCATCAGGTGGGATCGCAGTCAACATTAGTTTTTATTAAAAAAAAAAATTGAAATCCATCATTTTTTTTTAAAAGAGTAATCTTGGAGTGTTTTGCCTGTTATTTTCTATAGGAAACGACCAAATAGAACAATCCCTCAAAGTTCAGTTCAGAGAGTAAATATTGATTTGCTGGTAATGTAAAAATAGAAGATGAATCTCAGTTTAATTTGACTGAAATCTTCAAAAAATACATCCTATTCTTCCACAGGAATTTTAGTCTTGACCGTCCGGTAACCGTCCGAGCCGAACCCGGACGAACTTGTCGACGGTGCATAGTGTTCAAGGAGATGTCAGCAAAATCGTCAGGCCCCGGTAGGGTTTGTGGGAAAGAGAACCTCGGGGCCTTGAAATAAAGGCAAAAAAAGAACTTATGAGTAGGTTTTAGTCAGTAAAAGTCCGCTCCTCCCAAGAGCGGGAAAAGTCATTGGATGATTTCCCATCTAAAAAAACCCTACGAATTTTGATTACTTGGGAGTGTCAAAATATACATTTTTACGATATAAACGCCCGTATCTTTTTTTTCGTTAACTTAGAATTTTGACGTTTTCAAGGCTTCAAGGGACCGCAAACCTGAGTATATGGTTTTAATTCGCGCGCTCGACATAAAGGGTCTTGATTGACAGACAGACAGACAGACAGACGAACAACAAAGTGATATTATAAAGGAAAAGGTTTTTCCATTTAAGGACAGGAACTTTAAAAAAAACAACACTAATAACGTAACTCATTAGTAAACCGTCTTCCTATTATTTACCTAAAAGAGATTCTAGTTTTTAATTAAAATCTTTTTCATGGTCTTTTTAACACCATGTGTCTTTGTTGGGTCTTTACATTCTGTTTATAAACATTTTATTCTTCACCCCGTACTTAATAATTCACTAATTAATATTAATGTTTCACCCACAGGACTGCACGGTCGTATCCACACAAATCGAACGCTAGATATAAAAGTGTGTTACACTGGCGTTCACGTTTCAGTATAGTGTGGTTCAGTGATCGCGACAGTGTAGTGATACAGTGCTTATTGGGTATGTGGATTTTGTTTATATGTTTATTGTTAGTGCTTAGAAAAATGAACTAAAATAGTACAGGTATTTATCTGTATTGTTTCAGTCATATCGACGCTTGAAATGCAAAAAATACTAGGCGACACTGAGCAAATTTTACAAAATGTAATTTAAAGTTTACTTTTTTTTTACTATTAGCAAATTCTACTCAGTTATTATGTGCCTTTCAAGCGTCGATATTACGAGTAAAAGTTATTAAAATAATTATACATACTTTGAAGTGCAGAAAAAAAATTAAAATCTAATTTTTTAATAAAAGTTTAAGGTATTTCTTCTTAGGAATATTTAATTTGTTTACCTTTAGAATACGGATAATAATTATTCTGATGTTTTTATAGTATTTAAATATAATATCTACAGATATTTGCCTACATATTACTTCAGTCATATTAATACTTATAAAAAAACACTTTTTGATTTCGATTTTTGACTTTTTTGAAGTTGAGAAAAAAAAAATCGTTTCTTTTTTTGATAAATAGATACATATATATATTTTTAATTGACATAAACTAGTGCTTGACTGCGATCCCACCTGATGGTAAGCAGTGATGCAATCTCTGATGGTGAGGCGCACTAGTTTATTAAGAGCCTATTCACTCTAGCCTTGAAGAAACCCAAATTACTCGTATAATCGGACGGGAAGACCGCACCAGGCAAAGTGTTCCAGTCCTTCGACGTACGTGATATAAATGACGAGGCGAAACGCTTAGTCCGGACCGTATATTTAGATCTATAAGCCATGTCTTCGTATAAATAGTAAAGTTTACCATACGAGTAAGGATCTACATATTCTATGTTTTTAATACTGATACTTACCTGAATTATTTCAGTCATATTGATACTTATAAAAAAAAACACCTTCAGAAGTTGGTAATTTTTTTTTTTAAATGTTGAGCAATATTTTTTATGATAATACTAACTTTTGCCCGCGGTTTCGCCCGCGTGGCATTAGGTACTTAAGGAATCGGGATATAAGTTAGCCTATGTTCTTTTCCATGTCAAAGGCTATATGCATGCCAAATTTCATCCAAATCCGTTCAGCCGTTTTTGCGTGATTAAGTAACAAACATCCAAACATCCACACTTTCACATTTATAATATTAGTTAGGATTTTCAGGCTTAGATACTAAGTCCTATAAGCCATGTATTCATATAAATAGATAATTTGTTTACCATTACAGTATGGGTGTACATATTCTAATGTATTTGTAGTATTTGACAGCAAATGTATCAAATCAATCTTTCTCGGTAAACTTCGCTGAGGTAGTCAACTTCTTCTTCTTCTTCCTGCTCTTGTCCCGTTTTATTTGGGGCCGGCGCAACACGTTTTTTTCTTCCATTCTGTCCTGTCACTCGTCACGCTATCACTGACTCCCTTTTCTTTCATATCACTTCTCACTGAGGTAGTCAACCCTACAATAAAATTCTCAGCTCCATTTCACCGAGATCGCGCCTGTTTCAATGATTCCACATATTGTCCAGTTGCGTACGCACTTGAGATATAATACTACACCAATTTAACATCACGATGTCTTTTTTTTTATGGTGGGAAAAAATCATGCATTGACATCCCCCGCCCTTGGGCGGAGCGGGAGATAGTGTCAGACTCTTACTGACTAAAAGACCCACCCCGTTCCTTCAAGCCTTCATACCGGGGCTCGAGCTATCTTTCGAAACTAACCCTGGCCCCAGTAGGCTTCGATCCAGCTGGGCCCCTGCTGTTGCTGACAACTCCGTGAGGCGCGCGGGAACAGTGCGCGCCGTCGATTACTTGGGCTCGGTCCGGACAGTTATCGGACGGCCGGACAGCGAGCTACCCATTGCTCACTGTCCGTAAGCCCGCGCCTACGGTGGCCAGAAATCGGCATCGGAATCCCGGCGGCGGCGGCGAGAGCGCCGTTGCCTGATGCGATCGGACTCCTCCTTTGCGAGCATTACTGCTTCGCAGAAGTCGGCGACCGCCTGCCACTCCTCCTCACTCCGGACCATGGTCTCAACCAAGGCCCGGACATCACTATGTCTACTAGGAATCAACTTGCCAATAATTTAAACAGCCGTAGAACTCCACTCGAAATAGTCTTACAAAAAACTCCATCAATATTGTTTGTTTTATTCACAACTAGCTTTTACCAGCGGCTTAGCCCGCGTACATAAAATAGCTTATGTCACTCAGGAATAAAGCAGCTTTCTAATGGTGTAAAAATTTTAGCAATCGGACCAGTACTTCCAGAGATAACCACCTACAAACAAAAAAATTTAATTCCGCCAAGTCCGTTCCATCATCGGACCACAAGACGTACGGCGTTGCGCCACCGGTACATGGTGGACATCCCACCTATACGTACAAAGCGTTTTGGGAGTACATTCATTATGCGTACAGCTAAGGAATGGAATTCCCTGCCGGAGTCTGTGTTTCCTGATAGCTATAAACTAGGGGTCTTTAAGTCAAGAGTGAATAGATTGCTTCTAGGCAAGCGTGCTCCATCGTCGGCCACATCATCGCTTACCATCAGGTGAGATTGTGATCAAACGCGAGCCTATCCATTACAAAAAAATAAAAAAAAACAAATTTTACCTCTTTATTATATTACTATAGATAAAATATTAACTACAATTTACTACTTATAAACCACTAAACATTATAAACATAATCAGCCTTTAAATGTCCCACTGCTGGGACTCAGACCTCCTCTCTAGGGGAGGGAATGGGCCGTAATCCACCACGCGGGCCCAGTGCGGGTTGATGGATGTCACACGTCTTCGAATTTTTGGTTCTAGGACATGCCGGTTTCCTTACGATGTTTTCCTTCACCGTTTTGAGAGCAGTGGTGATGAAATAAATTACACAAAGTAGATAATGCGCCTGGCTGAGTATGAACCTGCGACTTACAACTCGTAAGTCGAGGCCGTTACCACTGGGCCATCATTGCTCTCGATTTATTAAAAACTTAACTTTAATAGGTATATGTTTAGAATCGGCTAACTACTTACTGTAACGATGACACATGGTAGACATCCCACCCATACGCACAAAGCGTTTTGCGAACACATTTATTGTGCGTACAGCCAAGGAGTGGAATTCCCTGCCGGAGTCTGTGTTTCCTGATAGCTACAACTTAGGAGTCTTTAAATCAAGAGTGAATATGTTACTTCTAGGCAAGCGTGCTCCGTCGTCGACCACATCATCGCTTACCATCAGGTGAGATGGTGGTCAAGCGCAAAAAAAAACGGTTTCAGCTGTCTTCGACTTTGTAATTCTTTTATCCTAAAATAATCAAAAACCGGGTAAGACTCGAGCACGATGTATTCCGTACCCTATGTAGATAAAAAAAAGGCAAAAAAATCACTTTGTTTTATGAGAGTTTTGCACAAAGAAATAATAAACAAATTAAACAATAACTTAAATAATTAAAAATAATATATACACTAAATGCCTAGCTAAATATGACGTCATAAAACTCCTCCGCATCGCTGTCGACTGGAAGCGTGCCCAAAAGGCTGGCGGCATTGCCACGTTGTATGGCAATGCTTATTCTCTGACCGAGGTAGAAGCCAGCCCTTGGGTCACGCGAAGCGTCAATTAAGCGTTTTGACAATTCTTTAAAAAGCATATGAGCACTCGGACCCCACGGCCCGAGAGTTTCAACCCCAAACGGCTCAAAAATATAACTGCCGACGAGGCTGTTATATTTCCGCCGCTTGAGGTTCTCTGCAGCCGTCGCGGCAGCACCAGCACTGCACGATGAGCTAGGAAGATGGGATGGCGCAAGAGTATCAACACAGGTAGCGTCCCACACTAAAGGCCTACCCATCTTCCAAGGAAATAAAGACATACCGTCTCAGCCGGAACGCCGACGGTGACAAGGGCTCGTCGGATGATGTCGTTAATGTTCGCGTGCCGCGCTATGCGTCCCGCACTTCGACTGCATGACAGGCCGTGGTGACCGAGGCTGTTGACAACTTCGCCACAGTGGCAGCGATGAGGAGAACAACAAGGAGCACCTAGACGTAGGGCAACAGCTAAGCGGAAAGTAGTATCGTCGAACAAGGTGCCAATATTCGACGACGGCAGTGCGTGAAGCCAAAGACCTGACTCCCAATTTCCCACAGCCAGCAGGCGCGCACGCTCCGCAGAAGTAGCAGATGTTACGATTAGGTTTTCCTGAACTACTTTGCAGAGCGGCTCATCCCACCGTCTCTGGGAAGCCGGGTTATTAGGTGGTTTTTTTTTAATTTATTATTTCCTGTTGTTTTGTATTTGTTATTAAAACGACAATAGAAATATGGACATCTGTGAAAATATTAACTGTCTAACTATCACGGTTCGTGAGATACAGCCTGGTGACAGACCGACAGACCGACGGATGGACAGTAAAATCTTAGTAATACGGTTCTGTTTTACACTGTGAATACGGAGCCCTAAAAATGGTCAATGATAAAAAAATTACCTACATAAAATATAGCCTATGTCACTCAGAAATAAAGCAGCTTTTTATCAGTGAAATCCTTCTAGCAACCGAACCAGTACCCTAGCTAAGTTGCTAATCTGCAATAATAGTTAACGGTAGAAAGCTTCAAATATACGGGAATGACGTCATCTCAACGATCAGTCACGTGGTCAGAACAAAAGATTCGGCGACGCGGCCAACTCGAAGCGTTCGACGCAAACGAAACGATTGTAACTTGGCTAGGGCGGCAGTGCTTTCAGAGATGACCTCCTACAAACAAAACAACAAAAAAACAAACTTTGCCTCTTTAGGTATATTATATTATTGGTGTGGAAGTGTAGATATTTCTAGATAAATCTGTGTGTACGAATGCGTATATAAATACCGATGCGATACTAATATATTTCTCATATCATTTGCCTGCATTTAGCATAACTAATTTCTAAAGCACTAATTACCTATGTGCATTTAAATAAGATTTCAGCGGTTAAATTATGATTGTAATTACAAAAAAATCCTGACTGAAATGTGGCGTCAAAAATTCTTACCATAGAGTCTGTCTAATAAGTTAAACGACTTGGGTAATTATTAAAATCTGATGTAGTCAACACGAGTTCAATAATCAAGGTTGATTAAGAGATAGAGATCATTGATTACTATCAGAAGAACCTTATAAAAAGCACCGAATATAAGTATTTTTTAAATGATTAAATATTTTACAAAATTCCCAAGTTGACTTAATAGACAGACTATACAGTTCAGTATTGGTCGTCAAAGAGATCGCGTTAAAAGCTTGTGGTTTGGCCTCTAGGCTGCCGTAACTTTTTGAATAATTTTGCAATCCATCAACTATTTAGCTAACCCGAATATCAAACTCCACATCTTTGGAGCACACAGTCGAGGTGTGCCCCTGCTTGGGCGGAGCATCGCCGCGCCCTCGTGGGGGCGATCGGCGGCGGAGACCTCTCGCACCGGGCCTTGGTTCAGGCCATGGTCCGAAGCGAGGAAGAGTGGCAGGCGGTCGCCGACTTCGACTTCATGTTAGCAAAGGAGGAGTCCGATCGCATCAGGCAACGCCGCTCTCGCTGCCGCCGCCGGGATTCCGATCCCGATTTCCGACCACCAGCTTGCGGACAGTGAGCAATGGGTAGCTCGCTGTCCGGCCGTCCGGTAACTGTCCGGACCGAGCCCAAGTCGTCGACGGCGCGCACTGTTCCCGCGCGCCTCAAAGAGTTGTCAGCAACAGCAGGGGCCCGGCTGGGTCGAAGCCTACTGGGGCCAGGGTTAGTTTCGAAAGATAGCTCGAGCCCCGGTATGAAGGCTTGAAATGGGGTGGGTTTTTTAGTCAGTAAGAGTCTGACACTATCTCCCGCTCCGCCCAAGAGCGGAGTTGTCATTGCATGATTTTCCCACCATAAAAAAAAAACCACTATCTCACCTGATGGTAAGCGTTAATATGGTCGACGATGGAGCACGCTCTCTCTAAGTAACCTATTCACTCTTGACTTGAAGGTCCTTAGGTTATAGCTGTCAGGAAACACAGACTCCGGCAGGGACAAATAGCTGTGCAACAGATGTGAGCTTACAGAACAGATGGTCGATGGAGACGAAAGGTGCTGGATTGGCAACAACGTACCGGGAGACGCAGCGTTGGAAGGCCTTCCACAAGGTGGACCGATGACCTGGTGAGGGTCGCGGGAATTCGATGGATACGAGACGCACAGGACTGGTCTTTATAGCGACACTTGGGGCCTATGTCCAACAGTGCAAATTTTTTGACTGAATTCATCATCATCATCAGCCTTTTAATAGTCCCACTGCTGGGACTCAGGTCTCCTCTCTAGGAGAGGGAATGGGCCGTAATCCACGCGGGCCCAGTGCGAGCTGGTGAATGTCACATGTCTTCGAATTTTTGGCTCTAGGACATGCCGGTTTCCTCACGATGTTTTCCTTCACCGTTTTGAGAGCAGTGGTGATGAAATAAATTACACAAAGTAATGCGCCTGGGTGGGTTTGAACCCGCGACCTACAACCCGTAAGTCGGAGCCATTACCACTCGGCCACCACTGTTCTGAATGAAATGATGATGATTAATAGATGTGCGTCTTAAGAAATTATTAAATCAGGTCAACAAAATTAATACGTTGATGTTTCACCGTCTTTCTTTATTTTGAGAACGGAAAACTTTCTTTCTCGACTTCAAAACAATAGCATGTAATTATACAAAATACTATCTCTCACTTATCTACGAAAATAATTAGGGAGGCCAAAGATATGGTGGGTGGATTGGGTGACGACGAGCAATATGAAAGAAAGGTCCACTGCTCTCAAAACGGTGAAGAAAAACACCGTGAGGAAACCGGCATGTCCTAGAACCATAAGTTTGAAGACCTATGACATTCACCAACACGAACTGGGCCCGCTTGGTGGATTACGGCCCATTCCCTCTCCTAGAGAGGAGGCCTGAGTCTCCAGATAATGATGATGATGAATATGAAAGAAAAACCCACCAACCCCGTTCCATCATCAGACCACCAGGCATGGGCACGCCATAATTATGGCGGTAAGTCCCTTCTATGAAGCGTGGCTGGAAAGACTTCACGGCGTCCTCACCTTCCGCATGACGCAGGTTCTCACCGGACATGGTAAGTTCGAGAGGTTCCTGCACCGGATTCGTGCGGAAGTGACGCCTGGGTGTCTCCACTGTGTGGAACGCTCGGAGGACACGGTGGAGCACACAGTGGAGGTGAGTCCCGCTTGGGCAGAGCCGTGTCCTCGTGGCGATCGCGCAGTAAGAGTTTGACACTATCTCCCGTTCCGCCCAAGGGCGGGGGATGTCATTTGGATTATTTTTACACACCAAAAAAAAAAGGTCATCGGTCTACCTTCCACGCTGCGTCTTCCGGTACATGTTGACAGTATTTATAGATAATCAGAAGCTAGAATATCTGACACTAGTTAATCGATAATATACCTAATAAACATAACTATGACAAATCAAAACGGTAGGCCTCTTATGTTTTGAAAGTAAAAAAAAAACATGACTTTTCAATTTTGCAGTAGGAACTGGTGCAAAATAATCATGACTTTCAAAAAGTGGACAAACATTACCCCACATTGCTGAGCAATATTTACCAAGATAGTGATGTTCTCCAGTTTTTGCAAGCCAATAGAATATTGGCTGGCAAAAATATATTGTTAAATCTTACTTAAGATCTGGGCATGGTCTGGAGCGAGGACAAATGGCAGGCGATTGCCTGCTGCGAAGTAGTTATGCTACCTCAACGACGAGCAATAGATAGCTCGCTGTTCTGTCGTCCAGTAACCGTTCGGATCGAATCAGAGTCGTCGACAGAAACGTTTATTTCAAATAGATCAGTTACAGGCACTTTTGAATTGTCAAAATGTCGGTCAGTCAAACAAGTGAAGCTAAATTGCACGTTCCAAAGAGTAGGTCTCTATGGAGAAGAACGTGCAAGAAACTCCATGGACACTCTTTTAAATCGTATTGAGTTACATAAATCTTCGTTACATATTTCTCTTTTGCTTCTATTATGTGAATGCAATGAAGATAAGTAATAAAAATTAAATAATAATGATAACAATAAAAATAGAAATTAAATAAGTCACTGGCAGCTAAGAGATGACCAGTCTCAACTGACGGCGCCCGTTCACGAGCATGACTTGTGTATCAGCCCCACTCAACTCAACCATTTTGAAGGGAGCCAAATGACCCAATAACACGTGCCACCATCAGCGAGACATTTTAGTGAGCATGACCATCTCTCAACTGACAGCGCGTAAAAGAGATATCGAGCGCCTTAAAGAGATATCGGTCCATAACCAAAACCATAGCGGCCCAGCAGGGTCGAAGCCTACTGGCCATGAGTTGGCTTCCAAAAGGGATATAGAAGGAACATACGATTACCGTAACGGATCTTGAGCGCTCAGAGTGGGGATCGCTTTGCGCATTTCATACATTGGCGAGCCAATCGTCGTCGTTGTTAGATACATGCAGCAATCGCCGGGAACGAATCACGAGTGACATCTATGACGCGATGGTGCGGCGAGCCAATCACTGACGCTCCCCGCCCCCGCGTCTCACTTCGCACCACTAATTAGACCGAATATTTGACTTCTGCGCAACTTGAAGCCAGCGCTCCAAATCCGTGCCGGTAATTGTACGAGTGTCTTTTAGTCAGTAAAAGTCTGACACGCCCTTCCACTCCGCCACGGTATTTATTTTAAAAATTCCCATAGCCTTACTTGGCTCTTACTGCTGACGTCTCTTTGAAACGCTGGTGAAACACTACGTGCCGTCGACTCGAGTTTGACCTTTACTGGACAGCCGGACTGCGAGCTACCCATTGCTTTTCGTCAAACCTGTGCCATCGGTGGCCGGAGAACGCCGTGCGAATTTCGACGCTTGTGGCGTCTTTTTGGTAGCGGTTGGAGCGTGAGAGTGTCTGTTTCCTCATGGCTGGGGCCGTCTCCTTCGCTAGAATTACAGTTACGCAGAAATAGGTGACCACTTCCCTTTCTCGTCTCTCTCTAGACCATGGTCTGAAGCACCAAAATATCTTATCAGACTTAGCCTAGTAATCCTCTAAAACGAATCTCACATAATTGCTATTCTATTACACCTACATGCATTTGTGTCAACTTATCCAATTCATCATCATAATCGATAAAGTCGTCAAACCATTGACAAATTCGTCTGCAAAAACCTCACTCAGTGACAGAACTCTTTTTTCATAGACTTTTTATACAAATGACAATTGATTTGAAACTGTTCCACATGCGATCCACAGTTGAATAGTCATCGAATTGACTAGTTCATGAAATGAGTCGACATTAGAAAGTACAGGAACAGTGCATCATCACGCTATTGGGCAGGAACGATGTATGTAGATGCATGCTAAGTTAAAAACACGTAAGTAGGTAGATTAACTATACGCGCTGTCGACGACTTGGGCTGGGTTCGGACGATTACCAGACGGTTGGAAGGCGACCAGCATCTCTACCAAAGTTTAAAGCAATAGTATTTGTCGATACTCGATACCGACTACGTAAATATTTTGTATGGCAAATTTTACAGCGCCTCCAGCGGTCATTTGCGCAGATCATGCATGCGTGCAAGGACTGTTCCCTCCAGGTCTGGTCTCGGTGGCAGGCCAGTAAGAAGGCTCAGCGCTGTGCGGTATCCCCGCACCATCCGTATGGCCATGGCCCTCTAGGATGCGTGAAAGAGGGGACTCAATGCCAGAATTATGGCGTGCCCTTAGCCCAACATTCTGGGTCTTCTAGACCATAACACCACTCGCTCAGACCCCCCTCCCCGCCTCCCGTATATACGCCTATGATCATGTAATAGTTCACTGATCTCCCCATGGCTTGATAACTGAAAATTAACTGCCCATGTCGCTTTTAAGAGAGAACAACCCGAGAAACATTTTCAAACAACTGCTCTTACGTGATTATGATTTTATTACACATCATTCTCCAGATATATTGGATAAACAGATATCTTGTAGTTATTATCTAGGCTTCCATAGAAATCGAAACACGTATTTGAGTAAAACTAAGCCAGTAAAGATATCTGAAAATCTGCTATTTTACGTGAACTTTGGCCCTTCATAATGTACTCATAAATAAAAAAATATATATTTAAAGAAAACATGACTATATAAACCTTGTAACTTAATCAAGATACTGAATGATATTTCTTTCCAAAAACTTTTAGGGTTTGTAATAAAAACACGTATTTCTTAGTACTACAAAACTTTGTGAAATATTCTAGAAAATATATATTATTAAAAAATAACATATTATACAACAACAACAACAACACAAACGACAACATAACACAACAACAAACACAACAAACAACAACAACAAACACAATAACAACAAACACAACAACAACAACATAACAACAACACACACATACTACACCAACACCACTCACACTCACTGTCACTCACTGTTCACTTAACATATTATTATTATTTTTAAAATTTTTATTTATTATTGTTTGTTTTTATTATTTTTGGAATTACTAAATGCCAACAGGGTTTTTAGGCGATCTATCAGTTTTCGCGTTGCCTTTTCAATAAACATTGTGTTAACTTGCTATTAGATGAAGCAACAAGCTTTTAAACCATGCTCAACGTTGACGATGAGTGGGATAGGGTCCTCTTAAACCATATAACTACATAATAATGCTAATAAGTAGAAATGAAGTCTCTATTATGATTTCATTATCATAATTATGAAATAAGGTGTAGATGGTATTTAATTTCACTGGGATGCCAACAGTGATTTTTGGACTGATAAAAAAAATAATGGTAGCTGTGTTACGTCTAGCGGAAGGAAGTCTGAGAATTGGTTTAAGTCTAGAACGTTAGTAGATTTGCTTTTAATAATTAAATAAATGATTGCATCACTGTTTCTATCAGGTGGGATCGCAGTCAAGCAGTAGTCTATTTTATTTAAAAAAAGAAAATATTAGGTGCTACACGCGTTTTCGTTCTAGTGGAGTTTAAAAATACTCTATATACAAGGTGTAAGGGACAGCCCTCCACAAACTTTATGGGCTTGCTCACTAGACGAAACTGAACAACCTTCCACAAAAAAAAAAAATATTTTCGTTTCCTGAAAAAATTTTTTGAGGCAGGTTGTTCAGTTTCGTCTACTGAGCAAGCCCTTGTATATAAATACTAACAATAGTATAGAAAATACTCTCCTTTTTTGTGTGTTAAATGCTATACACTTATCAGAGATTCCGTCCCCTCCCTCTTTGGAACTAAATCCCGTTCCCGCAGAAAAATGTAACTTGTAACATCAGCTTCTTCTTTTAATTTTTTAATTTTGACCACGTCGCTCCATCATAGCAAGATTTTGTGTTTTGATTTATTTTAGACTAGCGACTTCGTTCGCGTGGACTACAGGATTTTGAATTATTTTTTTCTAAAATAAAAGTAGCCTATGTTACTCCTTATTACATCAGCTACTTACCAAAAAAAGTCCCGTCAAAATCGGTCCAGCCATTTCAGAGATTAGCCCGGACAAACAGACAGACAGACATACAAAAATTGTAAAATATGTTATTTTGGTGTATGTACCGTATATTATATTCATATGCATGTAGTAAAAAGCAGTTATTTCAATATAACAAACAGACACTCCAATTTTATTTATACAAGGTGCAGTTTTAAAACTGCACAATATTTCAGGAGGTTGTAATAAAACTCATAAATAATCATGTAAAAAAACGATACCTGGTCTATAATCAGTAATACTTGTTATTTAATTTTTTAATTACACTAAACTAAATCGATTGATCGATGGCCGCGGGGGCGTGGCTAGGGTGTGGCGCGCGGGATGATGATTGGATGATACATTATTTATGAAACTATCGTTGCGAGTTAGTGTGTGTGAAAACGCCCTTTATTGTTCCGTGTTTGTGTGTGTGAAAAAAAGCGCGGTTATAAAAAAAAAAAAAAATTACCTACTTATTTTATTATTGATTCGGGTCGAGAATCACTAATATAATTACCTCCTGAAATATTTTGCAGCTTCAAAACGACACCTTGTATGTATAGAAGATATAAGTATAGATGTACAGATGATTGTAATAAATCTGTCAGTGAACGTCTTGTAAAAATCGGTGTCACCGAAACGCCTGGACCGATTTTTCCCGGGAAAAAATATCGTCCCTCTCTGGAATTCAGCCCGTTTCCAGTGGCAATATAAAAGGTTTTTTTTTTTTTTTTTTTAATTTTTATTCATTTGTTACATCGATAATCTTAATATAACATCTGCCAAACTGCATAGCAGTTTGTCGGCAGGGCGTTCTCGTGAACTTCGCTTATATTTATATTTAAGTTTATAATTTATATTTAAGGTCACATCTGGTTACCCCCCAAGTTTGTAGGAAGGTACTCGTTGTGAGGTAACCAGATGCAGCCCCACAACACTAACCGACCGAGATCAACACAGAGTAGCAACTATGGACACATAGACAAATAATGTTTCCTTAGAACATTTTTAATTGGTTTCTATTTTTGGCTCGATTTATCAATTCATCAGGTAACTCATTAATAAGTGTAGGTGCAATGGTAGTAGTGCAAGGTAGCTTACGTTCAACAGTTTCGAAGTCGTATTCTATCATTTAAAAAATGTGAAGCTGCTAAATATAACCACAGAATAAGTATTAGTACAATGACTAAAGTAGTTACACCTCCGCAGTATCGCTAGTTCAACTATAGCGGTGTGCAATTGTGCATGTAGTCGTGTCGATGGAAAACTTTATTAATAATAGTTTCCCTACAACCGGGGGTTGTCCTTGGATGCACTGGCATAGCGCATACAGGGATAATCACCGGTTGGTACCACGTTCCATTAAAAGCATCTAAAAGGGCCTCTACGAGTTGGTTTCGGCTCTTCGTATGCCTTCCAAAGGTCCAGGACTTCAGGGTCCTGAGATAAAGAAATATATAAAAAATAATAATAATATTCCACAACTATCACACAGCGCCGTCTAGTCCTATGCTAAGCAGAGCTTGTGTTATGGGTACTAGACAACTGATAAACATACTTATACATATATTTCTAAATACATACATATTATAGATAAATTACACCCAGTTACACCCACTTTAATCTATTATTACGTAGCAAAAAGGGTGCAGCCCGCGCGCCGAGCCGCGAAACGCATGTTTCGGCCCTGTAACATCAGCTATCCATCATTGAAAGTCCTGTCAAAATTGGTCCAGCTCCAGTAGTTTCGGAGATTACCCCGATACACCTTTTTTTGACAGGCCTGTTGGTCTAGAGATTAGTGACTCTGACTACTATGCCGGAGGTCGTGGGTTCGATTTCCACCCAGGACACATGTTTGTGTGATGAGCACGATCATTTGTTCTGTGTCTGGGTGTAATTTATCTATAATATGTATGTATTTAGAAATATATGTTTATCAGTTGTCTAGTACCCATAACACAAGCTCTGCTTAGTTTGGGACTAGACGGCGTTGTGTCATAGTTGTGGAAATATTATTATATTGTATTATCTTTTATAAAAAATATGCATGACGTCATGAAACAAATCAATTGTGTCATCTTTTCTTATCTTCTGTGCCCATTCCATATATTTCCTGCAATCCTATCTAATGATGAGAACAAATGAAAGATGAAAGGGCTCTCGACCACTTATCGGATTCGCTCAGATGTCGCAACGTCCTGAGAAAGATGGCGGATAGCCTGTATTATCTAGATTTGTTGCAGACTGGAATGTTTTTGTGATTTGTGCGAATTTGTGAGCTAATACCAAGATGCATAACATAATAATAATATTCCACAACTTTCATAGAACGCCATCTTGTCCCAAAGTTAAGCAGAGCTTGTGCTATGACCAGACAACTGATAAACATACTTATATATATAAAATTTTCTATATAAATTACACCCAGACAAAGAATAAAATTATCGTGCTCATCACACAAGCATTTGTCCTGGGTGGAAATCGACCCCACGACCTTTGGTCGCCTCCTTTTGCGAAGTAGTAATGCTAGCAATGGAGGAGGCCGACCGCATCAAGCAACGGCGCTCACAGTGCCCCAGCCACCAATGGGATTCCGATCTCGATTTCCAGCCACCGCAGGCGCGGGCTTGCGGACGGCGAGCAATGTGTAGCTCGACCGTCCGAACCGAACTCAAGTCGTCGACGGCGCGTACTGTTCCCACACGCTTCATGAAGTTGTCAGCAACCGTAGCAGGGTCGAAGCCTGCTGGGGCCAAGGATCTGCTTCTGAAAGGAAGGCTCGGCCCCGGTATGAAAGGCAACGAAGGAACGGGGTGGGTTTTTTAGTCAGTAAAAGTCAGACACTATCTCCCGCTCCGCCCAAGGGCGGGGAAGTCATTTGGATGATTTTTACCCGCCGAAAAAAAAACCCACGACCTAAAACGGATTTAATACTCGTGTGCAATATAATTTTAATGAAACTATAAATATTTTGTGAACTTTGAACGAACATAGAAATAAGTGTTACTAACATACAATGTGGACCAAAAGTTGTCTTTTTTTAAATAAATTATTATTATTATTATAAAACAAAGCAGTCAGCGCCACTAACCATTAGACCAACAGGCCAGTCAAATATAGAAAAACGAATCCCACAAATTTAACTCTCTCACGTCAACTTAATGACACTACAATAAAAATTCAAGGGCTTTCTGCCGATGCCGTAACAAATGGTATAAAACCGAAAATTTCGTGTTCTTCACTATTAAGAACAATTGTAATAGGGTAACATCATTGCATGCGAACACTTTTGATACACAATTACAAAACCGAATTGTTTGCGCTCATACAAGATGTCTGCAATATTTTAGAGTTCTGTGAGAATATTTTGAAATGTTTTAAACATTGTAAATTTATCTCATTGAACATCTTTTTTTAGAGGACCCGTGGGTAAAAGAATTGTGCTTCTTTGTGTGGCTAATTTGTTACTTGTCTCTGATTGTGATAGCCCAGTGGTTGCAGGTTAAAAGCAGTGCAATATTAACGTTAATTTCTCATCGACATTAATACAATAAAGAGGTAAAGTTTTTTTGTTACCGATAGAATGCTGGTATATTCCTGAGACCCATAAAATATAGCCTACTAGCTTTTGCCCGCGCGGCTTCGCTCCCGCTCTTCCCTACTCCACCCTACTATACCCTACTCTACCCTACTCTACACTACTCTACACTACTCTACTCTACTATACCCTACTCTACCCTACCAAACTTCACATAAACTATCTACTAAATAGTCCGAACAAAGCCTAAACATTTGGTTTGGATAGGTGAGCCCGTTCTTGAGTTATAAAATTACAACGAAAAGTGGCATTGACTTTTATAAATAGGGTGACTGGCAATTAGTGTACGATACTTAAACACGTGATTGTGCTCATGATAACAAACAACTTTTACTATGGGAACAAACCTGAAAACGCGAAAAAAAATCAGCTGTTCAGTACATTTATGTTTGCCTAATGTACTGAACAGCTGATATTTTTTTCGCGATTTCAGCTTTGCTCCTATAATAAAATTGTTTGTTATCATGAGCACAATCACGTGTTTAAGTATCGTACACTAATTGCCAGTCACCCTATATACAAGGTGTCATTTTGAAGCTGCAAAATATTTCAGGAGGTAATTATGTTAGTGATTCTCGACCCGAATCAATAATAAAATAAGTAGGTAATTTTTTTTTTTTTTATAACCTCGCTTTTTTCACACACACAAACACGGAACAATAAAGGGCGTTTTCACACACACTAACTCGCAACGATAGTTTCATAAATGATGTATCATCCAATCATCATCCCGCACGCCACACCCTAGCCACGCCCCCGCGGCCATCGATCAATCGATTTAGTTTAGTGTAATAAAAAAATTAAACAACAAGTATTACTGATTATTGACCAGGTATCGTTTTTTTACATGATTATTTATGAGTTTTATTACAACCTCCTGAAATATTGTGCAGTTTTAAAACTGCACCTTGTATAGATGTAAATAGACTATAATTATGCGTATTATATGTACGTGGACGAAGTCGCGAGCAAAAGCTAGTTTCATATACAGAGTTTCTCCAGTACATAATTCTGGACCCCCCAGTGATGGAATTTTCCGTCGACTTTTGCCTAGCTTTTTATTAAACGTCTAATGTAACACTTTTAGCAAAAAAAAAATGAATGAATTTAAAAAATTAAAATTATAAATGTCACCGAAGTTAATTAAATTTTCGATTTTATCAATCCCGATGATTTTTTAATGATTTTGATTTTTTTTTTTATTAAAAATATCATCGAGGTTGGATAAATTAACGATTTTTTACAGTTTTAATTTAAAAAAGAACAGATTTTTTTTTTTATTAGCAAATCGCTGACGAAAAATTAAAATGTAGGGGTTGTGAACGGTAAGCAATTGGTAGCTCGACGTCCGGCTGTTTATCTTTTTAAATAATAAACTAATAATTACTTAATAAAAGCCAAAACATTTTAATCAAAATGATTCGATATGTATAACAATCGTAATAAAGAGCAAACTATATTTCAGAGAATTTTAATTATCTAATAGTTAGCTAACACGTTTGAAGGAAAAATTACTCTAAGCTTTTTTTAGGATATGTAAATATCAATGGATGCAAGATGCGCAGGACTGGTCGTTATGGCGACACTTATGGGAGGCCCATGTCCATCAATATTCATCATCGTATCAGTTTTGGCAGATGTTAACAACACGAAAGCTGGTATCCTGGCATTTTGTCAGAAAACAAAATTAAGAAAACCTATTGCAGCGCCACCTACCGGCTTTAATTGTACTTTAAAACCATCCAAAGATCCACTCAAACATACACACAAACATCCAAATCGGTCAAGCCATTTAGGAGGTGTTAGATGACAAACACACGCACGGAAAAATTATATAAATATAAAGATAAAATGTATTAGCCCCTTTTTTTATGATGGGAAAAAATCATCCAATGACAACCCCCGCTCTTGGGCGGAGCGGGAGATAGTGTCAGACTCTTACTGACTAAAAGACCCACCCCGTTCCTTCTAGCCTTCATACCGGGGCTCAAGCGCCCTTTCGGATAACCCTGGCCCCAGTAGAATGTATTAGCCCTAAGATCAACGAAGTAGTTCATAAGAAACAATACAATATTAGCAACGATTGCTCAACGCAGGAAGGGAGCCCGCGACCACACGTTGGCTAACTCGATAGATCATGTAACAATGTTGTATTTCACGTCATGAGACAGTAATTAGGTTCTATATGCGTAGATCAGGTATGAGATTCTGTTGGGTTAAATTTATGTTAAGATTCTCCGTGTGTTGTTTGGTGAGAATCACACAAATACGTTTCTAGATTATTTAATAAGGGGGTAGTTTGTTTTTTTTTTTTGTTGGAGGTAATCTCTGGAAGTAACGGTCCGATTGCTAGTTTTTTATTTTTTTTTTGTTTTTTGCTTTATTCCTGAGTGACATAGGTTATATTTTATAAAGTGGACAAAAACTAGTATTTATTATAAGAGCGTAATTCAAGATTTCGTTGTTCTATCTAACACATTTCAACTCTGTATTTTGCTATACTTACCTTCATCTGTGTGATGCAACGCAAGCGCATCAAGCACCCCGCCACCCGACCTCCGCTCCTAATCGAGTTAGTATCATAGTCCTGAGAGGTTATTAGTATTTTATAAATAACCCTGTATGACGCGACGCAAGTGCATCAAGCACCCCCGCCACCCGATCACCGCTCCCTAAGAAGTTAGTTACATAGTCTTGAGTGATTGCCAGTGTTTTACGAATGTATAATTTCACACACTTTTTGACAAATAAACCAACAAACAAAATATTTGACTGACACTTGCAAAGTTAATTATAAGTCGGAACAATGTGTCGAACGAATCACGCAGACGGACAAAAACTACGCGTGTATGTGGAAGTTAGAAAAACCGTATTGCTTAGTAATTGTAATGATATTTAGTTTCTTGTACGCGTGGGAAAGCTATGCGGTTGAGTTGTACGTGGTAGGAAATGGAGGTAGGTTTGATTCCTGGGTTGAGTACCTATAAGATGTTGGTTTATTTCGAGTTGTTTTAGGTCTACGGTCCACGGACGCGTAGCTTCACAGACGCGTATTCGTCATTATACGCTTGGTGTACGCCTGCGTGAAGCTTACACGACGGTACTACGTTGTCGCTTCACGCATACGTTTATCAAGAGTATGGTGATCACAGTAGGCACGGGCTTGTGAACGGCGAGCAATGGGTAGCTCGCCGTTCGACCGTCCGGTAACCGTCCGGACTGAACTCAAGTCGCGCAGTGTTATACGCGCACCTTAAAGAGATGTCGGCAACAGTGACTGGCCTATTAGTTTAGTGGTTATTGGCCCAGACTACTATGCCGGAGGTCGTGGTTTCGATTCTCAGAACAAATGTTTGTGTGATGAGCACGATCATTTGTTTTGTACCTGAGTGTAATTTATGTATAACATGTATGGATTTAAAAATACATAAGTATATTTTCAATACACTTTCTCAGAAAGTGACTATTATTGTACTGCACCCATGTATGGCCCTTGTTACTAAACTGTGACATTTTGATTACCATTATGTAGTTTAAACCTTTTTGTTCAACCTCTCCCCCGCCATAATTTCATTACATTTATCGTATCAGGATGGGCACGGGTCGTCGTCCCCCACAAGGAAAAGAAAAATATTTAAAAAAATGGGTGCGTATATAAAAATCGATTTTTACCGCCACATAAGTTTACTAGTTTTACAGTTATTTTCTTCACAAGTGTATTGAAAAACGTCGTATGATACACGTGAGTAATTAATGATTACCGTTCTCGGCTCTCTTAAGACCCTCGCCATGGCTCGGGTCTAAATACCGCCTCGACGGTGATCACTAACATTACACACTTATATCATAATGTACTATTATCACTTGTTTAGTACTTATAACGTACAAGCTCTGCTTAGTTTCAGACTAGATGGCGTTGTGTGAACGTTCCTAACCTAAAAAAAAGCTAAAATCTCCACCGACTTTTTGACTCGATTGTAAATATATGGCTTATATATGAGAAGACAACAGAACTCATTTTTCTGTAATACGACAATTGCAACATTATGTTACTACTTAGTTATTTCCAAACATTTACTCAGATATATCCCTTTTCTTTTTCATCTTAAATACAAGATTCAATTTGCTTTTAATTCAAAACAACACAACACTAAAATTAAACACAAAATTGTTAATTAAGTTACGTAATTAAATTAACTTTAGACACGAAAACAATTATTATAATCAGTTTCAATTAAAATTACACAAATTTTTATAAAGCAGTTGTGCTTACGTTTGGAAATACAGACCTATCTTTAGAAGAGGTTCTTGTGAAATAAAGCTTACAGACTCATGAGGTATTCCAAACGCAATAGAAAGGGCTATGACAGTTTCCTTGGAAGATCGCGTCAGATCAAAATTCGAACATCCGAAGAAGAATCAAGGTTACTGACATAGCCTGAAGAATCGCCAAAAAACTTACTTGGGCTCGGTCCGGACAGTTACCGGACGGTGGGACAGCATGCTACCAATTGCTCGCCGTCCGCAAGCCCACGCCTACATTTCTCTATACTTGAAATTACCCCTGTATCGTGTGTTTACAAACATGTAAACTCACAAACACAAGACACCCAGACCCGAAACAAGGATCGATAGACCATACTATAAAGTTTGTTCCTTGCGGGGAACCGAACCCGCGACTTGCAGCGCAGCAGACAATCGCTCAACCATCGCGCCTACCGTACCATCCATGACCTCTTAGACAGTGTTTTTTTATTTAAATTTAATGGTCGTATTAATAGGCAAATAATATGGGTACATACGCGCACCACATCGGTGGCACATCGGTATTATATAAAGCACTTAATTATTAATATCTTTATTCATTTTTTACAGCTACTGTATTACATTTTTAAATATTTTTTACAAAATTATACAAAGAAATAAAACATTTAAAAATATAAAACTATAGTTATCCTTATCCGCCGGTGTCGGGATCAGGGTCCAAGCTACCGGTGGTTACGGCTCCAGAGACAGGAGAGGTTCCTGTCTCTGGAGCTCACGATGCTCATAATCCAAATAATTATTAATATTATTTTATGTTTTTATTATTAATATTTAAGTTATTTTTTGTGCGTAAGTAAATTTTATTTGAAATAAATAACCATTTATTAATTAAATAAATATTTATTTATTTTAATTATATAAATAATAATAGCCTTTTATTTTCCATAAAGAAAATAAAACATATCAGTGAATTTCTACATAACATTCATATAAAATAGCATTCAATTAAATGATTTTAAATTACATTAAATTCATTTTCTGTTCCCAAAAATAACATTCACTTAATAATAGCAATAAAATTAAATTCATTTTCCGTGCAAAAAATATCATTCATCTAAATAATAGCAATAAATTCATAACAATAAATAATAAAATAAAATTCTCTTTCTGTTAATATTACTTTAAAAAATAAAAATGTCTTTATCCCAAAAATATGTTCAAAGTTCAAGTCAAATCTACATTGTTACATTCAAACTGAAATTACGCAAGCCCTAAATACCTTCACTTGACCATTTGCACAATACTTTTGACCCCATAATCATTAAAAATTGTATCATCAAATAAAATTCAAAAGTGTGTCACACCGTAGGTCAGATATTAGCCTTGGTGAAGTAATCGTATTGTTTTAAAAGTAAGATTATGATCGCTCCCACATTGCAGTTAAAACAGGCTTTACTAGCATTATTATAGTTAGTCGGTCCATAATTGTTATCCTTTTTGGAATCAGTGTGTTCATAAATGCATTTAAAATCGAAATAAACAAATTATCTGAGAATCAGGACTTATCGGAGGTCGCCATTATTATTTTTTTGGATGGAATTTCCCAATGCGTCGTTAACGACTTAAACTCGGTCCTTACTGGACGGCTAGACGGTGAGCTACCATTGCTCGTCGTCAGCAAGACGTCAACTTGTTGCCCGCTTAAGCAAAGAGATGCAATGCCGGAGCGGAACTCAACTGCCACGACAAATTGCGGTAAGGCGAAAAGAGTTCCGTTGGGATCTCATGGTGGTATGGACAGAGCAACCCAGTGCTGGGCACACTCCAGTCGCGGCGATAATCTCCTGTTTGATGAGTGTAATAATAATATCAATAATAAAAAAATAAAAAAAAAGTGGCTAGGCGCCATGGCGTTTTCAGTTTCCACCTAATGTAAGTCCATGGACATGGCCAGTTCGGAAGGTTCCTGTTTCGGATTTAGGCGAAAGAAGCCCGGGTAGTTCAAAAAGAGGATTGCCAATGAGGTTTTGCTCCCCGAGTTTGGGACTTCAGAAGCTGCTACGCTACTGTTTGCCTAGATGTAACCTCTTCGTCTTGGCTTAAAGATCCCCAGCTCGTATCCCTTTTTTTATCTTGTGTAAACTAGTGCTTGACTGCGATACCACCTGATGGTAAGCAGTGCAATGTGCGGAACGCCCGGAGGACACGGTGGAGCACACAGCCGCGGTGTGCCCTGCTTGGGCGGAGCATCGCCGTGCCCTCGTGGGGGTGATCGGCGGCGAAGACCTCTCGCGCCGGGCCTTGGTTGAGGCCATGGTCCGGAGCGAGGAGAAGTGGCAGGCGGTCGCCGACTTCTGCGAAGCAGTAATGCTCGCAAAGGAGGAGGCCGACCGCATCAGGCAACGGCACTCTCGCCGCCGCCGGGATTCCGATCCCGATTTCCAGCCACCGTAGGCGCGGGCTTGCGGACAGTGAGCAATGGGTAGCTCACTGTCCGACCGTCCGGTAACTGTCCGAACCAAGCCCAAGTCGTCGACGGCGCGCACTGTTCCCGCGCGCCTCAAGGAGTTGTCAGCAACAGCAGGGGCCCAGCTGGGTCGAAGCCTACTGGGGCCAGGGTTATCCGAAAGGGCGCTCGAGCCCCGGTATGAAGGCTTGAAGGAACGGGATGGGTTTTTTAATCAGTAAGAGTCTGACACTATCTCCCGCTCCGCTCAAGAGCGGGGGTTGTAACTGGATGATTTTTCCCATAGAAAAAAAAAGCAGTGGTGCAATCGTTGATAGCTCTCGAGACACTAACTCTCTAAGCCTTGAAGACACCCAAATCTTAATCGGACGGGAAGACCGCAGCAGGCAAATTGTTCAAGTCCTTCGACTTACAAGGCATAAACGACGAGGCATAACGCTTAGTCCGGACCGTTGAAGTTTCAATAACGTAAGGGTGGAGTCCGGAGCTGCTAGGTGGCATTTTGCAGCATCAGCTCATATGTGGCTGCAGTACTCCCACAGAAATCTTAATAATAATTTCTGTGAGTACTCCACACACAATCGAATCAGTGCTTTATATAATATTATAGGTAAGCTATCCCGGTGTGAAGTACCTTTCCAAGAACGCCGAGTTTCCTAGCAGCTACCTTTTTTTTATGGTGGGAAAAAATCATCCAATGACAACCCCCGCTCTTGGGCGGAGCGGGAGATAGTGTCAGACTCTTACTGAATAAAAGACCCACCCCGTTCCTTCTAGCCTTCATACCGGGGCTCGAGCACCCTTTCGGATAACCCTGGCTAGCAGCTACCTTGACTTTGGACTCAATGAACCGGCCATCGTATCTCTTAGAAGTCCATCTTAAATTCAAAGCTACCTGTCTACCCAACTTTTATATACCAGCGCGTTAGTTTCAAGCTAAACCCACACTCAATACCGATAAATAATTATATCTATGTGAATTATAAGAAAAACTACGACAATGTAGTTGCAAGCAGTCAAAGAAACAAAAATATTTGATTACAATTGTAATTATCTCTTACACATTGTAGTGGATATTATGCAAAATGACTTATGTGAAATTGTGTAGTCGGCCTGTGAAAATAAATTAATAGGCATGTAATATAGGTAGTAGAGTGTTGACGCCTAATTGCTAGCCTGTCAGTTTTCTATCGGTTGCATTTCGGAGAGTGTGCGTCAGAATTGCGTAACCTAATTCCGCCTAGCCCGTTCCATCATCGGACTACCAGACGTACGGCGATATGCCACCGGTACATGGTGGACATCCCACCTACACGCACAAAACCTTTTGGCAACACATACATTGTGCGTGCAGCTAGGGAGTGGAATTCCTTGCCGGAGTCTGTGTTTCCTGATAGCTACAACCCGGGAATCTTTAAGTCGAGAGTGAATAGGTTTCTTCTAGGTAAGCGCGTTCCATCGTCGACCGCATCGTCGCTTTCCATCAGGTGAGATAGCGGTCAAGCGCGAACCTATCAACAATAGATAAAAAATAAAAAAAGTGTTTCCACCTTTTTGCGTACCTTAAAATCATAAGCATAATAATTGCATAATCAGCCTTTTTTAAAGTACCTACCCACTGCTGGGACTCAGGCTTCCTCTAATTCCCGAATTGAGTCTCGATTTTTTTCTGAATTGCAAAAAATGTCTTTTTCGTGATTTAATAAAAAAAATAATGTTTTTGGATTTATTCCCATATCTGTGCCATAAAACCATGTTTTTTTGTCGAATTTGAAGATTCTGGGTCAACGTGAAGTACCCTTTGAATTTTGATTTCATTGAGAATGTCAAAATATATGTTTTTTTGCGACATAAACGGCTGTATCATTTGTTCTTGATAACTTAGAAATTTGTTTTTTTCATACCTTCAAGGGACCGCATACCTGAGTAGGTATATGGTTTTTTCAACTCGATGCCTCCACGCGTGAGAGCAATAGTGGCCGAGTGGAAACGGTCCCGACTTACGAGTTGTAGGACGAAGGTTCAAACCCAGCCAGGCGCATTACTTTGTGTAATTTATTTCATCACCACTGCTCTCAAAAGCAAAGTGATCATATATATATAATTAGGTAACTAAGCCAATCTTCTTAGAACTTATACACCGTTAAATTTTAATCGTTTTAATCCCGTGGAGGGTCGATCCGGTACATGAAACACTATCGATTTGTAAAGATAAAATTAAAAAATAAAGTACCTCTTTTTCAAAACTCGTATTAATTAACGCATGTACGAAATTAATTTCTGTAAGAAAAAGTCAGCTGAGCGAGTTCAATGACCTGTAGGTACTTTGTACGCAACGCCGACTATTAACTACAGGTCATTGAACTCGCTCAGCTGATGTTTTCTTAAAGGTACTAATTTCGTACAAGCGTGAATTAATACGAGTTTTAAAAAAGAGGTACTTTATTTTTTAATTTTATCTTTACAAATCGATAGTGTTTCATGTACCGGATCGACCGTCCACGGGATTAAAACGATTAAAATTTAACGGTGTATAGTACTACAAGTATTCTTAAGTTTATTTTATGTATTTTCTTTGTACAAGTACTGAAATAAATTATTATTATTATTTATTATTTATGGGTGCAGTTTTTTTCTTTTTCAGGTATGGTACCCTAACATTACGAGATTAACCTACAGGCCTGAAAATGAAAGATAACAATTCAACGTACCAATGCTGTCTACCTATAAAGAAATGTTATTAATTTTCTTACAGTAAAAAAAAATTGGAAGGCCTCTTCAAGGCTTACTCTCCAAATTAATTTCAATTTCAATCTAAAGTCAATCCGATTGCAATGTCAATTTTGACGTTACGTGATTTGGTACTCTTGAAAACAATATTGTCAACATATACGATTTCACTTAGTTCTCAAAATGGTCACGCAATTTTGAACCAATTTGGCGCTAGCATTGAATTCAAGGGTACGAAACGTCACAATCTCAATGTCGACCGATCGGAATTGAATTCAAGAGTAAGCCTGCTGGTAAGGGTTGCGGGAATCCGATGGATGCGAGATGCACAAGACCCTCCATTGTGGCGACACTTGGGGGAGGCCTATGTCCAACAATGGACGTCTTTCGACTGAAATGATGATGATGAGTAAAATAAATTGTCCCACATTAAGACTTACTTATCCGTGTCGTGTTTGCGTTCACAAAGACACCCAGAACCGGAAAAACTATATGTGTATTTTGCGGGAATCGAACCCGCAAAATGAAGAAAGAAAGAAAGAAAGAAAACTATTTTATTTGGCATACACACTCCTAGATACACACAATGTAGTAACAACATGTAGACACTAATAAATTATTATAAAAAAAAAAGAGACAACTAACAATGTGTGTCTCACGGCGGCGCCAAATAGGTCCAGTGAAGCACAACAGCCAATCACTCAACCACTGCACTAACCGCACTATCATATTTACAAAAAACTGATTACTGAGTTAAGCTCGCCCTTGTACGTGAACTGTCTGTATGTCTACATATTATGATTCTCTTTGTGTACAATAAAGAATTAAGAATTACAGCAATGCTAACAAATTTTTTGATGGCATTTTAGAACTTTCTCAATTTCCCTTTCTTTTACAATATTAGTAAGACTAATATTTTTTTTTCCTTGTTGCAGGTTTGAGCCGAACCCGCAATTAGGGTACCACAGCAACAATGACACAACAAAAACGACTGTGCGGAATCAGCCTGGGTTCCGTTGGAGTTCTTACAGTATTATTTTATCTGATTGACCGATCATTAGCCGTGAGTAATTTTCTTTTTTAATCCATACAAATACGTAATATATGAGAGCAGTGGAGATGGGCACGACTTAAGAGTTAAAGATTGCGGGTTCAAACCCAGCCTAGTGCATTAATTTATGTAATTTATTTCATCACCACTGCTTTCAAAACAATAAAGAAAACATCGTGAGGAAACCGGCATGTATTAGAACCAAAAATTCGAAGACGTGTGACACTCACCAACTCGCACTGGGCCCGCGTGGTGGATTACGGCCCATTCCCTCTCCTAGAGAGGAGGCCTGAGTCCTAGCAGTGGGAACATTATAAGGGTGATTATGCTGAATACCTACTACGAGTACAACCTCGTAAGGTCCAACGGCCTAAATTAATGACAAAAATATTTAGACACTCCGGCCCGAGATACTTTTTAAAATCATAAAATTACAGCCCAGAGACGTAAAATTATGACAAAATGATAAATATCATGTCAATTTTTGGTTTAACCTCTCAACGCACAAGTGTACTGAATTCGGTACACCTCAGTACAAGCTAACTTAAACCTTATTTTTACGAAGTATGGTTTAAATTAGCTGGTATGTACTATATTTAGTACCTACCTACATTGGTGCCTGAGAGGTTACACAATCTCAAAAAAAAAAAATATTTATCATGAACATATTATTTGACTATATTTTTTGCGTGAAATACCTAATTAAGTTTAGGTATAGAAAATACCGTTTAATTTTTAATAATATGTATAAATAACATCTCCTTCGTGGTCTGCCTCGGCCCCGCGTTGCTGTGTCCGGGCACCAATCTAGCGTTTTACGCGTCCACAGCTCGTTAGACGTGCGACAGACATGTCCTGCCCAGTCCCATTTAAGTTGGGCAGCCTTTTGAGCCACATCAACGATTTGCGTTTTGGAGCGCAGTGTTGTGTTTCGAACATGATCTGTTAGTTTAACACCTAGTATGCTACGCTCCATTGCACGCTGGCAAACCTTGAGTTTGGACTTTAAATAACATTAAACCCTAAGCGAACGCGTTCGCTCACTCATTGTATTACTTACATTGTAAAAAAAAAAAATTTGGTATTCAAAAGGTTAAAACAATTTAGCCAAAAGCATTACCTACATCTGTACACTTTTTTACTACACTAAATTTCTAGGCCGCAACTACTTGCACCTATTTTTAGTACACATCGGGTCGTACATGTATATCGACCTAAATTTAATAAATAAATAAAATATATATATTTATTATATATATTATTTATTATTATTATATATTTATTTACTTTTTTTTATATAAATATTTTATAATTTAATTTATTTATTTTTTATTTAATTTAATTTTTTTTTTTTTTTAGGATGGGTCTTACGAGTTTAAATGTAAAATTAAGTCTGTTTGTCTGTTACATTTTCACGCAAAAACTACTAAATGCATTATTTAATTTGTGAATAAAAGTGCTTAGAAAAATGTCCTGCAAAACCTTCGTGTCGATCTTCAATAAAATGATGAATGAATTTTACTAACAATAAACCAGTGTTCACTATTCATCAATGCATTTATATTCATCAATAGCTTAGTAAACACGATTATAATGGCAAAACATTCGGTTTAAATACACGCTAACCTGTTTCACTGGATTAATGTATGTTTTTAGGGTTCAGTAGTGAAATGTTAATTTTCCCTTCTATTTTTTGTAAGTACTTCAAGAATATTTGTGATGTGGTTTTTTACGTATACGCACATTATTAGTACTTTGTGAATTTGCATTCTGATAAAACTAATGACAGATACTTTTTTATTATTATTATGTCAAATAAATATTATTTATGATTTTTGAACACTAACGGTCCCAAATTCTAAAGACGAAAAAGGTATATCCTTTCGTTCAGTCCATTCCAAAGTTGTCTGTAAGAAATTGCCCTGTAAGGTAAGACCGCCCATTGTCCACCGTAAGCGCGGGCTTGCGGACGGCGAGCAATGGGTAGCTCGTTGTCCGACTGTCTGGTAACTGTCCGGACCGAGCCCAAGTCGTCGACGGCGCGCACTGTTCCCGCGCGCCTCAAGGAGCTGTTAGCAGCAGCAGCCCAGCCGGGTCGAAGCCTACTGGGGCCAGGGTTATCCGAAAGGGAAGCTCGGTCCCGGTACGAAAGGCAAGAAGGAACTGGAGTGGGTTTTTAGTCAGTAAAAGTCTGACACTATCTCCCGCTCCGCCCAAGAACGGGGAATGTGATTAGATGATTTTCCCACCGCGAAAAAAAGACCACCCAATGTAGTTTTAGCAAATGCTTATCCTGTCCATATTATAAAGTATACAATAAAGTATGTCCTACTAATATTGTAGGGGAATGTTTGTTACTCTTTCAAGCAAAAACTACTGAATGGATTTCGATGAAACTTGGTACACAGATAGACCATGTTCTGGAATAGCACATAAGATACTTTATATCCCAGGAGTATGTTCACTTGTAAAAATTTTCTACTATAATGCAGGAAAAGCCATTGGCAGCAGCTAGTAACAAATAAATAAATCTACACTAATATAATAAAGAGGTGAAGTTTGTTTTTATTTGTTTTTTTGTTTGTAGGAGGTAATCTCTGGAAGTACAGTAGCCCGATTCACGTAATGAAAACCGTAATGATAACGTAGCGATTTAGTCGTTTAGACCATTTCCGTATTCACATCCATCAATCGAGTTTGGACGACACCGATTTTAAAGTCGTTTGAAATTCGTCGATTTAAAAAAAAAAATCTGTATTACATTATCCTGGTAGAATACATAGTAATATAACTGGAAATAAGTCGATAGATCGTGATTACTGCTTACCGCTTTTGGATAGGATTTCGATCGAACGACTATAAAACTATACTGGTCCGATTGGTAAAATTTTTTCACCGATAGAAAGCTGCTTTATTCCTGAGAGACATAGGCTATATTGTATGTACGTGGGCGACGCTGCGGGCAGATCATCATTCATCATCATTTCAGCTGATACACGTCCACTGTTGGACATAGGCCTCCCCCAAGCGTCGCCACATCGAACGTTCCTGTGCGTCTCGCATCCATCGGTTTCCCGCTACCTTCACCAGGTCATCGGTCCACCTTGTAGGAGGCCTTCCAACACTGCGTCATCCGGTACGCGGTCGCCACTCCAAAACCTTTCGGCCCCAACGGCCATCTGTTCTGCGAGCAATGTGCCCTGCCCATTGCCACTTAAGTTTGGCAATTCTTTGTGCTATGTCGGCAACCTTAGTTTTCCTGCGGATATCTTCATTTTTTATTCGATCACGCAAGGAAACCCCGAGCATAGCCCTTTCCATTGCTCTTTGGGTGACTTTAAGCCTTCTGATGAGGCCCATTGTGAGCGACCACGTTTCGGAGCCATATGTCATCACTGGCAACACGCACTGGTTAAAGACTTTCGTCTTGAGACACTGTGGTATGTTGGACGAGAAGATACCGCGTAGCTTCCCGAACGCTGCCCAACCGAGTTGGATTCGACGGTTGACCTCTTTCTCGAAGTTAGACCTACCCAACTGGACTGTCTGTCCAAGGTAGACGTAATCGTCCACAACTTCGAGTGTAGAGTCTCCGACCATGATAGGAGTGGGCGCTACATGGTTGTTAATCATGATCTTGGTTTTATCCATGTTCATTTTAAGACCCACTCTTAGAGAAGCTCTACTGAGGTCATTGAGCATTGTACTGAGCTCCTCCATAGTCCCCGCCATGACTACTATGTCGTCGGCAAACCGAAGGTGAGAAATGTACTCGCCATTGACATTAATGCCTAGTCCACTCCAGTCCAGAACCTTGAAGACATCCTCCATTGCGGCCGTGAACAGTTTCGGGGAGATGACATCTCCCTGCCTCACACCTCGCTGCAGGAGGATAGGTTTCGAGGTCTGGTCCTGGAGTCGGACTGACATGGTGGCGTTTTCGTACAAACACCTCAGCACTTCGATGTACCGATAGTCAATTTGGCACCTCTGGAGAGATTGCAGCACAGCCCAAGTCTCGATCGAATCAAAAGCTTTCTCGTAGTCCACAAACGCTAGGCAGAGAGGCAGGTTATACTCCTCGGTCTTCTGTATGACCTGCCGTAGCGTATGTATGTGGTCTACGGTGCTGAAACCTTTTCGGAATCCGGCTTGTTCGGGAGGCTGGAAGTCGTCAATCCTGCGCGCAAGACGGTTCGTGATGACCCTGGAAAACAGCTTGTAGACATGGCTCAGAAGTGAGATGGGCCTGTAATTCTTCAGCAGGGTTTTATCACCCTTCTTAAAAAAGAGTACCACCACACTTCTGCTCCATGCCTGTGGCGTTTTTCCCTCGAGTATGACGGAATCGAACAACTTCTGAAGGGCCTTTAGGACCGGTTTTCCACCCGCCTTCAGGAGCTCAGCCGTAATTCCGTCCTCACCCGACGCCTTGTTGTTCTTCAACTGCTTCAGAGCCATCCTAATCTCGTACAGGCTGACGTCCGGGATATCTTCAGTGTAGTGTCGAGTCAATCTAGCTCTTGGGTCGTTTGCCAGATTTGTAGCGGGTTTGGAGATCGACGTGTATAACTGTCCATAAAATGCCTCGATCTCTCCCAGAAGCTCCGATTTGCCGGATATGACTCTGCCATCTTCGGTCTTCAGTTTCGTGAGTTGGCTCTGCCCAATAGACAGATCCCGTGCAAAAACTTTGGAGCCCTTATTCCGCTCAATCGCGTCCTTAATCCTCTCGGTATTAAATCGGCGAAGGTCGCGTTTCAGAGACTTCGAGATCTGTTTATTGAGCTGCCGGTACGTGCACGCATTATCTGAAGACTGCAAAGTCATTTCACGCCTCTTCTTCATGAGCTCGAGAGTTTGATCCGTGAGCCTCTTGGTCTTACTTGTACGGGTCTTAAAAAACTGAGACCCGACTGTATGGACAGCTTCAAAGAACCCATCATTATATTGGTCCACGGAGCTTCCTAGGCACTCGAAACGGTTTTGAAGTTCGAGCTGAAAGCTCTCGGAGTTTTGGATCTGGATCTGTGCAGGACGGAGCGTAGACTTCATCAGTCGAGATCTTTCAAGCTTAACATTGATATTCAATGTGCCTCTTACCATACGGTGATCACTCCCGGTTTTCACCGCATTGATCACAGAGACATCACTGAATATTTGCTTCTTCGTCGACATGATGAAGTCAATCTCATTTTTAGTTATGCCATCAGGGCTTTGCCAGGTCCACTTCCTGTGCTTACGCTTTCTGAAGAAGGAGTTCATCATGTAGAGGCCCTCCTTCTCCATAAAACTAGCCAGTAGGTGTCCCCGGCGGTTCCGATGTCCAAATCCAAATTGCCCCACTCGCAGCTCATCACCGTCTCGTTTGCCCAGTTTCGCATTAAAGTCCCCCATGACAACGGTGAAGTGAGTCTTAGAACCATGCATGGCTCTGGATATATCCTCATACATGGACTCCACTTCGTCATCGGGGTGTGTCGAGGTCGGGGCGTAAACCTGTATGATCTTCAGCGAATATCTTGATGATACTCTGAGTATCAGGTACGCCACCCTGGTCGACACACTCTCGACTCTCACCACATTGTCCACGAGGGACCTGTGGACGATAAACCCGACACCACCCTGGGACTGCTGATCACCCTCCCGGAAGTAAAGCAGGTTACCGGATTTGAGAATTATCGTGTCCTCCCCCTGTCTTCGGACTTCGGATAATCCCACAATACTCCATCGTAACCCGCTCAACTCTTCCTCCAGTTCGATGATCTTCTCGTCGGACCGGAGTGTACGTACGTTATAGGTTGCCAGGTCCAGTCGTCGACGGTTAAACGTTCCCGCCCGGAGATTCTTAGCACCCCTGACCCCAGGGCTGCGCCCACGCCCGTCCACGTCAACACAACCACTGGAGTCGCCGGGCATTTGGGGCCTGTGCGTATCGTTATGTTGCATTGGGGGGGTTCGGACCATAACCCACCACGCTGGTCCAGTGCGTGTTGGCGGGTCGCCATATCCTCGTCCGTTTGTCAGCAGGGTGCACCACGTGCAGGTGAGGTTGGCTTGGGTCCCGACAGATGTTGGTTGGGACCCCGTATACACCCCGGGCAGGTGCTAGTTAACTATAAAAAGTAACGGATCAATATTTTTTTTTTCTTTAAATTTTTATTGAGTAGCCACCATCCCCAATTCAAAAGGATTGTCTTTTGTCATCATCATCATCATCATCATCTCAGCCGACAGACGTCCACTGTTGGACATAGGCCTCCCCCAAGCGTCGCCACAATGCACGATCCTGTGCGTCCCGCATCCATCGGATTCCCGCAACTTTCACCAGGTCATCGGACCACCTTGTAGTAGGTCTTCCAACGCTGCGTTTTCTGGTGCGCGGTCGCCACTCTAGACCTTTTCGGCCCCAACAGCCATCTGTAGTTGTCTTTTGTACTTTAACCTTTCAATCGTGAGAATTACAGACACAATAGAAAGACAATAGGTGCGCGAACGCCGGCGTTCGCTTGGGGTTTAATGAATTAAATTAAAAAAAAGACGTGTGGCACTCGGGGACTGCCGCGGTAAAGCTATTGCATAGCATTTTTATCAACTTATGCAATTATAATTATTTATTTATTTTATTTATCCAGTATTTTTTTTCCTTTGATATTAATTGAAGTTACACTTTCACACATTGAATTGAATTTTGATTGATTGTTCACTCATTTGTTTTCTTATCGGTCACCACGCTCAAAAAACAAATTAGTGGGGGTGTTAGGTTATTTTCGTTACGGAATTTCTGGATTCGGTCTCTACGCTCAAGGCCCGCGATAGAAGCTATGCAATAGCATAAAAAAAAAACATCCTAACTACGGAACCAAACTTATATTACCCGTTTAAACTTAACAGACATTAAAATTATTTTCCTACTGAAACGTAACAACAAAACTGTTACACAACCCTTTTACCTAAAACCACGTGGAAATGAAATACATTAAAGAATCGCATGTCACACGATTCTGCACGACAAAATCGTCTGCGTACATAAGAATCACGCGACATGGCATATTATTTATTCAAAGCGTTGATTAACTAAGTATAATTAAACCGTCATTATTCTGTTTATTAATGTTAAATTACCTAGTTATTAACTAGATTATCTACTAGGAAAATTAGATGAGCTGGCCACATGTCATGTCGTTTTTTTTTTCGATTGATGTCGTGAATCAAGTCAAGTCAAGTCAAAGTCAAAAGTTTTTTATTTCACATAGGCCTACATGGGCACTTATAAAACGTCAGAAGCTAGTGCACGGTTCGAAATTGGTCGTTTCCTATGGAGAAGAACCGGCAAGAAACTCCATGGTTACTCTTTTAAAAAAATGGTTGTACTTACAATATTTCCATATAACAGTATTAAAAGGTATTATTATTTTAAGAACAGTGTAAACCGGTCTATATTGTACTCAAAAGCACAATAAAAATAATCATTTAAAAAAAGTGAGTCAAAATATGAAGTAATCTAAGAATTCGTGGAGTCTACAGTGTTCTTCCATTTACATTATAAAAAGAGGCTATATAAAAAAAGGTAGAAAAAAAAAATTACAACTGTCAGTAAATGAGACGTTAACAACCAAAAAAAAAGAAAAACTAACAAATTTAATGTGGTTGGAGTCAGACAATATATAAAAAAAAAAATAGTGCAAAAGCAACGAGTTAGAGAAAAAAAAAAAAAATATGTTACAACATGGCGATTCATTGTGACAGTAAAATGAGTATTGGTAGCAGTGTCCGTCATCTTATCGGCTAATGACAGCGAAATGTGATCCACGTTAATATAATAAAGAGGTCAAGTTTGTAGGCACAGTAGCTCGCTGTCCGACCTTCCGGTAACTATCCGAACCGAGCCCAAGTCGTCGACGGCGCGCAATGTTCCCGCGCGCCTCAAGAAGTTGTCAGCAACAGCAGGGGCCCAGCCGGGTTGAAGGCTACTGGGGCCAGGGTTATCCGAAAGGGAACTCGAGCCCCGGTATGAAGGCTAGAAGGAACGGGGTGGGTTTTTTAGTCAGTAAGAGTCTGACACTATCTCCCGCTCCGCCCAAGAGCGGGGGTTGTCATTGGATGATTTTTCCCGCCATAAAAAAAAAAATGAGCCCAGCCGAGTCGAAGCCTACTGGGGCCAGGCTTATCCAAAAGGGAAGCTTGCCCTGGTACGAAAGGCAAGAAGGAACGGGGTGGGTTTTTTAGTCAATAAGAGTCTGACATTATTTCTCCCGCTCCGCCCAAGGGCAGGGACCGTCATTTGGATGATTTTTACCGACCAAAAAAGGCATAGTTTGATTTTTTTGTTTGTAGTAGGATGTAATTTCTGCAAGTATAGGGTGTCTCAGTAAGAGTGCACTTTTTCATTTCAAAATAAAAACTAGTATTTTATGATAGAGTTGTGATATTTTTATTGTATTGTAAAGAAGACATGTTCCGATTAAGTACCTGTGGAATAAAATATCCGACAAATGATCCCCACGGCTCCGATGACAGGCCATTACCTACTCTTTTCATGAAATTTTCCATGACTTTTGCACAGAGATGTGGCTGTATCTCACCGATGACGCGTTGGATTTCCGATTTGAGCTCAGGAATTGTTTCGGGTTTATTCGCATAAACCCGAGATTTCAGAAAACCCCTTAGAAAAAAATCGCACGGCGTTAAATCGCACGATCTTGGTGGCCAATAGACATCAGAATTTCGTGAGATAATGTGTTTTGGAAATCGTTGCTGTAATAAGTCGATTGTTTCATGCGCGGTGTGGCAGGTTGCGCCGTCCTGCTGAAACCACATGTTGTCCAGATTCATGCCGTCAAGTTGAGGCCACAAGAAGTCCGTTATCATATTCCTGTAACGAATGCCGTTCGTAACTTTCGTAACTTTCTCCATTTTTGTAATGAGTTTTCACAATTATAACGCGTTGTTCTTTCGAAAAGCGTTCCATTTTTAATAATCGGAATAAACAGAGATGACAGCTGTCAAATTTCAGAGTTGCTACTTGCATGAGAAAAAAAAGATTCCGATTTTAAAAAGCGCACTCTTACTGAGACACCCTATACTTATCTGATTGCTAAAAATTTTTCACCGATGGAAAGCTGCTTTATTCCTGAGTGACAGGCTATACTTTAAGTACGCGGGCGAAGCTGCCGGCAAAAGCTAGGTGTCAATAAACTGTAAAGTATATGACATCAAAAACATAACTTGTAAAAAAAACCAAGGCTAGCAACTCAGTTCTTCTACCGTTAAAAGTTGTGAGGTCCATGTAGGACCAAGTCGGTCAATTTATTCAGTCGTACTTAAGAGACCTTGATGACCTAGATTGACTTGGCAATCGGGCTAAATAATCTAATTTAATATTATATGTAAATAATATAATATAATAATAATATAATAATATTCCACAACTACCACACAACGCCGTCTAGTCCCAAGCTAAGCAGAGCTTGTGTTATGGGTACTACACAACTGATAAACATACTTATATATTTCTAAATACATACATATTATAGATAAATTACACCCAGACACAGAACAAATGATCATGCTCATCACACAAACATTTGTCCTGGGTGGGAATCGAACCCACAACCTCCGGCATAGCAGTCAGGGCCACTAACCACTAGACCAACAGGCCAGTCATAAAACAGTAATTAAAAAATATTAGGATCCATCCTATGATTTTAAGAACTTAAAATAAAAACGGTTAGTCTGCGGTGTACTGCAAATTAATATAATATGTATTACTTGTGATATACATGTGATTTCGAAGTCAATATACATGGGTCATCAAACTTAAGTAGGTACGGACTGAAAAAATTAACCGACTTGGTCGGACAAGATTTCAGTCACATCAACACGAATGAAGCATTGCATAATCAGCCTTTTAATGTTCCCACTGCTGGGACTCAGGCCTCCTCTCTAGGAGAGGGAATGGGCCGTAATCCACCACGCGGGCGCAGTGCGAGTTGGTGAGGGTCACATGTCTTCGAATGTTTGGTTCTAGGACATGCCGGTTTCGTCACGGTGTTTTCCTTCACCGTTTTGAGAGCACGAATGAAGAACTGATTATAACCCACCTGTGTTTTTTAAAGGCCCTTTCCCACTTGGGTTCCATTAGTTGCCCTTTGCGTTCCAAGATCAAGACTGCAAAATCGTTCGAAGAAGTTTTTCAAATGTTGTTGCATCCCTGACTTCTCCCTACTCCTAAAGGCGCTTTCAATTTCTTTAGACGTTTCATGTCGGACCGCTGCCGCAAGTTTACCGTGGCGATGGCGCAGCCGGCTGGTTGCAGTACGTTAGCAGTTCGACAACAAGCGCCTAAATTGAAGACGTATCTGGCTGCTGTGCGTTTGTATGCCAGTTATGCGCTATTCAACACTGAATTGAACATGTGGTGCTTATGACGTTGCCGTCCTGGGCCTCAAGTCTGCTATTACAATAGTGTCAGAATAGTCTATCATTGATTTTATAATTGTTGATTTTGACAAGTTTTGGTAATCTACTAATATAATGGCGTCATTTTGACTTTCCGATGGACAACCACTGACACTCCATTGAAAGAAATGGCATAGAATGGTAATCTCGTACATAATGATAAATGAGTATCTTACGTATGCGGTAATCTGCAAAAGTTTTGACAGTTCCTTTGATCAGTGACCTACCATTACGACGTCATTGCGCAATTAGTGCTTTTAATTAGCTCGATATTGTCATTCTACCACAATACTATTACAAGACCATTGACCGATCAATGATCGATCATTATGAATTAGCAGATTACAAACTTTTAGCAAAATGACAGTGGGATCGTGTTGGAATGACGAATTTATAAAAATAGCAGACTTAGGCCCCTGTTGTCGGCCGTCCACCGCACGGTTGCCGCACCGCGTGCTTTTTATGAAAAATAAGAACGTCCGTACGCAGTACTAACGCATCACATCCGCAGTAGGCGATTAATAAACGCTTAAATTGAAAGCGCCCTTCTTGTTCTTGCCCTTATCCCGTTTTATTTGGGGTCGGCGCAACACGTTTTTTTCTTCCATTCTGTCCTGTCACTCGTCACACTATCACTAACTTCCTTTTCCTTCATATCACTCCTCACACAACCCATCCATCTTTTCTTTGGCCTCCCTCTCCCTCTCTATCCATCTATATGTATACTCAGAACTTTATATTGATTGAAATGATGATCACATATACCCCGTTAAATTTTGATCGTTTTAATCCCGTGGAGGGTCGATCCGGTACATGAAACACTATCGATTTGTGAAGATAAAATTAAAAAACAAAGTACCTTTTTTTCAAAAATCGTATTAATTTACGCATGTACGAAATTAGTTTATTTAAGAAAACGTCAGCTGAGCGAGTTCAATGACCTGTAGGTAGTAGTCGGCGTTGCGTACTAATTACCTACAGGTCATTAAATCGCTAATAAAAGGTACTTTATTTTTTAATTTTATCTTCACAAATCAATAGTGTTTTATGTACCGGATCGACCCTCCACGGGATTAAAACGATCAAAATTTTACGGTGTATAAGCAGCATGGTATTTTGTTTAACGTGTACTCTACTGACTACTTACACCACTAATTAATTCACATAAGCAGCGCTTGAATTAACAAAGATATAAGGAAAGAAAGTGTAACACGAAGCAATAATGATACAAACATTAGGTACCTAATTATTACAATATAGACACGATTCTGAGTAGAAATTAATTGCAAAAGAATTTTTGTCTAATAGGGCGCTTTTTTTTTTAATTAATGATAGGCTTGCGTTTGACCACCATCTCACCCGACGGTAAGCGACGATATGGTCGACGATGAAGCACGCTTGCCTAGAAGAAACCTATTCACTCTCGACTTAAAGACTCCTAAGTTGTAGCTATCAGGAAACACAGACTCCGGTAGGGAATTCCATTTTTTTTGGGCTATGAAAAAGACGGATGAAAAAAATTGCATTTATCGGAGATGAGAATGTTGAGATGGATGTGTGGCGTGAGCAGAAAGGATAAAGTGAAGAATGAGTATATTAGGGGAAGTTTTAATGTGGCGCCAGTGACTGAAAAGTTGAAAGGAAATCGTTTGTCTTGGTATGGTCATGTGAAGATAGTGAAACGCATGTTACTAAAAGAGTTCTGAGTATACAATATGTAGATGGATGGAGAGGGAGAGGGAGGCCAAAGGAAAGATGGATGGATTGTGTGAGGAGTGATATGAAAGAAAAGGGAGTTGGTGATAGTGTGACGGGTGACAGGACAGAATGGAAGAAGAAAACGTGTTGCGCTGACATCAAGTAATATGGGACAGAGGTAGGAAGAAGATCATCATTTCAGCTGATAAGTCGTGCCTGAGACTTTGTCGCGTTATTTTTAAAATGTTTGAGTACGTTATGAAGGGCAAAACAGTAAATCATGAAAAATAGTCTTTACTGGATTAGTTTCACACAAATTTATGATTTAATTTCAATAAAAACTTAGCTAATATCCACGAAATATCTGGAGAAAGATGTGTGATAACGTCATAATCACGCGCAACGTCATAAGAGCGGATTTCATCACGTAAGATTGTATGAAAATAGTTATTTGTTATACAAGAGTGCAAAGTTGCTTTTTAACCGCGTGCTAAATTTTGATGACCGAGCAAGCGAAGGATTATGAGTGCAGCGAGTGATTCAAAAATTTGAATCCTGAGTGTTAGCGAGAGAATCAAAAGAGCACGAGGTGAAAAATCTTTGCAGTCGAGTGCAACACGTAACTTTTCATCCCACCTCAACGAGGAAATGACTAAATGCAAAATAAGTACACCAAGGAGGTTCTGAGTCTGAGTTATCAACAATTAAAAAAAAGTTGTATAATAAATTTGGTACCATGGAGGTAGAAGTAAATAGGTTTATGGATGTTTTGAATTCATAAACTTAGTTCACGCGATGTTTTAAATTCAATTTACTTTATCTCTTTAGAGAATAAAAACGGCTTTTGCTCTCAGATATCGATGAGCAAAAATACTCTTTCCGAGATGGGGGGATGAAATGTATCTTTTCATTATGGGTTAGGCTCGCGTTTGATCACTATCTCACCAGCCTAGCCAAGTTGCTAACCTGCAATCGTTAGCGCTTGTAGAAAGCTTCAAATGTACGGCCATGACGTCATCTCAACGCTCAGTCACGTAGTCAGAACAAAAGAATTGGCGGCTCGGCCAACTCGAAGCGTTCGGCGTAAGCAAAACGGTTGTAACTTGGCTAGGGGGGCTGATGGTAAGCGATGATGTGGTCGACGATGGAGTGTGCTTGCCTAGAAGTAACCTATTCACTCTTGATTGAAAAGGTAGTAGACCTAGGTTCTCAGGAAACAACTCCAGCAGGGAATTACAGTACTTGGCTGTACACACAATGAATGTGTTCCCAAATACTTGTGCACTATGATTGTATTTCGGTTTGGACGTTCTTAAGGCTTATAGTCCCTTGAACCATCTGGCCGAAATTAAATGGTCACTACTCTCGTGCCCGTCTAGGTGACAGTACGACTATCTGTGCATTTGTTTGCGGCCAGCTACGCCCGGACAGAGCCCTGCTGACGTTTAAATCCATTTTCTTTGCGAAATATTGGTTGATTTACATAATTATGCAATGTTCACTTTGAAGAATATTACTACCAATTTTTATGTGTAAAAACGTTTCTAAAGATCCAAGCCGTTTCGAAGGAGTAGGGAAAAGTTGCGAATGTGATGTTGTTGTATGTAATATTTTTTTTAGACAAAAGTATTAATCGCACGAAAAAATCAAATGTTGATAATGTTGTTCATGAATCTATAATAAACATATATTTTTTTCAAACCTATTAACCTGGACTTTACCGAGGAGTAGGCTCCAGAAAGTCACTGTTTTAAGGCACTTTTCGGGCGCTTGGGCCTTAAGAGTAGCAACTTTTCAATTTTTCATGATATTAGTGTGACCATTTTTTTTTCTTTTTCAGTCATTAGATGGCTACATACCCGGGGAAGATTACCCGGTGTTCACGGAGGTACCAAAAGGATTATCATTCACCTGCGATGACAAAATACCTGGGTATTACGCTGATCCTGAAACCATGTGCCAAGTAAGTCATCACCATCATCATCATCATTTCAGCCGATATACGTCCACTGTTGGACATAGGCCTCCCCCAAGTGTCGCCACAATAAACGGTCCTGTGCGTCTCGCATCCATCGAATTCCCGCAACCCTTACCAGGTCATCGGTCCACCTTGTAGGAGGCCTTCCAACGCTACGTCTTCCGGTACGTGGTCGCCATTCCAGAACCTTTCAGCCCCAACGGCCATCTGTTCTGCGAGTAAGTGTTTTTTATTATTTCAACGCAAATGCGATTTTGAAGCGATCCAAAGCGGTTACCGGGAATCCAACGCGATGCGGCACCATGTCGCTGCTTCTGCCTCAATTTTCTTCCCGTTGATAGGCTCGCGCTTAACCACTATGTTACCTTATGGAAAACGATGTTAAGGTCGAAGATGTCACACTAGGACTGAATTTGGATATCCATATGACCTGGAAAGCGCATATACAGAAAATTAAATCTAAATTATCTAGCTTTATTTATGCATTACGTGAACTTAAAAAATAAACCGATCTTAAAACTGCCCTGTCTGCTTACTATGCATATGCATACGCATGGCTCTCGTATGGTATCATCCTCTGGGGAAACAGTGTAGATAGCAATGACTTGTTTATCTTACAAAAAAAAATGTCTCCCTAACCCTAATTTCTATAAAAAAATAACCGACCAACCTCGCCGATACGCACCGCGTTCTCAATTTAAAAACATGCTTGTAATACCTCCATCAAACTTAAAACTACATAGTTCGAGTCCTCACATAAGCTCCATAAAAATATACAACAAAATACCGAATGACATCAAAACCGAGAAAAGTGATAGAATATTTATTAAACGACTCAAAAAACTGTTAGTTGACAAATGCTATTATTCGGTAAATGAATTCTTTAACGATGGTTAAATACTTTCATATATTGTCATTTTTTCTATGTCCGTTTTATGTTTTGTTGATTTTATTTTATTGGAATTTATTTCGACATCTGCAATGATTTTTATTTAATTTTTTGACATTATCATTTTTTTTTTCCTTTTGACATTTGTTATGATTTTATTTATTTTTTGACATTTGTTATGAATTTATTTTGACACTGTAATAATTTACTTTTTGATTTTTTTTTTATTTTTTGACATTATCATTTTTTTCCCTTTTGACATTTGTTATGATTTCATTTTTATTGACATTTGTTATGAATTTATTTTGACATTGTAATAATTTACTATTTGACATTTGTATTATTATTATTTTATTTTTTTGCTATTTGTAATGAATTTATTTTGACATTTAAAATGGATTTATTTTTATTAATGAAGGAATTAACTTTGACATTTATGACATGATTTTTTTTCTTTTTTTTTGACATTTTATTATTATTTTTATTTTTATCTTATTACTTATTATTGTACTTTTTATTTTATTTGTATATCCGATTTATTTTTAAATATTTTTTTTGTTTTTCTCTATGTTTTAACTTTGTTCCCAAATAATTGTATTTCTACCTACTTCATGTTTGACATTGCTGTGCCCGACAGGGTCCATGTGCACTTATATAACTATTTTGTCATCTTATGTAACACATGTGATATAGCAATAAAGAATTGAATTGAATTGAACTACTTATTAGCCTTACAAAAATATCAGAGCAACAAGTTTTAAATGCTGAAATGCTTGCTATGGATATAGATAGGATCTTTATCATCTTTGGATAGATTAAGTGACTTAGATAAGAATTTTCAATAGTCATATAAGTATCTGAGGAATGTAAAATTTATTTAGGTATTTACTTATTGCTCACAATATTTAGATACATTATATAAAGTTACAGGTAAATCTAAATTTAACCCTGATATCTGAAAACTAACATAAAGACTGAACTTAGTTATGTACTATATTTAACTTTTGTATTAAAAATACACCATCATGTTTATTCTCAAAATACATGTACCATCGTGGTCATTTCTGCCATATCACTTAAAAAAAATTCGCTTGAATTCTACGCCGCGGCGCTAAACCAAACCCTTTTTCGTTTTCGTTTTTGTTTCGAGTGCAAGCAAAAATGTACTTAGCAGTGGTCAGGCGGAAGTGTCTTTGATTATACGTGTTTTATCAATTAGAATATATGAAAATATAGATTACTGTAGCCTAAAACGAACATAACACACAGCAATCACAAGAAGTAGTGAATAATAAACGCCTTCTCAAATACTCATAGCACCATGTCTCTCTTTTGCAGGTTTGGCACTGGTGTGTGCCCAGCATTGGAGGAAACATAATGTACTCCTTCGTCTGCGGGCCAGGCACCGTCTTCAACCAGAGGACCAGGGTCTGTGACTGGTTCTTCAAGGTAAATCTCATCATCCTCTTGTCAGCCGAAAGACGCTTTTTTTTTTGATGGGGAAAATCATCCAATGACAATCCCCGCTCTTGGGCGGAGCGGCATATAGTGTCAGACTCTTACTGACTAAAAAACCCACCCCGTTCCTTTAAACCTTCATACCGGGGCTCGAGTTCCCTTTCGGATAACCCTGGCCCCAGTAGGCTTTGACCCGGCTGGGCCCCTGCTGTTGCTGACAACTCCTTGAGGCGCGCGGGAACAGTGCGCGCCGTCGACGACTTGGGCTTGATCCGGACAGTTACCGGACGGCCGGACAGCGAGTTACCCATTGCTCACTGTCCGCAAGCCTGCGCCTACGGTGGCTGGAAATCAGGATCGAAATCCCGGCGGCGGCGAGAGTGCCGTTGCCTGATGCGGTCGGAGGTCCTTTGCTAGCATTACTGCTTCGCAGAAGTCGGCGACCGCCTGCCACTCCTCCTCGCTCCGGACCGGCTGTTGGACATAGGCCTCTCCCAAGCAGGGCCTGATCTAGCTAAATAGCCGCTCCGTGTAAAGATAATTTACGCTGCCCTCTATATACACAAAACCATACAAGTCATGAGTCTTAAGTCTTAAATATTTCCACTATCCACCCTGAAGTAGGTTGGAAGGTGGCACATAAAATTCTCAACCTGCCAACATGGGTGTGTATGGCAAATGGTTAGGTTGGAAGATAGGACTAAGCCAATTTTACCGCCCCTCATTTTTTGCCGCCCTGGAGAAATGCCCCGCTTGCCCCACCTTAAATCAGGCCCTGCTCCCAAGCGTCACCTCAACAACCAGTCGCGTGTATTTCGCATCCATCGGATTCCCGCAACCTTAACCAGGTCATCGGTCCACCTTGTAGGAGGCCTTCCAACGCTGCGTCTTCTGGTACGCGATTAGCACACCAGAACCTTTTGTGCCGCCCATCTGTTATGCCTGCAAAGTGCCCTGCTCATAGCTATTTAAATTTGGCGATTCAAAATAAAAAATTAAAATCAAAAACATTTATTTCAAATAGACCATTTGCGGGCACTTTTGAATACTCAAATGTCGGTCAGTCCAAAAAAAGCGAAGCACATTCCAAAGCGTAGATCTCATTCTTCGTACTATGTCGGCAACCTTGGTTCTCCTGCGGATATCTTCATACCCCATAGTAACTCTAATATTTTGATAATTTTTAGTTTATGCCTTTATTTTTTTTTCTACTTATCCTGACAAAGAAGAACAGGCAAAAAAAACCCAGACCCGACAGAAAAGTAACATACCTCAGTTTTTTGTTTTTATTTATATAATCATATTATATAGTTTTTATATTCGAAATCAATGGCTAACACCAAAATATTGCCTTATGTTTTTGTTCAGGCTTTACACTAAAAAAGTACAAAATGCCTACGTATCTACACAATTCGTAAATATATGTAACTAAATGACGTAGAAAAGTAAGTAGTTATGGGATGTATTAAAAAAAATAATAATAATGTTCGTATAGGAAGTTATTTGTGTGTATGTATAAAAACGGTCACGTACTGTGTGCATACCTACTACGGCTCAGCTGGTTTTTGGTGACGGAAACCAATCATGCTATCTCACTCTTTCATCTGCTCCACCCAAGGGCGAGAGAAAAAAAATCCTAAGTTGAATGTTGTACTCGGAGTTCAAAAATTATATAATACAGCTGTATCTCCAGGTCTCCTGGATACATCCCATAACTATTTATCGTCATTTAGTTACATACATTACGAATTGTGTAGATAAGTAGGCATTTTGTATTTTTTTAGTGTAAACCCTGAACAAAAACATAAGGCAATATTTTGGTGTTAGCCATTGATTTCGAATATAAAAACTATATAATATGATTATATAAATAATAACAAAAAAACTGAGATATGTCACTTTTCTGTCGGGTCTGGGTTTTTTTTATATGGGACGTGACCGTTCTTCTTTACTTCGTAATTTGTTACAAATAAGGCAATTCCACTCCTTGGCTGTAGGTATAATAAATGTATTCCCAAAACGCTTGGGGGATAATGATAATGTCAGATTCTTACTGACTAAAAAACCCACCCCATTTCATTCATTGTCTTACATACCGGGGCCGACCCTCCCTTTCGGAAACAGATCCTTGGCCCCAGCAGGCTTCGACCCTGCTGGGCTCCTTTAGTTGCTGACAACTCCTTGAGGCGCGCGGGAACAGTAAGCGCCGTCAATGACTTGGGCGTCCGAAGATGAAACGGATTTGGTGGAATTAGATTGTGCAATTCCAGTGCACGCACACTCACCGAAATGTAAACGATAGAAAACCGACAGGCTAGCAACTAACAATATTCCTTATAACTTCACCTAAGATAATAAAATAATTATGTTCATAATTTTGTCTTCTTTTTCTTACAGGTGGATTGTCCGAACTCCCAAGCGTACTACGGGATAAACGAAGATTTGTACAAGGACGAAGCTGGGAACTACATTAATGGGAAAAAGTAGATCTTATTATTATAGAGATGTACCGACTGTTCAGTAACTATCGATAAATTAGTCGATTAATCAACTACATTACTAAAAACCACACCTAGATTGATAGAGAATGCGTAAGGCATTTAGTCCGAGTTTGTACTTTCCAAGAAGATTAAATAAATAAACCAACTACTACTACGACTACTACTAGCATGTTGGTCTAGTGGTTAGTGGTCCTGACTGCTATGCCGAAGGTCGTGAGTTCGATTTCCATCCAAGACATATGTTTGTGTGATGAGCGCGATCATTAGAATTTATTCTGTGCCTTGGTGTAATTTATTTAGAATGTATATGTATTTAGAATCCATGACCTCTGGTATAACAGTCATGCCAACTAGATCAACAGGCCAATCAAAATATTATTTTTTTAATTCACACATTCTATATCAAAAATTTTCACTTATTTCGCTTTAAAAAAAAAAAAAACAAAACTCTGAATCGATAGAATCGACTAATTTTTTTATCGATATTGTAACGATCGTCGGTACATCACTAATGTTTAGGTTACTAAAACATAACAAAATAGAGATTATTCTCCAATATAAGTACAATTACATAATTTAAGTACAAAAACGTTCTAAGTACAATATATTTAAAGTATTATTTATACTTTTTACAAATTAATATTATTAGATTTTTTTAAATTGGAATTTATAATAAATTAATCAGTGTGTACTAAATTGTATCAATTCTTTTAATCAAAAATTAAGAAAATAAATATTTGCCAATAATTATTGTGATCGATTTAAAATTAGATATGTGATACGATTTTCTAATTAACTTTAGTCATATTTAATTTTAACTTTTTTATGATAGTTACCAATTTGAAACAAAAGTTACTATAATATTATAGAAGTGTATAAAAGAAAATTAGTAAATAGTTAAGAATATGACACTAAAGTTGAAGTAAACTAATTTCACACTATTCAGGGTTATTTGTATAACACTGATAAACAACCACTTTTGTTCTATGACTTTTAAAAATTTATCATATTTTAGTTCATCAGATTTTCATACAAAAAAAAAATTGAACGTTCTAAATATTATGAAGTCTATGCGAAGCAACCAATAGTACAATAGCGGAGGGGAGCGGGGATCGTGCGCGGGAGGCGTAGGTGGGTACAGCAAAATATAGAGTTGAAAGGTGTTAGATAGGACAATAAAATCTTGAAGGTTTGTTTTTGATAAAAGTTTTGTAAAAATTTATAGAACAAAAGTTGTTGTTTATGATGTTCTTTGAAAACACTCTAAACTAACTCTTGTGAAAACACTCTATAAAGGTGTCCAGAAAATTTTCGATTCAATCAAAAAACGACTTTGAAACGAACGATTTTTTTAAGTTTTACACCGCTAAATTTTAATCGTTTTAATCCCGTGGAGGTCACGAAACGTCAGCTGAGCGGGTTCAATGACCTGTAGTTAGTAGTCGGCGTTGCGTACAAACTATCTACAGGTCATTGAACTCGCTCAGCTGACTTTTTCTTAAAGAAATTAATTTCGTACATGAGTAAATTAATACGAGTTTTGAAAAAGAGGTACTTTATTTTTTAATTTCATCTTTACAAATCGATAGTGTTTCATGTACCGGATCGACTCTCCACGAGATTAAAACGATCAAAATTTAAGGGTGTATGTTTTAAAAAACTTTTTATTGTAATATACTAACAAAACTGACTTAATTTTTAGCCACCTTCAAACTCATCTTTCATGAATCTGTACTCCATTCCCGAAAAGATTGGACATTTCAAACAAACCTTTTATTATTGTCCCTTCAATCGATTTTGACTTTTATTACGTTGGTGATATGACAAATGACGGCTGCAGTAAACAGTTGGTATTGGAACCACTTTTATTCGCTTTTACACCACGATTGCCATAAGATGGTGCGGATGACAGCTGTCAGATTCATTCAATATAGCTACAGTTATCGGCACGAATATTGAGCGCTGGCTTGAAGTTGCGCAGAAGTCAAATATTCGGTCTATTTAGTGGTGCAATGTGAGACGCGGGGGCGGGGAATGTCAGTGATTGGCTCGCAGCGCCATCGTGTCATAGACGTCACTCGTGATTCGTTCCCTGCGCTTGCTGCATGTATCTAACAACGACGACGATTAGCTCGCCAGTGTATGGAATGCGCAAAGTGATCCCCACTCTGATGCCGGGCGCTCAATATTCGTGCCGTAAATTTTAACTAAGACGCGGGGGCGAGGAATGTCAGTGATTGGCTCGCTGCGCCATCGTGTCATAGACGTCACTCGTGATTCGTTCCCTGCGCTTGCTGCATGTATCTAACAACGACGACGATTAGCTCGCCAATGTATGGAATGCGCAAAGCGATCCCTACTCTGACGCCGAGCGCTCAATATTCGTGCCGAAAACTTTAACTATCCTTTTCTCTCATCTTAAAGATGCATATTTTCGTCATGTTGTCATTCTGCCTGTGGTATGTAAAAAATTTTGTAATTCCATCTTTATGTCTACGTAATAGAAGCCAAAATCGGATAAACGGACAGTAAAAAAAAGTTTGTCTGAATGACTAATCCTACCGCGAATAGTCTAGACAGTTAACCAAAATTCTCAACAATTCCAGGGGTAACTCATACAATAATTTGTATGACAGACGACGCTTCTCAGCCAGACAAAAACGACACGAATACATCATGAGACAATCAGGCAAGACTGACAGTCCCAACGCTCAAGATAGGAGTGACAAAGTAGAAGTGACTGACGTGACTATATCAGGACAAACTGACAGTCAAGACATTCAAGCTAAGAGTGACAAAATTGAAGCTGGTAGTCGAAGAAAAAGAGGAAGAAAATTTAAAAGCCATAAGAAACAAGCTAGTGACAAATTTGAAGTGACTGATTCAAGCTAGAATTACTGACGATATTGACTGATGATTTGTAAAAAACTGAGGTGGTTAATTATATTGTAAAGACTTTATAATCGTGCTTGACATGAGCTGAAGGGATTTATGAAAGCCTATTCTGGTAATCTTTTGTCAAATTTCAAGTATACTGTAACAGTAGGGATAAGAGCGGGTCTTGAAAGAAAGAAAGTTTTTTTTCTTTCAAAGCCCGCTCTTATAACTCTCGAAAAGTAAACAAAATTAAATAAATATATAATACAGTGACCTGTCGGAACCCCACAACACGCAGTGCAGCCAATCGCTCAACCGCTATGCCAAGGTGGCGTCAAGCAACGGCTTGAGATTTGACAACAGATTTACTGAACAAAAATTTGATCAAGTTTTCAAAGAAGCATGACTGTTGAGATTGAATAACATATGACTTGACAAATTGATATTTGATGACTTAGTTCTACTGTCCACGGACGCGTAGCTTCATATACGCATACTCGTCATTATACGCTAGAAAGAAGCGACAACGAAACGACGGCACGGATCTTGAGCGCTGGCTTCAAGTTGCACAGATATTCGTTCAAATATTCGGTCTCTTTAGTGGTGCGAAGTGATATGCTGCATTCTTTCGCACGGGGTGTCGTCACACGTAACTTTAATGGGCTATATCTTTGTCATTTTTTGTTTAATCGAAAAAAGGAAAAATAAGTGTCCAATATTTTTTTATAATCTAAAAGACGGACTAAATAAAATGTAATTATTTTGACCCTGTAAACTACCCTATTAAGGGTTGCTTTGCTCCCGCACCTAGCTGTGCGCTAGCACCTAATGTCCGCTATGACCTGCCGTGATCTGTGTTGTATTTAGTGTGGGTGGTTTCCAACTTGTGACTTTTTAAAATATTTTTGGGAAAAAATATAACATGGTGTAAAAATTATTGGAATCCATTCAGTTACTGATTCTGAAGAAACTGTATTCAGATTTCGCATATAGATACTAAAAATCATGTTGTGTAAATACATACTGACAGTGACTATGACAATATTCAAAGCTTTAGGACAGTTTTTATAAGTTTAAAAAAAAAACTTTAATTTTTTAAACATATTTTTCAGGCATATTATTTTTTCCTGCAAAATTTTAAAATATTATTCTGGCCAGTGACATTAGAGAGTTATTCAATGTTATATTAAAATGTCTCTGATCTTGTCTATGTACATATTACTTAGACAGTATACAGGGTGACTGGCAATTAGTGTACGATACTTAAACACGTGATTGTGCTCATGATAATAAACAATTTTTATTATGGGAGCAAAGCCGAAATCGCGAAAAAAAATTCAGCTGTTCAGTTCATTAGGCAAACATAAATGTACTGAACAGCCGATTTTTTTTCGCGATTTCAGGTTTGTTCCCATAGTAAAAGTTGTTCGTAATCATGAGCACAATCACGTATTTAAGTATCGTACACTAATTACCAGTCACCCTATAGACTATATTTTACAGACCGGACAGCTATTTTACCTACAGTAAAACGTTTTTAGAAGATTCTATTTTAACCGACTTCAACCAAAAGGAGGAGGTTCTTAATTCGGTAGTATTTTTTTAAAGTTTGTGACCACAGAACTCTGTCATTTATGAACCGATTTGGAAAATTCTTACTTCAGCAAAGGCTTACTACAATCATCCTTAAATAAATATAATTACGTACGACGTACGTCGAAGGACTGGAACAGTTTGCCTGCTGCGGTCTTCCCGTCCGATTATAATTTGGGTGTCTTCAAGGCTAGAGTTTATAGGCTCTTAATAAACTAGTGCGCCTCACCATCAAAGCTTGCATCGCTACTTACCATCAGGTGGAATAGCAGTCAAGCATTAGTTTATATCAATTAAAAAAAAAATTATCGATTAATTAAGCTTAACTAAGCTTGTACTAGAATAGCCACATAAATTGCAAAAACGTTTCTATTCAGTCCCGTCTCAAAATTCTACCCTATTTAATTATTGTAAAATAATATCTTGTTTTGTACCTAATTAAAAAAAATACAATATTGGTTAAAATAAAAATGTGGCGCATAGGTTTAGACCATGAATGTTTTTTTGCCATAAAAATCATTATTAACTCTAAAATTAGTTCTTTTTAATGTAAATATAAAAATGTAACTTTATTTTTGTACCTAATTATAAAATAATAATTAATGTATACGTATGTGGTTTTATTTTTTTTCCTGAATCCTCTATTTTTTGTACAAAATTTGAGCTAATTTAATTGCATTTGAATTTAGGCAAGCAAGTAAGTATACTACGTTATTTGTCACCCAAAGGTTCACTGGTAGAAAATGCCTATTCCACCGAGACACCGTGGTGGCGCGACCAGTCGCCGCCACCAACAAAATGTACTCAGCTCTATAGAGAGTTACTAACCTGGGCCCCAAGTCTGCTATTTTTATAAATTCGTCATTCCAACACGATCCCACTGTCATTTTGATAAAAGTTTGTAATCTGCTAATTCATAATGATCGATCATTGATCGGTCACTGGTCTTGTAATAGAATTGTGGTGGAATGATAATTTCGAGCATATTAAAACCAATAACTGCACAATAACGTTCTAATGGTAAAACACTGATCAAATAAACTGTCAAAGTTTTAGCAGATTACCCCAAACTTCAAATATTCATTTTGACAATATGTACGAGATTACCATTCTATGTCACTTCTTTCAATGGAGTGTCAGTGGTTGACCATTGGAAAGTCATAATGACGCCATTATATTAGTAGATTACCAAACTTGTCAAAATCGACAATTATGAAACCAATGATAGATCATTCTGACACTATTGTAATAGCAGACTTGAGGCCCTGGTATTCGTTTGGTTGCGCAACCAATTTGGTGGCGCGACCAGCTCGGACGTGTGGCGACTGTGGTGTCTGTTAGGGTTGGGTAACTCCGGACACATCTATATCTTCGGATTTATATCCGTTTCTTAGAATTCTATATAATATATCCTATATCCCCGAGTAATTCCGACCCACTCCGAGTTCCGACCGAGACCGAACTGAATGAATGCAAGTCTATCCGAACCGAACGCAGCGATGAACGACACTGACACTTGGGTGTGTTTTGTAAAGGTTAAGCAAAAAAAAGCACTGTAAGAAAATAAACCTATTAGACACACCCAATAAACATCGGTGTTTGCTTCTGATAGAGGAGCTTTAGGGACAAAAATAATAAAATGTTGCTGATTTTTAAATATGCCTATGAAATGTTTTAATTTTATAGTCAATCCTAAGCCTGCTAAGTATAAAGGGAAATCAATTATAACGATTTACCATTTCGCGGGTATATCAATCTTGAGCTACATTGGAATTATTTAGAATACCTCATTCCGTGGATCTATTTATAAGTCGGAATTATCTGTCTATCCTAGACCCTAACATATTCTCGCTCCCTAAAGTTACTTCACTACCGGATATATTAAGCAGATATGGATATATTAATCGGATATATATCTTTACTTGGAGTGATATACTAAATATCCAATCTTTTAACGGATATAGTTAGCCCATGCCTAGTGTCTATATGGTGTCTAGTTTAGTAGCTTAGAGCATTAAGCACTAATTGTTATGAATGATTGATTCTATTTTGAATTTACCAACTATGACAAATATTCATACGCAACTTTGTGATTGCGTTTTTTTTTTTACTTTTGACTACAAAATATGATCAGTAACGGTTAGTCGTCGACGGCGCGAACTGTTCCCGCGCGTCTCAAGGAGTTGTCAGCAACCGCAGGGGCCCAGCCGGGTCTAAGCCTACTGGGGCCAGGGTCTGTTTCCGAAAGGGAGGCTCGGCCCTGGTATGAAAGGCAAGAAGGTACGGGGTGAGTTTTATAGTCCGGACCAAGCCCAAGTCGTCGACGGCGCGCACTGTTCCCGCGCGCCTCAAGGAGTTGTCAGCAACAGCAAGGACCCAGCCGGATCGAAGTCTACTGGGGCCAGGGTTATCCGAAAGGGAACTCAAGCCCCGGTATGAAGGCTAGAAGGAACAGGGTGGGTCGTTTAGTCAGTAAGAGTTTGACACTATCTTTCGCACCGCCCAAGGGTGGGGGATGTCATTTGAATGACTTTTACCCTCCAAAAAGAAAAAAAAAACAGTAACGGTTGCAGACAGAGCCCCTTTTTTGTACTAATTAAAAACTAGGGGTATATAACTGTTTAATTATTTATAGGATTAATAGATCAGATTAAAACCGAAAGAAAGCTCGGTTAAGCGAGGTGTTACGCCTAATAGGAACTGGTAAATAATGCATCATAATTATGTATCTTTAATTCATCACTTCCTTTCAAAGAAAGATTATATAACTCCTAACACTTACGCACTGTAACTAGGTTTTGTTAAGTTGTGGTTAAGTTATTCTAAGTAAGTTCATGTATTTTAAACTTTATGTACAGAAGCGGTAAGCAGGCTAACTTCATGCACCTTAGGGCTAAATAATTTAAATCATTTGTAAATCGAAAACTTTGCCAAAAGGCTTTTTACACCGTAAAGGACTATGTTGTGGACGAAAAGGCTTGGGATTGACCTGCTACGATTTATTTCGTTTTAATACCACTCATTTAATACCACTGGTATTTGATTGAGCCCGTATTAATTGTCTATTCCGAATGGATACCATTGCTCTAATATTAAAAGAAATTCAAGGATCTAAACTACAGTCAGCCAAAATGCTTCGTATAGGATCTTTAATTGAAATAAAATTCAGTTAAATCCAAAAAAATATTAATTAACAAATGTCCAGTTAAATAAAAAATTCTGTACTGCAAACCTGCTTTAAATAACAACTAGGTATAACCATTTCTTTACGCAAATCAAGCTTTCTGTTTTTAACCAAGATGTTGAGGGTTGATTATAGCTTCCTCAGCGATATCTAAAAAAGTGATTAGTTAGTGAAAGTTTTTGTATATTACGATCGTATAAAAATATTAGGAAACCAACATTTTATTAGGTTGGACTTGAGCTGACTGTACTAAAGTCAAGTCACTGGTATGGGTTCGTACATTAAATTAAATTATTAAAAGAGTGGTCTCCGTTCAGAATAGGTAATAAAATTGCGTTCAAACAAATACCAATGGTATTAGATGAGTAGTATTAAAATGGAATAAATCCCTGCTGCGCACTACAACAGTTGTCTTTTTTTTCTTTTGTTTTTTTTTTTTATTTTCAATTGTGCTTTTTATTATTTTTTTTACAATTTGATATTGATGTTCAGTTTTTACAATTTGACATTCATGTTTTTTTTTTATAATTTGACATGTTTTGTTTTTTAATAATTTTTGACATAAATATTTACTTTACTGGTACTGCTTTTTGTAAACTACATATTTCCTTTAGGAACTTTTAGGACTATGTTGATTGCTTTTTTTTTCTTCCTTTACAATAATCAAAATTTTACTTCCTTCTTAATTCTACTTTTACTAACCCTATAACAATATTTCTAACTGCATGTACTGTTACTAACACCCTTAGCGATTACATTTTTACACAATATGTCTAGAGTCTGTCTAATAAATTAAACGACTTGGGTAATTATTAGGATTTAATTAAATCTGATGTAGTCAACACGGGTTCAATAATCAAGGTTGATTATGAGATAGAGATCATTGTTTACTAACAGAAGAACCTTATAAAAAGTACCGAATATAAGTATTTTTTAAATGATTAAATATTATACAAAATTCCCAAGTCGGTTGACTTATTAGACAAACTATATCTGTGGGCAACGTTGTGGGTTGCATTATTGCCAAAATGTATGTCTTATGTTTATTTATTGTAAGATATTATATTGTAGCTGTTTGTTGTTCCTTTTTTATAAAAATAAAACATAAAATAAAAATAAAATATCTAGAGAAAGATGTGTAATAACATCATAATCACGTAAGAGCGTAATGTTACTCGAAAAGACGCTCTTAAACACTGAGATGCGACACTCCAGTACCTACACTAGTATCTTCAAGCTGCAGCCTTGACAGGATATGCAGAGAGAGGCGTCGCTAAGCTCTTTAATATTAATGTTGCATTCTAGACACGCACACATGTGCACAGACACATAGATACTGTTATTGCATTGTGCGTATGTGTGTGTGATGTTAAGGTCTGGGTGTGATGAGGTTTGGTTTGAAAGACTCAAGGTCTGGTTTGGTAATCTACTAATATAATGGCGTCACTAAGACTTTCCAATGGTCAACCATTGACACTCCGTTGAAAGAAGTGGCATAGAATAGTAATCTCGTACATATTGACAAATGAATATTTGACGTATGCGTTAATCTGCTAAAACTTTGACAGTTTATTTGATCAGTGTTCTACCATTAGAACGTTATTGTGAAGTTATTGGTTTTAATATGCTCGATATTATCATTCTACCAAAACTCTATTACGATACCACTGACCGATCAATGATCGATCATTATGAATTAGCAGATTACGAACTTTAATTTAAAAAACATTTAGACTAGAAAGTCGATGAATGAGCGCATCCCTAATGTCGTCACGCATCATCGTCCCGCACTTGCATCTTTGACATTCGAACTGAGAATTACGCAAAGTCAAAGTCAAGGCAAGTTCAAATGGACCATTTGCAGGCACTTTTGAATAGTCAAATGTCGGTCAGTCCAAGAAAAGTGAAGCTAAATTGCACGTTCCAAAGCGTAGATCTCTATGGAGAAGAACGTGCAAGAAACTCCATGGACTCTCTTTTAAATCATACTATGTGTTACATATAATGCTTGGTTACATATTACTTGTTGCTTCTATCATGTGAGCACAATGTCGACAATGAAATAAAAATGTAAAATAATTAAAATATAGAAACTGAATTAAGCCACTGGCAGCTAAGAGATTTTTTTTTTCCGATGGGAAAAATCATCCTATGACAACCCCCGCTCTTGGGCGGAGCGGAAGACAGTGTCAGACTCTTACTGACTAAAAAACCCATCCCGTTCCTTCAAGCCTTCATACCGGGGCTCGAGCGCCCTTTCGGATAACCCTGGCCTCAGTAGGCTTCGACCCGGCTGGGCCCCTGCTGTTGTTGACAACTCCTTGAGGCGCGCGGGAACAGTGCGCGCCGTCGACGACTTGGGCTTGGTCCGGACAGTTACCGGACGGCCGGACAGCGAGCTACCCATTGCTTACTGTCCGCAAGCCCGCGCCTACGGTAGCCGGAAATCGGGATCAGTATCCCGGCGCCGGCGGCGGCGGCGATAACGCCGTTGCCTGATGCGTTCGGCCTCCTCCTTTGCACACTTTACATGCCTACGAATGGAAGTGTTAACCTACCGGAGTTTACGGATTGTCTCGGTACGGTGAGTGCTATCATAACTGAATATGGGGTGGAATCGGTTTTTATATTAGGTGACTTTAATGCGGATCCATGTGAATTGTTTTTTAACGAGCTTATGGATTTTTGTACTGAACAATCGTGGTCATGTGTGGACGTTGATATATTAGGCATACACTCTAATAGCTATACCTATATAAGCGATGTATATGGAACGTGTAGTTGGTTGGATCACTGCATTGTGACCCAGGCGGCGAGATGTACTGTGTGTAATGTATGCATAAAGTATGACACTGTTTGGTCTGATCACTTTCCTCTTATTGTTCAATGTAATCTTAACTTATTAACACCAAAATTATGTAATAATATAACTAAGAACAAGGATATAATCTGGGGTGAAAGGGATGAGACACAAATAGGAGTTTATAGGAAAGAATGTCATAAGAGCCTGAGTTATATTGACTTTCCTGTGGAATTTTCTGGATGTGCTGATAGGTATTGTGGAAACATGGACCATAGGCATATTCTTGACAGGTTGTACTCTGATATTGTATGCGCCCTCTGTGAGGCTGCAAAGGTCAGTGGTAGGAAAGCGCATGCTGGAAGGGGTGGAAGAGGCTCGCGCATAGCGGGATGGAATAAACACGTCGGCGAGGCTCATCGGGTAGCCAGGTCTAGGTTTCAGGAATGGGTTTCATTTGGCAAACCTAGAACTGGATGTGTTTATGATGAAATGAGGAAGAGTCGAAGAGTATTTAAATCTCGACTCAAATGGTGCCAAGACCATCAAGACCAGGTCAAAATGGATGCCCTTGCTGAAAAGCATGCGTCTGGACACTTCCGGAGTTTCTGGCAGTGTACCAACAGTGTCAATCCGGGACCTGGTCGCCCGGCGAGCGTCGGAGGAGTGAATGACCCTAAAGAGATTGCTGACATCTTTAGAAGCCATTTTCGTGTGGAGTCTCCGTTGGGGAAAGGGAGGGAGGTGCCCACTGCTGAGTTACCGAGTGGTCTTGTGGGGACTAGTTTTAAATCAAAAGAGATAGCTAGAGTTATAAGGGCTATGACTAAAGGTAAGTCTCCCGGCCACGATGGGCTCAGCATTGAGCACCTTCAGCAAGCGGGCCCGCATATATCGAGAGTGCTGGCACTGTTCTATTCACTGTGCGTGAGTCATGCCTACTTACCACCCGACTTCATGAAAACGGTTGTAGTACCTGTGGTTAAGAATAAGACTGGGGACGTTGCCGACGTAAGTAACTACAGGCCTATTTCACTTGCAACAATTTTAGCAAAAGTGTTTGACGGCCTGCTTGATACTCAGTTGAACAAATATCTGTCATTACATGATAATCAGTTTGGGTTTCGACCCAATCTATCTACTGAAACTGCTATACTGAGTCTTAAGCATGTCGTCGGGTATTATACTGATCGGAAAACTCCAGTGTACGCGTGCTTCCTCGATCTCTCCAGGGCCTTCGATCTGGTCTCGTATGATATCCTGTGGGAGAAGTTGGAGAACATCAAGCTACCCCCAGAATTATCTAACATATTTAAGTATTGGTACAGACACCAGGTCAACAGCGTCAGATGGGCGGGTACAATGTCGGAGCCGTATAGGTTGGAATGCGGGGTGAGACAGGGTGGGTTGACCTCCCCTGCGCTCTTCAACCTGTATATGGATGCACTGATCGATGGGCTCAGCCGCCAGCGCATAGGCTGCCATGTGGATGGTGTCTGTGTGAACAATTTGAGCTATGCGGATGATATGGTGCTGCTGAGTGCATCTGTCTGTGGATTGAGGAAATTACTGAGTACCTGTGAGGAGTATGCCTCAAGCCACGGGCTGAAGTATAATGCAATCAAAAGTAAATTCATTGTGTTTGGGGCGGGTCTTAAGATATCAAAGGATGTTCCACCTGTATGTGTAAACGGGGTTTCTCTAGAGAGAGTGTATAAGTTTAAATATCTAGGTCACATTGTCTCAGCAGATCTGAAAGATGATACGGACATTGAGCGGGAGCGGAGGGCGCTGTCGGTCAGGGGTAATATGCTGGCTCGCAGATTTGCGCGCTGTTCGAGGGAGGTAAAAGTAACACTGTTCAGAGCTTATTGTACATCCCTCTACACGTGCAATCTGTGGGTAAGGTATACGCGTGCGGCATACAGCGCCATCCGCGTCCAATACAATAACGCGTTCAGGGCGGTGATGGGGCTTCCTCGTTACTGCAGTGCCTCAGGTATGTTTGCAGAAGCGCGCACTAACTGCTTTCACACAACTATGCGTAAGCGCGCAACATCCTTGGTGAGCAGAGTGCGGGCTAGCTCCAACACCGTGCTGGCGATGATCGCCGCGAGACTGGATTGTCCTCTCATCCGGCATTGTTCGGCTAGACATGTTCCGATACCAATGCCGGAGAGGGAGTATTAATTTTAATTAGGTATGTTAGGTAATTAATAATATTGTGGTTTTAATTTGTTTATTTTAATTTTTTCACTTTGATTGTAATTATAATGTGTTTAATTTAATTTTAATTAATTTAATTTAATTCTAACTTATTTTGACATTAATTTATGATAATTTGAATTTTATTTGTGTTTGTGATTTATATTTGTATGGAATGTGTAATTTATATGGGAATCATTTCCTGAAATAAATGATTATTATTATATTATTATTATTATTATTTGCGAGCATTACTGCTTCGCAGAAGTCGGCGACCGCCTGCCACTCCTCCTCGCTCCGGACCATGGCGCAGCTAAGAGATGACCAGTCCCATCTGACGGCACCCGTTCACGAGCATGACGCGCCCCACTCAGCTCGCCCTTTTCACAATGTATACTTTTTGAATAGTTTGGAGTTATAATTAAATGTTTTGTGTGAAAATTACGTTTATCTCTAATAATACATATCATTATATAATATACACATTTTTTTTTAAATAAAAACCCTTAGGATGTAGCTAAAAGTAATCTAAAGTATGGTGTCTCAGAATCGCTGTCAACTATGCCTAACAGACTGGCAGCATTACCACTCTGTATGGCAATGATTATTCTCTACCCAAGGTGAAAACCACCCAATGGGTCACGCGAAGTGTTAACAAGGGGTTTGGAAAAGTCTTCAACGAAAGTCTATGACCAGTGCGTGTTGCCAGTGATGACATATGGCTCCGAAACGTGGTCGCTTACAATGGGCATCATCTGAAGACTTAAAGTCACCCAAAGGGCAATGGAACGGGTTATGCTCGGAGTTTCCTTGCGTGATCGAATCAAGAATGAGGATATCCGCAGATCCAAGGTTACCGACATAGCACGAAGACTCGCCAAACTTAAGTGGCAATGGGCAGGGCACATTGCTCGCAAAACAGATGGCCATTGGGGTTAAAAGGTTCTGGAAAGGCGATTGCGTACCGGAAGACGTAGCGTTGGAAGGCCTCCTACAAGATGGACCGATGACCTGGCAAGGTTTGAGGGAATCCGATGGATGCGAGACGCACAGGACCGCTCATTGTGGCGACACTTGGGGGAGGCCTATGTCCAACAGTGGACGTTTTTCGGCTGAAATGATGATGATGAAATGATGACTCGGACCCAACGAATTCTTTCATAGTTAGTTATGATCAGCTGTCCACCGTAATGACACCTGCGTGTCAAGCATTAATAGTACATTATGATAAAATCATTCATAGTACATTATGATATAAGTGTGTAATGTTAGTGATTTCCTTCGAAGCGGTATTGAGACCCGAGCCGTGGCGAGGGTCTTAAGAGAGCCGAGAAAGTAATCATTAATTACTCACGTGTATCATACGAAGTTGTTCACTACACTTGTGAAGAAAATAACTAAAACTAGTAAACTTTTGTGGCGGTAAAAATCTGTTTTCATATGCGCGCACTGGAATGAATGAACGGGGGTTGACCGGCGACTCGTGGGGGACGACCTGCGCCCATCCTGATACGATACATGTAATATAATTATGGCGGGGGAGAGGTTGAACAATAAGGTTTTAACTACATTATAGCACTAGTGCGTAATGGTAATCAAAATGTCACAGTTTGGTAACAAGGGCCATGGAACGCAAACATGGGCCAGGGCCGTGCATGTACGAAAGTGCAGTGCAATAAGAGTCACTTTTTGAGCAAGTGTATTGAAAAAGATTTTTTTCAATTTGAACCAGTAGTTCCTGAGATTTGCGCTTTCAAACCAACAAACCAACTCTTCAGCTTTATAGTATTATTACATATTTTATATAATAATATATATCATTATATAATTAATAAATACAAGCAAACTAATGAGCCAGCTTATTGCTTGCAGGCGCGAGATTTTTTTAAGGGTAACAAAAACTTTTGGCTCTTTGAGCTGAGGTGAGTTTTAGTCGTGCAACACCTATCACGCTCCACTCATAGCAGAAGAAGATATTCAACAATTTCTCACATCAAAAAAAGCTAAATTCTTCCATAATTACAAGTTTTTCACAACTCAATATCACCACAAAAAATGTACCTAGATAAACGCCACACACAAAAAAGCGCAGAGATATTTGTAACCAATATAGACATGCCTTATTACCACTGTCACTTTATCCAAGTTGGAGGGGCGATCAGGCAGTAAGCTTAAGACCTTCGCCACAAACAGACGTGGCGCAAAAAAAAGTAATAACAAAAAAAAAAGTGTTTTCTAAGCCTAACAACAGTGATAGTGCAGTGAAAAACAGTGTGACATTTCCAACGCGGAATAACGGTAATATTTCACGTTTTTTTATCAACGTTATGTAATAACTGCTATTTAGTTATTTTGGTAACGTAATATCCGAAACTTGTTTGGTAATCGGAACAGAGTTTCGTGTTTTCGTGTATATTCACGGTTTGATAGTGATGTATGGGCAGGGAATAAATTGTTAATTTGTTTGTCATATTTTTGCATAATTTTGTTAAGAAACTTGCTTCTTCCAGCGGCTACGCTCGCGTAAAAATTGGACTTTCAGACAAACTTTGGACCCCCGTTTGACCCCCTTGGGGGTGGAGTTTCGTAAAATCCGTTCTTAGCGGATGTCTACTACTTATAAGGAACCTACCTGCCAAGTTTTAAGTTTGTAGGTGTTATAGTTTCTGAGATTTCGTGATTAATCAGTTAGTGGTATTTCGTTTTTATATATATAGAGATTCTTTCTTTATTTAGGACTAGCTTTTGCCCGCGGCTTCACCCGCGTACTTAAAGTATAGCCTGTCACTAAGGAATAAAGCTGCTTTTTATCGGTGAAATAATTTCAGCAATCGGATCAGTACTTTTAGAGATTACCTCTTAAAAACAAAAAAACAGACTTTACCTCATTATTATATTATAAATCTAGATTTTTAGTAGCTTCTAGACGGACGTTACGCTTAGAAATTAAGATTTATAACGTTTTAGATATTAATTACGGATGTTAGATCTCATAAATCAGCATAATGAATTGGACATTTTGATTTTTTGAGAAGTTTAACAGCGTAAATTGGCTTGAAAGTTTCTTCGGTAATAATAAAGTTACCATATTGAGAAAAACATTACTCCATGGATTTAGAAATTCAGTATTAGACATGATAATTATACGTTGTATACGACATATTATTACTTACCATTGTCTTCATGTATATGAGTGATAGAAAAGCTTATATACACACATATTCTTCTATAGATAAAAGATTTTTTTTGACATCTGTTTCCATTTCACAAGTTTTCACTTTCTATGAAACTTAATACACTTTTAATGCAAACACATGTTTATTTATATAGTTTACGTTATAAAATAACTTTTCTTACTTAATTCAATTAAGTGGAAAATTATCGAGTTTTCTAAATACTTCGACTAACCAAACTAATAAGGGGCAAAATTATTTGTACCTCAGTTTTACTTCCTACAAGTTATGGCTTTGTTTCAACAAAAATACTTATTAACCTTCCAAAGATCGTAATTAGAGACACGATAGAAAGACAATGAGAGCGAACGCTTGGGGTTTAATGAATTAATTGTTCACGAAAATATGCTCGTCTGAGTGGTTTTAAAAAATAAACCCGAAGTGGATGTTGGGGTCTGTGTTTGCTCCCTTCGCTCGCTCACTAGACCCCGCCATCCTCTTTTAACTTATTCTGTCCGAGTCGGGGTACCCCAAATTCTTTAATAATTGGAAAAATCCATTATTTTTTGTTATATTTTAGTAAAGAACTAGCTACTACTAGGTACTTACTTATATAATATGTATATAACATATATAAGTAAGTAGTAAGTAGTAGTGTATACGTATATATATGTATACAGTAAAGGAGTTTATACAGATAACTAATTTCTTACACAAGGAAATCAATATATTAGACCATTTTCTCGGTTTCTAAACAGTACATTACATCACGCATTACTACGCGACAGGGCAGGCAGAAAGAATACTAATACACTTAGTATTGCGAACTAAAGGTTCGCACTCACTGTGCGACTATTGAGCAACTTCACAGGCAACTGGTTTTCCGATATTACTCAATATTGTGTTCGATATTGACATACTTACTTTTAATAAACTTGCTAGTATATGTACTACATTTTTCTTTCGGCCAGAAAGTCTGTTGCTATGTAATTAATTAAAATGTTAATGTACAAATAAACAAATTAATTGAGTGATAAAAATCAACAAAACCCAAGGGTGGGGGATGTCATTTGAATGATTTTTACCAAACAAAAAAAAACAAAAAACCGTGGCTTTTGAACGCAAAGGGAGAAGAAGAGGAAAAGAGTGTCCATGAAGTTTCTTCCAAGTTCTTCTCCATAGAGATCTACGCTTAGGAACGTGCAATTTAGCTTTATTTTTGTTTTTTGACTGACCGACATTTGACTATTCAAAAGTGCCTGCAAATGGTCTATTTGAAATAAATAATTTGATTTGATTTGATTAAGTAGAACCATTTTTCTGTGTATTCGAACGCGCTAATCTCTGGAACAACTTGTCGGTTTGGAAAAATCTTTCCGTATGGTACAGCCAGATTCATAACAAATAGTATATTCAATATAACATCACGATACGATCCACGGAAGTGAAGCAATGATCAAAGACACGGATGTAGCCGCAGGGGACAACAAGAAATATATCTTATCAATCTATACATTAATATTATAAAGTTGAAGAGTTTGCGTGTTTAATTGAATGTGCTAATCTCAAGAACTGGTTATGCTCGCAAAGGAGGAGGCCGACCGCATCAGGCAACGGCGCTCTCGCCGCCGTCGCCGGGATTCCGATCCCGATTTCCGGCCACCATAGGCGTGGGCTTGCGGACAGTGAGCAATGGGTAGCTCGCTGTCCGGCCGTCCGGTAACTGTCCGGACCAAGCCCAAGTCATCGACGGCGCGCACTGTTCCCGCGCGCTTCAAGGAGTTGTCAGCAACAGCAGGGGTCCAACTTGGTCGTGGGTTCGTTTCCCACACAGGAACAATGCTTGTGTGATGAGCATGCATCAATTGTTGTGTCTACGTGTAATTTATCTATAATATTATGTCTGTATTTAGAAATATATAAATAAGTTTATCACTTGTCTGGTACTCATAACACAAGTTCTGCTTAGCTTGAAGCTAGAAGGTGTTGTGTGATAGTTGTGGAATATTATTATTATTTCCTTGCATTTGTAAACATTTTTAAATATTCCAAAAATAAAACATTTAAAAATATAAAAAACAGTATCCCACCTGTATCGGGAACAGGGTCCAAGCTACCGGCAGTCAGGGCTCCAGAGAGAGGAACCTCCTGACTATACGATCCGTGTCCAGGAGTACCGCTTTCTGTAATAAAATGTAGATGTTATAAGACGAGGTGTGGCAGCATTTCATCGCTCAGTGTGAACGAATCCTTATATACAACTCGTCAATACGTTGTCACCTTGATATCTCGAGGAAGTCCGATTCACTACGTAAGCAGTTGTCACCTTCAAGTGTGAAATGTTACTTTACACAACATATTAATAAGCTCTTATTATCAGGGTTCCGTAGCCAAAGGAATTATATGACTTGATTCCGCGATCGCATTTTGACAGGCCTGTTGGTCAGACAACTGATAAACATCCTTACTAATATTATAAAAGCGAAAGTGAGTTTGTTTGTTACGTCTTCACGCCTAAATGGCAAAACCGATTTTGATGAATTTTGCTACACAGATAGTTGGGACCCTGGAGACGGACATAGGCTATTTTTTTTAAGTTTGAATAGGGAGAGGAAGAGGCGGGCGACGCCGCGGGTAAAAGTTAGTACTAATATATTTCTTAATACATACATGTTATAGATAAAATACACCCAGACACACAGAACAAAATGATCGTGCTCATCACACAAACATTTGTCTCAGGGATTGTTTTTCACTTGCACCCTGCTGCTGGCGCACCGGGGCTTGAGCTGTCTTTCGAATTAACCTGGACAGCGAGCTAACCATTGCTCGCCGTCCTCAAGCCCGCGCCTACGGTGGCCGTAAATCGGGATCGGAATCCCGGCTGCGGCGCCGGCGCTGTGAGCGCCGCCGTTGCCTGATGATGCGGATAAGCACTCAATTGTAATCACTTATCAATCTCAATTCGTCCAGATTTGTTTCTCCACAAAGTTTTCCGTCGCTGTAACTGCAAGTGAACTAAATAGACTAGCTAATTTGAAAGTCCTATTTCTATTACAAACTTAATGACTGTGGCAAAACTGTGAAATGGGCGCCACAAAACATTCACTAAGAATAAATAAGTTGTTGCCTAAGAGTGATGTTTAAACTTGCAAAGTGACAAGGTATTTAAAAGTCTGTTGTGAAATTATACATTTTAGTTTTATCCTTGGTCACTGGAATAACTTGTGACCTATGACTGGCCTGATGGTCTAGTGGTTGATGGCCCTGACTGTTATGCCGGAGGTCGTGGTTTCGATTCCCACCCAGGACAAATGTTTCCGTGATGAGCACGATCATTTTTTCCGTGTCTGGGTGTAATTTATCTAGTTTTTGTATGTATTTAGAAATATGTAAGTATTTATTTATTATTTATTTATATACACTTTATTGTACACCAATATTACAATATTATAAGAAAACGTTATAATACAAAAAATATACAATTGGCGGCCTTATCGCACTTGGCGATTTCTTCCAGGCAACCTGGCAAGGATAGAGATGCCTGGACACAAAATGGGGTGCAAAATAAAAAAGTAAAGTAATGTTTATCAGCCGTCTAGTACTCATATCACAAGCTCTGCTTAGTTTGAGAGTAGATGGTGTTTTGTAAAGTTGGGGAATATTATATATTTAAGTAAAAAGAAAGGTTAAAACCTACAAGTCCGTGATAAGACCTGTCATACTGTATGGACCAGAAAATAGGGCTGAAAAAAGTCGGATGAAAAATGTTTGTATGTAGCAAAGATAAGAATGTTGAGATGGATGTATGGTTTGACGAAAATACATATATTGTATCTTTTATCTGTATTTCCGATACTTGTATTTAAGATAAGTCCTATCTCTACCAATTTTGACAGGCATGTTGGTCTCGTGGTTAGTGACCCTGACTGCTATGCCGGAGGTCGTGGGTTCGATTCCCACGCAGGACAAATGTTTGTGTGATGAGCACGACCATTTGTTCTGTGTCTGGGTGTAATTTATCTATAATATGTATGTATTTAGAAATATATAAGTATGTTCATCGGTTGTCTAGTACCCATAACACAAGGTCTGCTTAGCTTGGGACTAGACGGCGCTGTGTGATAGTTGTGGAATATTTAAAAAAAAAAATACTAGCGAATAAACTATTAAGCTATATTGGACTTGAGAAATAGAAATACATACAGCTATGTCACCACAGACATACAGCGAACGTTCGTCAACCGATGTCAACACAGATCGGTTATACAACCGCTAGGTTGAGCAACCATCGATTGCTTATTATGTTAAGGTTCGTATTTACTTACATATTTTTGATTGAATTAGGTTTATGTCATACTAGCTTTTGCCTGCGCCTTCGCCCGCGTACATAAAACATAGCCTATGTCACTCAGGAATAAAGCAGCTTTCCATCGGTGAAAAAATTTTAGCAATCTGACCAGTACTTCCAGAAATTAACTCCTACAAACAAAAAAAAACATATATACAAACTTTACCTCTTTACAATATTACTAGCGGCCCGTCCCGGTTTTGCAGGGGCAATAAATATAGCCTGTGTTACTCAGGGTGAATGTAGCTTTCCAATGGTGAAAGAATTTTTGAAATCGGCTCAGTAGTTTTTGAGTTTATTCATTACAAACATATATACATATAAAAATACAATTTTTCCCTCTTTAAAATCTATACATATTAATAAAATTGGAGTTACATACACCAAAATAACATTTTTTACAATTTTTATCAGTCTGTCTGTTTGTCCGGGCTAATCTCTGAAATTGCTGGACCGATTTTGACGGGACTTTTTTTGGCCAGTAGCTGTTGTAATAAGGAGTAACATAGGCTATTTTTATTTTAGAAAAAAATAAATTTAAAATCCTGTAGTCCACGCAAACGAAGTCGCGGGCACAGCTAGTATTGTTTGTTGATGTAGACTAAATGTGAAGAAAAACATCTTGAGCCAATAGACGTACGGCGTTGCGCCACCGGTACATGGTGGACATCCCAAAACGCTTTGTACGTATGAGTACATACGTACAAAGCGTTTTGGGAACACATTCATTATGCATACAACTAAGGAGTGGAGTTCCCTGCCGGAGTCTGTGTTTCCAAAGATCCTGATAACATCAACCCCTAGGTTGATGTTATCAGGATCTTTAAGTCAAGAGTGAATAGGTTACTTCTAGGCAAGCGTGCTCCATCATCGACCACATCAATGCTTACCATCAGGTGAGATAGCGGTCAACCCCGAACCTATCAATCATCATCACCATCATTTCAGCCGAAATACGTCCACTGTGTTGGACATAGGCCTCCCCCAAGTATCGCTATAGTGACCGGTCCTGTGCATCGGATTCCCGCGACCAAGTCATCGGTCCACCCTGTGAGAGGCCTTCCAAGGCTGCGTTTTCCGGTACTTGCATGCTAAAAAATAATTGGTATAATTAGTGATTTGCGACTGATCGATTTATTACTGTGGACTAATTTGATTAGTGTGTATAACGAAATGCAACATATAGGAAATCCTGGTGTATGATTGCATATCACATACTTATATGTTGGAAATACTGCTATTTAGATACGAAAACTGGTTTGTTTTACCGTGTGTTATTAACTCCGTAAGGTTGGCCTAAATTTAGGTCGATATACGTACATTAAAATGGGACAAGGGCAGGAAGAAGAAGAAGAAGAAGAGATACGTACATTACGACTCAATGTGCTAAAAATAGAACAATTGCAAAACTCTATTGTAGTAAAAAAATATTTAGCCAAAAGCATTACATTTGCTTTTGGCTAAATTCTTTTATGCGGTATTTTCTATACTTAAACTTAAAGTTATGTTTATGCAAAAAATATATTGTTAATGGTAAATATATTTTTTGAGATTTTTTAAACCAAATTATTAGAGCAGTGGTGGCCGAGTGGTAATGGCCCTGACTTACGAGTTGTAGGTTGCGGGTTCAAACCCAGCCAGGCGCATTACTTTGTGTAATTTATTTCACCACCGCTGCTCTCAGAACATCTTTAGGAAACCGGCATGTCCTAGAACTAAAAATTCGAAGACATGTGACATTCACCAACCCGCACTGGGCCAGCGTGGTGGGTTACGGCCCATTCCCTCTCCTAGAGAGGAGGCCAGAGTACCGGCAGTGGGAACATTAAAAGGCTGATTATGCTGTTTAACCAAAAATTACGTTTAAATGTCATGTCATAATTTTAGGTCACTAGGCTGTAATTAAAATAATTTCGAGTCAAATAAAATAATTTCGAGTCAAATAAAATAATTTTGAGTCAAATAAAATAATTTTGAGTCATATAAAATAATTTTGAGTCAAATAAAATAATTTTGAGTCAAATAAAATAATTTTGAGTCAAATAAATTAATTTTGAGTCAAATAAAATAATTTTGAGTTTGAGTTTATAGTTTGATATTAGGTATCTTGATATCTGAAAAATATATTTTCACCGTGATGAAGAATTATGTTCTCTTCCTACTTCCATATAGAATGTTGCAACTTTGTAACTACATGTAGGTTTATCTAGAGCACCTATAAATCTAAGCCTATTGCTAAATAACCAAGTAAGAGGTGCCTTCTACCGGGTAATAGTGTAGATAATATATAATAAGTAATGGTGATCCAATTTATTGAGCAGTTACTTCCTTGTAGAAGTTGTGAGTTGTAGTGATGGGGTTAGCTTAGGTTGATGTTAGTCGATTGTGTGTTATTTCATTTGTACACGACATATGACATAGTAAACAAACATCTTTTTTTTGACAGGCCTGTAGGTCTAGTGGTTAGTGACCCAGACTGCTGTGCCGGAGGTCATGGGTTCGATTCCCACCCAGGACAAATGTTTGTGTGATGAGCACGATCATTTATTTGTTCTGTGTCTGGGTGTAATTTATCTATAATATGTATGTATTTAGAAATATATAAGTATGTTTATCAGTTGTCTTGTACCCATAACACAAGCTCTGCTTAGCTTGGGACTAGACGGCGTTGTGTGGTAGTTGTGGAATATTGTATTATATTATTATCTTAAAAGTGGTGTGTTCAGAATCGAGTACAGAATCGACTTTAGATATTTTTATAATTTTTATTTTATTCATCCTAAAATAATTCTGGTTGGAAACTCTTGGGCCGTGGGGTCCGAGTGCTCATACGCTTGTTTAAAGAACTCGTCAAAACGCTTAGTTGACACTTCGCGTGACCCAAGGGCTGGTTTTTACCTCGGTAAGAGACTAAGCATTGCCATTCGACTTGGCAATGCCGCCAGCCTTTTGGGCACACTTTCAGTCGACAGCGATGCGGAGGAGTTTTATGACGCCATATTTTACTGGGGAGTAGCCTTTAGTGTGTATATATAGTTAGGTTAAGCATACTTAAATATATATATATATATATATATTTTTTAATATTTAAGTTTATTATGTATATATTTTGTTGCTTTAAGTTGTAAATAACTAAAATAAAAATATTATTAACCGACAAATAAATAAATGTCCTACTTTCAGAAAAATAATTCTAAATTGAAAATTAATTTAATTAATTTAACATTTCAATCGTGATAATTAGAGACACAATAGAAAGACAATAGGTGTGCGAACGCCGGCGTTCGTTTTGGTAATTTTTTATAGTTATAATATCTATAAAAATTAACCAAAATAGTTCATTTTGCTTCTGTATATGTGTTTGTCACCTAATTTCTCCTAAACGACTTGACCAATGTGGATGAAATTTTGTGTGTATGTTTGAGTAAGTCCTTGGATGGTTTGAAAATATGATTGGACCCGGTAGGTGTGGCTGCAATAGGGTTCAATTTTTTTATTCCGACAAATATCTAGCTTATGGACAAGACAATGTGGATGGGTGGAGAGGGAGAGGGAGGCCAAAGAAAAGATGGGTGGATTGCGTGAAGAGCGATATGAAAGAAAAGGGAGTTAGTGATAGCATGACGAGTGACAGGGTAAAATGGAAGAAAAAAACGTAAAGCGCCGACCCCAAATAAGATGAGACAAGGGCAGGAAGAAGAAGAAGAAGGACAAGACAATATATGTCGGAACCGCTAGTTCTAGATAAATCTTGATAATATTACTCGAAAGTGTTTGTGTGTGAGTACGTAGATACCAATACCGATGCGCTACCAGTGTAGAGCGTCGCGGGCTTGCGGACGGCGAGCAATGGGTAGCTCGCTGTGCGACCGTCCGGTAACTGTCCGGACCGAGCCCAAGTCGTTGACGGTGCGCACTGTTCCCTCGCGCATCAAGGAGCTGTCAGCAACAGCAGGGGCCCAGCTGGGTCGAAGCCTACTGGGGCCAGGGTTAATTCGAAAGATAGCTCAAGCCCCCGTACGAAAGACAACGAAGGAACAGGAGTGGGGTTTTTAGTCAGTAAAAATCTGACACTATCTCCCGCTCCGCCCAAGAGCGGGGGATGTCATTAGATGATTTTCCCACCACGAAAAAAAAAACCAGTGTAGAGCGTCGATTCCCGTTCTATGTGCCTTAGCATAACTAATTTCTTAAATAAAAAACACTACCTAAGTGCATTTTGACTGGCCTGTTGGTCTAGTGGTTAGTGACCCTGACTGCTATGCTGGAGGTCGTGGGTTCGATTCCCACCCAGGACAAATGTTTGTGTGATGAGCATAATCATTTGTTCTGTGTCTGGGTGTAATTTATCTATAATATGTATGTATTTAGAAATATATAAGTATGTTTATCAGTTGTCTAGTACCCATAACACAAGCTCTGCTTAGCTTGGGACTAGACGGCGTTGTGTGATAGTTGTGGAATATTATATTATATTATTATTTAAATATTTTTTTTGTGCTTAAGACTATAACATAATTTTCTAATTAATAAAGATAAGAGATAAGATATTAAGTATAAGAGTGTTGTACCCAACTAAAACATACAAAATGTTGAAAAAACCCATTCATGTAATACAACGAATATTACAGAAGATACAAATAAAAAGTAACAACTTAAATTATTAAACAATCGATATTTCTGCTTTCACCGCAGCGGACGAAGCGTGAAGTTTGTCTAATCTATCAATCAACTCGGTAACTGTTTCTCAAATCGATTATACTGTAGCGACATCTGTGGCGCCACATAGGAATTAAAGGAATTCCAGCACTCTCAGCGCCTTGTGGTCCGTCGGTCGCCCATCATCATATCAGCGTATACGTCCACTGTTGGACATAGGCCTCTCCCAAGTGTCACCACAATAAACGATCCGTCGCGTCTCGCAACCTTCACCAAGTCATCGATCCATCTTGTAGAAGGCCTTTCAACGCTGCGTCTTCCGGTACGCGGTCGCCACTTCTGAACCTTTTGGCCCCAAAGGCCACCTGTTCTGCGAGCAATGTGTCCTGCCCATTGTCAATTAAGATTGGCGATTCTTCGTGCTATGTCGGCAACTTTGGTTCTTCTTGCGGATATCTTCATTTCTGATTCGATCACGCAAGGAAACTCCGAGCATAGTCTCGTCCATTGCTCTTTGGGTGACTTTAAGCCTTCTGATGAGGCCCATCGTAAGCGACCACGTTTCGGAACCATATGTCATCATTGGCAACACGCACTGGTCATAGACTTTTGTCTTGAGACACTGTGGTATGTTGGACGAGAAGATACCGCGCAGCTTCTCGAACGCTGCCCAGCCAAGTCGGGTTCGACGATTGACGGGTGTCGATGTGGTTTCTATTTTTGTTTCGAAATACTTTATTACTTTTTAACTTTTAATAATAAATCTAATTAAACCAATTCGTAGCTTGATATACAACATAAGTGAAATAAATACACACCCAATTGGAAAATTAAGTTAATTAGTTAATTAATTAGTTTCAGTACCAAAATTTTACTGTGTGTTTAAGGGCCAAGCGCCCGAAAAGTGCCATAAAACAGTGATTTTCTGAGGCCTACTCCTCCGTAACGGCTAGGTCAATTGGTTTGAAAAAAATATATGTTTATTATAGATTTATGAACAATAATATCAACATTTGATTTTTACGTGCAATTAATACTTTTGTCAAAAAAAAAAATTTTGCAATTTCGCAACTTTTCGCAACTTTTCCCTACTCCTTCGAAACGGCTTGGACCTTTAGAAACATTTTTACACATAAAAAATTGGTGGTTAAATATTCTTCAAAGTGAACATAGCATATGTAAATCAATCAATATCTCGCAGAGATAATGGATTTAAAGCGCTTTCCGAGCGCTGCTGGCCGCAAATAAATGCACAGATTTGCGTACTGCCAGTAGGCGAGTGCGAGAGTTGCGTTCACATAATTTCGGCCAGATGGTTCAAGGAACTATACGCCTTAACACGCACATTAGCTATCCTAATTTTGTACAAAAATACCATAAGAATTGATGCACTACATTGATAGTGCGATCGATATAAGTCATCAATGCACACAGACATAAACATGCTAGTGACGTAATCATAATTTATAAAAATGGGTATTTTTTAACATAATAATAATACTTAATTAGTTTACACTTTTTATGTTATTATTATCTACACTTATATTATAAAGAGGTAAAGTCAGTTTTTATGATTTTTTGTTTGTAGGAGGTAACCTCTGGAAGTACTGGTCCGATTGGGATTTTTTTTCTACCGATATAATGCTGCTTTATTTCTGAGTGATATAGGTTATACATCACTACTAAAAAAAAACAAAAAGCTATATTTACCTTTTTATAATATTCATATACATTATTTTTTTTATAAAATACTGACGTTTTTAGTTTGTAGATTTATTTTCTTATTGTAAATATAATTTTATACAACAAAAGTATACCACTTGTCTCACTAAATCAATCTCTTAAAAATTTTGCCCACTCATATACACAAAATAAACAAAAAACACAATCTATCGACGAAGTCCCCTCCCTAGCAAGGACTGCTTACCACAGACATTACACAAGTGTTGAGACTCTTACGCAACCAATATTATCGATAACCTGTTTTATTAGCGGTAGCGGCTTTTTGTCTGTCTGTCTGTCTGACACTATCTCAGGTATTCAGGTTGCTCTGTATTGCTTCAAGATTCGTGCGTTCGAGTCACGATTTGAGCTAGTTTTTATGTTAAAATTTTTGTAAAGAAAGCCGAGCTTAGATTTAATTTATATTTTAATTCTTTGTGGTGACAAATTGTGAGACCTTGGTGAAAATAAAATTATTACTTTGTATTTGAAATAAGTAAATTAATAATTGGTAACACTACTTCATTTGAGACTCGGTTATTAATATTTTTTATCAAGATATCTACAATCTATTAATAATATTAAGGGCAGTGGTGGCCGAGTGGTAATAGTCCCGACTTACGAGTTGTAGGTCGCGAGTTCGAACCCAATCAGGCGCATTACTTTATGTAATTTATTTTATTACCACTGCTCTCAAAACGGTGAAGGAAGACATCGTGAGGAAACCGGCATGTCCTAGAACCAAAAATTCGAAGACATGTGACATTCACCAAAACGCACTGGGCCCGCGTGGTGGTTTACGGCCCATTCCTTCTCCTAGAGAAGAGGCCTGCGTCCCAGCAGTGGGAACATTAAAAAGGCTGATGATGATGAAATGAATAGTTGGTAAAACTGGTTTAAATGGAACTCCGTCATTAATCTTTTTTAATCAAGATATCAACACTTATATTATAAAGAGGCAAAGTTAGTTTTTTTTTTTGTGTTTTTATTTGAAGGAGGTAAACTCTGAAAATACTGATTGCGAATTATTTTTACCAATAGAAAGCTGCTTCATTCCTGAGTGACATAGGCTTTATTTTATGTATGCGTACGAAACTGCGAGCAAAATCTAGTTTGTAATATATAACATGATTGGAAAAAAAAAGTGTCTATGGAGTTTCTTGCACATTATTCTCCATTGAGATCTACGCTTTGGAATGTACATTTAGCATAATTCTGACTGACTGACTTCTTAACATTTCATAAGTACCCGTAAATGATTTATTTGTAATAAAATGCTTTGAATCTTTGAATCATAACTTGAATTTAAATTAATATATATAAATTTAATTGATTTGAATCGAGTTCAAATCAAATAAATAAATTCTCATCCTTTTCTGTTAGAAGAGGCCTTTTGACCGGTAATGGTAGAATAATATGCTAATATTTTAATGTAATATTACGATGCGTATCATTGGCTATCATTTAAGATGTAAATCATCATATAAATACTTTACAATTATGAGTTATGGTAAATTTTCGCCGTGCCCTCGTGGGGGCGATCGGCGGCGGAGACCTCTCGCGCCGGGCCTTGGTTGAGGCCATGGTCCGGAGCGAGGAGGAGTGGCAGGCGGTCGCCGACTTCTGCGAAGCAGTAATGCTCGCAAAGGAGGAGGCCGAACGCATCAGGCAACGGCGTTATCGCCGCCGCCGTCGCCGGGATTCTGATCCCGATTTCCGGCCAAAGTAGACGGGGGCTTGCGGACGGTGAGCAATGGGTAGCTCACTGTCCGGCCGTCCGGTAACTGTCCGGACCAAGCCCAAGTCGTCGACGGCGCGCACTGTTCCCGCGCGCCTCAAGGAGTTGTCAGGAACAGCAGGGACCCAGCCGGGTCGAAGCCTACTGGGGCCAGGGTTATCCGAAAGGGCGGTCGAGCCCCGGTATGAAGGCTAGAAGGAACGGGGTGGGTCTTTTAGTCAGTAAGAGTCTTACACTATCTCCCGCTCCGCCCAAGGGCGGGGGATGTCAATGCATGATTTTTTCCCACCATAAAAAAAAATAAATAAATAAAAATAAAAAAAAAAGTTATGGTAAATTTTGTAATTGGAGTGTCGAAATTTTTTATAAAGTCTTTATCTGCATGTAAAAGACATCAACGCGCGTTTTAAATCTATAAAGTACTGCTAACAGAATTATACATAATTACAATAAATAACAAAAAAGTACAAATAATTATTTTTAGTTATTTATACTTTTTAAGATTTTTTTTTTCGAAAGAAAGTTAAAATTTAAGGAAAAAGTTAAATTTTTTCGACTCTTCGCGTGACCAGAGGCCTGGGTTTTTCTACGATCAACAGATTCGTTGCCCTCCAGCGTGGCTATGCTACCAGCGTTCTGGTCACATTTCCCGTTGACATCGATGAGGACGAATTTTTTGACGCCCTATAAGTTCCATTTGTTTTTTACCCGTTTGTACATATTATTACTATATGATACCTAATAATTTATAATATTTAATAATTGAGATGTATAAAATAAATTTTACCTTTTTAAGTAAGAAGATAATAATAAAATAATATCACTCTGGTTGAATAAAAATTAATAAGAATCTACAAGTTCCAAAATTGATTGATGTAGACCATCAATCAATTTTGTATTTTTCCACCATCAATCAGCTTCGACTTCGTCGTATTTTTTGTCTAATTCCTATTCTCTTTTTATTTTTAGGCACTTTAAGGCCTGTAGCCGCTGCAGCCGACGTCTCCTCTCAGGCCTATCTTGTGCCTGTCTCTTCAAGTCACGGAGTCAATGTTAATTTAGTGAGTACAGCATCCATAATTAAATAATAATAATAATTACCTGTTCCCGATACCGGTGGGCTACTATTTTTTATATTTTTAAATGTTTTTTTTGTATGATTTTGTTAAAAAAATATTTAAAAATGTATTACAATATGTATATAGAATGAATAAAGAGAATAATAATAAGGTTATTGTCACAAAGAAACATACATACATTAGTATACACTGGTCAACGAAATGCTAACTACGCTGCTGAAGTTTGTATACAGATATTGTGAGCCCTGCCTCCCGAACTAGGATAACTTGTATCTTAAGAGACAGTGTTCAGCTGTGAGGTTACATAAGAAGGATTTATTACAACAAATGAGTTATCTTTATTATTAATTGATATAAACTAGTGCTTGACTGCGATTCCACCTGATGGTAAGCAGTGATGCAATCGTTGATGGTGAGGCGCACTAGTTTATTAAGAGCCTATTCACTCTAGCCTTGAAGACACCTAAATTATAATTTACAAAGCCTAGAGTACAGGCGTAGGATACCCAGTTTACCAACCCGCACTGGGCCCGTGTAGTGGATTATAGCAATGGGCTGTAATCCAAAATCTCTATCCTATGTAATCTAAATCCTCCACTCCTAGAGAAGAGGCCTACCAAGGTGGCCTCTCCTAGAGAGAAGGCCTGGGTCCCAGCAGTAGGAACATTAAAAAGGCTGATGGTGATGATGCGCGGGAACTACATGACTTCATTCAGCTATATTATCCTTCCTCCTTTCTACCATCAGACAACCCAATGTACGACAAGTATCCATATCCATCCTTACATTGTTAACACCTCTTCGGACCAGACTAAGCGCTTCGCCTCGTCTTTTATACCGCGTACATCGAAGTACTGGAACAATTTACCTGTTGCGGCCTTCCCGTCCGTTTATAATCTAGATGCCTTCAAAGCTAGAGTGAATAGGCTCTTAATAAACTAGTGCGCTCCACCATCAACGATTGCATCACTGCATACCATCAGTTGGGATTGCAGTCAAGCACTAGTTTATATTATTATCTATCGTAATTGAATTTACCATTTACATTTATTTACTTACGTAAAGAAATTATTTGCCTCATAAATTCTGTTCTTAGTTTATCCACGCTCGGCACGATACATCTGTGTGTATCTATTTAAAATAATTGGACTATAAACTTTAAGATTTCTAAACGGTAAGACTTTATGAATGATGCAATTAAATTGTATATATATTTAATTACGCTATGATCTTGGGTAGTTTTCGAGAATTGGATGCTTGAATGATTGACTGAGTTTTTGTAATTATTTGTATCTAAAAGTAACTTTATCCAAAATATATATTAATCAAGCTATAAACTTTTCAAATATTGTGGAAGGGGAAACTGTCAAATAACAGTACGTGTAAGTGTCCGCACACGAGTTAAAAGAAGCTAGAAGCGGCCACAAAAAAAAAAGCTGAACCACGCGACAGCTTGTGGCCATGCGTGCAGTATTATAATGGACTCTGACGAAGAAGGATTAAATGCGCGAATGGCATGGCATTTTGGCCGCCACAAAAAAGCGCCGCCTCAAAAAAAGTTAGAGCCGGCTTCAAGCTCTTTTTTTTTGTGGCGGCACCGCTGCACACGAGCCACAAAAAAAAGCCATCTCAAAAAGAAGCTTGAAGCGGCTTTTTTGTAGCCCACTTAAGATGCACATACTGAATTGTGACGTCACTGTCACTAGGTTATCTTTGGTAGCAAGATAGTGAGATATTCCCACCACGCCCCCACTCTTCCTGAAACCAATATTTGGAAGCTACTTGCTGCTTCATGTAATAACTAATTTAAATGCTGTTTTCTGAAAAAGATTTCTTTTAATTGTTATTATTTTTTTTACACGATTATTTCAAAAACACTTAACTATACCTATCACAACAAATCTAAGAAGTACCAATCAAGTAGCTTGACATTTCACACTTTTCTATAAAAATAGCTTTGTAGAGTCATAACCCACACTATTTCTATTATGTTTTCCGTTCTTCCGACCCCCGTCCCATATTACTTACGTTTTTATCTTCCATTCTGTCCTGTCACCCGTCACGCTATAACTAACCTCCTATTTCTTTCATATCACTCCTCACACAATCCATCCATCTTTATTTATTTAAACTTCATGTACAATATTGGTACATAGGCGGACTTAATGCCACAAGGCATTCTCTACAAGTCAACCTTTGGGTTAAAAAAGACAACACTGTGGTAGGTTTGCACAATAAACAAATACATGACAAATATTTCAAATGGAAAAATATAAAATAAGTTATTTATAATAATAAAATACATATATATGCTAAAATAATAAACTAATAAATACTATGAAAAATATCAAATCACTATGAGAACTTAATAACAATTCTGAACGAAGATGAAACTAAGGTTGAGAGGACTTCAAGTAGTAGTTCCGAATTTTACGTCTTCATCTTTCTTCATCTTTTCTTTGGCCTTCTTCTCCCTCTCCATCCATCTATATGTTTCTTAAAAAATAGACCATCTTTTAAACTACCAATTTTAAACTACAAATTAATTTTTTTATAGCAAATCCGTTTACCTAATTTAATTCAATTCGATCAAGTTTCAACCAATAAAAACCTTTTTTAGTATGACGTGATTTAGGTAACATTTCGGTGATCCTAAATAGGTTATAATAAAAACAAGTTAACATCTAGACGGACATCGTTTTGTCCAAATTAGGTTTTATTTGGCTGTGGGTGGGAGTTGTTATATCATTTATAAGATCAATTCTATTTTAAAGCAGGTCACCTTTTCTAATTCAGTAGCTTCCTTGATTTATAGTTCCGATTCAATTTAATTTTGGTGTGGGATGCAACATGTGTCGATACCCTTGCGCCATCCCATCTTCTGAGTACGGCGGGCTGTGCTGGGGCGGCTGCTGCAGGTGCAGAAAACCTCAAACGGCGTAAATATAATAACCTCATTGGAAGTTATGTGTTTGAGCCGTTTGGGGTTGAAACTCTAGGGCCATGGGGTCCGAGCGCTCATCGAGTTGTCCGAGATATCAGCAAACAGTTGGTCGACTCTTCGCGTGACCAGAGGGCTGGACTGTTCTTCAGTCAACGAATCAGCATTGCCATCCAGCGTGGCAATGCTGCCAGCGTTCTGGGCACTTTTCCCACCGACATCGATGTGGACGAATTTTTTGATGCCCTCTAAGTTTTTCCCCGTTTTTCAGCCTTTTTTACTCGTTTGTACATATTGTTATTTTAAGTTTGTATATATAGTGATTATTTATTAGATTAATTGATATTATATAGTTTAAGTCAATAAACATGAAATATTCACTCAGGAAGTAAATACATTTAATTTTCGACCACATCGTATATCCGCTTCAGAAGGTGGCTATTGTGAGTTTTGTCAAATATATATAACACGACTAACTTTATATTTACTGATTGCTAAATTGCTGGTTTAGTCAATGATCAGATTTTTTCTTTATTTATTGAAACTTAATAGAATTTAATCAATCATTAGACTTTTTCTTTATTTTTTACTAGCTGGCAGGTTTTTTACTTCGGTTATCGCATTCTAAACGTGTTTTCCCGTAGTAAATGTAGGAATAAGATATTTTTCCGGGATAAAAAGTAGCCTATGTTCTTTTCCATGTCAAAGGCTATATGCATGCCAAATTTCATCCAAATCCGTTCAGCCGTTTTTGCGTGATTAAGTAACAAACATCCAAACACCCAAACATCCAAACATCCACACTTTCACATTTATAATATTAGTTAGGATTTGCTATAAACCAGGAACAAGCATAAGCATAATCAGCCTTATAATGGAATGGGAATAGGCCGTAATCCACCATGCGGGCCAATTTTTTATTCTAGGACATGCCGGTTTCCTCACTATATTTTCCTTCCCCGTTTTAAGAGCAGTGGTGATGAAATAAATTACACAAAGTAATGCGCCTGGCTGGGTTTGAACCCGAGACCTACAACTCGTAAGTCGGGGCCGTTACCACTCGGACACCAATGTTCACAACGCAATACAAAAGCAGACACATGCTTTAGGCATGTAATTATATAGGTACGTATGTTTTAATATGTCAGATTAAATTTTTACCAATTGTTCACATTAAAATGTCAAAAATAAAAAAAAAACATTTTGATGTCATCCTTACTAATATTATAAAAGCGAAAGTGAGTTTGTTTGTTTGTTACGTCTTCACGCCTAAATGGCAAAAACGATTTTGATGAATTTTGGTACAGAGATAGTTGGGACCCTGGAGATGGACATAGGCAAATTTTTTTTAAAAAAAAAAATGAGAAAAGTGGGAGAAAGAGGGAAGGTCTTTTATGTACGTGGGCGAAGCCGCGGGCAAAAGCTAGTTAAAAAAAAAAAATGTGGCAAAAAAAAATAAAAAATAAATAAATAATCACACAAATTGTTCACATTAATGATTAAAAGATAATATGTCAAAAAAAATAATACAATTTGATGTCAACGGTGTGTAATACGAGTATTCCATGCGTTCCAAGTTTTTCCTGTGGCAACACTACAGCTAACAGCTGATTTAAATTGGTCTCTTGTAATTTTAATTTTAAATATTAATTTTCTTTGTTTTCGAAGCCTTATTCCAATTATTCATCAATTAAATAGAGTATTTATATGTATTACTTGTTAGATTCGTGCAAATAAGTGTAAATAAGTGTAAAAAATTCAATTAAACTTTGTGACAGTTATAGGTTACCGGTATCTACTTGTGATTTTTGCATTGTCATCTGTTATCAGGTACAATTTTCTTTTTACATTTTACTTGCTATCTTATTGTTTGCGTTCTGTTAAGTTAGTGATCCTTAGATTTGTAATTCTTTTGTTAAGTTACATATTGTTGTGAATGACAATTCAAACGTAAACATAACCTTAGTTCGTTGGTGACAGAACTTAGATTTCTAAAGTTTATTTTCTTTTACTAACTATCTTCTAAATCTTTATCACAATCGACCTTGTCTATTCTGTTTTCTTTTCATTTCCTTATAATCATGCCTTTGACTCGCAGCGCCTATGCTCGCCAGTTGGAGTCCAAACTCAGTCTGGCTTTGAGCCAATTAAAGGCCTCCAAAGAGTCCTGTGACCAACTAAATAAGGAAATAGATGACAGTGAAAAGGTCCTCTTTGAAGCCCATAACAATAATAGAAAGTTGAAAAATGAAATGGCTCAGTTATACATACAATTCACTGAAGCCATAGAAGACCGGGATAGGCTCCAACTTGTTGTGGACGGGTTCAGCCAATGTAGCACAGAGTATGAAAATGCTCTGAGCCACAAGTACTTATTGCAACAACAGCTGCAAGAGGCAAAAACTCAAATATCACAACTCGAGACGACTAATCTTAACATCACTGCCTCGTTGAATCAAAGTCTGTTCAGCGAGTTGGTGCCTATTGCTCCATCAATGGTATCACGAATTAACCCCTCTTATACCATAGATTTGACTAGTGATGATGAGTCTCAATCAACTAAAAGAGTGAGGGTAGTCACTAGTAAAAATAAACTTAAAAAATATATAAAAATCAACAGATATATAGTAAAAACTAAGAAAATGGTCAAAAAACAAAAGTACTTTATCAAGAATGTCAAATTAAATCGGGAAAGATTACACTTACTTAGGCAATTAGATATATATTCTTCCAACTTAGAAAAAAGTACTAAGAAATACCAATCTGACACTGAAGACTTGCAAAGTGAGCTGAACCGCTTACAACACAAACTTAGTTCAATGTCCATCAAATATACAGCTTCTGAAAACCAAATGAAGGAATATGTATTGGCAATGAATGAGCTGGTGAGCTCACAAAAACCCAATTGTGAACATTGTCAAACAACATCTATTACATCTGCGCCGGGCCATTCATTGTCAATATGTGATACCACCTTACCCCAGTCTAGTGTCAGTTTGCCGGTTGAAATAACTAATTGCTTTTCACAACAGTTCTCAAATAGGGAAATAGTAATTTTTTGTGATGAAATTGGAAAAGACTTAGGCCATTTGTTGACAAATGAATATCCAGGACACTCAATTATGAACAACTGTATGCCTGGCTGTTCCTTATATGATATAATGAAAGAAATAATAAAATGTAAATTTAACCAGGATGCTATACTTTTAATTTTTATTGGTAATAGGGGAAATGTGAGCAGAGGAGAATTACTCCAATATTATAGTACCTTAAGTAACCTGAGTGTAGGAAAAATTGTGATGTTTACATTCCCTTACAGCCAAAGTTTGCCACAGGAAGAAAATAGCATTAGATATAAGATTAATATGACATTGTACAATTTGATATTAAATAATAATTTGTTCCATTTAATTGACACCAACAATTATGTTGGTATTAACTATTATTTGACAAAAGATAGATATCTTGCTGATAATTACTATCTTTCCAAATTTTGTAAGAGACAGATAGCTATGTCGCTATCATATTATTTTTTTATTTCAGCCAAGAACTTGGCTAAACAACTTGCTCCTGTTGAGCAATGCAATGACTTAATAATTGATTATGCCAATAAGTTGGCATCAAATATTGACAATAATATTAATTTAAATTAGAAATTGAGACAACAGAGTCAATCTCTAGCACGAATTTACTGATAAACAAAAATCATTCAAATCAAATCTTGAAATCAATAAATAGTATCAACCTGGTGCATCAAAACATTCAAGGATTCATGAATAAAGATTTAGAGGTAGAGCTATTCCTTAATTGTAATGATATTGATATTCTTTGTATAACGGAACATTGGCTTAAAAGCCACCAGCTCATGTTCAATTTTAATAACCACCAGGTTGGTAGTTCATTCAGCAGAACTAATGCCTTACGTGGTGGCTCATTGATTTTAGTTAATAACCACATTAAATTTAAGGAACGTAAGGATATTGTGAGTCTATCTGTTGAGCGGTCAATTGAAATAGCCTGTATTGAGTTGGAGCAGTTTATTATATTAAGTGTGTACAAACCCCCTTCCGGATTGTATGACTGCTTTGAAAAGGTAATGGATGAAGTGTTTCACAAGATTTGTAATTCAAACAAGTACATAATCACATGTGGTGATTTTAATGTTAATTTATTAGAAAATTCAGCTTTATGTAGCAAAATTATAAGTTTGTTTCAGTCCTACAATCTTGTTAATTTGTTTTTAGAGCCTACAAGAATAACTCCTACTAGTGCCACTTGCATAGATAATATTTATACCGATGTTGTACCTAGCCATAAAGACATTATAAATTTACTAGATTCTGATCATTGTGGGCAATTAATTACTTTTCAAATTCCAAACATCATAGTGGCTAAAAAGAATATCACTGTTAACCCGAAAACTGCAAATCGCTTAGAAACTTTTAAAACTAAACTAATTAATAATTTACCAGCATTGTCAACATTAGATGATCTGAATCAACAATATGAATGTTTTTTTAATATGTACTGTAAGCAATTTAATTCCACTTTTATACCCAAAACTATATCGGTTAATAGTAATGTATCTTTCAGTGAATGGGCTACCATTGGTATACATAAAAGTAGAGCGCGACTCTATGAATTGTATGAGGAAAAAATTCTTGTAAACACTGCCGAGTTTAGTTTGTATGTTAGAAATTATTCAAAATTATTCAAAAAAGTATGCTCTGTTGCAAAATCGCGCTACTTGAGTTCTAAAATTAAAAATAGTAATAATATAATTAAAACTACCTGGAATATTATAAACAGTGAAACTGGAAGATCTAAAAAACCATGTAGTGACTATAGCCTTAAAATTAATGACAGCGTGATCAAATCGGACTCACAAGTTGCTGCAGCTTTTGAAAAGTTCTTTTCAGAGATCCCCATATTAACTACTAAATCTCTGAACTCATCACCCACTGCTGCAGAGTCTCTGCTTAAAGAAAATGTTAAAGTTTGTGATTCAGATTTTAATTTCGAACATGTGACATATGTGGACATAATTAAAACCTTTAACACTTTGAATGTAAAAAAGACCACAGATTTATGGGGAAATTCTGTGGATGTTGTAAAGTCCATTATAAAGGTTGTAGCTCCTAGTTTAGCACTTATTTTTAATAATTGTATTGATCGTGGCGAGTTCCCTGACTTAATGAAGTATAGTAAAATAATACCATTGTTTAAAACGGGTAGTACATCTGACCCCACAAATTATAGACCTATTTCAGTGCTACCCACCTTTAGTAAAATATTTGAGAAACTAATTTTACATCAATTACAAAGATTTTTTAATAGATATAAGTTGTTACATAATAAACAGTTCGGTTTTACAAGGGGTCGTTCAACAACCGATGCCGGGGTTGAACTTTTAGGACATATTTATAATGCATGGGAAGACAAATGCGATGTCCTGGGCATTTTTTGTGATTTGTCCAAGGCTTTCGATTGCGTTCTCCATGAAACATTAATCAGGAAACTACACCATTACGGAATCCGGAATTCCTCTCTGGATCTTCTTACTTCTTATTTGAGTGATAGGATTCAGAGAGTTGATGTAAATGGAAAAAGATCACCCGGGTCTGTAGTATCAATGGGTGTGCCCCAGGGCTCGATTCTTGGTCCATTTTTATTTCTCATTTATATAAATGACTTGCCATACCTCATAAAGGATAACCATGATATAGTGTTGTTTGCAGACGACACTTCGCTTTTGTTTAAGCTTAAACGTCAGCAGCCGGTTACTGATGACATAAATAACGCCCTTTCAAAAATAGTACACTGGTTTAATGTCAATAACCTACTCCTTAATGAAAAGAAAACCAAATTTGTTAAATTTACGATGCCTCACGTAAGGCAGGTAGAAACTAGTGTGCTAATAAAAGGTAAAGAATTGAGTCCTGAAGACACTACAGTGTTCTTGGGTATAACTCTTGATGCTAAGCTTCAGTGGGGCCCACACATAGATAAGTTGTCGAAAAAACTTAGCTCTGCCGCATACGCTGTTAGACAAATTCGAAATCTAACTGACTTAGAGACAGCCCGTTTAGTTTACTTCAGTTATTTTCATAGTGTCATGTCGTACGGTATTCTATTATGGGGAAATGCCGCCGATATCCAAACGATTTTTGTTTTGCAGAAAAGGGCCATTCGTTCAATTTATAAATTAAGTCCCAGATACTCCCTCAGAGATAAATTTAAAAATATTAATATTTTGACTGTGCCATCTCAGTATATCTATGAAAATATTTTGTATGTTCATAAAAATAAAAACATGTTTAAAAAATACAGTGACATTCACAACGTTAATACTAGGAACAAACACAAGTTAGTGGTTCCTGCCACCAGGCTCAAAAAATAGGACGCTCATTTAGATGCCAAAGTATACATTTTTATAATAAGCTTCCCAGTCCTATTCAGGAACTTAGCATTAATAAATTCAAAATATTTGTAAAGCGAAAACTTTGCCAAAAGGCTTTTTATACTGTAAAAGAGTATCTTGAGGATAAAACGGCTTGGGATTGACCTGCTCCAGTACCTACTCACTATAATTATTATCATTTGAATGTTTTTTTGTTTTAACTGCCTTTTTTTTTATTGACGATTGTTGTTGTTTTACAATTATGATATTGTATATATATATATATATATATTATTATTATTTTTTAACAATTATGACATGTTTATTTTTACTATTTGACTGATTTTTTTTTTATATACTTACTTTTTTTTTTACAATTTGTAATATTTACACTTTTGTAAATTTTATTATTGTGAATGTGAGAACTATGTGGATTACTCTTTCCTTTTCTTTTATTTTCACATGATGTCTGGCAGTTTTGAGTATTTGATGTGGCCTACCCAAATGTCCTTTCTTTGGCATTGTTTGTCAAGTCGTTGAGCTCCTTAGTAGTCCTGAGTTGAGCTACACGCATATTGACAAATGCTTGCACTGACTGGACAGGTCCACTTAGAACTGTGTGGTTCTTTCTTCAAAAGACCATCTCAGGCTCAATCTGCATGGTTCTCATATGATTTGACCATTACATGTTTTGCTGTATGGACTTTAAAAGAGACTTTGACCCCTGAGTTTGTTTCGGTGTTTCTTCTCAGGGTAGTCAGCTAGGAAACACCGGCCTCATCTAGCATTAATTGACGAAAAAAAAAATTGACGTGTAAAAGTGTTTTTATAAAACCTACTTGCAAAATAAAGATCATTTATCATTTATCATTTATCATTTATAACTTAATGAGATGTAAGTAAAACCGTAGAGGCCCAGCAAGGATTCCCGCTAGGGCCACGAGATTTATTTAAGTTTTGTCGGACATGGGCCATACATATGCCACAGCCACAAACGCCGCCACGAGAAGCTTAAAGAGCGGCCAAAAGCCAGTTGAGACCGGTGGCTGCTATTTTCTTTAACCCATACGCGCAGTATCATAATGGATTCTGACGAAGAAGGCTTAAATGCGCGAGTGGTGTGTGACGGCGTTTTGTATCGGCGCGTAGTGGCCACAAGAAGCGAACAGCGGCAATTTGTGGCATGTGACGGCCACCGGCGTCAACTGTGTGATGAAACTACAGGAAATATGGTGGCGGCGTTTCGTGGTTGTGGCTGGTGGACCGTGTGAAATGACCCTTAAGGCCACCAGTATGACGGCGTTTTGTATCGGTGTGTAGTGGCCACAAGAAGCGAACAGAGGCAATTTGTGGCATGTGCGTGTGGCTGGGGAGTGGTATTCCTTGCCGGAGTCTGTGTTTCCTGATAGCTACAACCCCCGGGAATCTTTAAGTCGAAAGTGAATAGGTTTCTTCTAGGTAAGCGCGTTCCATCGTCAACCGCATCGTCGCTTTCCATCAGGTGAGATAGCGATCAAGCGCAAACCTGTCAACAATAAAAAAAAAATGTGACGGCCACCGGCGTCAACTGTGTGCGGCGAGTCCATATAAAATGTATGAAACTACAGGAAATAAAAACGCCGCTACAGGGAGGCGGCGTTTCGTGGTTGTGGCCGGTGGATCATGTGCAGTGGCCCTTAAGGCCACATGTATGACGCAGAGCCTCACCGTACATGGTTTATTTTTTTCGGCGGGTAAAAATCATCCAGATGATATCCCCCGCCCTTGGACCGTCTAGCAGGGTCGAAGCCTCCTGGGGCCAAGGATTTGTTTCTGAAAGGAAGACTCGGCCCCGGTCCGAAAGGCAACAAAGGCCTAGACCGGGAGAAGTCATATTGCAAATTCCCATCTCAAAATAAAAACGTAACCGTGCTTTGTAACAAGTAATATTTCTCACAGCCTTACTTACTCGTCTACTTCAGAAGTTGACAGTCAATGGCGCAATCATACAAACATTTATGTCATTTGTAGGGAAAACGATGTCACTTTTCTCTTACATCGTTACACTATAGAACATACCTTACTAGACATACAATTCTCACAGCTGTTTACAACACTATTTTATTATTACAAGCTTTTATTTAGTTTCACCTGTCCCGATATTTGTCTGTCATCAAATCTTGCAAATTAAATTTGACCCACTTCCCGTTTACCGATTGAGCTGAAATTTTGCATGAATGTGTAAATCAGATGACAATGCAAAATTATTATGACACGGAGCTGATCTGATGATGGAACAGGGAGGTAGCTATAGGAACTTGGTAGTTAAACGACACAACCCCATCGAGTTTGGGCTCGTATGATTCGTCTTGACGAGTATTATATAAGTATTATACCGTGTTATAAAAGCTTGCTATGAAAAAAATATTTTCATTAAAAACTTGTTTAATATTGCGAAACCTGAATATATTTTGTTCAGAATTAGTAACTGAATCGATTCCAATAATTTTTACACCATGTTATATTTTTTCCCAAAAATATTTAAAAAGGTCACAAATTAGACAACACCGACACCAAGTACAATACAGGTCACGGCAGATCATAACGGGCATTAGGAAACAGCTGGGCGCAAGTATAAAACAATCCTTCATTCTCCTTGATGGCCCAGTGACCATGTATTTTTGCTGACATAACAAGCTTATAACTTTGTGATTTTTCATGATACTGTTTTGAAATTTTGTACATGGATTCTTTACTCAAAAATACTGGACACTTGTTTCGGATCTTCACATAAACTAAAAATAAGGTTGTATGTTTTAGTTTTCTTTCTTTCTTCTTTCTAAATGGAAAGTCCTAACTCACTTACTCATCAACGCCGCAGATGCCCTCTTAGGCTTAAAACGCTGAAATTTTGCACTGAGGTTCCTTTTATGAAGTTTTCAAAGAATAAGAAAGGATTTTCTGAAATTCACAATGTTATTTTCATCCAAAATATGTACGGAGAAACCTGCTTTTATGAGTCTTTGAGTCTTGTCCTGAATTAATATCACACGCTCACTCTTTCAAAATGTTCCCTAAAACAGTTTTCGTCAATCGCTTTTACACAAGCCGCCTTCGACTCGGTTAATGTCCTTTCCGGATGGGAGGACGACGATCTACCTATTGCTTGTTGTCCAACAGCTACGGTGGTCAGAAATAACCTAGCGGTTCCCGAAGCCCGAGTGTCTCTTTCTTTCACTTTCTTGTTTATCTAGAAATAATTTACAAAAATTTAGTCTGCTTCACCGCTTACGTCTTGTAAACTATTAGTTATGCCTTGACCACACGTACCGAGTAAACGGTCGAGACAGTGCTCTCGGCCGAGTACTCGGTACGTGTGAACACAGCGCCGAGTGCTCGCCGGGGCGCTTATCTCTACAACTCGCTTACATCACTGTCTCGGCCGAGCAACATTTCACTGTCTCGCCCTTTTACTCGGTACGTGTGATCAAGGCATATCGATACATTTTATTTTATTATAAAAAGGTTCGCGTTTGACCGCTATCGCACCTAATAGTAAGCGATAATTTGGTCGAAGATGGCGCACGCTTACCTAAAAGTAACCTATTCACTCTTGACTTAAAGATACATGGTGGATCCCACCTATACGCACAAAATGGTTTGGGAACACATTTATTGTGCGTACAGCCAAGGAGTGGAATTTCCGAAGTCTGTGTTTCTTGATAGCTACAAACTGGGTATCTTTAAATCAAGAGTGAATAGGTTACTTCTAGGCAAGCGTGCTTCATCGTCGACAACACATCACTTGCCATCAGGTGAGATAGCGGTCAAGCGCGAACCTAAAAAATACATTCTTAAATAGTCCTAATCAAACAAAAGTACCAGGGCAGCATAACTCCAAAGAGTACACTCTGCACATCGGTTGCACTCACTGTTTTCCCAGTTCAATGACCGTTCGTTGACCCGTTATTCATAACAAAGTGATTTACATCAATTTCTTCGCATACCTCGTATAAATTCAATACAAATTGATTGTAAATATTTATGTCTTTGTTAAAAGTTACCTTTTAAGATAGAAGACAAAATATACATAAAGACTAGTAGCTTGTTCATGACCGTTGCTGCTTCGTTGACAGAGTTTCATGGTTTTGTATGTAAGCTGTGAGCAGGCATACACCAATAGGCTAGTTGCCGTAAAAAATGTAATTAGTTCGTCTTTTAGATTATTCAAAAATAAGGGACACGTATTTTTTTATTTGTAAATTAAACCTTAAACTTACGTGTAACGTCACGCCGTGCTGCATTTTTTCGCACGGGGTGACGTCACACGTAACTTTAATGGGCTATATCTTTGTTATTTTTTGTTTAATCGAAAAAAGAAAAAATACGTGTCCAATATTTTTTCATAATCTAAAATACGGACTAAATAAAATGTAATTATTTTGACCCTGGAAACTACCCTATTGTATAATGACATAAACGCGTCTTTGAAGCTACGCGTCTGTGGACAGTAGACCATAGTTGTGTGTGTAAACTTCACGCAGGCGTACACCAAGCGTATAATGACGAATACGCAACTATGAAGCTACGCGTCCGTGGGCAGTAGGCTATAGTTTTGTGTGTATGCTGTGAGCAGGCGTACACCAAGCGTATAATGACGAATACGCAACTATGAAGCTACGCGTTTATGGACAGTAAGCTATAGTTTTGTATGTATGCTGTGAGCAGGCGTACACCAAGCGTATAATGACAAATACGCAACTATGAAGCTACGCGTCCGTGGACAGTAGGCTATAGTTTTGTATGTTAGCTTCACGCAGGCGTACACCAAGCGTATAATGGCGAATACGCAACTATGAAGCTACGCGCCTGTGGGCAGTAGGCTATAGTTTTGTATGTATGCTGTGAGCAGGCGTACACCAAGCGTATAATGGCGAATACGCAACTATGAAGCTACGCGCCTGTAGGCAGTAGGCTATAGTTTTGTGTGTATGCTGTGAACAGGCGTACACCAAGCGTATAATGGCGAATACGCAACTATGAAGCTACGCGCCTGTGGGCAGTAGGCTATAGTTTTGTATGTATGCTGTGAGCAGGCGTACACCAAGCGTATAATGACGAATACGCAACTATGAAGCTACGCGTCTGTGGGCAGTAGGCTATAGTTTTGTGTGTATGCTGTGAACAGGCGTACACCAATTGTATAATGACGAATACGCAACTATGAAGCTACGCGACCGTGGACAGTAGATTATAGTTGTGTATGTAAGCTTCACGCCGGCCTATACCAATTGTATAATGACGAATACGCGTCTAAGAAGCTACGTGTCCGTGAACAGTAGACCATAGTTTTGTGTGTAAGCTTCACGCAGGCGTATACCATGCGTATAATGACAAATTTACGTCTATGAAACTACACGTCTGTGGACAATAGGCTCTAGATTTTGCGTTCTAGGGCCGTATAGTGACCTGCAAAAATCTGAAATGTGGGTGTTTTATTAAGTAATTTCCATTTAGTGCCATAAAACAGTCACTTTTTGAAACCTACTCCTCGGTAACAGCTGGGTAAGTGGTAGATTTGAAAAAAAAAACAATATATTTATTATAGACTAGCTGTGCCCGTGACTTCGCGTGGACTACAGGATTTTGAATTTATTTTTTCTAAAATAAAAGTAGCTCATGTTACTACTTATTACAACAGCTACCTCCCAAAAAAAGTCCCGTCAAAATTGGACCAGCCATTTCTGAGATTAGCCCAGACAAACAGACAGACAGACAAAAATTGTAAAAAAATTTATGTTGGTGTATGTACCGTATATATATTCATATGCATATAGTAAAAAGCAGTTATTTCAATATTACTAACAGATACTCCAATTTTATTTATATTTATAGATGTATAGATATTTAGATTCATATATTACATTATCAACATATGATTTTTTCGTATGAATAGATAATATTTTTTCCAAAGAAATTAAACAAGATGGAATTTTCTCCCTACTGTTTTCAAAAGGCTTTGATCTTTAGGAATATGCTTGCACAAAAAACATTGGGGATGAAATGTTCTTCAAAATGTACATAGCAGCTAAGAACTGTGTCGTTCTTTCCTCACAAGACCATCTCAGACTTCAATCTACATGGTTCTGATATGATTTGACCATTACATGTTTACTGTATGGACTTTAAAAGAGACTTTGACCCCTGAGTTTGTTTCGGTGTTTCTTCTCAGGGTAGTCAGCTAAGAAACACCCGCCTCATCTAGTGTGTTTAAAAAACCTACTTGCAAAATAAATATCATTTATCATTAGCGGAGTTCTATACATTGGCAGTCCTCCAACGAGGTGGACCGATGTCCTGGTCAGGGTCGTGGGAATCCGATGGATGCGTGACGCACAGGACCGGTCGTTGTGGCGACGCTTGGCGGAGACCTATGTCCAGTAGTGGACGTCTTTTGGCTGATATGGAGCTCTATGCGGGCGCAGGCGGCCTGGCAGTACGATGAGTGTATTTATGACAGGCCTGTTGGTCTAGTGGTTAGTGACCCTGACTGCTATGCCGGAGGTCGTGGGTTCGATTCCCACGCAGGACAAATGTTTGTGTGATGAGCATGATGATTTGTTCTGTGTCTGGGTGTAATTTATCTATAATATGTATGTATTTAGAAATATATAAGTATGTTTATCAGTTGTCTAGTACTCATAACATTAGCTCTGCTTAGCTTGAGACTAGATGGCGTTGTGTGATAGTTGTGGAATACATATTATATATTACATATTTACCAGCCAGATGTTCAAGGAACTATAAGCCTTAATGCTGTCTATCCTGTCTGGATAATGCAAGCGTGAAGTTATACTATTATAGTCCTGTGTGCCAAGATCTCTATTTGCTTCGAGTTTTAAAGTTATCAAGGCTCAATGTTCAATAGTCTTGTATGCACTATTTACTTTCACTATTCTGTAACTATGTTTTTACTGCGGCTTTGCTTGCGTTTTGTAATAGTGTGTATTATAGATGTGGTTTGCAATGATATAAGTGTAGGTAGCTGACGGTTTCAATGGTTTTGTGGTTGTAAGAGCGTTTCGTGCCTGGATGTGAACTTTTGATTTTGTTTTTTGGTTTTATCAAAATTTGTATAGCAAAATTTAAAAAAAAATTATATGCTTTTTTTTTCTTTATTAAGGTTGAAAGAAAATCATTTGTCTTGGTATGGCCATGTAAAGAGGAAAGATGAAAATAATGTTGCTAAAAGAGTTATGAATTTACATGTGAGATATGAGGATATGACATGGATAGTGAGGGAGAAGGAGGCCAAAGAAAAGATGGATGGATTGTGTGAGAAGTGATATGAAAGAAAAGGATAGCGAAAAAGAATCAAGGAAAGAATCAGAAGAAAGAATAGGAAAGTGATAGCGTGACGAGTGACAGGACAGAATGGAAGAAAAAAACGTGTTGCGCTGACCCCAAATAAAACGGGACAAGGGCAGGAAGAAGAAGAAGAAGAATTAAACAGATTTAGCTCCTTCTCCTTCTTGAGTGGAATTCCCTGCCGGAGTCTGTGTCTCCTGAAAGCTACAAGCTAGGAGTCTTTAAATCAAGAGTGAATAGGTTACTTCTAGGTAAGCGTGCTCCATCGTCGACCACATCATTGCTTACCATCAGGTGAGATAGTGGTCAAGCGGTAGCCTATCAATAATGATAATAAAAAATATGTCAGCCGAAAGACGGCCACTGGTGGACACAGGCCTTCCCCAAGTATCGACACATAGACTGTTCCTATGCGTCTCTCATCCAGCGGATTCCCGCGACCCTCATCGGTCATCGGTACACCTTGTAAGAGAGCCTTTAAACACACGACCCTAGCGAATAACACACGAAAACCAGTCCGTTCCATCATCAGACCACCAGCAGGGGCCCAGCCGGGTCGAAGCCTACTGGCCAGGGTTATCCGAAAGGGCGCTCGAGCCCCGGTATGAAGGCTTGAAGGAACGGGATGGGTTTTTTAGTCAGTAAGAGTCTGACACTATCTCCCGCTCCGCCCAAGAGCGGGAGTTGTCTTAAGATGATTAATCCCATCGAAAAAAAAAAAAATCATCAGACCACTAGAGGTGCATATTCATCCCATACGTACAAAGCGTTTTAAATGATAAATGATCTTTATTTTGCAAGTAGGTTTTATAAAAACACTTTTACACGTCAATTTTTTTTTTTCGTCAATTAATGCTAGATGAGGCCGGTGTTTCCTAGCTGACTACCCTGAGAAGAAACACCGAAACAAACTCAGGGAACACATTCATTATGCGTACAGCTAAGGAGTGGAATTCCCTGCCGGAGTCTGTGTTTCCTGATAGCTACAACCGAGGGATCTTTAAGTCAAGAGTGAAGTTACTTCTAGGCAAGCGTGCCTCATCATCGCTTACCATCAGATGAGATAGTGGTCAAACGCGAGCCTGTCAATAACCACCGCCGGGATTCTGATCCCGATTTCCGGCCAACGTAGGCGTGGGCTTGCGGACAGTGAGCAATGGGTAGCTCACTGTCCGGCCGTCCGGTAACTGTCCGGGCCAAGCCCAAGTCGTCGACGGCGCGCACTGTTCCCGCGCGCCTCAAGGAGTTGTCAGCAACAGCAGGGACCCAGCCGGGTCGAAGCCTACTGGGGCCAGGGTTATCCGAAAGGGCGCTCGAGCCCCGGTATGAAGGCTTGAAGGAACGGGATGGGTTTTTTAGTCAGTAAGAGTCTGATACTATCTCCCGCTCCGCCCAAGGGCGGGGGATGTCAATGCATGATTTTTCCCACCATAACAGCCTGGCAATAATATAAAAAACAAAACACTAAACAGACCAATACGACGCAAGTGGTTAAAATGTTAATCATGACAATTTTGACACGCTTAGGCCAAAAAAAAATATTGACAATTTGACGCATCATTCGAGTTTAGAGTGCTAAAATTAATATTGTAGTTAAATAGTGAATCAAATCTAGACCAAATTGCCTCATCTTATAAAATATCTAGTCTTAACTTTTCGTACAAAACTTAAAAATGAGTTAATAGATTGTTCAATAAATTGAATACAGACTTAAATAATTACTTATACTATGTTATGGCCTAGTTATTTGAAAATAGCTAGAGGCTAGGTTTATATAATTTGAGTAACTCAGTTTTGCGCTTGTGTTCGAAATCTTCGAGATTTTCGGTTTTTTCTTACTGTAATGTGCATGTGTTATACATTTGACTGGCCTGTTGGTCTAGTGGTTAGTGGCCCTGACTGCTATGCGGAAGGTCGTGGGTTCGATTCCCACCCAGGACAAATGTTTGTGTGATGAGCACGATCATTTGTTCTGTGTCTGGGTGTATTTTATCTATAACATGTATGTATTTAGAAATATATAAGTATGTTTATCAGTTGTCTAGTACTCATAACACAAGCTCTGCTTAGCTTGAGACTAGATGACGTTGTGTGATAGTTGTGGAATATTTGACTGGCCTGTTGGTCTAGTGGTTAGTGGCCCTGACTGCTATGCGGAAGGTCGTGGGTTCGATTCCCACCCAGGAAAAAAAATTGTGTGATGAGTTAGATCATTTGTTCTGTGTCTGGGTGTAATTTATCTATTATGTGTATTTATTTAGAAATATTTAAGTGTGTTTATCACTTATCTAGTGCTCATAACACAAGCTCTGCTTAGCTTGAAACTAGCCAACGTTGTGTGATAGTTGTGGAATATATTATTATTATAAATTATCTATATACAAAATTTCATAACTGTAACATGAAAAATCACAAAGTTATAAGCTTGTTATGTTAGCAAAAATACATAGTCACCGAGCCATTTATGTTAGACTATGTATTTTTACATAGTCACGAGCCATCCAGGTGACTGAGGGGTTGCATTGCACTTGCACCCAGCTGTTTTCTGGCGCCTAATACCCGCTATGACCTTCAACCTGTGTTGTACTTAGTGTTGGTGGTGTCCAAATGTGACATTTTTAAATATTTTCGAAAAAATATATGAAATGGTGTAATAACTATTGGAATCCATTCGGTTATTGATTCTGACCTAATTATACTCATATAATTATTATCTACATTAATCTACACTAATATAATAAAGAGGTAAAGTTTGTTGTCTGTCCGTCCTCGCTTAATCTCTGTGACCGTTAGCACTAGAAAGCTGAAATTTGGTACCAATATGTATATCAATCACGCCGACAAAGTGGTAAAATAAAAATTGGAAAAAAATGTTTTATTAGGGTAGCCCCCCTATATGTAAAGAGGGAAGTGATTTTTTTTTTAATTTCAACCCTAGCGTGTTATATATTTTTGGATAGGTATTGTATTTAAAAATGAATAGGGGTTTACTAAAATCATTTTTTGATAATGTCAATAATTTCGGAAATAATCGCTCCAAAAGTAAAAAACCCTCTAACTTTTGAACCATAAGTTTAGAAAATATGAAAAAAATCTGAAAAATAGAACTTTATAAGGACTTTCTAGGAAAATCATTTTGAACTTGATGGAAAGACCAGTTTTTGTACAAAAAAGACAAAAAGGTTGTATTAAATAATTTCTGGACTAAGTTTGTAGTATAATCGTATAAGCAAGCATTTTTTTAAACTCATAAATGGGTACACTTATTGTGACGGACGGGAAACTACGGAACCCTACACTGAGCGTGGCCCGACACGCTCTTGGCCGGTTTTTTTTTTTTTGTATTATTTAATCTCTGGAAGTACTGGTCCGATTGCTAAAATTTTTTCACCAATAGAAAGCTGCCTTATTCCTGAGTGACATAGGCAATAGTTTATGTGCGCAGGCGAAGCCGCGGGCAAAAGCTAGTACTATTATATTCCACAAATTCTCTTGAGAGATATAGACTGAATGAAACAGTTATCAAATCCATCCCTAGGGATATTAATTGAATGAAGTAGATTTACATTATTAGCTATGTCACCTACATATTAATTAATATTACAATAACAGTTGCTTAATAACTATTAACTGTTACTAAACTTGACCTAGAGATATGGCAACACACTGGTCGCGTTCTAGTTACCAGTTTTAAAATAAGTAATGAAATGGCTACCTTGTTGGTCTAGCAATATGCATAGTGAGTCTGCTAGGTTCAGAGTCACTAGGAATGACTCCTGTGTCGTGGATGCGTTCACAAACATGTAAACTTACATACACAAGGCGATCAGACTCAAAAAAAAAACTGACCATTAGATCAATTAATTGATTCATTGATTGACTGGCCTGTTGGTCTAGTGGTTAGTGACCCTGACTGCTATACCGGAGGTCGTGGGTTCGATTCCCATCCAGGACAAATGTTTGTGTGATGAGCATGATCATTTGTTCTGTATGGGTGTAATTTATCTATATTTGTATGTATTTATAAATAAATAAGTATGTTTATCAGTAGTCTAGTACTCATAACACAAGCTCTGCTTAGCTTGGGACTAGACGGCGTTGTGTGTTAGTTGTGGAATATTAAAAAAAAAAACATACAAATATTTGCTTTGATCGGAAATCGCAATTAAAAAAAAACCGACTTCACTACAAAACACTACAAAAAACAAAACACTATCTACAATAAAAGTAATTTTAATTTCAGAAGACAGTGTAAGGGTGAGTTGCACCATTTAACTATAACGATAACCAAACCATAAAACCAGCCGTAAAACGGCCGCCTATTGGTCAATTCGACGATTTGACAACTGTTAACGGCTTTGTTATCGTTATAGTTAAATGGTGCAACTCACCCTAATTCTGGTATCGTTTGTCTGTTATTTAACACCAACTTCCGAAATTAAAGTTACGAGTATTTTGATCGTTTATGTTTTTATTTTTTTGTAGTGAAGTCAGTTTTTTTTTGTAAAAAGATTTTAATTCACATTTTTAGGGTTCCGTAGCCGAATGGCAAAAAACGGAACCCTTATAGATTCGTCATGTCTGTCTGTCTGTCTGTCCGTCCGTATGTCACAGCCACTTTTTTCCGAAACAATATGAGCTATACTGTTGAAACTTTGTAAGTAGATGTATTCTGTGCCGCATTAAGATTTTCACACAAAAATAGAAAAAAAGCAATAAATTTTGGGGGTCCCCATACTTAAAAAATAAAAAAAATATATGATGTACATTACTATAAAAACTGCCAACGAAAATTGGTTTGAACGAAATCTAGTAAGTACCTAGTTTATTTTTAATGCGTCATAAATCGAAAAAAATACACTATTATTAAAACATCGATCAAAGTTACAACACATTACAAGAACTTTTATATTATGTTACTTGCTGCTACGGAACCCTTCATGGGCCAGTCCGACTCGCACTTGGCCGGTTTTTTGTTTTGATCTCATAAAGCCAGAGTACCTATCTCATGACAATTCTAATTAGGTCAACACTACTAGGATGCATTGATTTATTATGAAGTTCCCGTGCCTACCTTCCACTTTCTGCTTCCATCATCAGATCAGTTCGATAGTACCTTATAGCCAAAGTGCATCTCATAACAATTTGAATAAGCCCAAATAGCTAGGATACATAGATTAATTACGGAGTACCGATGCCTACCTTCCGGCTCTGTTATCATCAGATCAGTTCAATGATAACATTTTCAACATAACTATTTATTTATTCGTATTGTAATAGTTTCTTAACTATTTACATTGTGATAGTATGTGAGTATGAAGTTCTGTTGGCCATTTCTGATTTTTTATCAGTTCTACTTCATCAAATATTACTTTTTGAATATTCTTATAAAATACTAATATTACTATATGGTTGCTCATAATATTTGAAGACTTCTCTCAATTATATGGCTCCCATCATCAGAACTGGATTTTGAGAAAAATGGGATCAATTTGGAAGCATATACTTCAGGGTAAAATAAAAAAATCAAATTGGTCCATAAACGATGGAGTTTTGAGGTAACAAACACAAAAAAACCGAATTGAATCCTCCTTTTTTTCTTTTGAAGTTGGTTAAAAAACAGTTGAAATCGATTCAGCAGCCGACTCTGAACATACTTTCAGTATGTGTGTTTGCTATTTTACATGTTATACTAGCTTTTGCCCGCGCATCTTCGCTCCCGCTCTTCCCTACTCCACCCTACTATACCCTACTCTACCCAACTCTACCCTACTCTACTCTACTCTACCCGACTCTACCCTACTCTACCCGACTCTACCCTACTCTATCCTACTCTGCCCTACTCTACCCTACTCTACACTACTCTACCCTACTCTACTGTACCAAACTTTACATAAGCCATCTACTAAATAGTCCGAACAAAGCCTAAACATTTGGTTTGGATAGGTGAGCCCGTTCTTGAGTTATAAAATTACAACGAAAAATGGCATTGATTTTTATAAATATAGATTTTATATCTTACTAGCTTTGCCCGCGACTTCGTTCGCGTGGAATACAGCATTTTGATTTTTTTTCTAAAATAAAAGTAGCCTATGTTACTCCTTATTACATCAGCTACCTGCCAAAAAAGTCCCGTCAAAATCGGTCCAGCCATTTCAGAGATTAGCCCGAACAAACAGACAGACAGACAAAAATTTACAAAATGTTATTTTGGTGTATGTACCGTTTAAATATTCATATGCATGTAGTAAAAAGCAGTTATTTCAATATTACAAACAGACACTCCTGAGAACTGATTTTATTTATATGTATAGAAGATGAATAGATTATAATTTTGTTCATAATTTTCAAAAACATGTCTTTAACTTGTAATTGGCCTTTGGCCGGGTTGTGTTGTGCGTAGGAATTGCACGACTTGATTCCGCCATCTCAATTTTACCATCGGACAACCTGACGTACGGCGAGTATTCACCCATACGTCGTTAAAACCTCTACGGTCCGGACTAAGCATTCCGCCTCGTTGTTTATACCGCGTACGTTGAAGGACAGGTACAATCTGCCTGCTGTGTGTGTGTGTGAATTTAAAAAAATGAAGTTACGGATCACTACCTTTCCTCCTGAACGTTGTCATTATGAACAGTAATTCTCTGCTTTCATTTAATTGTATAAGTATATGTATATATATATATTGTATATTGTTTTGTAACTTATGTAATTTATTAGTTTATGTATTGTGTATATATGTAGATAGTACACCATCAACTACCTGAGTATCTTTTTCTCCTTCTCTGTCAAATCCATCCAAAGGTTGTCTGTAAAAGATCGCTTTTAGCGATAAGACCGCCCTTTGTGACACCCTATTAATTTTAAGTTTATCATGTAATTTTTATTTTTGGTGTACAATAAAGAATCATTCTATCTATCTATCTATCTTCTAGGTAAGAGTGAATAGGCTCATAAACTAGTGCGCCTCATCAGAGATTGCATCACTGCTTACCATCAGGTGGGATCGCAGTCAAGCACTAGTTTATATCAATTAAAAAAGAAAATAAATAAATAAAATTTTGTAGTCAGACTAAATGAAATACAGAATCCTCTACCAAAAACTCCAAGTAAAACAATTCACAAGTTGAAATGACTTAACCGAAAATCGCTATACCATTGCGTCCAACTTTCACTGTACGCTTACGCAAAACTAAGGCGGCCGGCTCGCTCCCGGCATGACAATGTGCCCCGGCGCCGCTTGCATACGCGATCGAATTAGATCACTTTGTGACGACATTTTAGACATAATTTAACTACTTAAATAGTCTGCGAGACAGCAACCATTTTGTTAAGAGTGGTAATTAAATAGACTTCTTTTTTAATAGCATTATTTGCCTCTAAAAATCTACATTATACTATATATATTTTGTGTACTAATTAAAAAGTAGGGGTGTACCCCTACTTTTTAATTAGTACACAAAAAAATGGGGCTCTATCTGTACCCGTCACTGATCATATTTTTGTTGTCAAAAGTAGAAAAAACCGAAATCCTAAAATTGACCACGAAAAGGTAAATTCATCATAGAATCAATCCAACATAACAATTGCTAGTAGAAAATACTGCGGGCAGTGTTTTTCCTTAATAATTGTCACTTATTCATTCATTAATCAATAGCCTGCACAATATTTCCATAAATTAAGTGACATTTTGGGACATAAACCAACGCTAATAACTTTGCTGTTTATGAATATTATTTATTGAGATATTACTAATAAAATAACAAGGGCTTTTCTAATAAGCCCTTTAAGTATGTGTACTAATTAAAAAATAGTGGTTTATATTCCCGGCCTTAAGCCACTTTATACCTCTCTCATGACTCATCTCCTTCTTCCTCAGTCTCTGCGGTAACCTCGTCGTGCGATTTCAGGGCACCAACTTTGTGGTTGCCGGTCCATCGTTCGCTTGGCATGCGGCAGACATGGCCAATAGTCCAGCCCAATCCCACTTAAGCTGGGTAGCCTTCTGAGCTACGTCGATCTGTGTTTTGGAGCGCAGTATAGTGTTTCGAACGCGATCCTTTATTTTTAACCGACTTCGAAAAGGAGGAGGTTCTATGTACGGCTGAATGTATTTCTTTTTATGTTTGTTCACCGATATCTCGGTCATTAATTGTGAACTGATTTTGAAAACAAAAAATTTTGATTGAAAGGTTATGCTTTAAAATTGGTTCCATAGAAATATTGTTATGATCTGATCATGAACTTCGAAGATATGGAACAGAACTCCTCATAGGATCACAGCAGAACTGTCGTAACAAGTAAAATTGTTTAGTTTATACGTGTAGTCGATGACTGACTGGAAGAAAAGGGAGAGGAGATGTATTGAATTGATCTGAGGATGGAGCCGAAAATTACTTTAATGTAATCTAACCGTGTTTGGGATTATTAGAATCGTTTGAGATGCACTCTGGCTATATTTTTATTAAATATAAAGTATTTAAGTTAGGCTGAGGGGTACTTTTTAGTGGTGGTACCATAACTAAAAAGTGTAAAATAAAAAAACGAAGAGACAAAACTATTATAGAAACACCGACTTCCGAAATTAAAGTTATTTTGTACTTTTCAATGTTTTTTAACATTGAAGTCAGTTATATTTTTTTTTGTAAAAAGTTTTTAACACCTAGTATACTACACTCGATAGCACGTTGGCTAGTCTTAAGATTGGACTTTTGGATGTTAGTCAAAGACCAAGTCCGTGCACCATAAGTGGATGAATATAATACACAGGAAATCTATATTCTCGTATTATCACAGCACACTAAAACATTATATAGGGTGACTGGCAATTAGTGTACGATACTTAAACACGTGATTGTGCTCATGATAACCAACAATTTTTATTATGGAAGCAAAGCCGAAATCGCGAAAAAAATATCAGCTGTTCAGTATATTAGGCAAACATAAATGTACTGAACAGCGGATTTTTTTTCGCGATTTCAAGTTTGTTCCCATAAAAGTTGTTAGTTATCATGAACACAATCACGTGTTTAAGTATCGTACTCTAATTACCAGTCACCTTATATGTCAAACCTTACATATATATCACCATCAAAGATTGCATCGCTACTTACCATCAGGTGGGATCGCATTCAAGCACTAGTTTATCTCAATTAAAAAAAAAAAATATATCATAATTTTGATCATTTCAGTCGAAAAACATCCACTGTTGGACATAGGTCTCCCCCAAGTGTCACCATAAGGCCTGGTCCTGGGCGTCTCGTATCCATCAGATTCCCGCGACACTCACTAGGTCTTATGAGAGGCCTTCGAACACTGCGTCTTTCAGTACGTGGTCGCCACTCCAGAACCCTTCGTCCCTATCGATATGTTCTGCGAATAATGTGTCCTGCCCGCTGCCACTGAAATTGGCAATTCTTCGGACCATCTCGGTTACCTTGATCCTCTTGGAGATATCTTCATTCCTGATAAAATCGCGCAAGGAAACTCCCAGCATATCAAATTCAAAAACTAGTATGACACATTACAAAACCAATCACGGCAGTTCGATACTACATTACTAACTTACTAACCCATTTTTCCTAAGTTTTGCAACCTGTCAAAGTTGGCTTCGTTCGGTTGATAACTTGCTCGCTATCACGAAAGGTTTTTATCTGCGATGGAAAGTCTATTGCATAGGATAATCCTAGGCAAACGTGCTCTATCGTCAACCACATCATCGCTTACCATCAGGTGAGATGGTGGTCAAACACGAGTATGAAATGGATTTTTTGACAGTTTCCATTCCAGTACGGAACAAATTTTTGTCTGGCCTACAGATAGGTATTTTTGGGTGTCTTGTGCATGTGAGTTTATCTTTGTGAACGCACTCACGATACATGAGTGATTAATTCCTAGTGTGAGGCAAAGTTAACCAAAAAAAAAAAAATGGGCATGTGTCAATCGTAAAAATATTTTTTTTTGTGTTACAGTTTTCAGATTTTTTTCTGTACGGACTCTAGGTCAACGGGCAGCACCCTATGAATTTTGATTTCTTTCAGTATACACATTTTTTGCAACATAAACGGCCGTATCTTGATTTATTGTCATCTTGAAACATCTACGCGTTCCCTAGACAAAGAAAGCCGCCACCGCCAATCGTCAACATAGTTCAATATTCCCTTGTTGTAACACCATATCTTGAGGAACTAAGTTAGATTACATAGTATAGGTAGTGTAGTTAAGTTCCTAGCGCCTTGAATCATGTAATTAAGTGCTGTATTCTTACCCATTGTGTATTGTTTAAAAATGAAAGTGCTATATGTGTTGCTCACGACAATTTTAATTAGGGTTATTGACGGCTATGTGCCTTGGAAACAATACTGTGTGTTTCTTTGAGATCTTAGAGCCCCGACACATTATGGCCATAAGTCGCCGCTACTACGCGACCAGTGGTTCAGTCAGACCACTACACGCCGCCACAATGGCAGTCACTGGTGGCTGGATGTGGCTTCCATTAGCTGCCATGTGCGGCAATTGTTCAAGTGGTACTCGACAGAGGCGGACGTGTGTTTTTCAAAAATGGACGCACTATTGATTTCGTTATTGTTGCTTATTATACTAAAACATCGCAGAATTCAGAACCAATAACGTTCAATTCTTTGACGTTACTGGGTTCACGCAAGTCGAACGACAAAACGCGGACACAAGTAGCGGGCGCGGTCGACTCCCGCAGCTTGTGACTCGGACGCGGCCACTCAAACGCTCGGTGTGCGCCGATGCTATACAAAATGTATGGAAAAACGCGTCCGCAACTTGTGGCGGCCACTGGTTGTTCTAATGTGGTCGCCACTAGTAGCTCAATGTGCGGGGGCTCTAAAGAATACGACGTAGTGTCGCCGGCATGAGCCACATGCCACAGCCACAAACGCCGCCACGAGAAGCTAGAAGAGATCACATGGGAAGCTGAAGCGCGTGACAGCCACTTGTGGCTTATAGTTGCTACTTTTTTTAACCCATACGCGCAGTATCATAATGGTCTCTGACGAATGCGGTTTAACCTTTTCGCCGCCAACGTACACAAAACGCAATGCCTCGCCGAGCGCCAAGCTATAAATGTATAACTAAATATACAGTAAACAGTAGTGATGGGGATATCGTCATATCGATGAATAAGATTTGTACGCGTAAAGTTAAGATTTAAAGTTGATTTTACGAATATAAATAAAAACTGATTAAATATTTCCAGATTTGTTTTATTTCACAGTATCCTTAATAAGAAAAAACAGTATAATTTATGAGTATCAAAGAAACTAATACATAACTCAATTAGAACTATAAGGAATGGGGTAGGTACATCTCTATTTGTTTCATGATCTCATTCTTTAACTTCATATCAAGTTATTGGCACTGAGGGCACGTTGAATTCGATTCTGATCAGGGATGGGGTCTATGGTCTTTCTTTCTTCTATTTTTGTTTATTCCTGTGTTTTTTTAATAACTTCAGTCAACGTTTTTTACCGTAGGTATATAAGTGGCAGAATTTTGAATTGTTTTTAAAGTGTTTTTTGAAATGGAAAGTAAGTATACATATATTTAAATTCTATCACGCTTGTAGCCGTGTACTTATCAAAGCATTGTTTTTAAGTGTTGTTTCTGTTCTTTTCTTAATTCATGTATCGGTAGCGTTTACCCATCTGCGCGCGGGGGACCCCGCGCACAGATTGCGTTTCTCTATTTACCCACGACGGAACGGAGCAGGTATATGCTACTCTTTGATGAATAAACATTATTATTATCATCCAGTTAGACATACCTCAGAATTATCTTCTGGTTCAATATTCTCCACAAAATACTCCGAGTCCGATTCCACACCTTGCAAAATTTTCAGAAGTTCGTCCGAATCAAGTTCTTCACTCATTTTTCTATTTGCAAGTGAAAGAAAGAAAGATGCGTGCGCGCGAATCCGATTTTGTGCTGCACTATGCCAAAGTGACCTTGACAGCCGCACGCCTATGACGTCACTGACCAACTTCTATAGTAGTTCGTGGCACTCGGTGGTGCACAGGGGCATAGACGACCAATTGTTTTGTAGAGATGGGAAAATAACTATCGACAAGAATTAGTAACAACTTTATAATTACGTATCGGCATCTACCTGAAGGTCGAAATTCATCTACTATCCTTTGTAATGAAGTAGATAACTAAGTTCATATTTTATTGACCTCAAAATGTTTTCGATATTCGTAACTTTCTGTATTTATAAATATTTCAATGGTGAAATCAACCTTTCACGGCACATCACTGGCCAACTTGATATGAAGTGATTGGCGTTCTGAGGAAAGTAACAAAATTCGGAGTTTCTGTTTTTGCCGCTTTTAGGACAAACTAGGGCTTATTTTGTGTAGAAAAATAAAAAACAGGGTAGTTGACAGTGCTATCTTAAATAATAAAATGAAACAAAGCTTTTAATCACAGTAAATTTATTTTAATAAGATAGTTCAAATGAACAACTTCTATAGAAGTTGTGGCGCTGGTGGCACGAAAATCCCGAACTTCTATAGAAGTGCTTGGCGGTGAAAAGGTTAATGCGCGTATGACGGCGTTTTGTATCGGCGCGTAGTGGCCACAAGAAACGAGCAGAGGCGATTTGTAGCGTGTAGCGGCCACCGGCGTCAACAGTGTGCAGCGAGTCCATATAAAATGTATGAAAACTGCAGGAAATATGCCGGTGGTGGTATTTTGTGGTTGTAGCGGCGTTTGTGGTTGTGGCCGGTGGCCTGTGTGAGGCGTCCTTAAGACTTTACACATTTAGAGGCAAGCTGAATAGAGAGTAAAGTCTCACATGCCTCCATTGAAAAGGGAGGATCCTCCGACCTGACAGGTGTTATGGTCTGGTGGGCAACTGCCCGATAGTTGATTTCGGGCTGTCGTATATGTTCAAATCGCGCGGAGAACTTTGATTGCGCGATGCAGGATTAGTTCTTATGTAGCGCCATAGATTTCGCTTCAAACACGCTAAGTTACATGTTAATGTATTCTTATTCGTATTAAGTTGCTCATCGGAAGGCTTAAAGTCACTCAAAAGGCTATGCTCAGAGGTTCCTTGCGAGATCGAATCAGGAATGAAAATATCCACATAAAAACCAAGGTTGCCAATACAGCCTGAAAAATCATCAAACATTAAACCTTTGGGTTTTAGAGCCGCAAACTTCGATCAATACTAATGTCTGCCACAGAACAAATGATCGTGCTCATCACACAAACATTTGTCTTGGATGGGAATCGAAATCACAACCTCGGGCATAGCATGCAGGGCCACTAACCACTAGGTCAATAGGCCAGTCGATAATGTAAAGTTTGTCCGGCTCCAAACCCTTTTTTTTTTTTTTTTATGGTGGGAAAAATATATAATATTTTTTAAATTGCAATGAAATTCACAAAAATTGTAAAAATTTGCATGCCAATGTGATGGCAAAATATGGAGGACTCTGTTATAAAAAACACCTGTGTACTATACCCATGTTTGCAAATAAAATAAATTATTATTATTATTATTATTATTATTATTATTATTATTATTAAAAAATCATGCATTGACATCCCCCGCCCTTGGGCGGAGCGGGAGATAGTGTCAGACTCTTACTGACTAAAAGACCCACCCCGTTCCTTCTAGCCTTCATACCGGGGCTCGAGCGCCCTTTCGGATAACCCTGGCCCCAGTAGGCTTCGACCCGGTTGGGTCCCTGCTGTTGCTGACAACTCCTTGAGGCGCGCGGGAACAGTGCGCGCCGTCGTCTTGGGCTTGGTCCGGACAGTTACCGGACGGCCGGACAGTGAGCTACCCATTGCTCACCGTGTCCGGCTCCAAACCCGCTATCTCATGTATGAGAAGCGATTGCCATCACGAAATCTCTAGTCATATGCATGAAATTACTTTTATAAATGTGTGAATTAAAACACTAACCTTGCTGGTCTATATTACTAACACCATATACAACTTTTTTTCTATGACTTTTCACAAAACATAATTCATTTACCAAAAACAAACCTTCAAGATTTCATTGTTCTATCTACCTCATTTCGACTCTGTATTTTGCTAAACCTACCTACGTCTATATGATGCGACGCAAGCGCATCAAGCACCCCAGTCGCCTTATCCCCACTCCCTTCCGCTATTGTTGTATTGTTTGTTTTCTCTTCCACTATTGTTTGTTTTGGCTTCACTTCACACGACGCAAGCGCATCAACGATCGACCGACAGTGATGGTCGCCCGTAAAGAAAGGTCAAGTTCATGTTCAGCTACCCTCCGCTATTGTACTATCGCTTGCTTCGCATAGACTTCGTAATATTTAGAACGTTCAATTTAAATATTTTTATTTTTGTATGAAAATCTGATGAACTAAAATATAATACATTTTTAAAAGTCATAGAACAAAAGTTGTTATTTATGATGTCTTGAGAGGTTGCTTGTGTTTTACAATATATATACCCTTTTAAAATACAACACATTGTTACATTCACGCAAACAAAAAACAAAATGGCGTAGGTACATTCCATTTTCAAATTACCCGCCTAATTGTCCGACATTATGACAGTTGATAGCATTGAACTCATGCGCAGTCAGCTGAACGCCTTTCTAACACATGCGTAAGTTTTATCTATAGAAAGTACTTATTACGTGTAATTGTAATCTGACGGTTTAGCGTGACTAAGGTCGCTGGAGTAAGTCGCATTGTTGGCAATAGCAATAGGAACTTGATATAAAGCGACTAAGGTCTATTTAGGGTTCCGTACTTCAAAAGGAATAAACGAATCCCTTAGAGGATCACTTCGTTGTCTGTCTGTCTGTCCCTTTCTTTATCTTGAAAACGAGTGAAGCTATCGAGTTGAAATTAAAACCATATACTCAGGTCTACGGTCCCTTGAAGCTGTAAAAAAATCAAGCTTCTAAGTTGACAAAAAAAAAAGATACGGCCGTTTAAAACGCAAAAAAACGTACATATATTTCGACACTAGCAAGAGCATCCAAATTCATAGAGTACTTCCCGTTGACCCTAGGATCTTGAAATTTTACATGACACAAGGTCTCATAACAGCCCGAGTAGACTTCAGGCATGCTACGCGCCGTTGATGATGGTTACCGGACAGCCGGACGGCGAGCTAAATCATCATCATCTTCCTGCCCTTGTCCCGTTTTATTTGGGGTCGGCGCAACACGTTTTTTCTTCCATTCTGTCCTGTCACTCTTTACGCTATCACTCACTCCCTTTTCTTTCATGTCGCTTCTTACACAATCCATCCATCTTTTCTTTGGCCTTCCTCTCCCCCTCCATCCATCCACATGTAAACTCATATTTTTTTTAGCAACATGCGTCTCGTCCCTCCTTTTCACATGACCATACCAAGACAAACGATTCCCTTTCAACTTTTCAGTGACTGGCGCCACTTTCAAACTTCCCCTAATATACTCATTTCTCATTTTATCCATTCTCGTCACACCACACACCTATCTTAACATTCTCATCTTCGCTACGTGCAATCTTTTTTCATCCGTCTTTTTTACAGCCCAACATTCTAAATCGAACTAAATCAATATTACTTATTAATTTCTCGTACGTGCTCTTTCACAAAAAATACTCAAAACTAGACTGCCTATATTATTTTAAGATTCTCTAATTTATTCAAAGACGAACAAATCTTATGATTATCGACACTAACAGAGGTTTAAGCCTGTGATCATGTAATTTCAATAATCTTAACTGCCAGTAACAAGTCATAAACCAAGCTATTTGCCAGTTTCTTGATTTGTTACATAATGTTTTCATTTGATATAATCTCTCATTTTAATTGTAATTATGTATACAATTGCCTTTCTCCGTTGATGTAATAATTATATTGTAATTTTTATAACATAGTAGAATTTAAAAAATAAAAATGCTACAGAAATATTAGCAAATTTTTAAATATATTTTTTTTAATTGATGTAAGTTAGTGCTTGACTGCGATCCCACCTGATGATAAGCAGTGATGCAATCGTTGATGGTGAAACGCACTAGTATATTAATAGCCTATTCACTCTAGCATCGAAGGCACCTAAATAATATATAATTGGACGGGAACATCGCTGTAGGCAAATGGTTCCAGTCCTTCAAAGTACACGGTGTAAATGGTGAGGTGAAACGCTTAGACCGGAATGTAGAGGTGTCAACAACGTAAGTCAAGTAACAACGGGTTGTCCGATGGTAGAAATGTAATGTCGGAATCAAGTCATTGAATTCCCCCGGACACTCTCCAAAATGCATCTAGTAAAACACCGCTAAGATGGCTATCTTACGCCTGTGATCAAGGCTTTGTAGGTTTATAAATTAATACTTATTAATGGCAGTAGGCAAGGCATATAACTCATAGAACGGATGGTCAATGGACCGAAAGGTTCTAGAATGGCGAACGCGCACCAGAAAACGCAGCGTTAGAAGGCTTCCCACAAGGCGGACCGATGACCTGGTGAGAGTTGCAGAAATACGATGGATGCGAGACACACAGGATCGGTCGTTGTGGTGACACTTGGAGGAGGCCTATGTCCAACAGTATAACGTCTTCTGACGAATGATAACCGGGACTAACGGTTACTCACATGCTTTTTGAGGTACGAAGTGTCAGTAATGTTCTGGATAAACTTAGAAAAGTACATATGAATTGAAAAATTCACATTGGTGCATGCCCGGTTCCAAACCCGCTATGCCATGCATAAGAGGCAGGTGTCTTAACCATTGGATCATCACGACACCTTCAACTCCATCAATTGATTACAATAGTAAAATGCAGTAAGCCGAACAAATAAAGAATTTAAATTAAAATACCAATTCTGTTTCAGTTTAGCAATTCTGTTGGTCAATCGAATTTGTACGCGATTTGCTGGAATTAACCAATATGACTATACCGTTGCAATTTTTAATCAATTTGATTTCAAGTGAGCACATCATATTAATATTATAAAGGCGAATACTTTTATGTATCATAATCAATCATCAATTTAGCCGATATACGTCCACTGGTGGACATTGGCCTCCCCCAAGCGTCGCCACAACGAACGTTCCTGTGCGTCTTGCTCCCATCGGTTTCCCGCAACCTTCAAAAGGTCATCGGTCCACCTTGTAGGAGGCTTTCCAACGCTGCGTCTTCCTTCACGGTATAATAGACGAGGGAAACAGGGGAGGGGTATTTGTAATCATGAGTACAATCACGTGTTTAAGTATCAGTCACTAATTACCAGTCACCCAATATTCGACTGGCCTATTGGTCTAGTGGTTAGTGACCCTGACTGCTATGCTGGAGGTCGTGGGTTTGATTCCCACCCAGGACAAATGTTTGTGTGATGAGCATAATCATTTGTTCTGTGTCTGGGTGTAATTTATCTATAATATGTATGTATTTAGAAATATATAAGTATGTTTATTGGTTGTTTAGTACTCATAACACAAGCTCTGCTTAGCTTGGGACTAGACGGCGTTGTGTGATAGTTGTGAAAAAAAAATACATTTCATCTAAATCAGATCAGTAACTAACATACAAAGTTACTTTCACAGTTATAAAATTTTTAATTTGATATTTTACTGCCAAAATCATATATAGGAAATCATAAATTTTAGGCACGAGAGATTTTGATATTAAGTAATCATAATTGTCCTGTAATTATCTCAATTTATTTGCGGGCGGAAGAATATGTTTTCTTTCATATTAATAATAATCATCACGACTGAATTGCGATCACGATGACCAATTTTAACAGAGATTAGCAAAATATAGCATAATATGATAATAAGCCTTTTAATTCATTAACCCAAACCCCAAGCGAACGCCGGTGTTCGCGGGAACGCGTAATTTCGCAACATTCGGTTAACATTAAGATTGTTAAAAGTCCGCATAGATTATTAAAATATTGAGCATTTTATTTATAGGGTATGTATCTAAGAATTTAAATAAGAAGTTTTTCATAAAGATAAATGATTTCTTTATTTAAATCCATTTAACTTATTACATACACAACTAAAAACTATAATTACAGTAAATTAAAAAAAATAATATCTATTAATAAAACCCTACGCTAATTACAACTAACTAAAATCAAACTAAAATATGGCGTCAAAAAACTCTTCCACATCGCTGTCGACTGGTAATGTGCCCAAAAGGCTGGCGGCATTGCCACGCTGTATGGTAATGCTTATCCTCGGTCTGTTTTCATAAAGTAATCTGTAAACATTGAAAATGAGCAACCTTTCTATTTATCTATACTTATACCTACTTAAATCTTCAAGATCGAAGCGTTAAGTTAAACCCCAAGCGAACGCCTGAGTTTGTTCCCTCATTGTCTTTCTATTATGTTTCTCATTACGGTATTCGAAAAGTACCCACTGCTAGGACTCAGGCCTCCTCTCTGGGAGAGAGAATAAGCAGTAACCCACCACGCAGGCTCCAATTTACGAATTACAAGTCGTGGATCCTAACCCAGCCAGGCACATTACTTCGTGTAATTTATTTCATCACCACTGCTCTCAAAACGGTGAAGGAATTTATGGTGGGGGAAAATCATCCAATGACAACCCCCGCTCTGTGTGGAGCAGGAGATAGTGTCAGACTCTTACTGACTAAAAGACCCACCCCGTTCCTTCAAGCCTTCATACCGGGGCTCGAGCTCCCTTGCGGATAACCCTGGCCCCAGTAGGCTTCGACCCGGCTGGGTCCCTGCTGTTGCTAACAACTCCTTGAGGCGCTCGGGAACAGTGCGCGCCGTCGGCGACTTGGGCTTGGTCCGGACAGTTACCGGACGGCCGGACAGCGAGCTACCTATTGCTCACTGTCCGCAAGCCCGCGCCTACGGTAAGGAAAACATCGTGAGGATACCGGCATGTCCTAGAACCAAAAATTTTAAGCCATGTGACATCCACCAACCCGCACTGGGCCCGCGTGGTGGATTACCGCCCATTCCCTCTCCTAGAGAGGAGGCCTGAGTCCCAGCAGCGGGAACATTTTAAGGCCGACTATACTATACTAGATAAAATAAATATTTTCGCTTCAAAGTGCCTATAACATAACAACTTCCGATGGAAATCAGAAAAAATGGCGCAAATCATGAAGGAAATTAGTTTTTTTGAGGAAGGAAGTATAGTACATTGCATGTTTAGATTTGAAAGGAAGTTTTGTTCCACGCAACGGGCCAGCATTCGTGGCGGTTCGAATCCGGACAGGTAATTATTTTATGATTGTTCAAACAAAGTGGATTATTAAAATAATTTGTGTCGCGTTCTTTACTAATATAGTATTTTCTGGGCAGACAGAAAAAAATGGTTGATTATCGATACTGTATTCCGTATAATAAGTATTCAAGTACGTGATGGTACGGACAGGGAGCAATGGGTAGCTCGCCGTCCGGCCGTCCGGTAACCGTCTGGACCGAGCCCAAGACGTCGACAGCGGGTATTGGTCCACGCACGCGTCAAAAATTTTTCGGCAAACCGTAGGGGCCCAGCAGGGTCGAAGCATACTGGGTCCAAGGGTCTGCTTCTGAAAGAAAGATTAGGCCCCGGTACGAAAGGCAAACAAAGGAACACGAGTGGGTTATTAGTCAGTATAATAGTTATAAGTCTGACACTATCTCCCGCTTCGACCAAGAGCGGGATGTGATTGGATGATTTTCTCACCTACAAAAAAAAAGTGCAGATAGTCGATGAGGCCAAAAGATTCTGGATTGGCGACCACATACCGGAAGACGCAACGTTGGTAGGCTTCCCAAAAGGTTAACCGATGACCTGATGGGGGCCGCTGATGAATGCATATGCGATGTGCGCGCTGTAGAAGTGGAAACTACCCAACTCCTCCTTCACCCCATCAAAACATCTCCCCCCTGGATGCGAACTGCAGTGGCCAATTTAGAAATCTCCCAACATGGTAGACAACCCACCTATATGCACAAAACGAAGAAGCAGCGTTGGAAAGTCTCCAACAAGGTGAACCGATAACCTGGTCAGGGTCGCGAGAATCCGATTTATGCGTGACGCAAACGACGGTCGTTGTAGCGACGCTTAGGTAGCCTATGTTCAACAGTGGATGTCTTTGGACTGATATGATGATGATGATGATTTCAGTTTATATTCTTCTTCTTAGCATGTCGATCGCAAAACTAGTTAAATTCCTTCGTTGACCCAGTATACAGCCACGGCAATGCCATCCACTGATGCTATCATTAGGTCCCTAAACAAACAGGTAACAGGGCACATGATGCAGAATAGATGTTGAAACATTGTCTGCGGAGAGACGCCACACAAACATTGAAGATCGGAACCGTCCGAGAACTCCCTTCTGTTGAGATTATCTTCGATGCGCCCAATCTGGCTGTGGAGTCTGTTTAGTTTTCCAGTTCGGTCATGGCAACTCGTGTTCAGGAGAGAGGCTCTCCAGCGGCTCGATGAAATCATCATTAGGTTTAAAACTCCCCCGCCAGAGGTCACATCTGTCCAAGTAGGTGTTCAGTCTACATTAGGGCAAGTTCTAGTCATTTTTAACTTTTTTAAACTTCTGGAACTCCACAAATATAATAAAGAGAACACCATGAAAAATTATTTTATTAATATTGATTATATAACCAACCGCCGTCAGGCAAAAATCAAAACATGATATAAGTAAATTTGTTGACTCAAAAAAAAAAATCGCAAGTCTGACTCTAATTTAGGATTTTAATCGTGTCTATGTCTATGAGATTACGTCACGGATATATTTGAAAGTTACAAAAAACAAAAGCTTCTTTTTTAAAAGGGCCTTGCAAAACCACAATCTTGAATAGTTATTGTTGTTTTTTTTTTAATAAAGCTGCTGTTACGGGGCCGCAAAATCGACATTAATCCAGGCAAAGTTCATATAAAATACTCATTGACTACAACCGTCTCTTAAGTTTACTCAAAACGTTTCCTTCAAAGCTATTTTTACGGTGCATTAGAAGTAAACTAATTTACTTATTCTGTGTTCGTGCGATCAATATACGAGTAACGTTACAAAACGCTAGTTCGATTTCACGCGCAAGCGAAGTTGTTGTAGTAGGGTTACCATTTGTGAAGTAATCTACAAAACTTTTTCTAGTTTATCCGAAAACTGAATATAGTTAGTTCAGCATCAGTAACTGAATGGATTCCAATAGTTTTTACACCATGTTATATTTTTTCCCAAAAATATTTAAAAAGGTCACAAGTTGGACACCACCGACACTAAGCACGACACAGGTCTCCGCGGCTCGGGCTTGTGGACAGTGAGCAATGGGTAGCTCACTGTCCAGCCGTCCGGTAACTGTCCGGTCCAAGCCCAAGTCGTCGACGGCGCGCACTGTTCCCGCGCGCCTCAAGGAGTTGTCAGCAACAGCAGGGACCCAGCCGGGTCGAAGCCTACTGGGGCCAGGGTTATCCGAAAGGGAGCTCGAGCCCCGGTATGAAGGCTAGAAGGAACGGGGTGGGTCTTTTAGTCAGTAAGAGTCTGACACTATCGCCCGCTCCGCCCAAGAGCGGGGGTTGTCATTGGATGATTTTTTCCCACCATAAAAAAAAGGTCTCCGCGGCTCATAGCGGGCATTAAGGCCTAAGCGCCCGAAAAGTGTCATAAATTAGTGACTTTTTGTAGCCTCCTCCTCGGTAACGGCCAGGTTAATAGGTTTGAAAAAAATATATGTTTATTATAGATTCATGAACAACATTATCGTCTTTTGATTTTTTCGTGCGATTAATACTATTGTCTAAAAAAAATTTACATTTAACAATTCACATTCGCAACTTTTCCCTACTACTTCGAAACGGCTTGGATCTTTAGAAACATTTTTACACATAAAAATTGGTGGTTAAATATTCTTCAAAGTGAACATAGCATATGTAAATCAATCAATATTTCGCAAAAAAAAATGGATTTAAAGGTCAGCCGCGCACTATCCGGGCGCAGCTAGCCGCAATGAAATGCAGAGATACGCGCGCTGCCGCCTAGGCGGGTACGACAGTTGTGTCCATATAATTTCGGCCAGATGGTTCAAGGGACTATAAGCCTTTAGCGCCAGCGCATAGTTGGGTGCAGAAGCTAAACAACCCTTCAGTCGCCGTGGTGGCCGGTGACCATGTATTTATGTTGCCAACCAGGTACCATAACTGGTTTATAACTTTGTGATTTTTCATAATATAGTTTTGAAATTTTGTACATACATTCTTTACATAAAATACTAGAAACATGTTTCCAGTTTCACACATACTAAAAATAAGGTTGTATATACAGGGTTATTCGTAAAAAACTAACAACCTTGCAAGACTGTATTACTGACATCATAAACAACAACTTTTCTTCTATGACTTTTTACAAAACATAATTCATTTACCAAAAACAAACCTTCAAGATTTCGTTGTTCTATCTAACACATTTCAACTCTGTATCTTGCTATACCTACCTACGTACGTAGGATGCGACGTAAGCGATTCAAGTACCCGCCACACGATCCCCACTCCCTTCCGCTATTGTACTATCGCTTGCTTCGCATAGACTTCGTAATATTTAGAACGTTCAATTTGTTTTTTTTTTTTTTTAAATAATGTTGATTTATCAAAACTGAATCTGGTTATATTATATTGTCTGTCCAGATTTAAAACCGGTCAAGATACGTCAAGCGGATGGCACACAGGAAATTATTATGTCATATTACGATCAAATTCACCCACATGGCTAATAGCCATAAAGATGTGAGTTTTATGAATTTATTACCCTACTTATAGGCCATGCCGTATGTACTTAAGAGCACCCAACCAGAGACACATTTGCATGTAACCTCTCTTACGTGATTGTGACGTTATTACTTATTTATTACATATCTTTCTGTATAATTGGATATTATCCAGGTTTATATTGAAGTCACAACACAAATTTGTGTCAAACTAATCCATTTAAGACCTCTGAAAATCTACTATTTTGCGTGAACTTTGGTCCTTCATACAGAACTTGTAAATTAAAAATATATCTATAAAAACTTGCACTAAATGTGCAAATGTAAGTAAGATTCTAAAAGATAAAAATATTAAAAAAAAGGTTTTTAAAAAACACGTAGGTATTTCATGAAACAATTTTCGTGAAATATTCGAGCAAATGATGGAATCACAGAATGCCAACAGAATGATCATGCGTTATCACTCTTTTTTCGCATTACCTCTTTGAACTGCGTTAGATGAAATGACAAGCTTTTCACTCATGTTCACGTTGACAATACTGCCCTCGTAAATGAAAACACAGTAACTTCAGTTACTGTGTTTATCCTCGTTTTAGGGGACCTGTCCCGAGTCGTCTAATATAGACGGCTCGGGAAGGGCCCTCTTAAGGTGTCTGTAGTAGTTTTTATAATGTACGAAATCGACATAGATAAATTTTAAACAATAAAATTGTGTGTAGGTAACTTAATATTTTATTTAAGCTTTGTTACATCGATTCGCACATTAATTGAATGTTACGCGGTACGCCGGTCGAAGCCTACGTGATGCGGGCATAACTAAAAACATCTTCAGATTGATTATAATATGCATGGATGTATTTAGAAATATACTATAAGTATGTTTATCAGTTATTCAGTACTCATTAGACAAGCACTGCTTAGTTTGAGACTAAATAGCATTGTGTAAAAGTTGTGGAAAAATAATAATTTAAAGATATCAGAATTCTCCGATAAATTGGGTCCCAGAAAGACAGCTGTAATGTCACATGCCCCTGATTTATGTTACCTTTGAAAAGGTGAGTTTACCTAACATAAATCCATACTTACAACACACTCAATAAGCCTTGAGTGCTGTCCCAGAGTTGCTCAAGCGATAGTCACCGAATTCCCCCCCTTTATGCGCAAGAGTCGACAACCAGTCCGGCCTGCGCGCGCGCCGATCGCAGACACGCTTCCATATTTTGTTTCACAAAACTTTTTTTTTATTTCAAATCAAACTGGAAAATCGTGTGGTAGTTTTTCTTATTTCGTTTATTTTCTAAATGTGTTTTGTTTCTTTTGATCTTCATTTGTTTTTTTTGTGAGTATCTTAATGTTGGTTGGTATTAGTGTGTGATATAATAGTGTTGTATTGTTTTATATATTTGTGTGTGTGTGTTGAGAGATTTTCTTATGTTAATCTTGGTAAATCTTTTATTTTATAGCTTTTGTGGTATAGGTAGAACTGTTGCTAAATCTTTAAGTTCAGTATCTTTTTTTTTGGTTTTCTGAGTTGAATTTGTATAGAAACTAAATAAGTTATTGATTTAAAAGTTAGGGTATTCATAGAATCACGGCTGAGCGATTTTTCGAAAGCTTACCGTGGCCGTGGATTACAGTAAATTATTATTGACTTAAAAGGTAGGGTATTCACATAGTTAGGGCTGTAGGTGGGATGGTTCCAAAGAATTACGGTAGCCCTGGAGGTATATAAGTGGGTTTTAGTCGATAACAGTCCACCCAGAGTACCAGGACCTATTTGATGATATCCCACGACAAAAAAAAGTTTTTTTTATAGATATAAACTAGTGCTTGACTGCAATCCCACCTGACGGTAAGCAGTGATGCAATCGTTGATGGTGAAACGCACTATTAGGAGCCTATTCATCAAACATATCATTAAGATTTTTCTAAATTTTACCTTATCCACACATTCATTGTGCGTACAACTACGTGGAATTCCTTGCCCGGATCTGTGTTTCCTGATGGCTACAACCCGGGAATCTTTAAGTCAAGAGTGAATAGGTTACTTCTAGGTAAGTGCGTTCCATCGTTGACTGCATCGTCGCTTTCCATCAGGTGAGATAGCGGTCAAGCGTGAACCTATAAAAAAAATCCACTATCTTACACACAGTTCAAAAAGTTGAAACCATTTTGGAAATGCTTTTTATAATTCTCGTTTTTGAAGTCCGTTAAAAAAATATCAAGTCATGTGACAATCTCGACACAAAAAACTGAGTTTAGCATTCACTAATATCCGTTCACAAGTTGTCATGTTTACTTATGTCAACTATTAAGTAATATTAAACCGGTTCTATGAAAGTCTTTTATAAGCCAATTTTGATCGTGAGTGTTGCTAACGACTAAAAGGGTTTATAATTTAAAAGTTATATAGAACTAGATTTTGCCCGCGTCTTCGCCTGCGTACATAAAGTATAGCCTATGTCACTCAGGAATAAAGCAGCTTAAGGCCCAAGCGCCCGAAAAGTGCCATAAAACAGTGACTTTCTGAAGCCTACTCCTCGGTAACGGCCAGGTTAATAGGTTTGAAAAAAATATATGTTTATTATAGATTCATGAACAACATTATCAACATTTGATTTTTTTCGTGCTATTAATACTTTTGTCTAAAAAAAATATTTAGCAATTTCGCAACATTTCGCAAGTTTTCCCTACTCGTTCGAAACGGCTTGGATCTTTAGAAACATTTTTACACATAAAAATTGGTGGTTAAATATTCTTCAAAGTGAATATTTTTAATAAATGCACACATTTGCGTACTGCCGCCTAGGCGGGTGCGAGAGGTGCGTCCACATAATTTTGGCCAGATGGTTCAAGGAACTATAAGCCTGAACGGTGAAAACATTTTAGCAATCGGGCCAGTACTTCCAGAGATTACCTCCTACAAATAAAAAAACATAAAAATAAACTTTGCCACTTTATTATATTATAGTGTAGATAAAAAAAACCCTCAAATGGTATGCGATTTAAGTATCTCATTACGTTGAGTGAAAGTGTTGATGCCTTTTGGAAAAGAACCTTGGCTTTTTGACGCAATCAAGGACATTATTTAACCATTCAATAACAAAAGCAAAGCTGCATAATCGTGGCTCATCTCGTAACTAAATTCCTTCGAAATACATTCGAGGTTTTTTTTAGGTGGGAATTTATCTAATGGCATCTCCCACCCTTGGTTTGTCAGACTTTTACTGACTAAAACCCACACCTATGTTTCTTCTTTGCCTTCATTCGAAGGCCCTGGTGTTCTCTTTTGTAAGCTTCGACCCTGCTGGGCCCCTACGCTTTTGCTGACATCTCCTTGAGGCGCGCGTAGAACACTACGCGTTTTGGACTCGGTCTGGACGGTTACCAGACGGTCGGATGGCGAGCTACCCATTACTCGCGTCTTTGCGCATCTTTTTTTTTTTGTAGGTATTCACAAAGTGACTGCACTAGCTCCTATAGTCCTCTTAAGCCGTTGGTCCTGGACTCCCAAATGCTATTCGAATATCTTTGACAGTTTTTAGAGATAGTCGAAAGCCAGAAAGACAACACCGGCTTGCGGACAGTGAGCAATGGGTAGCTCGCTGTCCGGCCATCCGGTAACTGTCCAGACCAAATCCAAGTAGTCGACGGCGCGCACTGTTCCCGCGCGCCTCAAGGAGTTGTCAGCAACAGCAGGGACCCAGCCGGGTCGAAGCCTACTGGGGCCAGAGTTTTCCGAAAGGGAACTCGAGCCCCGGTATGAAGGCTAGAAGGAACGGGGTGGGCTTTTAGTCAGTAAGAGTCTGACACTATTTGCCGCTCCGCCGAAGAGCGGGGGTTGTCATTGGATGATTTTTCCCACCATAAAAAAAAATTAAGACTTGCCAAGAGGAATCGTATTATCCAGTTACTGGGTTATGCAGGTCAGATAAGTAAAGATTGTCAAAGATCAACAAATGACAGCTGGGACCCGTTGGTCCTCTTGGTGCCCGCTGGTCCTCTTAAGCCTTTGCTTAAGGCTTATAGTCCCTTGAACATTTAACCGAAATTAAATGGATATAACACTCGTACCCGCCTAGGTGGCAGTACCAGTATCTGTGCATTTAATTCCAGCCAGCTGCAAAAAAGAATAAAACTAAGATTTATTTTAGCATGCACTAACTCTTATAACCAGTCACTGGATACTAGGCAAGCATAAATTCACAGCAATTTTACTGAGATTTCAATCCACGACCTTTTGTCTCAGCAATCTTTAAGTCCATTGTACTGAAATTCTCAACATTGTATGAGAACCATACATTAAGGCGTATAGTCCCGTGAACATCGGGGCGGAGTTAAATGCATACAAACTTGTACTGCTGCCTGCGCTCGTATAGCGCATCAATGTATTAAAAAAATTTGATTGATTCACGTATGCTATGTACATTTTAAAGAACAATTCTTTTGTGTAGATAGATATATTCTTTATTGCACACCAAAAATAAAAATTACATCATCATCATCTTCCTGCCCTAGTCCCGTTTTATTTGGGGTCGGCGCAACACGTTTTTTTCTTCCATTCTGTCCTATCACTCGTCACGCTATCACTAACTCCCTTTTCTTTCATATCGCTTCTCACACAATCCATCCATCTTTTCTTTGGCCTCCCTCTTCCCCTCCATCCATCCACTTGTAAACTCATAACTTTTTTAGTAACATGCGTTTCATCCCTCCTTTTCACATGACCATACCAAGACAAACGATTCCCTTTCAACTTTTCAGTCACTGGTGCCACTTTCAAACTTCCCCTAATATACTCATTTCTCACTTTATCCATTCTCGTCACACCACACATCCATCTTAACATTCTCATCTCCGCTACATGCAATCTTTTTTCATCCGTCTTTTTCACAGCCCAACATTCTGATCCATACAGTATGACAGGCCTTATCACGGACTTGTAGATTTTACCCTTCAACTTGAGGGGCATCCGTGGGTCACAAGTGGTTCCCGTGACCTGTCGCCACTTCATCCATCCTGCGTTGATCCGACGTGTTACGTCCCGGTCCACCTCACCATCCCCTTGGACGAGCGACCCGAGGTACCGAAAGTCGGAACAGATCGGTATGGGCGTTCCATCGAGAGCTAAAGGCACTGGATTGGAGACACCGCCGAAATCGCAGAATGTAAAAATAAAAATTACATAAGGAACTTAAAATTAATAGGGTGTCACATTGGGCGGTCTTATCGCTAAAAGCGATGTTTTACAGACAACCTTTGGATGGATTTGACAGAGAAAGAGAAAAAAGATACGCAGGTAGTTTGTGGTGCATGTTTACATAATTATATACAATACTTAAACCAATTTATTACATAACTATAATACAAACATTATATATAAGCAGAGAGATACTGTGCTAAACATATTTCTAAAGATCAAAGCCGTGTGAAGGGAGTAGGGAAAATAAGCGAAAAAAATGTCATGTAGGTAGTTAATTTTTTTTAGCAAAATTATTAGTCATGTTATACCTATATGAATCTATAGTAAAAAATAGATTTGAATAGGAGTAGGCTTCAGAAACTCACTGTTTTATGACACTAAATGGGAACAAGAGCCTTAACACACACACTCATATAAAACACACACACTTTCAAAATTACAGGGAAAAAAACAATGTCATAATTTTTTAAATGCATAACGACGCAGCCGAGAATCAAAAGGGGATAGCCCATACCGTTTTTACATTTGTCAAAGACTTTTTTTATCTGTACTTTAAATTCGCTTTTTATGCTGTAATTATTTACATAGTTTTCTATATATTTGATTACTTCTTCGGTTTATAAATGTTGTGCTTCTTTTTATATAGAAATGTGAAGTAAGTGTGATAAGTGAACTTCAATGATATAAAATACTGACTTTTGGTGAATAATTTCGACTGAAAAGGCGAATTTGGTGAGTTAACTTTCTTGTTTTGTTTCTGTTACTAATAATAATAAAGACACTTCATTCTATTTTTATGTTACACTATCTTTTGCCCGCGGCTTCGCCCGCGTGGCATTAGGTACTTAAGGAATCGGAATAAAAGGAAGCCTATGTTATTTTCCATGTCAAAGGCTATATGCATGCCAAATTTCATCCAAATCCGTTCAGCCGTTTTTGCGTGATTAAGTAACAAACATCCAAACATCCACACTTTCATATTTATAATATTAGTTAGGATTACTTTTAGTATATGCGAAACCACGTATCTAGGATTTTTATGTAAAGAATCTATGTACAAAATTTCATAACTGTATCATGAAAAATCACAAAGTTATAAGCTTGTTATGTCAGCAAAAATACATAGTCACCGGGCCATCCAGGCGACTGAGGGGTTGTTTTGCACTTGCACCCAGGTGTTTGCTGGCTTTTAATACCCGTTATGATATGCCGTGACCTGTGTTGTACTTAATGTCGGTGGTCATATCAAATCAAATCAAAATCATTTATTTCAAATAGACCATTTGCAGGCACTTTTGAATAGTCAAATGTCGGTCAGTCCAAGAAAAGTGAAGCTAAATTGCACGTTCCAAAACGTAGGTCTCTATGGAGAAGAACGTGCAAGAAACTCCATGGACACTCTTTTTAAAATATATTATGAGTTACATAGATCTTGGTTACATATTTCTTGTCGCTTCTAATATGTGAGCACAATGTAGGTAGATACGTAATAAACTGTCCAACGGTGGTGTCCAACTTGTGACCTTTTTAAATATTTTTGGGAAAAAAATATGACATGGTGTAAAAACTATTGGAATACATCCAGTTACTGATTCTGAATCTGAACAAACCATATTCAGGTTTCGCATAAACAGGTATTATCACTCATCAGGCCTAAACAGAGGTGCTCTGCTCTTAACTCTCATCACAATTGACACGACAGAGGCGCAGTATTATAGTATTTTGACTGGCCTGTTGGTCTAGTGGTTAGTGGCCCTGACTGCTATGCCGGAGGTCGTGGGTTCGATTCCCACCCAGGACAAATGTTTGTGTGATGAGCAGGATCATTTGTTCTGTGTCTGGGTGTAATTTATCTATAATATGTATATATTTAGGAATATATAAGTATGTTTATCAGTTGTCCAGTACTCATAACACAAGCTCGGCTTAGCTTGAGACTAGATGGCGTTGTGTGATAGTTGTGGAATATTATTATTAGTATCAACTTCCTAAGATCCAACGACCTAATTTAATCACAAAAATATTTAGAAATTCCGGCAAAAGATATTTTTTAAATCATAAAATTACAGCCCAGACCTAAAATTGTGACATGATATTTAAACGTAATTGTTGGTTTAAACAATAAAAAAATAAAAATAAAAACACGAACACATGATTACAATATATTTTTTGCGTGAAATAATTAACTTTAAGTATAAAAAATACCCATTAAAAGAATTATTTTGGCTTAATTCTTTTAATGGGTATTTTTTATACTAAAAAAAAAATATATAAAAAAAAATAAAAAAAAAGTTCTAGGCCGCAAATATTTGCGACTATTTTTATTAGGTACATTAGGTCGTGTACGATCTTAATTTCACTACCCAACCTAAATTTAGGTCGATGGTCGAGGTTCATAGAAGCACCAATAACGCTGCCCCACTTGTGTACCCAGGACCCCAATCTCCTGGTTGCGCTCCCACGGGATCAATGATATAGTTACTACTAAGTGAATAAGGTCAAATAAAATAAGCGTGCAGCTAGGAAGTGGAATTCCTTGCCGGAGTCTGTGTTTCCTGATAGCTACAACCCGGGAATCTTTAAGTCGAGAGTGAATAGGTTTCTTCTAGGTAAGCGCGTCCCATCGTCGACCGCATCGTCGCTCTCCATCAGGTGAGATAGCGGTCAAGCGCAAACCTATCAACAATAAAAAAAAGCGAATGATAGGGCTGATGTAATGGGTTTATTAAATACGGCAAACAAAACTGACTGGCCTGTTGGCCTAGTGGTTACTGGCCCTGACTGCTGTGCCGGAAGTCATGGGTTTGATTCCCACCCAGGACAAATGTTTGTGTGAAGAGCATGATCATTTGTTCTATGTCTGGGTGTAATTTATCTATAATATGTATGTATTTAGAAATATATAAGTATGTAACCAAGCATTATATGTAACACATAATATGATTTAAAAGAGTGTCCATGGTGTTTCTTGCGCGTTCTTCTCCATAGAGACCTACGCTTTGGAACGTGCAATTTAGCTTCACTTTTCTTGGACTGACCGACATTTGACTATTCAAAAGTGCCTGCAAATGGTCTATTTGAAATAAATGCTTTGACTTTGACTTATGTTTATTAGTTATCTAGTACTCATAACACAAACTCTGCTTAGCTTGGGACTAGACGGCGTTGTGTGATAGTTATGGGAAATAAAATGTAATCTTTAAGTAGGTAATTGACTTTTTTGTCTTTTTTTAACAATTCTGTCAAGTCAGGACGTGGAGATAAGCATAGTGCTGATTTTTAAATATCGATAACTCCACATTTGCCGTTTATACCGCGTACGTCAAAGGACTGGAACAATTTGCCTGCTACGATCTTCCCGTCCAATTATAATTTGGCGTCTTCAAGGTTAGAATGAATAGGCTCATAAACTTGTGCGCCTCACCACCTAAGATTACACACCTATGCTCCTTCAATTGCCCTTTGCGTTCTAAGACCACGGGTATCATTTTCTAACTTCTCCCCGTGGCCCCAGCTCGGTCCTGCTGGGCCCCTACGGTTAGACATCTACGCGCCGTCGACAACTTGGGATCGGTCCTTACAGGACAAGCTGACGGCGATCTACCCTTTGCTCGTCGTCCGGAAACCCGTTTTCACACTCTTGATGATTTTTTACTCACGTTTAAGGAGGAAAGACGATCGATAAATCATAATTAAGTGTACTAACCGCTTAAATACTGTTCTACTTATAACACAAAGATATAATAACTCTTGTATTCTTTGCCGAACAAAACCGAAATTCAACGAAATGATGTAACAACTAACTTATATTAGATCTAGGTCACTACCGTAACAAGCACTGGTTATTATAAGATTATCTCATACAACCGTTACACCCGGCACCGCCTGAGGGCGATCGAAATAATAACTATAATGGACTAGACTTTTAATTGCATAAACATCTTCTTTTTAATTTGTGAGAGAAAAAATGTACAGGCTGTTGTTTTTGATTGTTAAAATAATAGCCAGATTTGCTTGCGGTTTTTATTATTTAGATATTAATATTAAATAACGAAAATTTTCATCATCATCACCCTATGCTTTTTCCAAACAATTTTCCAAATGCCACGTTGAATGGCAATGCTGATTCGTTAGCCAAAAAAAAAACTGGTATTGTAGATAAACGAAAATGATAATTCGTTTTTTTTTTTTCGATGGGAAAATCATCCAATGAATACCCCCGCTCTTGGGCGGAGCGGGAGATAGTGTCAGACTCTTACTGACTAAAAAACCCATCCCGTTCCTTCTAGCCTTCATACCGGTGCTCGAGCGTCCTTTCGGATTACCCTGGTCCCAGTAGGCTTCGACCCGGCTGGGCCCCTGCTGTTGCTGACAACTCCTTGAGGCGCGCGGGGACAGCACGCACCGTCGACGACTTGGGCTTGGTCCGGACAGTTACCGGACGGCTGGACAGCGAGCTACCCATTGCTCACTGTCCGCAAGCCCGCGCCTTCGGTGGCTGGAAATCGGGATCGGAATCCCGGCGGCGGCGAGAGCGCCGTTGCCTGATGCGGTCGACCTCCTCCTTAGCGAGCATTACTGCTTCGCAGAAGTCGGCGACCGCCTGCCACTCCTCCTATGATATTTAGTTTGAAGAATAGACTAACTGATTGCTAAAGTAACTAACTCAATGAGCACTCGACCCCTATGGCCTTAGTGTTTCAACCCCAAACGGCTCAAGCATATAACTCCCGATAACGTTATTATATTTGCGCCGCTTAAGGTTTTCTGTAACTACAACAACAGCACGAGCAAGCTCAGAAGATGGGATGGTGCAAAGGTCCCACATCAAAGGCTTACCCAACTTCCAAGGCATTATGGTCATCCCGTCTGGCCTCTTCCCATCATCACGTGCCAAGCCAGTGGGTTCGGTAACAAGAGCTCGACGGATGACGTCATTAACGCTAGCGTACCGCTGATTGAGCCCCAGCCGCAAAAACAAAAAAAAACATACATTCAGCCGACCATAGAATCTCCTCCTTTTCGAAGTAGGTTAAAAATAAATACTGCTACTATACTCTGTTCAAAATAACATTAGACATTTATGAAAACCTCCTTTTGTCCTCCTGTTTGGTTTTATGAATACTGTCCGTTCAACCGATTTTGATTTTTATTGCTATGATGACATGACAAATGGCGGCTGCAGTAAATAGTTGGTATTGTAAACACTTTTTAGGGTTCCGTAGCCAAATGGAAAAAAACGGAACCCTTATAGATTCGTCATGTCTGTCTGTCTGTCTGTCTGTCTGTCTTCTGTCTGTCTGTCTGTCTGTCTGTCCGTCCGTATGTCACAGCCACTTTTTTCCGAAACTATAAGAGCTATACTGTTGAAACTTAGTAAGTAGATGTATTCTGTGAACCGCATCAAGATTTTCACACAAAAATAGAAAAAAAGCAATAAATTTTGGGGGTCCCCATACTTAGAACTGAAACTCAATAATTTTTTTTTCGTCAAACCCATTCGAGTGGAGTATCTATGGATAGGTCTTCAAAAATGATATTGAGGTTTCTAGTTTCATTTTTTTCTAACTTGAGTAGTTTACGTGAGCGACACTTCCAAAGTGGTAAAATGTGTGTAACTTCTAAAATAAAACTAAAAAAAATATATGATGTACATTACCATGCAAACTACCAACGAAAATTGGTTTGAACGAGATCTAGTAAGTAGTTTTTTTTTAATACGTCATAAATCTAAAAAAATACACTATTATTAAAACATCGATCAAAGTTACAACGAACTACAAGAACTTTTATATTATGTTACTTGCTGCTACGGAACCCTCCATGGGCGAGTCCGACTCGCACTTGGCCGGTTTTTGTTTTTAATTCCATCCTTATGCCTACGATATAGAAGTTAAAATCGGTTGAGCAGACAGTAAAAAAGATTTCTTTAAATGTATAATCTTAACGCGAATAGGGTATAAGTATCATCAATATCGATCATCAATAAATTCATATAATAAATCTGCAGAAGTGTTTAGTTGTGCGCGCATCACGTAAAATGTATGAAATCGATGTAAATAAATTTTATACAGTAAAATTGTGTGTAACTTGATATATTACTTAGGCTTTGTTTCATCGCAATCGGCTGACTATATCGAAAGATATGCTACATTCACTGAACGACGTACGAAGTTCGCCGGTTCAGCTAGCCTATAATATTTTTAATAGTTTAGAATGAGAACACCCTGTGCATGTCGGAAGTAATAACAGTTATAAGGTCATTAGGTTACAGCAGCGATTGTCAGCAATGGCCGCCGACTGATTGGCCCTATACACGTATGTGTCTACTCGCAAGAGCCTATTAAAAATGCGCTTACAAATTTGAATATAATAAATATATTCTGCATTGAGAATTTGAAGTATACACCGTTAAATTTTGATCGTTTTAATCTCGTGGAGGGTCGATCCGGTACATGAAACACTATCGATTTGTAGAGATAAAATTAAAAAATAAAGTATCGTTTCTTTAAAACCCGTATTAATTTACGCATGTACGAAATTAATTTCTTTAAGAAAACGTCAGCTGAGCGAGTCCAATAACCTGTAGGTAATAGTCGGCGTTGCGTACTAAATAAACAAAACTTTAAACTATTTTTACTAAAACCTAACTAAATACATAACGTAGGTACATAAATAAAATACAAAAACACAAAGTATACTCAGGCGTCGAAGTACTTCCCCACATCGCTGTTATACGGAAATGTGCCCAGAAGACTGGCAGCATTGCTACATTGAATGGCAATGCTAATTCTTTGAGCGAAGAACGAGCCAGCCTTCTGGACAGGTAAGGTGTCGATCAGTCGGCGAAAAACTTCCTTAAAAAGGAGACGCGCACTCGGACCCCATGACCCAGGCATTTCAACTCCAAACGGCTCAAAACTGTAATTAATAAGAGTAAATTAGTTACTTTTAGACCAGCGTGCTCTATCGTCGACCACATCATTGCTTACCATAGTTACAACGTCAGACTTAAAACAGTTTCTCGAACCTAACGGTAAGCCGCTGGTAATAATATATTCCAGTCAGGTTTATGTCGTAACTATAAAAGGATTGTGTAACCCATAACCTCCCTTTTGTGAAGTAGGTTACACAGTGACCTGGTGCTCTTATCAGGTCGACAGTCTTGGTTTTTCTAGGGTTCCGTAACCAAAGAGTAAAAACACAATAGCAATAGGGTCTCCTATAGCTTCAACCTAGGGGTCTTTAAGTCAAGAGTGAATAGGTTACTTCTAGGCAAGCGTGCTCCATCGTCGCCCACAATATCGCTTACCATCAGGTGAGTTAATATTCAAACGGAAGCCCATCAAGAATAAAAAAGAAGGTGGGATCGCAGTCAAACTTTATACAAAAAAAAAAAAAATAACCGACTTCAAGTTAAAAAACACTGAAAAGTATAAAATAACTTTAATTTCGGAAGTCGGTGTTTCTATAATAGTTTTATCTCTTCGTTATTTAACACCGACTTCCGAAATTAAAGTTATTTTTTTTATTTTTTGTAAAAAATTTGTTATTTTACACTTTTTAGTTATGGTACCACCACTAAAAAGTACCCCTCAGACAAACTTAAATAACTTATAGCCACAGTGCATCTCATAACGATTCTAATAATCCCAAACACGGTTAGATTACATTAATTTACTTTCTGGCTTCATCATCAGATCAGTTCGATACATCCCCCTTCCCCCCTTTTCTGTCAGTGAGTCATCGACTACACGTATAAACAAAGCAACTTTACTTGTAACCACAGTTTTGCTCTGATTCTATGAGGAGTTCTGTTCCATATCTTCGAAGTTCATAATCAGATCATAACAATATTCTATGGGACCAACTTGGAAGCATAACCTTCTAATCAAAAAAAATAATTTTCAAAATCGGTTCACAATTGACCGAGATATCGGTGAACATACATAAAAAAAAAACATATATTCAGCCGAACATAGAACCTCCTTCTTTTCGAAGTCGCTTGAAAAAACTCAGCTGTCCATCTGTTTGACACCAGGCTCTCGTGAACAGTTGAAGTTTTCACAAATGATGTGTTGCCGCTAAAACTGAAAAAAGAATAATATAAAAATATAAGTGGGGCCCCCATATAACAAACCAAAAAACAAAATAATGTGTAATAAAGAATATATAAAAAAATAAATAACAAACATGATTTTTTTGCTGGGCCACCTTTCGGAACGCAACTTATGGCCCCAACGACCTATGAGTGAGGTGTTCACTATGTATCGGTGGCGTAACACTTTATGTCTTGTGATCTGATGATGGAAAGGTCTTCTAAAACCTGATAAACAAAAGCACATAGCTTTCACACAGCGAAATCCGATACCAGTACTAAAAGTCAATACACCTAATCGATTTCGCAGTGCTATCGTTATAAATCATTTGAAAGCTGACGATTAGACCTTGTCTAATCGATTCTAATCGATTGTAACAATCGCTTCTGTTGTGTCGTAATGTTTTGACATCCAGTTTCATCAGTTAAGTGGATGAAAATTGCATTTAAAATGTCTTCATTGGGATTTAAATTGCAATTTGGTATTGATGCTGTAGTAGCTTGTGGTTTGATGATAACGACGAGTAGTAGGTAGCTCGTCGTCAAAAAGATCTCACGCCCACCGCCAGGAATTCGATCCCGATTTCCAGCCACCGTACGAGTAGGCGCACTTGCGGATGGCGAGCAATGGGTAGCTCGCTGTCCGACAGTCCGGTAACTGTCCGGACCGAGGCCAAGTCGTCGACGACGCGTACTATTCCCGCGCGCCTCATGGAGTTGTCAGTAACTGTAGGGGCCCAGCCGGGTCAAAGCCTACTGGGGCCATGGGATTTTTTTTAACTTATGCCCGCGGCTTCGCCCGCGTACATAACATATAGCTTATGTCACTCAAGAATAAAGCAGCTTTAAAAAAATTTAACAATCGGACCAGTAGGTACTTCCAGAGACCAAAACACAAACTAGCTAGCGTTATTACCACTATCTCACCTGATGGTAAGCGATGATGTGGTCGACGATGGAGCACGTTCGCCTGGAAGTAACCTATTCACTCTTGACTTAAAAGGCCCTAGGTTATAGGTAGCTATCAGGCAGGGAATTCTACTCCTTAGCTGCACGCACAATAAACGTGTTTCCAAAACGTCTTGTGAACCGATGATGGATTGTGTTAAAGTGAACACCAGCAAACGAAGGCGAAGAAGGAACAAGGAATTAGGTTTTAATTAGTAAAATTCTTTCCCGCCCTCTTAGAGGTATAATTTTCTTTAGAGGTATAAGGAACAGTGTGCCCCAAATCTCTGTTGAAAACGACCGTCTGAGACACTAATTTGCACGGTTCTCATATGATATGACCATTACATGTTTGCTGTTTGTACTTTAAAAGAGACTTTGACTCCTGAGTTTGTTTCGGTGTTTCTTCTCAGGGTAGTCAGCTAGGAAACATCGGCCTCATCTAGTTTAAGCTGACTGAAAACAAATTGACATAAAAAAGTGTTTTTTTTTTTAAACCTATTTGCAAAATAGGATCATTTAAAAGGAAGAAACCTCCGACCGGACGGGTATTTTATCTGGCTCGCGATTCAGGATTTCGAATTTTAATTACTATGTGCAGTCATAGATGTCGCTACAATGCCTTTACAAGAGAGGATGGTGACCTTTTTCAATTCAAATAACAGTAATTCCCAAATCCTTACGGTACTTATTTAAAAGGGCATCGAATTTATAATGTCTTATGAGGCAAAGTTATCCCGTTTTCGACCAGTCAATCAACTTTGCCAATACCATAATGAAGCGTAACCTGTTTCTTCTGTAATTTTACAACGTTAATTATTTGGCGAGTTTTTTGTTACGTTTTAAATTTTCCACTGCAACCTTGAAGAGTCTAGAATTTATTTGTAAAGTTCTTTGTGTTGGATTTTTTCTTAACAATGTTTCTGTCACCAAGGATAGGTGAAGTATTTCGGTTTTAAGAGGAGGGGTGCACCCATTTCACATGAGCAGTGCTACAATCGTTGATGCCTCACCATCATAAGATTTGATCATTACATGTTTGCTGTATGGACTGTAGAAGAGACTTTGACCCTTGAGTATGTTTCGGTGTTTCTTCTCAGGGTGGTCAGCATAGAAACAACAGCCTCATCTACTTTAAACTGACGAAAAAATTAACGTGTAAATGTATTTTTAGAACCTATTTACCCATTGATGATTTTGTCATTGTTCCTGTCATCGATATTTTTCTGTCATTGATTATTTATTTTCTTTATATAAACTAGTGCTTGACTGCTACCCCACCTGATAGTAAGCAGTGATGCAATCTCTGATGGAGAGGCGCACTAGCCTATTCACTCTAGGCCTTAGAAACACCTAAATTATAGTCGGAAGGGAAGACCGCAGCAAGCAAATTGTTCCAGCCCTTCGATGTTCGCGGTATAAACGATACCCCGCCCTAGAGCGGCAGAAGTCTTTGGATGAGTTCCCACCAATAAAAACGTCCGTTGCCTTTTGCATTCCATGGCTGTGATGATTCTTTCGGACAATCTGCAGCTTATTAGATAAGTTTCAATAATCTAAACTTATTAAGTACATTACTAGCTGACCCAACGAACTTCGTATCGCAACAGTCAAGGAATGTAGTATATCTTTCGATATAGTCATCCGATTGCGATGAAACAAAGCCTAAGTAATATATCAAGTTACACACAATTTTAATGTATAAAAGTTATCTACATCGATTTCGTACATTTTACGTGATACGCGCACAACCAAAAACTTCTACAGATTTATTCTTTTCATAGATTTTTTAAATTCGGTGAGACATAATATGATTTTAGTTCACAAAATATATATTTTTAAATATAGATTTCTGAGACATTCACGTCGTGTGTCTTAAAAGTTTTTTGACCTTCATTATAATTCTAGCGATTCCAGATATTTACGAGTTGACGAATCCATAACTTATAGGGTGAATGTACCAGTAACTGTCTGCGGTTTTATTTTATAAAATAAAATAAAATGTTGACAATGGCATTTCGTTTTGAAATGAGGAAAATATATTTGCTTTTGTCTTTTAAAAGTTTTTTTTTATTTTTATTGCAAATAAACGTTAGGCATAATAAATCACAAAATGTTGGTGGTTATGCTAGGTATTTTATTTTGAAAACAAGGTTTTATTCGTTTTGCATACAGAAAAATATCACTACATCATCATCATCCTAACTAATATTATAAATGTGAAAGTGTGGATGTTTGAATGTTTGGATGTTTGTTACTTAATCACACAAAAACGGCTGAACGGATTTGTATGAAATTTGGCATGCATATAGCCTTTGACATGGAAAAGAACATAGGCTACCTTTTATTTCTTAAGTCCTAATGCCACGCGGGCGAAGCCGCGGGCAAAAGCTAGTCATATCATATTTGTCTTAAGTGGCGGTGGGCAATGCACATTGCTCCTAGAATAGGCAGTCAATGGGGACGAAAGTATCTGGTGTAGCGGCCAAGTACCGGAAAATGGAGTGTTGGAGGGTCTTCCACAAAGTGGACAGATGTTCTGGTGAGGGTCGCGGGAATATGATACGATGCGAGACGCACAGGACTGGTCTTTATAGCGACATTTGGGGGAGGCCTATGTCCAACAATGGACGTCTTTCGGCGAAAATGATGATGATAATTCGTGATGATGATTCGATGATTAATTTTGCATACAGAAATAAGTGCGTCGTCTTTTTTAAGGCACAGGTTGACTAGTAGATAATGCCTTACCTAATTTATAATTTGGCTGGTAAGTTCCTTATAGGGCGTAGGACATCCGCTAAGAACGGATTTTTCGAAATTTACCCCTTAATTGAATGAAGTAGATTGAATGAAGTAGATGAAACGTTGGTCCACAATTTTGTATGAAGAAATCGAGTTTCACGCGGGAGAAATCGCTAGCAGAAACTAGTAAATAAATATAGATAGGATTGATAGGCTGGCGTTTAACCATTACCTCACCTGATGGTAAGCGATGATGTGGTCGAAGAAGCACGGTTGTCAAGAAGTAACCTATTCACTCTTGACTTAAAAACCTCTAGGTTGTAACTACCAGGAAATACATTCTGGCAGGTAATTCCACTTCTTAGTTGTACGCACATTGAATGTGTAACTGTAGCTATTTATGAGAATATCGTCGTAGTATCGTATTGTCGTTGAGCTCCTTAGTAGTCTCAAGTTTGAGCTACACGAACCCTGACAAATGCTTGCACTGACTGGACAGGTCAAAACTATGTTTACCCAAATCTATGTTGTTCTATCTTCAAAAGACCATCTGAGACACTAATCTGCATGGTTCTCATATGATTTGACCATTACATGTTTACTGTATGGACTTTAAAGTGACTTTGACCCCTGAGTCTGTTTTGGTGTTTCTTCTCAGGGTAGTCAGCTAGGAAACACCGGCCTCATCTAGCTTAAAATGACGAAAAAAAAAAAATTACGAGTTTTTTTTAAACATAGTTGCAAAATAAATATCATTTATCAATTCGGTTGGTGTCTCATAAATGCAACAGTGATTATTTATGAATGAAAGAAAACATCTTGTCTGAAGGAAAGTGGTGTGGTTCTGCTCCAGTGCCTCAATACGATGCGTCGCACAGGAGAAAAGATACAAAAACAGGTCAAGCGCGAGTCGGACTCGCGCACAATGATCGCGTACCATTATTTATACAACATTAGGAACTAATTTAGGTAAAAAAAAAACAGGTGTGTTGTAGGGCACTGCTGGGACTCAGGCCTCCTCTCTAGGAGAGGGAATGGACCCGTAATCCACCACGCGGGCCTAGTGCGGGTTGATGAATGTCACATATCTTCGAATTTTTGGTTCTAGGACATGCTTTTTTCTCACGATATTTTCCTTCACCGCTTTGAGAGCAGTGTAAATTACACAAAGTAATGCACCACTCGGCCATCACTGATCTATTTTATTTTTATTCGGTTAATCATGTTCGGTGAATATTTTAAGGGTCTATCTATTGCCATTATTAAAATTCAGCAAAAAGAAAAAAACGGTAAAAAGAATCACGTTTGTTGTATGAGAGCCCCACTAAAATATTTATTTTATTCTGTTTTTAATATTTGTTATTACAGCGGAAAGAGAAATACATCATCTATGAAAATTCCAACCGTCTAGCTATCACGGTTCACGAGGTACAGCCTGGTGACAGACAGACGGACAGTGGAGTTATAGCAATAGCGTTTTTACCCTTTGGGTGCGGGACCCTAAAAAAGAAATTTTTACTTCACAGCTGTGACAGACGGACGGTAATACATTGTAATAGTTTCTGTAAAGATTTTTTGATAAGATTATTATCTGAAAAATAAACTTGGTTGAAAAAAAGATGATATGATACCTTTTGTCACTGGTTTCGTTCAAACTGATGGTCAGACTTTCTGGCGTCTGACTACCTGTAACGACTGTCAAAGATCTGCAAATGCCAACCGGGACCAACGGCTTTACGCGCTTTACGTGGTACGGGGTGTGTAGCAACATCTATGGCACCACATAAGAACTAATCCTGCATCACGCAATCGTTCTCCGCGCGATTTGAATATATACGACAGCCCAAAATCATCCATCGGGCAGTTGCCCGCCAGACCATAACACCTGCCTGGTCGGAGGATCCTCCCTTTTCAAAGGAGGTTTGCGGGACTTTACTCTCTGTTCCGCCTACCTCCAAACGTGTGTCAGTAAAGTCCTAGATAAACTTAGAAAAGTACCTACATATATTTTCTTTATTTGGGAAAATCATCCAATAACATCCCCTGCTCTTGGGTGAAGTGAGAGGGCCGGTCAGACTTCTACTGACTAAAAACCCACTCCTGTTCCTTCCTTCGCCTTCATCCCAGGGCCCCGGGTTTCACTTTCACTCTACCTGGCCCCAGTAGGCTTCGACCCTGCTGGGCCCTTACGATTTGCTGACCTCTCCTTGAGGCGCGCGTGGAACAATACGTGCCGTCGACAATTTCGGCTCGGTCCGGACGGTTACCAGACAGTCGGACGGCCAACTAACCATTGCTCGCCGTCCGCAAGCTTGCTCCTACGGTATCGGTACTTAGCCTTGCATGAGAGGCGAATACATTAACCACGGTGCATTTTGACAATAAAATAATAAAATCTTCAATAAAAAAAAACAAAATTGCTCAGACGACAACTGTTTGACTCACCTCAGTAACATTTTTAAAACCATTTTCTTTGTTTATTTCGTTTGTCTCAGACGCTGAACGAATATAAATTAGATGATACTCGCTAGGTATTGCTGAGTATTGTTCAAGTTTTGTTTTTTTATTCTTTGTAATGTATTTTTTGTATTGATTGTGTTCATGTTTTCAATTCTTTAATTCTTTATTGTACACTATAACAACAAAAAATAAGTGGATAGCAAAGTTCATGTACATAGGCGAGCTTAACTCAAAGTTGAGTTTCTTGCAGCAAATCATTGAGCGATAGAGAGAGTTGACAATAGTTGTTTTGTTCTTTTTTACGAGAGAAATTGTTAAATTTCTTCTTCCACTTTTTTTTTTTCGATGTGAAAAATCATTTAATGACAACCCCCGCTCTTGGGCGGACCGGGAGATAGTGTCAGACTCTTACTGACTTAAAATCCATCCCGTTCCTTCGAGCCTTCATACCGGGGCTCGAGCGCCCTTTCGGATAACCCTGGCCCCAGTAGGCTTCGACCCGGCTGGGTCCCTGCTGTTGCTGACAACTCCTTGAGGCGCGCGGGAACAGCCCGATTCTCCAGACATTTTTTTTTTATTTGGTTCAACTTATCTCTGTATATACAGGGTTATTAGTAAAACACTGGCTAACTCTCAGAACTATGTTACTAACATCATAAACAACTACTTTTGTTCTATGACTTTTAATTTTTTTTAATTTTTAGTTCATCAGTTTTTCATACAAAAATAAAAATATTTAAATTGAACGTTCTAAATATTACGAAGTCTATGCAAAGCAAGCGATAGTACAATAGCGGAGGGGAGCGGGGATCAGGTGGCGGGGGTGCTTGATGCGCTTGCGTCGCGTCATTAGATGTAGATAGGTATAGCAAAATACAGAGTTGAAATGTGTTAGACAGAACAACGAAATCTTGTTGGTTTTGTTTTTAGTAAATGTTTTGTAAAAAGTCATAGAACAAAAGTTGTTGTTTATTATATTAGTAATACAGTCCTGCTAGGTTGTGAAGAGGTGTGTAGTGTAGATGGAGTATTGTTTATGACAAACAAAACAAAAAGAATTACTTATCAAAAGAATGCCTCCTATATACAAGGTGTAAGAAACAGCCCTCCACAAACTTTAAGGGCTTGCTCAGTAGACGAAACTGAAAAACCTAGCACAAAAATTTTTTTCAGGAAACGAAAAGAAAATCGGCCTCTCCATACAAACTGTTCAATCAAGTTTATAATTTTCTATGGTGAGGCGGATTTTTTTTTTCGTTTCCTGAAAAAAATTTTTGTGGATGGTTGTTCAATTTCGTCTACCGAGCAAGCCCTTAAAGTTTGTGGAGGGCTGTCCCTTACACCTTGTATATCGTCGCCCTCCCCGCTAACTGTCGTATCTCACAAACTGGCGTATCTGCACTGATATTACCAACGTGTTCATAACATTATTTTGAATAAGTTCTCTCTAAATAATCACGTATATTGTTTTGCGTAAGTGCAAAAAAGGGAAAAAATACCCTTACTATCTTCGTACCTTAAGGCTTTAGGGCCGGAGCGAGGAGGAGTGGCAGGCGGTCGCCGACTTCTGCGAAGCAGTAATGCTCGCTAAGGAGGAGGCCGACCGCATCAGGCAACGGCGCTCTCGCCGCCGCCGCCGGGATTCCAATCCCGATTTCCAGCCACCGTAGGCGCGGGCTTGCGGACAGTGAGCAATGGGTAGCTCGCTGTCCGGCCGTCCGGTAACCGTCCGGACCAAGCCCAAGTCGTCGACGGCGCGCGCTGTTCCCGCGCGCCTCAAGGAGTTGTCAGCAACAGCAGGGGCCCAGCCGGGTCGAAGCCTACCGGGGCCAGGGTAATCCGAAAGGGCGCTCGAGCCCCGGTATCGAAGGCTTGAAGGAACGGGATGGGTTTTTTAGTCAGTAAGAGTCTGACACTATCTCCCGCTCCGCCCAAGAGCGGGGGTTGTCATAAGATGATTTTTCCCATCTAAAAAAAAAAAAAAAAAAAAAAAAAGGCTTTAGGGCTATTACTAACTTAAAGAATAAACCAAGAGCTATTTAAACACTTATTGATTCATTAATAAAGCTACAACAAACGCAACTACAGAAACATGATTTTAACTCCCGAACGAAAAACGGTTCACTAATACGAACGTTTCGGTTCGAAAAATATCAATTGTTAGTTACGACAGTTAGCAGGGAAGGTGAGTGATATGTAAGCAATAAGTGACGTAAAACACGTTCTAATTAGCTGACGACAAATTTTATGCCTACATATTAAGATTGATATGACATCATTATTGACATTTGATGACAGTTTTAATGAATTTAATTTGCATAACTTATTTGATTTTTAAGTATGAACAAGGAAAATATTATTTCTTAATTTACTTAAGCTCGTTTTATTTTCAACTTACCTCTTTCTGCGGTGTTGCTTGCGTGAATGTCTAAAATATCTCAAGGTGACATAGTCTAACCATGTGATAAATTTCGTCAAAGGCACTGTACGCCTAGCCAAGTTTCTAATCTGCAATAGTTAACGCTTGCAGAAAGCTTCAAATGTACGGGAATGACGTCGTCTTAACGCTCAGTCACGTGGTCAGAACGAAAGAATTGGCGGCAAGGTCAACTCGAAGCGTTCGGCGCAAGCGAAACGGTTGTAACTTGGCTAGGGGGGCTGGTTGTAGGGCGATCGTCAGCCACTGTAGGTGCTGGTTTGTGGACGACGAGATATGGAAAGCTTTTTTTTTGGTGGGTAAAAATCATCCAAATGACATCCCCCGCCCTTGGGCGGAGCGAGACATAGTGTCAGACTTTTACTGACTAAAAAACCCACCCTGTTCCTTCTTTCCTTTCGGATAACCCTGGCCCCAGTAGGCTACGACCCAGCTGGGCCCCTGCTGTTGCTGTTGTCAGCTCCTTTAGGCGCGCGGGAACGGTGCGCGCCGTCGACGACAATTTGTTCTCGGTCCGGACAGTTATCGGACGGTCGGACAGCGAGCTGCCCATTAGTAGCCGTCCAGCAATGGGTACAACAGCACGCGTACTGTTCCACGCGCACCTCAAAGAGATGTCAGCAAAACCGCCAGTGATCTTCAGCCACCGTAGGCACGGGTTTGCAGACGACAAATAATAGGTAGTTCGCCGTCCGTCTGGTAATAATCCGGACCGAGCTAGAGTCATCGAAAGCGCGTAGTGTTCCGTACATGCCTCAAAGAGATGTCAGCCAAACCGTTGGTGCCCAAGTCTGACACGCCCTCCTGATTTACACCAGAGCGAGAGAAGACATTCGATTTTTTTTATATTTTTTAACAGTTTTTGTACAAAATTTCCTCGCCAAATACAGTTTGATGGCGAGATATCTACCTTTTATATTTCTATGTGAGATACACTCGCTTTTTATGACATAAATCAAGCCATATATTTTTTTTAAGTGGTATAAAAACCAACCTCAAAAAAAAAAAAAACAAAAGACACTCCAAGAACTTCCTACCACAAAATAGATAGGTACAGAAGTCAATCTCATGTATGTACTTCACTTTTTATACCTACGCTAGGCGATCACCCTAGGGTCAGCGCGTTGCGCCGAACTGTTCGAGTGCGACCGGGCGATTGAGCCGAAATATCGTGTCCGTGAGAGGTGTCTATGTATGCGTTGCTCGAGCGCGCTTTGTATGTAGATTGTCTTCTGTATTTAGCTATTTTGTACTTCTACCTCTTCAAGTTAGTTACAAAAACAAATGAACTAAGATCCGTGAAGGTTGGACAGGTCAGACGGCCTTTTTATCATAAATAAAAGCACAAACTAGTAGCATCTTGGGTCTAAAATAAACTGGTTTTGTTTTAATTAGCTAGAACTGTATGTAAATCCAATAAATTATTGACTTGATAAACTTAAACATGTTAGAACCAAAGTTAAAGAACATAACTCGAAGAATCGCTAATATTAAGTGGCAGTGACCAGTACCTCAACTGATGGTAAGCGATGATGTGCCCTACGATGGAGCACGCTTGCCTAGAAGTAACCTATTCACTCTTGACTCAAAGACCCCTAAGTTGTAGCTATCAGAAAACACAGACTCCGGCAAGGAATTCCACTCCTTAGCTGTATGCATAGTGAATGTGTTTCCAAAACGGTTTTGTTCGTTTAAGTGGGACGTCCATATTGTCCACGCCAGCAATTTAATTTTCTTAAACGGAGTATAGAAGAAGTCCTAGTTTATTTGCTAACCACTAAAACTTTATAAAAAAAGAGTTAAGAGGAGCCATTCAAGGTACATTTTTATACAACCGCTCTTACATGATTGTGATGTTATTGCACATCTTTCTCCAGATATTTTGGTTAAACAGATATCTTGTGGATATCAAAATATAAATTTGTGTAAAACTAATCCAGTAAAGACTTCAGAAAATTTGATATTTTACGTGATTTTTGCCCCTTCATCATCATCAGCCTTTTTAATGTTCCCACTGCTGGGACTCAGGCCTCCTCTCTAGGAGAGGGAATGGGCCGTAATTCACGACGCGGGCGCAGTGCGTGTTGGTGAATGTCACATGTCTTCAAATTTTTGGTTCTAGGACATGCCGGTTTCCTCACGATGTTTTCCTTCACCGTTTTGAGAGCAGTGGTGATGAAATAAATTACACAAAGTAATGCGCCTGGCAGGGTTCGAACCCGCGACCTACAACTCGTAAGTCGGAGCCATTACCACTCGGCAACCACTGCTCTCATAATCTACTCATATTTTTAAAATATAAAAAAGTACATCTATATAAGCCTTGCACATTTAGGTAATGGAGATTCTGAATGTCGACAACTTTTCTCAAAAACTTTTAAAGGTTTAAAAAAAACACTTATTTCGCGGTCAAGCGCAAACCTATCAACAATATTTAAAAAAAAAATCGATTAATCACGGAGTTACTGAATGCCAACAGAGTATTCAGGTATTATCACTCTTTTTTAACGTTGCTTTTTCGTCAAACATCACGTTGGATTGCGTTAGATGAAGCAACAAGCTTTTAAACCATGCTCGACGTTAACGACGTGGGAATGGGAAAGCATCCTCTTAAGACAGATAAGTCACTTTGTCCTTCAATTCAATATATATCTCTCCTAGGAATTCACTTACATCAATCTCTGGGGAATAATGTCATATTACATGATCCATTGCACAATGTCGATGTAACTGACCGGCAGTCCGCCTGTCAGCCATTTTGTCTATCAGTGATGCAATAAAACTAGGTATGTTTGGATTTCTTGCGAAATATCTTAGTGATTAGGCTGGTGTTGTGACAGGTTAGGTTGTCTGATGGTAGAGGGTTCTGTGAAAGTCTTTTTGAAGAAGGTGTAAATGTATACAAAGAAATAAATTGTCAAACAAATACAATGAATTACCAAACTAACTAGTCAATTGTTAGACAAAAAAAAAAAAATAACAAAAATGATCTTGCGAGGGCAAAAAGCTCCTATCTCATAAAGTGATATTAAAAAAAATGTAGCCCTAATATTCAGATAGGGTGTAATAATATTGTAAAGATGTTAAGTTTGTTTTTTTTTTGTAGGAAGTATTCTCTGAAAGTATGTACTGGTCCAGTTGCTTAATTTTTTTCACCGATAGAAAGCTGCTTTAGTCCTAAGTAAGATAGACTATACTTTATGTCCTAAAAAAGCTAGTGTTTAAAAAAAAAAATGCTCAGACGACAACTGTATGACCCACCTCAGTAACAATTTCAAAACCATTTTCTTTGTGTATTTCGTTTGTCTCAGACGCTGAGCGAATATAAATTAGATAAATACTCGCTAGGTATTGCTGGGTATTGTCCAAGTTTTGTTTTATTCTTTTTTATGTATATAAAATAAATAAGTAATAGAATCTAACAAACAAAGGTAATTGTTAAATAAATATAAGAACAAAATAATACATGACATTGGTTAAAGCTAAGCGCACAAACCGTGCAAAGCCAAAAAGAAGAAAAAAAGAATAAAATAACGGGGATAATAAACATAAATAAAGTGTAGGTATATAAAAAATATACTTCAAAGTAAATATAATTAACTATTGATGCTTCGATATCATTTAGTTTTCGTCTTGAGTAATAGAAGGACAGTCTGTTACTAAAGCTTCGAGATAGTTACTGTAACTCTAGAACGCAAAGGGCAACTGGAAAAACACAGGTGGATTTTAGTCAGTAAAAGACAGACACCTAGTTTCGTTCCACCCAGAACGGGAAAAGTTATTTGATTTTTTCCCACGTGAAAAAAAAGGGTTTATTTCAAGACAGTTTATCTGCAAGATTTACCTACTCCATTTTTTTTTAGAGGCGTGACATCTTCCAATGACTTCTCCCTCTCTAGGCCGGAGCGGGAACTACCTCCTATATATGTTCCTTTTTTGCGTTTTAAGACTACAGGTTTCTCTTAGGAAGTGAAGTGAACACATGACTCCAGTAAGCCCCTATTGTTTTAATGACATCTCTTTGAGGTGCGCGAGCGTGCGTTCGTTTGTTGACTTGTGCTCAGTCCAGATAGTTAATTACCAGACGACCGGGCAGCGATCTACCCATTCCTAGTGTGGGTTATTTTTTTACAAAAAAAAAAAAAAAAAAAACTGGGTTTCTTCTCCTTAAAGATCTACGCTTTGGAACGTGAAATTTAGCTTCACTTTTTTTTTGATCGACCGATATTTTTACAATTCATAAATGCCTGTAAATAGTTTATTTGAAATAAACGTTTCTGATTTCTAATTTCTGATAAGTATATACATATATATTTTTATTTGATATAAACTAGTGCTTGACTGCGATCACACCTGATGATAAGCAATGATCCAATAGTTGATGGTGAAGTGCACTAGTTTATTAAGAGCCCATTCACTCTAGCCTTGAAGACACCCAAATTATAATCCGATTACAACTATCTACACAAACAAATTACGATCTTTCTTCACAATCCATTTATAAAAGACTAGCTTTTGCCCGCGGCTTCGCCCGCGTACATAAAATATAGCCTATGTCACTCAGGAATAAAGCAGCTTTCCGTCTGTGAAATAATTTTAGCATTCGGACCAGTACTTTCAGAGATTACCTCCTACAAACAAAAAAAACATCAAAACAAAAAAAAAAAACTTTACCTCTTTATTACATTAGTGTAGATTTATGACATTTACCAATAAGAACTAAGTAAACAAAAACAAAGTAGGCTAACGGGCCGTGCGGTCATATCTCAAGTATTGAGGTAATAATTAGCACTTATACACGCAAGAGATGTCAATGTTTTAGCGTCTATCATTAGGTATAGACATAATATTGTCCTTGGGCTTAAAAATATGATTATCTTATTTGTGTGGGTAGTATTTATCTTTCATCTTTCCTTGTAGCTGTAGCGACATCTATGGCACTAAATAGAAACTAATATTCAAAATCATACATCGCGATTTATGCTATGGTAACACTATTGTGTATGGGTATGTCGTGGCGTAAGATACACCAATCAAACGAATCTGTTCAAGCCTACGTGACATCTTAACAAGTTTTGTAGCCAATCAACGACGTCAGAAGTCGCCACGACACGACACAATATATATATAACGTCAGCGCAGCCTTCGTATCACATCATCACTTCCCCAAGATTTCGAGCAGCGACTCATACAGACAGCACTTACTGTTTTAAAAGGTATCCTGACCACCTGTATGCCTATCTGGTCATCATTCTTATCCTCATCAGCGACCGAGTGTTTTGGCTCTGCACACTACACTTTCGGCTAGTCACATGAAGAACCATGAAGACTTTTTCTGGTCGATGCCAGTAGTCACGCCACTACGTTGCATAGCACCGCTCCGATCCACTGGAGCAGGCAGCATCATCCCAAATTACTGGATTATCATCACCGCGGATTATCATCATCTGGGACATCTTCTCTCTGACTCACTAGGGCATTATCCCGACTCACTGGGGCATTATCCCAACTCACTGGGGCATTATCCCGACTCACTGGGGCATCATCGCCCCGACTCACTGGGGCATCATCCTGACTCACTGGGGCATTATCCCGACTCACCGGGACATCATCGCCCCGACTCACTGGGGCATCATCCCGGCGATTTTATGGAAATCATTGCTTTCCTTGCGGGTATCGGCCGTACTGCGCCCCTACTGTTTTCTGACATCGCTTTTAGGAGCGCGTGGATCACTATCGATGGTCGCGAATGATAAATGACATTAATTTTGCTTGTAGGTTAATTTTGACGTCAATTTAAACTAGATCAAGTTCTGGAACTGTAAGTTTACTTCTTCGCAGGCAAAGCCGGTGGCAAAACCTAGTCTCCAATATTTCATATAATCACATAACACCTTGAAAGATATCAGAACAATACCTCATTTACATGTAACGGTAGCCAGTCATACTTGTGACTTCTTGACCGACTTTACCAAAGAGAGGTTATGCAATGGCTGCTATTGATATTTCCGGCAGCGGCGTTTTTGTCGGCTGTCTGTCTCAAGTTGTTTTCATGTAAACATACTTTGTGGTTTAAGCCTCAGATAGACGAGGGGACAAACTGTCCCCCAACTTGACGCTACGCTGTCAAATTGTTGTAAGTACAATATTGCACTTTGCAATTTTTTTGCACTTTATTTTTTACAATGCCATCTTGTCCCTAAGCAGAACTTGTGCTATTTATTTATTTTATTTATTTATTTATATACTTAATTGCACATTAAGATTATAAATTAACAAAAAGCAAACCATTTAATAAATTTGGTTTAATGCTCTAAGTAAAAAACACACAATTGGCGGCCTTATCGCACTAGGCGATTTCTTCCAGGTAACCTTGAATGGACAGAGATTGATTGGACACAAAATGGGGTTGCACTTAGTGCAAATATAAAAGTAACAAAACTTAATAAATACTTAATACTAAAATAGATACACAAATACATACATACAAAATATATATATAAGCAAGAGAGTAAGCTCGTGCTATTAGTGGTTAGTGGCCATGACAATATGCCGGAGGTCGTGGGTTCGATTCCCACCTAAGACAAATGTTTGTGTGATGAGCACGAACAATTATTGTTCTGTGTCTGGGTGTAATTTATTCACACTAATATTTTAAAGAGGTATTCGTTTTTTTTTTTGTTTTTAGGATTTAATCTCTCAAAGTACTGGTCCAATTGCTGGAATTTTTTCACCGATAGAAAGCTGCTTTATTCCTGAGTACCGTAGGCGCGTATTTTATGTACAAGGGTAAAGCCGCGAGCAAAAGCTAGTAATATATATTCCACAACTAACACACAACACCGTCTAGTCCCAATTAAGCTAAGTAGAGCTTGTGCTGTGCACATGCTCTACTTTGGACACTTGGGACTAGATGGCGTTGTGGAATATTTGGGCTGATGCACGCGTCATGCTCGTGAACGGGTGCCGTCAGATGGGACTGGTCATCTCTTAGCTGCCAGTGGTTTGTTTGTAGTGGTTTTATTCAGTTTCTATCTTTTAATTATTTTACATTTTTATTTCATTATCGACATTGTGCTCACATGATAGAAGCAACAAGTAATATGTAACCAAGCATTATATGTAACACATAATATGATTTAAAAGAGTGTCCATGGAGTTTCTTGCACGTTCTTCTCCATAGAGACCTACGCTTTCGAACGTGCAATTCAGCTTCACTTTTCTTGGACTGACCGACATTTGACTATTCAAAAGTGCCTGCAAATGGTCTATTTGAAAAAATGCTTTGATTTAGATTTTTTGATTCTGATTATTATTATTATCTTCATCTTTTTTACCTTTAATTTTTTTTTTCGTTTCATCATTCTTCGAGAGCAGTGGTGGCCGAGTGGTGACGGCACCAACTTAAGAGTTGTAGGTCGCGGGTTTAAACCTTGTTAGGCTCATTACTTTGTGTAATTTATTTCATCACCACTGCTCTCAAAACGGTGAAGGAAAACATCGTGAGGAAACCTAGAACCAAAAAATTCGAAGACATGTGACATCCTTCAACCCACACTGGACCCGCGTGGTGGATTACTGCCCATTCCCTCTCCTAGAGAGGAGGCCTGAGTCCCAACAGTGCGAATATTATAAGGCCGACTATGCTATGCTATCTTCTTCATTATAAGTCTTTTTTTTATGGTGGGAAAAAATCATCCAATGACAACCCCCGCTCTTGGGCGGAGCGGGAGATAGTGTCAGACTCTTACTGACTAAAAGACCTACCCCGTTCCTTCCAGCCTTCATACCGGGGCTCGAGCTTCCTTTCGGATAACCGTGGCCCCAGTAGGCTTCGACCCGGCTGGGTCCCTGCTGTTGCTGACAACTCCTTGAGGCGCGCGGGAATAGTGCGCGCCGTCGACGACTTGGGCTTGGTCCGGACAGTTACCGGACGGCCGGATAGCGATCTACCCATTGCTCACTGTCCGCAAGCCCGCGATCATTATAAGTTTAACACTCCCTCTCGCCCTACCCAGAGAAGGTGGAGTTATTTGTTGATTTCCCATTTTTATAAAAAGCCTTGAACGGATGAACTCCACCTACCGATTAACCTACATTGATTCATCTCAATGAAGCGCACAGCATCCATTCTATGTATGTACATAACATATGCCTATGTAAGTTTGTATAAAACGGCCTTGCTAACGTGGCCGGATGAGTGAAGGTCGAACAATGTCCTGTATTTACATAAAACTAGCTTTGGTCACCGGTTTCGCCCGTTTAAAAGGAGAAAATGACTCAAAGCAAGCAAGCAAGAGAAAATTAATCAGGTGAGATGGTGGTGAAACGCGAGCCTATCAAATAATAAAAAAAAAATCCAATGGAACATAACTCCCAGGACAAAAGGGGAAAGATATGATCTATCTGTGTGCTAAATCTCATCAAAATCAGTTCAGCCGTTCGAGCGTAATGAAGTAACAGACACAACATATATATAGACACTCATACGTATTAGACAGTCTGTTATGACAGTCAAAAGATAATTATAATGAACTTGTCATTATCATCATCTCAGCTGATAGATGTTCACTGCTGGACAGTGGCCTCTCCCAAGTGTTGCCAGCCAAAGACAATTAATAAATATTAGGTCCTTACCCATGAAATTGTCGTTTTTAAAATGGGTTACATACTTTGAATTATAATATCTTTGGATTGACTTGGAATTATGAATTCAAATAAACTTCGGTATTTATTTATTTAACTATCTTTTGCCCGCGCGGTTTCGCTCTCGCTCTTCCCTGCTCCACCCTACTGTACCCTACTCTACCCTACAATACCCTACTCTACCCTGCTCAACCCTACTCTACCCTACTCTACCATACTCTACCCTACTCAAACCTACTCTAACTTATTAACCACTACATATTTTAAAATACTAATAAAAAGTTCGAAAGAAGTCAATGATGATTATTTTAGTAGATTCTTGAACTAACGACCATTTGTGCTCAATCTAACAATCGAAATCTGTGACACACTGACAAACAGGTCAAACACATATGTACATACCTCATATTATATAACAACTTGTTAAGTTTATGTCCCAGTGACTCCACAATTGACCTTTTGCCTCATGACATTTATATACTAAAATAAAACTTTGCTAGAAGCCTTAAAACAGAAAATAGATTTTTCAATTTGTTAGTCGTTGAGCTCCTTAGCCAGCAGACGCATTACTTTGTGTAATTTATCTCATCACCACTGCTCTCAAAATGGTGAAAGAAAACATCGTTAGGAAACCGGCATGTCCTAGAACCAAAAATTCGAAGACATGTGACATTCACCAAACCGCACTGGGCCCGCGTGGTGGATTACGGCCCATTATTTCTCCTAGAGAGGAGGCCTGAGTCCCAGCAGTAGGAACATTAAAAGGATGATTTATGAGCTCCTTAGTAGTCCTGAATTGAGCTACACGAATACTGACAAATGTCTGGACAGGTCCACTCAAATCTATGTGGTTCTTTCCTCAAAAGCAAAGCGATTACATGTTTACTGTATGGACTGTAAAAGAGACTTTGACCCCTTTTTTTTCGATGGGAAAAATCATCCAATGACAACCCCCGCTCTTGGTCAGAGCACTGACTAAAAAACCCATCCCGTTCCTTCCCGTTCGTTCATACCAAGGCTCGAGCGCCCTTTCGGATAACCCCTGGCCCCAGTAGGCTTCGACCCGGCTGGGCCCTTACTGAGACTTCGACCCCTTCAACTTCGAGTTGGTTTCAGTGTTTCTTCTCAGGGTAGTCAGGTAGGAAACACCGGCTTCATCTAGTTTAAACTGACGAATAAAAAATAAACCCATATGTTTTAAAACCTTTTTACAAAATAAATTTTACTTATCATTAAATTGTTAACTAGGTACCTTTTCATTGTTGATAGGCTCGTACCTGACCACTGTTTCACTTGGTGTGAGTGATAAGTGGTCGACGATGGACCACGCTTGCCTAGAAGTAACCTTAATATTCACTCTTGACTTAAAGATTCCTGGGTTGTAGCCATCAGGAAACATAGACTCTAAGGGTAGTTATTTTTTTTATAAACCATTGTTACGAACGCAGTCACCAGCAAAATACTAGTTTAAAATAACATGCTTAATATTAGTGTCATTACAGTACAGTTGTCAAAAGAATTCCCACGTTTCTCGTCAATCGTAATTTTTGTATGATTGTATGTTGGTATGACCAATGTCACATGGTATTTGTATGATGTCAAACAATTGGTTACAGACACAGTATAATAGCTTAAAGTATATTTCAATTTTAATAGCTTTATGTTATAACATTGTCATACAAAACTATTTTTTAGTTTTTGCGTAACCAGAATAGAGTTTGTTCAGGATTAGTAACTGGATGGATTCCAATAGTTTTTACACCATGCTATATTTTTTTCCCCAAAATATTAAAAAAAGTTACAAGTTAGACACCACCGACACTAAGTACAACACAGATCACGGCAGGTCATAGCGGGCATAGGTGACAGCAAACAGCTGGGTGCAAGTGCAAAACAACCCCTCTGTCGCCCGATGACTATGTATTTTTGCTGACATAACAAGCTTATATTTTGAGGTAGTTTGTACGCAACGCCGACTATTAACTACAGATCATTGAACTCGCTCAGCTGACGTTTTCTTAAAGAAATTAATTTCGTACATGCGTAAATTAATACGAGTTTTGAAAAAAAGGTACTTTATTTTTTAATTTTATCTTTACAAACCGATAGTGTTTCATATACCGGATCGACCCTCCACGGGATTAAAACGATTAAAATTTAGCGGTGTATACTAAAATTAATATTGTAGGTATAATAAAAGCGCTGAACCATATCAATTATTTACTTTATACAATAATGATTATTATTAGAAAATTTTCGCCTTGTTTATGATTTCAAACATTACTAGGTCAGTGCAGTCACGTCTGTCTGTCCGTCTGTGTATTACATAACGGTAACATTACGTGCGCAGAAGTTATTTATTGTATTCAAATGTATATGAAGTACGATTTGCAAATATGGTAGTTTTCGCCTTATGGTGCTGTTTAAGCCTTAAAAGGTACCGGTGTGTGTTAAATGGTTTAGATTTAGAGTTAATTTTATTTAATTTAAGACTTCAAAGTCTTCAGCACCCACGCTGAGTTGCTAGCCTGTCGGTTTTCTACCGGTTGCATTTCGAGGAGTCGGATTTTTTTTTTTTTTTTATAATGGATAGGCTCGCGTTTAACCACAATCTCACCTGATGGTAAGCGATGATGTGGCCGACGATAGAGCACGCTTGCCTAGAAGCAATCTATTCACTCTTGACTTAAAGACCCCTAGGTTATAGCTATCAGGAAACTAACAGGATCTTTCTGCCCTTGTCCCATCTTACTTGGGGTCGACGAAACACGTTTTTTTTTCCATTCTACCTTGTCACCCGTCACGCTATCACTAACTCACATCTTTTATATCACTCTTCACACAATCCATCCATCTTTTCTTTAGCCTCTCTCTTCTTATTAGTTTTTAGGGTTCCGTAGCCAAATGGCAAAAAACGGAACCCTTATAGATTAATCATGTCTGTCTGTCTGTCTGTCCGTCCTTATGTCACCGCCACTTTTTTCCGAAACTATAAGAGCTATACTGTTGAAACTTTGTAAGTAGATGTATTCTGTAAACCGCATTAAGATTTTCACACAAAAATAGAAAAAAAGCAATAAATTTTGGGGGTCCCCACTCCCCATACTTAGAACTGAAACTCAAAAATTTTTTTTTCATCAAACTCATACGTGTGGGAAATCTATGGATAGGTCTTCAAAAATGATATTGAGGTTTCTAATATCATATTTTTCTAAACTGAATAGTTTGAGAGACACTTCCAAAGTGGTAAAATGTGTGTCCTCCCCCTCTGACTTCTAAAATAAGAGAATAATAAAACTAAAAAAAATATATGATGTACATTACCATACAAACTGCCAACGAAAATTGGTTTGAACGAGATCTAGTAAGTAGTTTTTTTTTAATACGTCATTCATCTAAAAAAATACACTATTATTAAAACATCGATCAAAGTTACAACGAACTACAAGAACTTTTATATTATGTTACTTGCTGATAAGGAACCCTTGATGGGCGAGTTTTTTGTTGAAAAATTAATATTTTTCCCGTTACCCCGTTACCCACTTAAACTCTGAAAAATCATGATTTTTCAACAAACAAACACAAGTGAAACTAAAACAAAAGTTATTATAATATATGTGTATATTAACTATAAATAACTACTTAATTTCTTTCTTTTCTTTTTGCGCGATTCCGTCTCGCACTTTTGCAGATTTTTTGTTTTTTGTAAATTAGCTCTATCTTTTATCTTAATTAAGCCAAAAAAAACAAATTAATACCTAACTTTCAACCAACTATTACATTATTCAAATACACTAATTACAAAAAAGTAATTTTACTTTTTATAACGATAAATACCTTATTCATATATAAAGTGACGCAATACAATAGAATTATCATATAAAAAGTGTTATGTTATGTAATGTTCATTTAAAACAATGCTCTTGTTGCTATAGCTTCAAGCGCGTAGAGAAAGTTGGGTGGGCAGTGGAGCGTGGCTGCTATGCGCGTCACGTGAGCTGCGACCTTCGAGAACTGGTGTTTCTATTACTGATATTTAGTGGCCAACCTAAACTACTTTTGCTTAGCCGATACTAAATCAACACTTCAATTAAGACCCAAGTGCCCAAGTAGTGCCATAAAATGATGTCTTTCTGAAGCCTACTCTTCGTTTCTTGAGCAATGGTGGCCGAGTGGTATTGGCTCCGACTTACGAGTTGTAGGTCGCGGTTTCAAATCCTGCCAGGCGCATTACTTTGTGTAATTTATTTCATTACCACTGCTCTCAAAACGGTGAAGGAAAACATCGTGAGGAAACCGACATGTCCTAGAACCAAAAATACGAAGACATGTGATATTCACCAACCCGCACTGGGCCCGCGTGGTGGATTACGGCCCATTCCTTCTCTTAGAGAGGAGACCTGAGTCCTAGCAGTGGGAACATTAAAAAGGCTGATGATGATGATGATGAACTGAAATTGAAATTCGGCTTCGATCCCAGTATCAGCTGAAAACGTTACCAAATGCTCCATATCTAATATCTATACATATAAATAAATTAAATGTATTTTGAATAAATTATTATTATTATTATTATTCCATTCATTTATTATTATTATTATTATACATAACATAAACATATAGGTACTTATGGAACAAATTAATTGCTCAGCTGGTGAGATTGTTGGTTCCTCCCGTACTTAAACAATACCTGAGGCCGCGTACACACCGTTTGTTAGCTGATCCTTTATCGCAGACAGTGTCAAGGGCTAACTCGCCACTCGTTCGTGCGCTTTCTGTGCTTAATGCTCTTCTGACTCTAACACCAGAGTGTGACTTGTTTGCTGGGAGATGGATAGATGTGTGTCGTGAATGCCTAAGGCCTCGTTTTAAACGATCAAAATTTAGCTTTGTATATAAAAAAGAAAATCTTTTAAAGTCTTGTCCTGTATTTTTGTTTATGTGGTATTCAATAAAGATTATAATAAATAAATAATTAATAAATTAGTTACCTTGGGACCATTTTCTACTTTCTCGCGATCCAACCCACTGTATAAAGCTGATCATATATTTAAATAGGTACTTAATACGAGTCGTGGCAATACCCATTCAATATTGTTACAAAAGGTAAAAGTGCTCGCAACAAGGACGCAGCGAAGGTGAACGCCCTGCGGTTGCATTCTCTATGTAGAGTAGGATATGTACTCTATATATGTAGAGTCGCTCTATCACTTACAGCATAATAAACGTACATACATCCTGAAAGCAGTAGGTATGTCCAGAATCAGATACTGAATTTAAAACAAATACATAAAAAAAATATTAATCGCAATTGAGTTAATAAATATTAAGATACGTATATGAAATTTTTTAATAATATATTTTTATTTCGAAATAGCTAAAAAATTAGACGAATTAAAAATAGGCCCTTTCAAGATAATAGAGAAAATATCGAACTCCATTTATAAGATTGACACTGGCAACAGAAAAACAGAATCAACTTTATTCCACATAACAAAATTACAACCTGTTACGGCAGAAGATGAAGTAGAAGAAAACGAATAGGTATAAAGATAGCTTGCAGGTGCATTGTTTGTATTATATTATTTAGAATTTTCGTTCCTATGGGGGGGAGATGTAATGAAATGACCTCCTTGGAAATGACATTTCATTTTTTAATTTTTAAGCTGTGGATACGGGGTGACGTATCATTCAATGACAGATGATGTTTAGATTATATGTGCATTTTATTGTTATAAAAACTTGTAGAGAGATAATTAAAGGGATATAATTGAGGAGGCGATATTAGTGAACTTTAATGTCGTTTCTTTGTTTTCAGGTGAGATAAAAGTGTAACTTTAGTTAAACGATAATTTATTACATAATACTGTAAAAGCATGTTGAATAAACAAATCTTTGTTTTCAGAGAAACAATTTGTGGTTTATTTCGAAAATCCTCAATAATATACCTTATATATTTATGAAATAATTTCCATCTAGTGACAACCATAATTATAATGTTTGGACACCATAAAACACACACCAAATTTATTGAAGCTGTTTAATCACATAAAAAAAGTTTTAAAATTAACCAAAGTTGCCGCCTTAGATCAACCACAAAAACAGTATTGGAAACGCTTTTTTCCGCTTAAGTTATATTTTAAAACTATTTTATCTGACTGTACTAATCAGTGTGTAACCAAAACGTCAGTAAAAAAAATATTGAAATACTAGCTTTTCCCGCGGCTTCGATCGCATAAAAAAAATATAGCCTATATCGGTCAGGAATAAAGCGGCTTTCTATCGGTGAAAAAAAATTATCAATCGGACCAGTACTTTCAGAGATTACACCCTACAAACAAAAAAAAATAAACTTTACCTCTTTATAATATTAATGTAGACAAATGTGCCAATTCGGACACTGTGTCCATATTGTCACAAAATAGCTAGGTACAGAAGTCAATCTACATACAAAGCGCGCTCGAGCAACGCACACATAGACACCGCTCACGGACACGATGTCTCGGTCGCGTCTCTGACCACTCGTCGAATAGTTCCGGCTCAAACGCTCATTGGCGTGCGTCCACCGAGCGTAGGTATAAAAAGTGAAGTACATACATGAGATTGTCTTCTGTACCTATCTATTTTGTGGTATTGTGTTCGAATAGTCACTAACTCAACTACTGTGCGTCCTTATTCCTATACACACACACTCACAAACTATCACTGACTGGTAATTAGTGACCGATAATTATACACGTGATTGTACTCATGATTACAGACAAATTTCCCAAAGAAACTTTTTTCTTATACTCATTATTTAACTTACATTATTTAACCCGAACATGTCGGTGCCTACACTGATTACATACAGCGATGGGTTTGCAAGCGGCACGGGTGCACTATCACTATTGTAGGTAAGGTACATGAGACTACGACGTTACTCGGCTAACATCTGAGAAGTCGAAGGCGCACGAGCGCGAATTTGCGCGAACAACTATTTTGTTATTGTGATAAAACTAATGAGTTTCAAAAAAAGTTTCTTTGGGAAAGTTGTTAGTAATCATGAGGACAATCACATATGTAAGTATCTGTCAATAATTATCAGTCACCCTGTATAATAATTAGTCTGATTATAGTAAACTGCAACCACTAATCTACAGCAAACTCTTAATAACTGTTATTTGCAATTCCATAAATGAATATAACGTTATTATAACGTTAAATATTCGTAACTAATTTGTTCATATAAGTGTACACAATGATAGGAAGTGAGCACCGTATCGTATATCACAGTCTATTGTCTTGTGTAGTGATGTGCTTGCGTCGGTGGAAAATATCGATAGTTTTTTTTTGTTTTTGTATAAAAATATATTGACAACATGACGATTCAAAGATAACTGTTTTTTTTTTCTAATGTAATTTGGAATGAAAATATTTATTTGCGATTCGCACAGGACAAACATTAGAATATTACAAATACTCACATAAAAAAATAATAACAACGATATTTAAAAAAAAAGACCTGTGCGCTTTAATAAAACTTTTGTAAATTGATATAAACTAGTGCTTAAAAGCGATCCCACCTGATGGTAAGTAGTAATGCAATTATCGATGGTGAGGCGCACTAGTTTATTAAATGTCTATTCACTCTAGCCTTGAAGATACGTACATTATAGTCGAACGGGAAGACTGCTGCAGGCAAATTGTTTCAGTCTTTCGTACGCGGTATATACATAGGTACGATGAGATGAAACGCTTGGTCCGGATCGTAAAGGCCCGACGTAACGGACACTCGCCGTACGTCGGGTTATCCGATGGTAGAAAGGTCATGTAATTTGAACACTGTTCCTTTTTTTTTTGTTTAAAAAATCTACCAGCCTTTTTTCAGACCGGAGGTAAGAGTTACCGGTATCATAACCTCAGACATTACCTCCGTCATAAAAAAACAAACTGTATAAGTTCTACTTATTCCCAAGGTTAAGTAAGCGACAGTGTATTTTAAATGCTTTAGTAATGACTACTAGTAGTTAACCTTCTATGCATTGTTGAAGAATTTCAGAAATGTGTTGTAGTTTTGTCTTATACGAGCTACAATATTGATATAGCATAATCAGCCTTATAATTTTCCCACTGCTGGGACTCAGGCCTCTTCTCTAGGAGAAGGAATGGGCCGTAATCAACCACACGGATCCAGTACGGGTTGGTGAAATTTTAGGACATGCCGGTTTCTTAACGATGTTTTTCTTTACCATTTCGAGAGCAGTCGTGATGAAATAAATTACACAAAGTAATGCGTCTGGCTGGGTTTTAACCTACGACCTATAACTCGAAAGCCGTCCTAGCCACTACTAATCTCCAGCCTTTAGTTAAATACACAGGAGATAACATAGTACGCAAGTGCATCGGTATTTATTTATTAGTTAAATACTTTAAAAGTAGAGAGGCAGGCGTATTGCCTTAGGTAGTAAATGATAGGTGCAATAAAAGAGAAAAAAAGCAAAAACAAACGAATATATTTTATTTAGCCTATACTTTCCCACTGCTGGGCAAAGGGCTCCCTAAACTTCTTCCAGGTATTCTTGTCTTAAGGCTTATAGTCCCTTGAACCATCTGGCCAAAATTATGTGGACGCACCTCTCGCACCCGCCTAGGCGGCAGTACGCAAATCTGTGTATTTATTTGCGGCCAGCAGCGCCCAGAAAGCGCTTTAAATCCATTTTCTTTGCGAAATATTGATTGATTTACATATGCAATGTTCACTTTGAAGAATATTTAACCACCCATTTTTATGTGTAAAAATGTTTCTAAAGATCCAAGCCGTTTCGAAGGAGTAGGGAAAAGTTGCCAAAAGTTGCGAAATTGCTAAATATTTTTTTAGACAAAAGTATTAATAGCACGAAAAAATCAAATGTTGATAATGTTGTTCATGAATCAATAATAAACATATATTTTTTTCAAACCTATTAACCTGGCCATTACCGAGGAGTAGGCTTCAGAAAGTCACTGTTTTATGGCACATTTGGGGCACTTGGGCCTTAAGCCACCTCGAACTTGGCTTGAATTAATACAATATATGTCCAAATTAATGGTATTATATACCTCTTTTACAGTACATTATCAAAACATATGGACATAATTATGTAAAAAACACACAAAGTAAAAACTTTAATATCAATATGAAACACAAAAAGAAATATGTTTTAAATTACTTTTTTTGAAACGAAACATATCATAATAACAAAACGGATAATAATGCTAAGATATTAAGTTAGAATAAAATGTACAAAAAGTATTTCAATTGAGTGAAAATGTGGAACAGCAAAAAAAAACTAATGAAGTCGGTGTAGACTGATCTAAATTTAAAATTGATTGTTAATAATATAAAATACAGGCGGAATAATAAAATTATCCTTAAGTTAGGATATTTTATAAAACTATTGACCAACCAAAATAAAATGCAAGGTTTTTTTCTCTTAGTTTTATTTCTCAACTGTCTAAAGGTCAGGAAAGATTTAATAAATAGGTAATTATGTGTCGTAAAATAAGGTTGCACAATAGTGTGAGTCTAAATTATTTTAGCGTTTCTATGGAGATGCATGCAATCATCAATCATAGTTGGACATAATGTCTCCCCCAAGTGTCGCCACAATTAAGGATCCTGTGCGTCTCGCATTCATCGGTTTCCCGCAACCCTTACCAGGTCATCGGTCCACTTTGTACGAGGCCTGCCAACACTACGTCGTCCGGTACGTGGTTGCCATTCCGGAACCTTTCGGCTCCAACGACCATCTGATCTGTGAGCAATGTGCCCTGCCCATTGCCACTTAAGTTTGGCGATTCTTCGAGCTATGTCGGTAACCTTGGTTCTTCTGCGGATATCCTCATTCCTGATTCGATCACGCAAGGAAACTCCGAGCATAGCCCTTTCCATTGCCCTTTAGGTGACTTAAGTCTTCTGATGAGGCCCATTGTAAGCGACGACGTTTCGAAGCCATATGTCATCACTGGCAACATGCACTGGTCATAGACGCATGCAATAGAAACCAAGACGCATGCAATAAAAACCAAATAAAGCACCGAAAGCCGTTGATCCCATTCATCATTCGTAGATCTTTGACAGTCGTTACAGGTAGTCAGACGACAGAAAGTCTGAACATCAGTCTATCCGAAAATTATCCTGTTGCCCAGTGACCGGGTTTTGGAGGTCTGATAGGCAGTCGTTCCATGTAAAACACGGGTATTCAGCCGCAACCAGATAAACTGGAAGCCGACCACAAACCAGTTGGGAAATAGGCTAGGGAGATGATAATGCAAAAAAGAAACTTCCAAGAGTAATTAGCTTTTGCCCATGGCTTGACCCGCTTGCATAAAATATAGCCTGTGTCATTTAGGAATAAATTGGACAAGTACTTTCAGAAATTACCTCCTACAAACAGAAAAAATAAAAAAACAAACTTTTCCTCTTTACAATATTAGTGTAGATTATACACAAGACCAAAAACAAATAATAAAAACTTTTCAATATTTAAAACTAACAAATACAAGTCGATAATTATCGGATATGTTATCGATAAACTCGCCTCATCACTAGCTACGACAACGCAAGGTCTTACATTTCACTTCACTCGACTATGCAACATGGAGTCAAGTAAACAGGAGTTTTGTTTACCTATGTCTATCTATGGTTATAGTGTAGTAATTAATGTATGTATGCACAAAATAAATAGGTACAGAAGTCAGTCTACATACAAAACGCACTCGAGCAGCGCACACATAGACACCGCTCACGGATACGATGTCTTGGTCGCGTCTCGGATCACTCGTCGCCTATACTTGTACCATGAGATCTTTTTTTATGGTGGGAAAATCGTCTAATGACAACCCCCGCTCTTGGGCGGAGCGGGAGATAGTGTCAGACTCTTACTGACTAAAAACCCACCCGTTCCTTCAAGCCTTCATACCGGGGCTCGAGCTACTCTTTCAAAACTAACCCTGGCCCCAGTAGGCTTTGACCCAGCTGGGCTGCTTCATGCCAAATTTCAAGATTCTAGGTCAACGGGAAGTGCCTTATAAATTCTGATTCTTTTAAAAGGGTCGAATATGCGTTTTTTTGCGACATAAACGGCCGTATCTTTTTGTTTCATATCTTCATGGGACTGCAGGCCTGAGTATATGATTTTAATTTCAGCTCAATACGCCCTATAAAACACAACGCAGTAATGTATCTACATAAATACGGGATCACTTTGACCTTGTATCGAACTTAATAAAATGTACTTTCTTAAATGTTACGGGGTCTAATAAGCACCTTGTCTTAAAGATTGCAGTTTTCAAACCAGGTCATAAATGTCCCGTACTGCAGGAATGGAAGTGATACAAAAATGATTGCAGTTGTGACTGTTTGTACAATTGCGGTCATTTTAGCCTGATCAATTAAAGAAAAATCGCTTGAATCCTGCGGCGCAGCGCCAAACGGAACCCTTTGAAGTTTTCGTTTCGAGTGCAAGCAAAAATGACCTTAACAGTGGTCAGGCGGAAGTGTCTTTGATAGTACCTTTGTGTCGTATGAAGATAAAATTAATATTAACCTATGTTTTCTTTGTTCTCAGGTGGAAGTTACACAATGAAGCGATCCCGTCACAGATGGATCGGATTAACCTTATTTTGTAAGTACGAGATATCTATTTTATTTTTAAGCGACTTCTAAAAGTAATTTCTTTGGTATTGTACGTCAATTGAGAGCAGTGGTGGTCGAGTGGTAATGGCTCCGACTTACGAGTTGTAGGTCGCGGGTTCAAACCCTGTAAACGCATTAAATTGTGTAATTTATTTCATTACCTCGGCTCTCAAAACGGCGAAGGAAAACATCGTGAGAAAACCGGCATGTCCTAGAACCAAAACTTCGAATACATATGTTATTCACCAAACCACACTGGGCCCGCATGGTGCATTACGGCCCATTCCCTCTCCTAGAGAGGAGGCCTGAGTCCCAACAGCGGGAACATTAAAGAGGCTGATGATGAGCTACCCATTGCTTGCTGTCTGCAAGCCCACGTCTATGGGTGGGTTGTAGAGTGATGTTATAATATCAGTAAGTTTACGTCAAAAATGAATTGCATGAAGTCACCCACAACTTCTCTTTCCACCAACACAAAGACCAGCCTCACCCCGAACCGAATTCATTCTAGATTTTTCTCAAGGTCCTAGCGTGCGGACACAGCGTTAAATACCAAACTTAGATTGTTCTCAGTTTCCTCGTGTCTAACCTTGACTCAGTATTCAAATTTATTGATGATGACATTATTTTTAAGTATCTTACTAAGAATTTGGCATACTTATTATTGTATTTTTTTATCTCTTATCGAAATAAGATGTTATGTCATCGGTTTGAGAAGCGAAAACCTGATAGAACTCACGTGAGCTGGAAATGGGAGTTTGACTACTTTTTTTGGGTAAACCCACAACCACGTACTATTTATCATCATAATCATCATTTCAGCCGATAGACGTCCACTGTTGGACATAGACCTCCGCCAAGTGTCGCTACAATGAACGATCCTGTGCGTCCCGCATCCATCGGACTCCCACAACCTTCACCAGGTCATCAGTCCACCTTGTAGGAGGCGTTCCTTCGCTGCGTTTTCCGATAAGCGGTCGCCACTCCAGAACCTTTCGGTCCCTACGGCCATCTGCTCTGCGAGCAAGGTGCCCTGCTCATTACCACTTAAGTTTGGCAATTATTCGTGCTATGTCGGCAACCTTCGTTCTCCTGCGGATATCTTCACTTCTGATTCGATCACGCAAGGAAACTCCGAGCATAGCCTTAAAATAGCTTGGCTTAGGTACACAGGGTACTTAGAATAAATTCACTTTTGTAAATGCATAAAAATTAAAAAAAATACAAATATATGTTAAACTATCTAACCGAGCTTCGTACCGCCTAGCAGTCAATGAATGTAGTATATCTTACGAGATAGTCAACCGATTGCTATGAAACAAAGCCTAAGTAATATATCAAGTTACATTCAATTTTAATGTATAAAAGTTATCTACATCGATTTCGTACATTTCACGTGATGCGCGCACAACTATCGTTTACGCGTTTTATCTATCGATATGTATATAGGAACATAATATCACTCATCATTTGTGTCCTTGGCCTATTCCACAGAAAAATAAAATTATTAGGTGACCTATTAACCATAATATCAACCTGATATTCACATAAACATAAAATTTTCCTATATTAGGAGTGATGACTAAAATAAAATTAGTCATCACTCCTAATTTAGTAAAATTTTTTGTTTATGTCTTCTATTAACATTTATGCAATTTGATGTTTTGATCATAGCGTTGTTCTATTGTCGATAAATTCTGAAAAAATATCGATATTAGGTCCTTGCACATATTGTAACGTCCAATAGACGTCGGCGACAATCAAAGCTCACATTGTTATAAATAATCCTGTTTGGCATGAAGTAATATCTCATAGCGCAAGTGTAGGCAAAAATCCAAAAACTGTAAATTTGTAGTTACGTATCAAAAAAAAAAACTATTTTTGTGATTCGGAAAAATCTTTTGAACGGCATCGGTCCCGGCAAACATTCTTCCCGAAAGAAGGCTTACAGGCCTTACAGCCAGAAAAAAAAAATGAGAATCAGATTACAGCGCCACCTACTGGGTTTAATTAAACAAACACACACACAATTTAATCCAAATCGATCTAGCAGTTTAGAAACATAAAAAGTGTCCAGGGTCAAAATAATTGCATTTTATTTAGTCCGTATTTTAGATTATAAAAAAATATTGGACACGTATTTTTTTTTTTTCGATTAAACAAAAAATAAGTGCGAAAAAATGCAGCACGGCGTGACGTTACACGTAACTTTAATGGGCTATATCTTTGTCATTTTTGGTTTAATTTACAAATAAAAAAATAGGTGACCCTTATTTTTGAATAATCTAAAAGACGAACTAATTAATTTTTTTATCGCAACTAGCCTATTGTCCCACTGATGGGACTAAGACCTTCTCTCTAGGAGAGGTAATGGGCACCATGCGAGCCCAGTATGGGTCGGTGGATGTCACATGTCTGCCAATTTTTGGTTCTAGCTACGACACAGATTTCTTCACGATTTTTCCTTCATGGTTTTTAGAGCAGTGGTTATGAAATAAATTACACAAAGTACTGCGCCTGGCTGGGTTTGAACCCGCTACTAACAACTCGTAAGTCGGGCCCGTTAACACTTGGTCAGTAGAATTATATGAGTGTTTTAAACATTTAAAATTATTGATTTATGTAAAACACTTAGTTCACATGTTATAAATTTTTTGGGCAAGTTTTGACGCACCGTCGTGAGGTCGTCATGACTAGAGAGTAGTCACGAATGCTTTCAACATCGTAAATGGCGCCACAAGTATCGAATTAAGTTTTACGTAAAAAAAGATTGTGCATTACAAACTTTTCTTTCCAGAAATATAATCTTTTAGATTTTCACTTTAAGACACCAAAATAGATAAAACTGGGCAAGTGTGAGTCGGACTCGCGCACTGAGGGTTCCGTCCAAACCTTAACCTAAAGTTACCTATGAAAACAGTTCAATTCCCGAATTGAGTTACGAAGATTTTTCCAAATTATTTTCTTTTTGTGACGGAACTACAAAACAGTTTTATTTTTTTTTTTTCTATACTTGTGCTATGAGATCTTACTTCATGCCAAATTACAGGATTCTAGGTGAACGGGAAGTACCCTATGAATTTGTATTCCCTTGAGATTGTCGAAATATACGTGTAGCATAAAAGGCCGTATCTGTTTTTTTCGTGAACTTAGAAGTTTGATTTTTTCTCAGCTTCAACAGACCGCAAATTTGAATATATAGTTTTAATTTCAACTCGATACCTCTACATGTTTTCGAGATAAAGGGTCTTGACAGACAGACAGACAACATAGTGATCCAATAAGGATTCCGTTTTATCCTTTTGAGGTACGGAATCCTAAAAATACCTACAGTCAGTCAATGGATCGTTCATCCTTTGCAAGAAACTATCGATAATCCAATCTATCGACACATTACCACCACTACTCCATAACCTATATCTATATGTTAATTACCATAAGACTTGAATATTTCGACGAGTTGCACCAACGTTAAGTATTTCTACTCAAAAGTCAAGGACTAACCAAATGTTGAAACTTTAGTAGAAATGCCAAGATTTGCATGGCAAACATATGTATGTAGTAAATATTCAGCACGTGAAAGGAAAATTTACGATAAAAATGTTAATAAAAACCAGCTGACCCAGCGAACTTCGTACAACCTAACAGTCAATGAATGTAGCGTATCTTTCGATATAATATCGACGGTTGAAAGGCAAAATGGTGTAAGCGACATTGAGTAAACTTTACAAAAAGGTGATTTATAGTTAAAATTTTAAGCTTACTTTTGTAAAGTTTACTTTATGTCGCTTAGATAATTTTGCCTTTCAACCGTCGATATGCAGATATATTTAGTTGGGTTTCCAAATTATCGCTGATTTTATTAGATTGGACTATACGATCAAACCACTTGAAAAAAAGTGTTATCTAATTTATTTAACACTGTGTTACATGAAATCTCTTCTTAGAATATAATAGCTTTTTCAATATCAACTGATTGCGATGAAACAAAATCTTAGTAATACATCAAGTTACACACAATTTTAATGTATGAAAGTTATCTACATCGATCTCGTACATTAAGAATAGAATAGAATAGAATAGAACAGAATAGAATAGAATAGAATAGCATTTTAATATAAAAGTTCTTGTAGTTCGTTGTAACTTTGATTGATGTTTTAATAATAGTGTATTTTTTTCGATTTATGACGTATTAAAAAGGAATATATATAACGTATGGTTTGAACGAGATCTAGTAAGTAGTATTAGATCTCGTTCAAACCAATTTTCAATGGTAGTTTGCATGGTAATGTACATCATATATTTTTTTAGTTTTATCATTCCCTTATTTTAGAAGTTACAGGGGGGGGGACACATTTTACCACTTTGGAAGTGTCTCTCGCGTAAACTATTCAAGTTACAAAAAAATGATATTAGAAACCTCAATATCATTTTTGAAGACCTATCTACAGATACCCCACACGTATGGGTTTGATTGAAAAAAAAATTTTGAGTTTCAGTTCTAAGTATGGGGACCCCCAAAATGTATTGCTTTTTTTTATTTTTGTGTGAAAATCTTAATGCGGTTCACAGAATACATCTACTTACTAAGTTTCAACAGCATAGCTCTTATAGTTTCGGAAAAAAGTGGCTGTGACATACGGACGGTCAGACAGACAGACATGACGAATCCATAAGGGTTCCGTTTTTTGCCATTTGGCTACGGAACCCTAAAAAAAGGTCACAAGTTGGACACCACCGACACTCAGTACAACACAGATCACGGCAGCTCATAAGACGGCTGTTGGTCCCGGTTGTCATTCGTAGATGTTTGACAGTCGCTACAAGGAGTCAGATGCCAGGAAGTCTGACCATCAGTGTGATGCCCAGTAACTGTGTTGTGGAGGTCTGATAGGCCGTCGCTCCATATAACACACGGGTATTCACTGGCCTGTTGGTCTAGTGGTTAGTGACCCAGACTGTTATGCCGGAGGTCGTGGGTTTGATTCCCACCCAGGACAAATGTTTGTGTGATGAGCATGATCATTTGTTCTGTGTCTGGGTGTAATTTATCTATAATATGTATGTATTTAGAAATGGGGAATTATAAAACGAGCGACTAAAAAAAAACTTAGCGACTGATGATGAGATACTGTTTTAATAACTTGAGCGGTATGAATTTGAGTAAGCGACACATTAACTAAACTAACAACAAATATTGATTAACAATAAAATCCAGAACGAGCTTACTAAAAGTTGGTTATTGAAATCCTAGTTAAACGATTAAATTAGTATGTGAGCGACTAAAATAATAAGTGAGCGACTAGAATTATCTAGTCGCAGGTAGATTCATCATTTGAACTGGGTGAAATAGGTTAGGTTAGGTTAGAACTGTGACCTACCGCGCGTGAGCCGAGTGAGCGAAGCGAGCGGTGCCGCGGCAGCGGCCGGTGAACGCTACGACCAAGTTGCTCGCAGATTTTATTTCACCATTTTTTTCGTTGACACACAAACAAATATTAGGTCGCTCAAATATTATGAAGCTTCTCATTTTGTATTTTAAGTAACTCAAATTAAAGTTTCTAAGTCGCTGTTCTATTGATTTGTCGTCACTCGCGGTCAGTCGCTCACTTATTATTTCTATAACCCAAAATAATTATTTTTGTCACTTAAAATTTTAATTTACAGTCACTCGTTTAAATACTACCCTTTAGAAATATATAAGTATGTTTATCAGTTGTCTAGTACCCATAACACAAACTCTGCTTAGCTTGGGACTAGACGGCGTTGTGTGATAGTTGTGGAATATTATTATTATTCAGCCGCATCGGGTTAGTTTGGAACCTAGGCTTGGTAAAATAATCATCATCATCATCATGACTTCAGCCGAAAGACGTCCACTGCTAGACGTAAGCCTCCCCAGGTGTCGCCATCACGATCGATCTTGTACGTCTCGCATCCATCGGATTCCCGCAACCCTGACCAGGTCATCGGTCCACTTTGTGTGAGACCTTCCAACGCTGCGTCTTCCGGTACGTGTTCAGCACGTGCAATTTAGCTTCACTTGTTTGACTGACCGACATTTTGACAATTCAAAAGTGCCTGTAATTGGTCTATTTAAAGTAAATGTTTTTGATTTCTGATCTCCACTCCAGAACCTTTCGTCCCCATCGACCACCGGTTCTCCTTGCAGTGTGCCACTGTCACAGGCAAATAATGAATTACGTCAATTTTGTTATTTCTTGCCCAATATATGTCAAATTATCTTTCAACACACATGACCTTCTCATGCTTTTTTTTTGTTAATCCTCAAAGTTCAAAATGGTTCTCAGAATTAAGCAGGTCGGGTGATGTTTTTTTCATCATGGAAATTTCCTGCGGTTAAGCGAATAACAAGAAAGGTAATAAATTATAAGAGTTATGTTGAAATGTGTTTGTTTTAGCATAAGTTTTATGTGTCATATTCAATATGTTTTGCTTCAGTTAATCACGGAACATACTCCCGTGATAAAATAGTAGCAAGCAGTGTCTTTAAATCGCGGGTGACATGTTGAATTTCGAACGAAACGTAAGTTGATACGTTTTAATCCCGAACTCTATGAGGGATTTATATAATTAACTCCCGAGCACAGCACAACCTGAGTAAAGTGAGGAATTCCAGTCACACAGCTTTATTCCCTTGTTGGATACTTTTAACACCTTTTGTGAAATAATCAAAAGACAATATACTGCACAGCAGTTAATAGGTACTAACTTAATATTTTCCGGAGTTAACTTAATATCAATTTCACTATTACTCGAAGTGTTTTGAGATTGGAAACAAACAAAATTTACAAATGAATTGAACTACTGTTTTAATTTCCTATAATGCTCCCGCTCTTTCACTGTTTTATTTTTATTTTTTTGAAAACTACAGTAATCTCTTTATATCTTTTTTTTTTATTAGTGGTCAGTTAGATTTTTGAATAAACGCCCACTTATTTGATGCACGTAGATACATTTAATTCACTAATGCCTTGATCACACGTACCGAGTATAACGGCGAGACAGTAAAATGTTGCTCGGCCGAGACAGTGATGTAAGCGAGTTGTAGAGATAATTGGTAGGCCGAGCACTCGGCGCTGTGTTTACACGTACCGAGTACTCGGCCGAGAGTACTGTCTCGCCTGTTTACTCGGTACGCAAGGCATAATTATGTTTTTGTTTTCAAATGGTTTTGACGTTTCAAATTCAAAACACATTATGTTTTAGGAAACACATATACTACATTAGATCCCTAGGAACAGAATGATTTACTTTAGGAGAGGGTTGTATGTCTTAAAAAAGGGCATTATCGAGGTGTTAAAAAATATATTTAATAGCAGCAACTTAGGGGTCTTAAGTCAAGAGTGAATAGGTTACTTCTAGGCAAGCGTGCTCCATCGTCGGCCACATCATCGCTTTCCATCAAGAAAAGTGAGATAGTGGTCATAGAGGAGGCGCCAAAGCGAGTAGAATATGCAAAATATGAGAACCGCCTTCTGTGAATAGTTTTGGACTCAGAAAAACATGCAGATTATGATTCTGGATGTTGCCAGGAGGTATATTGGTACTTTATCTTAAATAAAGGGTCTTAACAAACAGACAGGCAGACAGACAAACAGATGGACAACAAAGTGATCCTGTAAGAGTTTCGTTTTTTCATTTTGAGGTACGGAACCCTAAAAATGGACCAATATACCTCCTGGCAACATCCAGAATCATAATCTGCATGCTTTTCTGAGTCCGAAACTATTCGGTCCTTTTTTTTTTTTTTTTTTTCGATGGTAAAAATCATCTTATGACAACCCCCGCTCTTGGGCGGAGCGGGAGATAGTGTCAGACTCTTACTGACTAAAAAACCCATCCCGTTCCTTCAAGCCTTCATACCGGGGCTCGAGCGCCCTTTCGGATAACCCTGGCCCCGGTAGGCTTCGACCCGGCTGGGCCCCTGCTGTTGCTGACAACTCCTTGAGGCGCGCGGGAACAGCGCGCGCCGTCGACGACTTGGGCTTGGTCCGGACAGTTACCGGACGGCCGGACAGCGAGCTACCCATTGCTCACTGTCCGCAAGCCCAAACTATTCGGTCCTCAGATTTTGAACACTCAATTCCCTTTGACGCCTGCTCTATCAAGCCCTATCAATAATTTTTTAAAAATTCAACACGCTCCAAGCAAGAACGATGATCAAGCTAAATCCTTTTGTGTATCAGAAGCTGTCTTTCTTCACCAATTCAAGCTTGTTTTTTTTCGTTTATATTTTTGTTGTTTGTTTAACACTCCTTCTCTTTGATTTCCAGGTATTATCCTCATACTCCTAGCCGTAGACATACCCACCACATCAGCAGCGAAGGCCACTTCCTTGATCTTCAGCAAATCAACCACCACCACAGCGGCGCCAGAAGAAGCGGCTTCTGAAGATGGAGCTGAGGTTAGTAGATCGTTCATCATTATAATCATCTTCATCATTTCAGCCGATAGACATCCACTGTTGGACACAGGCCTTCCCCAAGTACCACAATGAACGGTCCTGCTTGTCCCGCATCCATCGGATTCACGCAACCTTCACCAGGTTTCGTTTTATGGTGGGAAAATCATCAATGGCAACCCCCGCTCTTGGGCGGAGCGGAAGATAGTGTCAGACTCTTACTGACTAAAAACCTACTCCGTTCCTTCAAGCCTTCATACCGGGGCTCGAGCTATCTTTCGAAACTAACCCAGGCCCCGGTAGGCTTCGACCCAGCTGGGCTCCTGGTAACCTTCACCAGGTCATCGGTCCACCTTGTAGGAGGTCTTCCAACGCTGCGTCTTTCGGTACGCGTTCTCCACTCCAGTACCTTTCGGCCCCAACAGCTATATGTTCTGCGAGCAATGTGCCCAGCTCATTGCCACTTAAGTTTGGCAATTCTTCGTGCTATATCGGCAATCTTGGTTCTCCTGCGGATATCTTCATTTCTGATTCGATCTATTCTGAGTCATCCAAAGGGCAATGGAAATAGCGTTAGCTTCTAAAATCTACCAAATAAATAAATCCACTCACGAAACCCGGATATCAATAAACAGTTATGAGACACCTTCAAGGTTGTTGTATACTTTTATATTCTCAAATGATTTATAACGGTATTAAAATATTAATAAGTTTGCTACCTAGAGTAACTGTGACCCGCGGATTCACTCGTATCTTTGGTTATTGCTGCGTTCGTTTTGGTCGTACAGTTGCCACAAAGGATCTTGAGCGCTGGCTTCAAGTTGCGCAGAAGTCAAAAATCGGGTCTCTTTAGGTGGTGCGACGTGAGACGCGGGGGCGGGGAGCGTCAGTGATTGGCTCGCCACGCATCGCGTCATAGACGCCACTCGTGATCCGTTCCCTGCATTGCAGCATGTATCTAACAACGACGACAATTGGATCGCCAATGTATGGAATGAGCAAATCGATCCCCACTCTGACGCCGAGCGCTCAAGATCCTTTGTGGCAACTGTATAGACATATTACATAGCCTATAGTTTTCCTGGACCAAGGCCCGGCGCGAGAGATCATTGCCTCCAATCGCCTCTACGAGAACACGGCGCGCCGCGGCAGCGGTGCTCTGGCCAAGCGAGGCACACCTCTACTGTATGCTCCACCGAGTCCTCCGGGCGCTCCACACAATGATAACACCCGGGCTTCACTTCCACTCGAATCCGGTGCAGGAACCTCCCATTTTGGTGGTTTAATTTTGAGGTCGTCGCATTTTTGGTCTAATTCCAACCTCAAGCCTGTACGTGCCGCTGCGCACCACGTCTCCACTCAGGCCGATATTGAACTTGTGTCTTCCAAGTGGTGGGGCCAATTTTGCATTTCTTCATGTGTCTATTCTGAACATCCTTGGAACTTAGACTTACTTTCCTGACTGGAGTATAAAATAGAAGATACGTTTCGTTAGCCTCAGATCGGGCATCTTAGAGACGTGTCCACACCATCTGAGCTGTCGTCTCATCAAGTAGGCTTTAATGCCCAGGCTTTGACTCTCCTTAGGACGTTTTTGTCGACCATCTGAGGTCCATAATGTTCGGAGGCATTCGAGGTCGAATTTGTCCAAGGTCAGTATAATTATGCTTTTGGGAGACGTGGTGCCTCTATGCACCACGTCTACCGCAACCCATGACCGCACACAACAAACTCTTCAGCTTTTTAATATTAGTATCTATAGATAAACTTATCTAAGCAGTGTTAGACCGAAAGTGAAATGGAGATATAATGATTAATGTGTCAATTTAACATAACAAAGACTATTGACTACAGCCAGATTTCACCAGTTATGTCTACCATAGGTGGATTGCCATTTTCCCAAAGATATTATATTTAGTCCTATATGCGAAACCCAAAACATGTGTCTAGTATTTTTAATGTAAAGAATCTAAGTACAAAATTTTATAACTATATCATGAAAAATCACAAAGTTATAAGCTTGTTATGTCAGCAAAATTACATAGTCACCGGACCATCCAGACAACTGTGGGTTGTTTTGCACTGGCACCCAGCGGTTTTATGGCACCTAATACCCGCTATGTCTGTGGAGTCCAACTTGTAACAGTTTTAAATATTTTTGGGAAAAATAACATGGTGTAAAAACTATTGGAATCCATTTAGCTACTGTTTCTGAACAAATTACATAAGTATATTCGGTATTCGCATTAACTAAAAATAATGTTGTATTTAACGGTCCGAAATAAACTACTTGGGCAGACGAGACGTTGCACCTGTCTGATCAGAAGATCCTCTCTTTTCAACGGAGGTTTGCGGAACTTTGCATTCTGTTGGAGAAGGAGATTTGAGCAAAACCCATCTAGCTGGTCCAGCAGGGTCGAAGCTTATTTGAGGCCTTGGGTTTGCTTCTCAAAGGTATACCCTGAGTCCTGGAACTCAATGCAAAGAAGGATATTATAAGAGTGGGTTTTAGTCAACAAAAGTCTCACACGCACTCCCGCTCCATCTTAGAGCGGGAGAAATCATTGGTTGATTTCCCACCAAAAAAAAACCTTTTTGGGCCCCATTCACCATCTTTGGGCCGAAAAGTCCATAGTCCACAGACAATCGCATACCAGAGCAGCTTCGTAAGGCCACAAAAAATTGGACCGTTTTTTTTTTATGGCGGGAATATAGCGTCGCTACCACGACCGGTCCTATGCGTGACGCGTCCAACGGATTCCCGTGACCGTTACCAGGTCATCGGTCCTCCACTTGGAACACCTTCCAACGCTGCTTATACGGTCGACACTCTAGAACTTTTTGGCTTTTGGCCCCATCGATCATCACATCTTCTACGAGCAATGTGTCTTGCCCACTGCCACTTAAGTTTGGCGATCCTTCAGGCTAAGCGTTACCTTGGTTCCCTTGCGGATATATTCATTTCTAATTCGATAACCCAATAAAATTCCGAGTATAGCCCAATCATTCCGAGTAAGTCAATCTACATACAAAGCGCGCTCGAGCAACGCACACATAGACATCGCTCACGGACACGATGTCTCGGTCGCGTCTCGGACCGCTCGTCGAACAGTTCCGGCTCAAACGCTCATTAGTGTGCGTCCACCGTGCGTAGGTATAAAATGTGAAGTACATGATACATGAGACTGTTTTCTGTACCTATCTATTTTGTGCCACTTTACGTAATTTTAAGCCTTCCGTTAAGGCTTTTTGTGGTATAATAAGATGTATTTATTCACTTGCGTTTTGTATGAAAGCTTCACCTCGACCTACTTAAGAAAATGCTAAAAATAACAAGACCGAGATCTCAAAAGATCTTGAAACAATAGCTCATCTCACTAAATCTGTTTACTAGTAAACCGTAATTTAACTTGTGTGACCTATCACGCTAGGACCAAGGCACAAACTAGATGCACTATGAGATAGGCAGTTTGAAGTGCCAAGGATGAGCGAAAGGTTGAGCAAAAGTTACGTAACTTAAACTTATGTGCTGTAGAAACTATATTTTTCTTTGTTTTACGTCGAAAACCATCAAGTGATACAGCGGTCAAACGCAAACCTATCAAAAATAAAAATAAAAACTAAATCATCAAAAAAATTAAAACACCGAAATTATAATCGGACGGGAAGACCGCAGCAGGCAGATTGTTCCACTCCTTCGATGTACGCATTGTAAACGACGAGGCGAAACGCTTAGTCCGGACTGATAATAATTAAAAAACTGGATAAATGCGAGTCAGGCTTGCCGTCTGAGAGTTCCGTACAGACTTACCTGTGTAAATAGTTCAGTTCACGAATGGAGTCTTGAAGATTTTTCCGAAACGAAAAAAGTTTTTTTTTGTGACGTATCTACAAATTTACTGTTTTCATATTTATTCCTATATCTGTGCTATAAAACCTTGCTTTATGCCAAAATTCTGGATTCCAGAATTCTGGATCAATGGAGAGACTGGAGACTGGGTCTATTAATTTTGGTTCCCTTGAGAATGTCAAAATATACGTTTTTTGCGACATAAACGGCCGCATCTTTTTATTTCGATAGCTCAGAAGTATGATTTTTTCACAGCTTCAAGGGGTTGCAGATCTGTACCCCTAGCCAAGTTGCTAATCTGCAATAGTTAACGCTTGTAGAAAGCTTCAAATGTACGGGAATGACGTCGTCTTAACGCTCAGTCACGTGGTCAGAACAAAAGAATTGGCGGCAATGTCAACTCGAAGCGTTCGGCGCAAGCGAAACGTTTGTAACTTGGCTAGGGGGGCTGAGTACATAGTTTTAATTTCAACTCAATACCCTCACGTGTTCCCGAGATAAAGGGTTTTGACAGACAGACAGACAGACGGACGGACAACAAAGTGATCCTACAAGGGCTCCGTTCTTTTCCTTTTGAGGTACAGAACCCTAAAAATGAATTATATCATACGAATTCTCTTAAACTCAAATCTAATTTACTGTTCTACCAAATATCCAACTCAACAGCACCTTTACTCATTACAGGTCGAAATAACAGCGGAAGGTGGCGAACTAAACAAGACGAAAAGCAATTACACTGGCATTCCTCAATTAGACTACATTTACGACCCAAACCTGCCCAGGGAGCTGAACGGGTACAATCTGTCTGAGTACCCGTTCTACGCGACTGCACCGAGGCCGGAGACCATTGACTTCAAATGTGATGGTCTGCATGACGGGTTCTACGCTTCGATTGAGCATAAGTGTCAGGTAAGTCAAAGATTTTTTTACAGCTAATTTTTTTTTTATGGATAAAAAAAACTCCCCTCGACCTCCTACCCCCTCTTGAAAGACTCTTAAAGGCCAAGCGCCCGAAAAGTGCCATAAAACAGTGATTTTCTCAGGCCTACTCCTCCGTAACGGCTAGGTCAATTGGTTTGAAAAAAATATATGTTTATTATAGATTCATAAACAATAATATCAACATTTGATTTTTTCGTGCAGTTAATACTTTTGTCAAAAAAAAATATTTAGCAATTTCGCAACTTTTCGCAACTTTTCCCTACTCCTTCGAAACGGCTTGGACCTTTAGAAACATTTTTACACATAAAAATTGGTGGTTAAATATTCTTCAAAGTGAACATTGCATATGTAAATCAATCAATATCTCGCAGAGAAAATGGATTTAAAGCGCTTTCCGGGCGCTGCTGGCCGCAAATAAATGCACAGATTTGCGTACTGCCGCCTAGGCGAATGCGAGAGTTGCGTTCACATAATTTCGGCCAGATGGTTCAAGGGACTATACGCCTTAAAAGCTTCCTACTCCACAAAATCTACCTAATTGTTTACCGTCTGCAAAGGAAAAATCTAAGCTGGCACACGCCTGTGCAAAGTCATAGGACCCCTTTGAGCAATGCATGTTTGATTATGTACTTTGAGAAACTGAAGAAACTCTTACTTCACCAAATTGATCGCATTGGTCGTATACTATCTGATGGTGGGAAAAAATTACATATAAATATAAATCCTGATACAGATTATCAGCATTTAACGCACACTATGCAGGCAAGCATATTATAAGTTGGAGGATTATATTCAAAATAAAAATGCTTGGCTCAATGCTGGTCCAGCTCCACTACCACTAGGGCGTACTAATTAGTTGATTAGTTGGAAACTAATATTATTTTTCAGTAATTTGAAAGACAAATAGCATTGTAAAATGTAGAAGCACTTTTTTCAAATTTGTGAATGTGAAGCACCGTGGAGCATTTTTATTAGGTTACAACTTATTTATTTTTTAACATTACGAGCATGGCAGTTGAGAGTTTGTCATGCTCACTCAAATGTCTCGCTGTTGGTGGCGTGTGTTATTGGGTTTCCATTCAGTTCCCTTCAAAATGGTTGAGCTGAGTGGGGCTGATGCACGCGTCATGCTCGTGAATGGATGCCGTCAAATGCTGGTCATCTCTTAGCTGCCAGTGGCTTAATTCAGTTTCTATCTATTAATTATTTTACATTTTTATTTCACTATCGACATTGTGCTCACATGATAGAAGCAACATGTAATATGTAACCAAGCATTATATGTAACACATAATATGATTTAAAAGAGTGTCCATGGAGTTTCTTGCACGTTCTTCTCCATAGAGACCTACGCTTTGGAACGTGCAATTTAGCTTCACTTTTCTTGGACTGACCGACATTTGACTATTCAAAAGTGCCTGCAAATGGTCTATTTGAAATAAATGCTTTATTTATTTATTTATTTATTTAAACTTCATGTACAATAGTGGTACATAGGCGGACTTAATGCCACAAGGCATTCTCTACCAGTCAACCTTGCTTGCTTGCTTTGACTTTGACTTTGAGCAATGTCTTGCTAAGACGTAGATTCCCTGCCGGAGTCTGTGTTTTGCGATAGGTACAACCCAGAGGTCTTTAAGTCAAGAGTTAGGTTACTTCTAGGCAAGCCAGCTCCATCATCGACCATATCGTCGCTTACCATTCCCCCGTTTATTTATATCTTCATAAGTGTTGAAAAACGTCGTTTGTTACACGTGGAAATTGGTTACTGCAGCCTTCAGCTCCATAATACTCTCGCCTGCGGCTCGGGCTTATTTCGCCTCGATCACAATGAAAAACTTTCTCCAATTGTATCAAAATGTACTATTCTGATATTGTTCGTTATTCAATCTTTTTTCTATCTTCCAGATCTACCACCACTGCCTGTACGGGACGCGGTATGACTTCCTCTGCGCCAACTACACAGCCTTCGACCAGAAGACGTTCATCTGTCAATTTGTGTCCGAAGTAGACTGCAAGAACTCCGCAAATTACTTCCACAGGTATTTAAAAACAGGAGAGAATAAAATTGAAAATATTAATCCAATCTTTTTGTCGTCAATGGGTAGCTCGCAGTCCGGCCGTCCGGTAACTGTCCGGACCGAGCCTGAGCCATCGAGTAGTGTAAAGAAATGTCAGCAAAATCGTAGGGGCCCAGCTGACTGACCGACATTTGACTATTCGAAAGAGCCTGCAAATGGTCTATTTGAAATAAATGTTTTTGATTTGATTTGGTTTTAGTCCACCCTAGAGAGGGATTTCCCACCAAAAAAAGGGCCGTAGTGCCACTTTAAAATAATCCTGCAGCCCTAGCAGGAATTTTTTTTTTTCGATGGGTAAAATCATCCAATAACAACCCCCGCTCTTGGGCGGAGCGGGAGATAGTGTCAGACTCTTACTGACTAAAAAACCCACCCCGTTCCTTCAAGCCTTCATACCGGGGCTCGAGCGCCCTTTCGGATAACCCTGGCCCCAGTAGGCTTCGACCCGGCTGGGCCCCTGCTGTTGCTGACAACTCCTCGAGTCGCACTCCTCCTCGCTGCGGACCATGGCCTCAACCAAGGCCCGGGGCCCTAGCAGGCATCGGCCTTAGCGAATAATACCCATCATGCATTTGCTGCTAAACATCTAAGTCACGACACAACTTTACTGCAATAACCATTCCCTTTCAGTCAAGGTTATGATTGTGCACGTTTGGTCTGGTTCCATTCGCTTTGTCTCAAGCCATAGAATATATTTTACTAGCTTCTGCCCGCGGCTTCGCCTACCTCCATCTATATACAGGGTTATTTGAAAAACACTAACAACTTTGCAGGACTGTATTACTAACATCATAAATAACAACTTTTGTTCTACGACTTTTTACAAAACATAATTCATTTACCAAAAAACAAACCTTCAAGATTTCGTTGTTCTATCTAACACATTTCAACCCTGTACTTTGCTATACCTACCTATATCTGTATGACGCGACGCAAGTGCATTAAACATCCCCACCGCCCGATCCTCGCTCCCCTACGCTAGATTTTTATAAAACATAATTCATTTACCAAAAAACAAACCTTCAAGATTTCGTTGTTCTATCTAACACATTTCAACCCTGTCCTTTGCTATACCTACCTACGTCTGTATGACGCGACGCAAGCGCGTTAAACATCCCCTGCGCCCGATCCCCACTCCCCTCCGCTATTGACTATCTTTTTTTTTTTTTTTTATTAGTGATAGGCTTGCGTTTGACCACTATCTCACCTGATGGTAAGCGATGATGTGGTCGACGATGAAGCACGCTTGCCTAGAAGAAACCTATTCACTCTCGACTTAAAGACTCCTAAGTTGTAGCTATCAGGAAACACAGATTCCGGCAGGGAATTCCACTCCTTGGCTGTACGCACAATAAATGTGTTCGCAAAACGTTTTGTGCGTATGGGTGGGATGTCTACCATGTACCGGTGGCGCAACGCTGTACGTCGTGTGGTCCGATGATGGAACGGACTTGGCGGAATTAGATTGTGCAATTCCAGTGCACACTCCCCGAAATGTAAACGATAGAAAACCGACAGACTAGCAACTCGGCGGCGATGCTCAAAGCTTTGGAGCTTCGACTCTACAAGTGCATCATTGCCGATGATTCTCTTGGCTCGCCTCTCAATCGACTCCAGCGCATCAAGCTGGTATTTGGCAGATCCATCCCAAAGATGAGAACAGTACTCCATACACGATCGAACTTGGGCTTGATAAAGATTGAGCAGCTGTTCCGGCGTGAAGTACCGTCTCACCCTTGCTAAGATCCCCAAGTTTTTGGCAGCCAGTTGAGCCTTTGCATCGATGTCTGAGCCGAAATTGAGAGTAGATGATAACGTAACTCCAAGAAGCTCAAGGTGGTCGGTTATCGGCACGGTTACACCCCGGAAAGTTGGAGCCGGGTGGAATTGGCTCCGTTTGGCGGAAAAAAGACACGCCTGGGTTTTAGATGCATTGAACTTGACCAGATTGGCGTCGCCCCAATCGGAGACCGCCTTCAAGGACGAGTTCAAGCGTTCAACCATAGCCTCTCGGGATGACTGGATCTGTGTCCCGCTAGCTCGTGCGTCAGATACATATCTCTCAGCAACAGTGCTGTCGTCTGCATACCCAAAGATACCGGGTTTAAGTAGATCATTTATGTGCAGCAAAAACAGCGTCGCCGAGAGCACTGACCCCTGAGGGACCCCGGCATTAATATCCATTTGACCGGACGAGCAGCCATCAATAACCACTCGGATGGATCTCTCCGCTATTGCTTCGCATAGACTTCGTAATATTTAGAACGTTCAATTTGAATTTTTTTATTTTTGTATGAAAATCTGATGAACTAAATTATGATAAATTTTTAAAAGTCATTGAAACAAAAGTTGTTGTTTATGATTTGAGATTTGGAGATTTTGCCAGTATTTTATATATAACTCTGTATATAAAAGAAGTAACTGACTGACTGACATAACAATCAATCAGACGAAGAGGTAGACACAACACAGGAAAACGCGCAAGTCAGCAAAGAAGAAATAAAAAGCGTGAACATTGGCATTGTAACTTTCGACAGAAAATTGCACGAAGTGAAATGTATCAACAAAAAAAGAATGCACAACCGAAACCACTGGGATGTCCTAAAACCAAAAATTCAAAGACATGTGAACACCAAACCCACGCTGATGACGATATAATACTCCCTCTCCTAGAGAGAAGGCCTGAGCAGCAGTGGGGACATCAAAAAAAAAAACATTCTTTTCAGGTAGAAACCCATATTAGAGAACAGAATTGAAAAAAATATGCGTACAGATAATAATCTATAATATAAAAATGAATCGCAAAATGTGTTGGTAAGCGCATAACTCAACAACGCCTGGACCGATATCGCTAATTTTTTTTTTTTGTTGTGTTCGTTATTATGAGGAGAAGGTTCTTATGGGAAAAAAAAATGAAAATTAGGGCAGTGTAGGGTAGAGTAGGGTAGTGTAGGGTAGAGTAAGGTAGAGGAGGGTAGAGTAGGGTAGAGTAGAGTAAGGTAGGGTAGAGTAGGATAGAGTAGGGTAGAGTAGGGTAGAGTAGGGTAGAGTAGGGTAGAGTAGAGTAGGGTAAGGTAGAGTAGGGTAGAGTAGGCTGAAGTAGGGAAGAGCGGGAGCAAAGCCGCGCGGGCAAAAGCTAGTAATAAAATAAAATTGCAATCCTAAATAACAATTCCGAAATGTCAATAAATAAAATAACACACAAACATACATACACACACACATTAAAAAGGCTGATGCTAATGCTAGGTATACCACGAAAATTATCGAACACCTCATTAACTTCTTCTTTTCCATATTTCCAGGAACGATGCCCTGTACCAAGCGACGACCACCACCACGCCAATCCCTCCTTCGACCACTACCACTACGACGACCACCCAGCGTCCACCTCGCCCGGGCCGAAGGCGACCAGCCTACAGATATGACTATGATGATGATGACTATTATTATTCAAGGGATGACTATGATTATGAAGATAGGTTGGTATCGTTTGAGTATTTTAAGAGGCTGCTTTTCCACTCGCCTATCTTCAACATCGAGCATGGTTTAAAAGCTTGTTACTTCATCTAACGCAATCCAACGCGATGTTTGACGAAAAGGCAACGCGAAAAAAGAGAGATAACGCCTGAAAACTCTGTTAGCACTCGGTAATTCCGTGATTTACTCGAATATTTTATAAAAACTTGTTCCAGGAAATACGTGTTTTTTTTTTTAAACCCATTAAAGTTTTTGAAAAACATTGTCATTAATAAGAATCTTGATAAAATTTGCTAGACTTGTATGGTTGTACTTTTTTTACTGTTTTAATTTCTGAGTAAATTATGAAGTGTCAAAGTTCATGCAAAATAGCAGATTTTCAGAGGTCTTAAATGGATTAGTTTTACACAAATTTATAAATTGATTTCCATAGAAGCCTAGATAATATCCACAAGATACTGTGTTTCCAAAATATCTAATGAAAAATGTGTAATGACGTCATAATCGTGTAATAGCGGTTGTTTGAAAAACAGTGAAAATGTATGTCGAGATGCATCCCCTTAACAGTTCATTATAGCATTTGACAGGCCTTTTAGTCGAGTGGTTAGTGGCCCTGACTGTTATGCCGGAGGTCGTGAGTACGATTCCCACCCAGGACAAATGTTTGTGTGTTGAGCACGATCATTTGTTCTGTGATTGAGTGTAAATTATGTTACGTATGTATTTAGAAATATAATAAATGTGTATCAGATCTCTAGTGCTCATACCACAAGCTAAGCAGAGCTTGTGTTATGAGTACTAGACAACTGATAAACATACTTATATATATCTAAATACATAATTATATTATATGTTATAGATAAATGACACCCAGACACAAAACAAATGATCGTGCTCATCACACAAACATCTGTCTTGAGTGGGAATCGAACCATGACCTTCGGCATAGTAGTCAGGGCCACAAACCACTAGATCAACAGGCCAGTCGAAGAAATTGGGGACTAGATTGCGTTGTGTGATAGTTAATCAATATTATTATTATACTTTCAGAAGGAGACCCAGACCCCGTAGGCCTGGTAAGAAGAAGAGACCACCAGTAGATGACTACGAAGAAGATAGGTATGTGTATACCAATATCATCGTCATCATCATCATCACCATTTCAGCTGAAAGACATTCACTGTTCGATAAAAGCCTCTCCAATTGTCCTTACCAAGTCATCGGTTTACCTTGTGTGAGGTGTTTCAACGCTGCTTCTTCTGTAAGCGGTCGCCACTTCAGAACCTTCAGAACCATCGACTATCTGTTCTGCGACTGCCACTGAATTTTGGCTATTCTTCGTACCTATACACCGTTAAATTTTGATCGTTTTAATCCCGTGTAGGGTCGATCCGGTACATGAAACACTATCGATTTGTAAAGATAAAATTAAGAAATAAAGTAGGTACTTTTTTTTCAAAACTTCTATTAATTTACGCATGTACGAAATTAATTTCTTTGTATCATCATCATTTTAAACAAAAGACGTCACGTACCAACTACCTACAGGTCATTGAACTCGCTCAGCTGACGTTTTCTTAAAGAAATTAATTTCGTACATAGTCGTTCGTAGTTGCTCTTAATAAACTAGTGCGCCTCACCATCAACGATTGCATCCCTGCTTACCATCAGGCGGGATCGCAGTCAAGTACTAGTTTATAACAGATAAAAAAAAAAAAAAAAAACATGCGTAAATTAATAGGAGTTTTGAAAAAAAGGTACTTTATTTTTTAATTTTATCTTTACAAATCGATAGTGTTTCATGTACCGGATCGACCGTCCACGGAATTAAAACGATCAAAATTTAGCGGTGTATAGCTTTTGGACATCCATAACAGACTGTGTTAATTGATTCCTATTCTTAATCGTATCGATCATTCTCTTTGATGGGAGTGGGAATCCCTGCTGGAGTCTGCGTGGCTTAATAGCTACAGCTTAGGGGTAATTAGGTCGAATAAATGGGTTACTTCTAGGCAAGCGTGCTTCAAAGTCGACCACATCATCGCTTAATATTAAGCACAATGTCTGCAGATCGTGAACCTGGTCGATGTGGCTGAAAGGTTCTGGAGTGGCGACCACGTACCGGAGACACTGTGTTGGGAGGCCTCCAACAAGGTGGACCGATGACTTGGTCAGGGTCGCGGGAATCTGATGGATGCGTGACGCACAGGACCAGTCGTAGTGGCAACGCTTGGGGGAGGCCTGTGTCCAACAATGGACGTCTTTCGGCTGATATGATGATCATAGACGATTGTCTTTGATGGGAGTGGAATTCCCTACTGGAGTCTGTGTTTCTTGATGACTACAACCTAGGGGTATTTAAGTGCAAGAGTGAAAAGATTACCCTCTAAGCAAGCGTGCTTCTTCGGCGACGTCATCGTCGCTTACCATTAAATTCGTAAAAAAGTAAAAGCCCATTCCATTAAGGTCTGACATTTGAGAAAAACCTTAGAATGTAACTTGAAACGAAACTGAAATAAACAATAAAATAATAATTAGGGATCCGGTAGCTACAGTACTCCGAAGCAAGGCTTTAAGTTATATAGTCATAAATGAAAAATTGGTCGAATATGATCGATTTCAAAATAGAAATAAAATAAAAATTAAATAAAAATAAAATTAGACTACTTCCTATTACGACTTACTTTTTTTATTATGATTATTTTTATTGTGCTTTTGTGTACAATATTGACTGGTCTACACTGTTCATACATAATCTATCAATTTTGTAACAACAATCACATTTTTTAAAAGAGTAACCATGGAGTTTCTTGCCGGTTCTTCTCCATAGCAAACGACCAATTTGGAACCGTGCACTAGCTTCTGACGTTTTATAAGTGCCCATGTAGGCCTATGTGAAATAAAATATTTTGACTTTGACTTTGAATAGAATATTTTAAAGTCGTTGATTTTTTTTATTTTATACTTTTGATTCTAAACAATAAGTAAAGTAACATACTTTTTTCTGAAAATAGCATCAAAGTCAATATGGACGATGTTTCACTTTAAAAACAATTGGAAATCGATCATCATTTAAATATCTAATTTAGTTAAAGACAGTTATTTGTCATGATTATTATTTTATTCATAAGAATTGATATTCACTAATGTTTCCAAAATTTTTCAGATACGAACGTCGTCCACGACCAAGAGACGAAGAATTAGAAGACGATTATGACGATAGAAGACAGTACGATAGAAGACCAGCGAAAAGACCCGCCCAACCTGAGAGAAGACCTTATGATGATGAAGAGGATAGACGTCCGGCAACTAGGAGACCTAGACCCAGGCCTCGAGATGAAGAAGAAGAAAAATATAGACCTGATGATGAGGAGAGACCTAGGGCAGGACAGGGTAGGCCAAAAAGGCCTAGACCGAGAGACGAATATAGGCCGAGAGATGAGGTCAGAGCAAGCGATGAAATCAAGCCCAGAGATGAAGTGGTAAGACCAAGGGATGAGGTCACAAGGCCAAGAGATGAACCAAGAGAACAGGATGAAATCAAACCTCTTGACGAAATTAAACCCCGCGATGAAATTAGACCTAGAGAATCATCAAGGCCAAAAATAAGGCCCCGAGATGAAATAAGGCCTAGAGATGAACCTTCTCGCGAAAGACCTAACAGACGGCCCATCAGAGAGGAAGAAGAAGAAGAAATAGTACCTGTTGTGGAAAAAAAACCGCCCCGACCGTCTAGGCCAAGAGATGAAATCAAGGCAAGAGATGAACCTTCTCGCGAAAGACCTAACAAACGGCCCATCAGACAGGAAGAAGAAGAAGAAGAAATAGTACCTGTAGTGGAAAAAAAACCGCCCCGACCGTCCAGGCCAAGAGAGGATAGGTTCTCCGAGGGTCGAAGGTACAGAGGAGAATCCCCTTTTAAAACTAGAGATGACAGACCTTACACTAAGTCTGACTTTGTCCAAAGACCATATGATGAGAGAAATGAAGAAAAGAGGGAATATCCAACTGCGCCTGAAACCCCAGCTCCTACCCTGGTAAAACCAAATGGTAAAGGCATTTTCAGCCAACCTCGTATGCCACCGAAGATCAAAAGACCAGTTCCAATAACTGAAAGAGATAAATATGACTATGTTCCTGTTGCTACTACAAAAGCTCCCCCGAAAGTAGAAGATGATGATGAATATTATGATTATGAGGAAGATGATACTAGTAGACCTTCGTCGTCAGCAAAAACTAGCACGATTCAGCAAAGACCTAAGTTAGTGCCGGTGGAAAAGGAAAAATTTAAACCTACAAGACCTCATTATCCTAAAGGCAGAAAACCTCAAAAACCAATTGATTACGAAGAAGAGGTGTATGATGAACCACCTGTAAAATCACAAAAGTATACCTACAATCAGAGAGCTAAAGATGAAAGGGTCAAACCTAAACCTGTACCAGCAGATGATGAGTACTACGATTATGAAGAAGAAAAGAAAGAGAAAGAGAGATTTAGAGCAGGAGAAGATATAACAAGCAAAATTAAAGATCTGCGACCAAATGTTAAGGTAGTTAAACGTCCTTTTTTACCCTCTAGGGGTGGAAGCCCGTACCTTCCTCGCGGCCTACAGCCCGTAGCAGGAAGGGATGTCTCAGCACCACTTAATACCACCCCGAAACCTACCACCACTTCTCCTAAACCTACAACTACGCCTGCCCCTATCACTACCACTTCTACCACCACCACTTCCACTACAACTACACCTAGCACCGCTGCCACTACAACAACAACAACTGAAAAACCCACAACAACAGTCACCTCAGAAAAACTCACAACAGAAGAAGAATATGAAGATGAATATTACGACGAAGAAGATATAGACTATGATAAAAAACATGTAGACTACGACAAAAAACATGAAGTAGCCACTACAACAGCTATTGCCACAACACAACCGACTACAACAAAACCGACAACAACAAGAACTACGACAATAAAAACAACAACTGTAGCTCAAACAACTGAAGAACCAACAACACCAGAACAAAAAGCTAAAAAATTAGCTTCAAAAGTTCTTCAAATATACAACGATAATTACGAAGCGATTCGTGACAAACTAGAATCTACACTATCACCTGGAGATTATGTAAAACCATATCTAGCTACAGCTCATCCTTTAGTTTTTGAAAATCCATACATTCCTGAAGGTCACAAAAAAGATATAAAACCAAAACCAGAAATCTCAAAACCATACACTGCAACTGGAAAACCTTTACTTCCAGAAAACATATCAATCAAGCAAAATCTAGCTGACAGTGTTGAGAATGATTACGATATTAGGCTTAATGAAGCTTTAACTCCAACTTTACCAGTTAGCAGAGTCCCATCAGGATTTATTATACCTTCAGATAGAGATTACACATTTTCTAGATTTAGGAATAACTTGCAACCAGTAGAACCACAGTACGCGGCTTCTGATATATCCAGTTATCAAGTAAGAAAGAGACCTCAAGTGTCTGGAGTTAGCATAAGAACTCCATCTTCATATTACTTGCATCCTCAAAGGCTGGTATATCAGGAAGATCCATCTCAGAGGTATCCAAGACAGTTATTCTATAGGTCTGTAGACTTGTATTAGAATTTTCGGTGATATGAAAACTTGTAGGGTAGTTTTTGATGGTCCGAGGCCGTGACAAATTTTTGAGAAAATCAAAAATCTTTTATCAAATAAAAAATGTATAAAAATATTGAAGAATTTAATGTGACTTCAAAAACGATGGAAGAGGTTCTTGATTTGACTGTAAATTGTTCAGATTAATGTAAATATATTTTTTTTTAATTGAAGATCTCAAAACACCAATTGTACTAATTGATGCATTCAAAAAACATGCTGAAAATAGAAAAGCATATTGTATAACCGACTTAAAAAAAAAGCAAGAGGTTATGAATTGACAAACTATGGCATGATCGGACCATTCTGTTGTATTCAACAATAAAAATATAATACCCTACAGGGTTTCGTACAAAGAAGTACATTTAAATGATAAGTCAATTAATTAAAATAATACATGTAAAGAAAAATTTAGTATTTTCGAAATATCGAGAGACCACTGCCAATTTTTTAATTTATGGAAATTAAAAGAAAATATTTGTGTAATAAAAATACTCTTAGTTACCTGTATTTTTAAGAAAAATTCTGTTGTGTTTGTGATCGATTAAAAATGGGTTTTTTGCTTTAATTAGCAGTAGATATAAGTTGGCATGATTCGGTATGCACGTGGGTTCAAATTTCAGAACCTGCTCGTGAATTTTTTATTTCGAATCGTCTATATTTGTCAAAAAAATTAAATAATTTATCAAAATGCTTTTACAAATTTATCAATCAATGACAAGGTGACAATTAAGTAAAACAAAAATACTAACAAAGATAATAGAATATTATTCTTTTGTGATTTTCAACGAAATATGAATCTCCTAGTAAACTCTTTTCTCGATTACATTCACACTCAATATATTTGTACATTTTATAAATACGAACAACATTTTTTTTATTTTGTACACAATAGTTTTAAGGAAACTTTCCTGTAATAAAAAAACTATGTAAAATATTCTTGACTATTTATTATCTTCTATAGACCCCAAAAGAAACTCAAAAGTTCAAAGAGAATCATTTGTCTTAGTATGGTCATGTGAAGAGGAGGGATACATTTTTTCAATTTTTCCACAAGGGACTACAACTTTGAGAGACAGGCTCACTGTACTCTCCCGCAATCTCAAGAGCTACATATATAAAAAAAAAAAAATCTTTTATTTTCAGGCATCAAGTTCAATAGTGAGTTAGTACAGACAAAACTTAAATAACTATGTTAGTAGGTCATTACAAAGACAAATACATATACAATCAGGCAATCAATGATGTAATCTGGATGGATGTTGTATGGTTTATCAAGCTCCATGCAGTACATGCAGCTTGATAAACCTACCCATTGTAGGCCCATCCAGCCTTTCCGCAAATACCTTCAGGATGCCGTTGGTGCTCCCCTCACTCGACTTTATTAACGAAGCAACTTTTTTTCGCATTATAGCAAAGTAGTTGACGGTCTGAGCATCAGCGAACATAGCTGACGCACTACAATGCGGTGGAAGCCTCAACAGCGCCCTGAAGGCATTATTATGCTGTATACGCAGGGTATTGTCCGCTTTTTGGGTATAATTGTCCAAAGGTTGCAGGTGTAAAATGTTTGACAATATGCCTTGAACAATGTTATTTTAACAGGTAATGAGCTGCAAGCAAACCTTCGAGCCACCATATTAGCCCTCACGGCCAGCGCCCTGAGCTCCCTTTCCATCTAATGGCAGCGATCTTTTAAGAATGATTTTATGTGTATAAGTTTTGCTCGCGGTTACCTGCTTATATAAAATAAAGCCTACGTCACTCAAGAATAAAGCAGCTTTCTAACGGTGAAAAAGTTTTTGCAATCAGATCAGTGGTTTCAGAGATAACCTCCTACAAATAGAAAAGCAAACTTTACCTCTTCATACTATTAGTATAAATGGTGTAAGGGACAGCCCTCCACAAACTTTAAGGGCTTGCTCAGTAGACGAAACTGAACAACCCACCATAAAAATTTTTTTCAGGAAACGAAAAATAAATTCAGCCTCTCCATACAAACTGTCCAATCAAGTTTATAATTTTGTATGGTGAGGCGGATTTTTTTTCGTTTCCTGAAAAACTTTTTTATGGTAGGTTGTTCAGTTTCGTCTACTGAGCAAGCCCTTAAAGTTTGTGGAGGGCAGTCCCTTACACCTTGTAGATGGATGATAAAATAAAACAAAGGTGGGTAATAATAATAATTTGTTTTATATTTTCTCTTAATTACAATAATTACTTTAATATACAATAAACACTTAATAAACAGGCAGTTTCGTAAGGCGATGCCAATTATTTTTAAGGCATTTTTTTTTCTTTACAATCAAAGCAGTTGTATTTGACAGTTAACTCTAAAATTGACAGTTAGGAGTTTTTTAATTTACACTCGTTAAAAAATATAAAAGGCCTGTTTATTTTTAGAGCTTTTTTTGGCCTTTAGTAAAGAATAATATGTTTCTTCACGGGTTTTTCGTGCAATTTTGCAAATTTTCTCTTCATTAGAACCATACTGAGATTTCATACAACTAGTATGTAGGTACTTTTAAAACATTCATTAAAATTGGAATTATTGAGTTACACATTTAATTAATTAACCTTAATTTATATTGAGAAGGCAACCAGATAGATAACATTAAATTTATTTTTATTTAAGTTAAAAATGAAATAAGCAGGCCTTAACATTTCAGATACCGCGCGTCAATTTGAGACACAATAGATACGTGAATCGCGTTCGCTTAGGGTTTAATGAATTAAATAAGTAACATAAAAATATGTTTTTTCCAAGTAACTGCATTTTCAAATCGGTAAAAAAGGCAACTGACCAAAATTCCTTTAAAAATGGTTGCCCTGTTTCTTTTAAAACTTAATTGGATTCGCCTTACAAAATATTCAGTAAACGCATTATAAATATAATTCTATAAAATATAACTTAATTAAAGCACTATAATAATATTATTCTTTTATAAAAATACAAAATTGGAATTATTCGAATATAACATTTTGGTCACCATCGAAATGAAACTCATTTTCACGTTTCAATGTGACATTTAGTTACAAGATTATAAATACAAAATAATCAATGAAAATTTTTGGTCGAAGATTTATCATGATCTGGACCTATAAATACATACTTTTACAACAAATTTTCACCACCATTTACTAAAAAACTAAAAATGTCATGCTATTAAAAGTCAAAAGACTATACTCTGTTCAAAATAACATTAGAAATTTATGACAACCTTTTATTACTGTCCGTTCAACCGATTTTGACTTTTATTACGTTGGTGGCATGACAAATGGCGGCTGCAGTAAATAGTTGGTATTGTAACCACTTTTTTGCTTTTAATACCATCCTTAAGCCTGCGAAATAGAAGTTATAATCGATTGAACAGATAGTAAAAAAGATTTCTTTAAATGTCTAATCTCAACGCGAATAGGGTATAACATGTTTAAAATATCACCAATTCTTACATCAATGTTCTGCTGAATTTTATTTGATGAAATCACAGCCATTATTAGTACCTATAGTATTTTGGCTAATTTTTGGAGCAATATCATGATATCCCACAAGCTCACATCCATCTAGTTTCACCTCAAAAAAACGAGATTGACATTGATTTTTCAATGTCATAATGTATTTCGATGCCTCCTACCCATAAAGTCATCATAAAATATTTTTCGAGTAGAATTTTATTATAAAAAAGTAAATTAGCGTGTGTTACTGTGATCTTAAACTGATTATAGAATACAAAATGCAAAAACATCAGTTGAAAGTGCAGTTTTACAAATTACTTATATCATTTACAGTAAACCTTTAGAGGTGAAAATCAAAGTCAAGTTTGTAATATTATTGTCAATTAATATGTATTGAAAATAAACTAAAAAAAGAATACAAATATAGCTCTGAATTTATTTGTATAATAAATTGATAACTTCTTTATAAGTAAGATTTAGTTTACTTAATTTATTTTTTGTATTTATTTTAATTTTGTTTTTTATTTATATTATTACGTTATAAATAATACTCGTATCTATCTCTGACATATTTTATGTATCTTTATCTAAAATATTTTCGAATTTACTACAAATTTGCGTGCCTAATTTGGTAAAACACAATAATCTGTGCACTTACATGACATCCAGACCCCCTAGCCAAGTTACAACCGTATCGTGTCGAATTCCGTTCTCCAATCGGTAACGCTTCGGTGTCAGCAATTGTAGAAAACGATAAGTGGGTAGCCATGTTGACGCGCCTGAGTCGGCCGCTCGTCCTACAATGTAGCGTTTGTTTATCAAAGGATGTAGCGTTAAACGTTGTAGAAATTCATTCTATCATTTTGAACGATGTGAACTTGGCTACGAATTTTCTATTCGTTTGTTCCGACCACGCAACTTTACGTTGAGATGACGTCATTCCCATATGTTTCATCACCTTTCGACAGCGTTAACGATTGCAGAATAACAACTTGGCTAAGCATGCAGATATGTATTAATTTATTGTATTTTGTTCTGCAATACAGATTTGACTTTGACTTCGAATAGATGCACTATTTGCCTTTCGACCTTATGCTTAGGAGGTAACGATTTCAAAGTTAATCTACATCATTGTTAACTGATAAAGAAAAACACCATAAGAATCTTGGACTTCAAGATCTGAAATCCACACGAAATGAGCAAGCGTGGTGATCAACGTTTCTTCTCTCTTCAAGAAGAGGTCTATGCTCTGCAGTATACAGTATATTCGTTATTTTTTCGTGGACCCATTCTGTATCTCAAGGTTCTTGACTGACGACCGCTCATCGGAAGACGCAGCGTCGGGAGGCCTCACTGTAGGCCTAGCCAAGTTACGGCAGTTTCGTTTCGATTCTCTTAATTCCGATTATAATTTAGGTGTCTTCAAGGCTAGAGTGAATAGGCTCTTAATAAACTAGTGCGCCTCACCATCAGATATTGCATCACTGCTTACCATCAGGTGGGATCGCAGTTAAGCACTAGTTTATATCAATGAAAAAAAATTTGATTGCCTCGAGTAGGCCACGCCTCCGGTTCCTTTGTTCTGACGTCATCTCAACGCTCAGTCACGTGGTCAGAGCAAAAGAATCGGAGACATGGTCTACTCGAGGCGTTCGACGCAAGAGAATCGAAACGGTCGCAACTTGGCAAGGGTAGCTGATGAGAGTCGAAGGTATGCGATAGATGCTAAACGCACAGGACCTGTCGTTTTGATGACACTTGGGGGAGGCCTAGGTCCAACAGTGGACGTCTCCGGCTGAAATGATGACTCGTTTCTCAGCCTTTTGCATTCTGCTGATCTTGAAATAACCTATTTACTTCCAAGTTACCAGTAATTCTAAAGGTGGGGATCTAAACATACAGCCATAAATTTGAACCAAAACCTCTAACCAACCAATCAAAAACTAGAATTCTCAGTCTGTCTCATAGGTCCATGCATCATCCAGTTATCAGGAATTCCTCTGGACTCTTCAATAAACGCTCCATTTGGGATCCCAGTCTTCGTTTCTTGGATATCCTTTTGGTCACTCGATTCTTCTTTGTGGAAGATCCTGTTGATTGGGTACTGGATAAAGTAGAATAAGAAGGTGGAAGACCAGATGAGGATCTGGTAGAGGCAGATCTGCCACCAGGTCATGATGCCGAAGACTCCGTAAAGCCAGCGGTGTGAGAAGATGTAGATAGAGTAGTAGCTGGAACAGATAAAAGGAAATGTTAGCACAAGAAAAACTTACTAAAAAAATCGAACCGAACGAATCGTACTATTAATAATAAATATTATTGCAAGAAAATGTATTATAACAATAAAGCTTGTGATTTGCATGCCTCAAGGTGTAATATGGTTGGACTGTGCTATATTTTCAATATCTTTATGTAATTACCCATATTAGCAAGTAAACGTTTATAATGATTATGATTAAGAGTTAATGGAAGGCGGATCCCGGCCACCGTAGGCACGGGCTTGCGGACGGCGAGCAATGTTTAGCTTGCTGTCCGACCGTCCGGTAACTGTCCGGACCGAGCTCAAGTTGTCAACGGCGCGCACTGTTCCCGTGCGCCTCAAGGTGCTGTCAGCAACAGCAGGGGCCCAGCCGGGTCGAAGCCGCGCCTACGGTGGCCGGAAATCGGGATCGGAATCCCGGCAGCGGCTGTGTGCGTACCTACATTAATTGCTAAAAAATAAATAAATAATGATGACTCACACAATAGCATACACTATATTGGCTCCCGCAGTAAGCCACAACTCTTGCTTGTAGTTCGTGGGATGTCTCCTCGCCACCAGGACAGTCTCGATCAGCACCACGATGGCGATGTTGGTATGCACACAGTGGTTGAACCACCAGGGTACCAGCTGGTCGTAGATCTGGGGGAACACCAGCTCCCGGTCGATCCAGTACAGCGTCCAGAACATCGTGGTTATGAACTGGAAGAGAAGAGAAGAGAAGGTCGATTATGAAGGTTTTTATGATAAACTAGCTGGGCCCGCGACTTCGTTCGCGTGGACTACAGGATTTTGAATTTATTTTTTCTAAAATAAAAGTAGCCTAAGTTACTCCTTATTACATCAGCTACCTGACAGTAAAAGTCCCGTCAAAATCGGTCCAGCCATTTCAGAGATTAGCCGGAACAAACAGACAAACAGACAAAAATTGGAAAAAAAATATTTTGGTGTATGTACCGTAGGTATCTATATTTATATGCATGTAGCAAAAAGCGGTTATTCCAATATTACAAACAGACACTCCAATTTTATTTATATGTATAGATGTATAGTTAAAGATGTATAGATGATATTCATTTTGCAAATAGGTTGTTTAAAAACACTTTTCCACGTCAATTTTTTCGTCAATTTAAACTACCAGAGGCCGGTGCCATGGTGTCCCGGTGAAATATAGCCCTAAGCTACCAAACTAGACACCATACAGACACCAGAGTCGCCACACGTCCGAGCTGGTCGCGCCACCAAATTGGTTGCGCAACCAAACGGACGCCAGGTGAGTAATTCTCTATAGAGCTGTATACATTTTGTTGGTAGCGGCGACTGGTCGCGCCGCCATGATGTCCCGGTCAAATATAGCCTTAAGAGACAGAATAGGCCATGTCTTTTTTTTTTTTGGTAGGAAAAAATCATGCAATGACATCCCCCGCTCTTGGGCGGAGCGGGAGATAGTGTCAGACTCCTACTGACTAAAAGACCCACCCCGTTCCTTCTAGCCTTCATACCGGGGCTCGAGCGCCCTTTCGGATAACCCTGGCCCCAGTCGAGGCCATATGTCTGGCCACGCCGTATGTCTGGTTGCCTGAATGAATGTACTTCATCAGTCAGCATCTCCCAGAAGTTCCACCAGAACTTTTCATCAGTCAGCATCTCCCAGTAATTCCACCAGAACTGGAAAAAACTTCCAACATAACAAAACTGCTTACCAGCGTCAAAGGTACGACCAGTCCCGCGAACATGACATCTCTAAAATACTTGAGCTTCCTCCCCAGACCCGACTCGTGTCTCTCCAGCCACTCCAGGATATCGTACACCAGGGATAGCGTCAGGAACGTGGTTTGGAACATCTGGAAAACAAAAATGGCGGTTAGTATGATGGAGGTACCAGTTTGAATAAGAAAGGGTTTAAAGATAAATGATTTTTTTGAAAGAAAGAAAAAACATTTATTTGGCGGAAAATACGCAAACTTAAGACTAACATATAACATATAGATTACAAACATAAAATATATATATATGTCGCAGGGAAATGAAGATATCAGGGATTTCACGAAATCCCTAGGGATATCACGAAATCCCGGCAGATGTCGAGTATTCTTGTTTATTACGTCTTCCTAATGAAAGTATCTAGTGATATGATTTGTCTTAAAAATCACACGAGCCGCGCCAGCTCGAGCGACGCATTTGTTCGCGTGGGAGCGAGTTCGTAATCTGATAGTTCATAATGATCAATCATTGATCGACCAATGGTCTCGTTATAGAGTTGTAGTAGAATGACAATATCGAACATTGATTTGTTCGCTCCCACTAGTGCACGTGTGGGTAAGAGAGCGAGTGAGAGAAATGCATGGTTCGATTTTTATTCGGTAGTATCCGCTTTCTGACTTTTTACTAGATTTAGTTTAGTGAAACGAAATATCACTGACGATAACTTGGTGTTTTGTCTAGATACTTTCAGTAAGAAGACGTAATAAACAAGAATATTCGACATCTGCCGGGATTTCGTGAAATCCCTAATAACCTTTTTTTTTATGGTGGGAAAAAATCATGCATTGACATCCCCCGCCCTTGGGCGGAGCGGGAGATAGTGTCAGACTCTTACTGACTAAAAGACCCACCCCGTTCCTTCTAGCCTTCATACCGGGGCTCGAGCGCCCTTTCGGATAACCCTGGCCCCAGTAGGCTTCGACCCGGCTGGGTCCCTGCTGTTGCTGACAACTCCCTGAGGCGCGCGGGAACAGTGCGCGCCGTCGACGACTTGGGCTTGGTCCGGACAGTTACCGGACGGCCGGACAGTGAGCTACCCATTGCTCACTGTCCGCAAGCCCGCGTCTACGTTGGCCGGAAATCGGGATCAGAATCCCGGCGACGGCGGCGGCGATAACGCCGTTGCCTGATGCGTTCGGCCTCCTCCTTTGCGAGCATTACTGCTTCGCAGAAATACCTAATAACCTCATTTCCCTGCGACATACATAATTAGGTATACGCCACGTTCCACGTTTGTTTTTGATAAATGTATTATGTTTTGTAAAAAGTCATAGAACAAAAGTTATTGTTTATGATGTTAGTTTTAATACAGTCTTGCAAGGTTATTAGTGTTATACAAATATCCCTATATATAGAAGATTCAATGTATTCAGATTAAGTTATTTCACAAAATTCCCATCTCATACATCATCATCTTCTTGCCCTAGTCCCGTTTTATTTGGGGTCGGCGCAACACGTTTTTTTCTTCCATTCTGTCCTGTCACTCGTCACGCTATCACTAACTCCCTTTTCTTTCATATCGCTTCACACAATCCATCCGTCTTTTCTTTGGCCATTCATACAAAGACCTGTTTTATTTAATCATGGTAAAACAAACACAGTATTCTACTTGCAAATAAATACATATTGTTATCAACTAATTATGATAATTAATCAGTTAGTGGTTAATTAAAGGTGACGCCGGGTTCAAATCATGTCGGCCTGCTATCTACTGCAGACAAAGGTCAGTCTGTAAAGGACAGACATCTCTGTCTGTCACAAACTCCAGACGTGACAGGGTTAGGTCGCTTTGGAAGCGGAATTACAGGGTTTTTCCTAACAGGTACATTGTATATCTACGCAGCGTTGGAAGGCCTCCTACAAGGTGGGCCGATAACGTGGTGAAGGTTGCGGGAAACCGATGGATACGAGACGCACACGAGCTTTCATTGTGGTGACACTTGGGGGAGGCATATGTCCAACAGTGAACGTCTTTCGGCAGAAATGATGATGTTGTTTATAACTTTACCTTTTTTTGTTTAGTTACTGTAATTTGTTGTTTAACCGTTGTAATTAATGAAAATAAATAAACAAATAAAGGAATGATGATGAGCAATGGGTAGCTCCCCATCCTATAATGACGAAACTTGAGTCGGCGGTGAGTAGGTACTGTTCTACAATATTCGGTCTCTTTAGTGGTGCGAAGTGAGACGCGGGGGCGGGGAGTGTCAGTGATTGACTCGCCACGCCATCGCGTCATAGACGTCACTCCTCATTCGTTTCCTGCGTTGCTGCATGTATCTAACAACGAAGACGATTGGCTCGCCAATGTATGGAATGCGCAAAGCGATCCCCACTCTGACGCCGAGCGCTCAAGATCCGTTGTGCTGTACGCGCGCCTCAAGGAAATTTCAGCAAAACCCTAGGGATCCAGCAGGACCGAATCCTTTTGAAGCCATGAGTTTCCAAGACTTTCGCAAGGGAAACCCATGGTCTTGGAACGCAAAGGACAAAGAAGGAAACTATGTAGGTTTGGTATTAGTCAGTAAAAGTCTGCCACACCCTCCTGCTCCGCTTTGGAGCGGATGGTTTTCCAAATGAACCTTCCGGATACCGTAATTAGCGACACAATACAAAGACAAAGAGAGCGAAAGCCTTCGCTAGGGATTTAATGATCTAAAACCACAAAATAGATAGGTACAGAAGACAATCTCATGTATGTACTTCACTTTTTATACCTACGCTCGGTGGACGCACACTAATGAGCGTTTGAGCCGGAACTGTTCGACGAGCGGGCCGAGGCGCTCCGAGGTATCGTGTCCGTGAGCGGTGTCTATGTGTGCGTTGCTCAAGCGCGCTTTGTATGTAGATTGGCTTCTGTACCTATCTATTTTGTGCTAAAAGTCTGATACTCCGACTTGCTTCACCCAGACCGGAAGAAGTTACTTTATCCGACTACAAAAAAGTTCTAGTAAGCCGTTTCTGGGCTCAGCAGACAAAGAAATACAAACACGGTTAAGATACCACAAATCGAAAGTATTTTCACTGTATTCAAATTTATTTAAAGACAGTTAACCTCTCAACTAGAAAGGGCTTACCTTGGTAATATACATACTCATATACAGGGTGGTCAAAATACTGTCATAAGTAATAAAAAAAATAGAATACAATATTTTATTAACTAGGACATATATTTTATGAGTTGAAATCCTGAAACTCACATTAGGATTCCCTGTGTTGTGAGATCCAGGATTCCGATTAAAGAAAATTCGTTTATACCTCTATTAGGAATTTTAAAAACTGAGGAAAAACCTTAACTTTGATAATAACATTTTTTTTTTAATGAAGAAGAATATCATCTTTTATTCATAAGAATGTAAAATTATGACGTTCGTTAAAAAAAATGTATCTTGCATTAATATTAGGAAGATTTTTTTTTTTTTTTTTATTGTTGATAGGTTCGCGCTTGACCGCTATCTCACCTGATGGAAAGCGACGATGCGGTCGACGATGGAACGCGCTTACCTAAAAGAAACCTATTCACTCTCGACTTAAAGATTCCCGGGTTGTAGCTATCAGGAAACACAGACTCCGGCAAGGAATTCCTTAGGAAGATATTTTTTATGCATGGTATGGCATTTCACGATAGTTCTATTGCAAAACAGACCGTATAAAGAACAGTATACTTTGTTCTAAAACACAAAATGCAGACGCAGGTAACTCAGCCGCCAAACTAAAATAGAACAGCCCCCCTAGCCAAGTTACAACCGTTTCGCTTGCGCCGAACGCTTCGAGTTGACCTTGCCGCCAATTCTTTTGTTCTGACCACGTGACTGAGCGATACTACGACGTCATTCCCGTACATTTGAAGCTTTCTACAAGCGTCAACTATTGCAGATTAGCAACTTGGCTAGGGGTACTGGGCAGGTCACATCTGCCGCATGTCGCAATGATTTCGCAATTGGGCAAAAGCAACTACTGACTGAATCCGAATAACAGGATTCTGATTTCTGATTTCAAAGAAGAGTGGAAGTATGAAAGGGAGGCCCTTTCCTTTCAGTGGGACAGAACTGGCTTAAAATATTTTTTTAAATACCCCTAGAGAAATTTCCCCGAGAACTAGAAAAAAAATCATATCTCCTAAACTATAAAAATCGCGGAACATACATGGAGTTTTCGAACGTTTTTTTTTTTAAACGGGTCAAGGGCAGGAAGATGATGAAGATGACATGGAGATTTTTAGGTATGACGAATCTATGTTTTTATTAACGTCACTATTAAGGCGTATAGTCCTTTGAACCATCTGACCGAAATTATGTGAACGCAACTCTCGCACTCGCCTAGGCGGCAGTACGCAAATCTGTGCATTTATTTGCGGCCAGCAGCGCCCGGAAAGCGCTTTAAATCCATTTTCTCTGCGAGATATTGATTGATTTACATATGCAATGTTCACTTTGAAGAATATATAACCACCAATTTTTATGTGTAAAAATGTTTCTAAAGGTCCAAGCCGTTTCGAAGGAGTAGGGAAAAGTTGCGAAAAGTTGCGAAATTGCTAAATATTTTTTTTTGACAAAAGTATTAATTGCACGAAAAAAACAAATGTTGATATTATTGTTCATAAATCTATAATAAACATATATTTTTTTTCAAACAAATTGACCTAGCCGTTACGGAGGAGTAGGCCTCAGAAAATCACTGTTTTATGGCACTTTTCGGGCGCTTGGCCCTTAAGACCACCCTGTATACCTGTAACTACCGCTTAGAAATTTCGAATTATTTCTATTGTATTGTTTTGTCTTAGTAAGCCTATGTAAACAGGTTTAAAAACACAAAGGTGAAATTCACTTTAAAAGTAGACACATAAATATACATACATTAGGAAGCCTACTTAGTTATGGAATTTGGAAAGTGGATTATAAATAAATACATAATAATCATCATCATACAATGGATGCGAGACGTATAGGACTGCCCCCCTAGCCAAGTTACAACCGACTCGTGTCGGATTCCGTTCTCCAATCGGTAACGCTTCGGTGTCAGCAATTGTAGAAAACGATAAGTGGGTAGCCATGTTGACGCACCTGCGTCGGCCGCTCGTTCTACAATGTCGCGTTTATTTATCAAAGGATGTAGCGTTAAACGTTGTAGAAATTCATTCTATCATTTTGAACGATGTGAACTTGGCTACGAATTTTCTATTCGTTTGTTCCGACCATGATATTTAACGTTGAGATGACGTCATTCCCATACATTTGATTACTTTTCGACTAGCGTTAACGATTGCAGATTATCAACTTGTCGATTAACAACGGTGCTGGTCGTTTTGGCAACATTGGGGGGAGGCCTATATGCAACAGTGGACGTCTTTCAGTTGAAATTATGATGATGATTTTATGTTCCTTATCTAATTTTTATTTTTGGTCCACAATAAAGAATAAAAAATAAAATAAAAATGATAAATAATATTAATGAGCATAAGCAGTGATGGCTCAATCATCTTGCCAACCCCTGCCCTACTTACGAGTTAAACGTCATGGGTTTAAACTTAGCCAGGCGCATTACTTTGTGTAAGTTAATTCATCACCACTGCTCTCAAAACAGTGAAGGAAAACATCGTGAAGAATCTCCTAGAACCATAAACTTCGAAGGCATGTGACCAAATCGCATTGGGCCCGCGTGGTGGATTACAGACCATTCCCTCTCCTAGAGAGGAGGCCTGAGTCCCAACAGTGGGGAAATTAATAGGCTGAATACACTCTTTTAGTGAGATATTAATGAGAACCATAAAAATTTGTGTCTGAGATATTCTTTTGGGGAATGAACACATATTTGAGAGGACCTGTCGAGTCACTTAGGACTACTAAAGAACTCAATAATTGTGGTGAAATAACTCAAAAAGGGATAGTTTTTTTTTCGTGGTGGGAAAATCATTTAATGACATCTGGCAACACAACAAGGCCCTTGCTGTTGCTGACAACTGCTTGGGGATGCAGTCGGCCTCCTCCTTTGCTAGCATTACTGCTTCGCAGAAGGAGACGTCCGCCTGCCACTCCTCCTCGCTCCGGACCATGACCCGACATCGCCGATCAACCCCACGAGGGCACGGCGATGCTCCGCCCAAGCGGGAATAGTGAATAGGTTACATCTAGGCAACCGTACTCCTTCATTGACCCACATAATCGCTTGCCATCACGTGAGATAGTTGTCAACCGCAATGTTATCAATATAAGTAAATCAGGCTTACCAATAATCTCCCTAATTAATGTCAAAACAAATTAATTGTCATTGCTTCCGTGTCTGTCTATCATATCAGTCATAACGCTTACGGCTATAATAAATCTCTTATCTATAAATACTACATTATTTTTAGTATAAGCAAAACCTGGACGTGGTGGACATCCCACCTATACGTACAAAGCGTTTTGGGAGTACATTCATTATGCGTACAGCTAAGGAATGGAATTCCCTGCCGGAGTCTGTGTTTCCTGATAGCTATAACCTAGGGGTCTTTAAGTCAAGAGTGAATAGATTGCTTCTAGGCAAGCGTGCTCCATCGTCGGCCACATCATCGCTTACCATCAGGTGAGATTGTGGTCAAACGCGAGCCTATCAATTATAAAAAAAAAAAAAAAAAAAAAAAAAAAAAAAAAAAAAAAAAAAACCTGATAAATTGTTCAGAATCAGTAACTGACTATCCGTAACGACTGTCAAAAATCTACAAATGCCACGCACCACGCAGCGTGAATGCGTATTTTAACGTTCTTCGTCATCATCATCATCGTCAGCCTTTTTAATGTTCCCACTGCTGGGACTTAGGCCTCTTCTCTAGGAGAGGGAATGGGCCGTAATTCACTACAAGGGCCTAGTGCGGTTTGGTGAATGTCACATGTCTTCGAATTTTTGGGTCTAGGACATGCCGGTTTCCTCACGATGTTTTCCTTCACCGTTTGGAGACCAGTGGTGATGAAATAAATTACACAAAGTAATGCACCTGGCTGGGTTCGAACCCGCGACCGACAACGTACCTTTCAATCGTGGAAATTACAGACACAATAGAAAGACAATAGGTGCGCAAACGCCGGCGTTCGCTTGGGGTTTAATGAGTAACGTATTTTAACGTTGCTTGTAAGTATCTCAGTTTGTATAGAAAACACGCACAGTCCAACACACTGAAAATGCATCCACGCGCTTTCATGCTGAACAACTGCAAGCGGAGTAAAATGCGCACACGCGCTTGGGTGCGGGGCGGGACAAGAGGTATGGCACACTGAGTCTCGCAGTGCCGTGCGTGATTTTGTATGAAATGAGTCAGAGCCTGCGTGAATTTACAAAACGCAACTACGCGCGTGAGTGCGTAAAAACCCGCACGATGATGCAGATCTGCACTCCCGCAAGTACGCGAACAACTGCGTTGACACGCAACATGTAGAGTGATGCGTGGCAGTGTGATAACCGCCTTACTTACTTTTCGAGAAATTATTAAGTTTGAACTCTACCTTAATTCGGTTTTTGCTCGTTTAAGGTCAGGTTCTACTCATTTTGGACTATTTTAAACCTTAAAAATAATATTTCATGGTGTTCTTTTTTATATTTGTGGAAACATAAAAAAGAACACCATAAAATATTATTTTATTAAAATTGACTATATGACCAACCAAAATCAAAACATGAAATAAATTAATTGGTTCGATTAAAAAATTGCGAATCTGATCTTACGATTTCAAACGTGCATGTCTACGTGATTACGTCACGGAAATATTTGAAAATTACAAAAAATTATAAAGTTTGTTTCTTTTTTTTTAAAAGGCCTCGCAAAAACAATAATCTTCAAAGGTAATAAAAGCAAAAATCCGCTGTTACGGGGCCGCGAAATCGACATACTACCTACAACCAGCTCTTAATTATAATGATTTGATGTTTATCATAGTATTTATTAGTTTATAATTTTAACATATTATATGTATTTTATTATTATAAACACCTTAATTTAAAGATACTTCATTGTATTTGAAATATTTGTTACTTATTTATTGTGCACACTTACAACAGTGTGGTTTTTTAACCCAAAGGTTGACTGGTAGAGAATGCCTTGTTGCATTAAGTCCGCCTATATACCACTATTGTGCATGTAGTTTAAATAAAGAAATAGATAATATCCCTAAGGTTTCTAACCTGTTGAATAATTTACTATTTAATCGTACATCCGTTTCGCTTATTGTCTGTGCGATAAAAGAACCGTCGTGGCGTAAAGTGAAAACAACATTAAAGATTTTAAGTAGCAACCCAACCCAGCCATCCGTCAAATGCCAAACGTCATATAATATTGACACCGGTTTATTTATTATGTTATTTTATTGTGATTTTTAATTGAAATCTTCAGAAATGTGATAAAAAATTTCACTGAGCTGCAGAGGAAATAATATTTAATATATTACAGTTTTTCCAAAGATAACAAATGGCATATCACACCATTATTGATCAAAACAAAGTCACGAACTTGAGAAACATTGGTATGCTGTTTTTTTGGTACGTATCACTTTTATTTTAATGTTTTTAGACTTCCTAGGTAAACTCCTGTCCCTGTTATCTCCAAATATATATAAATTAAACGGAAATTCATTTACACATGACGATATTTATTTATTTTGTTTTGGTCAATATTTTCTATGGCTAGTATAAAGAGTATTGATACTTTAAATTTATAATGCGTTTCGACTAACTTAGAATATTTCTTTTCAGGCTTGAGTACGGTTACAGTAACTAAAATAAAAAAGGCCAAGTGCGAGTCGGACTCGCGCACTGAGGATTCTGTACAAATTTACCTATGAAATCAATTCCCGAATTGAGTTATGAAGATTTTTCCGAATTACAAACAATTTTTTTTTTGTGGCGTATCTACAAATTTACAATTTTCAGATTTTTCCCTGTACTTGTTCTATGAGACCTTGATTTATGCCAAATTTCAGGATTTAATTTATTAAACCCCAAGCGAACGCAGGCGTTCGCACACCTATTGTCTTTCAATTGTGTCTGTAATTTTCAAGATTGAAAGGTTAAGGTCAACGGGATTCACCCCATGAACTTTGATTCCCTTGATTATAGAAATATACGTTTTTTTTGCGACATAAACGGCCGTATCTTTTTTTTTTCGTTAACTCAGAAGTCTGATTTTTTTACAACTTCAAAAGACCGCAAACTTGAGCGTATGGTTTTAATTTTAACTCGATACCTCCAAGCGTTAAATGGTCTTAACAGATAAACAGACAGACAACCAAGTGATCCCAAAGATCTTATATACGAGATGGTCCCTTACAGGCTAAATAGATTTTTTACGAAGCAACATTACAAATTCTGAAGTGTACTTTATTTTCATAGACATTAAGTTCATATTTTTCATAGATTAGCAAAAGGGAAAAATGTACTGAGGAAGACAACGAGAAAGTGGTAGTGTGTTCCATTTTTACCTTTATATTTAACTAGGGTAAACATAAACTTGCTGTTAGCTACAATATTCCAGTCAGTGATAATAGACCGATCCCAGTCAAAGTGATAGAACCATTTTCGTTGGCACTGGGTAAGTGGTCGCTGGTGGAACCTACCTAGATAGGCAGTACAGCAGTTTCTTCACGCTATTTTCCTTTACCGGTTCGTGTTTGCATTTAAATGTTCATCATCATTACAATCGAAAGACGTCCACTGTTCGACATAGGCCTTCTCCAGGTGTCGCCACAATTAACGGTTTGTTACTCATTACGCAAAAACTTATAAACGGATGAATTTAATGATAAACGTTGCAATAATAATATGATTTTAACCTATATTTTTGCTAAGTTTCATCACGTGAGCAAGTTCAATAAATAGGCTACTAATATTATAAATGCGAAAGTTTGTGAAGATGGATGGAGGTAGTCGTATGTATGGATGTGTCGCGCAAAAACTACTAGACAGAACTTAATCATAAACATTGCAATAATATAGCACATAAGCTATAACTTTGCAGTTTCATTAGGTGAGGAAATTCAGCCAATAGGATATTTTTTATTATTGGGTGAAGCCGCTGGAAGAAGCTAGTCTAACATAGTTTCAAAATATCAAGATTTAACAGTCGCACTATAATGACGTCACAATGTTGCTTACATAACAAAAACGATATTTATCTACAGCAGCGCCCTCAAATCCCACGACGGTTTACTTTCCGCACAGACTCTATCAGGTCGCTACCCGCTCGCAGTTACAACTTATCAAAATGAGGACGCCCTATGTAAGCTTTCAAATTATATTTGGAAGGCTGATATTGGAGACAGCCACGTGACGGAACCGATGACCCGTGGTTGTAATATTATTGAGGTTTAAATTGGTAGATGGAAGGAGTGTAGCGAGGCCTTTGCCCAGAAGTGAAAACGAGACGACAGAACAGGCTAACAATTAAAAAATATATATTAGGTTATTTTCTTAAAAAAAAACATTAGAACAGTTTTTGCACAAAACGTGCATAAATTAGGAAGGATTTCGCGAACTGAACTGTTTCTGAAGCAATTTTTGAAACATTTTTTCCAGTCCGTGGCAGACACGTCTTCCACGGCCTTCTCGAACGCTGAAAGGCATACAATTTTCATCGCCGGAAGATGCGCTACTTCCGGTGATGAAAACTGCCCTTTCAGCTGATTTTTTATTTTAGGGCATAAAAAGAAGTCACATGGTGCCAGATCAGGACTGTAAGGAGGGTGCCCCAAGACTCTGACCGGTGTGGTGTTCAGAAAATCCCTCGTTTTAAACGCTGAGTGCGCGAGAGCGTTGCCATTGTGAAGCTGTACAATTGCCTAAACGTATCTTGAGCACTCGGCGTCAGAGTGAAGATCGCTTTGCGCATTCCATACATTGACGAGCCAATCGTCTTCGTTGTTAGATACATGCAGCAACGCAGGGAACGAATCAGGAATGACGTTTATGACGCGATGGCGCGTCTCACTTCGCACCACTAAAGAGACCGAATATTTGACTTCTGCGCAACTTGTGCCCCGTGGAGCCCGGTGTTCGGTCGCTTGTTGCTCATTGCAGACAAAACTTCTGGCAGACATTTTGTGGTATACCATTCAACGTTGATGCTGCTTTGGTCACGTAATGGAATTGAACTCAAGTGGCCAGTGTCATATACATATAATTTTTTTCGCAAAACTTTCTAAGTGGCCTGGTAGAAATAAAACAATAAATAGATACTAATTTACACAACAACAAATAACATCCGCTACCCTTATCGCCCCGCTACCCGCTCGCAGTGACACCTTATCAAGACTAGCGCGCCCTAGATAAGCAGTCTAATTGTATCCGTATGACTGATAGCTGATATTGGGGACGGACCGTCACGTGACCGAACTTTGAACGTCCGCACGATAGTGGGTTTGATGTCCGGCTGGTGAATGTTTTGGATTTTTTTTCTGGGTTGCGTTTCATTTCTTAAAAAGGAAATTCAATCTGTGTCTGGTATTTTTTTTTTCTAAATGGGACTGAACTATGTTTATAGAAACGGACAGGGAATTTAAAGATTAATAGTAGATTATATGATTAGGGGATATAGCAGTGTCTTTAAGTTGCGGGCGGCATGTTGAATTCCGAACGAAACTAACGTTCATCATCATCATCATCATCATCATCAGCCTTTTTAATGTTCCCACTGCTGGGTATCCAGGAGAGGGAATGGGCCGTAATCCACCACGCGAGCCCAGTGCGGGTAGATGAATGTCACATGTCTTCGAATTTTTGTACGTCCTCACGATGTTTTCCTTCACCGTTTTAAGAGCAGGTGATGAAATAACGTAGCTAAGTTTTAATCCCGAACGCAGTGAGGGGGTTTCTATAATTAGCTTCCGAGCACTGCGAGGGAGTTAATGTAGAAACCTGAGTGAAGTGAGGAATTCAAGCTGCCCAAGACTAAGACTGCTTTAACACCGCGTTGTTACTCTACTCTTTACACCATCTGTGTTATGATTAAAAGATAATATACAGCAGGACCGAAGCTTATAGAGGCCATGGGAAACGGAGGAAAGGGAGTGGGTTTTAGTCAGTCAAAGTCTGGCACTCCCCCCCACTCCTCCCTAGAGCGGATGATTTTATTGGATGATATCCTACGTTAAAAACTAAACCCTGAATCATATTTTTATCTGCTTAAGCATAATCAGCCTTTTTTTTTAATGTTCCTACTGCTGGGACTCAGGCCTCCTCTCTAGGAGAGGGAATGGGCCGTAATCCACCACGCGGGCCCAGTGCGGATTGGTGAAAGTCACATGTCTTCGAATTTTTGGTTTTAGGACATGCCGGTTTCCTCACGATGTTTTCCTTCACCGTTTTTTTCTCTGACACAAATTATTAAATTAAATAACTAAACCATAGAATTCCTTAATTAATGATAACACTGAGAACTAAGATGTCTTATCATTAATTTTGTAATAATATAATGGACTGTATTGGCTAATTGTATGGTTCGATTTCTTAATGAACTGCTCGTAATTGTGTGTTGACCTCTGATCCTGAAGCAAGAATTTCAGCCACGTGATTATCACGTGGTACTTGTGATTACAAGTCGCAGACCCCTGAATGTAGAACTATACTGCGCACACGTGTGCCACACACGCCGATCTGTAGCCCCATTCACGTAATGAAAACCGTAACGATATCTTAGCGATTTAGTCGTTTAGACCATTTCCGTATTCACATCCATCAATCGAGTTTGAACGACACTGATTTTAAGGTCGTTTGAAATTCGTCGATTTAAAAAGAAATCTGTATTACATTATCCTGGCAGAATACTTATTAATGTAACTGGAAATAAGTCGATAGATCGTGAATACCGCTTTTGGATAGGACTTCGTTCGAACGACTATAAAACTTCAACGATATTTGGCTTGTTTGATTTTACGTGAATCAGGCTACTGGGCGCGTCGGACACTTCGCGACGTCGCTCTAAGTACAAATCAGGCGTGTTACACGTGTGTACTAATGTAGACCAACACGAGATAAATTTTAATACAACCGCTTTTACATGATTATGACATTATTAAACATCTTTCCCCAAATATTTTGGAAACACAGATATTTTATGGATTTTATCTATGTTTCTATTTATATCAAATCACTGTGTAAAACTAATCCAGAATAGACCTTTTTTTTTCGATGGGAAAAATCATCCAATGACAACCCCCGCTCTTGGGCGGAGCGGGAGATAGTGTCAGACTCTTACTGACTAAAAAACCCATCCCGTTCCTTCAAGCCTTCATACCGGAGCTAGAGCGCCCTTTCGGGTAACCCTGGCTCCAATAGGCTTTGACCCGGCTAGGCCCCTGCTGTTGCTGACAACTCCTTGAGGCGCGCGGGAACAGCGCGCGCCGTCGACGAATTGGGCTTGGTCCGGACAGTTACCAGACGGCCGGACAGCGAGCTACCCATTGCTCACTGTCCGTAAGCCCGCGCCTACGGTGGCTGGAAATCGGAATCGGAATAGACCTCTAAAAATCTGCTATTTTGCGCCTATGGCCGTTCATAATGTACTCCTAAAACAAAGTCAAAAATAAATATTTATAGAACTCCCTTTTCTTTCATGTCACTCTTTATTTTTACTTTGGCCTCCCTCTCCCTCTCCATCCATCTACATGTATGTATAATCAATTAAACCTTTCACGATACAAGCAGCTCGTTTATGGAATGCATTACCCATAGAAGTGAGGCGTGCCCAAACGCTATCAACGTTAAAAAAATGGTGAAGGATCATTATCTATCACTTAGGTTTTTCTTGTCCTTTCTTTCTTTAATTATATTTCATATTTATTAGTATATTTTTTATATATGTATTATGTCCTGTTCCTGACACAGGTAGCAGCTTCATGTTAGCGGCTCTCCTCGTGTATTTTGACATTTGTGTGTTTAAGTCTAATTTTATTAATTTTATGATTGTGTGTTATTTTATTTTTTATTGTAATTTAATTGAATTTGTATTTTAATTTATTTATATATATATTTTTTTTGACATTAAATGTAATATGATTTTGATTATTTGTAATGTTTTATTTTAACTACTACGGACTACGTCTGAAATAAAGAAATTGAATTGAATTATATTTTATTTTATTTTTACATTGTTCTATAAGTTGTTGCACACTGTCTGCCCGAAATCTTTTCTGTGTTGTGTGGTAGAAATTGCCCTGTGCAATAAGACCGCCTATTGTACACTTACTTTTATAAATGTTTGTCCTTTATTAAGTTAAGGTATGCAATAGAGTTCTAGAATAATAATTCATAATGGATTGTCATATTTAGTCCAGCACGCTTAGCCAAGTTGTTATTCTGCAATCGTTAACGCTGTCGAAAAGTGATGAAACGTATGGGAATGACGTCATCTCAACGTAAAGTCGCGTAGTCGGAACAAACGAATAGAAAATTCGTAGCCAAGTTCACATCGTTCAAAATGAAAGAATGAATTTCTACAACGTTTAACGCTACGTAACGATACATTGTAGAACGAGCGGCCGACGCAGGTGCGTCAACATGGCTACCCACTTATCGTTTTCTACAATTGCTGACACCGAAGCGTTACCGATTGGAGAACGGATTTCGACACGATACGGTTGTAACTTGGCTAGGGGGGCAGTAACTGTATTCTATAGTAAATCAGTACCTACATGTTATGTACATGACATGTTATGTAGGTACTGATTTACTGTAAAATAATATAATACATAACATTGTTATGTAGTAGGTATGTTTTAAATCATGATGATCACGCGTTACGTGATCTACAGTATAACGCGCCATATCATCATACGAGGAAATATGTGTGTTATGTGGGAGAAAGATGACTGTGATGATAAGTTGAACTTGATTTGTAAACATAGGAAAATGTGTACTATACATATCTTATGCATATTACAACAATTAATGTACAATATGTAACTAGAATAATCAACACCTTTATGCGTCAATTGCACCCCAATTAGAAAATAAAAACCGGGCAAGAGCGAGTCGGACTCACGCACTGAGTATTCCGTACAACTTACTTATGAAAACAGTTTAATTCCCGAATTGAGTTATAATAATAATATTCCACAACTACCACACAGCGCCGTCTAGTCCCAAGCTAAGCAAAGCTTGTGTTATGGGTACTAGACAACTGATAAACATACTTGTATATTTCTAAATACAAAAATATTATAGATAAATTACACCCAGACACAGAACAAATGATCATGCTCATCACACAAACATTTGTCCTGGGTGGGAATCGAACCCACGACCTCCGGCATAGCAGTCAAGGTCACTAACCACTAGACCAACAGGCCAGTCCAGTTGCGAAGATTTTTTCGATTAGCAAAATAAGTTTTTTGAGACGTAACGACCAATTTACAGTTTATACTTGAGCTCTGAGACCTTGTTTCATGCCTATCAAGATTCTAGATCAGCGGGAAGTACCCTATGAATTGTTTCCTTTGAGAATGATACAAGGCATCAGATAAAATAAAATACATTGACCTCCTAATATCTCCAATATATCGAAGGTACCCTTTTTTCCGATGGGAAAAATCATTCAATGACAACCCCCGCTCTTGGGCGGAGCGGGAGATAGTGTCAGACTCTTACTGACTAAAAAACCCATCCCGTTCCTTCAAGCCTTCATACCGGGGCTCGAGCGCCCTTTCGGATAACCCTGGCCCCAGTAGGCTTCGACCCCTGCTGTTGCTGACAACTCCTTGAGGCGCGCGGGAACAGTGCGTGAAATCGACGACTTGGGCTTGGTCCGGACAGCGAGCTACCCATTGCTCACTGTCCGCAAGCCCGATATCGAAGGTACCCGAAAAACTATCAATGAACTGTTTTTCAGAGAAGGTAAAGGATCACAATAGATGTCGATTCATCTTTAATTCCGTTTCTAATTGAACTTTGTGATTTTTCATGGTACAGTTATGAAATTTTGTACATAGATTATTTACATACAAAATACTAGACACGTGATTCGGATATCGCATGTACTACGAGTAAAACTAATGTAAGTAATATATTCAATACAGGGATATTACGGAGCTCCATAACCGTAACCGAATCCGAAATAAAAGTTTCGGATAATATCGGATAGGGGCGGAGCCTAATTGCGACACGTTATGACAGCCTGTCATAACGTATCGCGTCGTAAAATATAAATAGTACAGTAGTAAATAGTATGTATTTATATTTGACTTCTGAAATTCCTTAAAAATCTAATATCCGTAACCGAAATTATCCGAAACTAACGGATAATCCGAAATAATTTGCTATCCGTAACCAGTATAATAATCATTTTTATATCCGTATCCAATCCGTATCCGAAATTTCATATCCATAACATCCCCGATTCAATACCACTGGACCTTTGCGACTATATACAACGGTGCACGCTGTTCAAAGTATATAAACAGCACACATCAGTAATTGCGATTCCAATCACAAGAAAACTCATTAAAATAATAATAATAAACAAATGACAGTCTGTCATTCAGAATGAATTTCTTTAACGTCATATCTATGCATACCTACCCGGGATTCTGATCCCGATTTCCGGCCACCGTAGGCGCGGGATTGCGGACAGTGAGCAATGGGTAGCTCGCTGTCCGGCCGTCCGGTAACTGTCCGGACCAAGCCCAAGTCGTCGACGGCGCGCACTGTTCCCGCGCGCCTCAAGGAGTTGTCAGCAACAGCAGGGACCCAGCCCGGTCGAAGCCTATTAGGGCCTTTTTTTTTCGATGGGAAAAATCATCCAATGACAACCCCCGCTCTTGGGCGAAGCGGGAGATAGTGTCAGACTCTTACAGACTAAAAAACCCATCCCGTTCCTTCAAGCCTTCATACCGGGGCTCGAGCACCCTTTCGGATAACCCTGGCCCCAGTAGGCGTCGACCCGGCTGGGCCCCTGCTGTTGCTGACAACTCCTTGAGGCGCGCGCCGTCGACCACTTGGGCTTAGTCCGGACAGTTACCGGACGGCCGGACAGCGAGCTACCCATTGCTCACTGTCCGCAAGCCCGAGCCTATTAGGGCCAAGGGTCTAGCTCCGAAAGGGAGGCTCGGCCCCGGTATGAAAGGCAACGAAGAAACGGGGTGGGTTTTTTAGTCAGTAAGAGTCTGACACTATCTCCCGCTCCGCCCAAGGTTAGGGGATGTCATCTAGATAAGTTTACCCATCAAAAAAAAAAAACAGTGGTCAATAGCCCTAAAACAGGATAATAATAGTTTTTTACTCCATGCGAACGAAGTCGCGCGTAACAGCTAGTATATTATGTATACAGAAAGTGTATTTGACCCTATTGAGCCGGCCGCAAGTGTTTATAATAATCAATATTATTGTATAAGTGCTTACGTTTAATACCTAGTAAGTAAAAACTGATAAGATGATAATATGGTGTGATCTTCAGTTGAACATTAGAGCGTATCTAATGACATCTTCCGCCCTTGGGCGGAGCGCGAGGGCATGTCAGACTTTCACTGACTAATACCCACTCCTGTACCTTCTTTGCCTTCGTTCCAGAGTCCCAGTAGGCTTTGGTCCTGCTGGGCGCCCCTACGGTTTTGCTGCAATCTCTTTGATGCATGCTTGGAACGCTACGTGTCGTCGACGATTCGGGTTCGTTCCTGTCTCGTAACAGGACGGCCAGACGGCGAACTACTCATTGCTCGTCGTCCGCAAGACCAAAATGATATGTAGCTGCTTTATGAATCTGACATGGATGAAGTCGCGGTTACTACTAATCTACGACTACATCAACACTAATATTATAAAGAGGTAAAGTTTGTTTATTTGTTTGTAGGGGGTAATCTCTGGAAGTACTGGTCCGATTGCTGAAATTTTTTCACCGATAGAAAGCTGCTTTATTTCTGAGTGACATAGATTATATTTTATGTACGCGGGCAAAGTTGCGTGCATAAGCTAGTCTATAATAAAAAAGGTTACTGACCCATTCGAATATGTGATGTGTATCCAATACAATTAAATACAACAGGCATATGTTAATCATTTATCAACACACGTGTGATAACAGTTAACAAGTGTTGAAATAGTAATTGTAAGAATATAATTACGAAACTTATAACTTGGGTAATTAATGACTAGTGACCTATTTAACACTTTAACTGCTCGCGCCGACGAATACTTTCGTGTCCTATTCGCGGCCTGTTGGTCTAGTGGTTAGTGACCCTGACTGCTATGCCGGAGGTCGTGGGTTCGATCCCTACCCAGGAAAAATGTTTGTGTGATGAGCATAATCATTTGTTCTGTGTCTTGGTGTAATTTATCTATAATATGTATGTATTTAGAAATATATAAGTATGTTTATCAGTTGTCTAGTACCCATAACACAAGCTCTGCTTAGCTTGGAACTAAACGGCGTTGTGTAATACTTGTGGAATATTATTATTATATTATATTTGCGAGCTCTTTGAAAGCAGTGGTGGCCGAGTGGTAACGGCCCAGACTTAAGAATTGTAGGTCACGGGTTCAAACCCATCCAGATGCATTACTTTGTGTAATTTAATTCATCACCACTGCTCTCAAAACGCTGAAGGAAAACATTGTGAGGAAACCAGAATGTCCTAGAACTAAAAAATTGAAGATATGTGACATCCATCTACCCGCATTGGGCCGGCGTGGTGGATGGATTACGGTCCATGCCCTCTCCTAGAGAGGAAGCCCGAGTCCCAACAGTGGGAACATTAGAAGGCCGACTATGCGATGCTATGTGTGTTCGCGATTGGGTACCTACTCCATCTCGTTTATCTCTTCAATCCCCACAGGTGACAGAAGAGCTGACGAGATGGAGTATTTGGTCGTGGATGTGCGACCCTGGCGGAACAAACGCGGGTGTTTGTTGAATATATCCGACGTAGGCAGTGAAAAGATTGATGCAAACTACACCGTTAAATTTTAATCGTTTTAATCCCGTGGAGGGTCGATCCGATACATGAAACACTATCGATTTGTAAAGATAAAATTAAAAAATAAAGTACCTCTTTTTCAAAACCTGTAGTTAGTCGGCGTTGCGTACAAAATACCAAGTCGTTGAATTCGCTCAGCTGACTTTTTCTTAAAGAAATTAATTTCGTACATGCGTAAATTAATACGAGTTTTGAAAGAGAAGTACCTTATTTTTTATTTTATCTTTACAAATCGATAGTGTTTCATGTACCGGATCGACACTCCACGGGATTACAACGATTAAAATTTAACGGTGTATATGATAAGTAAATTAAATGTTTCATTTTCACAGTGTCTAGAGTTGAAAGGTCGGTTTTCGAAATAATAGTGGCAGGTTCGATTCCGTCACGTGACGAAGATTTTGGTTCCTACTTAAGCTGAATCCACATTGATTTTTAAACAAGCTGTCCCGTCGAACTTCGTACCGCCTAACAGTCAATGAATGTAGTATATCTTTCGATACAGTCAACCGATTGCGATGAAACAAAGCCTAAGTAATATATCAAGTTACACACAATTTTAATGTATAGAAGTTATCTACATCGATACTGTACATTTTACGTGATGCGCGCACAACTAAAAACTTCTAAAGATTTATTATATGTAAGTACTAGCTGTGCCTGCGACTTCGTCCGCGTGGACTACAGGATTTTGAATTTATTTTTTCTAAAATAAAATTAGCCTATGTTACTCCTTATTACATCAGCTACCTGCCAAAAATAGTCCCGTCAAAATCGGTCCAGCCATTTCAGACTTTAGCTCGGACAAACAGACAGACAAAAATTGTAAAAATGTTATTTTGGTGTATGTACCGTATATTCATATACATGTAGTAAAAGCAGTTATTTCAATATTACAAACAGACACTCCGATTTTATTTATATGTATGTATAGATAAACCATTTACAAGCACTTTTAAATTGTTAGAAGTCAGTCAGAAAAATGATGTTAATTACACGTTCCAAAGCGTAGATCTTTGTGGAGAAGAACGTGCAAGAAACTCCAATGTCAGCCATTTCAGTCATGTTAGACATAGCTCGCACTAGTGACTTTTGTCACGGTCACAATATTTTTTTTCAACCAACTGTCACGTCTTCAAGTACGCGCACTACATGTTGGGTTCATAAGCACGGTGACTTTTTTGTCAAAAGCCATGATGACAAAGTCACTAGTGCGCGCTATGTCTTTAAGTTGACAAAAATAAAAAGTCAGTTTTGATATTTGTATTTTGACTGCCTAGCGGCTTGTCCGATGTACGTAGTGTAGCTACTACCAGGGGCCTAAGTCTGCTATTTTTATAAATTCGTCATTCCAACACGACCCTACTGTAATTTTGCTAAAAGTTTCTAATCTGCTAATTCATAATGATCGATCATTGATCGGTCAATGGTCTGTTAATAGAATAAATTGTAGGGAATGACCAAATCGAGCTTATTAAAAGCACTACTTGCGCAATGATGTCGACTCGTAAGGGTAGGTCACTGATCAAAGGAACTGTCAAAATTTTTGCAGATTACCGCATACGTCCGATATTCATTTGTCATTATGTACGAGATTACCATTGTATGCCATTTCTTTCAATGAAGTGTCATTGGTTGACCATCGGAAAGTCATAATGACGCTATTGTATTAGTAGATTACCAAAACTTGTCAAAATCAACAATTATGAAATCAATGATAGACCATTCTGACACTATTGTAATAGCAGACTTGAGGCCCTATTCCTTTGATGAGTGACCTACCATTACGACGTCATTGCGCAATTAGTGCTTTTAATAAGCTCGATATTGTTATTCTACCACAATTCTATTACAAGACCGTCGACCGATCAATGATCGATCATTATGAATTAGCACATTACAAAATTTTAGCAAAATGACAATGGGATCGTGTTGGAATGACGAATTTATAAAAATAGCAGACTTAGGCCCCTGGTATAGAAGTAGCATAACTACTACTAAAATAGTTAAAACAGCGACTGTTACACCTTTCAGTTTCGTTCCAATTAAGTTACATTCTACGGTCTTTTTCAAATTTCAAAATGAAGAAGAAAAAACTTTTATTCGTACCTCATATACAGTAGAATTCGATAATAAAATTAAAAAAAAAAAGAAAACTTTAAAATCTGTGCAAGGCCAAAAGGGCGCCTAACTCAGCATATGCTGCGATATTTAAAAAGATAAATAACGCAGCGCTGGTTAAAACATAATGAGTCTTTTTTAACGCATTTATGTATCACAATATCTCGGTTACATGTTTCTTGTCACTACTAATATGTGAGAATAATGTAAGAAAAGAAAGAAATAAAATTATAAGGAAGGTACTCACGAAATTCCATCCTGTGAGATATCCAGGTTTATATCTATATAGATTGTCTAAATGTATATTATCACTAGGCTTAATATCAAGTGTAGCAGCAAAAATAGTAATATAGACATTATGAAGAACTCCAAACATATGGTAAACTGTGGTCCAATACAATTTAGAATCACTCCTGTCAAATAACTTTTCGTTTTCAGTTATCAAAAAGCATAAAACGTTATAAAAAATATTACTATCTTTCCAAATATATTCTTCCATTTTTAAAAAATAATTTTAACGTTTAAAAAAGAACACTTCTTTTATATATAAACGAACACAATTTTACAATTTTAAATTTAGAACACTTTTACGTTTTGAAAAAATAATTTTAGTAAAAATAATTATAATTTTATAAATTGATTTTTGAATAATTATTTTAATTATTATTTATAATTAAACTTATGCTAGTAGACGCCCGTATTCCGTGGCGGTTTAGGGCGACTACTCGATAATTAGTGTGACATAATTAAATCGACGGTATCTCATTATTTTCTAGTAATGTGTGTTATCATAATCATATTTGTTTTACCCTCGGCAAGTTCCATATTTCAGATAAAATAATATCTTTCTCATGTTTATAATGTTTTCTTTAAAGTGTGACTCATATTTTTTATGAGGGAACACCTTTGACTAATACGGGCCAATATTGATTGAGTAATATGTGTGTATGTTAATTTTAAATTGAGTGAAGCGCCTGTTCAATTATAATAGTACAATTGATGGACTGATTATTGCTAGTTTCATCTCAACTAATAATCATTTTCAATACAAGAGTACTTCGTCATCGGACCGTCCGGTAACAGGTATCAGCAAAACCGCAGGACCGATGCTCACGGGCTTGCGGACGGCGAGCAATAAGTAGCTCACCGTCCGACCGTCTGGAAACCGTGCGGACCGAGAAGTTGTCGACGACGCGTACTGTTCTACGCGCGTCTCAAGGAGATGTCAGCAAACCGTAGGGGCTCAGCAGGGTCAAAGCCTACTGAAAGGAAATCTCGTCCCTAGTATGAAACGCAACGAGGAACAGGAGTGGATTTTTAGTCATTAAAAGTCTGACACACCCTCCCGCTCCGCCCAAGAGCGGGAGATGTCATTGGATGATTTTGCTACCCAAAAAAAATTAAAGGCCCGACTCCCGTTAGGGTCACGGAGAATTTCTGAAACGGCGGCCATAGAACGCAAAGTGCAACTGAAGGAACATGGCTGGGTTTTAGTTAGTCCATGTCTAACAAACCCTCTCTCTCTCCACCCTACAGCGAAAGAAGTCATTGGATGATAACCCATGGCAGTCTCAAATTAAGAGGCTGCTTTTCTACTCGCCTATCGTCAACATTAAGCATGGTTTAAAAGCTTGTGACTTCATCTAACGCAATCCAACGTGATGTTTAACGAAAAGACAACGCGAAAAAAGAGAGATAACGCCTGAAAACTCTGTTAGCGTTCGGTAATTCCGTGATTTACTCGAATATTTTACAAAACTTGTTCCAGGAAATACGTGTTTTTTTTAAACCCTTAAAAAATTTTGAAAAAAATTATCGTTATTTAGATTTTGATAAAATTTTCAAGGCATTCTATTAATTTTTGAGTAAATTAAGAAATGTTAAAGTTCATGCAAAATAGCAGATTTTCAGAGGTCTTTACTTGAATTAGTTTTACACAAATTTATAAATTGATTTCCATAAAAGCCTAGATAATATCCACAAGATACTGTTTCCAAAATGTCTAAGAAAAAACATGTAATAATGTCATAATCGTGTAAAAGCGGTTGTATGAAAAACAGTGAGAATTTATGTTGAGTTGCATCCTCTTAAAAAGGTGAATCAAAGCATAGCATTGCATAGTCGGCCTTATAATGTTCCCACTGCTGGGACTCAGGCCTCCTCTCTAGGAGAGGGATTAGGCCGTAATCCACCACGCGGGCTCAGTGCGGGTTGGGGGATGTCACATGTCTTCGAATTTTTGATTCTGCCGGTTTCCTCACGATGTTTTCCTTCACCGTTTTGAGAGTAGTGGTGATGAAATAAATTACACAAAGTAATGCGCCTGGCTGGGTATGAACCCGCGCCCTACAACTCGTAAGTCGGGGCCGTTACCACTCAGCCACCTCTGCTGAAGGCGACATCTTTTATTAACATCAGAAAATAATATAGAAATAGCAACCTTTTTAAAAAAATGCATATTTTATTGCATAAAAAATATTTTGACAATATTCAGCAATTAATAATTTATACCCACTTCAGGTTAATAAATACCAAGGTAACAGATCTAGACAGTTGTAAATAAAATACTTACATTTACTAGTTTTTAGGGTTCCGCATCTCAATAGGTAAAAACGGAACCCTTATAGAATCTTTATTGGAAATTTTTGTCCGACTGTCAGTATGTCTACCAATTTGTCTACTATTTGTCTCTGCATCACCCAAAGGTTGACTGGTAGAAAATGCCTTAAGTCAAGTCCGCCTTTATACTCTTTTGTGCATAAAGAATTAAATAAATAAAACAAATACCATATATAATATGCTTAGTGGGGAAAACCAGTTTTAAAAAAGATTTAAATTCTTATATTTAATTCATTTGAACGCCGGCGTTCGCTTAGGGTAAGCGAACGCGGCGTTCGCTCTATAATTGTTTTTAACCGATTTCAAAAAGGAGGAGGTTCTGGGGTCGGCTGAACGTGTGTTTTTTTTACTTTTTTTATGTATGTTCACCGATATCTCGGTCAATTGTAGACCGGTTTTTAATTATTATTTTTTTATTGAAAGGTTATGCTTCCAAGTTGGTCCCATAGAAATATTGTTATGATCCACAGTGTGGGATTTGACCTTAGTTGCGGACATCCTGTTTTATGCGTTTGTCTGAGAGATAACATTGAAACAAAAATCCAATTAAAATTTTTGATGTATCTGTCATAGTTTTGTAGAAATTCAGAAAACAATGAAAAATCCATAGAAACCATAGAAACAATTTTTCTTCTTTCTTTTATGGTTTTTTTTACTAAATGTTTATTGGTTTGATAGCAAATGTACTTTATGAACCAACCAATCCACCAAAACCTAAAATATTGCGCTATTCTAGGCAAAAAAATAGTTTTTCTATGATTTAATTTTATTTTTTTATCTAGTCACTTTTACATGGTCGCGTTTTTTTTCAGTGTCAATATATTAACTACATTAATTACTATTATCATAAAAAAAACCAGATGCGACAGATACAAGACAACAGAAATATTGAATTTTAAAATGTTATGTTAGGGTTGCCACTGACAAGCGCCTACTATTTTATAACACGCAATATTTCAAATAAGCTTTCTTAGCATTACTTAGTAGGCGTTTAAGTCGTGTGGAAAACAAATTTAGGTAAGTTGGCCGCGTAATGTAATAGTATGTACTTATGTCTGAAGCATTATTAATATTTTCTGATTTCAGTATTAACCCTTAAAATTGCGTTTATGTGTTTATTTTAAACAATAAATAATAGTGTAAATTCTACATATTATATATATCTAGAAATCTATACATAAAGAGTTAAAACCCCTCTCTACCCTTCCATAGAAATTATAAAAAACCTTAGAAACGCAATATCTCCAACATCCCGCAAGCTAGTTACATGGATTTTTGACACGATTTAGTAGAAGCATAACCCTATTGAATTTTTGTTAAAAAAAATGCGACAATAACATAGATAATTTCTAATTATTTTTTTTTCAAAATTTTAAAATTATTTTTTTTCTCTCATTTTTCTGCACTTATGGGATTGAAATTTTCACACTAGTAGCATTGTAAACTAGCAGATGGTTTGATTTTTTTACAAAGAGAAATATCACTTTTTTCGGGAAATATGACTGAAAACGTTTTTCGTAGAAATCCACGACTTAAATGAAAAAAAAATATATCTGCAAAACTAATTGAAATTTTCCAAAAAGTATTACTTTAAATGGTCTGGGATGACTAGGCCTACTTAAATCCAACATAAAATGATAGTGTCCGCAACTAAGGTCAAATCCCACACTGTGTGATCTGATCATAAACTTTGAAGATATGGAACAGAACTCCTCATAGAATCACAGCAGAACTGTGGTTACAAGTAAAGTTGCTTTGTTTATACGTGTAGTCGATGACTGACTGTGAGAAAAGGGGGAAGGGATGTATAGAACTGATCTGATGATGAAGCCAGAAGGAAAAAAAATAAATTAATGTAATCTAACCGTGTTTGAGATTATTAGAATCGTTATGAGATGCACTGTGGCTATAAGTTATTTAAGTTTGTCTGAGGGGTACTTTTTAGTGGTACCATAACTAAAAAGTGTAAAATAAAAAACTATTTACAAAAAAAAAATATAACCGACTTCAATGTTAAAAAACACTGAAAAGTATGAAATTACTTACGATTTTAATATTGATTTAGTTCAGCCAATTGTAAATAAGAAAATTAATAAAACAACTCTAACTTTTAGTCATCCGAATTCAATATTTATGCCACCTGCTACACCACTAGATATATATGAAATTATTAAATCGTTAAAAAACACTCAAAGCACTGGGCATGATGACATAAGTACCAATATAGTAAAAAATGTTTCCATCATAATTTCACCTATACTTAGCCACATAGTAAACCTTTGCATTGAACATGGAATGTATCCAAGCTTGTTAAAAATATCTATTGTGAGGCCTCTTTTCAAAAAAGGCGAAAAAGATAATTTAAGCTGCTACAGACCAGTGGCACTAATATCTATTTTTTCTAAAATAATTGAGAAGTTTATTTACAGGGCTATTTACGAATATTTTGAAAAAAAGAATCTATTTACAATTGAACAGAAAGGCTTTCGTAAAAACATTAGTATAAATTTGGCTGTGCATGACTTGATCAAAAAGATATTAAATAATATGGACAATAAAATACCAGTGTCAGCCCTGTACATGGATATGAGTAAAGCTTTCGACCATGTGGATTATAGTATTCTGATAAAAAAGCTTGAAGCATACGGAATAAGAGATAATATTCTTAATCTAATCAAATCATACATAAGCAATAGAAAACAGATTACGCAAATTACAAAAATATGTCCCAAGACTAAAACTGAAATATTTTTCAATTCAGATCCCAGAGAGGTTCGCTTCGGTGTCCCTCAAGGTAGTGTATTGGGGCCGTTGCTTTTTCTTATATATATAAATGATCTTCCTAAAATCGTTAATTATCCAGTAGTTCTATTTGCCGATGACTGCACCTTAATATTTTCTATTGAAAGAGATGAAAGTATTGAAACATATGAGAGGAAAGTTAACGATGCAATTAAATCAATTATCGAGTGGCTCAATGTAAATAACCTTAAAATAAACCTTAATAAAACTAAAATTGTACATTACAAACAGAAAGTAAAATCATTAGACAACATAAAGGTTAAGTATGAAAATGTAAATATAGAACAAGTCCATACCATAAAATTTCTGGGTTTATGGATTGACCAAGACATGACATGGAGAACACAAATTGATGCCATCTGCAAGAAACTTAGTAAATTCTCGTATGCACTATATATGCTTTCCAAAGTTGTTACTCAGAAAGCAGTTTTGGTAGCGTACAATGCTTATGTCTTGTCTACCTTAAGATATGCCATCATATTCTGGGGAAATTCAACAGATAGGGAGGAAGCCTTTAGGGCTCAGAAAAAATGCGTCAGGGCTATGTGTAATTTACGACTACCTGATACCTGTAGACCACATTTCAAAACTTTAAATATTTTGACGTTACCATCTCTTTACATATTTGAATTAGCAGTATTTGTGAAGTCCCATCCGGAGTTATTTGAAAGACTAAATAGCCGACGCCAATGTAACAAAATAAAGTCAATAAGTCATACCACATCCTTATATGATAAAAATATTCTTGGTATGGCACCAAAAATATATAACAAAATTCCAAAATCTGTAAGAGAAATCAGAGATCTAAAAATATTTAAAAAAGAACTAAAATTATTTTTAATAAAGAATACATACTACTCAGTCAATGAATTCCTGTCGGATTATGAGACTGACAATCATGCTTTATCTCATAGGTATAGGTAAGCCCCACCAGTAAATTTATTTCAGTTTTGTTTAGACGATAAGGCATCCATATTATAAGATAACACCATGTCATGTAAATAGTCTATAATGTTTAAGGTTAAAAAAACTAATAAGTAAAATAAATATGCATTTTGTAAATACAATATAGTAACTAGATAATAATTATATAAATGGGTGACCCGTTTATAGGTAAGTAATAAGTAATTTAGGGTATTTTAGCATAGTTCATATATATACTTAGGTAATAATAAAAATAAAATAAAAAAGTGCAATGTTATCTTCTAGATTTTGTAAACTTGTATTACACATTCATGTATGAAGAAATACCGTCTAGATTTTTTTATTTTTTTTTATTATTATTATTATTAGTAGGTACTTATTATAGTGAGTATTTCAATAGTAACGTGTGTACTTACCTAGTTAATACTGTTCAGTAGGAGCAAAAATACTTATTTTATTAATATTTGTATGCCACTTACTGTGGCAGGACACAGAGATACCTATAAAAAATTTTGTAACAACTGTAATGTACCTGTGTGCACAAATAAACGTTTTGTATTTGTATTTGTATTTGTATTTGTACTTTAATTTCGGAAGTCGGTGTTAAATAACGAAGAGACAAAACTATTATAGAAACTTTTTTGTAAAAGTTTTTTTCTATTAAAGGTTTAACGGGCAAGTTGCAAATGCACAGACATTGAGATCGCATCATCATCGGACCACTAGACGTACGGCGTTGCGTCACCGGTACAAGGTGGACATCCCACCCATACGTACAAAGCGTTTTGGAAACACATTCATTGTGCGTACAGCTAAGGAGTAGAATTCACTGCCGGGGTCTGTGTTTCCTGATAGCTACAATTTAGGCGTTTTTAAGTCAAGAGTGAATAGGTTACTTCTAGACAAGCGTGCTCCATCGTCGGCCACATCATCGCTTACCATCAGGTGAGATAGTGGTCAAACGCGAGCATATCAATATTATAAAAAAGAGCTCAATTAAAATTTTGAGAAATACACTCTTTCTTTGCGCGCCTCAATCATTTAACAGCACAAAAAGAAAGTGAAACATAAACTTTGAAAACAAAAGTCTTTGAAAATAATTGATTTCGCAACTAATGCCTCGAAAAGAAATAAAATTTTATGGTTATATCTATTTTTATTTTGAATAAGATTGGTGTTATCTAAAGCTATAATATGATGATTTGATGACTGTCTACAAATAATTGTTAAACGAAAAAAATGGCGATTGTATTTATATAATGACTTAACTTTTTCCCACTATATGTGGACGTGTATAAGGGACTAGCTTTTGCCTGCAACTTCGTTCGCATACATAAAATATAGCCTATGTCACTCAGCAATAAAGCCGCTTTCTACCGGTGAAAAAATTTTAGCAATCGGACCAGTACCACAAAATAAATAGGTACAAAAGACAATCTCATGTGTGTACTTCACTTTTTATACCTACGCTCGTTGGACGCTCACTAATGAGCGTTTGAGCCGGAATTGTTCGACGAGTGATCCGAGACGCGACCGAGACTTCGTGTCTGTGAGCGGTGTCTATGTGCGTTGCTCGAGCGCGCTTTGTATGTAGATTGACTTCTGTACCTATATATTTTGTGCCAGTACTTTCAGAGATTACCTCCCAATTCATAAAAACAAAAAAACTTTACCTCTTTATAATATTAGTGTAGATGTAATGGAGCTTCGTAACCTTGACCGAAACTAATATACTGTAGTCGTGGGCTTGCGGACGACGAGCAATGGGTAGCTCACCGTCCGAAGGTCCCGTAGCCGTCCGGACCGAGGCCGAACCGTCAACGGCACGTAGTGAGCGCGTAGCGACACCACGCGCGCCTTAAGGCGTATAGTTCCTTGAACCATCTGGCCGAAATTATGTGAACGCAACTCTCGCACTCGCCTAGGCGGCAGTACGCAAATCTGTGCATTTATTTGCGGCCAGCAGCGCCCGGAAAGCGCTTTAAATCCATTTTCTCTGCGAGATATTGATTGATTTACATATGCAATGTTCACTTTGAAGAATATTTAACCACCAATTTTTATGTGTAAAAATGTTTCTAAAGGTCCAAGCCGTTTCGAAGGAGTAGGGAAAAGTTGCGAAAAGTTGCGAAATTGCTAAATATTTTTTTTTGACAAAAGTATTAATTGCACGAAAAAATCAAATGTTGATATTATTGTTCATGAATCTATAATAAACATACATTTTTTTCAAACCAATTGACCTAGCCGTTACGGAGGAGTAGGCCTCAGAAAATCACTGTTTTATGGCACTTTTCGGACGCTTGGCCCTTAAGGAGATATCAGCAAAAACGTAGGGGCCCAGCAGGGTCGACATAGCTTGAAGAATCACCAACATTAAGTGGCAATGGGCAGGGCACATTGCTCGCAGCAGTCGTAGCACAAAATCAAAAGTATACACTGTTGATTTTCTATTTAAAATCAAGAGTGTAAATATTTGCCTTAATTAGTAACAAAATTATGTAAATTAAATACTCATTTCTCAATAATCAATTTTTTTATAATAATTGAATAAGATTTTCATTATTTTCTGTAATTTCTGTTGTGTATTTTATAATGAATTTACTGATAAAATGTAATTATAAATGTAATTTTAAATATAATTTTAAATGTAATTTTAAATTAAATTGAAGTGCATATTTTGTTAATTTATATATCACAAAGCAAATGAATAGCAAATGTTATGTACGCCGTTATTGTTACATACATCAGACCACCATGTTGAAATTTATTCTTTTTTAATGATAAATGTATTGTAATGTGGCAGTACTCAATAAATAAATAAACAGACAGTCGATAGGGACGAAAGGTTCTGGAGTGGTGAACACGAACCGGAAGACGCAGCGTTAGAAGGCCTCCTACAAGGTGGACCGATCACCTGGTAAGGGTGGCAAGAATTTGACGGACGCGAGACATACAGGACCGATCGTTGTGGTGACACTTGGAGGGAGCCTATGTCCAACAGCTCGCTGTTCAACCTTGGTTCAAGCCATGGTCCGGAGCGAGGAGGAGTGGCAGGCGGTCGTCGACTTCTGAGAAGCAGTAATGCTCGCAAAGGAGGAGGCCGACCGCATCAGGCAACGGCCCTCTCGCCGCTGCCGGGATTCCAATCCCGATTTCCGGCCATCATAGGCATGCGGATAGTGAGCAATGGGTAGCTCGCTGTCCGACCATCCGGTAATCGTCTTGACCGAGCCCAAGTTGTCGACGGCGCGCACTGTTCCCGCGCGGCTCAAGGAGTCGTCAGCAACAGCAGGGGCCCAGCTGGGTCGAAGCCTACTGGGGCTAGGATCTAGTTCTGAAAGGGAGGCTCGGCCCCGGTATGAAAGGCAGCGAAGTAAAGGGGTGGGTTTTTTAGTCAGTAAGAGTCTGACGCTATCTCCCGCACCGCTCAAGGGCAGGGGATGTCATCTGGCTGATTTTTACCCATCAAAACAAACAAACAAAAAATCGACTGTGTGAGCATTTAACTCCGGTCACATGTTTTAGGGACTATACGCCTTAATGAGGTTGCTGATCTTCGGAGAGGTCTCAGTATGTAATGGTCGGTCACCCATCTGCGGACTAACCTCGTATAATGTTGCTTAACTTTGAAGGTTGATTTGTTTTGTCGTGTTATTATTTAACCGTGACTTCTTAATAGACACGAGGGCATCAGAGAAAGGTTTAACAATAAAACTGTGTTTTAGAAATCCATTAACATGCATTCTTAACTTGAAAATCTTTGAAAGAATAATCATCATTACCAGCCTTTTTTAATGTTCCCATTGTTGGGACTCAAGCCTCCTCTCTAGGAGAGGGAATGGGTCGTAATCCACCACACGGGCCCAGTGCGGGTTGGTGACTGCCACACGACTTCAAATTTTTGGTTCTAGGACATGCCGGTTTCCTCACAATGTTTTCCTGAATAATCACACTAATTTTATGAAGTGGTGGCCGAGTGCTAAAACTCCCTCTCGCTCCACGCTGGAGTGGGAAGTCATTAGATGAATTCACACTTTGAAGGCTTTTTTTATGGTGGGAAAATCATCAATGACAACCCCCGCACTTGGGCGGAGCGGGGGATAGTGTCAGACTCTTACTGACTAAAATCCCACTCCTGTTCCTTCGTTGCCTTTCGTTCCGGATCTTGAGCTATCTTTTGAATTAACCCTGGCCCCAGTAGGCTTCCACCTAGCTGGGCCCCTGCTGTTGCTGACAACTTCTAGAGGCGCGCGGGAACAGTGCGCGCCGTCGACGACTTGGGCTCGGTCCGGACCGTTACCGGACGGTCGGACAGCGAGCTAGGTATCCATAGCTCGCCGTCCGCAAGCCCGCGTCTACGGTGGCCGGAAATCGGGATCAGAATCCCGGCGCGCGGCGGTGACTAGAGCGCCATTGCCTGATGCGGTCGGCCTCCTCCTTTGCTAGCATTACTGCTTCGCAGAAGGAAGCGACCGCCTGTCACTCCTCCTCGCTCCGGACATGTGGCCTGAACCAAGGCCCGGCGCGAGAGGTCTCCGCCACCGATCGCCCCCACGAGGGCACGGCGATACTCCGCCCAAGCAGGGCACGCCTCGACTGGTGTGCTCCACCGTGTTCTCCGGGCGTTCCGCACAGTAGCGACACCCGGGCGTCACTTCCGCACGAAACCGGTACAGGAACCTCCCGAACTTGCCATGTCCGGTGAGGACACACTTTGAGGGCTGGATTCATGCTTGGTAGATTGCAGGCCACTCCCTATCACAGAGAGGACCAGCCATGGAATACATACATGCTGCTATTAAATTATTATTTAGAGTCATCTCATTCAATCATCTCATGAGGTCGAATTCCAATCAAACCGGATGCAGCTAAATACCAATATTTTAAATGAAGCATTTGATTAGTCTATAAATAGAAAAAGCCGGCAAAGTGCGAGTCGGACTCGCACACAAAGGGTTCCGTATATTAAAATCGAGCAAAAAAAAAAAGCACTGACAAAATATTGTTGCTTGTATGGAAACCATCTTTAACTTATTGTTTTGTTTTTAATTTAATTATGTTTTGTTGTAGTGGCAATAAAAATACAGATTCTGTGATGCACTCTCTAACTCTTACGGTTTATGAGATACAGCCCGCTGACAGATAGAGATGGACAGTGGAAATTAGCTTACTAAGGTAAAAACTGTCAAAAAGACTGGCCAAGAGAGTGTCGAGCTTTGTGAAGTGTACGATTCCGTATCGGCCCGTTACAAATTCAGAACGGTAGCTTTTTGTTTATTTACACTGATATTTTAAAGAGTTCGTTTATTATTTTTGTTTCTAAAAGATAATCGAGCTTTTGCTCGCGTACATAAAATAAAGCTTATTTTTTATTTATTTATTTATCTCAATCAATATTGGATTACATTAAAATAATAATTATAAATGAGATTAAAGAAATATTAGTGTGGAAATAGATATCCCTGTAACATTACTGCTTTCTAGTACAAATATTTTCTAAGATAAGCCACGGACGACCATGACAAAAACTAAAGTGTTCCTTATTAAGGCCACGGACCCCTAAAAACCATCTGTATTTTAAAATATTATAATTTTTGCAAGTTATTTTAAAAGGCCAAAATAAATAACCTTGATGTACGGAAGTATCATTTTATCTAACGATTATGAGTAGTATAACCATTTTGTTTTTTTGACCTCCTCACTGTCAGCATGACATTATCTTAGATATTTATTGTTAGAAGATTCTAGAATCATGTATTCTTTTTCTATATAAAAAAAAAGTTTACAATTTATATAACTTACGCAATAAACCGTCGGTAAATGTTCATTTTAGTTCATAAAAAAAAATCACTTTAAAATTAATTTCGTAGTTTAAATTTTTTTTTAAAGTTAATTATCGCCATAAAAAAAATAAAATTAAAATTCTTTTATTTCAGTTATCTTTATAACCAAATTTTTCACATTTAGATTTAATAATAAAATTAAAAATAAATAAACACATAATTCCAATTAAAATTTCGGGAAAAGTGTATCTGATAATTTTCCACCTCAAAGAAAAAGCATTATTCTGTGTAGTAAAAATTTTGTGATGTTCATAATTATAATAATATTGTGGATTATCCACAACTATCAAACAACGCCATCTAATTTCAAACTAAGCAGAGCTTATGCTATGAGTACTAGACAACTGATAAACATACATAAATATTTCTAAATAAATAATAAATACAAACACATTATAGACTAGCTATTGCCCGCTGCTTTGGTCGCGTAAATAAAATATACAAATACCGGCACGAATCTTGAGCGCTCGTCGAAAGAGTCAGGATTAGAGATGGGCAAAGTGTTTCTGCCCGGCGGGAAAATATAGTAACTTCCCGGCATTTTGGGCATTTATTTTTATTTGCCCGATAAATGCCCGATCGTAGGGCATAAAAATATGGGACTCGTTAAACGTGATTTTATGTGGTTTTTCATGTAAAATAGTATGTATTAAAGAAATGAATGAAGAAATATGAATGATTGAACACATTTTTATTTTAAAATAAAAACATGAATATACTTTTTCATGTGAAAACAGAGATAAAAGACTTTACTTTGAAGGAATGTGAATGATTAAACACATTTTCATTTTAAAATAATATTAATATACTTTTTCATGTAAAACAGAAATAAAAGACTTCACTTTGAAGAAATGTGAATAATTCAATCGTGTCGATTAGATACACTATAGAAAGACAACGACAGCGTTTGCTTGGGGTTTAATGAATTAAACATATTTTCATTTTAAAATAACAACATTAATATACTTTTTCAAGTAAAAATAGATAAAAGACTATACTTTAATATCAAATGTAATAAATTATGTTCTAAGTTACAACAAATCATTATTAGAGACAACATTATAAAATTTTTAATAATCAAGATCATTATAATTATCTAGAGAACTATTGATGACACTGGAAGGGTATGTTTTACTTTAATCACATTTATTATAAACATATATTACACGCCCGGGTGTCACCACTCTGCGGAAGGCCCGGAGGATACGGTGGAGCACACAGTGGAGGTGTGCCCCACTTGGGCAGAACATTGCCGTGCACGGGAGCAATCGGCGATCACTTTCACCGGGCCTTAGTACAGACCATGGTCCGGAGCGAGGAGGAGTGGCAGGCGGTCGCCTCCTTCTGCGAAGCAGTAATGCTTGCAAAGGAGTAAGCCGACCGCATCAGACAACGGCGCTCACAGCGCCCCAGCCGCCGCCGAGATTCCGATCCCGATTTCCAGCCACAGCAGGCGCGGGCTTGCGGATTGCGAGCAATGGGTAGTTCGCTGTCTGATCGTCCGGTAACTGTCCGGACCGAGTCCAAGTCGTCGACGGCGCGCGCTGTTCCCGTGCACCTCAAGGCGTTGTCAGCAACAGCAGAGGCCCAGCCGGGTGGAAGCCTACTGGGGCCAGGGTTATCCGAAGGGGAAACTCGGCTTCGATACGAAAGGCAAGAAGGAACGGGGTTGGTTTTTAGTCAGAGTCTGACACTATCTCCCACTTCGCCCAAGGCCGGGGGATGTCATTTGGATGATTTTTGCCCACTAACAAAAAAATAGGATTCAATAAAAATATCACTTTTCCTTTACACTTCACAAACTTCTACCGCTGTTATTCTTATAAATATAAGATACGTTTTGATATGCCGCAAAATGCGATTATGTTTAAAAGGGTGTCAGCCTGGAAATTGGTCATACAGGTCTCGAACCTAGTTCAAACTCCAGCTCTCACAAAAGTTTTAGTGCGAAATTCACCAATAAAACTAATCGTGACTATTGTAATTCTATTCTAATTCTATTCGTATTATATTCTTATTCCATTCTAATTCTATTCTAAATTTACTACTTTCATTTTATTTATAGTTATTATAATTATGAATCTACCTACTTTTACTTAAAATTACTGATCGGCAAAAACACTTACACAAAAATAACTGTAAATTAATTAGCACTGTTTTTAAAACCAATAAGTATTTACTTCAAATTGGGAAACCGGAACCACAGAACACAATTATCCTGGCGCGTACTTAGTGCTCACAATGCGCGCACAATGCTCGAATAGATTAGTGATATGCGTGCGTGCGTGCGGTATCTACAAATGACACAGGATAACTAATAACAAAATGGCGGCACAACGCGGCGGGTGTGCGTGTCCCTCACACGGTGTGTGAGTGTGTGAGGGATGCGCACACAGACCGCGCTGTCCCCACTTTGCGCATTCGCATGGTAGGTAGAAGTGATTTGAAATGGTTGATGACATTGAATGGTTCTTTTAAAAATATATTGCAATTTAATTCATAAAATCATATACATACCTACTTAAAACAACTAACCATAACAGTGTACGCATCTCTTGCCGTACTCCTCTCACGATGCAAGTGTTTTTACGCCGTCACCGGGTAACTCGTAACATTTGTGTTCGTAAACATGGTTTTGTAAAACTTAAATTTTAATAGAATGTGCAAATTCATATAAAAACACCTGTAGAGACTTAACCATTACTAAACTCATCGATTTAAGTCAGTTTCCAAAGCTAACATTAATGTCGTGAATTAATTTTGGAACAAAAAATAAATTCCCAGATAAATGCCCTCGGGCAGGAATTTATGGGCGTTTATTGGGAATTTTCCCAATCTGCCCAAAATGCCAGGGCATTTACCCATCACTAGTCAGGATCAATTTGCGCATCGTACACATCGTCGAGCCCACAGAACAGAAAATACAGGTAGAAGTGCCCCTATCCTGGCAAAGCACGGGAACTAGTGTCGCCAAACTCACACATTTGTATATTAAATTGTCCATTACACACATAAAAATCAGAAATATGATTGGCTACAAATTAAAAACGCAACTTTTACTAATCATCTTCTTATTGCTTTGATAAATTAAGTCTTATTACAACAAGTGAAAGTTGTTATTATTTGTCATGACACAAACAATAAAGATGTTTTTCGTCTTATAACCAATTTACAACGAGTTCGGCTACTCCACGCTAGATGGCGCTGTAACCAATTCATCATTTGTCATTCTATTCAGAACTCTAGTTACTTTGAAATAGATGCCATATTCACCTGCACATGTAATCACTTTTGCTACTCTTTTAGAGATGTAGGCATATATCGATATTTTAATATTGATATTACGTAATTTATTCAGGTAAGCAATGTAATAATTTGTTAACATCTTACAAATGCTTAATAATGGATAAGGTTGATTATCTTTAAAATATCAATGTTAAAGAGGTATTTGTATGTAGGGGGTAATCTTATTTTTATTCGAAAAGGAGAAGATTCTATGTTCGACTTAATGTATGTTTTGTTCACCGATATCTCGGTCAATTGTGGACTGACTTTGAAATATTTTTTTTTTTAACCGACTTCTAAAAAAGGAGGAGGTTCTCAATTCGGATGTTTGTATTTTTTTTATTTTTTTTTTTTATGTATGTTCGCGCATAACTTCGTCACTTGACAACCGATTTGAAAAATTCTTTTTTTGTTGGAAAGGGTATACTTCCCAAATGGTCCCATAGTCACCAAGTCGGGATCTGATGATGGAATCTTGGCGAAATCGAGGGAACTCCTCAAATATTATAAGCAACCATATAGTTCTTTTGGTATTTTCATCAAAGACTTAAGCATTTATAGTCAAAACATGACATTTGATGAAGTGGAACTGGTAAAGAAGACCAGAAATGGCCAACGGAAGTTCATACTCACACAGATCTCCCAATGAACATAGTTACAAATAAATAATAGTTCTGAATAGATATGTTGAAAATGGTATCATTGATGTGACCTGATGATGATCATAGGGATAGGTACCGGAACTCCGAAATTAATCAATGTATTCTAGCAGTGTTTGGGCTTATTACAATTATCATGAGATGCACTTTGGCTATAATACTATCGAACTGATCTGATGATGATGATGGAGCCGGAAGGTAGGCACGGGAACTTCATAATAAAACAATGTATCCTAGCAGGGTTTGAGTTAATTGGAATTGTCATGAGAAAAAGGTACTCTGGCTGTAAGTGTATTGCAACTAAAAAGTGTGAAATAAAAAACTTTTTACAAAAAAAATATAACCGACTTACTAAAAAAAACACTAAAACTATCAAAATAACTTTAATTTCGGAAGTCGGTGTTAAATAACGAAGAGGCAAAACTATTATAGAAACACCGACTTCCGAAATTAAAGTTATTTTGATAGTTTTAGTGTTTTTTTTAGTAAGTCGGTTATATTTTTTTTGTAAAAAGTTTTTTATTTTAATTAAAATGTTCTTAGTAGGTATTGCTTTATCGTTCAAATATCTATATTTGTTTTGTGAAGTTAATGTATTACGGTTAATATTATGTAATATTCAGCCTTTCAAGCGTGAAGAAGTAAAGAAAGTGATTAGCAACCCGCACCTATTTCGGACGGATGCAGGTTACGTGTTGTTAAAACCTCGTGATTTATGTGCAATCTTAGTTAAATATTTATAAATTATACACATGAAAAGTCCGACACAAATTTTCTGAATGATGGTGCCAGCCAGGAAATAAATAGTTAGAAATAAATAAAAATTATCGATACCGACCTACTTTACGGATGTGTCCCATCCCTAATTGAGTAGCGTCGAAGTTACTAGAATTTATGTTATGATTTTGTAGATGACGGCCAAGTGTATTTAGACTTTGTAATTATGAACATAAGATTGTTTATAGTTTGCATTAAAGTCATAAAATGTGGTATTTTCATTTAAAATCAATTTTATTAAAAATTAACAAAGTTTAGTGCTTAACGATGATACGATACACCTCCACAAGATACATTTTTTTTTCTGCTTTCGTTTTTGCAGATCAAAACCGAAAAACCAGGCATAATTTGTAATATTTCGCGTATTTCTGAGAGAACCAATCGCGACAAGTGTCTGACGGTGAATAAGCTAAATGTTGCGCAACTCGACCTAATGTTGACACGCGCGCGATATCTGAGGGGCACTTCCTCTACTTTTCTTTATTCCGTGGTCGAGCCAATCACTGTAACTACAAAGATGTACTTCCAGCTCCCGCGTCTCACTTCATACCACTAAAGAGACCCAATACTTCACTTTCCATTCAAGTCTGCGCGATTTCAAGTACAAGTCAGCGCTCAAGATCCGTGGCGGTATTTGTAGCCAATGTCACTCAAGAATAAAGCAGCTTTCTATCGGTGAAAAAATTTTAACCAGTACTTCCAGAGATTACTAAAAACAAACAAAAAATAAATCTTACCACTTTATTATATAAGTTTCGATAGATAACACCCAGACACAGAACAAAATGATCCTGCTCATCACACACTCTCTAGTCTTCGATGGGATGGATGGCATTCGAACCCACGACCTCCGGCATAGCAGTCAGGGCCACTAACCACTAGACCAACAGGCCAGTCATCAATTATTCATCAAGTTTTCACCTTGAACTTCAGCCACATAATCATTAAATACAATAACACAGCTATTTTTAGCATTATAAATAAAACAGAGGAAGTACGAATTATAAAACCAGATACACTGGCTTCGAAATTAAAATTACATAGGTACTTTGCACATTTTTATGTTCTTACTTAACCAGATTTATAAACGTTGTTCTACTTACTATACACCGCTAAATTTTAATCATTTTAATCCCGTGGAGGGTCGATCCGGTACATGAAACACTATCAATTTGTAAAGATAAAATTTAAAAAAAAGTACCTTTTTTCAAAACTCGTATTAATTTACGCATGTACGAAATTCATTTCTTTAAGAAAACGTCAGCTGAGCGAGTTCAATGACCTGTAGATAGTTTGTACGCAACGCCAACTATTATATACGTATAAAATTATCAAAGGACGAAATGGAGAGTAAGAAGATAAAAATAGCCTACGACCTATTCACATATCTACCAAAAACTGCATAAAAAAAAGCAAAACATAAAAATCGATCGAGCCGTTTCGAAGGAATTCGATAACAAACACTGTAAAACCTGATTTTTATATTAAGAAATAAAAATGAAAGGTTATCGGTTTAGGTTAGGTACGGCGAGGTTTTAAGAAGTCAATTTTATAATGTGTTTATTGTAAAAATGGCGAAACAAATGACAGAAATAAGGGTTGGACAAAGGTGTTATCTGACAAAATAAAAAAAAAACGACTTATTTGCATGAACATAGGTTTTAACTGATATTAAATCGATCCATGGATTTAAACACCCCAATTCTAATTCGTTACATAGTTTCAGATGCTAGCAAAGGTTTTAACTGTCAATCAAGTATATATTTCAGATTTGCAAATGTGCTAACAGCAGAACTATTACCAGAGAATCGTAATAGTAGTTAACACCTTTGTCCACTTACCCCTGCTGTTATCCATATTTATTATATTGTAATATTACTAGCGTCTACCAGCGGCTTCGCCCGCCGCAAAGTTTCTTCATACAAATTTTGGCCCCCATTTCACCTCTCCAAAATCACTTCGTAGTCATAAAAATAAGCCTTTTGTAAAATTTCCTAGGCACAGTAGTTTTACCTGTGTGTTGATTTGTCAGTCAACCAGTTTCTCCTTTTATATATATACTAGCTTTTGCCCGCGCGGCTTCGCCTCCCGCTCTTCCCTGCTCCACCCTACTATACCCTACTCTACCCTACTCTACCCTACTCTACCCTACTCTACCCTACTCTACCCTACTCTAATCTACTCTACCCTACTCTCTGCTCTAATCTAATCTACCCTACTCTACCCTACTCTACCCTACTCTACCCTACTCTACCCTACTCTACCCTACTCTACCCTACTCCACCCTACTCCACCCTACTCCACCCTACTCCACCCTACTCCACCCTACTCCACCCTACTCCACCCTACTCCACCCTACTCCACCCTACTCCACCCTACTCCACCCTACTCCACCCTACTCCACCCTACTCCACCCTACTCCACCCTACTCCACCCTACTCCACCCTACTCCACCCTACTCCACCCTACTCCACCCTACTCCACCCTACTCCACCCTACTCCACCCTACTCCACCCTACTCCACCCTACTCCACCCTACTCTACCCTACTCTACCCTACTCTACCCTACTCTACTTTACTCTACCCTACTTTATCCTACTCTACCCTACTTTCTCCTACTCTACCCTACTCTATCCTACTAGTAAGGTAGATACTATATCCTACACTACCCTACACTACCCTACTCTACTCTATCCTACAGTACCCTAATTTTCATTTCATTTTTTTTTCCATAAGAACCTTCTCACAATAACAAACACAACAAAAAAAGAATTAGTGAAATCGGTCCAGCCGTTCACGTGTGATGGCGTGACCAAGGGAAATGGGATTCATTTTTGTATAATATATAGATAGAAGATAAATGTGAAACTAACTCTGCCTGTCTGTCTATCTATTATAGTGCGTCCAGACAGATCTCGCGAGCGGCTTGCGACACACTATTACGCTTTCACGAATAAACTGCTAAACCGATTTTGATGAAATTTGGCATCTAATAAGCTTGAATCACAAAGGACATGGGCTACTTATTATCCGGTTTCGACTTAGACTTCGCGTCCGGTATAACCGACATTCATGCGAACGAAGCAGCAGACAGAAGCTAGTATTAAAAAAGAAAAAAAATCAAAGTGCGACAATCGCGTGTCTACAATTACATACCAACGTTTCAGTAATAGGTGTAATAAGATGCAATTTTATCAAGTTGAAGGCATCTATTTTGAGATATAATGTCACAGTACTTATCGTAATACGAGGTTAGATTAATTATGTTAGGTTAATTCATAGAGATATCCTCTTCCGGATACATTGGTATCCGGAAACAAATTTTAAAGCACTAATTCTGGACACACCATAATCGCTGTGGTTTTTTTTTAAGTGGGAAATCATCCAATAACTTCTCCCGCCCTTGGACGGAGCGGGAGGGCGTGTCAGACTCTTAAGGTAGAACTACACTGCGCACACGTGTGCTACACACGCCGATCTGGGTCGGTCTCCATACATTGTACCTATATGGAAACTAGACTTGTAGAGCTACACTTGATCCACGCCACGCGACGTCATTCGGCCTCAAGTCTGCTATCACAATAGTATCAGAATGGTCTAACATTGAATTCATAATTGTTGATTTTGACAAGTTTTGGTAATCTATTAATATAATGGCGTCATTATGACTGTCCAATGATCAACCACTGACACTCCATTGAAAGAAATGGCATAGAATGGTAATCTCGTACATAATGACAAATGAATATCTGACGTATGCGGTAGTCTGCAAAAATTTTGAAAGTTCCTTTGATCAGTGGCCTACCATTAAGACGTCATTGCGCGATTAGTGCTTTTAATAAGCTCGATATTGTCATTCTACCACAATTCTATTACAAGACCATAGACCGATCAATGATCGATCATTATGAATTAGCAGATTACAAACTTTTAGCAAAATGACAATGGGATCGTGTTGGAATGACGAATTTATAAAAATAGCAGACTTAGGCCCCTGGTGTGTTATACGTGTGCGGCGGTCTAATGAATAAATGAAGTTGTAACATAGCTTTACTGACTAAAACTCCACTACTGTCCCTTCTTTACCTTCGTTCTAAGGCCCTGGGGTACACTTGCCCTCTTTGAGGAATGGTTACAGTGTCCTCGCCTTCCGCATGACGTAGGTCCTCACCTGACATGGCCAGTTCGAGTTCGGTAATCACAATTTTTCTCGAAAAAAAAAACAATACTGACAAAAGACCATTTAAAATAAAATTAAAATAAAATAAAATAAAAATCTTTTAAAACCGTAGCTAGCTAATGGCTTTTTGTCGTTTTTTTATGCTTTAATTATTTTCATGTGTCATAATTATTTAGCTTTTGTTATATAATTGTATGTTAATTTTAGACAGCTGTTACTAAACTTTAACTTTTGTCTAAAGTTAGAAGGTATTTGCTACTATTTGAGTCACATAAACAACTAGTTCCGGTCTTTGAGACCCCAGGAAAATATTGCAGTAGAAAAAAATGTCATAGGTTGTGATCAAAATCGGTTAAGCGTATCTTTTTTGCTAAAATGATCAACAGCAGTCAGTAAAATAATCAATATCATGATCTACCTACTCGTAGTCTCGTACACATGAGAAATAGCTAAAACACATAAAAGTTTGGAAAACGAAAACCTAACGAATAACAAATTAGAACCTTGTTGTTAGCTATCATGTTAATTATTTAAATTGTCAACATAAACACACTTAATATGTTGTTATTTCTATAACACATACCTTTGTTTCGCCAAAATTATACCCTTGAATTTGATTTAATCATTATCATTTTTGTCAGTATCTATATCGTTACTGTCTCTATTTAGTATATTGTTCTCATCTGAAGTTTGACCCCTAACCAGCGCGTAATATTTTTTTAAACAAAAACCATTGTTCACAAAAACAAAGAAAAAGAATAGTCCACGCAAATATTTTGGTACGATCGGTCTCTGAGACCGCGTATGAAAGTTTTTGCTCACCAAAATTACTTTAGATTTCAATATGCATAGGCACAGCTCTACAAAAAAAAAGGAAAAAGTTATATCATCATCATCAACATCTTCCTGCCCTCGTCCTGTTTGATTTTGGGTTGGCACGTTTTTTTTTTCTTTCATTTTGTCCTGTCAGTCGTCCCGCTATCACTAACTCCTTTTTCTTTCATATCTCACACAATACAAGTCCAATTATGAGTGTGAGAAAAAAAAATCCAATCTATAGAAGAAGGAATATGAACGGACGAAATCCTAACTAATATTATAAATGTGAAAGTGTGGATGTTTGGATGTTTGTTACTTAATCACGCAAAAACGGCTGAACGGATTTGGATGAAATTTGGCATGGAAAAGAACATAGGCTACTTTTTATTCCGGAAAAACATCTTATTCCTACAGGAAAACACGTTTAGAGTGAGATAACCGAAGTACACGCGGACGAAGACGCGGGCGGACAGCTAGTATAAATATAATGGCACTTAATTATTCACCAAAACCCACACCACCTTTCACAATCATCACCTTTTTTTATTGATGGGGTCTGTGAGACCACGTTAGATGGTTAAGGGTTAATGATACAACAGCAAATTAAATACAATTGCTGCGTTGAATTATAAAGATTCTCAACATAATAGGACGGAAAAATACCACGTAAGCAAGCATGCAAAAACAGTAATTATCTAATATGAAATGGTAATTTAAAAATCTATTGTTTTTTTTTGTATTGTTGATAAGTTTATTTTTTTGTTTACTTCCTACTCTGTTGTTTTTTAGTTTCCTCCGTAACTTGAGATAAATTTTTATAATAATAATAATGCAAACCTGTCAAATATAGCGTGTACGTGTGTGTGTGCTATCTTTAAAAGGCAATGCATATTTTTAGAAGTGAATAATGCTACATAGTCTGTTTTAGCACCCATTCTTTTTATTTGTTTCTCACGACAAAAATAATATTACACTCTAGACTGCTAACTTAAAACCTGCAATATAAACGTTATCGCTATAAAATTAACATATTACCTACATAAAATCCTTGATATCCTAAATTTAGAGAGCAGTGAGGGCCGAGTTGTAATAGTCCCGACTAACGAGTTGTAGGTCGCAGGTTCAAACCCAACCAAGCGCATTAATTTTTGTAATTTACTTCATCACCACTGTTCTCAAAACGGTGAAGGAAAACATCGTGAGGAAACCAAAAATTTTAAGACATGTGACATCCATCAACCCGCACTGGGCCCGCGTGGTGGATTACGGCCCAATCCCTCTCCTAGAGAGGAGACCTGAATCCCAACAGTGGGAACATTAGATTAAACCTAAACACATTCTAGATTCTAACATAGAAATCACCTGTGAGAGAACGAGACGGAACTATACACAATGAATAGTGCCATCCCTTTCTTACCCCGAAATTATGATGATTTTAGGCCATAAGAGCGCCTTCACACTAGCGTTTGTCCAGCTTAGGCGTACGATAAATGTATACACAGAGCAGACGCCGCGACAACGCGACGCCTGTTACGGCGTTCAATTGACTCTAGAGGCAACGCCGCAACAACGCGACGCCTGCGCCGCGTTAGCGCAGCGTTCAATTGACTCCAGAGGAAATGCCACAGCAACGCGACGCCAAATACTAGTGTGAAGGCGCTCTTAGAAGGAATAAGAAGTCACTTGATGAATTCCCACCAAAAAAAGAGGGGGCAGGCCATTCCATCCTATACTTATGCTTTGAGACCTAGCTTCAAGACAAACAGGATTCTAGGACAACGGAAAGTACCCTATGTATTTTGATTCCCTTGAAAGTGTCAAAAAACACGTTTTTTGCGATAGAAATATCCGTATCACTTTTTTTGTCACGTTAGCTTACAAGTTTGATTTTTGAGACCGCAGACCTAAGTATATGGTTTTAATTTCAACTCGATACCCCCACGCGTTTCCGAGATAAAGGTCCTTGACCGAAAGACAGACGTGAACAAAGTGATCCTAGTTTTCTTTTTCACTGAGTAAGAATCATCCAGATGACACACCCCGCTCTTGGGCGGAGCAGGAGATAGTGTCAGACTCTTACTGACTAAAAAACCTATCTCGTCCCTTCGTTGCTTTTCACACCGGGGCTCGAGCGCCCTTTCGGATAACCCTGGCCCCAGTAGGCTTCGACCCGGCTGGGCCCCTACCGTTGCTGACAACTACTTGAGGCGCGCGGAAACAGTGCGCGCCGTCGACGTCTTGGGCTTGGTCCGGACAGTCACCGGACGGCCGGACAGCGAGCTACCCATTGCTCACTGCACGCAAGCCCGCGCCTACGGTGGCCGAAAATCGGGATCGGAATCCCGGCGGCGGCGAGAGTGCCGTTGCCTGATGCGGTCGGCCTTCTCCTTAGCGAGCATTACTGCTTCGCAGAAGTCGGCGACCGCCTGCCACTCCTCCTCGCTCCGGACCATGGCCTCAACCAAGGTCCGGCGCGAGAGGTCTCCAGACCCAGTAGGCTTCGACCCTATAAGGGTTTTCGTTTTTTCCTTTTGAGCTACGGATCCCTAAAAAGGTAGGTATACTCGTAAGTCTTTTAGTAACATGTATTTCATCCCTCTTCTTTACATCATGACTATACAGAGACATAAAAAAACAATGAATAATCTCGTAAAATAATAACCTTCATGGTACTTGATCATAAGCTTTGTAACGAGTTCAAAACTAGTTAATTAAGTTTTCAACAAACATTATATTTTATTATAAATTATGTCGGTGACTAATACGGTCGGTTCCGGTTCTTTTGTCAGTCATTACATGTAGTCAGACGTCAGAAAGTCTAATCATCAGTCTATCCCATCGTCGTGCCCTGGTGCTGGGGGTGATCGGCGGTGGCGATCTCTCGCACCGGGCCTTGGTACAGGCCATGGTCCAGAGCGAAGAGTGGCAGGCTGTCGCCTCCTTCTGCGAAGTAATAATGCTAGCTAACATCTGGCAACGGCGCTCACAGCGCCCCTGGCGCTGCCGGGATTCCAATCCCGATTTCCGGCCACCGTAGGCGCGGACTTGCGGACGGCGAGCAATAGGTAGCTCGCTGTCCGAACGTCCGGTAACTGTCCGGACCGAGCCCAAGTCGTCGACGGCGCGCACTGTTCCCGCGCGCCTCAAAGAGTTGTCAGCTACAACAGGGGCCCAGCTGGGTCGAAGCCTACTGGGGCCAGGGTCAGCTCCAAAAGGTAGCTCAGCCCCGGGATGAAAGGCAAGAAGGAACGGGTGGGTTTTTTAGTCAGTAAGAGTCTGATATTATCTCCCGCTCGGCCCAAGATGATTTTGGCTCGCGGGAACAGTGCACGCCGTCGACGACTTGGGCTTGGTCCGGACAGTTTCCGTTCGGTCGGACAGCGAGCTACCCATTGTTCACTGTCCGCAAGCCAGTGCCTGCGGTGGCTGGAAATCGGGATCGGAATCCCGGCGGCGGCGAGAGCGCTGTTGCCTGATGCGATCGGCCTTCTCCTTTGCGAGCATTACTGCTACGCAGAAGTCGGCGACCGGCTACCAGTCCTTCTTGCTTCGCGCCATGGTCTCAACCAAGGCCCAGCGCGAAAGGTCTCCGCCGCCGATCGCCCCCATGAGGGACCGCCAGTAGCTTGGACCCTGGTTCCGATACGGATGGGATACTGTTAGTGATAGCGTGACGAGAAAAAAACGTGTTGCGCTAATCACAAGTACTTGGGACAATAGCAGGAAGATGATGATGATGTAAAGCGTGATTCATCGTCGACCACATCATTGCTTACCTACATAAGATAGTGATCAAACGCGAACCAAACCAAAAATTAAAAAAAAAAAAACAATGGTATAGGTATAACACTTATCATTACGAACACCGATGCTGTTTTTTTTTATATCTGTAAATATATAATTACGTAACAACTTATTTATCATCAGCCTTTTTAATGTTCCCACTGCTGGGACTCAGGCCTCCTCTCTAGGAGAGGGAATGGGCCGTAATCTACCAAAACTGCCAAATGCAATGGGCCCAATGCGGGTTGGTGAAGGTCACATGTCTTAGAATTTTTTATTCTAGGACATGCCAGTTTTCTCGCGATGTTTTCCTTCGCCATTTTGAGAGCAGTAGTATTGAAATAAATTACACAAAGTAATGAGCCTGACTGGGTTCGAACCCGCTACCTACAATTCGTAAGTCGGGGTCATTGCTACTCGGCTACCACTGCTCTCAACTTTTATTATGGGGGCAAAACTAAAATCACAAAAAACAGGTCTAACTAAAATACTAAATGACTAGTTTAGGTATTTTCGGTATTTAATGGTCGGATTTGTCAGTATAGATCTTGAGCGCTGGCTTCAAGTTGCGCAGAAGTCAAATATTCGGTCTCTTTAGTGGTACGAAGTGAGACGCGGGGGCGGGGAGTGTCAGTGATTGCACAGTGCAGGGAGCGAATCACAGTGACATCACTCGTGATTCGCTCCCTGCACTTGCTGCATACTATTGGCTCGTCAATATATGGAATGCGCAAAGCGATCCCCACTCTGACGCCGAGCGCTCAATATTCGTGCCGATACCTGTATCTTCGTTTATTTTTGTATTGTCTACATCTACACTAATATTATAAAGAGGTAAAGTTTGTTTTTTTGTTTGTAGGAGGTAATCTCTGAATGTACTCCGAATGCTAAATTTTTTTCACCGATAGAAAGCTTATTAATTTCTGAGTGACCTGGGCCTCAAGTCTGCTATTACAATAGTGTGGGAATGGTCTATCATTGTTTTCATAATGGTTGATTTTGACAAGTTTTGGTAATCTGCTAATATAATGGCGTCATTATGACTTTCCAATGGTCAACTACTGACAATCCATTGAAAGAAATGGCATAGAATGATAATCTCGTACAAAATAACAAATCAATATCTGACGTATGCGGCGTTCTACTAAAATTTTAACAGGTCCTTTGATCATTGAACTACAATTAGAACGTCAGCGTGTGCAGTTATTGCTTTCAATAACCTCGATATTGTCATTTTTACCACAACTCTATTGCGTGACCATTGACTGATCAATGACCGATCATTATGAATTAGCAGATTACGAACTTTTAGCAAAATGACAATGGGATCGTGTTGGAATGACGAATTTATAAAAATAGCAGAATTGGGCCCCAGGGCTATATTTTATGGACGCGGGCGATGCTGCAGGCAAAAGCTAGTATGATATAAACAATAAAAAAAAACATTGAGTTAAGTACTGAACTACAAAATCAATGAATATAGGTTTTAAAAAAATACTTTTTTTACACGTCGATTTTGTTTTCAGTCAGTTTTAACTAGATAAGGCCGGTGTTTCCTAGCTGACTACCCTGAGAAGAAACACCGAAACAAACTCAGGGGTCAAAGTCAAAAATAAAAGAGTACTTACAAAATTCCAGCCGGTTAAAAATAACGGGCCAAGCTTTATAGTCTGCCAAATTTCTTGACTCACTCCTTTGCTAAGCACATCAATTGCATTAATAAAAACAATTATAGATAGAATGTTGTGAATAGAAATAATCGTAACATGGAAAAAAATCCTCAAATACAAACGAATAAACGATTTATTTTCTGACTTCTCGTGCAATTCTCTCACTCTTAACATTTTCACTTTTGACAGTGACATTATTGTTTCCTGTTTTTATTGTATTGTAACTTTATTACTTTGTCTTTCTTGTATTGTAACTTTATTACTTTGTCTTTCTTGTATTGTAACTTTATTGGATCATTTTCTTTAATTTATTGTATGTTTGTTAATTTATTTGCTATTTCCAAATAGATACGTCTTTTCGAACTAAAGTCGGTTTAAATTATGAGACCTATTTTAAACTTTTAATTTAAATTTCACAAAATAAGAATTATTTGGAATACAATTGAAATTATTTATTCCGGTTCCCATCAAACTTTTTTTTATACTAATAACAATAACCAGTGAGGTTTTACATAATTATTAAATTAACTTTAATATTGTCATACTTGCGGCGTGATGACGCAGTGGTTAAAAATCATCTAAATGACATCTTCCGCCTTTAGATGGAGCGGGAGGGCTGTCAGACTTTTACTGACTAAAACTCACTCCTGTTCCTTTTTTGTCATTCTTCCAGGGCCCAGGGATCTCTTTCACATCACCCATGGCCTGAATGCTTTTATTATGGTAGTAACAATCACTAAAAGTAAGTGGCGTAACTCAACAAAATATTTTTATCGACCGATTTATTTTTAAAATTTCATTGCCATTGTTACTAGTATTTTTATTTTTTGTTGTATTGTCTATAACTACATTATAATTAAAAAACACTGGTCAACAAAAAAATACTTGTAGCTACAAGCTACAAGTATTTTGCTCACCCATGCGAGTCCACCGAATGCTCTACCATGTCCACTCAATGAGTCCGGGTAGATACCCGGGTGTTACTTTCGCACGAATCTGACCCAGGAATCTCCCGAACTTACCAGTTCCGGTTAGGACCAGCATCATGCGGCGTCATGCGGAAGTTATAAAAGATAATAATACAAATTATTACTGAATTTTGTGGTTTTATTGTATTCTATATTAAAAGTTTTCACTATATTTCTATTTCGATGGAATAAATGAGCGATGCGTTGGCCGATCAAATAAGCATTCGATATTTTGAACACTCGACGTATTGAGTGTTCGATATATTGAGCGTTCGATTCATTAAGCATTCGATATTATGAACGTTCGAGTATTTAGTGTTCGATTAATTGATGGTTGATTATTTGGCATGGTAACCTAACAAAGTACACATTAATTATTCGATTGGTGATTTTTAATGATCTAATAAAAATTTCGCCAAAAATGACAACGTGTCCGGATCATTTTATATTTTTTTACACCACCTGCTCGATAATGTCGTTTTATACGTCATACAAACCTCACTTAAAGCAAGTCATTCTATCCCTAGGGAGATAATGCAGTATGGCCGGTCCCTAGGGAATAATAAGATTTGAATTTAGAACATCAAAAATCGTCAACATTGTGAATTAAAATGTACGTGCATCGAACAAGTTGACTCGAAATTCAAACTGGCCACTAACAAAAAAAAAAGAAAATAGAATAAAACGTCCTCACTGACGGGAGCGTTATATAAAAATGAATCTTGGAGTAGTGAATTTTGTTTGTTTGATGAACTTGTAAATATAATACTAAATATTTCTCTAATATAGGATTTGGTCCACCAAATTGTCTTTATCTCACAGATGGTGTAAAAAGTAGAGTATGCAACACGGGGATAAAGCTGTCTTTGTCTTGGGCGGCTTGAATTCCTCACTTCACTCAGGTTTCTTTATTAACTCCCTCGCAATGCTCGGGAGTTAATTATATGGATCCCTCACTATCGTTCGGGATTCAACATGCCGCCCGCGACTTAAAGACACTGCTTTATCCCCTAGTCACATAAACTACTATTAGACATTGTTTAAGAATCAATTAAGAGTTTTAGTCCCTTGAACATTTGGCCGGAATTAAATGAACACATACTCGTACCCGCCTAGGCGGTGAAAAAAACTTGGAACGTGGAAAAAACAATAGTTGATAATGTTCTTCATAAATCTATATATATATAATCCAATGCCACTTTTCGTTGTAATTTTATAACTCAAGAACGGGCTCACCTATCCAAACCAAATGTTTAGGCTTTGTTCGGACTATTTAGTAGATGGTTTAAGTGAAGTTTGGTAGGGTAGAGTAGGGTATAGTAGGGTAGAGTAGGGTAGAGTAGGGTATAGTAGGGTGGAGTAGGGAAGAGCGGGAGCGAAGCCGCGCGGGAAAAAGCTAGTCTATAATAAACATATATTTTAAAAAACCTATTAACCTAGCCGTTACCGAGGCGTAGGCTGCAGAAACTCACTGTTTTATAGCGCTGCTCGGGCTTTAATGAAAACCAAACTAGTTTTTTTTTTAAATTAATTATGACTTAAAATACATATAATATGTAGGTTACTTACATTTAAAATTAAGGTTTTTACTTCATCTAGATTAAACTAAGACATAGTAATACAAAGGAAAAAATAACCTTTATTGATACGCAAGTAATTAAAGAGTATTTCCTTTCACAATGACATAGCATATATATATCTATTGTCATCTCTCTCTATCGCTCAATGGTTTGCTGGAAGAAAACTCAACTTTGAGTTAAGCTCGCCCATGTACATGAACTTTGTTATCCACTTATTTTGTGTTGTTACAGTGTACAATAAAGAATTACGTACTTTTCCCTCAACATTTGACAAATCGAGGTCATTGACTTTCCCATTCTTATTTGGAATGCAAAGTCTACATTTATTAACTGTTAGACGGTACGAAGTTTGCCTGGTCAGCTTGTCTTGGCTAATTCTGATTAGTCTTTGGACTTATAATAAAAAGTCACCGTCTGCATCATCACCATAGCTTTTTCTCAACTACCTTTGGGTCAGTTTCCAGTCTAATCAAATGCGGCTGAATACCCGTGTTTTACATAGAACGACTGCCTATTAGACCTCCACAACCCAGTTACTGAGCAACATGATACTCCAGGTCACCAGTCTTTGTCACAGCTGGTCACATTTGTGAGACTCCCCCTCCCTAGTGTTTCGTCACATATTTTGCAAATTTACATTTAAAAATTTATAAGTTATTTACTTTTTATACAATTTCTTTTTTTATCAGCATAAGCTGCATTAGTGCACTGTATGTTTCATTATAGTTTACGGTAAAGATTACCTAAATCACTTTTTTTGTTCATGTTAAACTTATTTAACCGCTAGGCGCAATGCGTTTGCCGGCATCAAAGGGCGCCTAGGCGGTCGATGCGTAACACTATTAGAGCGAATGGTCGACAAAACCATTGGTATTTTATATTTACACAGATCAGATATAGTTGTATATGTTTTTGAGGTTTTCGTAAAGTAATAGTTTAAAGTTCGTGTTTTAAAACACTTAGATTATAATAGATTTTGAAATGTGACGTCATGAAATTTAGGACCACTCAATCCCCCTTGTCACAAAATGTCACACTTCGTCGACCCCCTCACTTCCCTTTAACATGTGACGTAATTTATGGATGGCCTCTTGCACGGTTTCAAACTCGCCACCGTGAGAGGCCTTACAGGGTTACCATGACGTTCAAAGTAAGATTGTTTGAGGGCCCAAGCGCCCGAAACGTGCCATAAAACAGTGACGTTCTGAAGCCTACTCCTCGGTAACGGCCAGGTTAATAGGTTTGAAAATATGTTTATTATAGATTCATGAACAACATTATGAATTTTTGATTTTTTCGTGCTATTAATACTTTTGTCTAAAAAAATATTTAGCAATTTCGCAACTTTTCCCTACTCCTTCGAAAGGGCTTGGATCTTTAGAAACATTTTTACACATAAAAATTGGTATTCTTCAAAGTGAACATTGCATATGTAAATCAATCAATGTTTCGCAAAGAAAATGGATTTAAAGGTCAGCCGCGCGCTTTCCGGGTGCTGTTGGCCGCAAATAAATGCACAGATTTCCGTACTGCCGCCTAGACGGGTGCGAGAAGTGCGTCCACATAATTTTGGCCAGATGGTTCAAGGGACTACAAGCCTTAATTTTGTTTCAGTGTGGGTAAGAGATGGCGCTAGACAAACTGTTTAGCTCTGTCTCTTACCCACACTGAAATAAGATTAAAACAATCTTACTTTAAACGTCTTGGACTAGGTTCTGGTCACTAGGGCATGACGATCTTAACCTAGAACTACACTGTGCACACGTGTGCGACACACACCGATCTGGACGCGTCGGTCTCCATACATTTTATATGGAAACTAGACTTGTAGAGCTACACTTGATCCACACCACGCGACGTCGTTCTACATACAAATCAGGCGTGTTACACGTGTTCGTCGATCTAATATAGTTCTAGCTTTAGTGTTTTTTTTTTCAGACTTTTACTGACTAAAAACCTACTCCTGTTCCTTCGTTGCCTTTCATACTAGCGCCGAGTTTTCCTTTCAGAAGCAAACACTTGACCCCAGTAGGCTTCAACCCAACCAGACTGCAACTGATTGGACTGGAAGACTGCCCCAAGTGTCGCCATAAGGAATGGTCGGGAGTATCTCGAAACCAAAGATTCCCGCGACCCTCACGGGGTCATCGGTCAACTTGTGGGAAGTCTTGCAACGCGATGTCTTCCGGTACACGGTTGCCACTCCAGAATCTTTCAGCACCAACAACTATCTTTGCAAGCAATGTTCCCTGCCCACAGCCACTTATAAAAAAAAAATCACCTACGAGTTTAAAGATGTGGAGATGACAAAACAATAAATGGGTGTTTATGTTTTTTCGTGCATATTATGCGTCCAGTAAAATAACATCAATTTATTCCATAAATATCTATATTCTTTCCAACGGATACCAAATGTTATTACAGTTATGCCTGCATGCATGTAATATTTACAGTAGTAATTAGCATAAATAATTAATTATAAATAAAAAACTCTACTTATTCTCATTTCCTTCGGTGTCCATTTACTACTATCCTTAATAAATGTATTTTTTAATCAAATAAATCGGAGTAAATAGAAACAAAATAATTATATTAATTAAGTATATTAAAAAACACAACGTTTACACCTAAATTAAATAATGCTATCTTCTCAATATATTAAAATATGATTAGATGAATATTTATTTTTTATTTTGTCTGATTACCCTCGTTATGAAAAGAAATCCACACTATAGTTTGCGCTTGACCATAAATGCTACTCTACTGCGATGTCAAGCCCCGCGCACATCTCAGTATGCCATTGAACATCGTAACAGGTGCATTCTTGCTTGTGAAAAAAAGATATTTTCGTGTTAAGTGTCGCGGGAGGTGATTATTCTGGAATCGTTCTCTTTCCTATCGTCCGTATTATAACGTGAGTATATATGATTTTGTTAATTACTTAGCTTATTATCAATTTCAATGATTCCCTTCGAAGTTTGGAATAGGTATTAGGTTTGTAATTTTGATATTTTTGAATAAAAACTGAATAAAGGATTTAAACCTCATTACCTTCTTCCTCATTCCGTTCGTTTACCGTCGTTTCTTTAATTTAACAGCATTGCCTTCTGTTTTTTTTTCATTACCTTCGCACACCTCTTCTTTTATTAAGTCTTATAGTCCCTTGAACCATCTGGCCGAAATTAAATGGATGCAACTCTCGCACCCGCCTAGGCGGCAGTACGCATATCTGTGCATTTATTTGCGGCCAGCAGGGCCCGGAAAGCGCGCGGCTAACCTTTAAATCCATTTTCTTTGCTAAATATTGATTGATTTACATATGCTATGTTCACTTTGAAGAATATTTAACCACCAATTTTTATGTGTAAAAATGTTTCTAAAGATCCAAGCCGTTTCGAAAGAGTAGGGAAAAGTTGCGAAAAGTTGCGAAATTGCTAAATATTTTTTTTAGACAAAAGTATTAATAGCACGAAAAAATCAAATGTTGATAATGTTGTTCATGAATCTATTATAAACATATATTTTTTTCAAACCTATTAACCTGGCCGTTACCGAGGAGTAGGCTTCAGAAAGTCACTGTTTTATGGCACTTTTCGGGCACTTGGGCCTTAAAGGCTTCAATATCATTTCCTTCCCTATCGTTCTCATTACCGTCTCAGTTCGATTTTAGAAATGTTATCAAATTCAAAGTTACTAATAAAAAGCAAGTAGAAACGACGAAATGTTCAAAGATTATCCATATATTAACGATATTAGTAAGAAAAAACAAAATAATTCGACAATAAATATAAAATGTAGGATTGCTTCGAATTTGCACGAACTACGCGAAACACCCAAATAATAAATATTGTAATCTACAGTAATATAATTTATAAAGAGGTAAAGTTTGTTTTGTTTGTGGGAGGTAATCTCTTAAAGTACTGGTCTGATTGCGAAAAATTTTCACCGATAGAAAGCTGCTTTGTTCCTGAGTGACATAGGCTATATTTTATATACGCGGGCGAAGCTGCGGGCAAAAGCTAGTAAATAATAAATATCGCAATCTACACTAATATAATAAAGAGGTAAATTTTGTTATTTTTATGTTATTTGTTTGTAGGAGGTAATCCCTGAAAGTACTGGTCTGATTGCGGAAATTGTATGTATGCGGGCAAAGCCACGGGCAAAAGCTAGTCATTTATATGGCAATAATCATAATTATGAACACAGATACTGTTTTATTGATTTGTGATTTCAAACTGTTTCTATTATGGTAAAATCAAAAACAATCACTAAAAATAAATGGCGTAACTCGACAAAATATATTGAACAACCGACTTATTTTTAAAATTTCATAGTCATTGTAACTAGTATTTTTATTTATTGTTGTATTGTCTATAACAAAATTATAATTAAAAAAACATAGTCAACAAAAAAATACTTATAGCGTGTAATAAGGAAAAAAATAACTTATCATGTTAATAACAAGGTTAAAAGTATCTTAACCACTTATTAACTGTACATGTAATTGGTGTACATAGAATTTAAATTAGAAATATTAAGGTTTTCTTTAGGTCGGAAAATCATCCAATGACATCGCCGTAGGCGCGGGCTTGCGGACAGTGAGCAATGGGTAGCTCGCTGTCCGGCCGTCCGGTAACTGTCTGGACCAAGCCCAAGTCGTCGACGGTGTGCACTGCTCCCGCGCGCCTCAAGGAGTTGTCAGCAACAGCAGGGACCCAGCCGGGTCGAAGCCTACCGGGGCCAGGGTTATCCGAAAGGGCGCTCGAGCCCCGGTATGAAGGCTTGAAGGAACGGGATGGGTTTTTTAGTCAGTAAGAGTCTGACACTATCTCCCGCTCCGCCCAAGAGCGGGGGTTGTCAATGGATGATTTTTACACAATTAAAAAAAAACCCCTATGAGAGTAAAACGGGGGTTTTAACCTTTCAATCGTGGTAATTAGAGACACAATAGAAAGACAACAGGTGCGCGAACGCCGGCGTTTGCTTTGAATTAAAGTTTATATGGAGTAACCAACTTCCACGCAGGCAAAGCCGCTGGCAGAATCTAGTTTTCTATATTTTGTAGATATTGTTTAAGAATCAATAAACATAATAAACGAAAAACAAAGCTAGTTTACTGAAAACCAAACACCCAGAATTAACTAAGGTACCACAATGTAAATTATAATTGTTAAATTAAAAATAAATACAGTTTCATAATTAAGATAGGTTAGTAATACAGCCGGGTCGAAGCCTACTGGGGCCAGGGTTATCCGAAAGGGCGCTTGAGCCCCGGTATGAAGGCTCGAAGGAACGGGGTGGGTCTTTTAGTCAGTAAGAGTCTAACACTATCTCCCGCTCCGCCCAAGAGCGGGGGATGTCAATGCATGATTTTTCCCACCATAAAAAAAAGGTAAAATGAAATCTGATGTAGTCAACACTGGTTCAATAATCAAGGTTGATTAAGAGATCTTGATCATTGTTTACTAATAGAAGAACCTTATAAAAAGTATCGAATATAAATCTTTTTTAAATGATTAAATATTATACAAAATTCCCAAGTCGTTTGACTTTTTAGACAGACTCTAGCACATTTCTTATAATAAAGTTATGATAAGCAGTAAAATATAATTTAAAAAAAATGTATTTACGAAATTCCAATTTGTTAAAAAACCCGCAGCAAATTTTGCAATCTCGAAAAGTTCTGGATTCGTCACTTTTCCATTTCTAAGTTGATCAATCTGATCAGCTAAAACCACTAAAAATGAAATACAGTGAATAGCACTAAACAAAAAATGGAAAAAAATCGTTAAATAGAAACGAAATAACGATTTATTTTCTGTCACTTCTGTCACTGTTAATTTCCCTTCCGCCATTTTTCTTTCTTGTATTGTAACTTTGATTTATTGGATCACTTCCTTTAATGTATTGTTTGTTTTAAAATTTATTGTTATTTTTTAAATACGTCTTTTCAAACTAAAGTCACTCTAAATAATGTAAAGGTGTTTTACGTAACAGTTATACCTACAAGATTTTTATATTCAGATGCAATCAAATTGAAATAATTTATTCTGGTTCCCATTGAATATCTTTATTTACTATTGTAACATTGTTACTTTTAAAGTTTTAATAATTTGATTATTTACACTAATATAATAAAGAGGTAAAGTTTGTTTTTTTGTTTGTAGGAGGTAATCTCTGGAAGTACTGGTCCGATTGCTAAAATTATTTCACTGATAGAAAGCTGCTTTATTCCTGAGTGACATAGGCTATATTTTATGTACTCGGGCGAAGCTGTGGGCAAAAGCTAGTCTTCCATATAGCTGTATGTAATTTAATTCACTAACTTGACCCATTATTATCTATTATATATCTATCTATACATATAAATAAAATTGGAGTGTCTGTTTGTAATATTGAAATAACTGCTTTTTACTACATGTAAATGATATATATACGGTACATACACCAAAATATTTTTATTTTTATTTTTGTCTGTCTGTCTGTTTGTCCGGGCTAATCTCTGAAATGGCTGGACCGATTTTGACGGGACTTTTTTTGGCAGGTAGCTGATGTAATAAGGATTAACATAGGCTACGTTTATTTTAGAAAAAATAAATTTAAAATCCTGTAGTCCACGCGAACGAAGTCGCGGGCACAGCCAGTTTAATAATAAATCTGTAGAAGTTTTTTGTTGTGCGCGCATTATATGTACGAAATCGATGTGAATAACTTTTTTAGATTAAGAGCTGATTGTAATAACCGAGTACTTTGTATAAACTCCGCCCGCCTCTATGTCGATTTCGCGGACCCGTTTTTATATATAAAAAAAACAATAACTATTGAAGATTTTTCTTTACCCCACAAGGACACGGTGCCGCAAAATATATAGGTACAGATATCAATCTACATACAAAGCGCGCTCGCGCAACGCACACAAAGACACCGCTCACAGACACGATGTTTCGGTCGCGTCTCGGATCACTCGTCGAACAATTCCGGCTCAAACGGTCATTAGTGTGCGTCCACCGAGCGTAGGTATGAAAAGTGAAGTACATACATGAGATTGTCTTCTGTACCTATCTATTTTGTGGTGGTGCTCTGCCCAGGCGCGGTACACCTCTGCCCAGAGATGTGCCACTGCCGGCAATATGGAGGAATATGCTGGCAATATTGCCACCAATATTCATACTCCTGGCAATATTCCTCCTTCACGACAATATTGCCTTTGGCAACGTCACATCACTACCTCTGCCGTATGCTCCACCGTCTCCTCCGGGCGGTCCATACAATAGTGACACCGTGCAGGAACCTCCCGAACATACCATATCCGGTGAGGACCTGCGTCATGCGGAAGGTAAGGACGCCGTGAGGTCTTTATGAGAGGCGGGTGCCTTAGTTACTGTGGCATCACAACACTTAGTCACAAAATAGATAGGTACAGAAAACAATCTCATGTATGTACTTCACTTTTTATACCTACGCTCTGTGGACGCACACTAATGAGCGTTTGAGCCGGAACTGTTCGACGAGTGAGCCGAGACGCGAGCGAGACATCGTGTCTGTGAGCGGTGTATATGTGTGCGTTGGTCGAGCGCGCTTTGTATGTAGATTGACTTCTGTACCTATCTATTCCGTGACTTAGTGTATAAACTACTGCCAAAAATATGCAGTATAACTGGTCATTCGATTTAGTGACCTTATATCGAGTAACCTTGCTTCACATCGCGAGATATGCAAGGCTAAAGCAGCCTAAACCAATCTAACTCACTTCAGGCCATGTATGGGCAAATTGATCGTTCATTGCAAATCAAGATTTGTATTTCCTATTTTATTTATTTATTTAAATAATGCGGAAGACTTACAGCTAAAACAAACAGATTAAGAATAATAAATTAGACTGTAAACCAAAAAAGGAATTTAATAATAAAAAATCTATTATGTAAGTATATTCTCTTAATATTCTTTCATATATTATATGTTATGTCCGCGTATACACACCTACTTTTTAATTAGTACACAAAAAAATGGGGCTCTATCTGTACCCGTCACTGATCATATTTTTGTAGTCAAAAGCAGAAAAAACCGAAATCCTAAAATTGACCACGAAAAGGTAAATTCATCATAGAATCAATCAAACAAAACAATTGCTCGTAGAAAATACTGCGGGCAGTGTTTTTCCTTAATAATTGTCACTTATTCATTCATTAATCAATAGCCTGCACAATATTTCCATAAATTGAGTGACATTTTGGGACATAAACCAACGCTAATAACTTTGCTGTTAATGAATATTATTTATTGAGATTTTACTTATAAAATAACAAGGGCTTTTCTAATAAGCCCTTTAAGTATGTGTACTAATTAAAAAATAGTGGTGTATAGGGTGACTGGTAATTAGTGACCGATACTTATACACGTGATTGTACTCATGATTACAAACAACTTTCCTAAGGAATTTTTTTTTTTTAGTTTTATCACAATAACAAAGCTCAGCTGATAGCCGCGTAACACCGTTGTCTCATGTATCTTACCTACAATAGTGATAGCGCACCCGCCGCTTGCAAACGCATCGGTGTTCGTGAAACGCGAGCGCGAACCGATAGGTGACCGCGGTGGGCGCAAATAGCTGTTTTGTTACTATGATAAAACTAATAAGTATGAAAAAAAAGTTTCTTTGGGAAAGTTGTTTGAAACCATGATTACAATCACGTGTATAATTATCGGTCACTAATTACCAGTCACCCTATAAAAGGTGTAAGGGACAGCCCTCCACAAACTTTTATGGCTTACTCAGTAGACGAAACTGAACAACCTTCCACAAATTTTTTTTTCGGGAAACGAAAAAAAAAATCTGCCTAGCCATACAAAATGATAAACTTGATGGGACTATTTGTATGGCGAGGCCGATTTTTGGTTTCGCTTCCTGAAAAAAAAAAAATTGTGGAAGATTGTTCAGTTTCGTCTACTGAGCAAGCCCTTAAAGCTTGTGGAGGGCTGTCTCTTACAACTTGTATAGATATACCAAAGGAACCAAGGTTACCGACATAGCTCAATGAAGGAACAGGAAATTCAAAATTAATTTATTGGTGTGATTTTTGGTACATTTTACATGAGATCGTAATAATAAATAAATTAGTTCCTCAAAAATCTACCTTGAAGGTGTACACACTTTCTCATAATTTAGTCATTAATGTAAAATAAGAATAATCAACATATTAAAGGAGTGAGCTTTTAGTCAGTAAAAATCTGACACACCCTCCTGCTCTGTCCTAAAGCGGGAGAAGTCATTGGAAGATTTCCTACCAAAAAAAGGGCTGGTTGATTGGGCTGAAAGGTTCTGGAGTGATGACACCTAGGACTGGTCATGTGGCGACACTTGGGGAGGCCCATGTTCTGCGGTAAACGTCTTTCGAGAGAAATTATGATGATGATAATAACTTATACTAGTAAATACTACCTACCTACTAACAAATAATAATAATATTTCACACTATCACACAACGCCGTCTAGTCCCAAGCTAAGCAGAGCTTGTGTTATGGGTACTAGACAACTGTTAAACATACTTATACAAGGTGCAGTTTTAAAACTGCACAATATTTCAGGAGGTTGTAATAAAACTCATAAATAATCATGTAAAAATACGAAACCTGGTCAATAATCAGTAATACTTGTTATTTAATTTTTTAATTACACTAAACTAAATCGATTGATCGATGGCCGCGGGGGCGTGGCTAGGGTGTGGCGTGCGGGATGATGATTGGATGATACATTATTTATGAAACTATCGTTGCGAGTTAGTGTGTGTGAAAACGCCCTTTATTGTTCCGTGTTTGTGTGTGTGAAAAAAAGCGCGGTTATAAAAAAAAAAAAATTACCTACTTATTTTATTATTGATTCGGGTCGAGAATCACTAACATAATTACCTCCTGAAATATTTTGCAGCTTCAAAACGACACCTTGTATATTCCTAAATACATACATATTATAGATAAATTACACCCAGACACAGAACAAATGATCGTGCTCAGTCATCACACAATCATTTGTCCTGGGTGGAAATCGAACCCACGACCTCCGGCATAGCAGTCAGGGTCACTAACCACTAGACCAACAGTCCTGAAAAAAAAAAAGACGTGTGGCACTCGGGGACTGCCGCGGTAAAGCTATTGCATAGCATTTTTATCAACTTATGCAATTATAATTATATATTTATTTTATTTATGCAGTATATTTTTTCCTTTGTTTTTTTTTCTTTGATATTAATTGAAGTTACACTTTCACACATTGAATTGAATTTTGATTGATTGTTCACTCATTTGTTTTCTTATCAGTCACCACGCTCAAAAAACAAATGAGTGGGGGGTGTTAGGTTATTTTCGTTACGGAATTTCTGGATTCGGTCTCCACGCTCAAGGCCCGCGATAGAAGCTATGCAATAGCTTAAAAAAAACAATGAAATGAAATGTTACTAAGATCTTAATTTTGATAACACGGAAAGATGATAATAATAATGATAATTTGCCGTCTATCACTGACTTAATCAGTAAAAATACTGAACACACGGAAGTTCATGCATGCAAAGCAAAATCACGTACACAGTTATATATTATAGACCATTTTATCACGTTTCATAAAAAAAATATTGTTTAAAGTTTATTATTAAATCTTGCAAATAGAAAAGGTCGATTTATCGGCTTTTGAGAGATATACAGAGTTATAAAACACTAACAACCTTGCAGGGCAGGGCTTGCGGACAGTGAGCAATGGGTAGCTCGCTGTCCGGCCGTCCGGTAACTGTCCGGACCAAGCCCAAGTCGTCGACGGCGCACGCTGTTCCCGCGCGCCTCAAGGGGTTGTCAGCAACAGCAGGGGCCCAGCCGGGTCGAAGCCTACTGGGGCCAGGGTTATCCGAAAGGGCGCTCGAGCCCCGGTATGAAGGCTTGAAGGAACGGGATGGGTTTTTTAGTCAGTAAGAATCCGACACTATCTCCCGCTCCGCCCAAGAGCGGGGGTTAAAAAAAACCTTTCAGGGCTGTAAGTATTAGACATCATAAAAAACAACATTTGCTTTATGACTTTTTACAAAACATAATTTATTTACGAAAAAACAAAACTTCCTGATTTCGTTGTTCCATCTAACACTTTTTGTCGCAAGCGCATCAAGCACCCCCACTGCCAGATCTCTCCTCTACTATTGTCCTGTCATTTGCTTCGTAGACTTCGTAATATTTAGAACGAACAATTTAATTTTTTTTTTTGTACGAAATTCTGATGAAAAAAATATGACATTTTTTTAAGTCATAGAACAAAAGTTGCTGTTTATGATGTTATATAAAGTATCTATATGTAAAAAAAATTATAACAGTATCATGAAACATAAAAAAAAAATTATAAGCTTGTTATGTCAGCAAAATTACATAGTCACCGGGCCATCCAAGCGACTGAGTGGTTGAATTGCACTTGCACCCAACGGTTTGCTAGCGCCTAATACCCATTATGACCTGCCGTGACTTGTGTTGAATTTTTGGTTCTAGGACATGCCAGTTTCCTCATGATGTTTTCCTTAACCGTTTTGAGAGCAGTGGTGATGAAATAAATAATGAGTATATTAGAGGAAGTTTGAAAATGGCGCCAGTGACTGACAAGTTGAAGGGGAATCTTTTGTCTTGGTATGGTCATGTGAAGAGGAGGGATGAAATGCATGTTACTAAAAGAGTTATGAGTATACATGTGGATGGGTGGAGAGGGAGAGGGAGGCCAAAGAAAAGATGGATGAATTGCGTGAAGAGCGATATGAAAGAAAAGGGAGTTAGTGATAGCATGACGAGTGACAGGGTAGAATGGAAGAAAAAAACGTGTTGCACCGACCACAAATAAGATGAGACAAGGGCTGGAAGAAGAAGAAGAAGAGGTGATGAAATAAATAACACAAAGTAATGGGCCTGGCAGGGTTTGAACCCGCGACCTACAACTCGTAAGTTGGAGCCATTATCATACGGCCACCACTTTTATTTTTTTTTTATGGTGGGAAAAACACGGCCACCACTGCTCTTCAAAATATAAAGTACTTATTATAAGTTATTATAAATTATACACTAATATAAAAAAAAGTTAAAGTTTTGTTTTTTTGGTTTGTAGGAGGTAATCTCTGGAAGTACTGGTCCGATTGCTAAAATTCTTTCACCAAACCAAACCTGCTTTATTCCTGAGTGACATAGGCTATATTTTATGTAGCCGGGCGAAGTCGCAGGCAAAAGCGAGTGAAAAATAAATAATTAAGTGCCTTTTAAAATGTTTCTTAACGATTCTCCTCCGGCGGTAAGCACTTTTGGAGTATTTTTTGGTTACCCATCTATGAATTGACCTCAGCAATACGTCATCTAACCTTGATCTCTTCTAGGTAACAAAGAATAACATAAGATATAATATCTATATATAAATATGTATGAGTATTGATCTTGATCAAAGTCCTTCTTGTGGCAAGGTCGCTACTTTTCATTACGTAGATACTTCAAAGAAAAACTTACTACCTACGTTTTTTTTATTAGAAACATATTATACACGTTTGTATGTTACTATAGACAATCCGTTGAAAACCATTGTCAAATTACGAGAATGTTTGAAAACGTCACTGCCGGGACGTAAAGGGTAACTGAAGGAACACGGGTGGGTTTTTAGTCAGTGATAGTCTGACATTCCCTCTCGCTCCACCTAGAGCGAGGAAAGTTGTTAAATGATTTCCCACTACTACTTTGATTTCTAACACGCATGAGAAGCTGGGGACCCGCTAGTCTTTTAAACTATATTATATACCTATATTAGATAACATTATAAAGAGCAGGACATTTGATGTACATAGGCGAGCTTAACCCACGACTGGGTTTTCTTACAGCAAATCATGTGAATGAAAATGAAATTTTGCATTTGAGGAACCTTGAAAATGTACAACAAAACAAAAAATTAAAAAAAACAACATATAAATTGAATTTAACTTAAGACTAAAAATATATTAAACAGACATATACAGCACACTATACATAAACATAATATATACAATAAATAAATACTTATATACATACATATTTATAGGTCATGTTGACAAGAAATGTTCCTTAAATTTATCTCCTGAAAATTTCCAACGAAGGATAAGCCCTCAATGTATGCGGAATGAATTCCAGAGGCGCACAGCGTACGGTAAAAAATCCACTGTAGCAACTTGAAGAGTGAGGGGGAAACGAAGAAGAAGAGAGGATGAAGATCGACAAGGTTTTCCTCTCCGAACAAGATACTCAAAGCGTTCCCGAAGATACTGGGGTGAGTTGGGATTATGAAGAACGAGAATAGAAAAGAAAGAGTGTGGCAATCCCGACGCTGCCGAATAAGTAGCCACTTCAATTGCCCTCGAAATTCCGACACATGGTCATACTTCCGAAGGCCAAAAATGAAGCGGATACACAAATTCTGCAGACGCTCCAGTTTGTCAAGAAGTTCCTCAGTCGCATCAAGGAAGAAGACATCAGCGTAGTCAAGAAGAGGTAGAAGAAGAGACTGAGCAAGAGTAACTTTAGTTGAAAAAGGCAGGAACTTCTGAAGACGTTTCAGTGACTGAAACGAGCAAAACACCCTCCTGCTTACTTCCGCAATGTGGACATTCCAGGACAGGTTACCGTAACTGTCCGGACCAAGCCCAAGTCGTCGACGGCGCGCACTGTTCCCGCGCGCCTCAAGGAGTTGTCAGCAACAGCAGGGACCCAGTCGGGTCGAAGCCTACTGGGGCCAGGGTTATCCGAAAGGGCGCTCGAGCCCCGGTATGAAGGCTAGAAGGAACGGGGTGGGTCTTTTAGTCAGTAAGAGTCGGACACTATCTCCCGCTCCACCCAAGGGCGGGAGATGACAATGCATGATTTTTCCCACCATAAAAAAAAAGGACAGGTTACCGTCTAGGTAAACACCTAAGTTTTTTACTTTTTTAGAATAGCCTATAGCGAAAGCATCGTACAAAACAGGTGGGAGGGACTGGTTATTCAACAAGTTTACGAAATATCTGCCACCAATAATGAGCGCTTGTGATTTTGCTGGATTTACTAACAGTCCGAAATTTTTTTCACTGATAGAAAGCTGCTTTATTCCTGAGTGACTAGGCTATATTTTATGTACGCGAAGCTGCGGATAAATGCCAGTAATTTATATGGTAGTACAACGTTTACCGGGTTAGCTAATAGTAATACAAAACACAGTACAGATGAGACGCGACAAGTCTCGAGTCAAGTCTCGATTCAGAACAAGATTTACATTAAGATAAGTAGTAAATCTGCTTTGAGATCTAGATTCATGATGGTTCCATCATGAATCTAGTACCGGTCTCGTTAATTTGTTACGTCTGATAAGACAATAAAACAAATGAATGCGTTCAGTGTCAAGAGCGTGATATAATTCTACAGTGCGTTTCACTTATGAAGTTCCTTCGCCGTAATGTTGACGCCCCTGTCTGTCTACAGAAAAAAAAAAAAGAAGAGAGTTGCCTACTCTAGCAAAATTGTTGCACGAAATGCGAAACGAAATCGATTTTAACGGTAATCGCACCACTTTATGAATAACTAGCTTTTGCCCGCGGCGTCGCCCGCGTGGCATTCGGTACTTAAGGAATCGGGATAAAAGGTAGCCTATGTTCTTTTCCATGTCAAAGGCTATATGCATGCCAAATTTCATCCAAATCCGTTCAGCCGTTTTTGCGTGATTAAGTAACAAACATCCAAACGTCCTCACTTTCACGTTTATAATATTAGTTAGGATTAATTATGAGGGGAATGGGATTTTAATAAAAAAACTGGGCAAGTGCGAGTCGGACTCGCGCACTGAGGGTTCCGTGTAAACTACAATTCCCAAATGGAGCCCTGAAATTTTTTCCGTATTACAAATTTTTTTTTTTTAGGTGACAACATATTTACTTTTTTCAGATTTATTTCTAAACCTGTGCTATAAGACCATACTTTGTGCCAAATTTCAGGGTCCACCTGGAAAGTACCCTATGAATTTTGATCTTTGAGAGTATCAAAATATACGTTTTATGCGACATAAACGGCCGTATCTTTTTTATTATACAGAAGTTTTATTTTTTCACAGCTTGAATAAAAGGTACCACGTCCCATCAAAAGCAGAGTCCTGAGATAAATAAATATATTAAAAATAATAATTTTTTGACGCCATATTTTAGTTTGATTTTAGTTAATTGTAATTAGCGTAGGGTTTAATTATTATTGTCTTTTTAATTTACTGTAATTATAGTTTTTAGTTGTGTATGTAATAAGTTAAATTGATTTAAAGTTAATAAAAAATAATAATATAATATAATATTCCACAACTATCACACAACGCCGTCTAGTCCCAAGCTAAGCAGAGCTTGTGTTATGGGTACTAGACAACTGATAAACATACTTATATATTTCTAAATACATACATATTATAGATAAATTACACACAGACACAGAACAAATCTGTCAAAAGACTTTTTATCTCGAGAACGTGTGGAGGTGTCGAGTTGAAATTAAAACCATATACTTAGATCCGCGGAGCTGGTGAAAAAATGAAACTTCTATGTTAACGAAAAAAAGGATATGGCCTTTTTTATGTCGCAAAAAAACTTATATTTCGACACTCTCACGGGAATCAAAATTTACACGGAACCCTAAAATAGGTATACTAGTTGGATGATTCAAACCACGCAGTCCAAGGTTAGGTAAGCCGCGAGTTCGATACCCACCCGTTGCACCATTGACGCGAACCCAGTCAAGCGTGACCGCTTATTACAGAGGTTAGCACGAATACTATGACATGTGGTAATGTGCCCCACATTGTCAGGTATCAATCCGTAATACCTGCCTTTTAACTACAATATGAATGCTATACTTGAAGTTTCCTTGCGTGATCACATCAGAAATGAAGATATCCGCAGGAGAACCAAGGTTACCGACATAGCTCGAAGAATCTCATCAAACTTAAGTGGTAGTGGATAGGACATTGCATGCAGAACAGATGGTCGACGGGGACGAAAGGTTCAGGAATGGCGACTTCGTTCCGGAAGACGCAACGTCGGAAGCCCTCCCACAACGTGGACCAATGACCTGGTGAGGGTCGCGGGTATCCGATGGATGCGAGATGCACAGGACTGGTGATTATGGCGACACTTGGGGGAGGCCTAAGTCCAGCAGTGGACGTCTTTCGGCCGAAATGATGATGATGAATGCTCGAATCTTGGAATTATTTAAAAAATGTGAAAACCATAGGACCTAAAGTGCGGTCACTCTCAGACCGCATACAAAAGAAAGAGATGCGAAAAAGAAAGAGATGATCAAGACACAATGCAAGTGCAAAATATGAAGTGTTTTAACGATTAAATAAAAATCTACGGATTTAATTATACAGGGTTATTTGATAAACACTGTCAACCGTGCAGGACTGTATTTCAGAAACCATAAACAACAACTTTTGTTCTATGTACTTATAACTTTTTACAAATCACACATTTACCAAAAACAAACTTAGGATTTCCTTGTTCTATCTAACACAATTTAACTCTGTATTTTGCTAAACCTACCCATGTATGTATGATGCGACGCAAGCGCATCAAGCACCCCGCTGCTTGATCCCCGCTCCCCTCCGCTATTGTACTATCGCTTGCTTCGCATAGACTTCGTAATATTTAGAACGTTCAATTTAAATATTTATATTTTATTATGAAAAAGTGATGAATTAAAATTTTATAAATTTTTAAAAGTCATAGAACTAAAGTTGCTATTTGGGGTGTTAGTAACAAAGTCCTTTTTTTTTATGTTGGGAAAAAATCATGCATTGACATCCCCCGCCCTTGGGCGGAGCGGGAGATAGTGTCAGACTCTTACTGACTAAAATACCCACCCCGGTCCTTCTAGCCTTCATACCGGGGCTCGAGCGCCCTTTCGGATAACCCTGGCCCCAGTAGGCTTCGACCCGGCTGGGTCCCTGCTGTTGCTGACAACTCCTTGAGGCGCGCGGGAACAGTGCGCGCCGTCGACGACTTTTTTTTTTTTTATGGTGGGAAAAAATCATGCATTGACATCCCCCGCCCTTGGGCGGAGCGGGAGATAGTGTCAGACTCTTACTGACTAAAAGACCCACCCCGTTCCTTCTAGCCTTCATACCGGGGCTCGAGCGCCCTTTCGGATAACCCTGGCCCCAGTAGGCTTCGACCCGGCTGGGTCCCTGCTGTTGCTGACAACTCCTTGAGGCGCGCGGGAACAGTGCGCGCCGTCGACGACTTGGGCTTGGTCCGGACAGTTACCGGACGGCCGGACAGTGAGCTACCCAATGCTCACCGTCCGCAAGCCCGCTAGTAACAAAGTCCTGGGGGGCACAAATAACCCTATATTTTTTTTATGATATAAACTAGTGCTTGACTGCGATCCCACCTGATGTTACACAGTGATGCAATCAATGATGGCGAGTCGCATTACTTTATTAAGAGTCTATTCACTCTAGTCTTGAAAAAACCCAAATTATAATCGGATAGGAAAACTGCAGCAGGCAAATTTTTCCAGTCTTTCAATTAAACGACAAGGCGAAACGCTTAGTCCGCACCGTAGAAGTGTCAACAACATAACGGTGGGACATTCGCTTTACACAACAACACTACAACGATAAAACATTCATCACCAGCCTTTTTAAATGTTCCCACTGTTGGGACTCAAGCCTCCTCTCTAGGAGAGGGAATGGGCCGTAATCCACCACGCGGGCCCAGTGCGTGTTGGTGAATGTCACATGTCTTCGATTTTTTGGTTCTAGGACATGCCGGTTTCCTCACGATGTTTTCCTTCACCGTTTTGAGAGCAGTGGTGATGAAATAAATTACACAAAGTAACGCGCCTGGCTGGGTTCGAACCCGCGAGCTACAACTCGTAAGTCGGGGCCGTTATCACTCGGCCACTACTGCTCTCGATAAAACATTGCTTGTAGAATATTCTGACAAACCACCAGGGCCCCAAGTCTGCTATTTTTATAAATTCGTCATTCCAACACGATCCCATTGTCATTTTGCTAAAAGTTCGTAATCTGCTAATTCATAATGATCGATCATTGATCGGTCAATGGTCTTGTAATAGAATTGTGGTAGAATGATAATTTCGAGCTTATTAAAACCAATAACTGCACAATAACGTTCTAATGGTAAAACACTGATCAAATAAACTGTCAAAGTTTTAGCAGATTACCGCAAACTTCAAATATTCATTTGTCAATATGTACGAGATTACCATTCTATGTCAATTCTTTCAATGGAGTGTCAGTGGTTGACCATTGGAAAGTCATAATGACGCCATTATATTAGTAGATTACAAAACTTGTCAAAATCGACAATTATGACATCAATGATAGACCATTGTGACACTATTGTAATAGCAGACTTGAGGCCCTGAATGATTGCATGTACACAAATTAAACCGGTTTTTAAATCGACAAAAGTAATTTTTAGAAATATTCGCACTAGATCTGCGTGGTGGATTACGCCCCATTCACTCTCCTAGAGAGGAGGCCCAAGTCCCAGCAGTGGGAACATTAAAAGGCTGGCTATACATGGGTTTCGTTTTACGCAATTGCCGTGATTTTCGGACCGCGCACGCCATTAAAATTTTATTCAATGCGCTCGTGTGCAGTAAGTTAGAATCCAGCTCTTGCGTGTGGAACCCGCACCAAAGTTCTTACGCCCTTTTACTGGAAAAAGTGCAAAAAGCGTTTCTTAAGTTCCTGTACAAGCGGATGCACGGCTATTACCAATACCTCTATCCGACGAAATTTCTTTTGGGTTGCCTCGGATACCTCTAGCGAGTTATTCGCTAGAGGTAAGAAGAGCGCGAGATCAGCTCATCATAGCCTGCAAGACGCTCCGTGGCACTGTTGACGCCCCTGACTTGGTTACTGTGCTGGCACGTCTCTTTGTCCCGGACAATAACTGCCGCGGCCAGAAGCACAGAATGTTTGCTGTACCCCAGTGTCGCACTGTTGCCCGTGCTCAGTCTCCAATACCTCGCTCTTTGGCGGCACTAAATGATCTCTTGGATTCTTATCCAACAAACGATCTGTTTGCGGATGAATGGAAGATGATTTTATTGGCATGTTAGAAGTACTGTGAGAGGAATAAAATTGATGTACGTGTTGTTTATACTTTTACTTTTATTCTTTGTTTAGTTACTGTAATTGGTTGTTTAACCGTGGTAATTAATTAAAATAAATAATACAGGGTTATTGGTAAAGCACTTGCAACCTCTGAGGACTATATTACTAACATTATAAACAATAACTTTTGTTCTATGACTTTTAAAAATTTATCATATTTTAGTTCATCAGATTTTCATACAAAAATAAAAATATTAAAATTGAACGTTCTAAATATTACGAAGTCTATGCGAAGCAAGCGATAGTACAATATTGACTGGCCTGCCCCCCTAGCCAAGTTACAATCGAATTCCGTTCTCTAATCGGTAACGCCTCGGTGACAGCAATTGTAGAAAACGATAAGTTGGTAGCCATGTTGACGCGCCTGAGTCGGCCGCTCGTTCTACGATGTAGCGTTTGTATAACAAAGGATGTAGCGTTAAATATTGTAGAAACGATTTTGAACGATGTGAACTTGGCTACGAATTGTCTATTCGTTTGTTCTTACCACGCGACTTTACGTTGAGATGACGTCATTCCCATACGTTTCATCACTTTTCGATAGCGTTAATGATTGCAGAATAACAACTTGGCTAAGCGTGCTGTTGGTCTACCGGTTAGTGGCCCTGACTGCTATGCCGGAGGTTGTGGGTTCGATTCCCACCCAGGACGTGATGAGCATGATCATTTGTTCTGTATCTGGGTGTAATTTATCTATAATATGTACGTATTTAGAAATATATAAGTACGTTTATCAGTTGTCTAGTACTCATAACACAAGCTCTGCTTAGCTTGGGACTAGACGGCATTGTGTGGTAGTTGTGGAAAAAAAAAATATAGCGGAGGGGAGCTGGGATCAGGCGGCGGGGACGCTTGATACACTTGCGTCGCATATAGCATAGCAGAATAATTATAGAGTTTAAATGTCAACAACGAAATCTTGGAGGTTTATTTTTGGTAAATGAATTATGTTTTGTAAAAAGTCATAGAACAAAAGCTGTTGTTTATGATGTTAGTAATACAGTGCTGCAAGGGTGTTAGTGTTTCACAAATAACCCTGTACAGTTGCCATCACGGATCTTGAGCGGTTGCGCAGAAGTCAAATATTCGGTCTCTTTAGTGGTGCGAAGTGAGACGCGGGGGCGAGGTCAGTGATTGGCTTGCCGCGCCATCGCGTCATAGACGTCACTCCTAATTCGTTCCCTGCGTTGCTGCATGTATCTAACAAAGAAGACGATTGGCCCGCCAATGTATGGAATGCGCAAAGCGATCCCCACTCTGACGCCGACCGCTCAAAATCCGTTTTGGCAACTGTATATATTGTATCAATCTATCTCATTCACAAAGGAATGGTGCTTTCCCTTGACATCAAAAATATGACACTAAAATATCCTTCAAGCCTAATATTCGGAACTAATACTTGAAGTCCTCTCAATCCAAATATGGTTATGTCATTATAATTTATTATATTTTCTGTTCCCTTGATGCTTTGATATTTATCATAGTATTTATTAATTATCTACTTTAGCATATATATTATCTATTTATAATATCATATATTTATTTGCATAAAATTTACATTTTCAAATATAAACATTAAAAAAAAGACTAGTAGCCCACCCAAAATTAAAACTCTGTGGCCCCGGACCGCAAAATTCAAAATTCAAACATTTTTTTCCACACAGGCCTACATGGGCACTTATAAAACGTCAGAAGCTAGTGCACGGTTCCAAATTGGTCGTCTTCTATGGAGAAGAACCGGCAAGAAACTCCATGGTTACTCTTGTGGTTGATGTCACAATATTTGCATATTACAGTAGATATTAATAGATATTATGTAGAAACAGTGTAGACCGGTCTATATTGTACCCAAAAGCACAATAAAAAATAAACAAAATTAAAAAAAAAGTTTGTTGTATTGTAATAAGAAGTAATCTAAGAATTCATGGATTCTACAGTGTTCTCACACAATGGGCTAGGGAAGATCCTGAACTGAGCCTACAGATTCGATTACGGCCTATAAAAAGACCATGTCATAATCTGCATGGTTCTCATATGGTTAGACCAACAATACATCTTAAGTTACTGAAGAGACTTTGACCTCTGAGTTTGTATCTTTTGTCAATCTATTAATTTAAAACAGGTAAAAGATTTGTACCTAATATTGATATGCACCTAGACCATGACATTTAAAGTAAGATTGTTTTAATCTTGTTTCAGTGTGGGTAAGAGATATCGCTAGACAACCTGTTTAGCTCTGTCTCTTACCCACACTGAAACTGACACTGACTGAACGTCATGGTAACCCTGATGGTTATAGGATGTTGCAAAAGGTCCCTCAAGTTGGAACTTACTTTAATAAGAACCAAGTCTTATTTAAAAGCATATCCACTTTATTCTGCTGCATGAAATCCGTATAAGTACATAAATCATCATCATCATCAGCCTTTTTAATGTTCCCACTGCTGGGACTCAGGCCTCTTCTCTAGGAGAGGGAATGGGCCGTAATCCACCTCGCAGGCCCAGTGCGGGTTAGTGAATGTCACATGTCTTCGAATAGTACATAAATAACTGTCCCTATGTAATGCCGACCTCCGGTGATAAGAGTAGGTAAGCGTGTGATAAGTAGTACTTACAAAGTTCCAATTTGTGAGATATAGCGGTGTGAACCACTTAGCGGTGAGGACTCGATCATCAGTCACATCATCTCGTTTCACTAACAGGAACCACAAATAACCACCATACAAAGACACTGAATTAAATAAACAACAAGCAACTATATGAAATAAAAACCTTAAATAAAACCGAATCGAACGTCCTTTTTCGAATTCTTCACTCACTGTTATTCGCACTTCAGTCATTTTTATATTATTATTTTTCTTTACTGTATTGGATTTAATTTTTAATGTCAATTTTATTTATTGTGTTGATTTTATTGGATCATTTTCTTTTTTGTATTGGATTTATTTTTAATTTATTTTCTTGATTTTATTGAGTCATTTTCTTTTTTGTATTGTTTTATTTTCTTGATTTATTTTTTTATTGTTTATTTTTAATTTGAAAACGTGCTAAGCGGTAGAGGTCACACAACATTATGTGATCGACTAGTATGTGTAGCAATGACTTTAGGGTTCCTTAGTCGTTAGTTGAAGTCGTTGTATTGTCATTAATGTAATTATTACTAATGCAATTTGTAATTATAATGCAGATTTCTGTAGATAACATAACCACTTTCATCTTTAGAGTTTTAAAATGATAACAGGCCCTTGTAAGGTAACAAAATCAATGACTGCGGAAAATATAGTCTTTAATAATGACGATTAGGACATATACAACAGTCTGAAATCAACTATTGGACAGTTTTCCAGACCAAATACAAGACCCGTCCGGTCGGAAGCTCCTCCCTTTTCTAGGAAGTTTGAGGGGCTTTACATCCAGTTCTGCATTCCTAGTAACAGATCTTCAAACGATAACTATCAAACTAATAATATAATATAATATTCCACGACTATCACACAACGCCGTCTGGTCCCAAGCTAAGCAGAGCTTGTGTTATGGGTACTAGACAACTGATAAACATACTTATATATTTCTAAATACATACATATTATAGATAAATTACACCCAGACACAGAACAAATGATCATGCTCATCACATAAACATTTGTCCTGGGTGGGAATCGAACCCACGACCTGCGGCATAGCAGTCAGGACCACTAACTACTAGACCAACAGGCCAGTCAAGTAAATATAAAGTTACAATATTTTAATATTAATGTATATGATAGTTATCTGTATCGATTACGTATAGTTTTTGAACATCTGTTACTAAGGTCCAGTAAGATCATGCTCATCATCATATATTATGTAACATCTAGCGAAGAATAGAGATCATCATCATCATCATTTCAGCCGGAAGACGTCAACAGCTAGACATAGGCCTCCCCCAACTGTCGCCACAACGAATGGTCCCGTGCGTCTAGCATCCGTTCGTTCGTGTACCCGCGACCATACCAGGTCGGGTCTACCAACGCTACGATACGGCCTGGTGACAGGCGGACAGACAGTAGGACAGCGGGGTCTTATAAACAGGGTCCCGTCTCCTTTGGTAAAGAACCCTAAAAATTGTAGACGAAATCAGTTCCAATCGTTGCTGATAACTCTAGATCGAAGCACACGTGTAACAGCTACATTAGATCGACACACACATGTAACAGCTACATTAGATCGACGCACACACGTAACAGCTACATTAGATCGACGCACACACGTAACAGCCACATTAGATCGACGCACATATGTAACAGCTACATTAGATCGACGCACACACGTAACAGCTACATTAGATCGACGCACACACGTAACAGCCACATTAGATCGACGCACATATGTAACAGCTACATTAGATCGACGCACACCTGTAACAGCTACATTAGATCGACGCACACGTGTAACACAGCTACATTAGATCGACACACACATGTAACAGCTACATTAGATCGACTCACACCTGTAACAGCTACATTAGATCGACACACACATGTAACAGCTACATTAGATCGACGCACACCTGTAACAGCTACATTAGATCGACGCACACGTGTAACACAGCTACATTAGATCGACACACACATGTAACAGCTACATTAGATCGACGCACACCTGTAACAGCTACATTAGATCGACACACACATGTAACAGCTACATTAGATCGACGCACACCTGTAACAGCTACATTAGATCGACACACACATGTAACAGCTACATTAGATCGACGCATACCTGTAACAGCTACATTAGATCGACGCACACATATAACAGCTACATTAGATCCACACACACATGTATCACAGCTACATCAGATCGACGCACACGTGTAACACAGCTACATTAGATCGACACATACGTCTAACACAGCTACATTAGATCGATGCACACGTGTAACACAGCTACATTAGATCAACGCGCACATGTAACACAGCTACATTAGACCGACACACACGTGTAACACAGCTACATTAGATCCACGCACACATGTATACATTACATACATTACATTATTGTTTGTTTGTGTTTATTGTACATGTATGTATGCATTATTTAAAACAATATTTTAAAGTGTTGGGCAGTTCTCATAATCTTAACCTTCGTGCATCCAAAAACATGCTTCTTCAGATTCCTTCTCACCGTACTGGCTTTATGTCCAATTCTTACGCTGTTTCCACCATAAAACTCTGGAATTTACTTCCCCTTGACATCAAAAAAGCCGAAAGCAAATTTTCCTTCAAACGTAAAATTCGGAACTACTACTTGAAGTCCTCTCAACCTTAGTTTGTTCTTCGTCAGAATTGTTATTAAGTTCTCTTTAAGATTTGATATTTTTCATAGTATTTATTAGTTTATTATTTTAGCATATTTATGTATTTTATTATATATTATATATAAATAACTTATTTTTTTTTCCGTTTTCATTAATTGTTATTTGTTTATTGTGCAAACCTACCACAGTGATCTCTTTTTTAACCCAAAGGTTGACTGGGAGAGAATGCCTTGTTGCATTAAGTCCGCCTATGTACCACTACTGTACATGAAGTTTAAATAAATAAATAAATAAATAAACATGTAACACAGCTACATTAGATCGACGCACACATGTAACAGCTACATTAGATCGGCACACACGTGTAACACAGCTACATTGGATCGACGCACACGTGTAACACAGCTACATTAGATCGAAGCACACGTGTAACACAGCTACATTAGATTGACGCACACGTGTAACACAACTACATTAGATCCACGCACACGTGTAACACAACTACATTAGATCGAAGCAAACGTGTAACACAGTTACATTAGATTGACGCACACGTGTAACACAACTACATTAGATCCACGCACACGTGTAACACAACTACATTAGATCCAAGCACACGTGTAACACAGCTACATTAGATCGACGCACACGTGTAACACAGCTACATTAGATCGACGCACACGTGTAACACAACTACATTAGATCGACGCACATGTGTATCACGTCTAATTTGTACGTAGAACAAGGTCACGTGGCGTGTATCAAGTGTAGCTCTACAAGTCTAGTTTCCATATAAAATGTATGGAGACGGACGTGCCCAGATCGGCGTACATGACACAAGTGTGAGCAGTGTAGTTCTACCTTAATTGTGCGGAACCAACACAGCAAATCATGCAAACTTGCCAATAAAACCTGCTTCGATTACTTACGTCTCAATGACGCCGACGGAACGACTCACGCAAGACAAGTTACTAAATAACACTGATTCTAGCAAACCAGTTATTGATATAATTACACTTGACTTGATGAGTGTGTTTGGAATTTACAAATAGGTATTTTGTTAATGGAAAATCTTGGAGTCTGCATCGTAATCATCTTCCTGCGTATGGCCGGATGTACGTAATGGCTAAATGGGCAGTAATCCAGGGCCTCATGGAAATGAAGGGCCCCAGTCGAAAACTCAAAAAACCTTTTTAGTAAAAATATACAACATTATTTTTAGTATAAGTTTAAAAATCTGAATATACATAGTTTATTCAGAATCAGTAGGTAACTGAATCGATTCCAATCATTTTTACACCATGTTATATTTTTTCCCAAAAATATTTTAAAAGGTCGCAAGTTGAACACCATCGACGTTGTGGTACACTAAGTACAACACAGGTCACGGCAGGTCATAGCGGGCATTCGGAACTAACAAACAGCTGGGTGCAAATACAAAGCAACCCCTCAGTCACCTTTTTTTTTCCGATGGGAAAAATCATCCTATGACAACCCCCGCTCTTGGGCGGAGCGGGAGATAGAGTCAGACTCTTACTGACTAAAAAACCCATCCCGTTCCTTCAAGCCTTCATACCGGGGCTCGAGCGCCCTTTCGGATAACCCTGGCCCCAGTAGGCTTCGACCCGGCTGGGTCCCTGCTGTTGCTGACAACTCCTTGAGGCGCGCGGGAACAGTGCGCGCCGTCGACGACTTGGGCTTGGTCCAGACAGTTACCGGACGGCCGGACAGTGAGCTACCCATTGCTCACTGTTCGCAAGCCCGCGTCAGTCACCTGGATGACCCGATGCCTATGTAGTTTTGCTGTAGCGGGATTTTTTGTAAGACTATTCAAGATAAACATGTCCATTTCATTATCTATACGTGTAACTCTAACGGTTTTTGCAGCGCACGCCAAAATAGCTCACAGAAGGCAGAATGTTTTCCTACTTGCTTGACACTTATTGTTATACTAGCTGAGCCGGCAAACTTCGTACAGTCAATCAATGAATTTAATATCTTTCGATATAATCAACCGATTGCGATGAAAAAAAAGTCAGCTGAGCGAGTTCAATGACCTGTAGGTAGTTTGTACGCAACGCCGACTATTACCTAAAGGTCAATGAACTCGCTCAGCTGACGTTTTCTTAAAGAAATTAATTTCGTCCATGCGTAAATTAATACGAGTTTTGAAAAAAAGGTACTTTATTTTTTAATTTTATTTTTACAAATCGATAGTGTTTCATGTACCGGATCAACCCTCCACGGGATTAAAACGATTAAAATTTAACGGTGTATATAAAAATCAATGCCACTTTTCGTTGTAATTTTATAACTCAAGAACGGGCTCACCTATCCAAACCAAATGTTTGGCTTTGTTCGGAATAATTAGTAGATGGATTATGTGAAGTTTGGTAGGGTAGAGTAGGGTATAGTAGGGTAGAGTAGGGTATAGTAGGGTAGAGTAGTGTAGAGTGGAGTAGTGTAGAGTAGGGTAGAGTAGGGTAGAGTAGGATAGGGTAGGGTAGAGTAGGATAGGGTAGGGTAGAGTAGGGTATAGTAGGGTTGAGTAGGGAAGAGCGGAAGCGAAGCCACGCGGGCATAAGCTAGTTATAATTATAATCTGAACTCGGGTCCTTCCGAAGCCACCATGATAAGATCTAACGTAAACCTTTTATTTTACCTGGATATTGTAAAAAGTCTGTTTCAAAAAGTAGTTTCTGAATGGTTAGGATTTACCAGAGACGGCCCCGGTTCATGGCCAAACCGGTTGCTATGACGCAGGTAGTCATCTTGAACCACTGCATATAAACATGCAATATATGTCTTTGGTTAAGGTCAATAAATGCATTAAATTGGATTTAACGTTTGTTTATCTAGTGGTGGGGAAATAGTTGTTTTTTTTTAATAATGTTTTCGGCTTGGATACTAAATTCTGCTGCATCTTCGTGTTGGGATACTAAGTCCTTTAAGTCATCTCTCTTCTTGTGAATAGTTTATTTAATAACCATTAGATGTACAAATTCTAATGTTTAAGTATTTTATTTATTTTTTTATTTATTTAACTATGTATTTATGTACACACATGGAAATACAAGAAAAGAGGAAGGAACCAGAAAAATAGTACAAAGGTGATGCTTATTTCTAATGAAATCTCTTCCAGCATACCTGCGACAGGAAAGTTGAAGAAAAAAAGAGAAGTAGACACCGCTGTAAAAGTAAAAGGAAAATTAGTACACACAAAAGACATAGGTAACAATGAAATAGTATAAAAAAATAAAAATAATTAAAGATATACATACTGCTATAATTATAAACATACACGTTGAACATGTGTTGCCCGTGCTCAGTCTCCAATACCTCGCACTTTGGCTGCACTAAATGATCTCTTGGATTCTTATCCAACAAACGATCTGTTTGCGGATGAATGGAAGATGATTTTATTGGCATGTCAGAACTTCAGAAGTACTGTGAGAGGAATTGATGTACGTGTTGTTTAAATGTTTATACTTTTACTCTTTGTTTAGTTACTGTAATTGGTTGTTTAACCGTTGTAATTAATTAAATAAATAAATAAACCACAATACACACTAGGAATTAATTGGCAATACTTAAAACCGCTACTGAACTGCACCAAAACCACACCAGCCCTCCTAGCCAATTAAGTTACGAGCGTTTCGCGTCTATTCTCTATCGTCGATCGCCTCAAGTCGGCCACGCCTTCGATTCCTTTGTACTGACCACGTGACTGAGCATTAAGATGACAACAAAGGAATCGGAGGCGTGGCTAACTCGAGACGATCGACGATAGAGAATAGACGCGAAACGCTCGTAACTTAATTGGCTAGGAGGGCTGGTGTGGTTTTGGTGCAGTTCAGTATTCGTTACATCACTATTGTGTGTATTATATGTAATGTAATTAATTAGTTTATTGTATATATATAAATAGTATACCACGAACTACTTGCGCATCTTTTTTCTCCTTCTCTGTCAAATCCATCCAAAGGTTGTCTGTAAAAAATCGCTTTTAGCGATAACACCGCCCATTGTGACACCCTATTAATTTTAAGTTCCTTATGTAATTTTCTATTTTTGGTGTAGGTACAATAATAATGTCATACAATAAAAATAATAATAGCAAGACGAAGCGTGCATGAATATTATTCTTTTCAATAGAAACAAAAGTAAATGAACACCAACATAACGTTTTTGCTTACCTACACAATTGTTGCTTATATAACATATCTACAAGGTCAAATTACATTAACTGAAGAACCTCCAAAGATGCGATGAATAATGACGTCAGTACGCATCTAAGCGGAAGTTGCAGAATAATTTTTTAGACAAATAGCAGAGATATGGAGGAGTAATTTGACGCCTGAGCGTACTTTGTCATTTTGTATTATATTTATGTACATAGTTAGGGTTTAGTATAAATGGTTTAGTTAGTATTTAAGTTTTTTTATGTACATATGTAATAGTAGAGTCAAAGATGCAAAGCATAACCATTTACAAGAGCAATGGTGACCGAGTGATCGAGTGACGGCTCCAACTTACAAGTCGCGAGTTCAAACCCAGCCAGGCGCATTACTTTGTGTAATTTACTTCATCACCACTACTCTCAAAACGGTGAAGGAAAACATCGTGAGGAAACCGGAATGTCCTAGAACCAAAAATTCGAAGACATGTGACTTTCAGCAACCCGCACTGGGCCCGCGTGGTGGATTACGGCCCATTCCCTCTCCTAGAGAGGAGGCCTAAGTCCCAGCAGGGTGAACATTATAAGGCAGATTATGCTATTATGCTATAAACCATTTACAGGCTACTTTTGAAATGGCAAAAAGCCAGCCAGTCAGAAAATTTGTGCTGTTGCACATTCCAAAGCGTAGATCTCTATGGAGAAGAATGTGCAAGAAACTCCATGTATGAGAAAAATGTGCATCTCTACGTATTTTTGCGAAATCATTGAATTCGACCGTGTATTTATTGTGAACAAAGTATTGAGCGAGCGAAAAAATATATCAATAAGTGTGCAGCGACATCTATGGCGCCACATAAGAACTAAAAAAAAACAAAAATCCTGCATCGCGCAAAAGAGTTTACCACACGATTTTTATTCTGTACTTCAAAAAGAAAAATTGGAACCCGTATAGGGTCGCTTTGTTGTTCGCTCGTCTGTCTGTCGAGAACCTTTATCTCGGGAACGGGATATCGTGTCCAAACGAAAACCACGAATGAGTGGTGCCACGCACCAAGCAGCGTAACGCGTAAGCGTCTTAACGTTGCTTGTAAGTATCTCCGTTTGTGTAGAAAACACGCATAGTGCAACACACCGAAAATGCATCCACGCGCGTTCATGCAGATCACGCGCCTATATGCGGAGAAACATGCGCTCAAGCGCGTAAACTTCTAGCGTAGTTAACGAAAAAAAAAGATACGGCCGTTTATGTCACAAACGTACAATATATTTTGCCACTTTCAAAAGAATCAAGATTTATAGGGTATTTCGGGTAGGGGAGTGTGCATCGGAGTTGGATAACTTAATCCCGCCAAGCCTGTTCCATCATCGGACCACTAGGCGTACGGCGGACATTCCACCCATACGTACAAAGCGTTTTTTTTAATATAATAATTAGGTAAAGTTTTTAGGGTTCCGTAGTCAACTAGGAACCCTTATAGTTTCGCCATGTCTGTCTATCCGTCTGTCTGTCTGTCTATCCGTCCTCGCTTAATCTCTGTGACCGTTAGCACTAGAAAGCTGAAATTTGGTACCAATATGTATATCAATCACGCCGACAAAGTGGTAAAATAAAAATTGGAAAAAAAATGTTTTATTAGGGTAGCCCCCCTATATGTAAAGTGGGAAGTGATTTTTTTACGAGTGCACAATCGCTGAAATTTCTACTACTTGCATACTGTTTTAGTTATCACCGTCCTTTGTGGGCCTGTTTTTAGGGTTCCGTATTTATTAGAGTTCCGTATTTAGTATGTTAACGTAACAAATAACCTTTTTTTAAACTCATAAGTGGGAGCACTTATTGTGACGGACGGGAAACTACGGAACCTTACACTGAGCGTGGCCCGACACGCTTTTGGGCGGTTTTTTTATGTTTTTTTGTTTGTAGGAGGTAATCTCTGAAAGTATTAGTTCGATTGCAAAAATTTTTTCACCGATAGAAAGCTGCTTTATTCCTGAATGACATGGGCTATATTTTATGTACGCGGGTGAAGCCGCATGCAAAAGCTAGTCAATAATAAAAAGAAACTCCCTCTACCCATAACGGAAGAAGATATTTAATGATTTCCCTTCCTCAAAAAATAAAGAAAAAACCTACGATTATCAAATTCTTGTATACACAAAACTATCTAGTTTCTCTTGTTTTTTTAGCGTTTTCTATTTCACAAGCTGTAGGCCTAATAGTAGATAGTAATTACATGAACCTGTTATGATAACTTGATGGACGAGTGCGGTTCGTGCTACGATTCGTTCCGAAAAACAAATGATTAGTGACGGGGATTCGGTTGTTGGCACTGTAAAGAAGAGCGTGGAGAAGTTCAGCTCTGCTCGAAGATAAGAAAAAAAACCGGGTAATTGCGAGTAAGATTCGCGCACTGAGACTTACGTACAAAATCACTTTTGCAAATTGTTCATTACCCGAATGGAATTCAGTTTTTTTTTCTGAATCGAAAAGTAAATTTATTTTTTCACAAAAATTAATGTATTTTTCACATTATTGTAACAAAAAAAAGACCTTGCTTATGCCAAATTTCAGGATTCTGGATCAACGGAAAGTACCCTATGAATTTTGATTCCCATGAGAGTGTCGAAATATAAGTTTTTTTTTCGTTAAACACAGCTTCAACCCTACCTTGCATACCTTATTATATCATTTTAATTTCAACTCAGTTATGGTTCTTGACAGACAGACGGACGACAAAGTGATCCTATAAGGGTTGCCATGGTCCGGAGCGAGGAGGAGTGGCAGGCGGTCGCCGACTTCTGCGAAGCAGTAATGCTCGCTAAGGAGGAGGCCGACCGCATCAGGCAACGGCGCTCTCGCCGCCGCCGGGATTCCGATCCCGATTTCCAGCCACCGTAGGCGAGCGGCCTAGGCCAATAGTTGTTTAAACTAAAATCACTCATCGTTTCACAGCTTGGCGTATTGAAAGTTAGCCCTTTCGAAATGTCTTATCGAGACTCAGCCAAGTGATTCAAATTTGGGCACGCCACAATCATGGCGGTAAGTCCCCTCTTTGAGGCGTGGCTGGAAAGACCTCACGGCGTCCTTACCTTCCGCATGACGCAGGTACTCACCGGACATGGTTCGTTCGGGAGTTTCCTGCACTCGATTCATGCGGAAGTGACGCCCGGGTGTCGCCACTGTGCGGAACGCCCGGAGGACACGGTGGAGCACACAGTCGAGGTGTGCCCTGCTTGGGCGGAGCATCGCCGTGATCGGCGGCGGAGACCTCTCTCGCCGGGCCTTGGTTGAGGCCATGGTCCGGAGCGAGGAGGAGTGGCAGGTGGTCGCCGACTTCTGCGAAGCAGTAATGCTCGCAAAGGAGGAGGCCGAACGCATCAGGCAACGGCGTTATCGCCGCCGCCGTCGCCGGGATTCTGATCCCGATTTCCGGCCAACGTAAACGCGGGCTTGCGGACAGTGAGCAATGGGTAGCTCACTGTCCGGCCGTCCGGTAACTGTCCGGACCAAGCCCAAGTCGTCGACGGCGCGCACTGTTCCCGCGCGCCTCAAGGAGTTGTCAGCAACAACAGGGACCCAGCCGGGTCGAAGCCTACTGGGGCCAGGGTTATCCGAAAGGGCGCTCGAGCCCCGATATGAAGGCTAGAAGGAACGGGGTGGGTCTTTTAGTCAGTAAGAGTATGACACTACCTTTCGCTCCGCCCAAGAGCGGGGGATGTCAATGCATGATTTTTCCCACCATAAAAAAAAAAGTGATTCAAATTTAGTTCGGATATTTATTGATTTAATAATATGTCACTATTGCTTGTTAGGACACTATTACTAAAAAGTAGTTTTATATAATTTATAAAATCATGGACACCCAACTAAACTTAATCACTACACAACGTTCAGCCATCTGGGTAAACGTTGCGGTCAACGACATGGCTAGTTGTTTTTCAGCCATTTCATTGGATGGCTGGCGTTTAGCGAACGCCCTAGGCGTTTAATTGGATTGCTAATTTAACCAGATGGCTGCGACATATCTATACATATAATAATGATGATCAGGAGTACCATAGCATAGCATAGTCGGCCTTATAATGTTCCCACTGTTGGGACTCAAGCCTCCTCTCTAGGAGAGGGAATGGGCCGTAATCCACCACGCGGGCCCAGTGCGGGTTGATGTATGCAACATGTCTTCGAATTTTTGGTTCTAGGACATGCCGGTTTCCTCACGGTGTTTTCCTTCACCGTTTTGAGAGCAGTGGTGATGAAATAAATTAGGTGCACCAAGTAATTCGCCTGGCTGAGTTTGAATCCGCGACTAACAACTCGTAAGTCGGGATCGGTACCACCCTTTTTTTTATGTTGAGAAAAATCATGCATTGATATCCCCCGCCCTTGGGTGGAGCGGGAGAAGAAGAGAAGGAGAAAAGAAGTGTAATTTATCTATAATATGTATGTATTTAGAAATATATAAGTATGTATATCAGTTGTCTAGTATTCATAACACAAGCTCAGCTTAGCTTGAGACTAGACGGCGTTGTGTGATAGTTGTGGAATATTATATTATTATTATATCTACCTTTTTTTTTCCGATGGGAAAAATCATCCAATGACAACCCCCGCTCTTGGGCGGAACGGGAGATAGTGTCAGACTCTTATTGACTAAAAGACCCACCCCGTTCCTTCTAGCCTTCATACCGGGGCTCGAGCGCCCTTTCGGATAACCCTAGCCCCAGTAGGCTTCGACCAGGCTGGGTCCCTGCTGTTGCTGACAACTCCTTAAGGCGCGCGGGAACAGTGCGCGCCGTCGACGACTTGGGCTTGGTCCGGACAGTTACCGGACGGCCAGACAGTGAGCTACATCGGTACCACCTGGCCAGCACTGATCCTGTTAAGGAGTGGATCTTCTGAAATTCGTCTACTATGTGGTAATAAATCGACTATCACAACTAATTGTTATAACTATTATCACTTTCATATTGGATTACATATGTTGGTATGCATTTTACTTTTTATGACCTAGAAATGTTGTGTTGATAAAGAATAGGAACCAGAAATGTCTGCCTCGTCTTTGCTTTTTTTTTAATGACACAATCTAGTGCTTGACTGCGATCCCACCTGATGGTAAGCAGTGATGCAATCGTTGATGATGAGGCGCACTAGTTTATTAAGAGCCTATTCACTCTTGCCTTGAAGACACCTAAATTATAATCGGACGTGAAGACCGCAAAAGGCAAATTGTTCCAGTCCCTCGATGTACTTACGTGGTATAAACGACGAGGTGAAACGCTTGGTCCGGACCGTATCTTTAAAACATAATACTCGCGTACCGGTTCCAAGTTGGCGGTTGAGGAAATGGTGTGCCCATGGTGAGAGTTGGCAGTTTTTTCACTGCCAGAATATTTTTTGAGGTAGTTTTTGAGATGCTCGGAAGAGACATGGATCAATCATGGATCAAGACAGGCCTGTTGGTCTAGTGGTCAGTGACCCTGACTGCTATGCCGGAGGTCGTGGGTTCGATTCCCACCCAGGACAAATGTTTGTGTGATGAGCACGATCATTTGTTCTGTGTCTGGGTGTAATTTATCTATAATATGTATGTATTTAGAAATATATAAGTATGTTTATCAGTTGTCTAGTACCCATAACACAAGCTCTGCTTAGCTTGGGGCTAGACGGCGCTGATGCGGGTGTGATAGTTGTGGAATATTATTATTATATTATTATTAATTGTCTTTTGTGTGGGCTTTAGGTACATGGTAATTGCGCTGATGCAGAGTTCGATACCTTGAGTTGTGATTTTCGCAAATAGAGTGAAGGCCCTATTTTTTGGCTATAATTTCTATATAAGTATAGATTTGTGGTATTCCTTCCATTTTTGGTATCTATTTCATAGATCTCTTTTTGTTGATTTAGTTTTTGAAAAATTTTAAACTTTAATATAAACATAACCAGAGTGTTACTAAATTAAGTGCAAACGTGTGGCAAATTGCAAATAATAATAAATGATTTCATTTACAGAACTTTTATCTTATTATATCACAAAAATAATTTGGTTACTTTCCAAAGGGGAGTTATAAAACGAGCGACTAAAAAAAAAACTTAGCGACTGATGATGAGATACTGTTTTAATAACTTGAGCGGTATGAATTTAAGTAAGCGACACATTAACTAAACTAACAACAAATATTGATTAACAATAAAATCCAGAACGAGCTTACTAAAAGTGGGTTATTGAAATCCTAGTTAAACGATTAAATTAGTATGTGAGCGACTAAAATAATAAGTGAGCGACTAGAAATTAAAATGAGGTTTTTAAATAAGGAATTTACGCTAGCAAATGTTTTCATCATTCTCTAATTATCTAGTCGCAGGTAGATTCATCATTTGAACTGGGTGAAATAGGTTAGGTTAGGTTACAACTGTGACCTACCGCGCGTGAGCCGAGTGAGCAAAGCGAGCGGTGCCGCGGCAGCGGCCGGCGAACGCTACGACCAAGTTGCTCGCAGATTTTATTTCACCATTTTTTAATTATTCGGGTTTTCGCAATATCCGGATTATCAAATTACCTTGTGACATACATAATACATAAATATCGGTATTTAGGACATTCGATACTGTGTACATTCATATTTAGGACATCCGAAACACTTCATTTAAGATAAAATGCCGCTCAGTATAAATAAATCATTGGCCAAATCTGGAAAAAAGGCAGGACAAAACATTGACACTCAAACAAATATTATGAAGCTTCTCATTTTGTATTTTAAGTAACTCAAATTAAAGTTGGTAAGTCGCTGTTCTATTGATTTCTCGTCACTCGCAGTCAGTCGCTCACTTATTATTTCTATAACACAAAATAATTATTTTTGTCACTTAAAATTTTAATTTACAGTCACTCGTTTATATACTACCCCTTTCCAAAAAAGAAGATTTAAGAAATCCACCTGACACAAAGTAAAAAGATTGTGATAATAGTGAACCTTGTTCTCATTCATAACTGTTCGCAGCGCCATTCGAAGTAGTGTTAAAATAGATGAACTATTATGACTGAAAGTTCATTCTAGTCACAATAGATGGCGCTAAGGTACCTTGACCGAACTAGAATTAAATATTTCATGATGTGTTCAACCATTGCATGAAATGTTCGTCTTTTATGATATAGAATTTTGTCCACTGGCCAAATCATGATAAGGGCTAGTCAAATCAACGATCACTATACATTTAACGTTAAGAACAGCTAAACACACGATTAATTTATGATGCCCGGAGGACACGGTGGAGCATACGGTTGAGGTGTGCCCCGCTTGAGCAGAGCACTGCCGTGTTGTCGTGGGGGCGATCATCAGCAATGAACTCTCGCGCCGGTCCTTGGTACAGGCCTTGGTTCGGAACGAGGAGGAGTGACAAGAATCCCGATCCCGATTTCCGGCCACCGTAGGCGCGGGCTTGCGGACGGCGAGCAACGGGTAGCCCAGTAACCGTCCGACCCGAGCCCCGCGCGCCTCAAGGAGATGTCAGCAAACCGTAGGGGCCCAGCAGGGTCGAAGCCTGCTGAGGCCATGGGTTCGCTTGTAAAAGGAAAACCCAGCTCTAGAGAGCAAGGTAACGAAGGAAGGAAGTGAGTTTTAGTTAGTAGAAGTCTGTCAAGCCCTCGCGCTCCACCCAAGGGCGGGGGATGTAATTAGATGATTTTTCCACCTAAAAATCCATTGTCGACCACATCGTCGCTTTCCATCAGGTGATGTAGTGGTCAAACATTAGCCTAGATCAACAATAAAAAAAAAACTGGCCAAGTGGGAGTCGGACTCGCGCACTGAGGGTTCCGTGTAAACTACAATTCCCGAATGGAGTCTCCAAGATTTTTCTGAATTGCATTTTTTTTTTGTGACGAAGGTAACAACAAATTTACTGTTTTCAGATTTTTTCCTATATCTGTGCTATAAAACCTTGCTTTGTGCCAAATTTCAGGATTCTGGGTCAACGGGAATTACCCTATGAATTTCGATCTTTGAGAGTATCAAAATATACGTTTTTTTGCGACATAAACGGCCGTACCTTTTTTATCGATAACTTAGAAGTTTGATTTTTTCACAGCTTGAAGCGACTGCAGACCTGTAGCCCGATTCACGTAATGAAAACCGTAACGATATCGTAGTGATTTAGTCGTTTAGATCATTTCCGTATTCACATCCATCAATCGAGTTTGAACGACGCCGATTTTATAGTCGTTTGAAATTCGTCGATTTAAAAAAACATCTGTTTTACATTATCCTGGTAGAATACTTATTAATGTAATTGAAAATAAGTCGATAGATCGTGAATACCATTTTTGGATAAGACTTCGATCGAACGACTATAAAACTTCAACGATATTTGGTTTGTTTGATTTTAAGTGAATCAGGCTACTGAGTACCTATATGGTTTTAATTTCAACTCGATATGTCCACGCGTTCTCGAGATAAAGGGTCTTGACAAACAGACAGACAAATGGACGGACAACAAAGTGATCCTATAAGGGTTCCGTTTTTCCTTTGGAGTTATGGAACCCTAAAAACGGAGTCTAAAATGTTCACACATTCTCATTACAAAAAATAAGCTACATAAAAAGTGTTATACAAACATTGAAATAGGTTGTGTTTGATATTTCGGTTGCCTCACAATGTTTTCCTTCACTGTTTTGAGAGCATTGGTCATGAAATAAATTACACAAAGTAATGCGTCTGGCTGGGTTTGAATCCGCGACCTACAACTCGTAAGTCGGGACCGTTACCACTTTTTTTTTATGGTGGGAAATAATCATCCAATGACACCCCCGCTCTTGGGTGGAGCAGGAGATAGTGTCAGACTCTTACTGACTAAAAGACCCACCCCGTTCCTTCTAGCCTTCATACCGGGGCTCGAGCGCCCTTTCGGATAACCCTGGCCCCAGTAGGCTTCGACCCGGCTGAGTCCCTGCTGTTGCTGACAACTCCTTGAGGCGCGCGGGAACAGTGCGCGCCGTCGACGACTTGGGCTTGGTCCGGACAGTTACCGGACGGCCGGACAGCGAGCTACCCATTGCTCACTGTCCGCAAGCCCGCGCCTACGGTGGCCGGAAATCGGGATCGGTATCCCGGCACCGGCGGCGGCGGCGATAACGCCGTTGCCTGATGCGTTCGGCCTCCTCCTTTGCGAGCATTACCTACTGCTTCGCAGAAGTCGGCGACCGCCTGCCACTCCTCCTCGCTCCGGACCATGGCCTCAACCAAGGCCGGGCGCGAGAGGTCTCCGCCGCCGATCGCCCCCACGAGGGCACGGCGATGCTCCGCCCAAGCAGGGCACACGTCGACTGTGTGCTCCAACGTGTCCTCCGGGCATTCCGCACAGTGGCGACACCCGGGCGTCACTTCCGCACGAATCCGGTGCAGGAAACTCCCTAACGAACCATGTCCGGTAAGGACCTTCGTCATGCGGAAGGTAAGGACGCCGTGAGGTCTTTCCAGCCACGCCTCAAAGAGGGGACTTACCGCCATGATTGTGGTGTGCCCAGGACCGTTACTACTGGGCCACAACAAGTTCGATAATAATAATATACACCGTTAAATTTTGATCGATTTAATCCCGTGGAGGGTCGATCTAGTTCATGAAACACTGTCGATTTGTAAAGATAAAATTAAAAAATAACGTACCTTTTTTTTTAAATTTCGTATTAATTTACGCATGTACGAAATTAATTTCTTTAAGAAAACGTCAGCTGAGCGAGTCCAATGACCTGTAGGTAGTATGTACGCAACGCCGACTACTACGCGTGTTTGTCGGATATATCAGAAAAATTTACTGGCAGTGAATTCCTTGTTGCATTAAATCAAAGCAGATTTAATGCTGCAACAACTTTGTATAAATAATAACAAACAAAACTAAATTCAATATTACTTTGTGAGCAGCACGGAAGTAGAATTACGCAAAAACGCTCTCTATTCTCGACATTCCTTGGCAGGTTTTTAAATATGGCCTGCCTCGAGGATTTCTCCAGCCTCGTGGGCGCGTTTACAGACTCAAATGTCACATACATATACAAATTTGACCCCGAATGGAAAACACGACGCCATTGGCTCTGTGGTTGTGCGATGGGCTGCTGTGCTACACGTCGCGAGTTCAATACTCGCATGATTTAAATATTTGTATGAACAACAGCTCATATTATTTTGAAGGTTGATACGGGATTTAACGAGATCCTATTGCTAACACTTCTCTGCCCGTCGTCTGTCAGTCACCAGGCTGAAATCATGAATAGCTAGACAGTTGAAATTATCACTGATGATGTATTTCTGCTAACACTGTAACAACAAATACTAAAAATAGAATAAATTAATTATTTGAGAGGGGCTCCCATACAACATACGCAAAATCTTTGCGTTTTTTTGCCACGAATGGTACGAAACCCTTTGTACGTGAGGCCCACTCGCGCTTGGACGGTATTTTTTTTCGAAATTCCGTATTTCTGGTTTTGTTTCATCACTCGACGAAAGTGTACCTATCTGTTAAAAAATTCCGTAATTGTTGGATCAATACCTCCGTAAATCCAACTACATCAATAACAAGATTTTAATGAAAATCTTTTTTCATTGCAAGCTTTTATCTGTACAATTAATGCTCGTCATATACCTATATAAGTAATGCTCGTCAAGACGAATCATACGAGCCCAAACTCGATGGGGTTGTGTCGTTTAACTACCAAGTCCCTATAGCCACCTTCCAGTTGCATAATCAGATCACCCCCATGTCATAATAATTTTACATTTTCATCAGATTTACACATGCATGCAAAATTTCAGCTCAATCGGTAACCGGGGAGTGGGTCAAATTTACTTTGCAAGATTTAATGACAGACAAACATCGGGACAGGTGAAACTAAATAAAAGCTTGTATTAATAAAAATAGGTTTTTTCTCTACGTAAATATTATAAAACCTTACAATTTTTTTTTATCTCCTCTTGATCCTGCAATCTGTCGATTCGACTATGAACAGGAAATTATGTAGGTCGCGCTTGGAGCCATATCCATTGATATGCCCATATACTCGTAATTATTTATTATGGCATCTTATGTCGATATAAGATCCTGTGGTGCTCTTTACAAAAAGTAAATAGGTTACAAAATTTAAACCATTTAGTCAGAAAAACCTACAACTTGTGGAGAATCAACCAATTGGGGCTTCTATAATAATAATACATAACAACACACAATAGATTACTCTTTTGATCACATAAAAACTCTCGTAATCCCACACTCATCACCAAACTCACCCATCAAATTCCAGACCTCACCACCTGCAGCTTAACCCGCCCCTCCGCAAAAGAAAGTACCCACGGTACATAAAACCCACCACACACTTCCGCGCTTCTCAGTCTAACCTTGAACGCGTTCGCGAAAGTCGCCATATGTAAAAAAAAACGAAAAAAAAAAACAAAATGGCGCCGAAATTTTTTCTAGTTTTTCTTTTACTGTTTTGTTCGCAAGTTCAAAGTGCATCGCTTTTGGAAAAAGGCTATGATTATTTTGTGAATTTAGGGAAGAGTCTGGGGCCGAACTTGATGTCGATGCTGGAGTGTGTCGGACAAAATGAAGCTTGGGAGTGTGCGCGGGAAAAAGCCGGGAAAATGCTGGATGGGTGGGAAGAAGAAGTTGAAAAAGAACGGAGAAGTTGGGAAGGTAAATTGTGAATTATATATATAATAATTTATTTAAAAGGACAACTTTTGGTCCACATTGTATGTTAGTAACACTTATTTCTATGTTAGTTCAAAATTCACAAAATATTTATAGTTTTCTTAAATTATATTGCATACGAGTATTAAATCCAATTACACAAAAAAAAATTCACTATTTCAAAATAACTTTATTTATTTTATAAGTACACACAAATATACAGTAGAAGATATCTTATAATTTTTTTACAATGGTACTGCTTATTTCAAAAATAAATTTCTTCCTGCAGACCTGCGAAAGGAGAGATTAGAGAAATGTAAAATGTGTGTATAAAAATAGGAAAAGAAGAGTCTATCAAATCTTTAACTAATAAATATTTATAGAACTATTCTTTATACTAACTTTGTTTTTTTTTTTTACTTTCATAAATATTAATAAATATTAATAACATACGTATTATATATTTATTGTGCACACCTATCAAAGTGTCGTCTTTTTAAACCCAAAGGTTAACTGGTAGAGAATATCATAAGGCTGAAGTTTAAATAGACAAACAGTAGGAATTGGAAATATTTCTGTTCGATTTAAACTTTATAAAGTTATTATTTAAAAAAAAACCGATACGTAATAAACTACAAAAAAGCGCACTATTTTTATAACAATACTTAAATTTTAGTTTCGAGTCCAATTTTAATTTGGAATATAAAGTGCCTAGTTCTAGCCCCCAATTTATAAATACTTATCTTAAAATTAAAATATAACAAAAAATCTAAAAAAAAAAAACATTATTAAGATAAAATAAGACCTGTGCGAGGCCAAAAGAGGCTCCTAGCTCAACATTATATCTTTATAAAGAGAAATATTCTTTTTTTTAAGAAAAAGAACAACATATGAAATGAGTTTACTTAGCAATTAAAAAAAAAATCTGAAAAGACATTATTTAATAAAAGTTTACCAAAAAACGTCTCAATTCTTAAAATTTCACCGTGCATCACACGTATTTATTTTAACCAACCAACATTTCACATTCTAAAAATAACCACGTCTTGTACAATTTAGTTTCTAACCTCTAATATCTCTGAATTAAGATTGGTATCATCAATGACCTACTCACTTTTACCGACGCCAGCGCAAGATTTATGACTGGTTTAAGTGTCTTTTTTATCGGAGAGACGGACCGTGTTTACGTTTCTGTTTATATCTTGGAAAATATAAGATAATATGTAATAAGGAAAATTATTACAGACCTGGCAAACTACGTCAGTCTGTCTAAAAAGTCAAACGTAATCTTCTAATAAAATTATCAAATTCTTGAAAACTGAAGTAGTCAACATTGGTTGAACAATCAAGGTTGCAAAGAGATGATCATTGTTTAAATAAAAATAAACCAATTTCAACCGTACACTCGAAATAAGGTTCAGTTGAAAACCAGCGTCAGGCAACTACCATGTAGTTGTCTGGCATTATTGCTGAACTGGACCTATTTGGCGCCTCCCTGAGACACACATTGCTAGTTGTCTTTTTTTTTTCAATTATAATAATTTATTAGTGTCTACATGTTGTTACTACATTGTGTGTATCTACGAGTGTGTGTGCCAAATAAAATAGTTTTCTTTCTTTCTTTCTTTCTTTCTTTACTAATAGAATCTTATAAAAAGTATTGTATGTGATAAAAATAGCAAAGTTTTTAATTCGTTTACAAATTTCCAAGTCGTTTGACTTTTTAGACCGATTAAACCAACGAACATTCAATGAATGTAGTGTCTCTTATGTGCCAAATAAACGTGCTTTCTTTCTATCTATATCTTTCGATATAATCAACCGATTGCGATAAAACAAAGCTTAAATAATGTATCAAGTTATACATAATTTTAATTTAAAAAAGTTTTCTACATCGATTTCGTACATTTTACGTGATACGCGCACAACTAAACACTTCTACGGATATGTGAAGATATAGATGACGTAGCTGATGAGACTAGTTGACCCGGCAAACGTATACACAAAACACACAAAACGTTTTGGGAACACATTCATTGTGTGTACAGCTAAGGAGTGCAATTTCCTGCCAGGGTCTGTGTTATCTGATAGCTACAACCTGGGGGTATTTAAGGCTTATAGTCCCTTGAACCATTGGGCCAAAATTATGTGGACGCACCTCTCGCACCCGCCTAGGCGGCAGTACGCAAATCTGTGCATTTATTTGCGGCCAACAGCGCCCGGAAAGCGCGCGGCTGACCTTAAAATCCATTTTCTTTACGAAATGTTGATTGATTTACTGCAATGTTCACTTTGAAGAATATTTATCCACCATTTTTTATGTGTAATAATGTTTCTAAAGATCCAAGCGGTTTCGAAGGTGTAAGGAAAAGTTGCGAAATTGCATTAAATATTTTTTTTTAGACAAAAGTATTAATAGCACGAAAAAATCAAATGTTGATAATGTTGTTCATGAATCTATAATAAACACAAATTTTTTTCAAACCTATTAACCTGGCCGTTACCGAGGATTAGGCTTCAGAAAGTCACTGTTTTATGGCACTTTTCGGGCGCTTGGGCCTTAAGTCTAGAGTGAATGGGTTACTTCGCGGTGCGGGTATCCGACGGGTCACGGATGCGAGACGCACAGGACCGGTCATTATGGTGACACTTGGGGGAGGCCTAAGTCTAACAGTGTACGTCTTTCAGCTAAAACCATGATGATGATGAATCGTATTGTGGTACTAACATTCACGTCATGTCCGCGAACGAGTGCTGTCAGTTGAGACTGGTCATCTCTTAGCTGCCAGCAGCGGCCATTTTATTCGGCTACTTTATTTTTCTCGGTAATAAACTATAGTATATTTAGTTTTTATTTTTACTTTATTTACATTGTTCTCACATGATAGAGACAAGAAATATGTAACAAAGATATTTCTAATTACACAACATGATTGAAAAGATTGTCCATGGAGTTTCTTGCGCATTCTTCTCCATAGAGATCTATGCTTTGGAATGTGCAATTAGCATCATTTTTTCTGACTGACTGACTTCTTGACATTACAAAAATACCTGTAAATGGTTTATCTACACAATAAAGAGGTAACTAAAATTTGTTTTTTTGTTCTTATGTTTTTTTGTTTGTAGGAGGTAATCTCTGGAAGTACTGGTCCGATTGCTAAAATTTTTTCACCAATAGAAAGCTGCTTTATTCCTGAGTGACATAGGCTATAATACGCGGGCGAAGTCGCGGGCAAAAGCTAGTTTGAAATAAAATACTTTGAAAAAATCTTTGAATCATAAATATGTAAATCAGAAGATTTCTTTAAAAAAAAAACCTCCGTCTCTACATAAGCGTTATTACCGTACAGGGGCTATCAGAGGTTAATTTTATGACCATTCCATATGTGAGTACCTGCTCAGGCCATAAGGGATTTAGGTTGTGAACATAATGCACACTTAGGAGAAAATACTAGGCGTGCATATTAATTAAGAGAAAACTTATCAGCATTTCACTACCACACATGTCAAAGAGCAATGATATTTCTTTTATGGTGATCTCTCATTTGACCTACCTATCTAGTATCTACCTTTTTTTTTCCGATGAGAAAAATCATCCAATGACAACCCCCGCTCTTGGGCGGAGCGGGAGATAGAGTCAGACTCTTACTGACTAAAAAACCCATCCCGTTCCTTCAAGCCTTCATACCGGGACTCGAGCGCCCTTTCGGATAACCCTGGCCCCAGTAGGCTTTGACCCGGCTGGGCCCCTGCTGTAGCTAACAACTCCTTGAGGCGCGCGGGAACAATGCGCGCCGTCGACGACTTGGGCTTGGTCCGGACAGTTACCGGACGGCCGGACAGCGAGCTTAACTTAAAGATCTTGACTTAAAGATCCCTGGGTTGTAGCTATCAGTAAACAAAGATTCCGTCAGAGAATTGCAGTGCTCTCGATATCCGTGAGTGCTCTCCTTAGTGCCTGCGCTCACTTGGGATAAGATGTCTTAGACAGACTGTCTGTCGACGAGACTAAGACGTCGTCTCTTGATATTAGCTGTACGCACAATGCCATGGTCCGGAACGAGGAGGAATGGCAGGCGGTCGCCTCCTTCTGCAAAGCATTAATGGTAGCGAAGGAGGCGGCCGCACGCGCAAGGGAACGGCTCTCAAGCCCCAGCCGCCGAGATCCCGATCCCGATTTCCGGCCACGATCACTTAAAAATCAAGCTTTACCGTTTTGTCAAATATTTCTGTGACGTAATCTCGTAGAATATACACGTTTGAAGTTAGTGTCAATTTCATGATTTTTTTTTATCGAGCCAACTAATTTATATATTACTAGCTTTTATCCGCGGCTTAACTCGCGTGAAAATATTAGCCTATGTCCGTCTCCAGGGTCCCAACTATCTCTGTACCAAAATTCATCAAAATCGGTTATGCCATTTAAGCGTGAAGACGTAACAAACAAACAAATAAACAAACAAACTCACTTTTGCTTTTATAATATTAGTACCTAAGGATTATCATGTTTTGATTCTCACCCAGCAGTTGGTCATATTATGGTCAATATTAATAAAGTAATTATACACGGTGTTCTCATTTATGCTTGTGGATTTCAAGAGGTTCAAAAAAGTTCAAAATGAGTAAAACCTGGCTTTAACTGTTGTAGTTGCAATGAAATGTTACCGTTCAAAATGTTCCTTTAATTGTGAGTTTCTATATCAATGTTAAATTTTTCCTGTTGATAAATCGAATGAAAGTTGATTCAATCGTCTTATTTAATTTAGTGTCCAAATTACTTTAAAATGATACGTGAAACCTAGACTCTTGCTCAATTGACTGTGAAAAATAATTTCGTCTCCTTAGATTTTTTTGTCATTCATCAATCTATCAATCCTTTGTCCTTTTAAGTCGTTCGTTTCGCATTAATAGCATATTGTAAAGGCAAAAGTTTTGGTGAATATGTATAATTATTTCAAGGAATCATACACCCGAGATAAAAAAATCATTCATCCAAAAATGTTCAGATTGATAATTTTTCTTATAGTGAGTGTCGCCAAATAAATACCTATTTATTATTTTTTCTTTATTTTCTTTCTTTCTTTCTTTTTTTTTCTATCTTTCTTTCTTTCCTTCTTTCTTTCTTTCTATCAAAATTCGTTCTGCTGTTTGACCGTGAAGAAATAAATAACAAATACACACATAAATAAAAACTTTCGCCTGTAAATATTTGTGTCACTCAAATGTAAAGATGTTTTGGGTAATATTTAGCAGGTCCATGTAAATTATTGCAGAATGCTATCTGTTTACACTTTCTCGGTCCACGTAATATGAATCAGTTCCGCGATTGACTCACTAACTGACTCACTAGATGGAGAAAATAATGTAATACAAATAAAAACAGAATTAAATAGAGATCACAAAAACTATTTGAAACGGTCTCAAAATCTTTTTCCATATGCTTACTTGAAAACATGCAATTTACTGTTTTTCACACTAGTGTGGAAAAGTGCATGAGCTCGCCTCCGCCACAATTTGTTACGTTTATCGTATCAGGCTGGGTTCGAAGCAACCCTCACGAGTCGTGCGTGCATCAACGTTTGGCCGTTACCATTTCGCCACCACTGCTCTGAACTTGGTCATCATCATCATCATATCAGCCGAAAGACGTCCACTGTTGGACAATGGCCTCCCCTAAGCGTCGCCACAACGACCGGTCCTGTGCGTCACGCATCCATCGGATTTCTTCGACCCTGACCAGGTCATCGGTCCACCTATCGCCCAAAACTGCGTCTTCCGGTACGTGGTCGTGACTCCAGAACCTTTCCTCCCCACCGACCATCTGTTCTGCGTACAATGTGCCCTGCCCATTGCCACTTAAGTTTGGTGATTCTTCGAGCTATGTCGGTAACCTTGGTTCTCCTGTGGATATCTTCATTTCTGATGTGATCACGCAAGGAAACTCCGAGCATAGCCTTTTCCTTCGCCCTCTGGGTTACATATTTAAATATTCTTCAAAGTGAACATTGCATATGTAAATCAATCAATATTTCGCAAAGAAAATGGATTTAAAGCGCTTTCCGGGCTCTGCTGGCCGCAAATAAATGCACAGATTTGCGTACTGCCGCCTAGGCGGGTGCGAGAGGTGCGTCCACATAATTTTGGCCAGATGGTTTAAGGGACTATAAGCCTTAAGGCACTAAGGCCGCCTCTGTACTCTTGTGTGCATAAAGTATAAATAAATAAATAAATAACCCCGGAAGTGTCATCGTCTAACACAATTTCAACCTTTCTACACGCAACCTTGATGCGTTCAGATAAATTTAGCTCAACGCTAACGTTTATCGCGCTGACAGCTTCACAGTTACTTACACACGAGTCTTGCGGCGTTTACACCGCAATTGTAGGGTTGAACGTCAGTTAAGTAGCTTGATTGTGATATATGAGACTTTTACAGGTGTTAGCAGCATGCCCTTCTTTTAATGTCATGGTGATTAAGGCCCAAGCGCCCGAAAGTGCCATAAAACAGTGACTTTCTGAAGCCTACTCCTCGGTAACGGCCAGGTTAATAGGTTTGAAAAAAATAAATGTTTATTATAGATTCATGAAAAACATTATCAACATTTGATTTTTTCGTGCTATTAATACTTTTGTCTAAAAAAAATATTTAGCGATTTCGCAACTTTCTACAACTTTTCCCTACTCCTTCGAAACGGCTTGGATCTTTAGAAACATTTTTACACATAAATCAATCAATATTTCGCAAAGAAAATGGATATAAAGGTCAGCCGCGCGCTTTCCGGGCGCTGTCGGCCGCAAATATAATGTACAGATTTGCGTACTGCCGCCTAGGCGGGTGCGAGAGGTGCGTCCACATAATTTTGGCCAGATGGTTCAAGGGACTATAAGCCTTAAGAGCAGCCAAATCGAGGTACATTTTAATACAACCGCTGTTACGTGATTATGATGTTATCTACACTTCTATACTAATTATCATAAAGAGGTAAAGTTTGTTTATTTTTTGTTTGTAGGAGGTAATCTCTGAAAGATGGTCCGATTGCTAAAATTTTTTCACCGATAGAAAGCTGCTTTATTCCTGAGTGACATAGGCTATATTTTATGTACGCGGGCGATCCTGCGGGCAAAAGCTAGTTAAATATATTTCTCCAGATATTTTGGCCATACAGATAGGTAAATTTTATATCTTGTGGACAGAAGCCTAAATCAAAACTTTGTGTAAAACTAATCTAGTAAAGACCTCTGAAAATCATCAAATCATTTTACATGAACTTTGACCCTCCACAATACTAAGCCATATACCAGCGTTCATGGTTTTCATCATAAAGCCTTAGGAGTCCCCCGCGAGCAAACCACTCTGCCGCCACGGCAGTCTGCCGCCACGGCACTCTGCCGTGACGCCGCGGCGCGTACTCACTGACTAGCCACTACGACTTCCTTTAGAGCTAAACGCACATCTCGTACCCACTATACTTATATATTAAAAATATAAAAAAGCACATCAATAAAACCCTTGCACATTTAGTGGAGATTCTGAATGATGACAATTTTTCGGAAACAAGTTTTGTAAAATATTCGAGTAAATCACGGAATTACCGAATCCTTGCGTTATCTCTCTTTTTTTACATTGTCTCTTTATAAAACATCGCGTTGGATTGCGTTAGGTGAAGCAACAAGCTTTTAAACCATGCTCGACGTGACGATAGGCAAGTGGAAAAGAATTCTCATAATAGTACATTATGATACAACTGTGTAATGTTGATGATTACGAGCCAAAGGTGAGAAGACGGTAATCATCAATATTGACGTTTGAAGAAAAATAATTTAACTAACTATTTATTTAACAGTAAGAAAATCTGTATTTATTTTGCGTGTGCTTCTCAGTTTTTTTTCTTCGCTCCACTTGGGCAGAGTAAGCATATTATTGGATAATTTTTAACAATATAATTATGCTTAACTATATCTAAAGGTAGTATAGAAACATTATTTTAAGCTATTGCATAGCTTCTATCGCGGGCCTTGAGCGTGGAGACCGAATCCAGAAATTCCGTAACGAAAATAACCTAACACCCCCCACTCATTTGTTTTTTGAGCGTGGAAACAAATGAGTGAACAATCAATCAAAATTCAATTCAATGTGTGAAAGTGTAACTTCAATTAATATCAAAGACAAAAAAAAAGGAAAAAAAATACTGCATAAATAAAATAAATAAATAATTATAATTGCATAAGTTGATAAAAATGCTATGCAACAATAGCTTTACCGCGGCAGTCCCCGAGTGCCACACGTCTTTTTTATCTCTTCATCGGTGTCGGTGACGGCCGGAGGATAAGAACATTCGATTACGGTTTCCATTTAGTGTTTTACCAAAACTACTAAATAACAAAATGCTAATGAATACCAATGGGTTAAGTATAAGTATATCTATATATATAAAAGAAAGTCAGTTAGTTACACTTTTTATAACTCAAGAACGGCTGAACCGATTTGGCTGAAAATTGGTGGGGAGGTAGCTAAGAACCAGGAGAAGGACATAGGATATTTTTTTTTTTTTTTTTTAGGGTAGAGTAGAGTAGAGTAGGGTAGGGTAGAGTAGGGTAGAGTAGAGTAGGGTATAGTAGGGTAGAGTAGGGTAGAGTAGGGTAGGGTAGAGTAGAGTAGGGTAGAGTAGAGTAGGGTAGAGTAGGGTAGAGTAGGGTAGAGTAGAGTAGGGTAGAGTAGGGTAGAGTAGGGTAGAGTGGAGTAGAGTAGGGTAGGGTAGAGTAGGGTAGAGTAGGGTAGAGTAGGATAGAGTAGGGTAGAGTAGAGTAGGGTAGGGTAGAGTAGGGTAGAGTAGGGTAGGGTAGAGTAGGGTATAGTAGGGTGGAGTAGGGTATAGTAGGCTGAAGTAGGGAAGAGAGGGAGCGAAGCCGCGGGCAAAAGCTAGTTGTTAATATTTTTAACTTTCACGGCTTTACTGTATCGAGGTGGTTGTTACACCTACTTGGAGGATCCTTTCGACCAAGGTGCCTAGTCAAAAGTGAATAAGTTACTTCTAGGCAAGCGTACCTACTCCATTGTCGTCCAAATAGTTGCTTACCATCAGATGAGATAGGTCAAGCGCGAGCTTATCAATAATAAATTTAAAAAATATATATCATCAACTAGTTTTTGCACGTGGTTTTGCCTGCATACTTAAAATATATCACACTGAGGAATAAAGCAGCTATCTATCGGTGAAAAAATTTTCGCAATCGAACCAGCCCCCCTAGCCAAGTTACAACCAGTTTGTGTCGAATTCCGTTCTCTAATCGGTAACGCCTCGGTGACAGCAATTGTAGAAAACGATAAGTTGGTAGTCATGTTGACGCGCCTGAGTCGGCCGCTCGTTCTACAATGTAGCGTTTGTATAACAAAGGATGTGGCGTTAAACATTGTAGAAACGATTTTGAACGATGTGAAGTTGGCTACGTATTTTCTATTCGTTTGTTCTGACCACGCGACTTTACGTTGAGATGACGTCATTCCCATACGTTTCATCACTTTTCGACAGCGTTAACGATTACAGAATAACAACTTGGCTAAGCGTGCTGTACTTTCAGGGAATACCTCCTACAAACAAAAACTATAAAAACAAACTTAACCTCTTTATAATATTAAGTGTAGATGATTTTTTTTTCTTTTTTAACCCAAAGGTTGACTGGTAGAGAATGCCTTGTTGCATTAAGTCCACCTATGTACCACTATGTACATGAAGTTTAAATAAATAATCATTCCATTGTATCATGTTATATCTGCAAACCCTAGTCTAAGTAAGAGATATCTAACAGTTTTAACCACAACTTTATACCATTAGTTAACGCGCCAGCCTCGACCGAGTTCGAACCCGCGGCCATAATAGTAACGATATGATACTACTAACCGATTTGTTGAAATCTCCCTCTCTCTTACGATTTTATATGATACTGAACATCATTCATCATCATTTCAGCCGATAGACTTCCACTGTTGGACACAGACCTCCCCCAAGTGTCGCCACAATGAACGATCCTGCGCGTCCCGCATCCATCGGATTCCTGAAATAAAATACACAAAATGCGCCTGGCAGGGTTTGAACCCGTGACCTCGTAAGTCGAAGCCACCACTGCTGTCAATAGAAACAAGAAAACTAAAAAAAATATTATTACTAAATAAAATAAATTACATTTTCAAATATTTACTAACTTCCACTGTCCACCGGTGACGAGTGTAGGGTCCAAGCTACCAGTGGTTAGGGCTCTAGGGCTCCAGAGACAAAACTCCTGAGGGTCCGTTCACACAGACCGACTCGGAGAGCATCGGCGCGCATTTTTCTTTTCACACAGACCGGATTGCAATCGGAGCCGATCGGCTGCGCGAGCGAGAAAGAGCATGCAATCGGAGCCATGCGCGAACGAGAAATGTACGCGATCGGAGCCGGTAAGCTCCTCTTATTATTTCACACCAAGTGCGTTCAAGTATTCTTAATGACAGAAGCAGTGCACATGCAAAAATAAACCTTACTGCAAATACTAAAAACTCTGTTTCAAACGTGATAACAATCTGCTCTCCTCTCCGAACCGGTCTGTGTAAACGGACCCTTACAATGCGAGCCGTATCGAGGAGCCTTCTGTACCTATCAGGCCCTTGACAGCTTCGACAGATGGTCGTCGAGCATCGGCATTTATGTACTACGCACCAGATTAGACGTGCCGAACACTCACTTCTGTCGACTCAGGTGTAATGTAGTCAGCTCGCTGTCCGGCCGTCCGATAACTGTCCGGACCAAGCCCAAGTCGTCGACGGAGCGCACTGTTCCCGCGCGCCTCAAGGAGTTGTCAGCAACAGCAGGGGCCCAGCCGGGTCGAAGCCTACTGGGGCCAGGGTTATCCGAAAGGGCGCTCGAGCCCCGGTATGAAGGCTTAAAGGAACGGGGTGGGTCTTTTAGTCAGTAAGAGTCTGACACTATCTCCCGCTCCGCCCAAGAGCATTGTCATAGGATGATTTTTCCCATCGGAAAAAAAGGTGTAATGTAGTCCGCACACCTTGAACATTACACTATGTTGAACGAAACGCGTAAGTGTCACGAAATTCATGGCGCTTAAGACATTTTGGTCGCGAAAAAAGTATCCTCTAAAAACTATCTTGGCGTTGTATGTTTTAATAGTTCTGTTAGACGACATAATGCCAATGTAGCGCTGCAGCGAACTTTACTTTTAACTTTTCAGTATTTTGACAAATAGTTTGTATGAAAAGGTTTGTCTATCACTAGAATACACCGTTAAATTTTAATCATTTTAATCCCGTGGAGGGTCGATCCGATACATGAAACACTATCGATTTGTAAAGAAAAATTAAAAAAATAAAGTACCTCTTTTTCAAAACTCGTATTAATTCACGCATGTATGAAATTAGTATCTTTAAGAAAACGTCAGTTGAGCGAGTTCAATGACCTGTAGTTAATAGTCGGCGTTACGTACAAAGTACCTACAGGTCATTGAACTCGCTCAGCTGACTTTTTCTTAAAGAAATTAATTTCGAACATGCGTAAATTAATACGAGATCTTTACAAATCGATAGTGGTTCATGTACCGGATCGACCCTCCACGGGATTAAAACGATTAAAATTTAACGGTGTTTAAGTCGATGTCGTGGAGACTTTTGGGCTATCGGCACTATGACTGCCGAGTCCACATTCCACATGTCGACAACCTGGTGTGCTAAGTCGTGATATTTCATTTGTTTCTCTTTGATGGCTTATTTATATTTATTACTAGCTTTTTCCCGCGGTTTCGCCCGCGTGGCATTAGGTACTTAAGGAATCTGGATAAAAGGTAGCCTATGTTCTTTTCCATGTCAAAGGCTATATGCATGCCAAATATCATCCAAATCCGTTCAGCCGTTTTTGCGTGATTACTATAATCATTTAACGACATATAATCGTCATCTCCTACCCATCTAATTACCTGATAATATGCGCTATTATTACTACCATTAACTTCACTGGGGACACGCTCTAGTTATTACTTTAAATTGCACGAAAATAACGCGTAAATCGTGTAGGATAGAATAAACTTTACTATACACCAAAATAGTAACAATTTTACATAAATATACACCCTTAAATTTTGATCGTTTTAATCTTGTGGAGGGTCGATCCGGTACATGAAACACTATCGATTTGTGAAATAAAGTACCTTTTTTTCAAAACTCGTATTAATTTACTCATGTACGAAATTAATTCCTTTAAGTATACGTCAGCTAAGCGAGTCCAATGACCCGTAGGTAGTAGTCGGCGTTGCGTACAATTACGTTGTACTTAGCTGACGTTTTCTTAAAGATATTTATTTCGTACATGAGTAAATTAATACGAGTTTTGAAAAAAAGGTACTTTATTTTTTAATTTTATCTTTACAAATCGATAGTGTTTCATGTACCGGATCGACCCTCCACAAGATTAAAACGATTCAAATTTAGCGGTGTATACATATAATAAATAAAGAGAGCAGTGGTGGCCGAGTGGTAATGGCCCCGACTTACGAGTTGTAGGTCGCGAGTTCAAACCCAGCCAGACGCATTACTTTGTGTAATTTATTTCATCACCATTGCTCTCAAAACAGTGAAGGAAAACATCGTGAGGAAACCGGCATGTCCTAGAACCAAAAGTTTGAAGGCATGTGACATTCACCAACCCGCACTGGGCCCGCGTGGTGGATTACGGCCCATTCTCTCTCTTATAGAGGAGGCCTGAGAACCAGCAGTGGGAACATTAAAAAGGCTGATGATGATGCTATGTGATATTTATTTTGCAAATAGGTTTAAAAAATACTTTTATACATAATTTTTTTTTCGTCAGTTTAAGCTAGATGAGGCCGGTGTTTCCTAGCTGACTACCCTGAGAAGAAACACCGAAACAAACTCAGGGGTCAGTCTCTTTTAAAGTCCATACAGTGAAATGGTTTCGTATGGTATATAAATGGTACGGTCTGGACTAAGCGTTACGCCTCGTCGTTTATACCTCGTACATCGAAGGACTGGAACTATTTGCCTGCTGCGGTCTTCCCGTCTAATTATAATTTAGGTGCCTTCAAGGCTAGAGTGAATAGGCTCTTAATAAACTAGTGCGCCTCACCATCAACGATTGCATCACTGCTTACCATCAGGTGCGGTCAAAGTCAAGTACTTAGTTTATATCATAATCATAACCAACCTTTTAATGTTCCCACTGCTGGGACTCAGACCTTCTCTCTAGGAGATCTCATATGTCTTCGAATTTTTGGTCTAGGACATGCCGGTTTCCTCACGATGTTTTTCTTCACCGTTTTGTGAGCAGTGTGGATGAAATAAATTACACAAAGTAATGCGTCTGGCTGGGTTTGAACCCGCGACCTACTCGTAGGTAGCGGCCATTACCACTCGTCCACCACTGCTCTAAGTTTATATCATGTAAAAATAAATAAAATAATAAACTTCATCTTGACCTAATAAACTACTTAACAACAAATTAAATGAAACGAAACCAACATAATATTCATAGTCATTGGCTACCACATAACCTAAGAAAACCTATAATTATCTTAATGATGGCTAACTAAGATCGCGATCACTCGAAACTGACCTAAGCCACGCTTTCACAGATACCATAAAAAACTCGTTTTTGAGTCGAAGATTAATCTCAATAAACTTTTACTACCTACTTCTGCTGTGTGAAAGTTGAAAATTATATCTATAAGGCAATATTAATATTAGTTATAAAATATTCTATGTGGTTTTCCAGGACATAAAGAAGGGTAGTTATCCGAAAGGGAGCTCGAGCCCCGGTATGAGGGCTAGAAGGAACGGGGTGGGTCTTTTAGTCAGTAAGAGTCTGACACTATCTCCCGCTCCACCCAAGAGCGGGGGTTGTCATTGGATGATTTTTTCCCACCATAAATACATCCCCATTTTTCCTCTTTCGGGCAAATAGAATGTTTTTCTTACTTTCTTTCTTTTTCTTTCCAATTCTTTCCTGATAGCTACAACTTAGGGGTCTTTAAGTCAAGAGTGAATAGGTTACTTCTAGGCAAGCGTGCTCCATCGCCATATCATCGCTTACCATCGGGTGAGATGGTGGTCAAACGCGAGCCTATCAATAATAATAAAAAAATCCTTCTTTCTTTATTTTTTTTTCTTCTTTCCTTTCTTTTTGTCTTTCTTTCTGTAAATTTCATCTGAATTCGTTCAGCTGTTTGACCGTGAAGTAGGTAGTAACAAATATGAAATAGTATAGTCTGTCTAATAAGTCAACCGACTTGGGAATTTTGTATAATATTTAATCGTTTAAAAAATACTTATATTCGATACTTTTTATACGGTTCTTCTGTTAGTAAACAATGATCTCTATCTCTTAATCAACCTTGATTATTGAACCCGTGTTGACTACATCAGATTTCATTAAATCCTAATAATTACCCAAGTCGTTTAACTTATTAGACAGACTCTAGCACACTCAAACATACTTAAATATAATATAACTTTCGCCCATAATATTATTGAGAATCCGATTCGAATATTAGGAAATTTCACTTTTTTTTTCGTGGTTAGATACATTGCCTTTTTAGACGACTTTTTTGCTATCAATAGATTATTTAAAGTTTAGACAAAAATCCGGTTTCTGAGACTTTCGATAAACTTGGTTATTTTTTGATTTATTGAACTTTCACGAAACAATAATATGTGTGAAAATTAATTTTGTTTATTAAAATGTGTGTTTTTTACATAATGTCAAGATTTTTGGCTCAGATCATTTTGTATATTAGATTCAGATGTGTGATTAATACCAATCGTGATTTGTTATAAATTCGTTTCCACGCAAATAATATACCACATTAGTTAGATATCCGGTTTGAGTAAATAAGTCATAGATATCCGGTTTGAGTATATGCAAAACCCGAAACAGCTGTCTAGTATTTTCATGTAAAGAATCTATGTACAAAATTTCATAACTGTATCATGAAAAATCACAAAGTTATAAGTTTGTTATGTCAGTAAACCCAGCAGAAATTTCGTGGAATATATAAAAGGATAATAGCCATAAACACGTTTATATCAGATGATACAGTATACACCGTTAAATTTTGATCGTTTTAATCCTGTGGAGGGTCGATCCGGTACATGAAACACTATTGATTTGTAAAGATTAAATTAAAAAATAAAGTACCTTTTTTTCAAAACTCATATTAATTTACGCCTGTACGAAATTAATTTCTTTAAGAAAACGTCAGCTGAGCGAGATCAATGATCTGTAGGTAGTTTGTACGCAACGCCGACTACTACTTACAGGTCATTAAACTCGATAGTGTTCCATGTACCGGATCGATCCTCCACGAAATTAAAACGATCATAATTTTGCGGTGTATAATGATACAGTTATGAAATTTTGCTTGAAATCATATTTTGTCTCACTCCTACACTGTTATTTTCTAATTAATTTCACTAAAGGATCCAATACGCTTAGCCAAGTTAATAATCTACAAACGTTAACGCTAGTAGGAAACTAATCATACCTATGTATGGGATTGACATCATCAAGTCACGTGGTCTTTCCGTCTGATTATAATTTAGGTGTCTTCAAGGCTAGAGTGAATAGGCTCTTAATAAACTAGCGCGCCTCACCATCAACGATTGCATCACTGCTTACCATCAGGTGGGATCGCAGTCAAGCACTAGTTTATATCAATAAAAAAACGAATAGAAAATCTGACGTTAAGTTTACATGATTCAAAATGATAGAATGAAATGTACTTAATCGTTTCTATAATGTTCATCGCTACATCCTGTAGTTTTATGGTAAGTGGTCATTGAATTATATTTGTATATCAATGTAAGTGGTATAAATTTTTTATAATATTTAATCATTTAAAAAATACTTATATTCGATACTTTTCATAAGGTTCTTCTGTTAGTAAACAATGATCTCTATCTCTTAATCAACCTTGATTATTGAACCCGTGTTGACTACATGAGATTTCATTAAATCCTAATAATTACCCAAGTCGATTAACTTATTAGACAGACTCTAGCAAAGTTATTTTTTTTTTGTAGAACGAACGACTCGACTCAAGCGCATCAACATGGCTACCAAATTATCATTATCATCATCTTCAGCCTGTTTAAAGTTCCCACTGCTGGGACTCAGGCCTCCTTTCTAGGAGAGAAAAGTCGTAATCCACCACGCGGGCCCAGTGCGGGTTGGTGAATGTCACATGTCTTCGAATGTTTGGTTCTAGGACATGCCGGTTTCCTCACGACGTTTTCCTTTACCGTTTTGAGAGTTGTGATGAAATAAATACCACTAAGTAATGCGCGTGGCTGAGTTCGAACCCGTCACAACTCGTAAGTTGGGGTCATTACCACTCGGTCACCAATGCTCTCCAATATACCAACTTTAAATAGTTTTCCAAAATCGCTTACGCGCCGATGAGTTACCGATTGTAGAGAAATTCTACACGAGACGGTCGTAACATGACTGTGACTGCTGTAATCTCTAACATCTCTACTCGTAATGAGCGTCACACATTAAATTACAAATATAATCATCATGAAAGAGTAAATAAATACTATTCTTTCACTCACAAACTCCCACGGGCTTAGCGAAAGTCGTAGTAACGTTTGTTTGCGAATATAATCACAAGAACAAACATTTACAAAAGTTTTCCCATATAATACAATATATTACTTTCAATAATACTTGGAGATTTTCCACGCTTCATCAAAATATTCTTCCATAGTATTGTACTTTGATAATGGCAATTTCATTCGCAAAGATGAAGCATGTCTTTTTATTTTAACGCCTGATTTATGTCTCTAATCAGTAAATTTTCTGTCAATCAGGTATTTTGTAACTCATAATTATAGATCAGAACAGGTAGGACTATTTTATGTACTTGCCATAGGATAGAATAATATGGATATTCCCCGAGTCCCGGGATTTGTTTGGATTATAAGTAGTAAACTTATAAAAAAAAAAAAAACTATTCTTGCCTTCGGGACTAATGAAAGATTACACTTCCTTTCTGACGGGTAAATATAAGACGGACGGGATTAAGGATAGTATAATAAATAAATAAACTTGATTCATTAAACCACGTATATTTTTTTACGTAATAATTTCTTATTCAAGAATCAGCAATATAACTTATACTTTATACTGACACTTCAAATTGTAGTTATCATTTTAAATGTCTCTTTTTACACGCCTTGCGAGAGAAATACCAGTAGATTATAATACTGTTAAGTCTGAAACTCTAGATCTCGTTCATTGATCTCAAATAGTGAATCGATCAGATTATCCGTGATAATAGGTACTTTTGTTAAATATTTTCTAGATAGCGACATTATTAGTAATATCTAAGGCTCGACCGAGATCTCGGTCTCGGCATTCTCGGCTACAAATGCAACCGATAAATTCGTCTCGGTTCTCGGCTAATTATAGGCGAGATTCTCGGTTATGACCGAAATAGTAACTTTGTTCGGATCGGCATTCTAATTTTACAAAAATATTTTTGAGTATTGGTTTTCGTCACCTTATAGGTGCCTAGGCCTGCAGCAAATGAGTTTTTATTTATTTATTTATTTAAAGCTTTATGCACAAAAAAACTGTACAAAGGCGGACTTAATGCCTTAGGCATTATCTGCCAGTCGACCTTAGGGTGGTGCAGAAACAAAACATGGCAGGTGCAACTTAATAAACAGACAAAACAGAAGAGAAACAAATATATACAATAGTAAATACATACTTAGATACATACATATAACAAAAACAATGCTGTTGTGAAATAACAAATCCAAACCAATTAGCTCGGTGATGATTCTACCAACATCTTGCGAATATGCTCACGTGCCTTCACCTTAAAAGAAAATCGGCTTGTTGCCATCCTGATATTCAGAGGGAGCGCATTCCAAAGAGATATCGCCTGGACAAAAAAGGAAGAGTGGATAAGCCCAGAGCGGTGTGAGGGACATCGTAGAAGACGATTATTAGTAGACCGAAGATTTTTACTGTGCCCAGAGCAAAGAAATTGAAGTTCTGAAATCAGATAAGAAGGGGAAGAAGGATTATCCAGAAAAGAGAACAGAGTAGTCAAGGCCCTTAGCGCTCTGCGCTGACGAATGGGTAACCATTTTAAAAGCAAACGATGCTCGGATACATGATCGTACTTGCGGAGATTGAAGACAAATCGAATGCAGTTATTCAGAAGACGGTCAAGTTTATTGAGAAGATCTGCATTCAGGTCATAGTAGCACACATCAGCATAGTCGATTATGGGAAAGATTAGGGATTGTACAAGCATTGCCTTTATGTGAGCTGGGAGAAGATTCTTCAGACGATAGAGAGACCGTAGCGTTCCAGTGACTTTTTGACTGACATTTGCAATCTGCTTCCGCCAATCCAGACAAGCATCAACATACAGACCAAGATCCTTGACCTCAGAACCAAACGGGATCACCGTATTGTTGAAGATTACGGGTGGTACGGTTAGTCCATCTAGCTTTCTTAGACTATGGGGGCTCCCAACTATAATAGCCTGACACTTCGTAGGATTAACCGCCACACCAAATCTATCAGACCAGTTTTTAATTACCCGTAAATCCCGGTTTAGCTCTTCGATCGCATCCGATATGTTGTCCACACTTGACCGACAGTACAACTGCAAATCATCAGCATAGAGATGATACGCACACTGAAGCTTAGCAGTTATAAAGTTTATAAAAACAGAAAACAAAAGAGGGGATAAAATACCGCCTTGAGGGACGCCAGCTACAAGGTCGCACCACCCTGAAGCAGAGTCTCCAGCACGAACTGACTGCTGGCGCCCCCGAAGATAAGAAGAAAACCATTCCAGTACCTCGTGAGAGACCATAAGACAAGAAAGGATAGACAAGAGGACTTCGTGACTGACGGTATTAAAGGCATTGGAGAAGTCAATTAACACCATAGTTGTAACTTTGGTGTCTTCCATTCCCCGCCTTATATCGTCAGTCACTTTTAGGAGAGCTGTCACAGTACTGTGCCCGGGCCTGAATCCAGATTGGAATGGGCTGATGAGAGAGTTCTGGTAAATGAACTTGGAGAACTGTTTATGAACACAGGCCTCAAGCACTTTGGACAGGAACGGTAGGTTTTATCTGCGCCGCCTATTAACGTAGCAATTAAACAACTGTTTAGCAAAGCTGGACAATTGTATGACGAGAGGCGATACTCTTTGAAGGGAGAAAATGCCAAAAAATTGCTTTATTGATGTTATAATACAATATTATTTAACTTTGATTATTAAAACAGTTTTGTTAAACAGTTATTAGTACTGTATTGAAACCTTTGTTTTTTCTCGGTCTCGGCTTTCGGTGTCGGCCGAGATATTATTTTATTCTCGGTCTCGGTCTCGGTCTCGGCCGAGAACGACAAACCGACGCACGGCGAGAATCCACCCTTACGTTGTTGAAACATCTACGGTCCGGACTAAGCGTTTCGCCTCGTCATTTATACCGCGAACTTCGAAGAACTGGAACAGTTTGCCTGCTGCGGTCTTTCCGTCTGATTATAATTTGGGTGTCTTCAAGGCTAGAGTGAATAGGCTCTTAATAGACTAGTGCGCCTCACCATCAACGATTGCATCACTGCTTACCATCAGGCGGGATCGCAGTCAAGTACTAGTTTATAACAGATAAAAAAAAAACCCATCTCGGTCGAGCCTTAGTAATATCAGATGGAAGCTGCTTTTAAACGTTTAACCTTTCAGATACTGTCAATTTGAGACACAATAGTAAGACAATAGATGCGCGAACGCCGGCGTTCGCTTGGGTTCGTCATACAACTATTTTTGGCCGAGAGGTAAATGATCGAGAGCAGTGATGGCCGAGTGGTAACGGCCCCGACTTACGAGTTGCAGGTCGTGGGTCCAAACCTATCAGGCGCATTACTTTGTGTAATTTATTTCATCACCACTGCTCTCAAAACGGTGAAGGAAAACATCGTGAGGAAACCGGCATGTCCTAGAACCAAAAATTCGCAAATTTGTGACATCCACCAACCCAAACGTGACCGTCAAGCGTGAGCTTACCAATAAGTAATATTAAAAAAAAAATCGCCGTGGTCGTCTTTTGGTTCTAATAATGATCATCATCATCATATCAGCCGAAAGACGTCCAATGTTGGACATAGGCCTCCCTCAAGCGTCGCCACAATCACTTAATAATGATGACAAGATTTTTTTAATGTGGGAATTCATTTAATGACTTCTCGCGCGAGGGTGGAGCGAGAGAGTGTGTCAGATTTTTACTGACTAAACTACTCCTCCACTTTTTATCACCCCATCGGAGCATCTTCCCCCTGGACACGAACTACAGTGGCCATTTTGGAAATCTCTAAACCGACTGCGAACCGAGGTTGGCTGCTGTAAAAACAATCTGGCCAAACGGGGTTTCCTCGACCCATCACTAACACAGTGCCAGTGTGGAGCCTCTCCACAAGACATGCGCCACCTAATATGCTGCCCATCCTGCGTAACGACCTGCAGTTTTCAGGATCTATACGAGGCCAACACAACATGTTTAATAATTTTAAATGACAATTTTATTATACTACCTAATATTTGTATACCAATCATTGGTGAAATATGTAGAACTTATGTACTGTATTCAACATCCTCATTACCACGTTTCTGGCAAATAAAGTACTTTGACTTTGACTTTTTTTTAACAATAGAGCTTTTTTTTTATTGTGGCAAAAAATCATGCATTGACATCCCCCGCCCTTGGGCGGAGCGGGAGATAGTGTCAGACTCTTACTGACTAAAAGACCCACCCCGTTCCTTCTAGCCTTCATACCGGGGCTCGAGCGCCGTTTCGGATAACCCTGGCACCAGTAGGCTTCGACCCGGCTGGGTCCCTGCTGTTGCTAACAACTCCTTGAGGCGCGCGGGAACAGTGCGCGCCGTCGACTAACAGAGCTGAACAGGTCGCCAAATATTGGTCAAAAGAAGTATAGTTTGAGAGCATCGACACGAAAAGAAGAAAAAGACTGACTAAAGCCACACCTGTATCCTACAAATCCTCTTTTCTAAGAACACGAATTTCGTTTTCAGTAGTTTACCCATGGCCCCAGGCAGGCATCAGCTCTGCTGGTCCTCTACAGTTCTGCTGACATCTCTTTGAGGTGCACGTGGAATACCACGCGCCATCAGTGACTTGAGCCACAAAATAGATAGGTACAGAAGACAATCTCATGTATGTACTTCACTTTTTATACGTACGCTCGGTGGACGCACACTAATGAGCGTTTGAGCCGGAACTGTTCGACGAGTGGTCCGAGACGCGACCGAGACATTGTGTCCGTGAGCGATGTCTATGTGTGCGTTGCTCGAGCGCGCTTTGTATGTAGATTGACTTCTGTACCTATCTATTTTGTGCTTGGGCTCAGTTACAGGACGAGTGACTAATAGTTACTCGCTGTCCATAAGCTCGCGTCTACGAGTACTCGCTCTGGGTGGAACGAAACAGAGTGTCACGTTTCACCGTCAAAAACTCACCTGTTTTCCTTTAGATGCCCTTTGCATTCCAAAGTCGTGGTGACTCCTTCAACAATACTGTAGCCTTAGAGCCACAGCCCTGGCAGAGGTCTGTCACGATGTACAAAGAAAATCCTCATGAATGTTCTCTCATCTTCCACAGAGGAAGCAGACGCGGAGATCAGGACATCAGGCCGCTCCTTAGATGAGATGCCGTCCAAGATCGGCAGGGAGATCACGGACTCGCTGGGCTCCCTGACTAACGTGCTGGAGCGAGGGATGGCCAGGTAAATAGAATACAATAGAATGGTAAAGAATAGAAATGGAATGGAGTGGAATGGAGTGGAATGGAGTGGAATGGAGTGGAATGGAGTGGAATGGAGTGGAATGGAATGGAAAGGAATGGAAAGGAATGGAAGGAAATGGAAGGGAATAGAAGAGAATGGAAGGGAAGGCGTTCCACGTAGATGAAATTAATAATAAGATAATACGTCATGTTTTATTTTGGACTAGCTTTTACCTGCAACTTCGCCCGCGTACATAAAATATAGCCCATGTCATTCAGGAATAAAGCAGCTTTCCATCGGTGAAAAAAATTTAGCAGTCGGATCAGGACCCCTAGCCAAGTTGATAATCTGCAATCGTTAACGCTAGTAGAAAACTTCAAATGTACGGGAATGACGTCATCTCAACGCTCACTCACGTGGTCAGAACAAAAGAATCGGGGGCGTGGACAACTCGAGGCGTTCGACGCAAGAGAAACGGTTGTAACTTGGCTAGGGGGGCAGTACTTCTAGAGATTAGCTCCTACAAACAAAAAAAAAAAACAAGTTTTACCTCTTTATTATATTAAAGTGGAGATGTACAACGTCAAACTTTTCAGCAATGCAACATTTTTATGGAAAAAGTATCAACTAATGTAACCTTGAGGAGACTTATCAACTTTCAAGAGCTCAGATCGTGTCAACTCCATTATTTTCTTACAACCGCAACATAATTTCACTAATGATTAAGAAAAGATCTTATATTTGTGGCTATTAAATTGTTATGTTCTATTGAATTTCATTAAATTATGAAAGTTTATTATGAATGAGATGTAATAAAAAGCGAAATCTTACTGTCAGTATATAACATTAGTTTTAATTGATGCGAAATCCGAAACACATGTCTAGTATTTTTATCTAAATAATCTATGTACAAAATTTCATAACTGTATCATGAAAAATCACAAAGTTACAAGCTTGTTATGTCAGCAAAAATACATAGTCACCGACCATCCAGCCGACTGAGGGGTCGTTTTGCATTTGCACCTATCTGTTTGCTGGCTACTAATACCCGCTTGTAGGTACTTAGTGTCCGCGGGCTTGCGGACGGTGAGCAATGGGTAGCTCACTGTCCGGCCGTCCGGTAACTGTCCGTACCAAGCCCAAGTCGTCGACGGCGCGCACTGTTTCCGCGCGCCTCAAGGAGTTGCCAGCAACAGCAGGGACCCAGCCGGGTCGAAGCCTACTGGGGCTAGGGTTATCCGAAAGGGCGCTCGAGCCCCGGTATGAAGGCTAGAAGGAACGGGGTGGGTCTTTTAGTCAGTAAGAGTCTGACACTATCTCCCGCTCCGCCCAAGAGCGGGGGATGTCAATGCATGATTTTTTCCCATCATAAAAAAAAAGGTACTTAGTGTCAGTGGTATCCAATTTGTGACCTTTTTAAATATTTTTGGGAAAAAAAAATATAACATGATGTAAAAACTATTGGAATATATTCTGAACAAATTATATTCAGGTTTTGCATAAACTGAAATAATGTTTTATATAAGGTGCAGTTTTGAATCTACAAGTCCGTGATAAGACCTGTCATACTGTATGGATCAGAATGTTGGGCTGTGAAAAAGAAGGATGAAAAAAGATTGCATGTAGCGGAGATGAGAATGTTGAGATGGATGTGTGGTGTGACGAGAATGGATAAAGTGAGAAATGAGTATCTTAGAGGAAGTTTGAAAGTGGCGCTAGTGACTGAAAAGTTGAAAGGTAATCGGTTGTCTTGGTATGGTCATGTGAAGAAGGGATGAAGCGCATATTACTAAAAGAGTTCTGAGTATACATGTAGATGGAAAGAGAGGGAGAGGAAGTCCGAAAAAAAGATGGATGGATTGTGTGAGAAGTGATATGAAAGAAAAGGGAGTTAGTGATAGTTTGACGGGTGACAGGACAGAATGGAAGAAGAAAACGTGTTGCGCCGACCCCAAGTAATATGGGATAAGGGCAGGAAGAAGAAGAAGTTTTGAATTTGCAAAAAAATTCAGGAAGCAATTATGTTAGTGATTCTTGACCTGAATCAAAAATAAAATGGCTAAATACAAAATTTGTTTAAATTTTATTCTTTTTTATGAAAACTGGTAAAAGCGTTTAAAATATGAGGCTATCGTACTCACGCATACAGTGACATGAAAAATGGCAACGAGTAATTCTGTTTTTTTTTTTAAGAGGTTTATTACTAGAGATATTCTGAATATCACACAAAATTTGAAAAAAAAAACTAAACTAAAATAACAAGCATTATTGATATTTGACCAGAGGCCTTATCACGACGTGTTAAAATGTCAAGCGTGCGAGCGAGAAAGAGAGATAGAACACTACACACAATATACACCAGTAATTTTTAATTAGTACAAATACTTAAAAGGTTTACTTTATGTAAAGTCTCAATAAATAATATTCATAAACAGCAAAGTTCTTATTTAGACTATATTATAAATGGTTTTTAATTCAATTAAATTAATCTAATAAATAATCACTAGGTATATATATACAAGCTTAAAATAATAATATGTACAAACGAGTAAAAAAGGCTGAAAAACGGGGAAAACTCAGAGGGCATCAAAAAATTCGTCCACATCGATGTCAATGGGAAAAGTGCCCAGAACGCTGGCAGCATTGCAACGCTGGATGGCAATGCTGATTCGTTGACTGAAGAAGAGTCCAGCCCTCTGGTCACGCGAAGAGTCGACCAACTGTTTGCTGATATCCCGGACAACTCGATGAGCGCTCGGACCCCATGGCCGTAGTGTACAATTTATGGATTACATTGATGTCCAGTCACACATCATGACACACACAATACTTCTTTTTAATGACTGCCACTTTTTACATATTATTTTTGATGGATGAACGCCCAGTGGATATTTTTTCTTTCTTTCATTTTATCTACTTTTTATCATTCGTCAAAAGATTACCAAAAAAAGCGGCCCAAGTGCGAGTCGGACTCGCCCATGAAAGGTTCCGTAGCAGCTAGTAACGTAATATAAAATTTCTTATAGTTTGTTGTAACTTTGATCGATGTTTTAATAATAGTGTATTTTTTTTTAGATTTATTACGTATTAAAAAAACTACTGACCAGATATCGTTCAAACCAATTTTCGGTGGAGGTTTGCATGGTAATGTGCATCATATATTTTTTTTAAGTTTTATCATTCTCTTATTTTAGAAGTTACAGGGAAGAAGTTACAGACACACATTTTACCAATTTGGAGGTGTCTCTCGCGCAAATGATTCAGTTTAGAAAAAAAAAAATATTAGAAACCTCAATATCATTTTTAATTAAAGACCTATCCTTAGATAACCCACGCGTATGGGTTCGATGAAAAAAAAAATTGAGTTTCAGTTCTAAGTATGGGGAACCCCCAAAATTTATTGTTTTTTTTTTCTATTTTTGTGTGAACATCTTAGTGCGGTTCACAGAATACATCTACGTACCAAGTTTCAAAAGTATAGTTTCGGAAAAAGTGGCTGTGACATACGGACGGACAGACAAACAGACATGACTTCCATTTTTTTGCCATTTGGCTACGGAACCCTAAAAAAGCTAAGTGGGTTAGGTTAACATGACTAGCTTTTTGTGTTTCTAAAGCAAAAAGATATAGCATCTTAACTTTTTGCGACTCTCGTAAAGGCCCAATTAAAACAAATTGCTATACAAGTATACCTACATTATTTTTAGTTTAAGCAAAACTTGAAATTAGTTAGTTCAGAATTATGTTAATTTTTTTCCCAAAAAATATTTAAAAAAGGTCACAAGTTGGACACCACCGACACTAAGTACAAAACAGGTTACGGCAGGTCATAGCGAACGCTCGCCACTGTGCGGAATGCCCGGAGGACACGGTGGAGCACACAGTCGAGGTGTGCCCCGCTTGGGCGGAGCATCGCCGTGCCCTCGTGGGGGCGATCGGCGGCGGAGACCTCTCGCGCCGGGCCTTGGTTGAGGCCATGGTCCGGAGCGAGGAGGAGTGGCAGACGGTCGCCGACTTCTGCGAAGCAGTAATGCTCGCAAAGGAGGAAGCCGAACGCATCAGGCAACGGCCACCGTAGACGCTGGCTTGCGGACAGTGAGCAATGGGTAGCTCGCTGTCCGGCCGTCCGGTAACTGTCCGGACCAAGCCCAAGTCGTCGACAGCGCGCACTGTTCCCGCGCGCCTCAAGGAGTTGTCAGCAACAGCATGGACCCAGCCGGATCGAAGCCTACTGGGGCCAGGGTTATCCGAAAGGGCGCTCGAGCCCCGGTATGAAGACTAGAAGGAACGGGGTGGGTCTTTTAGTCAGTAAGAGTCTGACACTATCTCCCGCTCCGCCCAAGAGCGGGGGTTGTCATTGAATGATTTTTTCCCACCATAAAAAAAAAAAAATGTCATAGCGGGCGCCAGCGTACAGCCGGTAGCGGAAACAAAACACCCCCTCAGTCGCCCAGATGGCCCGGTGACCACGTATATATGTCGCCAACCAAGTACCACAACTGGCTTATAACTTTTAAATACAGTTTTAAAATGTTGTACTTCTTTACAAAAAAATACTTGATAAGTTTTTCGGGTTTCGCATACTATACACTAAAAATAAGATTATAATATACTATAATGGGCCTGCTGATCAAGTGTTTATTGGGCTTAACTACTATGCCGGAGGTCGTAGGTTCGATTCCCACCCAAGACAAATGTTTATGTGATGGGCACGTTTGTTAGAACAAATACATACACAAACATGCAGATTTTTAGGTGTAATTTACCTAAAATAAATACTTTTGTATTTAGAATTATAACAGTATGTTAATCAGTTGCAGGTATAGTACTCATAACACAAGCTCTGCTTAGTATGGGACTATCGCGTTGTGTGAGAGTAGTAAAATAAAAAATAATTATCAAAACGCGGTTCACGATTGACCGAGAAATCGGTGAACATACTTACATAAAAAAAAATCAAATACTTTCAGCCGAACATAGAACCTCCTTCTTTTTGAAGTCGGTTAAAAATAGGATCAGTTTTTGATAAAAACACGAACATACAAACATATGGCTTTTTTTATGGTGAGAAAATCATCTAATGACAACCCCCGCTCTTCGGCGGAGCGGGAGATAGTGTCAGACTCTTACTGACTAAAAACCCACCCCGTTCCTTCTTGCCTTCATACCGGGGCTGAGCTACCTCTCGGAACTAACTCTGGCCTCAGTAGGTTCGACCCAGCTGGGCCCCTGCTGTTGCTGACAACTTCTTGAGGCGCGCGGGAACAGTGCGAGCCGTCAACGACTTGGGCTCGGTCTGCATAGTTACCGGATGGTCGGACAGTGAGCTAGCCATTGCTCACTGTCCGCAAGAACCTACTTCTTTGAAGTCGGTTAAAAAAACATAACAGAACTCTAATTCAGTATCCAAACTTGTTTAACATAACTAAATAAACGTCAAATTGTAAACAGCCACATTGTTTTAAGCAAAGTGTATCACTCAAGTAGGTTATGAGTGAAAGTAACCAGGTTCGGTGTCCGGTCGCGCACATGTATGGCTTGAATGATTTCACCTTTGCTTTAATCGATTTTTTAAGCTAGCGTGTTTTTTTGATGGAGTTATGGTAATTCAGGGTATTAGAAAAGATATTTAGGAATAGGTATGTTGAATATTTAATTTTGTTTATTAATTTAAAATAATATTGAGCAATGGTGGCCGAGTGGTAACGGCCCCGACTTACGAGTTGTAGGTCGCAGGTTCAAACCCAGCCAGGCGTATTACTTTGTCTAATTAATTATTTGTTATAATTTTTACTCTTGTTTCAATACCAAAATTTTCTTTTTGTGCGCCTACCATATTGTCTCTTCACCACCTAGGTTGACTGGTAGAGAATGCCTAAGGCATTAAGTCCGCCTATGTACTTTGTGTTGCATGAAGATTAAATAAATAAATTATTTATTTCAATACCGTTGCTCTCAAAACGGTGAAGGAAAACATCGTGAGGAAACCGGCATGTCCTAGAACCAAAAATTTGCAGACATGCGACATTCACCAACCCGCACTGGGCCCGCGTGGTGGATTAGGGCCCATTCCCTCTCCTAGGGAGGAGGCCTGAGTACCAACAGTGGGGGCATTATAAGGCCGACTATCCTATGTTATGCTATGTTTATTCATTTCAAAACAAGGTTTGTCGTGTAAATTGAGCAAAAATCAGTTTAAAAAATAACTTTCTTTGTTGGTCTAGTGATCGTGACTCGTGAGTGAAACTATTGAGCTTAGGTCATAAGTTTGATCCTTGGGTCAGGAAGTATTTTTTTAGGATTCCGTATCCAAAGGGTAAAAACGTATCCAAACGTATCCGTATCCAAAGGGTAAAAACGGGTCCCTGTTACTAAGAGGCCCCGCACACGGGCCACAAAAAAAAAGCCGCTTCAAACTTATTTTTGAGGCGGCCTTATTTTGTAGCGCTTCAGCGTTTTTGTGGAGGCGTTTTTTTTTGTGGCCAGTGTGCGGGGACACTAAGACTCCATTGTCCGCCTTTATTTTTTTTATTTGATATAAACTAGTGCTAGAGTGCAATGACACTGACTGTGATGCAATCGTTGATTGTGAGGCGCACAAGTTTGTTATGAGCCTATTCACTCTAGCCTTGAAGACACCTAAATTATAACCTGTCTGTCACCAGTCTGTATCTTATAAACTGTGATAGATAGACAGTTGAAATTTTCACAGATGACATATTTCTGCTGCCACTGTAACAACAAATACTAAAATAAACCGGGCAAGTGCGAGTCGGACTCACGCACTGAGGGTTCCGTGCAAACTACAATTCCCGAATGGATCCTCGAAGATTTTTCCGAATTGCAATTTTTTTTTGTGACCTAGGTAACAACAAATTTACTGTTTTCAGATTTTTTCCTATACCTGTGCTATAAGACCTTGTTTTGTACCAAATTTCAGGATTCTGGGTCAACGGGAAGTACCCTATGAATTTCGATCTTTGAGAGTATCAAAATATACGTTTTTTTGCCACATAAACGGCCGTATCTTTTTTATTCGTTAATTTAGAAGTTTGAATTTTTCACAACTTGAATGGACCGCAGACTTGAGTATATGGTTTTAATTTCAACTCGATACCTTCACGCGTTCTCGAAATAAAGGGTCTTGACAGACAGACAGACAGACGGACGGACAATAACGCGATCCTATAAGGGTTCCGTTTTTTCCTTTTGAGGTACGGAACCCTAAAAACAGAATAATATTTAAGAGGGCTCGTTTAAAAAAATAAAGATACGGAACCATTCGCGAGTCCGACCCGCTTTTTTAAACTATCAATAGGCCGTACAAATATTAATTATTTCACCTGTGCGAATTATTTAAGCTTTCTATTGAGAAATTCTTAGTAGAGTCTAGCTTGAATAATTACTAATTTAATTAATGAATCGGAATGCATACATAGATAAAATAACATTTTTTATAGATTATACAGATTATTATTATAATAGAAAAAAACCATGATTTTTTTTAATCGACACTGTAGTTTTTGAGTTTATTCATTAAAAACATATACACAAAAATACAAATTTTTCCTCTTTATAAAATTAGTGTAAACTATAAGTGTACAAAAATACAAAAATGCAAATAGTTTTAGCAATAAGGGTACGTTTTGGTGTTTCTTATGAACTCTCCTCTTAAAATTTTTAACACATGTATGTAGAGTCTGTCTAATAAGTTAAACGACTTGGGTAATTATTAGGATTTAATGAAATCTGATGTAGTCAACACGGGTTCAATAATCCAGGTTGATTAAGAGATAGAGTTCATTATTTACTAACAGAAGAACCTTATGAAAAGTATCGAATATAAGTATTTTTTAAATGATTAAATATTATTTAAAATTCCCAAGTCAGTCAAGACAGACTATACGCATCTACAACAAAGTGGGAAATCCAACACTTTCTCGCCTAGCCATATCTCGCACAGTTTTCTCTTGATAAATATTAGCACATATATACCGGTCAGTACGACCACAAGGTACATACATATTGATGGTTATTATTACTTATGTATACAAGCGTTAAGTTTATTGGTTTCTATTTAATCTACAATTGTTTTAGTAACTAGCGACACTCCCCAACTTCGCATATGTGTAAATTTCTTACATTGAAATTCTAGGCTTTTCTCTATTATGATATGTATTTATTATACATTCAAACCTTCCTCATGTATCACTCTGTCTATTGGTGAAAGATGCATAAAAATCTATTAAGTAGTTTTTGAGTTAATGGCGTTCATACAGACAATTAGCTACGTGGTGGTGGAAAACTTTGTTTTAAAATATGTACATTTTTGTTTTACGTTTTTTTTTGTAATAAATACAGGACGGATTTTGATAATATTATTTAACCTGTCAAATGCTACTTTGTTACTGTATAACATCTTTATACACCGTTAAATTTTAATCGCTTTAATCCCGTGGAGGGTCGATCCGGTACATGAAACACTATCGATTTGTAAAGATAAAATTAATAAAGTACCTAAAAAAAAGATAAAATTAAAAAGTAAGGTAATATAATAAGCATAATCAGCCTATTAATTTTCCCACTGCTGGGACTCAGGCCTCCTCTCTAGGAGAGGGTATGAGCCGTAATCCATCACGCGGGCCCAGTGCGGGTTAGTGAATGACACATGTCTTCGAATTTTCGGTTCTAGGACATGCCGGTTTCCTCACGATGTTTTCTTTCACCGTTTTCAGAGCAGGATGTAATACACACGAAGTAATGCGCCTGGTTGAGTTCGAACCCGCGACCTACAAGTCGTAAGTCGGGGTCTTTATCACTCGGCCACCACTGCTCTCAAGGCCCCTAGTAGGCATATATTTTCTTCTATTACGCGGGCGAAACAGGTAGTAGCTGGTTTATTTAAAAAAAATCTATCTGGTAGTCATCTACCCTTTCCATCTCACCTTTACTGATTCCACCTCTCTTTCACAGAGCTCTGGCCAGAAAACACGACAGCGGCGGTGGAATCGACAGCATCACAATCAGCGCAGGTGGAGATAAGAAGAAAATGAAGAAGAAGAAGACCAAACCACCAAAGATCCACCTCGTCCACCCAGTCATGATGCCTCTAAGGAAAGCCCCTAAGGAGGAGAAAGGTCGTGCCTTTGGAAATGGAATCCAGTCCTGGGTGATTGGAGAAAGAGCTTTACCTGTCCCTGAGAATGTGACTGAGGAGCTGGCGGAGGTTCCCAGAGGAATTGTGTCGGATTTCTGGGCTATGGGACAGAATGCCCTGGACACCTTGGCTGAGCATGTCGTGGAAAATGAGGAGCTGGAGAATGGGGTTAAGGATAGGAGTACTGTTGAAGGTTGGTGGTTGGGTAGTTAGTTGTAGTTTTAAGTTGCAAAGCATAGTCAGCCGGCCTTATAATGTTCCCAGTTTTTGGACTCAGGCCTTCTCTCTAGGAGTGGGAATGGGCCGTAAACCACCACGCGGGCCCAGTGCGGGTTAGTGGATGTCACATGTCTTCGAATTTTTGGTTCTAGGACGTGCCGGTTTCCTCACGAGGTTTTTCTTCACCGTTTTGAGAGCAGTGGTGGTAAAATAAATCACACAAAGTAATGCGCCTGGCTGGGTTTGAACCCGCGATCTATAACTTGTAAGTCAGAGCCGTTTCCACTCGGCCACCACTGCTCTAAGCTCTATGTTGCCATAAATAATATTTATTTTGCCAATATCTGGGAAAAAATTCTAGGTTCATACTAGGGGCTATATTTCACCAGGACACCAAGGCGGCGCGACCAGTCACCGCTACCAACAAAATGTATACAGCTCTATAGAGAGTTACTCACCTGGTGTCCGTTTGGTTGCGCATCCAATTTGGTGGTGCTCCATCCAAACCAGCTCGGACGTGTGGCGACTTTAATGTCTGCATGGTGTCTAGTTTGGTAGCTTAGGTCTATATTTCGCTGCCATGGTGTCCCGGTGAAATAAAGCCCTAAGAATCGATGAGAATGGAATAGGAAGCCTTGTGCAAAATTTCACGCTCCGAGATCCTGTAGTTTCAGATGTACGTTTATGTCAGTCAATCAGTTTCTCCTTTTATACACACCGCTAAATTTAAATCGTTTTAATCCCGTGGAGGGTCGATCCAGTACATGAAACACTATCGATTTGTAAAGATAAAATTAAAAAATAAAGTACCTCTTTTTCAAAACTCGTATTAATTCACGCATGTATGAAATTAGTATCTGTAGTTAATAGTCGGATCAGTTCAATGATCTGTAGTTAATAGTCGGCGTTGCGTACAAAGTACCTACAGGTCATTGAACTCGCTCAGCTGACGTTTTCTTAAAGAAATTAATTTCGTACATGCATAAATTAATACGAGTTTTGAAAAAGAGGTACTTTATTTTTTAATTTTATCTTTACAAATCGATAGTGTTTCATGTACCGGATCGACCCTCCACGGGATTAAAACGATTAAAATTTAGCGGTGTATATAGGGTTATTTGTTAAACACTGGTAACCTCTCAGGACTTTGTCCCTAACATCATAAACAACCACTTTTGTTCTATGACTTTTGAAAATTTATCATAATTTAGTTCATCAGATTTTCATACAAAAATAAAAATATTTAATAGCAAGCGATAGTACAATAGCGGACGGGAGCTGGGATCGGGCGGCGGGGGTGTTTGCTCTTGCATCGCGTTATACAGACGTAGGTAGGTACAGCAAAACACAGAGTTGAAATGTGTTAGATAGAACAACGAAATCTTGAAGGGTGTTTTGGATACATTATATAATTGTGTTTTGTAAAAAGTCATAGAACAAAAGTGGTGGTTCATGATGCGAGTAATACAGTCCTGCAAGGTTGTTAGTGTACTTCTGCGAAGCAGGTGCTCGCAAAGGAGGAGGCCGAACGCATCAGGCAACGGCGTTCTCGCCGCCGCCGCCGCCACCGGGATTCTGATCCCGATTTCCGGCCACCGTAGGCGCGGGCTTGCGGACAGTGAGCAATAGGTAGCTCGCTGTCCGGCCGTCCGGTAACTGTCCGGACCAAGCCCAAGTCGTCGACGGCGCACACTGTTCCCGCGCGCCTCAAGGAGTTGTCAGCAACAGCAGGGACCCAGCCGGATCGAAGCCTACTGGGGCCAGGGTTATCCGAAAGGGCGCTCGAGCCCCGGTATGAAGGCTAGAAGGAACGGGGTGGGTTTTTTAGTCAGTAAGAGTCTGACACTATCTTCCGCTCCGCCCAAGAGCGGGGGTTGTCATTGGATGATTTTTTCCCACCATAAAAAAAAAGGTTGTTTTACAAATAACCCTGTATATGTCGTGGCCAAATCTTAGACATTGATCACTTCAAGATATTATTATGCCCAACTAAGACCCAGATAAGTGAGTTCATACTCCGACTTGCGCTTTACCGATTTTGAAATTAAGAGTTAAACTTGAAATATGTATGGCGTCACTAAATCCCAAATACATAAATCAGTTTTATTCACTATCTCTTGACAGAAACCGTCATGGGTTATGACTCGTCAATAAACTTTAACAATTTCCATGTGAACGATCTCCCATTTCATGGTGAATATGAAAAACCGCAACATTTTCGATTCGTCACGTCACTGTCCATGTTAGGAGTACCGGTTTTCGCAAATTACCGTAACTTGATTTTGATAAACTTTCACGAAGGCTTTCTCTGCATTCTGGTTCCAGTATTGTTGATGTTCATGTGTAAAGGACCAATGAAGTAATAGCATCAAACTTAACAACGGACAAGATATTTGCAACATTGAGTATTTTTTGTCATACAGTTGAGTTTTTTTTTTATGGTGGGAAAAAAACATCCAATGACAACCCCCGCTCTTGGGCGGAGTGGGAGATAGTGTCAGAATCTTACTGACTAAAAGACCCACCCCGTTCCTTCTAGCCTTCATACCGGGGCTTGAGTTGTCTTTCGAAACTAACCCTGGCCCCAGTAGGCTTCGACCCAGCTGGCTCCCTGCTGTTGCTGACAACTCCTTGAGGCGCGCGGGAACAGTGCGCGCCGTCGACGACTTGAGCTTGGTCCGGACAGTTACCGGACGGCCGACAGGGTTACCTTAGGGTTGTACTTTATTATAATAAAGTTATTGGCACGGATCTTGAGCGCTCGGTGTCAGAGTGGGGATGGCTTTGCGCATTCCATATATTGGCGAACCAATCGTCCTCGTTCTTAGATACATGCAGCAAGCTAAGGAACGAATCACGAGTGACGTCTATGACACGATGGCGCGGCGAGCCAATCACTGACATTCCCCGCCCCCGCGTCTCACGTCGCACCACTGAAGAGACCGAATATTTGATATCTATTCCATCATCTTCCTGACCTTGTCCCGTTTTATTTGTGGTCTGCGCAACACGTTTTTTTCTTCCATCTTGTCTTGTCACCCGTCACGCTATCACTTACTTCCTTTTCTTTCATATCACTCCTCACACAATCCATCCACCTTTTCTTTGGCCATCTCCCTCTTCATCTATCCACATGTAAACTCATATCTTTTTTAGCAACATGCGTTTCAACTCTTCTCTTCACATGGCCATACCGAGACAAATGATTCCTTAATATAATACATATGATACACAATCAGCTTTATGTTCCCACCGCTGGGGTCCTCCTCTCTAGGAGAGGGAAAGGGTATAAGTTGATGGATTACTGTTGCTCGCCCGACTCTTCAGACATCCTTAGAGGAAACAATTTGTGAGGTCTAGGCTCTGTGGGGAGGGATGGTTCAAAATGTATCTAAATGACAACATGTATCCAAATGAACACGAAAAAAGATACATTTGATATCTCAAAAAAAATCTCCAAAGAAGTCTAAAAAAATATTTCTAACCAGATTAGCAGAAACTTTTTGAATGCTAGTTTTGATTTACCTACTTTCATAATTTTGCAGGACATCTAATTAGTGTCAGCATTTTGGTAAACCCGTTTTGAAATTATAAGCATTTCGTATGCATGGAATGTATCAATATAACTTTGCTATTTTCCGCACGAGTATGTAAGCATTTGAGCATGAGCTAAACGTATAGAACGATATGAATTTAAGCATGATTTATTGCCAAATATGTACTTGAACCGAATATGTATATGAATTAATATATGAATATGCAAATGACTTCTTTATAGACCATATAATTTTTTTATATGAATGAGCACGTCAATCAATAATAAGTGTATCAAAAATTAAATGTATGCATGTTTTAAACATTATACAGGGTGACCCGTTTATAGACGCCCAATTTTTTTTTTCAGCTATAAGGCATCGTGAGTTTATAAAAAAAAAATTAGTTTTACAAAAATTCAGAAGTTGTGATTTTCTTTACAAAATCAAATGGATGAGTAAAAAATGATACAGCTTAGAAACGCTCAGAGAAAAAAAAGACATATATTACATTCAGTAAGCACTAACAACTGGCACATTAAGTGCCAAAGATTAGTAAGATTTTTTTTTTATCTGTTTTAAACTAGTACTTGACTGCGAACCCACCTGATGGTAAGCAGTGATGCAATCGTTGATGGTGAGGCGCATTAGTTAGAATAAATTTTAACTGGTTTTGGCGCCACTTTACTATCATTTGAATAAAATATAATAGTAGTTATATGGCGAGCATATTAGTTATCATGTTAATAAATGATCTACTACTAACTATGTATTTTGTATACTTTTAATATAAAAATAAATTAATTAATTAAATATTAAATATAGAAAAACATGACTCATATACCAGTTTATAGCAGTTTCATGAACAGATCAAAGATATTTACAAAATTCACGAAAAAGTCCGATTTTTGATCAAAAATAATAGATTTTTGCAGAACTATTGTTTTTTTCGAAAAGATTACTTACGATGCTGCATAACTAAAAAAATAATTAAGACCACTATAAACGGGTCATCCTGTATACAACTTCTGTTCCTAACATATTTCTATAAATTTCTAGAACAAAGAGGTAAAAAGAAGAAGAAAAAGAAGGCGATCCTCAAACTGCTGATCCTCGGAGCTGTCATCAAGGCTAAGATCGGAACTCTGCTGCAGATCCTCACGTACAAACTACAGGTAAGACCTTTAAAGAACTTCAGAGGTATATGGAACAGGGTGTAAAGACCCGCAAACCTTCATTGAAAAGGGGGGATCCTCCGACGCAGAGACAGAAATGGTAATTACCCCTACATTTAGGTTTTTTTTTTTTTAATTGATATATTCTAGTGCTTGCCTGCGATCCCACCTGATGGTAAACAGTGATGCAATCGTTGATGGTGAGGCGCACTAGTTAGGTACAGATTTTTGATCCACTTTCCGGTTAGTCATTGAGCTGACATTTGGCATGCATGTGTAAATCAGAATAGATGACAATGCAAAATTATTGTAACATGGAGCTGGGTCTAATGATGGAACCAGAAGGCGGTTATATGAACTCAGATGACTCTACCGTGTTTGAGCTTTTTGGAATGAATATTTTTTTTATGTATAAAAAGTGTAAAAAAAAAAAAATTGACGTGTAAAAGTGTTTTTTAAACCTATCTACAAAATAAATATCATTTATCATTAACGTTAAATGCGCAAAACCTGAAAATATTTTGATCAGAATAACGAGCAGAATCTATCGAACCACTTTTTAATATAAGTTAAATTTTTCAAAAAAAAACTCATTAAAAATGTTGCCCTGTCTATTTATTAATAGGTCAAGCCATCATGTGCTCAAACCCGCCCAATGTAAACAAACACAAATGGTTGTCGTCAAATTTTCTCATACGCGGGATAATAAAAGTTCTTATTTCAATGCAGATACGAATATTAAACAAACAAAAACTGAATAAAAAAACCTTTATTTTTTTTATATTTTATTTTTCTCACAGAAGTAGGTCAATTGAATTAAAAATCATTAGGGGTGTCAATGTTACACGTTGTATACGGCGCTATAATAGCTAGCTATGAAAAAATGATTTTCATTGAAAACTTATTCGTGTTATTTATCGTTTCGTATAAAATATTTTACAAAAATTAACACACGTAAGTACACAATGGTCAAAATGAAAGGCATTACCATTGAATGTTGCCATACTTGGAGGAAACAGATGACCATTGTTCGAGAAAGATCGCTTATCAGTTCAGATAATGTTGATGGAAATACTGACTTTCATTTCGTTTTAAGGTTGCACTAGTCGGTTCGAACTCATTGATGGGCGACGTTAAAATGCATGCTATCTTATCCAATATTATGTGGGACACTTAGAAATGCTTTGATGGTCAATAAAATGCTTTTTACACCACCTGCTCGATAATGTCGTTTTACACGTCATACAAACCTCACTTAAAGCAAGTCATTATATGCCTAGGGAGATAATGCAGTATGGCCGATCCCTAGGGAATAATGAGATTTGAATTTGGAGCATCAAGAATCGTCAACATTGTGAATTAAAATGTAGGCGCATCGAACAAGTTGACTCGAAATTCAAACCAAAGAGTATGTAATCACTATGATTCAAACTGGCCACTAACAAAAAAAAGAAAATAGAATAAAACGTGCGTACTGACGACACGGGAGCATTGTAGAAAATTGAAACTATAGAATCTTGGAGTAGTGAATTTTGTTTGTTTGATGAACTTGTAAATATAATACTTATATTTCTGTAATATATGATTTGGTCGACCAAATTGTCTTTTAATTATCTCACAGATGGTGTAAAAAGTAGAGTATGCAACACGGGGATAAAGCTGTCTTTGTCTTGGGCGGCTTAAATTCCTCACTTCACTCAGGTTTCTTTATTAACTCCCTCGCAATGCTCGGGAGTTAATTTTATAAATCCCTCACTATCGTTCGGGATTAAAATCAGCAACCTTCGTTTCGTTCGGAATTCAACATGCCGCCCGCGACTTAAAGACACTGCTTTATCCCCTAGTCACATAAACTACTATAAAGCACACATGATTATCTCATACAATGATTTGTAACGAAAAGAGTTCGCAAAATTTCATATATAGACCTTTTGGCATCTAGATGTTTTGAAAGACTTGAACGTAAAGATGAATTTACTTGTTCAAAATTAAATTAATGGTTTTTTTTTATTGAATAATACATATGTCGAATAATATATACGTCTGTGCTAAAACCATTTTGCTAAATTCATGCACACAGTGCTGTCCAATTATGGAAGTTTCGAAGCCTATACCTTCAAAGTTTATATTTTTTTACTATTTTGCTTTAATATAAAGCTAGATAGTGACAAAATAAAATCGATATTTATTTTAACTACATCGCCAAACAATGAAGTTATTGCCACTACTAGGTTTTTCGAATGAACGGCCGATTAGGTCACCCTTAAGGCCATAATTTAAAAACTAAGGAGTTATTCTTTAATTCAATATCTTTACAATTTCAGATCAAATTCTTCATCGTGGCTGTGCTTGGCTTAGCGATTAACCTGGCGAGACTCTGGATAGACCTGAAGAATAAACACAGTCAGCAGCCGCAGAAGGTAAGATGAAATTATAGTTGTAAGCCCGAGCATAGAGAGATAGATGTAAAAATAGAAGATCGCGCGCATACGCAGTGTAACCATAGTCACATGGATTTCAACCTTTAAATTAAGCGTAGATATATATTAACGGTACAAATTTTCGAAAGTTTACAATCTAGTGAGATAGATTATAATCAAACAGTATTTACAATTTGACGGTGACATGTTTAATTCTTCTGCATCTGTGTTTGTCACCAACTCCTCTTAAATGGCTTCACCGATCTGGATGAAACTTTATTTGTATATTTGAGCCCTGAATGTTTGAAAATACAATTTGACATAGTAGGTGGTGCTGCAAATGGATTCTATTTTTTTTTTTCTGACGAAAAACCAGCTTCTGGCCGGACAACGTCTATCGTGGCCGCTAGTTTGTAGTAAAAATATTATAATTACCTATCATTTTAATAATAAAGCCTTAGAGTTGTTTACACAATAATAATACACCGTTAAATTTTAATCGTTTTAATCCCGTGGAGGGTCGATCCGGTACATGAAACACTATCGATTTGTAAAGATAAAATTAAAAAATAAAGTACGTTTTTTCAAAACTCGTATTAATTTACGCATGTTCGAAATTAATTTCTTTAAGAAAACGTCAGCTGAGCGAGTTCAATGACCTGTAGTTAATAGTCGGCGTTGCGTACAAACAACCTACAGGTCATTGAACTCGATCAGCTGATGTTTTCTAATTTCGTACATGCGTAAATTAATACGAGTTTTGAAAAAAATGTACTTTATTTTTTTATTTTATCTTTAAAAATCGACAGTGTTTCATGTACCGGATCGACGCTCCACGGGATTAAAACGATTAAAATTTAGTGGTGTATGCTTCTGCCAAATTAAAGCAGTTGATTTTTTTATTGCAAAATACCACAGAAAGTAAATAGTGCTAAAACACTGAATGAAATAAATGACAGAATCTTCATTAAAACAAGTTACTTCCAAGCTCATAAAACAAATAAATCACTGCCAATTAAATTAATTCAGCGATGCATCATCGTAAAAACTCACTCATATATGAATTTCTGTGGAAACAATGCATACTTTCATTTAGAAATATATTGTATGACGCACAGACGTGTAGTAACGTTTGCCTAGGGTAAACCAGCCTTAGGTTTTTTTTTCAGTGGGTAAAAATCATCCAAATGACATCCTCCGCCCTTGGGCAGAGCTGGAGATAGTGTCAAAAACCCACTCCGTTCCTTCTTGCCTTTCATAGCGGGGCCGAGCTTTCCTTTCGGAGCTAAACCCTGGCCCCAGTAGGCTTCGACCCAGCCGGGCCCCTGCTGTTGCTGACAACTCCTTGAGGCGCGCGGGAACAGTGCGCGCCGTCGACGACTTGGGTTCGGTCCGGACAGTTACCGAACGGTCGGACAGCGGGCTACCCATTGCACGCCATCCGTAAGCACGCGCCTACGGTACGCGCACAATCCCGGCGGTGGTTGGGGCGCTGTGAGCGCCATTGCCTGATGCGGTCGGCCTCCTCCTTTGCTAGCATTACTGCTTCGCAGAAGGAGTCGACCGCCTGCCACTCCTCCTCGTTCCGGACCATGGCCTGTACCAAGGCCCAGCGCGAGAGATCGCTGCCACCAATCGCCCTGAGACCCCCAGTGGTGGAATTTTTCGTCGGCGTTTGCCTAGGGCAAACCAACCATAGGTGTCTCATTCGGTAGTCCCAGTCGTGCCTTACTTGCAAAACTATAGGTAGAAACTACACTGCGCACACATGTGCCACACACGCCGATCTGGACGCGTCGGTCTCCATACATTTTATATGGCAACTAGACTTGCAGAGCTACATTAGATCCACGCCACACGTGTGTACTGTGTAGTTCTGGCTAACCAGCCAGCGTTAAAAAATAACTAGAGTCGAGTAAAGTTGCAACCCAGGGTCGTTCTTTTATATCTCGAATAGCTACCCTAGAGTTAACCCAACTAACTGTAACTCTGAGCAGGGTAGGTTGGAGTAAGCGGCCATATGCTTGACATTGACAGTTGAACTCGTTCGCGTTCAAAAATGCCAGGGTAGAGTACATTACCTTATGACGACATTAGAGGTAACTCTAAACTCAAATTAACAACTACTACCCATCTGTTAACAAAATGTGGGCGTGATATAATCACAAAATAGACAGGTACAGAAGTCAATTTACATACAAAGTGCGTTCGAGCAACGCACACATAGACACCGCTCACGGACACGATATCTCGGAGCGCCTCGACCCGCTCGTCGAACAGTTCCGGCTCAAACGCTCATTAGTGTGCGTCCACCGAGCGTAGGTATAAAAAGTGAAGTACATGAGATTGTCTTCTGTACCTATCTATTTCGTGATATAATGTTATAAAGAGCACACGTTAATTACTATAATCTTTATAAATAGCTTCGAAAGACATAATCAGCCTAATTATATGAATCTTCACTGAGATTAGCTAAAATCCTCTCATTGTTTAAAAGGAAAGTGCGAGTAAATTCACTTTCATTCATTGAATGAACTTTTGAACGTAGGAATGAATGAATGGGATAAAGGAATGTTAAATTGTAGTCTCTTATGTTTCGAGGTACTTGCTAAATAGTTAAAATTAATTATGAGATTAGTTAAAGTACTTAATAAAAAACTGGGCAAGTGCGAGTCGGACTCAAGCACTGAGGGTTCCGTACAACATATACAGGGGTATTATTTTTGTTCCATTACTTTTATACATCCTTTACTAATATTATAAAAGCGAAAGTGAGTTTGTTTGTTTGTTACGTCTTCACGCCTAAATGGCAAAACCGATTTTGATGAATTTTGGTACAGAGATAGTTGGGAAACACCTGGAGACGGACATAGGCTAATTTAAAAAAAAAAAAGTGAGAAAAGGGGGAGAAAGAGGCGGGCGAAACCGCGGGTAAAAGCTAGTTTATCATATTTTTGTTCAACAGATTTTCATACAATAATTTTAAAAAAAATTGATCGTTCTAAATATGCGAATCAAGCGATAGTACCTACAATAAAGTAGGAGAGCGGGATCGGGCGACGGTGGTGCGTGATGCGCTTGCGTCGTGTCATATAGAAGTAGGTAGCTATAAGTCATAGAACAAAAGTGTTTGTTTATGATGTTAATAACACGGTCATGCCAGGTTGTTAATGTATTAGTATATTAATAAAGTGGTAGAATACTATTATTCCGTTTATTCATTTAAATAAACATAAATTATTTTTATTAATTATACATAATTATATCATTAATTTCATTTAAAAAAAAAAGACGTGTGGCACTCGGGGACTGCCGCGGTGAAGCTATTGCATAGCATTTTTTATCAACTTATGCAATAGACCTCGCCAACAGCTGCTTAACCCCACCCATTCAAAACCAGACCTCGCCAACAGCTGCTTAACCCCACCCATCCAAAACCAGACCTCGCCAACAGCTGCTTAACCCCACCCATCCAAAACTAGACCTCGCCAACAGCTGCTTAACCCCACCCATCCAAAACCAGACCTCGCTAACAGCTGCTTAACCCCACACATCCAAAATGAGACCTTGCCAACAGCTGCTTATCCCCACCCATCCAATACCAGACCTCGCCAACAGCTGCTTAACTTCTTCCATCCAAAACCAGACCCAATATAGACTGGTTTACACTGTTCTTCATCATCATCATCATATCAGCCGAAGGACGTCTACTGTTGGACATAGGCCTCCCCCAGGCACACACTGTTCTTACATAACATCTATTAATACTGTAAGTATTAAGGAAATATTGTAAGACACAACAACATTTTTTTTAAAACAGTAACCATGGAGTTTCTTGCCGGTTCTTCTCCATAGAAAACGACCAATTTCGAACCGCGCACTAGCTTCTGACGTTTTATAAGTGCCCATGAAGGCCTATGTGAAATAAATATCTTTTGACTTTGACTTGACTTGACTTAATAACTTTGTGACTTTTCATGGTACAGGAAAATTTTGTTCGTAGATTCTTTTTATTATTAAAACTAATGTTGTATGTCGGTAAACATTATGATCATCCACTTTTTAATGCGTTTGAAAGCGCGAACCAGTTCTGCTAGCCGACTTAGTAGTATGTGGTGTGTGATTTCACATTTTTTACGACCAAGTAAAAGTTATGAATGTTTTTTTTTAGTATTTGATTAACAAAAACTGTGGAACATGTTCCTGAGATTGAAATAATATTGAATCTCGCAGTTGTTACAGCAGTTGATCGTGTGTTCAAAACCCAGGCAGGCATTTCTTTGTGTAATTTTGTTCAACACCACTGCTCTTGAAACGGTGAAAGAAAACATCATGAGGAAACCGGTATGTACTAGAACCAAAAATTCGAAGACATGTACCTACCAGCACTGGCTCCGCTTGACAACTACCAATTTCCTCTCCTGGTAAAGAGGCCTGAGTCCCAGCAGTGGAAACATTACGTTCCACGAGTGTCTCAAGGAGATATAAGCAAAACCGTAGGGGCCTAGCTTGTTAGCCGGGTCGAAGCCTGGCTATGGGTTATTAGAAATTGAATCCTCGGGTCCTCGAACGAACGCAAAGAGGAACATAGGAGCGGGTTTTTAGTAAGTAAAAGTCTGACACAAGAAATCAATGGATGATTTCCCACCTAAAAATACTGGCTAAGTGCGAGTCGGACTCGCCCATGAAGGGTACCGTATTAGCAAGTAACATAATATAAAAGTTCTTGTAGTTCGTTGTAACTTTGATCGATGTTTTAATAATAGTGTATTTTTTTAGATTTATGACGTATTAAAAAAAAACTACTTACTTAGTCTCGTTCAAACCAATTTTCGTTGGCAGTTTGCATGACAATTTACATCATTTATTTTTTTAAGTTTTATCATTCTCTTATTTTAGAAGTTACGGGGGGGGGGACACTCATTTTACCACTTTGGAAGTTTCTCTCGTGCAAACTCTTCAGTTTAGAAAAAAATGAAATTAGAAACCTCAATATCATTTTTGAAGACCTATCCATAGATATCCCACAAGTATGGGTTAGATGAAAAAAAAAATGTTGAGTTTCAGTTCTAACTATGGGGACCACCAAAAATTATTGTTTTTTTTCTATTTCTGTGTGAAAATCTTAATGCGGTTCACAGAATACATCTTCTTACTAAGTTTCAACAGTATAGCTCTTACAGTTTCGGAAAAAAGTAGCTGTGACATACGGACGGACAGACAGACAGACGTGACGAATCTATAAGGGTTCCGTTTTTTGCCATTTGGCTACGGAACCCTAAAAATGTCCTCTAAGTATAAGATTCCTTTTCGCTTCCAAGAAACTAAAATCTCCATTTCATTTTCCTCATGCCGTGGAAGATTGATCGCTGACCATTTAATGGGTAATCTCATTAATATTGATCACAGAATAAGGCGACAGTCGACATAGCAACACGAACGCTCTGGATGCCTCAATTGATTGAATTGGAAACTAAACGTATCCAGTACATTTTGACATTACAAAGATGTGAAGCAGAAGATTCACTTTAGTCAAATCAAATACATATAAATAAAATTGAAGTGTCTGTGTGTAACATTAAAATATTTTTTTTTTTTTTACTTAATATGTAAGAATTATTATTGAAAGTATATTTGATAGTTCTACTACACTTCTACTCTAATATTATAAAGAGGTTAATTTTTTTTATTTTTTTTTTGTGTGTGTGTGTGTGTATGTTTGTAATGAATAAACTCAAAAACTTCTGTGGCAATTTCAAAAATTCTTTCACCATTAGAAAGCTACATTCACCCTGAGTAACTTAGACTATATTTATTGCCCGTGCGAAGCCGGGACGGGCTGCTAGTCTATAATATATAAGCGAAATACCACTGATTAATCACGGAATCTCAAAAACTATAACACCTACAAGCTATTGTAGGTTTCTTATAGGGTGTAGACATACGCTAAAAACGAATTTTACGAAACTTCACCCCTAAGGGGGTAAAACGGGGTCTGAATCTGAAGTTTGTATGGAGAAACACCGTTAAATTTTGATCGTTTTAATCCGGTCCGGTACATGAAACACTATCGATTTGTAAAGATAAAAATAAAGTACCTTTTTTTAAAGTTGTTTTAATTTACGCATGTACGAAATTAATTTCTTTAAGAAAACGTCAGCTGACCGAGTTCAATGACCTGTAGGTAGTAGTCGGCGTTGCGTACTAATGCCTCTACAACATGTATTAAGTAAAAAAATAGAGGGGGTATAAACAGTTGGCGTTTGGGCTTGATTCTAACGTATTAGTACAGAACCCGTCGTATACGAGTCCATTTACTCACTTGACCAGTTTTTAAAATCCATGGTTTTAAGACCTTTTTTTTGACATTTGAGATGATGAATATCTAGTTGCTAGTTTTGCTTAGTGGAGCTTCTGAATTTCCGCATATAGTGACTATTAGTCACCGTAAAGTTGTCTAAATGACACAGTTTCAATAGAGTGAATGAGTGACAACGCAACCAGTTTGCCGTTCGATTCCCAGGTCATGAGATTGTGACAAATATTTGTTTAAGTGTGTTTGTTGAGTCGTGGCAATGTTTGCAAGTGATTGAAGTGTGAAGAATTAGTGTGATAATGTAACTGAGAAATGTGTGATTATATAGAAATCTTTCAGATGTTAAATTTTATTGTGTATGCGGGTCGGCTCACTACGTGTTAAACAAATAATATCTATAATAGCATAAAGCAGAATCAGCCTTTTAATGTTCCCACAGCTGGGACTCAGGCCTCCTCTCTAAGAGAGGGAATGGGCCGTAATCCACCAGGCAGGCCCAGTGCGGGTTGGTGAATGTCACATGTCTTCAATTTTTGGTTCTAGGACATGCCGGTTTCCTCACGATGTTTTCCTTCACCGTTTTGAGAGCAGTGGTGATGAAAAACTGACGACCTACAACTCGTAAGTCGGGGCCATTACCACTCGGTCACCACTGCTCCAATATCTATAATAATATAGGTATTAATAAGCTTTGGAGTAGCGGTGACCTGCCGCACCGGGCCTTAGCGAGGGGAAAGCCTCGCCATTCCTCCTTCGGCGAAGCAATAATGCTAGTCAAGGAGGTGGCCACACGCGTGAGGGAACAGACATCCTCATGCCCCAGCCGCCGGGACCCTGACTACCAGCCACCGTGGCGTGGACTTGCGACCGACGCACAACGGGTATCTAGTCGCTATCCATCCGGACCGAGCCTAAGTCGTTGACGCGAAGTGTTCTACGCGCGCCACAAAGAAAGAAAGAAAGAAAACACGTTTATTTGGCACATATAACACACAATGAAATAACAAGAGATGAAAGAGATGAAAAAAAGAGAGATAAAGAGATGTCAGCAAAACCGTTGGGCCCCAGTAGGGCCGAAGCCTGCTGGGGCCATGGGTCAACTTATAAATGGGAAACTCGTAGTCCGAGAACGAACGAACTTCTCCTTCGGAGAGGGCGTGTCAGATTTTTACAGACAAAAACCCACGCCTGTTCCTTCAGTCCAAACCCTGACTGAGTAATTTTGACACTCTCTCTCTCCCCAGACCGGGAGAAGTTACTCGGAAAATTGCCACATTAAAAAGATCTAAATCCAAATTGAATGCGTGTTAAATATCGTATTTAAACACAAGTACATCTTAGTTAATTACCTATTAAGCAGATTAACAAGCCGAGCTGGTGGAACAGTGTCGTCAAAGATGGTGATCCACTAAATTATGTTTGTCTTTGAGACGCTTTCTCGGCACTTCATCAAGGCATTATTAGAGTAGGGCTGTCAGAAATCGTGACAGTTGTATTGTATTGTATACCGGGCTGTTATCCGCAACTCCACGACTCTCTCTTTGCCTAACCTTATCCCATTTCATTCGGGGTCAGTTCTCCTCGTCATTTTTCAATTTCGATTCTGGGTCTTCGAGTCATTCACTTCGGCTTTCTTTAGGTCATTGCTAATTACAGACATCCAAGTTAGAAGGGGTCTATCACGCTTTTTTGGACCAGTATTCATGTGTAGGACTTGCCTAGTCATATGTTCTTCAGATCTTCTCATTACCATACCATCTGAGTCTCGTCTCACTGAGTTTCTTTCCAATTGGGCGGATCTTAAAACTTCCCCGAATATGTTCGTTTCTGACCTCCTGTCCATCTCAGCATCCTCATCTCAGTCGCCGCAACTCCACGACTAAAGCAAGGTTCAAGGAAGGTAACTGAGTTTCCGAAGTACTTTGCCTTGTTTTCAGCGACCACAGGGCAGCTTAGCAGCAGATGAGCTGCCGTCTCGTCCTCCTTCATGCAGGATCTGGAGGGCTGTCTGTAACTCCTATGACAGAGAGGTGGTTATTAAAGGTCCCGTGGCCAGTTGTAACGGCCGTCACTTTGCGCAACTGAGGTTTAGTCAGTCGTAGGGCTAATGGTGACCGTTTTAGAGAATTGGATTGTTATGAGATCCTGACAGACGTTGTCCAAGGGTTCGTGCAAGCCATATACAATTTTTTTGCACATATTAACCCTCCCTCCTCTCCTTCGTCAGCAAAAGTTAGCAAAGTTCTCCCCCTGCTATGCTTACGTAAAGCGTAGATCTATATAGAGAAGTATGTGCAAGAAACTTGAAATAGAGAAACATAAAAACTTCATTTAATATTTTAGCCTATTAATTCAAATTAACAGTCCTTAATCCATGAAATACACGAATCCATGACTCAAAATCTTCAATGACATTGAATATTTGCTGCTCAGTAATGTGTGTCTGCTCACTTTCGTGTGATTTCACAACATCTACATTGCCCACATAAAAAAAAAAAAATTGCTGACGTAATCACCATCCAGGCCCCTCATCCCCAACCTATTCACTCTTGACTTAAAGACCCTTAGGTTGTAGCTATCAGGAAACACAGACTCCGGTAGGGAACTCCACTCCATACTTACATTTTTAATTCATAACATCAAGATTAACTCTTACAAACCAAAAAAACCTGTTATATAGTACTTACGAATGACTTGGACGAGAAGCACTCAGCTTATTGAACTAGTTAAACCAAATAAACGCAAGTTTCTCGACAGTATGTATGTATGTGTGTCACGCATGTTACCGATTACCAATGAGTCGAGATTGAAATGTATTGGAAGCGGCACGTGTCTAGACGGTGCCTCGAGGCGCTATTACCTTTTCAATCGGTTTAAGAGTTTGAGTGACAAGCTCAGAGATAGATGTTTTTTTTTTTAGGTTGGATATCATGGCTTCTTCCGTTCTAGGGCGGAGAGCGAGGCTGTGTCAGACTTTGACTGTCTAAAATCTACTCCTATGCTTCTTCTTTGTCTTGCATTTCAGGACTCCAGTTTTTCCTAGCGGACGTGAACCCATGGCTCCAATAGACTTCGACGCTGCTGGCATACTGACTGGTTTTGCTGACTTCTCATTGAAGCGTGCGTGGATCTCTACGCGCCACCGATGACTCAGTCTCGGTCGAGACGGTTACCAGATCCGGCTGGACAGCGACCTACCGATTGCTCGCTGTCACTACTGTGATTGGAAATCGGGGTCGAGATCCCGGCGGCTGAGGCATGAGGAAGTCCGTTCCCTCACGCAAACGGCCGCCTCCTTCGCTAGTATTACTGCTTTGCGGAAGCACAGCCTGCCATATTTCCTCGCTCCGGACCATGGCCTGTACCAGGACCTGGTACGAGAGGTCGTTGCCGTCGATCGTCCCCAAAAGGATACGGTGGTGCTCCGCACAAGCGGGGACACCCCCACTGTTTCCTCCGGGCGGTCCACCACACAATGGTGACACCCAGGCATTTCTTCCGCATGGAGATAAATGCTGACACTGCATCCAATTTCTTTACCGGCTGCCGAGTTTTTTGACACAGTTAACTTTTTTGTAATCATTATTATTCTGGCGTGGCAAGTGACAACCCTACCTAAGTAATGAATACTCTTCTCGGGCGGGTGGGAAATACCACGATTAAGGTCGTTGGCATCCGCGTGACCCGCAGTGAAAGTGACCCCCGCTGCAGCCGACGGGTTTACAGTACGCTTTAGTACGTACTGGGTGCACAGAAATGCCTGTAGATGCCTATATTTGTTGGCAATTTTATACTCAATTAAAGTGAGTAGCGATTTTCTTTTAACCGATTTCAAAAAGAAGAAGAAGAGAAGTTTTTGTTATCTACATTGTTACAGTTGCCATAACAGATCTTGAGCGGTTGCGCAGAAGTCAAATATTCGGTCTCTTTAGTGGTGCGAAGTGAGACGCGGGGGCGGGGAGTGTCAGAGATTGACTCGTCGCGCCATCGCGACTTAGACGTCACTCCTCATTCGTTCCCTGCGTTGCTGCATGTATCTAACAACGAAGACGATTGGCTCGCCAATGTATGGAATGCGCAAAGCGATCCCCACTCTGACGCCGAGCGCTCAAGATCCGTTTTGGCAACTGTATCTATCAGTTTATATCTACCTAGCCAGTCGCATTACTTTCGAACAACTAACTAAAAATTCGAAGACATGTGACATCCACCAACCCGCACTGGGCCCGCGTGGTAGATTACGACCCGTTCTCTCTCCCAGAGAGGAGGCCTGAGCCCCAGCAGTGGGAACATTATAAGGCCGACTAAGCTATTATTAAGACAGGCTTGTTGGTCTAGTGGTTAGTGACCCTGACTGCTATGCAAGAAGGTCGTGGGTTCGATTCCCACCCAGGACAAATCTTTGTGTGATGAGCATAATCATTTGTTCTGTGTCTGGGTGTAATTTATCTATAGTATGTATGTATTTAGAAATATATAAGTATGTTTATCAGTTGTCTAGTACTCATAACACAAGCTCTGCTTAGCTTGAGACTAGATGGCATTGTGTGATAGTTGTGGGTTATAAAAAAATATATATATATCTGTAATAGCATAGTTGGCGTCTGGTCCGTGGAATCCGTATTATGTTAGTAATCACAAAACTTTAAAACTGTGTAAGCAAAAGATACAATCGGAGAAATCTTAATTTAAATATCTATTGCGTACACCTGTCACACCGGGTACATTTACGTATACATGCACCCAGTGCGCCAAACTATCGCAACATGCCTTATCTCTAATGACCCTCAGAATGCTGTTGCCGATCCCACGCACCCTGCGCATCATGGACGCTACTCGCTTTCTTATAATGGCTTTAAAACCATCAATATGTGCGTAGGCAAACATTCCTGATACACTGCAGTAATGTGGGAGCCCCAACAAGACCCTGTAGGCATTGAAACCACTGAACTTTAAAGAAAACGAACAAAATTCTAAACAGAAGCGGTCTTACAGATTCCTACACACTCCTAATGAATTATTAACATAAATAATACATTCCAACAAAGACCCATCGTTCAGAAAGCCGTTACGCGCCCATTGTTAAAACCTATAATTTACAAATACCGCGACGTTGGTACCCGTATCGATATCTGTGGGCGCCGGTAGCGACATCCGTGTGGGTCACATCTTGTAGTGAAAGTGACCCCGCAAGCGCACGGCAGTTGTAGGGTTAAGATATTTAAATGGGTGACATGACAGGTGACAAGGCATCTTTATGCTTTTGAATACATGAATGAATTTGTCTATGTTTAATTTATTTGTTTGTTTATTCTTGTGTTTGTCGCAGCGTCCTACCCGAAGTACACTTTCATAGATAGATCTGTCTAATAAGTCAACCGACTTGGGTAATTATTAAGGTAAATTGAAATCTGATGTAGTCAACGCTGGTACAATAATCAAGGTTGTTTAAGAGATACTAATAATTGTTTACTAATAGAAAAACCTTATAAAAAGTATCGAATATAAGTATTTTTTAAATAATTAAATATTATACAAAATTCCCAAGTTGGTTTACTTTTGAGACAGACTCTACAATCACTCTAACGTGATTATGACGTTATTACACCTCATTCTCTAGATATTTTTGGAGCACAGATATCTAGGTTCATATTGAAATCAAATCATAAAATTGTCAGATCCAGATTCAGATATTTTTATTTATAGAACACACGTAGGTAAACAAAATTACAGATGTGATGTCAATATAAATGAACACTACGTCTTGCCGTCATGACGTACAAATATAAGATAAGACATCTTGTATTGTATAAGACTAATCCAGTAAAGGCCTCTGAAAATCTGCTATTTTGTGTGAAACAAACTCCCCCTGAGTTTGTTTCGTTTCACTCTCGTGTACATCTTGCACATTTGATCAAGATACCGAATGGCAGAATTTTTCCCTAAAACTTTAAGAAATTACACTTATTTTCTGGATATTTTTTGTTGTGAAATATGTATTTGAGTAAATTAAATTTAGCTACTATTTTGGAGTACAATAACGATTGCATCACTGCCTTGACCCGTTTTATTTGTGGTCTGCGCAACACATTTTCTTCTTCCATTCTGTCCTGTCACTCGTCACGCTATCACTAACACCCTTTTCTTTCATATCACTTCTCACACAATCCATCCATCTTTTCTTTGGCCTCCTTCTCCATCCATCCAAAAAAAATACCGGTTTTGCCTACGAAGACCTTAATTAGTGCCTGTAGGCCTATTTCTCCAGCCCTAGCAGGATCTAAACCTGTAACGCACCTAAAAGTCAATGAAACCTAGACTGTATATCATTGAACTCAATAGAACAGCCTCATCGAGTTTATAGCAGCCCGATTGCGTATCTATATAATCATGATCAGACGATCTCTCTCGTAGAGAAAATAAGTTTATGATACTCGTAGTATGAGATCCGTTAAAGAGATCTCTTTCCTCATCTGTTATTCGATTATGATAAATATTATGGGCTAGATAATGTGTTTATTAAAACGTTTCGAATTATAGGTTGCTTAGCTAAATCTGGTGCCAATGATATTAAACAATAAAATTTGTCGGTAATATTCTCACTGCTGGGACTCAGGCCTCCTCTCTAGGAGAGTGAATGGGCCATAATCCACCACGCGGGCCCAGTACGGCTTGATGGATGTAGCACGTCTTAGAATTTTTGCTTCAAGGACGTGCCGGTTTCCTCACGATGGTTTCCTTTACCGTTTTGAGAGCAGTGGTGATGAAATAAATTTCACAAAGTAATGCGCGTGGCTGGGTCTGAATCCGCGACCTACAACTCGTAAGTCGGGGCTATTACTACTGCTCTAAGTATGGAGTACTAGAAGTATGAAATATTATGTAACTAGCTGTCCGCCCGCGACTTCGTCCGCGTGTACTTCGGTTATCGCACTCTAAACGTGTTTTCCCGTAGGAATAAGATGTTTTTCCGGGATAAAAAGTAGCCTATGTTCTTTTCCATGTCAAAGGCTATATGCATGCCAAATTTCATCCAAATCCGTTCAGCCGTTTTTGCGTGATTAAGTAACAAACATCCAAACATCCACACTTTTACATTTATAATATTATAGTTAAGATAATTTGTTAAAGACGTAGTGTTTGCTTCAAGATCGCGTTGGCTTGGCGACAAGGCGAGGCACTTTTAGGAGTTAACCCACCATTTGATAGCATTCTTTCCATTTCACGCTTTCTAATTATATTTTTCTTTTGTCCTCCAGATAATATACTACGAACACGCTCAACACCAGCACCATTACGACCATGAAGAGGAGGAGCAGCACGGCTGGGGACCCTGGTCCAGGAGCATACTGCCTGAAGATGTGAGTATGGAGGTCAGTCCTACACATCAGAGTTTATTGCACTAACGGCCTGGACACTTAGGGCTTTATCATACAAGCGGATTGCGAGCGTTCTCAAAGCGGAGCGGGCGCGCAACGAATACGTTACGGGCGCGCAACGAACACGCCACGCATGCGTAGCGAATTTGTTGCGGACAAGCAATGAGATCCGGTAACAAGATGCGGGTCTCTGGGATCTTCGAAGTAACAAAGCCAAAAGCAGTGTCTCCTCGTCGGAATCAATTTTGTTACTGAGTGTATTATACGTCGGTAACTTCTAAAAACACGCGTTGAAAACGTTGTGAATTTCCACGTATCCGCAACGTCTTCGCTTTGCAGCCGCGGCGTGTTCGCAACGCATTCGCTGCGCGCCCGCCCCGCCCCGCAGCCGCTCGCAAATCGCTAGTGTGATAACGCCCTTAGGAGCGCGTGGTGCGGCGAGCTGGGCGGCGTCGGTAAGTGGAGCGGCGTCTTGTGGCGTGCTTTAAACATTTTCATACTTTTGATCTTACCGCTCGCCGCCTCGCGCTTAGTTACCACTCACAACGGCTAGGTTGTGAACAGGCCTTACGTGCTCAGCCAGACTGGCAGTGTGGGGAGCGGCGCGCGAGCCATCATAACAACGCATGGTTAGCTCGAACTAGTTTAAGATGCCCGCTCCCGCGCAGTTACCGCTCGCCGCCCCAGCACTCACTGCGGCCACGCGCTATGAACGAGCTATGGCTTGAGTAGTCCGCGCGCGTCCCGCGTCGAGAAGCCCACACCAGTTCCCGCGCTCATGTGCCTTCTACGGACACTCCAAAGAAGTTCTTATGTTTGAGTTATCCGCCCGCGTTTGCAGTCTGACTGAACTAGACTAGGTTCATCTGCTGGTCTAGTGGTCAGTAGCTGAAGGCGAAGGTCGTGGTTTCGATTCCCACCCAAGAGAAAATGTTTGTATGATGAGCATGATCATTTGTTCTATGTCTGGGTGGAATTTATCTATATTATTTTACGTATTTAGAAATATATAAGTATGTTTATCAGTTGTCTATTACTTATAGTGCAAGATCTGCTTGGTTTATGACTAGATGGCGTTGTGTGAAAGTTGTGGAATATTATTATTAGATACTATTATTTTTTTATTATTATTATTCTTAGGAGAATCAGCAGCAAGGATGGGGATCGTGGTTGAAAAACATACTGCCTAAAGATGTGAGTATGGATGTCAGTTCCACACTTCAGACCTTACTGCACTAAGACTAGGTTGACATTCAACCACTAGTCAGCGCAGTCAGCAGAACTAAAGACCCTGGTCGAAGAGCATACTGTCTGATGAGGTAAGTATGGAGGTCAGTTCTATACATAAGACCTTATTGTTCTAAGACTAGGTTGACAGCCTAGACGACGAGGAGAGTCAGCAGGGATGGGGAGCCTGGTTGAGAAGCTTACTGCCTGATGAGGTGAGTATCAGTTCTACATATCAGATCTTTTTACACTTAGATTAGGGTAACATCCGATCACTAGGAGAGACAGCAAGGCTAGGGACCCTGTTCTACAAGCAAACTGCTTGATGTGAGTATGGAGAAGTCAATTTTATAGATACATCAGACTTTATTTCACTACTAGGCCAAGATTAGGTTTACATTCGACTTCTTGGGGAGTCAGTAGGGCTGGGTAACCTGGTCCTTAAGCATTCTGCATGATGATGTGAGTACGGAGATCACTTCGGACCTTATACTTTGCACTAAGACTAGGTTGACAGCCGACCATTAAGAGAGCCAGCAGGGCTGAGGATCGTGGTTCAGAAGCATACTGCTTGATGATGTGATTATGGAGGCCAGTTCTATATATCAGAACTTATTTCACTAAGAATAGGTCAACATTCGTCCATAGTAGAGCCAGCACCCAGGAGCCTGGTTGAGAAGCATACTTTCAATGATGTGAGTATAGAAGTCAGTTCTACACGTCAGACCTTATTGCACAAAGACTAGGGTGAACATTCAACCAGTGGGAGAGCCAGCAGGGCTCGGGATCCTGGTCAAGAAGCATAATGCCTGATAATGTGAGTAATAGTGAGTATGAAGTTTAGTTCTGCACATCATCAGGCTTTGTTGCATTAAGGGGCCGGCGACGGATGAATTTCCACGCAAACGTAATACCACGCTCATTTGCAGTTGGAGCATATTTCCAACATATTATGATGATATTCGGTTATAGACAATATTTATCTAGGTTCCTACGTCGAGAATATTAGAAATATTGTTATTTTTAATACAGGAAAAGCCAAATGGCATGTTTTGGCATTTACGCTATAAAAAAGTGCGAAATACAATTCGCTTAAGTTACTTTTTGTTTTTTTTTTTTTTTAAAGAAAGATGTAGGAACCTAGATAAATATTGTCTATAACCGAATATCATCATAATATGTTGGAAATATGCTTCAACTGCAAATGAGCGTGGTATTACGTTTGTATGGAAATTCATCCGTCGCCGGCCCCTTAAGACTAAGACCATCTTCAATTAGGAGAATCAGCAGGGTTGGCGACACATACTAGCTGATGATGTGAGTATGGTAGCTTGTACCTATAGCATTGCATCATGCATTCATCTAGTCGTTGAGCTTCTTAGTAATCCTGACTTGAGCTATACGAATACTGACAAAAGCTTGCACTGACTGGACAGATTTATTTATTTAAACTTCATGTACAATAGTGGTACATAGGCGGACTTAATCACTCACTTAAAACTGTGTGGTTCTTTTCTCAAAAGACCATCTCAGAGTCCTGCATAGTTCTCATATGGTTTGACCATTACATATTTACTGTATAGACTTTAAAAGAGACTTTGACCCCTGAGTTTGTTTCGGTGTTTCTTCTCAGGGTAGTCAGCTAGGAAACACCGGCTTCATCTAGTTTAAACTGACAAAAAAATGACGTCTAAAACTGTATTTTTAAACCACTACTACTATCATTTATGATGAGATTTTCTTACTTTGGCTTAACCTGTATAGCTAGCCATACTCAAAGTCAAATTTAAAAATTATAGAAAGAAGCCCCAATTGGTTGATCCTCCACAAGTTGTAGGTTTTTCTGACTAAATTGTTTAAATTTAGTAACCTTTTTACTTTTTGTAAAGAGCACCACACGATCTTATATCGACATAAGATGCCATAATAAAGTCAAAGTCAAAGTTAAAGTCAAAGTCAAAGTCAAAACGTTTATTGCAAACCAAGTGTACAATGATGACATTATATTCGTTTAGTGCTTATGACTTAGCAGCCTTTTTCAAGCATTGTAATAGTTTATGATACGCTTGCCCTTATCATCCCAATTTAGCATGCATTAAAAATGAGGTACATTCTCCATTGATGACTTTCTCTTAATTATTTTATATTATTACAAATGAACTACTAATGTACTTTTCACCACGACTTGACCTATACCTCTTCAGCTAACTCTAGAAAATTACCCTATCAAGACTTCACGCATATTCATCAAACCAGTCCATACCAAGAACAACACAGACATTTACAACTTTATATTTAGTAGCGAAATCTGAATATACTCGTAGTTTTTTTCAGAATCAGTAACTGAATGGATTCCAATAGTTTTTACACCATGTTATATATTTTCCCAAAAATATTTATATAAGTCACAAGTTGGTCACCACCGACACTAAGAATAACACAGGTCATAGCGGGCATTAGGTACCAGCAAACATCTGGGTGCAAGTGCAAAACAATCCCTCAGTCGCCTGGATGGCCCGGTGACTATGTATTTTTGCGGACTTAACAAGCTTATAACTTTGTGATTTTTGATGATACAGTTATGAAATTTTGTACAAAGATTATTTACATAAAAATACTAGACATATATGTTTCGGTTTTCGCATTTACTAAAAATAATGTTGTAGGTATAAATAAGTAAACCCAGTTTTACAAAAACCGGTTTTTTTTTCCCACAGGAAACCGACGTTGACGCCAGTGAAGTCTCGCCCTACAAAGCGCAAGAGAGAAATCCGCTGGTGTACACCCGTCCCTTTCTAACGCGAGTGTAAGATATTGCCGTCCCTTTCACTCCAGTCATAATAGTGTAAAAATCTGACTTGTTTCTGGAGAATTGTTAAAGCTATCATCATAAAATACTTAGATAAGTACAGAAGACACCGCTCACGGACACGATATCTCGGCTCAATCGCCCGCTCGCACTCGTACAGTTCGGAGCAACGCGCTGACCCTAGCGCGACCGCCTAGCGTAGGAATAAAAAGAGAAGGACATACATATGATTGACTTCTGTACCTATCTATTTTGTGCTATCATGTAGTCTATGATTATACAATGCGTTCAAAATGAGAATAGGATTTTTACGCCTATTTGTGACGTCAAAGATGTCAAATCGAGTAATTGGGTAGGGTGAGCAAAACCAGACATTTTTAAATAATATCTATTTACCAACCATGGACGAAAAAAGTTTAATTAGAATCCAGTTCTTCAATTTTGCCCATCTCTGCGTCACTGTGTGAAATGTCTGAGTAGTGGCTAATGGAAAAAGTAGGCGAATTGTTAACCTTTTAAATAACGTAATAAGAGACACAAAAGAAAGATTCTTCTGAATTCCTGTATAGTAAGTAATTATACTTTATTCAAAAATAGTTTTTATAGTTTCCAAAAGAAAATAAAAAGAAAATTATAAGGCAATCGTTAAAAGTAACGAAATATCAGTTAATCTCCTTATTATTAAGTAATTTCATTGCTAAAAATTTAACAACACTGTTTTTCCATATAGTCAAAGGGAATTCTTACGTGAAACGCACTTTTATACTTATTTTTGTCATTCTCTGTCCCACAATTTCAGCTTATTGTACCTAGGTACTAAAAAATGGTTGCATTTATAATAATAAAAAAAAAAAACCATGTTCGCACGCCACTAGCCAAGTACTGCCAGCAAAAAAGTCAGATTGTTGCAAGCATAAAATATGATTATACCTAAGATTTAAGTGTAATTAATAAATAAGGCATTATTAATTAAGATGAGGCCATAGTGTGAGTGTTATTTATTGTATGTTTGTGTGAGTATGCCTTTATATATTTTAATTAAATTATTTTGTCAGAAATGTGGTGTTTTTAATTGATGATGAACCTTCTAAAATAAGTTATCCCAAGCCACGGCCTTTGAGGAGTTACTGGAAAGATGTCACGGCGTCCTCACCTTCCGCTTGGCGCAGGTCCTCACCGGACATGGAAAGTTCGGGAGGTTCCTGCATCGGATTCGTGCGGAGGAAACGCCCGGGTGTCACAATTGTGTGGATCGCCCGGAGGACTCAGTAGCCCCCTTTGGGCAGAGCACCGCCGCGTCCTCGTGGGGGCGCTCTGGGGCAGCGACCTCTCGCGCCGAGCCTTAGTACATTCCATGGTCCGGAACGAGGAGGAAGCTCGCCAACCAGCCACCCGATAACCGTCCGAACCGAGCCCAAGTCGTCGACGTCGCGTAGTCTTCCACGCGCGCCTCATGATTCAAAACCGTAGAGGTCCAGCAGGGTCGAAACTTACTGAGCCATAGTTTCACTATTGAAAGGAATACTCGAGGGCCTGGAACGCAAGGCAAAGAATGATCATAAGAGTGGGTTTTAATCTCTAAAGTTTGATACGCCCTCTCGCTCAGCCCTGGAGCGAGAGAAATCATTGGATGATTTCCGACAAAAAAAAGCGGCCTTTGGTATAAAGCTGTAATATGTGGCCTAGGTTGAGATTTACGAAATTACAAAAAAGAAAAGCCGTAGCCACACGTTATCAAAGTGTTTCGGTTGGTATCTACAAACAACGCGTGACTGCGGCGTTTCATTTTTTGTTCTTTCTTGTTTTTTAAAGTTACGTACTTACCTTGTTTATTTCAGCATCCTGAAAACCTTGTTTCATACTTTTTTAGCGTTGTTTTTTAATAGTATTATTCGTCTCTAAAAAATTCTACATTATCTTCTAAATTTCTAAGTTAGCCACAATTAACGAGCGTCTGAATGACATTATCCTAGCCATTAGTTATCTTCTATGTAAGCCAGTTTTTGGGTGGTCATGAAAAATGTCGGAGTGCAATACAATTTCGAGCTCGCTCCGCTCGCTCTTTTGGACTACGAATATTTAGTCGGCGTTGTAAAAAAGACTAATTAATTTATTAGAGGCTGCTATCTCATTTTCCTATTGCTTAGTTACAAAATAAGAAGTTTGATCATGTAGCGTATAAAGAAATGTGTGGCTCTTGACTTAGGGCCAACGCTGTATCAAGCGGGGTCCCGAACACCCGTCGCGCGTGTGTTGTATGCGGCGGTCTCTGTCACGGAAACCGAATTATTACCTGCGCAGTGTCGCTAGTTCAACTTTAACGGTGTGCATGTAGTCGTTTCGATGGAGAACTTGAATGTGTTATTACATAGCAAAAAGTGCGACGGGTGCGGCTGAACACGACGCGAGCCGGGCCACTTTTGTATGGGGCCGCACGGGCGCCCGCGTGACGTGGCATTCGGCCTTATTTTTTTTAATTAGAACATACTGAAAATCAGCGACACTGTGCGACATTATATTGCTTTTTCTATTAACGGCTTCAATGGATTAAGAACCATCCTAATAGGCATAATATCGCAGCATTAGTAAGGTCGATAAAGCCTGAAAAACCCATAGCTCAACATTATATAGCTTATAGCTCAACAAAGCCGTGTAGTCGCGTTGGTCCCTAAAAGTGCTAAGAGAGATGACAGTGATTGTTAGTAGGCAGTAAGGAACGTAAGCTCACAGCTCAACATAAGACACTGGCTCCACCAGGCACATAAAAAGCCAAGGTAGTCCTTTGTGGAGTGTGTAGAAATACTTGAAATTGATGTAAGAGCTGAATAGACTTGTGGCTCAACAATAGATTGCTCCTGAGTATTAGAATTGAAGTAGAAAGTTCAGATTTGCCATCTCATTATTTACTTTCCTACTGGCTTAACTCCCGAGGTTTATACTGTAAGAACCATGCATTTTTTGGGTCATAAGTACTCAGTTTATAAACTCTGTTCTGTAGTATTTTTCTACCGAATATTTATTTATAAAAAAATACGTAAAAGATTGATTACCGTTTACAAACATAAACAAACAAACAATTTTAGTTTTTATAAGATTACTTTATTTAGACAAAAAAACGCATCATTATAAAACCAAAAATATATTTTCTCATTAATACATACAGTTAAACAAACAATCATTACATACAGGCACTAAAAACAAAAACCGACGACCACCGAAACTACTCTCAACTAGCCACGGAAACACACGATCACTTCCGAACTACCGCGGCGAATACTTCGGGTTATCAGGCGCATAAGTAAAGCTCCTCAACTCGTAAGAAACGCCGTTCTGATTATCATAACCGATTTCCTTTTTGAAATCTTCGAATTCAGAACAACCGCCGAATACTCTATTCGGCTTGCGATCGGGAGAGTTCGGATCGCGCTCGGCAGTCTTCGGGTCGGATGGTGCGCTGTTATTGGTCGGCAGCGGTCGGAATAAGGCGGAATGGGCGGTCGCCGTGTCGAGATCGGCTTTCCTTGATACGATTATACGTATGTCGGTGTGTAGGTACAGTTTACCGGATTTCGATGTCATAAACCTGAAAAGATGAGAAAATATTGTTTAAATACTTGCGTTTTTTACAAGATAGGGTTTTCTTTTCTCTAATTATCCTTTCGAATACCGTAATTAGAGACACAATAGAAAGACAATGACGTTCGCTTAGGGTTTATTGAAGTAAAAAGTATATTGAAAATATGTTAATAATAAATATTCTAATAGATCAGTAGTTACATGAATAATAAGTTATATTTTTTCGACAACACTATATTATTAAGGTTGATAGAGTCATAAAGCCCCAGCTCAACATTAGATAGCTTACAGCTCAACAAAATTCAACAGTTCGCCATGTTAGTAGCGTTGACCGCTCAGAGTGCTAAAAGGATAACATGGATTGTTATATTTTCATAATCTTGTTTCATAATTATTAGATCTATAAAGAATGCAGAACAAAAGAATTTTTATTATGAACCATTGTAGTGTTCCAGATTAAATATTAACAAACTAAAAAAATACAAAAACATTAGAAATTACAAAGCTATCTTCGCCTAAATATCATCAAAAATGCTTATCAAACCACCCCATGTACAAGAACATCGGAAAAAATACAATAAATCCCACACAAAAGATGCAGCTAATCTAATCAAAAGTACCAGGCATTCAGACTCACCTAAGATGTATAAGATAGCGCAGCCACTTGTGCGCGTGGTGCCTGGCGGGCGGCTCGGCGCCGGCCGGCATGTACAGCGTGCGCTGGCGCAGGAACGTGCGCGCGCTCGCCGGCATGCGCGTCAGGTCGTACAGCACCACGAACATCTTTACCAGCGTGCCATGCGGGTTGAACAGCGACACCTGCACGGTGCCGGAGCGGGCCACCCGGTAGCCAGAGGACCCGAGGTTTATGTGACCCTAGAATGAAGTTAAGCGAGATTAGTATAAGTAGTTGAGCTTCTCTTAAAGATTTTCTGACGAATAACCACTTTGCGTAGCGTAGTAGTAGGCAAATGCCAAAAAAAAGTCAAGTCAAGCAATTACACTACCCACGACTGCTGACCTAGTCAACCGATGTTACTTGAAATTGAATGTATTTAAAGTCACAATGCCTTCCACACCGCCAGTAAAAGAAACAGATCGAGGAATATCGTATATTAGAAAGTATCTGGAATATCATACCAAGAGTAATAAGGGTGTAACGGACATGTGTGGTCATATTTACTACATCTTTTTAAAAATGAAATGGAATTTACAAAAGAAAGTTATCGTCAACTGATCAAAATAATTATGGGAAGTCTACATTTTGTTTTACTTCCCTATACAACAGATATGGTGGGTATTTCTACTCTGGGTGTAAAAACACACACCATGTCTGCAAAGTTTTGTTTGTTTATTTAATTTGACTATGTGTAGATGATGTTCAGTGTTGCTGCAGGCATTCAAACCTGTATTTTCGTAACTATTCAATCAATAAACTGTTGCATCGCTAGTTGATTTACAAGTAATCTACGTTTAAAACTTTAAAAAGTATCTATTATAACTATATTCCAGTTATACTGATAGACAAATATAGTGTCTTAATAGGTTCATCAATTAAAAACAAACTAATAGATACTTTGATAGATATATTACTCTTTATTGATATACTGAGCTCAATCCATCAATCAAAATTAACAATAGCTCAAAAGTAACAGGTTAATAAATGGTTGTATAAGCATGTCTGTTGATTGATTACACGAACACACACTATTTATGATTGATATAACAAAGCACGCGTTTGTTCGTTGAGTAGCGGACATCATCCTGATACATAATCCAATTTAATATTATGTAGATTAATATAATGCCATAGATGGGGTTTTAGGCGGGATTACGTCGGGTAAAATTCAATGACTGTTCTAATCATTTGCATATTGATACCTAGTGGACATTGTGATGTAAAATTGGTGTTTTTTTGTTTATCAAGTGTCTTCGCAACTGGACAATATGTGGAATCATTGAAAGAGGCGCGATCTCGGTAAAACGGAGCTGAGAATTTTATTGTAGTGTCGATTGATACATCTGCTGCCAAAATATAAAAAAAAAGCCACAAATACCACAAAATCATTAGAATGTGTACATCCATATTTTAATAGGAAACCAATTAACTATTCGTACGAAGACATGGCTTGGCAAGGTCTTAGTAATCAAGTTAAAAACCTTAAGAAAAAAGTAACCAATAGATCTGTTTTGTTAATGCATTCGTGAGCTCACACAGCTCAACAATAAATAGCTCACCAGAACTTGTAATTCAACAATATGTCGCTCAACAATAGACCGGCCACAATTCAAATTAACCTTTTTTATACCTCAAAAAACATAGCCTAAAGCTCAACATAACAGCCTACAGCTAAACATAACAAACAGCTCAACATAAGATAGCTTACCATATAAGGCGCGTTTGTCCCTCCGGGCGCGTAAAAGAACACAGTGACTGGCAGTCTCTTGTGGGGCGGGCAGAACGAGCCATAAGCGCCCAGCTCGGCCGTGAAGCCGTGGACAGTCGCTACTGGCTCCAAGCGGCCTTTCAGAGCTGATTCCTCGAAACTACCTGGAATTGTGAAAATATTGATTAAGGGGTTTGTTATTACGAATTACATATTTGGAGGAAATGATGATGACGTCACGAAGTAGTAGCTGCACGAAGGCTGCGCTGACGTTTATAGTCGAGGGTCACCAGTTTGGTGGTAAGCGAAACAGAGAGTAAAGTCCCACATACCTCCGTTGAAAAGGGATCCTCCGACCAGACAGGTGTTATGGTCTGGTGGGCGACTGCCCGATAGATGATTTCGGGCTGTCGTATACACCCCGCTAAATTTTAATCATTTTAATCCCGTGGAGGGTCGATCTGGTACATGAAACACTATCGATTTGTAAAGATAAAATTAAAAAATAAAGTACCTTTTTTTCAAAACTCGTATTTAAATACGCATGTACGAAATTAATTTCTTTAAGAAAACGTCAGCTAAGCGAGTTCAATGACCTGTAGGTGGTTAGTACACAACGCCGATTACTACCTAAAGGTCATTGGACTCGCTCAGCTAACGTTTTCTTAAAGAACTAGCTTTAACCCGCGGCTTCGCCCGCGTACATAAAATATACTATGTCACTCAGGAATAAAGCAGCTTTCTATCGGTGAAAAATTTTAGCAATCGGACCAGTACTTCCAGAGATAACCTCCTACAAACCAAAAAGACAAAATTCCTAAAACGCTTTTTACGTATAATTTCTAACGTAATCGAGTTTTTGTATTACCCAGAATATTTTTTGCAGTGGGGCGGGCGACAGCAGACGGCATATTATGGGCGGGCTTACCCAGGAGGCCCGTGCCGGGCCGCATGCGCAGCTTGGTGTGCGGCGGCGCGGGCGCGGGAGGCGCGGCGGCGCGGGCGGCGGGGACGCGACACTTACCCAGTAGGCCCGTGCTGGGCCGCATGCGCAGCTTGGCGTGCGGAGCCGCGGGCGCGGGAGGCGCGGCGGCGCGGGGCGGCGCGGGCGGCGGGGACGCGACACTTACCCAGTAGGCCCGTGCTGGGCCGCATGCGCAGCTTGGCGTGCGGAGCCGCGGGCGCGGGAGGCGCGGCGGCGCGGGGCGGCGCGGGCGGCGGGGACGCGGGCGACGCGGGCGCCACCGGCGACACCGGCGACAGCGGGTGGAATAGGGCGCTGCGGACATTATACACTATTTTGTTCCTGATCTGTATTTTTACTGTAGGACAAAAACAGCACTTGTATATTTTTCTAGTAAAAAAGACTCATAGTCAAATAAGCGTATCCAGCCTTTTAGAGACCCGACCGAGCGAAGCGAGCTCACTCATAACTCGCTAAGGCGGGCACATTCACACATCGAGAAAAGCAAGCTACAAACAACTCCAAACTCTGGGATAACCATATTGTTGATATTGATAGTTACTGAGCTCGCTCTATTATGAACATGATCATTTGTTCTGTGTCTGGGTGTAATTTATCTATAATATGTATGTATTTAGAAATATATAAGTATGTTTATCAGTTGTCTAGTACCCATAACACAAGCTCTGCTTAGCTTGGGACTAGACGGCGTTGTGTGATAGTTGTGGAATATTTTTATTATTATTATTATTATTATTATTAATCGTTGAGCTCACTCTGTTAGTCGTTGAGCTCGCTCTGTTAGTCGTTGAGCTCTCTTTTAGTCGTTGAGCTCGCTCTGTTAGTCGTTGAGCTCGCTGTTAGTCGATGAGCTCGTTCTATTAGACGTTGAGCTTGCTGCTAGTCGTTGAGCTCACTCTGTTAGTCGTTGAGCTCGCTGTTAGTCGATGAGCTCGCTCTATTAGACGTTGAGCTTGCTGCTAGTCGTTGAGCTAACTCTGTTAGTGGTTGAGCTCACTCTGTTAGTCGTTGAGCTCGCTCTGTTAGTCGTTGAGCTCGCTGTTAGTCGATGAGCTCGCTCTATTAGACGTTGAGCTTGCTGCTAGTCGTTGAGCTCACTCTGTTAGTGGTTGAGCTAGCTCTGTTAGTCGTTAAGCTCGCTCTGTTAGTCGTTGAGCTCGCTGTTAGTCGCTGAGCTCGCTCTATTAGACGTTGAGCTTGCTGCTAGTCGTTGAGCTCGCTCTGTTAGTTTTTGAGCTCACTGTTTTAGTCGTTGAGCTCACTGTTAGTCGTTGAGCTCGCTCTGTTAGACTTTGAGTTTGCTGATAGTCGTTGAACTGGCTCTGTTAGTTTTTGAGCTCACTGTTTTAGTCGTTGAGCTCGCTATGTTAGTCGTTGAACTCACTCTGTTAGTCGTAAGAAATGCTCTGTTATTTGTTAAGCTCACTGTTTTAGTCGTTGAGCTCGCTATGTTAGACGTTGAGCTCGCTCTACTAGTTGTGAGAAACGCTCCGTTAGTCGTTGAGCTTGCTATGTTAAACATTGAACTCGCTCTGTTAGTCGTTGGAGAGTAGAGTCGTAGTAGTAATCCTAGTTGAGAAGGATTATAACTCACCTCTTAATACCAGAAATGCCATTGATGGAGTCATCAAAATCGAAACAGTTATTACTGCGTCTCAGGGGCGCGGGACTGGAAGTAAGCGGCAGACCAGTCTTCGTGTGGAAGACCATAGACGCCGCAGAATCGAAGCGCCAGCGAAACCTGTCCATCTCGCTGGGGGATGGTATCTGGGTGTCCGGTTTGCGGGGGTCGGGGAATTTGAAGCCCTAGGAGAGAAAAGAGGGTTTATAAGTATAAAAGGTTTAGCAAGATAACATCCTCACGCCCAATAAGAGAGTCTCGCGGTCGTCTTTCGTCACGATATTTGAATAGTGCATCTCTTTTGCACTCATAGAAATGGCCGACTCACTGAATTGTTTTGGTTGAGCTTCAGAGCGAAACGAGCTCGCTCGTCTCACGTATAAGCTTACCGCGTCCGCAGACGACCCGACTTGACTTTTAACTCATAAAAAAAACGTGATTAATAAAAACTCATAACACAAACTCTGCTTAGCTTAGGACTAGACGGCGTTGTGTGATAGTTGTGGAATATTATTATATTATTTTACCTTATCATCCTTAGGAGATTCATCGGTAGTCTCCAAAAATCTGTCAAAAGTTCCATAATCACACTTCTCATACAACACATAGTCATCATCACTTATACTGAATGTCTTCTGACGTTTGGACTCCCTCGGCCGCGAGAACACCGTGTCTTCTCTCTCCAGCTTCAACTCTTCAATATCCTTGTCCCGTTGAACGAACCTATCACTCACTATCTTCTCGATTTTATCCACAATCGGGAAAAACCGTCTCAATTTCGGTCTCTTTACTATGTCACTATTTCTAATACTATGATTATTATCACAAAATGTATCACATTTATGCTTTTTAATCTTCTGTTCTTCTGTAACTCTTTCTTCTTGATTTTCATTCTTCTGCACCGATGCTAGGTTGTAGTTGCCTTCTGAACGCACCATGCCTCTATCGCTGCACGCGTCGCAAGTCATCTGTAGAAGATTCCCACATTGGCAGGACAGTTCGTCCGTCTGTGTGGAGACAGTGTTGGTCTTTTTGAACTCAGCTGGTGGTGTGGTATATTGGTCGGTGTCTATAAACGGTGATTTTGTCTCGATCCTGCTTGCTGGTAGCGTCAGATATGTTTGGTTTCTATAGCACCCTATAGCTCGGAACCTATCAAATCTTGATGCTTGCAATATTGGTATGGAAGTGTGAGTCTCTTTAAGCTTCGTCAATCCATCGCCTTCTGATGAGGTACTGTCGTTATGCTTCTTAATCTTACACTCTTTGCGAAGCCTGCGTTTGTATTTAGCTATTTCTTTCAATCTCCGATCATCGAGTTTTTTCGGTCTGTCCTTGCCATCTGATTCGTCATCACAATTGCACTTGTGTTTGCCACTTTCACTGCAAGGCGTAAGCATTCTGTCATCAACCACTTTAGCATTGTCAAACTTATTAGCTATACTGAGATCATTAAGTTTTCCGACGATTTCTTCGTGTATATTAGGCGGAATATCCTTGCTTGTTTTACGTTTTTGGCAGGAGCATTTAATGTGGGGGATGTCGTCGAGTCTTGGTAGGCTTTCAAGTATAATATTGAGGTACATGTTATTGCCAATGTTGGTGACGGGGAATTTGTGGTCGTTAGGAGGTCGTGCGAAGTCGGATTTTTTGTAGCTGTCCTGAGATATTTGTATGGAGTAAACGACGTTCAGTTTGCGATCTATTTCCTCGTCATCGCAGTTCGCCTCTAGTTTTTTGAAGTTACATGTTTCACGGCTTAGCTTGCGTCTGGAATGAGAGAGAGAATTGATTTTAAAGTTATTACAATTGCCGAAACGGATCTTGAGCGCTCGGCGTCAAAGTTCCCCACTTTGACGCCGAGCGCTCAAGATCCGTTTGCGCATTCCATACATTGGCGAGCCAATCGTCTTCGTTGTTAGATACATGCAGCAACGCAGGGAACAAATCAAGAGTGATGTCTATGACAAAAAGGCGCGGCGAGCCAATCACTGACACTCCCCGCCCCCGCGTCTAACTTCGCACCACTAAAGAGACCGAATATTTGACTTCTGCGCAAACTTGAAGCCAGCGCTCAAGATGCGTGACGGCAATTGTACTTTCAAACTTAAAGGTGTCCCTAGGGACCGATCTAGCTATTCAGCCACTCCGGGCAAAGATAATGTCTTAAATATTTCCACTATCCAACCTGCAGTAGGTTGGAAGGTGGCACATAAAATTCTCAACCTGCCTACTTGGGTGTGAATGGCTAAGGTTGGAAGATGGGAATAAGTCAATTTTGCCGCCCCTAATTTTTTGCCGCTCTGGGCAAATGCCGTCTCGTTAATCTCATCTCCTACCCGTTTCTTATCGCCTGGTACTTTACCTAGTAGTAATTTAGTGTGTTGTGGTACCTGCGTTCGGTGGGACTGTCATCAGCGCTGGTCTCCTTGAGCCGAGCGAGCCACGCGGACAACTGCGAGAAGTGCAGCTGCGACCGCACAGCATTCAGCAGCCATTGAGATGTGCTGAACGCTGGGCTCTGGTCTCCTCTGGAAATAGAAAAACATTCATGTTATTTCAAAGTTCAGAAAACGATTCGCTAGTCGTAAAAAAACTAAAAGAGTTATGAGTATCCATGTGGTTGGATGGAGAGGGAGACCAAAGGAAAAATGGATGGATAGTGTGAGGAGTGATATGAAAGAAAAGGGAGTTAGTGATAGCGTGACGGGTGACAAGACAGAATGGAAGAAAATAACGTGTTGCTCCGACTACAAATAAGAAATGGCTAGTGGTGGAAGTGGTGGTGGGTGTGGGGAGATATCAGAGCATTGAAACTGTGATGTTCGAGCCGACCTCCTGTAGTTTCCTAATCGCCTGGTTCTTTATATGTATCTGCAGTATTTACCTGTAACTTGGGGTATCATTGCTGCTGATCACCTTGAAACCTATGGCAAATAGTATTCTGACCCCTTCTAGTCGCCTGGTATACGTGATTAACATGCAAAGGTTCATTGGGGAAACCTATGGCCAGCAGTGATCTGTGGGGAGTTATTTCAACTGTATCCTCATGATCCACCTCTCGAGCAATCTCTTTAGACCTAGGTCCAGCTGAAGACTGAACTATGTATTCCTCAACTATGTACTGTATATTGCTGAAGAAATAATCGGTCTTCTTGAATCGACCTCTTACCATTTCCTGGTCGCCTGGTACTAGCGTAGGACCAGTCGACGAAACGATTTTCGGCAGAGGTTGTTGTCATAACTGATTTTTAACCGTAACCTCATGATCCACCTCTCTAGCAGTCTTTTTTAGACCTAGGTCCAGCTGAACACTATTGTTCCTAAACTATGTTCCGTATATCGCTAAAGAAATCATTCATTCTTCTTAAGTCGACCTCTTACCGTTACGTACTCGCCTGGTAACAGCGCAGGACCAGTCATCGAAGCGATTCTCAGCAGATACTGTTGTCATGATGTTGAAAACTTATCTTTTAACCTGTAACCTCATGATCCACCTCTCCAGCAGCCTCTTTTAGACCTAGGTCCAGCTGAAGACTAAACTATGTACCGTAAACCGCTGAAGAAGTCATCAGTCTTCTTAAGCTAACCTCCTACTGTTTCTTAGTCGCGTGGTACAAGCGCAGAACCAGTCACCGAAGCAATTCTTGTCAGAAGCCGTTGTCATGTCAGAAACTTACTTCTTAACCTGTGCCCTCATGGTCCACCTCTCTAGCAGCAAGGCTCGATGCGCATGCTTGTCAAATGAGTCTCCTTCGCGGCACAGTGAGGTATAGCAGTCTTGGCAGTCGGGGGCTAACAGCACCTGGAATTTGGACACGAGATATATTAAAATGGGGGGTTTGTAATGACGGCATGACCAGATCTGACTTCTGGAATGAACTAAATGTCTTCACATCTACATGAGGCTGCCATTATCTAGGTTATCTACAGAACTTAACTAACATAAGATACTTGTTGGACTCTTAAAGAAGAATATTGCCTGGTGGTAAAAATACCATTTTTATCAGGTTGCAAAAGTTAGTAAGTATTAAGATTGTCGACATGCCGCCGTGAGTTTTGGAGGCAACAGTCATTGCACACATGCAAGGGCTTCGCTAAGTGTTCTAACGGCAGGAGGAAACTCGCCGCTACCGCGCCAAGTCGAAACTTATCTCGGCGACAAGTCGCGACATGGCGGAGAGTTCCGGAGGGATGTTATGGCGACAGTGACTGTCGCAATCTATCACTGTCGTAGCTACGAAGGACTGAGGGAAGCAGTGACCTTGGTGAGAAAGTAGCGAAAAATTCTCCTACCTTCGAAGTCTGAATAAAATTGATTTTAACACTAATCATGGCACTTCCACCCTTTTCAATCTGAGCAGAAAAAGTTATTTGAAGATTGTCACGTAAAAATAAGGGGTTCTTGTTTTTTTTTTTTTTGCCCCAAGGCCATTGTCACCTAGCTGAGCCTCTGGTCACAATCATGGCGGTAGGTCTCCTCTTTGAAGACTAGCTGGAGAGATGACACGTCGTAATCAGCTTCTGAAAAGGTCAAAATTGGCAGATTTAAATACTGACCTCAATGCAGACAGGGATCTGTTCGTCCCAGAGCGCCTGCACGCGGGTGTTGAGCTGAGCCTCCACGGCTGGCTTCGGCTCCTCAGTCTCTACTGGCTTCGGTTGAGTTTGTACCTGGAACCAATAGATCAAAGTTGGAATTGGTGGCCGAGTGGTAATGGCTCCGACTTACGAGTTGTAGGTCGTCGGCAAACCCTGCCAGGCGCATCACTTAGTGTAATTTATTTCATTACCGCTGCTCTCAAAACTGTGAAGGCAAACATCGTGAGGAAACCAGCATGTCCTAGAACCAAAAATTCGAAGATATGTGACATTCATCAACCCGCACTGGGCCCGCGTGGTGGATTACGGCCCATTCCCTCTCCTAGAGAGAAGGCCTGAGCCCCAGCAGTGGGAACATCAAAAGGCTGTTGATGATGATGATGAGTAGGTAGCCGGAGATCAAGCTAAATTATGGGAGTATGGGCACTGTATTAAGAAGGACCTACCCAACGTAAGTATGGTTTAAAAAAGCATGTTTGATAAAGAGTCAACGCGAAAAAAGAGAGATAACCCCTGTACGCTCTCTGTTGGCATTCGGTAGTTCTGTCCTTCACACGAATACTTAAAAAAGCTTATTCTAGGAAATTGTTTTTTTTTTATTTAATTTTTTTCCAAATAAGTTTAAGGTTTTTTATTTAAAAAAAAACCCTTAAACTTATTTGGAAAAAAATTTCATCGTTCAGGATCTGGACTGCATTAGATGCCCAAGGTTGCTATAATCATATTTTCATTAGTTTTTTTTATGAGTACATTATAGGGCCAAAGTTGACGGTATATAAATTTTCAGAGATCTTTTCTGGATTAGTTTTATTTTAAACTTTATAATATTTTGATTTCAATAAAAACCTAGATGTTAGCCACAAGATGTCATTGTTTCCAAAATATCTGGAGAAGGATGTGTAATAACGTCATAATTACGTAAAAGCGGTTGTATAGAAATTATGTATCTCGAGTTGTATATAGCTCGAGTAGTATATAGCATAGCTTACATATAATACTATGAAGCTTTCGACGAAGCCGCAACGTTTGTGTCGTTGCTGCTTTGTTCGTTTCGGTAATACCCCTGTTGGCATAAAATTTTAAGGCATAATATAGTTTGGCATAACGTTTTCGCGCTTTAGCATAATAATACTGCTGCATAATAATACTTTGGCATAATGCAAAGGTTAGGTTAGGTTAGGTTTTTATCGGCTTTGCGTGCTTTGCGAAGCACGGGAGTCAGTGTCCTAAACTAAGAAGGAAGGGATTGAGAAGAGCGAAGTAGCAGTATTTATGGCAACAAGCATTGTGGCAAAACATTTACACCTATTAATATTATGCGTAACGATCATTATACTGAATTTCGTTATGCCAATGTTAATTATGACAATATATTTTATGCTTATCATTAGTAAACCGTTCGTTTCGTCCGTGGACAGTAGGCCATAGCCTCAGAATTTCATAAAAAGTACTAGGGCGTCATACCTGTGTGCTGGTGGAAGGTTTAGCAGCGATTAGCTTGGCGTGTATGAGTCGGTCATGGGGCGGGGCGCGGGCCGCGGGGCTAGTACTGCGCGACCTGATGATGAGGCGGCCAAGTTGCAGGAGGAGGTTGGGCCCGGACGCCGGTGGCGCCGCCGCCGGCACGGGATCGCAACTGTGCATCTGGAAAGAGAGAAGACATACTATTAGTTACTAATCATGTATCATAAAGGATCTACTGCTAAAAGTTGACTTGATTAAAGTAATTTTTTTTTTTATTTGTTGATTGAAGTTAGATCTTTTTTTTATTATCGATTAACTTCGTGCCGCCTAACAGTCAATGAATGTAGTATATCTTTCGATATAGTCAACCGATTGCGACGAATCAAAGCCTAAGTAATATCAAGTTAAAAACTTCTACTAAATGGTATAGATAGATAGGCTCGCGCCTGACCACTGTCACCTGATGGTAAGCGATGATGTGGCCTAGTTTCCACACTTAGTCCTATGCGGACCATTGTGACCACGCTTGCCTAGAACTAGCCTAATCAATCTTGACTTAGACCCTAGAAAGAGGAAGCTTGCCAAATTTCAATTTCCCAAAGCAAAATTTTGCCAAGTGCGAGTCGGACTCGCGCACGAAGTGTTCCGTACCTCCGTACCATTATTTATAAGTAAGTATAGCTTTTTTTGACACAAAATACATTGTGTAAGTTTGTTCTGTTATATATATGTAATAGAAACACACTTTCTGTGAAAATTTCAACTGTTTAGTTATCTTATATTTATATTTTTTTTTTTATGGTGGGAAAAATCATCCAATGACAACGCTCTTGGGCGGAGCGGGAGATAGTGTCAGACTCTTACTGACTAAAAGACCCACCCTGTTCCTTCTAGCCTTCACAGATGGACAATGGAGTCATAGAGTAAAACTCTTAGTTCTAGAGTCCCGTGTTTCCATCGTGTCCCTTTAGGTGCTTACGAAATCTTAAAAATATCTTTCAACATGCTTTTCTTCAGCGTCAAACCTTAACAACAAACTTTCCTTTTTCAAAACTAACGAACTTTTTAAGCAATGAACTTTCAAAAAAAAAAAAATTCCCAGAAAACCAAGAAAAAAATCGTTCCATCTCTCAAACAAAGAACTGTACCAGACAAAGGCTACATTTTCACCCCGATACTCCCGCAAACAGCGTCCGATCCAGGGCACCGGGAAACCAGGTCAATGGGAGGGGGAGGTGCAGCAGAATGTGGGCCAAGGGTGCCTAGCAACAGCCGTGTTGAACTTTGTGAGGTATGGCCTGATTTATTGAGATGTAGGTGAGAAAAATGGGACTTTACTTTTTTACTGTTTTATTGAAATTACAATGTTTGTATGAGCAGTGGAGAGGGAGGGAGCAGTGGTGGCCGTGTGGTAACGGCCCCGACTTACGAGTTGTAAGTCGCGGGTTCTAACCCAGCCAGGCGCATTACTTTGAGTAATTTATTTCATCACCACTGCTCTCAAAACGGTGAAGGAAAACATCGTGAGGAAACTGGCATGACCTAGAACCAAAAATTCGAAGACATATGACATCCACCAACCTGCACTGGGCCTGCGTTGTGGATTACGGCCCATTTCCTCTCCTAGAGAGGAGGTCTGAGTCTCAACAGTGGGAATATTATGAGGCTAATGTTTGTCTGTAGTACCATCAAAGACACTTCCACCTGACTACCTCTAAGTTCTTTTTTGTTTGCACTCGAAACGAAAACTTCAAATGGTTTGGTTTAACATAGCACCGCAGGTTTCAAGCGATTTTTTTTTTTAATCTTGTGAATATTATCTGAACTATTGAAATCAAAACCAATTTGTGTAAAACTAATCCAGTAAGTAAAGGCCTCAGAATGTAGCATAATGTAGCATAGCATAGTCAGCCTTATAATGTTTCCACTGTTGGACTCAGGCCTCCTCTCTAGGAGAGGGAATGTAAGTACTAATAAAAAAAAAATTTACAAGGACCAAGACTCCGCTGCCCATCTGTCACTAGACTGTATATTAAGAACCGTGATAATAGTCTGACTAAAAAGTCTTGGTACAACAACTTGGGTAATTATTATCTTAAAATGAAATCTGAAGTAGTCAACGCTGGTTCAATAATCAAGGTTGATTAAGAGATCTTGATCATTGTTTACTAATAGAAGAACCTTATAAAAAGTATAGAATATAAGTAGGTATTTTTACAAAATTCTCAAGTCGTTTGAGTTTTTAGACAGACTATAGCTAGACAGTTGAAATTTTGACAGATGATATATTTCTGTTGCTGTTCTAACAATCTATACATATAGATAAAATTGGAGTGTCTGTTTGTAATATTGAAATAACTGCTTTATACTACATGCATATGAATATACATACGGTAGGTACTTACATACACCAAAATAACATTTTTTTTTAATTTTGTCTGTCTGTCTGTCTGTCCGGGCTAAAATGGCTGAACCGATGTTGACGGGACTTTTTTTGGCAGGTAGCTGATGTAATAAGGAGTAACATAGGCTACTTTTATTTTAGAAAAAATAAATTCAAAATCCTGTAGTCCACGCAAACGAAGTCGCGGGCACAGCTAGTAAATACTAAATAAATCTTTTATTGAGGGTCCCGTACAGCAAACATGATTTTCTTGCCATATTTTTTTTTCTACAGACGGTACCGAGCCTTTCGCGCGCAAGTTCGGCGCGTTTTTTTTTTTAAGTAAGTTCTTGTGTGCGCTCAAAAAAAAACTTTTTTCGCTCTTTCTTGTATTCAAATTCAGCTGACAATGAGTATTTTTTCAATTAAACTAACAAAAGAGAGACGACACAGTCTCCGGAAACGTCCATTGTGTTTTAATATAACTTTTTATGTTATTACAAAAAGGTATGAATAAGACAATACATCTGTAATATCAGCAGTATGGAAGATAAGATACAAGAGAAATGACTTAATTGTATGCAGTTTTAACAGCCTGAACCTTATAAACAGTCTCTCGCAGTGAATACAGGTAAAAGCAGAACTCTGCCGAACGAAATAATCTCTTCCAGTGAAATAAAGTTGTTCTTAAACCTTAGTCCAGTAACAGTTCAATTCCCAAATTGAGTTACGAAGATATTTCCGAATCGCAGAAACTAAATATAATTTTGATTATTTGTAATGTATTTTATTAATTTTAGAATTTAATTTGTACTGATAAAATGTATCTATGGACTACGTCTGAAATAAAGAAATTGAATTGAATTGAGAAACAATATTTTTTGTGACGTAAGTAATTACAAATTTATTATTTTCTGATATTTTCTTATAGAGTAACTTGTGCAATGAGACTTCATGCCAAATTGGTGAACATCCCACCAGTACGAACAAAGCGTTTTGGGAACACTTTTATTGTGCGTACAGCCAAGGAGTGGAATTCCCTGCCGGAGTCTGTTTCCTGATAGCTACAACTTAGGGGTCTTTAAGTCAAGAGTGAATAAGGTTACTTCTAGGCAAGCGTGCTCCATCGTCGACCAGATCATCGCTTACCATCAGGTGAGATGGTGGTCAAACGCAAGCCAATCAATAATAAAAAAAAAATTACAGGATTCTAGGTCAACGAGAAGTACGTTCCCTATGAATTTTGATCTTGAGAGTATCGAAATATACGTTTTTTGCGACATAAACGGCCGTATCTTTTTTTTTCATTTTCTCAGAAGTTTGATTTTTTCACAGCTTCGAAGGTCCGCTGACCTCAGCATATGGTTTTAATTTCACCGTGATAACTCCACGCGTTCTCGAGATAAAAGGTATTAATAGACAGACAGACAGACAACCAAGTGATCCTATACGTGATAAATGATATTTATTTTGCAAATAGGTTTTATAATAACATTTTTACACGTCAATTTAAACTAGATGAGGCCGGTGTTTCCTAGCTGACTACCCTGAGAAGAAACACCGAAAAAAACTCAGGGGTCAAAGTCTCTTTTAAAGTCCATACAGTAAACATGTAACGATCAAATCATATGAGAACCATGCAGACGTGAAGGTTCCGTTTTTTTTCCTTTTGAGGTACAGAACCCTAAAAATTACAGTAACAGTACAGTCAGTTCTAACAATGGGTGGTCATATCGCTAAAACAGGTTTCTACAAAAGACCCTTGAACAGATTTACAGAGCAGAGGAGAAAAGATACGCAGGTAGTTTGCCGGGCAGCGAAATTGTTCGAAAGATTTGTTCGTCGCCCTGGAACGTAAGGGGCAATGAAGGAACACATTTTTTACGTGAGTTAACCTTTCAGATACCGTCAATTTGAGACACAATAGTAAGACAATAGATGCGCGTACGCCGGCGTTCGCTTGGGGTTTAAAATGAATAGAGATGGAGCTACACAGGGTTATTTGTATAACACTAACAACCTTGCAGGACTGTATTACTGACATCATAAACAACAACAACTTTTGTTCTACGACTTTTAAAAATTTATCAGAAAAATTAAAAAAAAAAAAATTCATACTAAAATAAAAATATTTGAATTGAACGTTCTAAATGTAGGTCGCGGGTTCAAAACAGCCAGGCGCATTACTTTGTGTAATTTATTTCATCACCATCTGCTCTTAAAGCGGTGAAGGAAAACATCGTGAGGAAACCGGCATGTCCTAGAACCAAAAATTCGAAGACATGTTACATTCACCAACCCGCACTGGGCCCACGTGGTGGATTACGGCCCATTCTCTCTCCTAGAGAGGAAGCCTGAGTCTGGGACTCAAGCCTCCTCTCTAGGAGTGGGTCCAGTGCGGGTTGGTGGATGTCGCATGTCAAATTTCTGACCCGCAGACCAGGTTTCGATTACAGGCCTAATACATAATTTAAATGTGTGAAATCAAAAGTTATTTACAACGAAATAAAAAGAAAAAAGCTTTAATATCCCCTCGTGTTTTTTCTGTCTGTATGAACGTGAAATACTCAAAAACTACTGAACCGATTTCCGTGTAGTTTTCATCAATAGACAGAGTGATTCATGAGGAAGGTTTAAGTGTATAATAACATGCATATTATAATAGAGAAATGCTGGCAATTTGGAAGTTTTTTAACTACCCTAGTCTGTCGGTTTTCTATCGTTTACATTTCGGGGAGTGTGCACTGGAATTGCACAATCTAATTCCGCCAAGTCCGTTCCATCATCGGACCACACGACGTACGGCGTTGCGCCACCGGTACATGGTGGACATCCCACCTATACGAACAAAGCGTCTTGGGAACACATTATTGTGCGTACAGCCAAGGAGTGGAATTCCCTGCCGGAGTCTGTTTCCTGATAGCTACAACTTAGGGGTCTTTAAGTCAAGAGTGAATAGGTTACTTCTAGGCAAGCCTCCATCTTCGACCACATCATCGCTTACCATCAGGTGAGATGGTGGTCAAACGCGAGCCTATCAATAATAATAAAAAAAAACCTCGCAAAGCTGGGACAAGCCACTAATAAGTTAATTAATTAATTACTATTATTATATATAGCCCATACTATCCCACGGCTGGGCAAAAGCCTCTCTTGTTCGCAGCTCTGGGCAACTACTTGCCAATTCCTAAGAAAGACATCGAAGTCGTCCCGCCATCTCCTTATTGGTTACCGCGACCCCGTCGTGCGATTTCAGGGCACATTGTGTTAAACGATTTACAAATGACAAACACTCTCGCGTTTCTTTAGCCAGTGTCGCACAAACACGACTAAATACTCCATCTCGTCAGCTCTTCTGTCACCTATGGGGATTGAAGAGCGAGATGGGGTACCCAGTCGCTAACCACGACCCTGTTGAGGCACGAAAAATCTTGTCGGACTAATTCGACGCAATCGGTTAAAAGAACTTTCGAATACCGTAATAAGAGGCCCAATAAAAGACAATGAGAGAGCGAACGCCTCGTTCCCGTGGGGTTTAACCTTACGAAGCCGTAATTAGAGACACTGAGAGAGCTAACGCCGGCGTTCGCGTGGGGTTTAACCTTACGAAGCCGTAATTAGAGACACTGAGAGAGCTAACGCCGGCGTTCGCGTGGGGTTTAACCTTACGAAGCTGTAATTAGAGACACAGAGAGAGCTAACGCCTCGTTCCCGTGGGGTTTAACCTTACGAAGCTGTAATTAGAGACACTGAGAGAGCGAACGCCGGCGTTCCCGTGGGGTTTAACCTTACGAAGCTGTAATTAGAGACACTGAGAGAGCGAACGCCGGCGTTCCCGTGGGGTTTAACCTTACGAAGCTGTAATTAGAGACACTGAGAGAGCGAACGCCGGCGTTCGCGTGGGGTTTAACCTCACGAATGCCGTACTAAGAGACACAATAGAAAGACAATAAGAGAGCAAACGCCGGCGTTCCCGTGAGGTTTAACCTTACGAAGCTGTAATTAGAGACACTGAGAGAGCGAACGCCGGCGTTCGCGTGGGGTTTAACCTCACGAATGCCGTACTAAGAGACACAATAGAAAGACAATGAGAGAGCGAACGCCGGCGTTCCCGTGGGGTTTAACCTTACGAAGCTGTAATTAGAGACACTGAGAGAGCTAACGCCGGCGTTCGCGTGGGGTTTAACATCACGAATGCCGTACTAAGAGACACAATAGAAAGACAATAAGAGAGCAAACGCCGGCGTTCCCGTGAGGTTTAACCTTATGAACGCCGTAATTAGAGATACGATAGTAAGACAATGAGAGAACGAACGCCGGAGTTCGCGTGGGGTTTAACCTTATGAACGCCGTAATTAGAGACACAATATAAGGATATTGAGAGAGCGAACACCGGAATTCGCGTGGGGTTTAACCTCAAGAATGCCGTACTAAGAGACACAATAGAAAGACAATGAGAGAGCGAACGCCGGCGTTCCCGTGGGGTTTAACCTTACGAAGCTGTAATTAGAGACACTAAGAGAGCTAACGCTGGCGTTCGCGTGGGGTTTAACCTTACGAAGCTGTAATTAGAGACACAGAGAGAGCTAACGCCGGCGTTCGCGTGGGGTTTAACCTCACGAATGCCGTACTAAGAGACACAATAGAAAGACAATGAGAGAGCGAACGCCGGCGTTCCCGTGGGGTTTAACCTTACGAAGCTGTAATTAGAGACACTAAGAGAGCTAACGCTGGCGTTCGCGTGGGGTTTAACCTTACGAAGCTGTAATTAGAGACACAGAGAGAGCTAACGCCGGCGTTCGCGTGGGGTTTAACCTTACGAAGCTGTAATTAGAGACACTAAGAGAGCTAACGCTGGCGTTCGCGTGGGGTTTAACCTTACGAAGCTGTAATTAGAGACACTAAGAGAGCTAACGCTGGCGTTCCCGTGGGGTTTAACCTTACGAAGCTGTAATTAGAGACACTGAGAGAGCTAACGCCGGCGTTCGCGTGGGGTTTAACCTCACGAATGCCGTATTAAGAGACACAAAAGAAAGACAATGAGATAGCGAACGCCGGCGTTCCCGTGGGGTTTAACCTTACGAAGCTGTAATTAGAGACACAGAGAGCTAACGCTTGCGTTCGCGTGGGGTTTAACATCACGAATGCCGTACTAAGAGGCCCAATAAAAAAACAATTCGCTTGAAGTTTAATCTACACTTAATATAATAAAGAGGCAAAGTTTGCTTTTTTGTTTTTATGTTCGCGTGGGGTTTAAACTTTAGAATGCCGTAATTCGAGACACAATAGAAAGACAATCAGAGAGCGAACACCGGCGTTCGCGTGGGGTTTAAACTTTCGAAAACCGTAATAGGGACACAATAAAAAGACACTGAGAGAGCGAACGCCGGCGTTCTTCGCTTGAGGTTTAAACGATACAAAAATTAAAAGTTCTATTACCTGATTCATCTAACTGAATCACCTTAGAGACTGCACAAAAAATATCACTATCACTGAAGTCTGCACTTCACAAGAAATGATCAAAGTGAGACACTTTGGATCACACGACGGAGATCAGAAACAATGATACACCGGAGGCCGGGCATGTCTAAGAGATACTGATTTGTTTACAAGCTATGTCCAAAATGCAGCGGACACCCCACCCTCCCTCGCCCATAAACCCCAAACGGGGCTTGGGGGCGGAACTAGGTCTATTGTCTATTTTGGCTTTGTCCATGTGAAATGCGTTTGCGCATTGCTGAAATCTATATGTCGTGACCAGATGTTAGAATTGATTATTTCATGATATGGGCGACTAAAAATAGGCATTTCGTTTAAATGTTAACGTTTGATGATATGTTTGAGTTGCGAATTTACATGTAGACGGATGGAGAGGGAGAGTACCGGAGGCGCAATGTAATCTAATGTAACTTATTCCCCACTATTAAGATCCCAAACCGTGCACTTATGAATGAGTATATTGTAACCAGGTATGGCACTGTTCCCGCGCGCCTCAAGGAGTTGTCAGCAACAGCAGGGACCCAGCCGGGTCGAAGCCTACTGGGGCCAGGGTTATCCGAAAGGGCGCTCGAGCCCCGGTATGAAGGCTAGAAGGAACGGGGTGGGTCTTTTAGTCAGTAAGAGTCTGATACTATCTCCCGCTCCGCCCAAGGGCGGGGGATGTCAATGTATGATTTTTTCCCACCATAAAAAAAAAAGGTATGGTAAGTACCGGTCGACTGATGTCGGCTCGGCTCCCCAGGTAAACAGGGACCTCCCAAGGGAGGTCGTATTGTCTACCATGGTGAACAATGTTCGGGATATTTTTGTAATTAGGTCCAATTCGTAGTACAAGGGAGACATCGAAAGACATCGAAGTCGTCCCGCCATCTCCTTATTGGTTACCGCGACCCCGTCGAGCGATTTCAGGGCACTTTGTGTTAAACGATTTACAAATGACAAACACTCTCGCGTTTCTTTAGCCAGTGTCGCACATCCACGACTAAATACTCCATCTCGTCAGCTCTTCTGTCACCTATGGGGATTGAAGACCTAAACGAGATGGGGTACCCAGTCGCACGTAACACACGACCCTGTTGAGGCACGAAAAATCTTGTCGGACTAATTCGACGCAATCGGTTAAAAGAACTTTCGAATACCGTAATAAGAGGCCCAATAAAAGACAATGAGAGAGCGAACGCCGGCGTTCGCGTGGGGTTTAACCTTACGAAGCTGTAATTAGAGACACCGAGAGAGCTAACGCCGGCGTTCCCGTGGGGTTTAACCTTACGAAGCTGTAATTAGAGACACTGAGAGAGCTAACGCCGTCGTTCGCGTGGGGTTTAACCTTACGAAGCTGTAATTAGAGACACTGAGAGCTAACGCCGGCGTTCGCGTGGGGTTTAACCTTACGAAGCTGTAATTTGAGACACAGAGAGCTAACGCCGGCGTTCGCGTGGGGTTTAACCTCACGAATGCCGTACTAAGAGACACAATAGAAAGACAATGAGAGAGCGAACGCCGCCCGGCGTTCCCGTGGGGTTTAACCTTACGAAGCTGTAATTAGAGACACTGAGAGAGCTAACGCCGGCGTTCCCGTGGGGTTTAACCTTACGAAGCTGTAATTAGAGACACTGAGAGAGCTAACGCCGGCGTTCCCGTGGGGTTTAACCTTACGAAGCTGTAATTAGAGACACTGAGAGAGCTAACGCCGGCGTTCGCGTGGGGTTTAACCTTACGAAGCTGTAATTAGAGACACTGAGAGAGCTAACGCCGGCGTTCGCGTGGGGTTTAACCTTACGAAGCTGTAATTAGAGACACTGAGAGAGCTAACGCCGGCGTTCGCGTGGGGTTTAACCTTACGAAGCTGTAATTAGAGACACAGAGAGCTAACGCCGGCGTTCGCGTGGGGTTTAACCTTACGAAGCTGTAATTAGAGACACTGAGAGAGCTAACGCCGGCGTTCGCGTGGGGTTTAACCTTACGAAGCTGTAATTAGAGACACAGAGAGGTAACGCCTGCGTTCGCGTGGGGTTTAACCTCACGAAGCTGTAATTAGAGACACAGAGAGGTAACGCCTGCGTTCGCGTGGGGTTTAACCTTACGAAGCTGTAATTAGAGACACAGAGAGGTAACGCCTGCGTTCGCGTGGGGTTTAACCTTACGAAGCTGTAATTAGAGACACAGAGAGCTAACGCCGGCGTTCGCGTGGGGTTTAACCTTACGAAGCTGTAATTAGAGACACAGAGAGCTAACGCCGGCGTTCCCGTGGGGTTTAACCTTACGAAGCTGTAATTAGAGACACAGAGAGCTAACGCCGGCGTTCGCGTGGGGTTTAACCTTACGAAGCTGTAATTAGAGACACTGAGAGAGCTAACGCCGGCGTTCGCGTGGGGTTTAACCTTACGAAGCTGTAATTAGAGACACTGAGAGAGCGAACGCCGGCGTTCCCGTGGGGTTTAACCTTACGAAGCTGTAATTAGAGACACTGAGAGAGCTAACGCCGGCGTTCGCGTGGGGTTTAACCTTACGAAGCTGTAATTAGAGACACTGAGAGAGCGAACGCCGGCGTTCCCGTGGGGTTTAACCTTACGAAGCTGTAATTAGAGACACTGAGAGAGCTAACGCCGGCGTTCCCGTGAGGTTTAACCTTACGAAGCTGTAATTAGAGACACTGAGAGAGCTAACGCCGGCGTTCGCGTGGGGTTTAACCTTACGAAGCTGTAATTAGGGACACTGAGAGAGCTAACGCCGGCGTTCGCGTGGGGTTTAACCTTACGAAGCTGTAATTAGAGACAGAGAGCTAACGCCGGCGTTCGCGTGGGGTTTAACCTCACGAATGCCGTACTAAGAGACACAATAGAAAGACAATAAGAGAGCGAACGCCGGCGTTCCCGTGGGGTTTAACCTTACGAAGCTGTAATTAGAGACACTGAGAGAGCTAACGCCGGCGTTCCCGTGGGGTTTAACCTCACGAATGCCGTACTAAGAGACACAATAGAAAGACAATAAGAGAGCAAACGCCGGCGTTCCCGTGAGGTTTAACCTTACGAAGCTGTAATTAGAGACACTGAGAGAGCTAACGCCGGCGTTCGCGTGGGGTTTAACCTTACGAAGCTGTAATTAGAGACACCGAGAGAGCTAACGCCGGCGTTAGCGTGGGGTTTAACCTTACGAAGCTGTAATTAGAGACACAGAGAGCTAACGCTTGCGTTCGCGTGGGGTTTAACCTTACGAAGCTGTAATTAGAGACACTGAGAGAGCTAACGCCGGCGTTCGCGTGGGGTTTAACCTTACGAAGCTGTAATTAGAGACACTGAGAGAGCTAACGCTGGCGTTCGCGTGGGGTTTAACTCACGAATGCCGTACTAAGAGGCCCAATAAAAAAACAATTCGCTTGAAGTTTAATCTACACTTAATATAATAAAGAGGCAAAGTTTGCTTTTTGTTTTTATGTTCGCGTGGGGTTTAAACTTTAGAATGCCTTAATTCGAGACACAATAAAAAGATACTGAGAGAGCGAACGCCGGCGTTCTTCGCTTGAGGTTTAAACGATACAAAAATTAAAAGTTCTATTACCTGATTCATCTAACTTAATCACCTTAGAGACTACACCAAAAATATCACTATCACTGAAGTTTGCACTTTACAAGAAATGATCAAAGTGAGACACTTTGGGTCACACGACGGAGATCAGTAACAATGATACACCGGAGGCTGGGCATGTCTAACAGATACTGATTTGTTTACAAGCTATGTCCGAAATGCAGCGGACACCCCACCCTCCCTCGCCCATAAACCCCAAACGGGGCTTGGGGGCGGAGCTAGGTCTATTGTCTATTTTGGCTTTGTCCATGTGAAATGCGTTTGCGCATTGCTGAAATCTATATGTCGTGACCAGATGTTAGAATTGATTATTTCATGATATGGGCGACTAAAAATAGACATATCGTATAAATGTTAACGTTTGATGATATGTTTGAGTTACGAATTTACATGTAGACGGATGGAGAGGGAGAGTACCGGAGGTGCAATGTAATCTAATGTAACTTATTCCCCACTATTAAGATCACAAACCGTGCACTTATGAATGAGTATATTGTAACCAGGTATGGTGAGTACCGGTCGACTGATGTCGGCTCGGCTCCCCAGGTAAACACGGACCTCCCAAGGGAGGTCGTATTGTCTACCATGGTGAACAATGGTCGGGATATTTTTGTAATTAGGTCCAATTCGTAGTACAAGGGAGGGAGGCCAATGAAAAGCTGGATGCATTGTGTGAGAAGTGATATGAAAGAAAAGGGAGTTAGTGATAGCGTGACGAGTGACAGGACAGAATGGAAGAAAAAAACCCCAAATGAAACAGGACAAAGACAGGAAGGTGATGATGATGTTTGATGATATGTCAAACCTCGTTAGGCTATGTCATTGATATGGGATTTCTATGATAATAAAAGTTCTGAAGATAATAGGTCAAACGAGGATTGACATATCATCAAACTTGGCTAAAAAAGGCTGAAACCGTGAGGTTCAGCCTCACGCTCCACCCAGAACAGAAGAAATTATTTGATTTCCTATCCTCAAAAAAATAAATCCCAGAGTAAAGACAGTAACCTACTTATGTAAACTTTAAACTGGGTCATAGCCATAAAGGTCTGACCATGTCATGGCCACGATAATTAAATGATTAGAGAAATATTTAATAATGGGTGCAGTGTAATTAGAAGGGCCTGTAAAGGGTAGATCAGATCCGTAAGTAGGTCAAAATTCTAGGAGGAATAGCTTGGATACGATCGGGTCCTATAATAGCACATAGGTTACTTTTAATCCCGGGACTATGTTCCCGTGGGGTAATTTTCTACATTCACACAGGCAAAGCCGCTAGCAACAACAAGTTATATCACAAAGAGGGAAAATTGTTTCTTTACAAGCATGTTTGTAAAACATAACATCATGATTTTGCTGCCATTATAATCGACCATAATTACGTACATAATTGATAACTGCGCTATTTCCCGTTGTCTCTTTTGAAGACTTTTAACCCTGCTAATGAGTTTCGGCTGCCATAATCCATTTCCTAATACTAAAATTGCCTTTTACTTTCATTATCAAGTCAAATGATATAAATAAACCCGTTCTAACATGATTGTAATAAAATTTAAAACGTGACAAATGCACTTGGCAACAGAGCGATAATATCATTGGTTAGCAACAGTGTTCCGACGCGTTGTAGCTACCACTACTTGTACCTACCTATTACTTGATTTTAAAATATTGAACGTGGTTAGGTTACGTAATGGTTTATATTATATCTATCAATCCCATTAGTCAATTGGTCAATTTGTGTCATATAAAAGACAGTAATTTTATAACATAATACGCCTTTATTCCATGTTATGTGACCTTGAAGTATACCCAGTCATATTTAAATTCCATGTGGTACCTAACAGGGCGGTGCCATCATTTGACAAGGCATACGATGCACAAAACGTTTTGGGAATACTTTGATCTTGCGCACAGCTAAAGAGTGGAATTCCCTTACAAAGTCTGTTTCCTGATAGCATAACTTGGGGATCTTTAAGTTGAAAAGTGAATTGGTTACTTTTAGGCAAGTGTGGTGTCTTTTTATCCTTTTCAATTGAACCTAATGCAAGTCGTCGACGATGCATAGTGCTCCACGCGCGCCTGAATGAGTAGTCAGCAAAACAGTAGAGCTGATGACCGCTAGGACCCAAAATATACATGTACAGAAGTCAATCTACATACAAAGCGCGCTCGAGCAACGCACACATAGACACCGCTCACAGACACGATATCTCGGAGTGCCTCGGCCCGCTCGTCGAACAGTTCCGGCTCAAACGCTCATTAGTGTGCGTCCACCGAGCGTAGGTATAAAAAGTGAAGAACATACATGAGATTGTCTTCTGTACCTAAGTATCTATTTTGTGGCTAGGATCACTGTCCACTGAGAATATTTGAAAGAGATTCCGAGATCCTGGAATGAAAATTGCAAGTATACAGGTAGAGTTTAGACTGTAAAAGTCTGACACGCCCTCTAGCTCCACTATAGAGCGGAAGAAGTTATTGAACTTATTTCCCACGTAGATAAAAATGTCCATACCAGGAAAATTTATTTCAACATTAAAGATGTAAGTAATTTTGTAAAATATTTTTTTTATTTTATTGTTGATAGGTTCGCGCTTGACCGCTATCACACCTGATGGAAAGCGACGATGCGGTCAACGATGGAACGCGCTTACCTAGAAGAAACCTATTCACTCTCGACTTAAAGATTCCCGGGTTGTAGCTATCAGGAAACACAGACTCCGGCAAGGGATTCCACTCCCTAGCTGCACGCACAATGAATGTGTTCCCAAAACGTTTTGTGCGTGTAGGTGGAATATCCACCATATACCGGTGGCGCATAGCCGTACGTCTGGTAGTCCGATAATGGAACGGGCTAGGCGGAATTAGGTTGTGCAATTCTCGTAATTCGTAGAAAACTGACGATTTACTGAATTAAAAGTGTCCATGGAGTTTCTTGCATGTTCATCTCCATAGAGATCTACGCTTTGGGACGTGCTGCCTTAAATCTTTTGAATTTCCATCTCGGAAGCCAACTCGTTGCGCCAGTAGGCTTCGATCCTGCTGGGCTACTACGGCTTTGCTGATATCTCTTTGAGGTTCGTTTTGTTTTGTTCCCATTCCCTTTCAACTTCTCTGCTACTAACGCCACTGTTACTTGTACGAAACAAAATTTTCATATTATAAAATTCCAACAGTTGCCTAACTCATCAGAATCTTAACCTCACGCGTTAACCCACTATTCTTAACCCGCGAACGAATATAAACAGATTTTAACTTTAAGAATACAGTTTATACTCTTCACACGCATTTCTGGAAGCTTTCCAAAAACGTGGAGCGGTGTAGGTATGTGTATTTCTGTTTATTATTGCGCTATGTCGGAAGAACTTTTGATATATCTTACTAAATATCTCTTAGACTTTTACGCGTAAATTTGGACATGCTTAGAGGACTCAGAGACCCGTTCCGTAACTCCGAAAGCACGTTCTTCTCCATGGAGATCTACGCTTTGAAATGTGCAATTATCTTCTTTTTTCTTACTGACCGACTTCTTGATAATAATTGAATAGCGTCTGTTAATAGTTTAGGGACTTAAAACTAGAGAGTCGTTCTAATGATTCCGAAAGCACGGTAGATCCATGTAGTTTGTTGCATGTCCATTGTTTTTTCCATGGACATCTACGCTTTGGAATGTGCAATTTGATTTCCTTACTGACCGAGTCTGTTAATAGTTTATGGATTTAAAACTAGCTTCGGCCAGGGGCTTCACCAGCGTGAAAGTTTGTTCTCCATATAAACTCTGACTGCCCCTTTCATCCCATGTGGAGGTGAATTTCGGAAAATCCATTCTTATAATTTGTGTATGTCCCTGGATAATTGCAAACTCTGTATGATAGTAATCAATCTTTATGAGATTATAATTTCTCATAAATCACATTTAAATTCATTCGTTTCCAAGATAAAGAAAAAATAGTTTACAATTTATATTTTACACGAGAAATATATCACTTTTTTTTTATAGGCTCGCGCTTGATATCTCCTGATGGTAAGTGATGATGTGGTCGACGATGGAGCACTCTTGCCTAGAAGTAACCTATTCACTCTTGACTTAAAGACCTCTAAATTGTAGCTACCAGGAACACAGACTCCGGAAGGGAATTCCACTCCTTAGCTGTACGCACAATGAGTGTGTTCCCAAAACGTTTCCTTGCATTCAAAACTTTCGTCTTTCCGCATTATATATTGCAGATAGTTTAACCCATTTAGAAATCGATAACTTATCAAAATGTTATCTTAAACGATGGTATCGCAAGGCCGTCTCAGGTTGATAATAATATTTATTATACAATAGTGCATATTATGGTTGTATTCTTCCACTCGACTCTGAAGTCTTTAAGTCAAGAGTGAATAGGTTATTTCTAGGCAAGCGTGCTTCATCATCGACCACATCATCGCTTACCATCATGTAAGAGAGTGATTAAGCGCGAAGAAAAAAAATCCAAATTCATTCCTAAACTTTCCAGGCATAATATTATTGTACGTTGTCATATCAGCTATCAAATTGTCGTAATTTTATTAATGTTGATTCGAAATTGACGTCATTTGAAATGTAAATCTTTGGCATGGAAAACTGGGGTGATGTGTATAAAAATAAATACCCAGATTTGGAGTATATTTTATTTCCCAGATACGATTAAAACCCAGTTTTGGTGGTGGTACTTTCCTGTATATACCAGGACAACAGAAATTCTGAAAGTTTAAAAACACGTTTCCACATTTATCTTGATATGGCCATGCAACAGACAGCTTTGGTATTATGTCATGCATGTACCAGGGCTGTAGATGTTCTAAGAGCTAATGCTTGCAAAGAATGCACGAATAGTAGTGTGGTCTGTTTCAAGATGGATCATCTCAGTCGTCATTGCAGGAATCAACGCACAGGGAATGGATTCACAACTTCTTATAAATACCAGGCTACCAGAATTAGTTAAGATGTGGCGATAAAGATTGCGTGCAAAACACGTGTCGTAAAAAACAGCTGTTTTAACACAAGTTTTCTTTCATCGTTTATCTTTGAGAGAATTGATTTTCCCCACTTATCTTTACGAGGTAAGCAGAAAACATGCTATCTTTAACATGGAGACACGTTTGCAAGCCGTGCAATGCGATAACACATTAGTACTATTTGTTGAATAGATGGTGGAATATGCAAGCTATAATGTCTACTAAAGAACTGTATTATTGTTTTACTTCAAGGCAATTTCTCGTGAAGAGAACGAAAGAGCATTGTACGCCACGCTTGCTTGCATGTTGGCCATTTTAAATCATAATATTCAAATTATCTTTCTCACTTTTTCTTACTAGACACCCGTAATTTCTTAAGCCATTTTAAAGGCCAAAATCGGTCCAGTTTTTGAACCTACAAACCACTTAAACATCACTGTATGCTATTCTCTCAACGTGTATGCTACCAGGATAGCAGACGTAGTTACAAGTGTCGCAGAATGACAACAAAATCCAATGCGTACATACAAAACGTCAGCAGACGATATAACGCAGTTTGAGCACGCGTATATTTTGCGTAACACTGTGACGATGGTGTAAACCTGTTTTATTAATTATACAGCTAAGATCTTCTTTATCTACATGTTTTTTTTTCCTTTTTTTTATTATTGATAGGCTCGCGTTTGACCAAATCTCACCAAATGGTAAGCGACGATATAGCACGGTTGCCTATAAGTAACCTATTCACTCGTGACTTAAAGTAGTGGTCAAACGCGAGCCTATCCATAATAAACAAATTAGCCTATGGGTAACAATTTATATTTTTCGAAGCAAGTGAGTCTACACAGATTATCGTTACCTTAGGGCCCATAACACTGCCCTGTGGCAAACCTAACATTTTTGACTCTGATTTCAGTTAGCAACAGTATTTCAATCAATTCTTCATATAATTTCTCCCAATCTACCAAACTTTATCAAGTATGTCGATACCTCATGATGATATTGATTTGTAAACGGATACAAATAAAGAATATAAAGTATCCTATCAGTAACTATATTTATCTTTTTCGAAGCAAGCGAGTTACACAGATATTCTGAACACTGCCCTGTGGTAAACCTAACATTTTTGGTTCTAATTTTAGCTAGCAACAGTTCATAACTGTATCGTACTACGTTTAAATTTTCCAAAACATCAAAAACTTGAACAATTACGTTCAGACGGACAGTAAAATCATTGATAAGATTTTTTTTTATTTCCGAAAATAATTTACTCAATGTTCTCAAACATACTAACCTATTAACGATAAAAACAGTTGATATACTAATTCACAGCACTTATCTAAATTCTACTCGCGGAAACATGTCTAAAAATATACTCTGTATGTTGACAAACATTCGGTTATCTCTGTCTGACTCGTGGATTTATATCTCCTATCTCTTTTTGGCACAGTCACAACATATGTCAGAGATACATGATTATTCTTTAGGAGAGGGCAGTCTTGTTATGATTATGTGTTTTAGGTTAGCAACCTGGTAATTCAAAGTTTTTGTTTTTGTAGTTGATCTTACATGTCTTTAGTGTCTACATGTTATTAAGTCTACATTGTGTGTAAATTGCCAAATAAATTTTATTTCTTTCTTTCTTTACATACTATTAGGCGTCCCCTGCTGTTACACCCGCGTCTTTGATTACTTCTCAGCGTCCGTGGGTCGTAGCGTAATGTTATTATACTATCTCTTCTCTACACTATCCTGCATAATCCTAATGCTCCTCAGTACCTTCGTGAACGCTTTGAGTATCTCATCTCAAGGGGTGAACTTTGTCGCATCACCTTTTTTCTTCTCCTACGTTCTCCGTATCACACTTCGTCTGCGTCTTTGGAACTCTGTCACACTCTCTTCGCGACAGCCGTTCTCTGGATATCTTCAAGAGGAAAATTAAAGAGCAGTTCCTTTCATTATTAACTTAATATTAATTTACATTTAGTTGTGTAGGTTTATATTGTGCACTGGTGCTGGTGATAGCAGTGGTGGCCGAGTGGTAATGGCTCCGACTTACGAGTTGTAGATCGCGGGTTCAAACCCTATCAGGCGCATTACTTTGTGTAATTTATTTCATCACCACAGCTCTCAAAACGGTGAAGGAAAAACATCGTTAGGAAACCGGCATGTCCTAGAACCAAAAATTCGAAGACATGTAACATTCACCAACCCGCACTGGGCCCGCGTGGTGAATTATGGCCCATTCCCTCTACTAGAGAGGAGGCCTGAGTCCCAGCAGTGAGAACATTAAAAAGGCTGGTGATGATGATGATATTGTGCACTGGATCCTACCCTCGAATATGTTCTCTGTAACTCAAAGGTTTGATAGGAGAAAACTCATTGCAACTTTCGAAACATTGTCATCATACTTAGCAAGCATTCGTATCATTTCCGAGTACTCTACATTAGAATATTGATACACCATCATGTAAAGATAATTACGTCTGCACTGCCGAATTTTGCTACAAAAACACGTATGACGCGACGCGTGTGCATCAAGGCGACTGACCGACTAGTGAGAGCTGCCCGTAAATAGGTCAAGTTCATGTTCAGCTACCCTCCGCTATTGTACTATCGCTTGCTTAGCATAGACTTCGTAATATTTAGAACGTTCTATTTAAATATTTTTATTTTTGTATGAAAATCCGATGAATTAAAATATGACAAATTTATAAAAGTCATAAAACAAAAGTTGTTGCTTATGATGTTAGTATAACATAGACTACTAACATATTCTGCTGAGAGGTTGTCAGTGTTATACAAATAACCCTGTATATCACCGTGTACTATGTATGTTTTTGTGTAAAATAAAGAATTAAGAATTAGGATGTTGACACCCACTAGAAAACTAATTCTAAACGAATAGGCGGCGGTCAGGCGGGATCGCAGTCAAGTACTAGTTTATAAAAGATAAAAAAAAAGAAAAAATACATGGTTATTTGTAAAACACTAATAACCTGGCAGGACTGTATCACTAACATCATAAACGACTACTTTTGTTCTATGACTTTTTACAAAACATAATTCATTTACCAAAAACAAACCTTCAAGATTTCGTTGTTCTATCTAACACATTTCAACTCTGTATTTTGCTATACTTACCAACGTCTGTATGAGCGCATCAACCACCCCGCCGCCCGATCCCCGCTTCCCTTCGCTATTGTACTGCTTGCCGAAGCAAGCAGTATAGCATAGACTTCGTAATGTTTGGAATATTCAATTTAAATATTTTTATTTCATCGGTATGAAAATCTGATGAACTAAAATGTGATAAATTTTTAAAAGTCATAGAACAAAAGTTGTTGGTTACTAACACGTTAACGTAAACGTTGTTTTATGAACATACAAATGACCCTGTATAATCTCAGATGGATTCCGAGAAAGATTTCCAAGAAATTGACGCAAGTCCATCCCAAATGAGTGTGTCAATGTCAATAGAAAGTATACTTCGAGCCAAATTCGGAGGGGTTGCTATGGTGAAGCTGGGCAGAAGCCAGGTTGGTGTCACGTGTGTTGATTGTTCTTTGGCTACCATGTTATCAAGGGATTGCACGAGACCTGAGCACCATTGATTGGCTATTTTTAGGGTGTCGTATTTAAAGACTGTTGATCGCAGTCTTGCGGAAGAATAAAGGCAATTTATTTGGGAAAAAATACTTTGAAGTGATTTTCGGAGAATGTAGTAAATCTTCTATAATTTATTATCTTGTGCTTGATTTATTATAATCCTAAAAATTGGTTCTGTCCATAAAATTATCGAGAAGAAAATGGCAGTTAATTTTTTGTATGATATTATACTGATCTATATTTTCTTTAATTTTCTTCTTTTATTGACATTGTATTTTTTTAGTATAATTTGCTGACATTGTTTAGAGATTTTTTGTAGTTAATTTAATATTGATATCACCATCGCTATTTTATGTGCATTTCGGCAGAACATAGGATGGACCAAAAATATTATAGATCATGTACAATGGAATTTGAAGTTAACCATCAAAAAAACTAGGGTCCCAAAAAAGCTAAGAGATTGGTTTGTGTAGTCTTGCTCAAACAACAAACTCAAACAAACATACAAACTCACAAACTTTTGCCTTTATAATATAAAAGTACCATTTTCAGTTTTAATCTGCGTGTTTGCCCCTCCCTCCCTCCCCACTACATTATGCACACGTGCCATTAGCGTGATAACAGCTACAGGTGTTAAGAAACCGTGCATTACATTATGTAACTGCGCAGAATAGTACCAGGCGACCAGGAAGTTATAGAAGTTGGACTAAACTCATTTGAATAAACCTTCAAACGGTATGACAAAGGAAAATAAACTTTGTTCCCGCTAAAATAAAGTCTGATTTTGATTGAAGGGGTACTGATTACCGATATAGTAACAAGATTATTTTTGTTTTAATTTGTGAATCGTTAGAGCATCAGTGTAACGAAGTATTCTTAGTTGCTATGGTTTTTTTTTTTTTTAAAAGACGGGAAATCGTCAAATGGCTTCTTCTCTAGGTACGGCGAGAGAAAGTTTCAGACTATAACCCAGTCATGTTTCTTTAGTAACACTTTGCGTTTCAGGAGAATTGGTGCTTAGGTAGTGACTCTTTAGAATCTTGCAGCCCTAGTAGATATGCTTACGTACTAAGCGTTCCAAATGAGAATAGGACCGATTCCTATGTTTTGACGTTTCGTCGTACTGTCAAATCGAAGAAATTTTGGCAAAATTGAAGAACTTGGAGATGAGTAAAATTGAAGAACTTAGAGATGAGTAAAATTGAAGAACTGGATTCTGATTAAACTTTTTTCGTTCACAGTTCGTAAATAAATTAAATTTTTCGTAAATTAATTACTTAATGTTTAAAAATTTCTTTTCTCGATTTGACAGTAAATCGTGACGTCACAACATGGCGGGCGATCCTGTTCTCATTTGGAACGCATTGTAATTAATTTGTTCTAGGTTCGAAGATGCAACATTTTTTTATTCACTAGGTTCAGTCAGCGGCTTTGCCTGTGTGAGTTGAAAATATATATATAGACTAACACTCAATAATAAAGAACTGACATTGTCTGGTAAAAGAACTTTTAGAATTAGTTCAGTAGTTTCAGCGATCGCGGACGGCGAGCTATTGGTAGCTCGCTGTCCGGTCGTCTGGTAACCGTCCGGACCGAACCCAAGTCGTCGACGACGCGTAGTATTCCACGCGCGTCAAAGGTACAACTACCGGCACGAATATTGGGCGCTCGGCGTCAGAGTGGGGATCGCTTTGCGCATTCCATACATTGGCGAGCCAATCGTCGTCGTTGTTATATGTTTCTTCTTTGCCCTTTGGAATTCAACCTATGTCCCCAGTCAGTACGCTTTGGGGTTGCTGGACCCCTACGGTTTTGCGGCACGGATCTTGAGCGCTGGCTTCAAGTTACGCAGAAGTCAAATATTCGGTCTGTTTAGTGGTGCGAAGTGAGACGCGGAGGCGGGGAGTGTCAGTGATTGGCACGCCGCGTCATCGTTTCATAAACGTCACTCGTGATTCGTTCCCCGCGTTTGCTTCATGTATAATATAGTCAGTAAGTCTGACACGCCCTCCCGCTCTGCCCTAGACCGGGAGAACTAATTAGATGATTACCCAAATTTAGAAAAAAATAAAACCCCCAAGGTAAACTTATAAATTTACCTCTTTTTAAAAATTATGAGCAAGTACCTGGATACTTGCTCATACTGGTACAAATGTACATAGGTAATCATTTCGGTCATATCTTTGACATAACAATTTTTTTATGTAATCAAATATATCGTTATGATTTGTTTTAATAATATTATGATTATGTAATCAATGAGCAATCATTAATTTGCTGACAAAATGACTCATCCATTCACAAAAGAAAACACAACATATTTTTTTGTTTATAAAAACCTGAATATTGTTTGTTCAGAATTTCCAATAGTTTTTACGCCATGTTATATTTCTTCCCAAATATACACCGCTAAATTTTAATCGTTTCAATCCCGTGGAGGGTCGATCCGGTACATGAAACACTATCGATTTGTAAAGATAAAATTAAAAAATAAAGTACCTTTTTTCAAAACTCGTATTAATTTACGCATGTACGAAATTAATTTCTTTAGGAAAGCCTCAGCTGAGCGAGTCCAATGAACTGTAGGTAGTAGTTGGCGTCGAGTACAAATTACCTACAGGTCATTGGACTCGCTCAGCTGACATTATCTTAAAGAAATCAATTTTGTACAAGCGTAAATTAATACGAGTTTTGAAAAAAAAAGGTATTTAATTTTTTCATTTTATCTTTACAAATCGAGTGTTTCGTGTACCGGATCGACCCTCCACGGGATTAAAACGATTAAAATTTAACGGTGTATTTAAAAAGGTCACAAATTGGATACCACAGACACTAAGTGCAACACAGGTCACGGAAGGTCATAGCGGGTATTAACGCCAGCAAACAGCTAGGTGCAAGTGCAAAACAACCCCTCAGTCGCCTGGATGGCCCGGTGACTATGTATTTTTCCTGACTTAACAAGCTTATAACTTAACTTTGTGATTTTTCATGATACAGTTATGAAATTTTGTACATAGATTCTTTACATGAAAATACACATGTTTCATGTTTTGCATTTACTAAAACTAATATTATTTTCAAGCACGAAACGCAGCTTCATCTCAGCCGACAGACGTCCACTGTTGGACATAGGCCTCCCCCAAGCGTCGCCACAATGCACGATCCTGTGCGTCCCGCATCCATCGGATTCCCGCAACCTTCACCAGGTCATCGAACCACCTTGTAGGAGGCCTTCCAGCGCTGCGTTTTCCGAGCGCGGTCGCCACTCCAGAACTTATCGGCCATCTGTTCTACGAGCAATGTGCCCTGCCCTTTGCCACTTAAGTTTGGCGATTCTTCGTGCTATGTCGGCAACCTAGGTTCTACTGCGGATATCTTCATTTCTGACTCGATCACACAAGGAAACTCCGAGCATAGCCCTTTCCATCGCTCTTTGGGTGACTTTAAGTCTTCTGATGAGGCCCATTGTGAGCGACCACGTTTCGGATCCATATGCCATCACTGGCAACACACACTGTTCATAGACTTTCGTCTTGATGAGAAGATACTGCGTAGCTTCCCAAACGCTGCCCAGCCGAGTCGGATTCGACGGTTGACCTCTTTCTCGAAATTAGATCTACCCAACTGGACTGTCTGCCCGAGGTAGACATAATGGTCCACAACTTCGAGTAAGAAACGCAGCTTACTGCAATTAAATAATATGACTCGATATAATATTAATTAATGTATATATGTATGTAATTGTAATACTTATGTAATCTACAGTATAATGAATGCAATACTAAGAAAATGTTGCTGTGACCTAATAGGGTTATTTGTAAATCACTAACGAGCTTGTAAAACTGTATTACTAACATCATAAACAACCACTTTTGTTTTGACTTTTTACAAAACTTAATTCATTTACCAAAAACAAACCTTAGAGATTTCGTTGTTCTAACACATTTCATTTCTATATTTTGCAATAGGGAAGTTTCCATGGTCAAAATAATTACATTTTATTTAGTCCATATTTTAGATTATAAAAAAATATTGGACACGTATTTTTTCTTTTTTCGATTAAACAAAAAATAACAAAGATATAGCCTATTAAAGTTACGTGTGACGTCACCCCGTGCGAAAAAATGCAGCACGGCGTGACGTCACACGTAACTTTAATGGGCTATATCTTTGTCATTTTTTGGTTTAATTTAGAAGTAAAAAAATACGTGTCCCTTATTTTTGAATAATCTAAAAGACGGACTAATTACATTTTTCACGGCAACTAGCCTATACCTACCTACCTACGACTGTATGACGCGCAAGCGCACCAAGCACCCCCGCCACCCGATCCCACTCCCCTCCGCTGTTGTACTATCGTTTGCTTCGCAATTTCGCATAAACTTCGCAATATTTAGGATGTCAATTTTTTATTTTTGTATGAAAATCTAATAAACTAAAATATGATATTTTTTTAAGAAATAGGTATAAAATAATTATATAAGTACGCATATAAAGCACGGTACATGACTTAACAATAAATTATCTAAACTCGTATTATACATATATTATAGTACGTAAAACAATTTTGTTTTCTAAAAGATAAACTAGTGCTTGACTGATATCCCACCTGATGGTAAGCAGTGATGCAATTGTTAATAGTGAGGCGCACTAGTTTATTAAGAGCCTATTCACTCTTGCCATGAAAACACCTAAATTGTCATCGGACGACCAGACCCTATTCACCAGAGTTAGTTTAATCTTGCATATTAAAGTTTTTTTTTCTATATTAATCTGCCTAAACACTGGAAGCTGCGACCAGATAGTTTTGAAAGCATAAAATGCACCGAGGCACGCCCATATCACATGACCTGGTGACCTATTTACCTAGATATTAGGCTGAAAAGTAGGTTGTGTGCATACTTTGGGTTCATTTTGGCTTTGTGACATTTTAAGACTGATTTTTATCGAATGTTGCCTTCAGTTATGGTCTCCTGGTAAAATGACATGAGTTTATACTTAAGCGTAATGATTGGCACAAGAAAAGAGAAGCTAGTGCCCACATGCCCAGCAGTGGGCGAGGTCGGTAGTACTTAGATAAAAATTTTAATGATGATCACAGTCGTAGGGACCCAGCAGGGTCGAAGCCTACTGGGACCAAGGGTCTGCTACTGAAAGGAAGGCTCGCCCATGAAAGGCAACGAAGGAACGGGGTGGGTTTTTTAGTCAGTAAAAGTCTGACACTATCTCCCGCACCGCCCAAGAGCGAGGGATGTCATTTGGATGATTTTTACTTTTACGCACTGGAAAAGAAATATGATCATAGTAGTATATTGTTATAAGGGAGAGGGAGACAGTACGATGTTTTTGTCTCTTTCATTTCAAAACTTAGCCTTTCATTACTAGTCGGGTAAATAATAGTGATGAACTCACGAATGATGACGTACAAACAATAAATCAAAGATCACGCTTCACCGCTCACACGTTGACAAAGTACTAGGCGCCCATAACGCTTAAAGAGCTTTTGTATGTTAATAAGACCTTCATAACATGCCAACATAACGCAATATTCGAACCTCAATCAAATCTCAACCTAATCGTTAACGAACAAGATTCAATTTCAACAAACGACGTTTACGACCTTTGGTAAATAAAATAGAAGCAAGGTAATTCGTAATTAAAATGGGAAATTGAATTTTCATCTCTATTTATAGGGCGTAGGGTTAATAATACGATGACGAAGGTTGTGTGATACGACCTTTTCGGATTGGGGGCCGGTTCGAATGCACTCTGACGTCAGACCTCCCCGAACCCTTCTGACCTAGATAAGTTGTCGTCAAGCGGAAAATATCAGCGCTCCGCAGCGGAAAGCGCTTTGTTGTTATATAGCGTCTAATGGAATAACATTTAGAGCTGCTGAATCAAGCGGTTAATGACAAAGAGTAGATAACTCTAGTACTTATTTTATTACTTTATTTTTGTCATGATTCAGGGCATAGTTGTACATGTAATGTTACTAAAAGACAAACAGACAGGACATTGGGAAAACCTAAAGTAAAATTTTGTAAAAAAAACTGGCTCCTATTTAGGTACCAATCCAAATACGGTGCAGATTTCTAAAATCATATAAACATAAGAAAACGTAAATAAAGCGCTTGACGCTAATAACCGTCTAGTAATAGGACATAAGAATGACGCGCTGCATTCGCTGAACGATTAGCAGTCAGCTGTCAAAACATGGCGTCTTGAAGTCTAGACTTGTCACTAGTGATGAGGGTTAGATGTATCGATTATGTTTTATCGACTAATCGGTCTAGTTTCGGTTACTTTGTAAGTGATCTAGTTCTGTTGTGTTTTTTGTTGGGAGAGAAACACGCTTTGCTAACTTTCACTCGACGACTCTGTTTTGATGGTGAAGTGTTTTTTTTTTTATAATAAGATAACGAGATAGAAGATAACAACTATTTTACAAGAGTTTACAGATGTAGTAATTTTGTTAATATCATGTTAAATTGATTTTTGTTTTGTTAAGTTTCCATTCATTTGTTGCCCAAAATATTGACATTAAATGAGCCCATAGTAGTTACTGATTACTTAGTATGAACGCCCGGTCTAAGTCGATTTCGCGGCTCCGCGGTTAAATTTATATTAAAAAAAAAACAATAGCTATTCAAGATTTTTGTTTTTGTGAGGCCTTTTTAAAAAACAAGCTTTATTATTTTTTGTAACTTCCAAATATTTACCTACGTGACGTAATCTCGTAGACAAACACGTTTGCAATCGTTAAGTTAGGGTCAGATTCACGATTTTTTTTTAATGAGACAACTAATTTATTATTATTTTTTGATTATTATACTTATGGTCAATTTTAATAAAATATTGTTTTATGGTGTTCTCTTTTATATTTGTGAATTTCCAGAGGTTTTAAAAAGTTCAAAATGAATAGAACCTGGCCATAACATCTTCGTTCTTAAAGATTACATCAATTCATCTCTTCTCGATCAATGGATTATTTAAGATCATACAGTCAAAAAATAACTTTCTATTTTCATCCTCTTTTGCGAGGTTCGGTGAAAATGTAGGCCAGTAAAATGAGGGTTATTATAGGTAGGGATACCATGTCTTCAAACCGAAACGCCGGACAGACTTGACAGTTTAGCCGGACATTTAGGTAAAAAGGTCAATATTTTTTTTAAATAAAATACGTAAACAATAAAATTAACTGATATAATTGCATTTTTTTTATTTGCAAGTTAAATCACATTTATCTTTAACTGGCTTTTGCCCGCGGCTTCGCCCGCTTACATAAAATATGTCACTCAAGAATAAAGCAGCTTTCTGTCGGTGAAAAAATTTTAGCAATCGGACCAGTACTTTCAGTGATTACCTCCTACAAACAAAAAAACAAACCTTACCTCTTTATTACATTTGTGTAGATAAACAAAAGGACACAAGTAACAAATAAATTTGCATGCAGTTTTTTTTTTAAATTAATTAGTTTTTAAGACTGGTAAAAAAAAAAAATGAAAAAAAATCTTTATTAACAACGAAGTTATAAAGCTACAAGGCTGATAATAAGAAAGAGTAATCCGACATGGACTTTGACGTCAAAGTCCATCACACCCATAGAAAATAGCCAATTAGGGCTAGGTCAATTTTCGCGGGCGAAAGCAGTGGCAGTAACTAAATCAAATATATTTTTGATCTTTAATTTGAACTGGCTAAGTATAAGATTTATTTATTAACACTTCGTGTAACACAAAGGTACAAAGGCGGACTTAATGCCTTAGGCATTCTCTATCAATCAACCTAGGGTGGTGAAGAGAAAACATGGCAGGAAATATATCTACACTAATATTATAAAAAGGTAAACTTTGTTTTTTGTTTGTAGGAGGTAATCTCTGAAAGAACTGATCCGATTGCTAAACATTTTTTCACCGATATAAAGCTGCTTTATTCCTGCGTGACATAGGCTACATTTTATGTACCTACGTGGGCGAAGCTGCGGGCTAAAGCTAGTCAAATATATTTTCGATCATCTATTTTAAATCGCTATAAAATATCATTTATACAGTTTACATGTTGGATATTCCACCCATACGTACAAAGCGTATAGAAATTCATTATACGTACAGCTAAGGAGTGGAATTCCCTGCCGGAGTCTGTTTCCTGATAACTATAACCTAGGGGTCTTTATGTAAAGAGTGAAAAGATTGCTTCTAGGCAAGCGTGCTACATCGTCGGCCACATCATCGCTTACCATCAGGTGAGATAGTGGTCAAACGCGAGCCTATCCGTAATTTTAAAAAAAACAGCTATTCCCTAGACGAAGCGTCTTAAAAAAACACTTATTACAACTACGATAAAAGTCATAGTTACTATACTATATCACAAAGAGGTCGAAGGAAGCAGTGGCTTGAACAATTGGGTCAAGATTCGAGTCTAAACAGAGATAAAAATACACACGACCATTTGATTGGGGACTACCGATCCAAGAGGCTGACGTCACGACCTAGAACACAGCTGTTCATCTTTTAATTACATGTACATCAAATAATTAAGTCTAATAAAAAATTTAGCTGTGTTTTTTAGTCAACGAGTGAAGCAATTTGATCTAATTAAAAATGCAAGGATTTAATTTTGTTCTGTTTACAGGGTTCCTTATAAGATCACTTTATTGGCCGTCTGTCTGTCTGTCTGTCAAGACTCTTTATCTCAGGAACGAGTGGAGGTATCGAGTTGAAAACCATATAGGTACTCAGGCCTAAGTTAAAGAATAAAAAAGATAGGGCCGTTTATGTGCAAAAATCGTATATTTCGACACTCTCAAGAAAATCAAAATTCATAGGTTACTTCCCGTTGTTCTAGAATCCTGAAATTTGGCATAAAGCAAGGTCTTATAGCACAAGTATAAGAATAAATCTGAAAACTGTAAATTTGTAGTTACGTTACAACTTTTTTTTATTTTTGCGATTCGGAAAAATCTTCAGAGACTCTGTGGTATACACATTAAATGTAGGTCAAGTCAAGCAGGACGTCACGATTAGATGCGATCCGACTAGGCTCTCGACTAGACGTCACTGCTCGGGTTTGCCTACTTACTGACAATTTGGTTGTTTCATTTACTATAAACCTAAATCCCTAACTAGTGATTTTAGTGAACACCACATTGGCGACGAGTAAAAGCGCAGTAAGTAAAGTGATCTTAATTCAAATAATGTACTACTTACGGATATTGGTTAGCAACAAAATTAATTTTTACAGCACAGTGTTAAAAAAAAAAAAAAAAAAATAAGTGACCGATACCTGAGTGAAATTCTGTAAATATTTCATATATCAGCAAGAAAAGTATAATTTTACAGCACAAAGTGCTTTGAAAGAAAAAATAAAAATAAGTGACCGTTTTCTACATTAAATTGAAATTCAGTAAGTGTTAGTTTCATAGAAATGTCCATATTTCGGTCGTTATTTAGCTATGTATGAGCGATCTGCGTCAGTGATTAGCTGAGAGATGCGCAATATAAATCGATGAAATCATTTCGTCATTTAATACATAAACGGTACCGTATACTATATCGGAATGTGATTAGGGCATACAAAATGTCCCTACATTTCGAAAATAAATAAAAATTCCAAATACAATGTTTGCTGACCAAATTCGTTTGTGGCTACATAATATCGAAATAAAAGTGCCAACGAGAGTTCGTTAAATGATCAGTACCAACGAGTGTTCGTTAAATGATCGAAACAAAATAAAAATATTCGATCAAAATTTCCAGCGATAACACGTTTACTTATAGATGCTAATCTTATCGAAAGATATTATTAGATCCCAAAATGAAATGTGCCAACGTGATTATCGTCAAGTACCAGTTTTAACGCCAATTACCACTTCGATACTTCGAAGCAATATGATGCCTGGCTAGGTATCACTGTATAGTTAAAACTAAATAAGTGTCATAAAATCCTTAAGGCTAATTAAATAAAATACATTTTGCACTGGCTTTATCCATCAAACAAAGAATTTGTCACACACGTTATAACGCCCCGATGTGGTTGGTTCTTCAATCTCTATTTCAAGTGGCCGTTTTGCTGAGTAGCATGGCGCGGCACTCCGGCGCAGGTACCTATTAATGGACCCTTGTGCGACTTGCTAGCTAAAGTTTGTTTATTTAAATGTTATAGGAACAGTGCCCATAGAGCTCTTATCTTAGCTGGCTACAATCAATTCAGGGTTATAAATAAATTAACGATGAGTTGTGTACCTATATTATTCTTGCATTTTAGTTGAAAACAAGAATAAGATGAAAAAAAAACTTATTTGAATTGTGGGTACAATTCTTGATTCTAGTTCAAATATGGTTTGAATTGTAGATTTAGTTCTGGATTAAATTCCCTAAAGAATATGGAAGATTATCACAATGAAAAATCATAACCCTTTAAAAACAGCAATCCCGCCATTGAGCTAATCCACGATAGCCAGAGTCAAAGTGCAATAAGTACCTGCCATAATGGAGTTGACACTGAACAAAAAACTGTTGCCCATGCGGCAATTAAAATCACAAACGTGATAAAAGTACCTTTCCTGTAAATCTATTGCTAACGTGTTTTCAAATTATATTTCCAGAAACACTGCAAAACAAGGACAAATAAGAAAAAATGCACTAACCTCGTGTCAAATAATAACAATGAGTTGTATGCTATCATGCATGTCATGAAAATTGGTAATCACAAAAGTGATTACTTAAAGTTCGAGCAATTAATGAAAATTCAGTTATGCCCGCCTTATAATTAACGCAAATGGCATAAAGAGACTCGTACCAACCTCTTGTCAAATAACAACAATGAATTTGGTTGCTATCAAGCCTGTCATGTAAATTGTGGCAATCTCAAAATGATTATAAGTTCGAGCAATTGATGAAAATTCAGTTAATGCCCTATAATTAATGCAAATGGCATAAATAGGTTTTTTGAGTATTATTTGCAGAATAACGCGAAACGAGAGTCAATAAAAGAGAAAATTCTGCCTCTCGTCAAATGATAACAATAAAGTAAAAATGTTAAAAAACAAAGTACTAAACAAAACATCTAGCACTTATATGGTAGGTAGGTTCACACCTACTTATCTAATTTGCCACGTTGCGTCGATGAAAATTTAACAATTTGTATTGATGGTCACGTGCTATACAATAATAAAGTGCAAGAGTTATTTGATATACAGATAAAAAAAAAATAGCTCTAAAGTATTACTAGCAAAGCCTATGGTCACAAAAATGTTTTAAGAAACCTATTATAAAAATTTAAAAAAGGCTTTGATCTGAATTCAATTGCCAACTTAACAACAAAAGTCCAACGGCTATTTGATTCCTAATAGCATAAAAAAATAATAGCAAAAAGACGAGCTAGACAAACTTTATAGGACCTGGCTTGTAAATAAAACAATATTTCATCTTTTGGGTACCTCTGGTGATCCCGGATGCCTGATGATCAATAATATTATACTAAAATATCAATGCTGATGATGGTATACGTATTTATCTGCAGATACGTGAGACCTAGATAAATATAATAAGTACTAGCGTAGTATTACTTAAAACGCTATGTACATGTTTTAAATCAAAGTTCATGAATAGTTAAGAAGTCAATCAGTAAATGCTATTAAAAAAAAAAAAAAGTCGAAAAAGATATCTATAGTACCATAGGGAAGAAACTCTATGTACAATTGTACATGTTTCAAATCAAAGTTCATAAATACTTAAGAAGTCAATCAGTAAATGTTATACATTCAACTAAAAATAAAAAAAAAGTTGAAAAAGATATAGTGCCATAGCAAAGGAATTGTTGACTTTACTTACAACATAGTGATATAACATAAAAAAAGACTGGAAGAATTAGAAATAAACACTCGCAGCACTTTTAAGTTAATTTGTGATGCTTTGTTAAAGGGAAATAATAATGGTTCCGAAAAACAATTTAATCTCCAGCGATCTGTGGCCGACTATTATTCTAATTAACTAGCGTTATAATGAATTACCGACAAAAAACCCAAAACATAAACGAAAAAAAATATCCAATTTAACAACAAATAAGAGCATGTTCAAATTACATTTTCTCCTAAAAAAAAAATGGATCTTCGAATAACAAAACTAAACTTCCGAATAGAATACTAAACCTCCGACAAAATTACTAAGTTACCGACAACAGAGGTTTGGTCAAAATAATCATATTTTTACAACTTGCATGAACTGTTTTAATTTCTATTGTTGGTTATCAAATTTATTTTTTAGCTCTCAATAATTATGAAAATACCTCAACTGTTCGGTCCGCGCGATGGGGTTCGGATCTACTACGTAACTACATTTTCATAATAAACTGAGTTTTGTTTTATTTTTATCTTTGTTCTCGCTGACATTATAAAAGTTAAAAAATTTGTCGATTAATAATACAGTATAATATTCTAGGAAACCAAAGTCTACTTGGTTTTCGATTAAGGCATGAATAGGGGTACGTATCAAAATCCCGAAAGTTCATTATACCTATGGCTGAAATACCGACGTGCAAAACACCGAAATTCAAAATACCGAAAGGTTTAAATGCCGATAGTCGTTATATCGAAACACAAAATACCGATGTTCAAATGCCCGAAAGGACGAAATCCCGAATAGACGAAACAACTTGAACGTAGCGGTTGGTCACAGTTCTAACGCTACCTAACCTATTTCACCCAGTTCAAAATACAATCTACCTGTGACTAGACTATTAGACAATGGTAAACACATTTTTACGAGAGATTGTGGCTGAAATAGGTTAGGTTAGGTTTGAATTATGACCAAAAGCGCGCGAGCCGAGCGAGCGAAGCGAGCGGCGCCGCGGCAGCGGCCGGCGAGTGCTACTTTTCAAAATAAAACAAATCGGGACCTTAGGGCACCCCGACACGGACGAGTCGGGATTTTGAACTTCGGGATTTTAAACATTCGAACAAATGAACTTTCGGGATTTTAAACTTTCGACCATACGACCATTTGGCGTTTCAATTTTTGGGATTTCGTCCATCGGTAATTTAAAATTCTGGATTTTTATACGTACCCTTGAATAGGACTGTTTTAACTTTTTAACGCCTGAAATAGGTACCGATATCGAATCATACCCGTAGTAAGTAAAATTCATGATATATGATGCAATTAAAAGTTATTGTTACAAGTACATTTTTATATTTTTGATAAGTTTCTGTATAGCCACTCAGAATAATATTTTCAGTATAATGTGATAGTTAAAATAGCACCACAATCTATGAAATATGAAAGGTAATTTATGAATTAATAGTAGGCAAGTAAAGATAAAAATTACAAAGCAATGTTTTCAGTAGAACGTAATTTATGCTGGTAGAAAAGTATTATAGCAATAGACAGTCATGTTTATTTTTCGAATATTTCAGTATCTCATTCGGTCGTTTCGTCATTTTTATTCGGACAAAAGTAGTCGGAAAGTTAGTATTTTAGGCAGTAGATTTAATATTTTGAGTAAGGACAATTCTTCTTTTTTTGTCGGAGCTTTTATTACTACCCTTTGTTAAATAATTTCCAGAAACCCGTAAGTATTTAAACAACTATAAAGTTACAATAAACAAAAATGAAATATTGTATATCAATTGAAACTTCAGTGCCATCAGGTTTCAAACTAGTTAATAATAAGTCAGTCTGACTTTCAAATGGAAATGTTGATGAAATTCAATGTTTTCTGGATCAATTTCATTGAATAATTTAACTACAACTTTCAACCCTAAAAATCAATGGGTTTAAAAAAAAAAATATCCCTTGGCTATAATGACAAGAGATCGTACAATCGTACCCAACTAGAACTAACTATAGTTCTGTTAACTTTGGAGACAGAATCTGACAGATGTAAAAAAATTAACTCTGTCAGACTAAAACAAAGTATAGTTCGTGTATCTAATTGAATTCATGAATTGATTTGAATTCAATACAAATTTGCATTTTGAACAAACAAGAAGCTCTACGGACACTTGGATCAATAAATAATTACTTATATCGATAATGCATACATTTAAAATATCCGTATTAAAAATACAAATAAAAATAATGAAAACCAATCATGGCAATTACAAAATGACAAGCCTAATTGCGAGATGACCTGTCCTAACTATGACTCGTGTACTAGCACAATTCAGCTCAACTCTTCTGAAGGAAACCGAGTCATCATCAGCAAAATATGTGAGCATGCATGTCATTCTAACTGCCAGAGCACATCCAAGTCAAAGGCCAGCCAGTAATACTAATTGATGTACCTAGTACTCACTTATTTCGAAATCCAACTAAAAAAAAAAAAAAAGAACTAATAAAGCTTAGGTCATATACTGATTCCTTAGCACAGAAACAAAAACCTAAGAACTAGAAAAAAAAAAAAAAAAAAAGGCACAAACATAAGTTCATTGAATATTAAATTTAGGCTAAAATCGAATCCAAATAACATAATTGCGTCATATTAAGGTAAAAGAAACCAATTGCTGATTCTTATAACTCACAAGTGGAATCGTAAAACTTCTAAATAGAACAAAATACCTAATAGAGTTAAAATGTATTGTATTTCGAAGGCGCAAATCTTAAATTGGCACACACAATACAAGAGTAACTCATAATGTGGAGCAAAAAAAAAAAAAAAAAAAAAAAAAAAATACAGTATTAAACGAGAAATAATAGCGTTTTAATAAGTACCTACTGAATTCCGAATCCGGAATTAAAAAACAGTCAAAGCAAAAATAGATGGACATCGACAGAAATATCCAAGTCGAGATATTAAAGAAGCCTACAAGAAAATTAATCGATTTATGTTACCTTTGTACCATACTTCCAAAATAAGCAGTTAGGCACAAAAAATAATAATAATCAAAACATAAAAATAAAACAACGATACGCCTCACCTCTTCGGAACTGGACAAAAGAACATGAGGAACATCAGACTAATAGAGACCACCATAAGACCACCGAGTATGAAGCATCACCTTCAATTTAAATCAATGTAAAGCATATAGAAAGTAGGAAGCATTGGATACGCTTCTTCAAAAATTAAATAATAATACTACATTATTAAAGGCTTATTTGTAAGCCTAATACAAATGCTAAATGTACTCAAATCTGTGTGGTTCTTTATTCAAAAGATCATCTCAGACACTACAAAACTGTGTAGATACACAGTTCTAATGATTAGATCATTACATTACAGTGGATTTTGAAAGAGACTTTGACCTCTGAGTTTGTTTCTGTGTTTCTTCTCAGAGCAGTCAGCTAGGAAACACAGGCCTCATCTAGAAAAAAAAACAAAAAAAAATCGAGTAAAAGTAAAAAAAATAAATGCAAAATAAATATCTTCATTTTGAAATTTTTCAATTTGGGTCTATAAAAAAAAATTGAATATTGTTGTTTTGGAACTTCTCAAATTGTGTTTAACTACAAAACATAGTAAAATGTGTTAAACGCAATTCATTTCAAAATCTAAATATTATAATTGCACTTAAAATCTAAATAATTTTATAAAAAGGAAGACATGTGGGATACACATTAAAAATCCTAAATATATAAATGTACTTCAAAAAAACAAACTAGCGATTTTCGTAAATTATAATCTAAGTGTGATAAATATTGTAATATACTTAATTATTGTACTTCAAAAACCAAACTAGCGATTTTTGTAAATTATAATCTAAGTGCTAAATATTGTAACTATGCTTGAAATGTACATCATTTTATAAAAAGGAAGAGATGTGGTATACACATTAAATGTAGGTCAAGTCAAGCAGGACGTCACGATTAGATGCGATCCGACTAGGCTCTCGACTAGACGTCACTGCTCGGGTTTGCCTACTTACTGACAATTTGGTTGTTTCATTTACTATAAACCTAAATCCCTAACTAGTGATTTTAGTGAACACCACAGACTCCATTCCAGAATTGAATTATTTCCGCAGGTAAGGTTTGTACGGAACCCTCAGGGCGCGAGTCCGACTCGCCCTTGCCCATTTTTTTTTAGTATAAAACAAGTGATCAGTCTCGGGTTCACTCGGGAGCAAAGCACTTATACATAAAAACCTTGTCCAATTATTGCTTTTTTATTAGTTCAAACCGTATCAAAATCTGCTGCGCGGTTTACGCGGGGTAAGCGAATAAACAGACACACGTGTAAAGCTAGAACTATATTTGACCAACGCACACGTGTAACACGCCTGATTTCACGTCACGTCGCGTGGCGTGTATCAAGTGTAGCTCTACAAGTCTAGTTTCCATATAAAATGTATGGAGACCGACGTTCTCAGATCGGCGTGTGTGGCACACGTATGCGCAGTGAAGTTCTACCTAAAAGCGACTGTTTTACAACTATGTACCTAGAGATGTCGAAAACAACAGATGCGGGCCACAAGCCTCGTTTCCAAACCAGGTTACCTCAATAGAAAGTTTTAACACCAAAGCGTTGGTATACATGACAAAAACGAATTCCGAAGAGGATCACAACCAAAACAAAAAATAAGTACCTAAATAATAAAAAAAAAAATAGATTGAAAAAAAAAAACAAATTGAAAATAAAAAATAAACAACAAAAACAAGCATATTTTGCTTGGGTGAAGACTGAGGATGAAACGCATATTGCTAAAAAAAGTTATGAGTTCACATATGGATGGTTGGAGGGAGACCAAAGAAAAGATGGATGGATTGTGAGAGGAGTGATATGAAAGAAAACAGAGTTAGTGATAGCATGTCGAGTGACAGGACAGAATGAAAGAAAAAACACGTGTTACGCCGACCACAAATAAAACGGGATGGAGGTAGGAAGATGATGGTCTTCCCGTCTGATTACAATGTGGGTGTCTTCAAGACCAGAGTGAATAGGCTCTTAACAAACTAGTGCGCCTCACCATCAATGATTGCATCACTGCTTACCATCAGGTGGGATCGCAGTCAAGCACTAGTTTATATCATATGAACAAAAAAAAACTGGCCAAGTGCGAGTTGGACTCGCGCACGAAGGGTACCATCGTACCATCCATAGGAAAATTTGGCAAAAAAATCGCGTTTGTTTTATGAGCTTATTTGTACTTATTTGTTGTTATATCGGCAACAGAAATACATAATTTGTGAAAATTTCAACTGTCTAGCTATCGCGTTTCTTGAGATACAGCCTGGTGACAGACAGACGGACAGACAGCGAAGTCTTAATAATAGGGTCCCGTTTTTACCCTTTGGGTACGTACGGAACCCTAAAAACTAGTATCAACAAAAACATTATTAGTGATGTCGCAACCTATTCTCAAGTAGTAATCGATTAAAAATATCGATAAAAAAAAATTAGCTACTGCAAGAGCGTGCGTATAAGGAATTGACGCAATGCTAGCTCAGAACCTTGGCACCGTTTGTGGACGCCGATCACGACTTACGAACGTTAGATATTAATATTTCGATTAACGTTTCGAGATTAGTGCGTAAGAGAACAATAGCTTTATAGATCCCATATTTCTCGTGGGGGTAATGTTAATTAATTTATTATCTATTAGCAACTTTAACTGTATACTTAAGGGCTAATTAAGTATTATATAAGAAGAATTTAGCAATATTAATCTGGCTCCCCCTCCCTCTCTCCTTGTCTACAACAGTCCCTTATATTAAAAACTAGCTGTGCCCGCGACTTCGTTCGCGTGGACTACAGGATTTTTAATTTATTTTTTCTAAAAGTAGCCTATGTTACTCCTTATTACATCAGCTACCCCTGCCAAAAAAGTCCCGTCAAAATCGGTGCAGCCATTTCAGAGATTATCCCGGACAAACAGACAGACAGACAGACAAAAATTTAAAAAAAATGTTATTTTGGTGTATATAAATATTCATATGCATGTAGTAAAAAGCAGTTATTTCAATATTACAAACAGACACTCCAATTTTATTTATATGTTTAGATGTATAGATTAAGTCAGATACATGAGGGGACAAAATGTCCCCAACATGACACACAACGCTCTATTCACGAGACAACTGCAAGTTTGCCCAGTGTCCGCAACCTCTCCCCAAAAAATTTTTTTTTCGATGTGTTAAAATCATCCAGATCACATACCCCGCCCTTGAGCGGAGCGAGAGATAGTGTCAGACTCTTACTGACAAAAAAACCCACCCCGTTCCTTCGTTGCCTTTTACACCGGGGCCGAGCCTTCCTTTCAGAAATAGACCCTTGGCCCCAGTAAGCTTCGACCCTGCTGGGCCCCTACGGTTGCTGACAACTCCTACTAGTTTTCATCATTTATGTTAACTTTATCCTTTATTATGTTTGTTATCAAAGTTTTCTGCGGTTAAATATCTGTACTTATTTTATATGGTTTCAACTATCAAACCACACACATACCATTTAGCCTGATTAAATAACAGTTAATTTCTCATTGCCATTAAATTACAGTTGCCAACCGTCCTGTTTTTCTATGTCCTGAATAGTTCTCTGAAAAGGTATTTTATTCGCGTCACACTGTTACAATTCTTACCTTACAAGTAGGCACGTTGCCGCGTTGTGCAAAAGCGTATAAATTATTTTGTTTAATTTACTTATTAATACGATTATTATCATTATTCTCAAAAATCATTTAAAACAAATTTTCAAAAAATATTAATTTAACTATTGCAACTCTATTACTGCGTCTTGTTTTTAAACTGAATTGTCCTGATTTTTTCCAAATTGAAATCTTAGTTTTTTAAATTTGATTTTGGCAACCCTACATTAAATACTAAAAAAATAAAAATAATCGATTACGCCATGATTACTACACTTCTCACGACAATGGAAGCGTCCCATCTCTATGTGGTGACGTAATTTCTTTTCGTTTTATGCTAGCCTAGTACTTGACCGCTGACTCATACACAAATGTTTTATATATATTATTATTATTGTACTCTTATAACAAGAGAGCAGTGGTGATCGAGTGTTAACAGCTCCGACTTACCGAGTTGTAGGTCGCAGGTTCAAACCTAACCAGGGGCATTACTTTGTATAATTTATTTCATCACCATCTCAAAACAGTGAAAGAAAACATCGTGAGAAAACCGGGATGTCCTAGAGCCAAAAATTCGAAGACATGTGACATTCATCAACCCGCACTGGGCCGGCGTCGAACACAGCGTCGGTACATGTATCTCGTGCGTTGCGGTTCCTGGTTAAATCTGTTGAATCGAACTTCTGCCGTCCCTCACTACTACCACTGCTGAAACCCGATGGGTCGCTGGTCCACATCGCTGAAGAGAAGGCTAATCTATTTACCTCTCTCTTTGCGGAATCTTCACGTCTTGATTCTGGTAACGCGCAGCCCCCTGCCTTTCCTGAGCGATGCGAGACGACTATGGCAGACATTCGCATCTATCAGAAGGACGCCCGTAGGGTGCTACGTAACCTTGACGTGAACAAAGCCAGCGGTCCCGATGGGATACCGGCAATTGTTTTAAAAACTTGTGCGCCTGAACTGTTGACCGATCTTGACACGCCTATTACGTCGTCCGTTTGAGGCTGGAAGAGTGCCGATGGCTTGGAAGCAGGAAAATGTGCAACCTGTGCCTACCGTTCCCTCTCCTTGCTTCAGCCACCGACGCTGCGATGCATATTTAATCAGTTTAGTCATAGGGAATGGGCCCTACCATTCCCTCTCCTAGAGAGAAGGCCTGAGTCCCAACAGTGGGAACATTATAAGGCCGACTATGCTATGCTATAACCTAATTTATTTGTTGTCATGTCAGCATAGCATATGTGGCGATTAGCATTCTAGCCATGAAGAATTTGGCGGAATTTCTTTAAGTGAACTTTAGTAGCTGTTTTAATATTATTTATAAATTGATTCCTATAGATATTGTGATGTAAAATTGGTGTAACTTTATACCTCAAATGTGTGCGCAACTGAACAATATGTGGAATCATTGAAACAGGCGCGATCTCGGTAAAAAGGAGCTGAGAATTTTATTGTAGGGTTGACTACCTCAGTGAAAGCCGAGAAGGTTGACTTGATACATTAGTAAAAACATATTCTAATAGTAAAACAATGAACTATTTATACGAAAAGAAAGAAAGAAAGAAAGAAAAAGCGTTTATTCACGTCAAACATGACGCATACAAAAAAAAATTAAATAACAATATCGACCTAAACTAAACACATAAGATATGCGTCACATCCGCGCAAAACGGCCAGCGCTCAGCAAAATGCTGGGGCTCATGAAAAACAGAGCCACAGCGCTGATTTTCAGCACCAGCCGTCGTCGACGATACATGACAACATGGCTTCATGGGTTTTTTCATGGCATGGCATGGCATGAAAACATGGCTTCTAAGACTATTCAACCAAAAATATTAACAAAAAAGAAATTCTAGTCATTCCATTATTGGAATCATAGAATTTATTCATATCTTATTTGGTCAAAGCCATTCCATTTTCAAAACTTTCCCGACAATATGGCATTACATGTTGTCCTGGTAACAAAATTGACTTATTGCATTTTTCAATAGGAAAAAAAATAAAAATAATCTTTAGAATTAAGAACTTTCCAAAAGCAAAGAGCAAAAAATTTCGAATACAGAACAACATGCTTGTTAAAACCAAGTAAGCTTCGTGGACCCGAAGAAACCCGATCAAACACGAAGCAGGTTCCTACAACTGAAGCAAGACTGACGTCATCACTCAACAGCTATGCGCGCCTAGTCCACAACAGTGACTCAGTAACGGTCAATTACTACGTTTTTTACTGCTCATCTGATCGGTGATGCGCAGTTGTTAGACCATGTGTTCTGCTTTGATAGAATACATCATAATTATGATATAAATATAATTTATGCTACGTTATTTTTCTTGGTATTAAATATGGGCCATGTGTCGACTTCCGGAAGGAAAACCCGCGGTCCTGGAACGCTTGCAAACAAGGAAAATAGGTGTGGTTTTAGTCCGTAAAAGTCTGACACGCCCTCCCGCTCCGCCCTAGACCTGGAGAAGTCATATGATAATTTATCACCTTAAAAAAATGTACGAAGAAAAATGCCCAAATATTTGCTTTTCCCAAGTGTCACTCCCGTCAGTACCAACTACAAGAACTTTACAATTTTCCGGGAAAAAAGTTATTAGGCGAAGCAAAATAGTGACACAACCATAACATCCTTATCTCGAAACAGTTCAGTCCATATTCGATACCCTATAACTTCGTCGTGTTCTTATTATACACCCAGCGATATACGAACCAGCCTGCGCTGTCAACAGCGCGACTTTGGGGATCAATTTTAGACTACAGACCTGAGCCTGTATTCTAAGGGGGCCAATTTAAGAATACTGACTCTATGGTCTTAAATTGGTCCCCAAACAATCAATGTTCAATTCAGAAGCCGTCCCTTGCTGTCTTCCCCCAGTAACGCCGTAAGCCCAGGTCCATTGCCTTTAGTTTTTTGAACCTAGTGCTGATTGGAGGTTTTCAAGTCCAGTTAGACGACAGCTTTATAGGTTTACCTACGAGAAACCAGTTTTCGTAATCGGTTGATTTTTGTTTTAATGTTTATTGATGGGCTCACGTTTGACCACTATACCACCTGATGATAAGCGGTGATGTAGTCAACGATGGGTCACGCTTGCGTAGGAGTAACCTATTCACTCTAGACGTAAATACCTCCAGGTTTTAGCAATCAGGAAGCACAACACTCCAGCTGAGAATGCGACTAAATAGCTGTACGCACAATGAATGTGTACCCAAATCGTTTTGTGCGTATGGGTGGGATGTCCACCTTGTACCGCTGGCGCAACACCGTACGTCTTGTGGTCCGATGATGGAATGGACTTGGCGGGATTAATTTGAACTTAATTTGATTTGTTCCGTTTTAATACTACTCATCTAATACCACTGGTATTTGTTTGAGTCCATGTTAATTGTCTATTCCGAATGGATACCATTGCTCCAACTAATACTAAAAGAAATTCAAGGATCTAAAGTACAGCCAGCCAAAATGCTTTGTATAGGATCTTTAATTGAAATAAAATCCAAAAAAACGTATTTATTTAACAAATGTCTTTAATAATAAATTGTGCACTGCAAACCTGCTCTAAATAACAACAAGCCACCATTTTTTTTATGCAAGTCAAGGTTTCTGTTTTCCCCCAAGATGTTGAGGGTTGATTATATCTTCCTCAGACATATCTAAAAAAGTGATTAGTTAGTGAAAGTTTTTGTATATTACGATCGTATAAAAATATTAGGAAACCAAAATTTTATTAGGTTTGATATGAGCCGACTGTACTAAATTTAAGTCACTGGTATGGGTTCGTACATGTTAAATAATTTAAAAAGTGGTCTCCGTTCAGAATAGGTAATAAAATTGCGTTCAAATAAATACCAGTGGTATTAGATAGGTGGTATTAAAACGGAACAAATCCTTAATTTAATATTTTGTGTAAGAAATAGCCAATTACTAGCAATTAGCCTCAGTTTTACACGGGTGTAACAAATCTTTGATTTTTTGGCTTTTTTTAACTATTGTATGCATGTTTTATACATCTACCCGGTTGCATTTCGGAGAGTGTGCGTCGGAATTGCATAACCTAATTCCGCCTAGCCTTTTCCATCATCAGACTACCAGAACTACGGCGATGCGCCACCGGTACATGGTGTAAATCCCACCTACACGCAAAAAAACCTTTTTGGGAACACATTCATTGCGCGTGCAGCTAGGGAGTGGACTTCCTTGCCGGAGTCTGTGTTTCCTGATATCAACAACCCGGGAATCTTTAAGTCGAGAGTGAATAGGTTTCTTCTAGGTAAGCGCGTTCCATCGTCGACCGCATCGTCGCTTTCCATCAGATGATGTCAAGCGCGAACCTTCCGCATGAACCTATCTGTCTATTGCTGAAAACTTCATTGAAATCCGATTAGTAGTTCCTAAGTTCATCGCATTCATACAAGTAGACAGATGCGGACTTTACTTCTCGAAAACATATGTTTAAATTAGGTGCCTATATTATATGTACCTATTGTCTAATTAATATTGTAATCAATGTAGGTAAATGTGTATTCGTAAATAGGTCGTACACACAATGTTGTGATATCATATTGTGGTTTGACAACAGTTAATGTTACTAGCCGATGCGATGATATTACAATGTTTAACCACTGTGTTATCATTGTACTGTATAATTAACTATACCTACTTCTATGTTAAATAACATCACACTGTTATTATAAAGGAGTTATGAGTTTACATGTGGAAAGTGAGTCTAAAGAAAAGATGGATAGATTGTGTGAGGAGCGATATGAAAAAAAAGGGAGTTAGTGATAGCGTGATGGGTAACAGGATAGAATGGAAGAAAAAACGTATTGCAACGATCCTTAATAATATAGGACAAGAACATGAAGATGATGATAGACCCTTTAGTTAATTTGACATATCTTTGAAGATTCTTTCTAGAGTAAATATCAGCAGAAATGTCAAGATATTGCAATGTTTAAAGTACTCATCGATATCATGAATATTGTGTCCTTATAGGTATTTATAGTAAAAAATCATAGACTTTTTAACTTCTCCCACTCAAGATGAAGCGAGAAGGAGTGTAAATCTTTCACTGACTAAAACCCACTAGTATTCCTTGAGTTACCCTTTGCATTCCAAGGCCTCGGTAACTCTAACGAAAAATCCCGCAATATTCATGCCCTTGAGACCTTGACATTACAGATATCTGAGTAGTCCATATTACCTGCAGTGTTCCATATTACCTGCAGTACTCCATATTCGCTGCCTTTCCTCTGCGTATGTACTTTAACTGATTATAATGCTTACTTTCACTGACAGAGACTGGTCGGAACTTCTTTTCGTGTATATGGCCTTGTTGTTTGAAAGGCAGATATAATTATACATTGCAACGCGTGTTATGAAATCGGTTGTTCATTTTAATAGGTAGCCTCTGTTTAAGTGAATTGTATAAATTAGTTTATTAAACCCTGGCAAATCTAAAAGCAGAGCTGTGGTGGCAGAGTGGTAATAGCCCCGACTTACCGAGTTGTAGGCCGCGAGTACGAACCCAGCCAGGCGCATTACTTTGTGTAATTTATTTCATTAGCACAGCTCTCAAAACGGTGAAGGAAAACATCGAGAAGAAACCGGCATGTCCTCTATAGAACCAAGAATTCGAAGACATGTGACATTCATCAACCCGCACTGGGCCCGCGTGGTGGATTACGACCTATTCCCTCTCCTAGAGAGAAGGCTTGAGTCCCAGCAGTGGGAACAATAAAAAGGCTGGTGATGATGATAATGATGATGAAAATCTAAGAACCGTTTGACAGTTCTACACGTAGTACATTTTAATTCGTTGATAAAAATTATACAAGGTGTAAGGGACAGCCCTCCACAAACTTTAAGGGCTTGCTCAGTAGACGAAACTGAACAACCTACCACAAATTTTTTTTTCAGGAAACGAAAAAAAAAATCGGCCTCACCATACAAAATGATAAATTTGATTGGACAATTTGTATGGCGAGGCCGATTATTTTTTTTCGATGTTCTGATAAAATAAAAATAGCTTCATAATTCAATGGTTTTACGGAAAAGATAATAGAAATAGTGTGAGTTACGCCTATACAATGCTATGTTTACTTATAAAAAAGTGTGAAACGTCAAACGGTACTTTTTAACCGACTTCGAAAAGGAGGAGGTTCACCGATATCTCGGTCAATATGGACCGATTTTGAAAATTCTTTTTTTTATTGAAAGGTTATGCTTCCAAGTTGGTCCCATTGAAATATTGTTATGATCTGATCATGAACTTCGAAGATATGGCACAGAACTCCTCATAGGATCAAAGCAGAACTGTCGTAACAAGTAAAATTGCTTTGTTTATACGTGTAGTCGATGACTGGCTGAAGGAAAAAGGGGGAGGGGATGTATCGGGCTGATCTGATGATGAAGCTAGAAGGTAAATTAATGTAATCTAACCTTGTTTGGGATTATTAGAATCGTTATGAGATGCTCTCTGGCTATAAGGTATTTAAGTTTGGCTGAAAGGTACTTTTTAGTGGTGGTACCATAACTAAAAAGTGTTAAACTTTTTACAAAAAAAATATAACCGACTTCAACGTTAAAAATACACTGAAAAGTACAAAATACCTTTAATTTCGGAAGTCGGTGTTAAATAACGAAGAGACAAAACTATTATATAAACACCGACTTCCGAAATTAAAGTTATTTTGTACTTTTCAGTGTTTTTTTAACGTTGAAGTCGGTTATATTTTTTTTAAAGTTTTTTTTTAGATTATGTTGTGATATAATAACATGAGAGGCGAAGTATACTTAAATTCCATATTCCACTAACATTTTACCAGTATTTTCTACCACCAGTAATCATAAACTAATCAGAATCGAACAGTGACAGTCTATAGTATATAGTAACGGTTTACGTATTTTGTATAATTTATTTGTTTACCACTACTCTCAAAACGGTGGAAAAAATATCATGAGGACACCGTGACCACCAATCTTAGCTGGGCCCGCATGGTGATTTTACAGCCCATCACGGCCATCACCTCTCCGAGAGAGAAGGGCTGAGTCCCAGATTATTTAAGTCACAAAATATGTAAACACAAGACAAGCTTCCTTATATATATTAGTCTGCACAAATCCAAACTCTGGGCTGCTACTAACAAATCCCAGATGTAAAATCCCAATAACACGTTTACCTGTCCCGGACATCGAATCTAGGCCCTCATACGTCGACTAGTCAAACATTATAGTCAAAAGAATTAAAAATTACCACAGAAATGCCCAATAAGGAGATAGTTATCAATATCCAATGTACTAGGTTAGTAGAAACTAGTAGTAGGTGTCAAAAACTCACTGTTTCCAGTTCCAACTTCTCATCGTCACACGAATCGAACACATTGGCGCACTCACCTGTAAACAAAAATAAAAAATCATTAAATAAATGTCGGTAGATTTTATGCTCGCCTGGTATTCGAATTTTGCTGAAGGTTGTTGATTCATTAATAAATTAAGGTAATTTATTAAAATCTATTGCGATAGAAAAAGATTTTAATAAATTAAAACTTAAATACGAGCAAGGTTTGTAAACAAACCTATGACATACATAACAGGTTTTATTTTTTGTGGGTTTAACTACTCGTAAACTAGATTTCTTAATGTATACGTTACAGTAAATATAATGATCACAACCTATTACCATTTTTCTCAAGACCCTGGACCTTTGGAAGGCGTTCGAGGAGTCGAAGCCAACTCGCAGAGGCCCTTTAGGCACATACTATGGAACGTGGGACCAACCAAGGATTCATTATAGTTAGTTTTTGGCTAATCAACGTTAATTATCTAAACTTATTATTTCTGAAAACAAGTGTTATTTGATTTTCCTGCATATAATTTTATTTTTACATTAATTAAATTTTACTACTAAGTTAATTACTAGATATACAAACTTAAAATAATAATTTGTACAAGCGTGTAAAAAAGTTTTTAGTATTAGACCGGTATAATAAAAAAAAAAATATTTTCATGCGTTAAGGCCAGGTTCTACTCATTTTGAACTTTTTTAAACTTCTGAAAATCCAAAAATATAAAAGTGAACACTATGAAAAAAAATATAAAAGTGAACACCATGATTAAAAATTAATAATAACAAAAATTATTTTATGATTTTTTTTTATCATATACTTACTGAGTCAATGATAAAAAAAATGGCGTACCTATCTGACCCTAACTTATGATTTCAAAGTTGTATGTCTACGAGATTAAGTCACGGAAATATTGAAAAGTTACAAAATACTCAGTGACTAGGTGACTACAACCGCCTCTTAAACTAAAAACTGTACTTCTTCCTACATGCATTAGATGTAGGAAGAAGTGCACAGTTTCAAATGTACATTTGAGTAATATAGCTATATTTATATCTGTAAGCTAGAGCCTTGAGCACCGATTGTGTTCATCAAGGGCCGGGTCCACGCCAGTTAGACACGTAATGACGCGAGACGAGACTATTACTTTGATAACTTTATTTTTTTTGTGATATAATTTATTATTACCAGTTTCTGCCAGCAGTTTCTCCATACAAACTTTGGACCTCCGTTTCACCCCCTTAAAAATTCCTGGTATTGAACCTAGAAAACTTTCGATCCCGGATATGTGTTCTCTTGGATTTTTTTTGCGATTCACCATTTACATTTCAACAAATTCAGCATCACTGCTTACCATCAGATAGGATCGCAGTCATGCTCTAGTTTATATCAATTAAAATAAAAGATCATTTTTACCAAAAACTTACAGCTAAAACAAATCAGGTAAGAAACAGTAAGTTAGACTGACAGCCAATAACAAGTCCTCACTTATGAAGAACAGGATAATACAAAATTCCACGGACAATGTCTTTCTTTCTTCTTCTTCTTCCTGCCCTTATCCCATATTACTTGTGGTCGGCGCAACACGTTTTTTTCTTCCATTCTGTCCTGTCACCCGTCACGCTATCACTAACGCCCTTTTCTTTCATATCACTCCTCATACAATCCACCCATCTTTTATTTGGCCTTCCTCTCCCTTTCCAACCATCTACATGTATACTCAGAGCTTTTTTAGTGACATTTGTTTTATCCCTCCTCTTTACATGACCATATCAAGACAAACAATTGTCATTAGATGATTTTTTCCCACCATAAAAAAAAAACAATCAATTGACTTTCAACGTTTCAGTCACTGGCGTCACTTTTAAACTTCGTCTAATATACTCATTTCTCACTTTTATCGTCACACCGCACTTCCACCTCGACATTCTCATCTCCGCAACACGCAATCTTTTTTCATCCATCTTTTTCGTAGCCCAACATTCTGATCCATACAGTATCAACACGATGTATTTTTTTAATAAACGCTAAATAAAGTGATGAGCCAAAAAAACCAGAGACCGCCAACATTTTACTCTCAAATCAAATTCACCAAGCATTAATGATAATTATTTATTTTACAAATAGATTTTTTTAAAACACTTTTACACTTAAATTTTTTCATCAGTTTAAACTACATGAGGCTGGTGTTTCCTAGCTGACTACCTGGGCCTCAAGTCTGCTATTACAATAGTGTCAGAATGGTCTATCATTGATGTCATAATTGTCGATTTTGACAAGTTTGGTAATCTACTAATATAATGGCGTCATTATGACTTTCCAATGGTCAACTACTGACACTCCATTGAAAGAAGTGACATAGAATGGTAATCTCGTACATATTGACAAATGAATATTTGACATTTGCGGTAATCTGCTAAAACTTTGACAGTTTATTTGATCAGTGTTTTACCATTAGAACGTTATTGTGCAGTTATTGGTTTTAATATGCTCGAAATTATCATTCTACCACAATTCTATTACAAGACCAGTGACCGATCAATGATCGATCATTATGAATTAGCAGATAACAAACTTTTAGCAAAATGACAATGGGATCGTGTTGGAATGACGAATTTATAAAAATAGCAGACTTGGGGCCCTGAGAAGAAACCAACTCACGAGTCGAAGTCTCTTTTAAACGTATCTACAGTCTACAATAATATTATAAAGAGGTAAAGTTTGATTTTATGTTTTTTTTGTAGGTGGTAATCTCTGAAAGTACTGGTCCGATTGCTAAAATTTCTTCACTGACAGAAAGCTGCTTTATTCCTGAGTGACATAGGCTATATTTTATGCACGCAGGTGCAAAAGCTACTACCTAATAATATGTCAAATAAAAACTCAGGGATCACAAACATTTTTCCCACTACACCAAAGATGGAAGTTTCCTCCCTTTAAAATGAAAATTTCAATACTCTTGGAGAATTGAATCTGTTATAGGTGTAGGGGGCGTCTAGACGGGGTCTAGACGATTCAGACCTAACCTAGGTCAACGCTCAGACGACAAAGGGACCCCAGCGCGTTCACCTGCTAGACTGAGCTAGATCTATGTATGTTTGTGTGTGAGTTATTAACTCGGAAATAGAGAATGCTTTTTTATTTTCGGAGTAGCTGACCGGGCGAATTTCATACCACCTAACAGTCAATGAATGTAGTATATCTTTCGATATAGTCAACCGATTGTGATGAAACAGAGCCCAAGTAATACATCAGGTTACACACAATTTTAATGTATAAAAGTTATATATAAATCGATTTCGTACGTATTACGTGATGCGCGCACGACTAAAAACTTCTATAGGTTTGTTATATGTATAGATTTTTTGGGTGAACGTTTTGGAGCCATTTGAGCATGTATTTAGGAGCTTTTTTTTAAGAAAACACAAGAAGAGCACAAAGGTACATTTGTCATGTTTGTTATGTTTACTTTAAAAAACCGGCCAAGTGCGAGTCGGACTCGCCCATGAAGGGTTCCGTAGCAGCAAGTAACATAATATAAAAGCTCTTGTAATGTGTTGTAACTTTGATCGATGTTTTAATAATAGTGTATTTTTTTCGATTTATGACGCATTAAAAAAAAACTACTTACTAGATTTCGTTCAAACCAATTTTCGTTGGCAGTTTTTATAGTAATGTACATCATATATTTTTTTTAGTTTTATCATTCTCTTATTTTAGAAGTTAGAGGGGGGGGGGACACACATTTTACCACTTTGGAAGTGTCTCTCGCGCAAACCATTCAGTTTAGAAAAAAATGATTTTAGAAACCTCAGTATTATTTTTGAAGACCTATTCATAGATACCCCACACGCATGGGTTTGATGAAAAAAAAATTTTTGAGTTTCAGTTCTAAGTATGGGGACCCCCAAAATTTATTGCTTTTTTTCTATTTTTGTGTGAAAATCTTAATGCGGTTCACAGAATACATCTACTTACAAAGTTTCAACAGTATAGCTCTTATAGTTTCGGAAAAAAGTGGCTGTGACATACGGACGGACAGACGGACAGACAGACAGACAGACAGACAGACAGACAGACAGACAGACAGACAGACAGACAGACAGACAGACATGACGAATCTATAAGGGTTCCGTTTTTTGCCATTTGGCTACGGAACCCTAAAAAGTAGTTGTCCAATGTGTCCATAGAGTTTCTTGCACATTCTTCTCCATAAAAATGTACGCTTTGGAATATGAAATTCAATAAAATAATAAAATAAATTATAATTATATAATTATAATATATATATAATATATAAATAATAATATACAAGGTGTAAGGGACAGCCCTCCACAAACTTTAAGGGCTTGCTCAGTAGACGAAACTGAACAACCTTCCACAAAATTTTTTTTCAAGAAACGAAAAAAAAAACGGCCTCGCCATACAAAACGCCTTAAAGTTTGTGGAGGGCTGTCCTGTATTAATAAATTTAATAATATATATATATATATATTATTATATTTTTATTATAATTATTTATTGAATTCATGTTTTCTTTCCTTTTTTTAAAAAAATAGTATTAATTCGATGGTATTAATTAATATGTTTTTCTGACTGACTGACTTCTTGACAATTCAATACTGCTTTAAAATGTATTTTTTAATTAAATTTATTATTTTATACCGAAGTGAGAGGTTTTATTACATTAATTCATTTTATTTTTCATTCTTAAGAGGAACTCGGAAAAAAACAGATTTAGAACAAAATGTAATGCAAGGTAAACCCATGAAGGACACAACTGTCTCCGGCTACATTTTGTATGTAAATTAAACTGATATACATACATATATGTACATATATCACGAGCGTGACCCAGGAGGCTAGGACTACGGTAAGTCCCCTCTTTGAGGCGTGGCTGGAAAGACCTCACGGCGTCCTTACCTTCCGCATGACGCAGGTACTCACCGGACATGGTTCGTTCGGGAGTTTCCTGCACGGGATTCGTGCGGAGGTGACGCCCGGGTGTCGCCACTGTGCGGAACGCCCGGAGGACACGGTGGAGCACACAGTCGAGGTGTGCCCTGCTTGGGCGGAGCATCGCCGTGCCCTCGTGGGGGCGATCGGCGGCGGAGACCTCTCGCGCCGGGCCTTGGTTGAGGCCATGGTCCGGAGCGAGGAGGAGTGGCAGGCGGTCGCCGACTTCTGCGAAGCAGTAATGCTCGCAAAGGAGGAGGCCGAACGCATCAGGCAACGGCGTTATCGCCGCCGCCGTCGCCGGGATTCTGATCCCGATTTCCGGCCAACGTAGACGCGGGCTTGCGGACAGTGAGCAATGGGTAGCTCGCTGTCCGGCCGTCCAGTAACTGTCCGGACCAAGCCCAAGTCGTCGACGGCGCGCACTGTTCCCGCGCGCCTCAAGGAGTTGTCAGCAACAGCAGGGACCCAGCCGGGTCGAAGCCTACTGGGGCCAGGGTTATCCGAAAGGGCGCTCGAGCCCCGGTATGAAGGCTAGAAGGAACGGGGTGGGTCTTTTAGTCAGTAAGAGTCTGACACTATCTCCCGCTCCGCCCAAGGGCGGGGGATGTCAATGCATGATTTTTTCCCACCATAAAAAAAAAAAAAAAAAAAAAAAAAAAAAAGGCTAGGACTACCCATGACCTTTCGTCTCATTTGCAACATACTGTAGATAAAGTTACCTTATTTAGTTTTACCTCATTTGTATTTATGATAGACAAAAATAAAAAATATATATACAGGGTGTATTTGATATCGACGCACAAACGAATACCATGGATCTAGTACATGATTCTGGACCCCCAGTGCAGTGGTGGAATTTATCGTCGATTTTTTCCTAATATTTACTTTTTATTTGTTTTTTTTTTTTTTATTATTTAAACTGTATAAAATTGTTATTGTAACATTTTTAGCGAAAAGAAATTAATGAATTACATTTGAAATTAAAAATTCATCGGGATTGATTGAAATAATGATTTATCTACTCCGATGACTTTTTAATTACTTAATTAATTTTTAGTTAAAAAATTGTTTTTTGGTTTTTTTTTACGAAAAATATCATCGGTGTTGGTTAGAAAAATATCATCGGGGTTGGTTAGAAAAATATCATCGGGACTGGTTAGAAAAATATCATCGGGGTTGGTTAGAAAAATATCATCGGGGTTGGTTAGAATAACGATTTTACACAGTTAAAAAATTAAAAAAAGTACTTTTTTTTTTCAAAAATTAGGCAAATGTCGACCTATAATTCCATCACTGGGGGGAGGTCCAGAATCGGTATTCATTTGTGCGTCGATCTCAAACACACTGTATATTCGTGGGTTTTATAACACCGCCTTGGAAAGTACTAAATCATTGATCCAGGTTGTCTTTCATAGATTTTTAACAGTCGTTACAGGTAATCAGACGCCAGAAGTCTGGTCTTCAGTCTATCCAAAAAAAAATGGTTCTTATAGGACAAGCGGACAGCGAGCTACCCATTGCCCATCGTCCGCAAGCCCACTTACGGTGGTCGGAGAACGCTCTGCGATCTCGTTTCCGGATGGCAGCAATGTGGAGGAGTACTTCGATACCATTTTTGTGTGGATCAGATTAGTTCTCCCGCTCTGGGTGGGGCAAGAGGGAGAGTCAGACTATAAATGACAAAAACTCAGCCGTGTTCATTCACCCGTACGCCTACGGTGCTGGTACGTTGACACCGAAATGTATTTTGTTTTTGTAATACATATCGTACGTAGTTAGGTTATAAATGTCATTTATTTATGTACATAATATATTGTAATAAACGAGTCATATAACCAATTCTGAAATATTTAGTACCTTTTTTAGAGTTTCGTACACAAAGAGTAAAAACGGATTATTAATATATGAAAAGATTCGGTTTAAATATATATCTTTATTCCCATTATTAAGACCCCAATGAACACCGTTGAATCCGACTTGGCTGGGCAGCGTTCGGGAAGCTACGCGGTATCTTCTCATCCAACATACCACAGTGTCTCAAGACGAAAGTCTATGACCAGTGTGTGTTGCCAGCGATGACATATGGATCCGAAACGTGGTCGCTCACAATGGGCCTCATCAGAAAGCTTAAAGTCACCCAAAGAGCAATGGAAAGGGCTATGCTCGGAGTTTCCTTGCGTGATCGAATCAGAAATGAAGATATCCGCAGGAGAACCAAGATTGCCGACATAGCACAAAGAATCGCCAAACTTAAGTGCCAATGGGCAGAGCACATTGCTTGCAGAACGGATGGCCGTTGGGGCCGAAAGGTTCTGCCCCCCTAGCCAAGTTACAACCAGTTTGTGTCGAATTCCGTTCTCTAATCGGTAACGCCTCGGTGACAGCAATTGTAGAAAACGATAAGTTGGTAGCCATGTTGACGCGCCTGAGTCGGCCGCTCGTTCTACAATGTAGCGTTTGTATAACAAAGGATTTAGCGTTAAACATTGTAGAAACGATTTTGAACGATGTGAACTTGGCTACGAATTGTCTATTCGTTTGTTCTGACCACGCGACTTTACGTTGAGATGACGTCATTCCCATACGTTTCATCACTTTTCGACAGCGTTAACGATTGCAGAATAACAACTTGGCTAAGCGTGCTGGAGTGACGACCGCGTAACGGAAGACGCAGCGCGGAAGGCCTCCTACAAGGTGGATCGATGACCTGGTGAAGGTTGGATGCGAGACGCACAGGATCGTGCATTGTGGCAACACTTGGGGGAGGCCTATGTCCAATAAAAAGTAGTAATCTATGTATACATACAACATTATTTTTAGTTTATGCAAAACCTGAATATAATATGTTCAGAATCAGTAACTGAATGGATTCCAATAGTTTTTACACCATGTTATATTTTTATTTCCAAAAATATTTAAAAAGTTGTATACCACCGAAGATCGGAATGTCATAGGCGCCAGCAAAGAGCTGGGTGGAAGTACAAAAAAACCCATCAGTCGCCTGGATGGCCCGGTGACTATGTATTTTTTTCTGACATAACAAGCTAATAACTTTGTGATTTTTCATGATACAGTTATGAAATTTTGTACATAGATTATTTATATAAAAATACTAGACTCGTGTTTTGGGTTTTGCTTATATTAAAACTAATGTATAATAAATCTGTAGAAGTTTTTAGTTGTGCGCGTATCACGTAAACGAAATCGATGTAGATACAATTACCGGCACGGATCTTGAGTGCTAGTGATTGGCTCGCTGCGCCATCGTGTCATAGACGTAACTCCTGATTCGTTCCCTGCGTTGCTGCATGTATCTAACAACGAAGACGATTGGCTCGCCAATATATGGAATGCGCAAAGCGATCCCCACTCTGACGCCGAGCGCTCAATATTCGTGCCGGGTAGGCACAACAGATCTTGAGCGGTTGCGCAAAAGTCAAATATTCGGTCTCTTTAGTGGTGCGAAGTGACACGCGGGGCCGGGGAGTGCCAGTGATTGGCTCGCCGCGCCATCGCGTCATAGACGTCACTCCTGATTCGTTCCCTGCGTTGCTGCATGTATCTAACAACGAAGACGATTGGCTCGCCAATGTATGGAATGCGCAAAGCGATCCCCACTCTGACGCCGAGCGCTCAAGATCCGTTTCGATAATTGTAACTTTTATGCATTAAAATTGTGTATAACTTGATATTACTTAGGCTTTGTTTCATCACAATCGGTTGACTATATCGAAAGATATGCTACATTCATTGACTGTTAGGCGGTCAACTAGTACAGAATAAAAAATAAGTAGTATTAAGTATTATTATTATTATTATTTAGAAGATAAGGGGCTATGCATCACCCATAGTGTAGGGGATGTAGTCACTGCGACCTAAAAGATCTATTGTGACTCGCCACCTTGTTAGAGTAACTCTTTTGGCCCGGAGGCTTCCAAGAAATTTAGAATACTCCTAGCTTTTAGAGTTTTAATCTCCTCCGGGCGAATAATGTGTCGGCCCAGATGGACACTGCGTTTGTGGATAAGGGGCCCGCATTCACACAATAATAGTATTAAGTAAATTAATGTTTTATTTTGAATTATATTCCAGTTATCAAGGCATTTACTTCACCATATGGTTATTTACGCGATAATGAATATTAGTATATAGTCACGTGCCGAACGATATAATATTTTATATGTTGCAGTCAATACTATTAGTTACTCAAAACTTACTTTGACTGGCTTTAGTTAAAACTCATACTTTAAAATGCGTTTGATATCATTCCTAAATACGATTTTTTAAGCAATCTAAAAATGCATTTTCTACGTGGCAAATCATCAATTGACCTCTCTCGCTCTGGATAAAGTGGGATACTGCAATGATACACGTGTATCAAACGACATTTTTCAACACAATTACTCGAAAAAACATCATAAACACGATTTTTTCAAATATTTTAAAGCAATAAATTAGCTCACAGATTCTTATTGAAGCGACAAGGTTGATTTTGGTCGGGGATACCCAGCTAAATCGCTGGAAAAATTTCCACACTAATACAAAATATACTAAGGGTGAGTTGCACCATTTAACTATAACGATAACAGAGCCGGTCAAATCGTCGAATTGACCAATAGGCGGCCGTTTCACGGCTGGTTATGGTTTGGTTATCGTTATAGTTAAATGGTGCAACTCACCCTTAGTAAGAGACCTTACTATCTACTTACTTACTTTTTGATATTTTGTTTTGTTTTTTTAAAGTTATCAACTACTTACTCATTTCTTGCACTTAAAATTAGTTTTGACTAATATCAATTTTGACTGTAACATATACCTACACTATTTACTCAGGTGAGTTAAAGGTTGAAATGCTTTGTTTTAAACAAAGCGCGGCCCTGTATGAACAAACAAAGAAGTATCAACATATTATACAGTATAATTATGTACATACAATATACATAATCGTTTATATAATTTTATACAAATGACATAGTAAGACAAATGCGATTTAATTTTAATTTGTTTACTAGTTCTGTTCATTTGTAGATTTTTTTTATTAATGTCATGTAGAAAATAGACCAGAATTTTTTTTCACAACTCTGTCTAGTCCCAAGCTAAACAGAGCTTGTGTTATGAGCACTAGACAACTGTTAAACATACTTATATATTTCTAAATACATACATATTATAGATAAATTAAACCCAGACAGAACAAATGATCGTGCTCATCACGTAAACATTTGTCCTGGGTGGGAATCGAACCCACGACCTCCGGCATAGCTGTCAGGGTCACTAACCACTAGACCAACAGGCCTGTCAAAAATATACTTAGTAAGGGAACTTACTATCTACTTACTTACTTTTTGATATATATTTTTTTTACTCATTTCTTGTACTTAAAATTAGTTTTGACTAATATCAATTTTGACTGTAACATATACCTACACTATTTACTCAGGTGAGTTAAAGGTTGAAATGCTTTGTTTTAAACATAAAGCGCGGCCCTGTATGAACAAACAAAGAAGTATCAACATATACAGTATAATTATGTACATACAATATACATAATCATTTATATAATTTTATACAAATGACATAGTAAGACAAATGCGATTTAATTTGTTTACTAGTTCTGTGCACTTGTAGATTTTTTTTATTAATGTCATGTAGAAAATAGACCAGATTTTTTTTTCACAACTCTGTCTAGTCCCAAGCTAAACAGAGCTTGTGTTATAAGTACTAGACAACTGATAAACATACTTACCTATATATTTCTAAATACATACATATCCTAACTAATATTATAAATGTGAAAGTGTGGATGTTTGGATGTTTGTTACTTAATCACGCAAAAACGGCTGAACGGATTTGGATAAAATTTGGCATACATATAGCCTTTGACATGGAAGAGAACATAGGCTACCTTTTATCCCGATTCTTTAAGTACCTAATGCCAAGCGGGCGAAGCCGCGGGCAAAAGCTAGTTATAGATAAATTACACCCGGACACAGAACAAATGATCATGCTCATCACATAAACATTTGTCCTGGGTGGGAATCGAACCCACGACCTCCGGCAAAGCAGTCAGCTCCACTAACCAGTAGACCAACAGAGCTTTGTGATTTTTCATGATATAGTTATGAAATTTCGTACATAGGTTGTTTACATGAAAATACTAGACGGTTGTTTTAGGTTTTGCAAACTAAAAATGATGTATAATACTTAAAAAATATATAATGATATTTCAATTATAGCAGAATCATGATTTCAAAGTTGTAACTACTGTGTCACAGTTGCAAGAACCTGACGCCTAAAGTCTAAAGGTCGAAGTCCCAAAAAAACTTAAAAGTTCGGAAAATTCTGAGTAACATGACCATGCAGGATTTATTTAGATAAGTTTTTTAAATTCATTTGATTGTGAATCAGCGTACATAACATTGCACGCAGAACAGATGGTCGATGGGGACGAAAGGTTCTGGAGTGGCATATCTAAGAAACATCGTTCTATAACCTATTTTCTAATAAAAGCAACCGCATCAATAACAGTTCATCCATTTAAGAGCTACTGTGCCACAGACAGACACACTTTTAGTCAAATGTAAAAAAAAAATACTTACTTGCACTAAACAAACAAAACATGTCTTAAAACTAACTATCACAGATCAATATACGAAAAAAATCACAATACAAAAACTATCACAGACCACGCGTTTACGAAAAAACTTTCGAAAATCGAAAGCGCGCAACGCGACCGTTCCGCACAACGTCTCAATGCAAACTGACAACATTGTTGCATTTTTTTATGTCCGACTACCTACAGGTCGCGTCTAGACGGAGGAGGGGTGGGGGTGTGGGTTTATCAGGTCTATGCACTTTTGGAAAAGATTTTCGTTCAATCAACGCGAACAAGGACCGGTCAAAAACCTATGACTCAGTTCAGATCATCTGGCAGGGTACTTATTTGAGATACTACTTTTATTAGCACTAAAATTTCTTATTGTTTACGTTTTATATTTGAGCAATGAACTTGAAGGTTACCTTCGTTATAAAACCGGCCAAGTGCGAGTCGTAGAGCACAAAGGGTTCTGTATCGCCCGCTGCAAAATCATGACAGTAAAAATCACGTTTCTTGTATGGCAGCTCAACTTAAATGTATTTATTTTATTCTGTTTTTAGTATTTGTTTTTATAGCAGTAACAGAAATACATTATCTACACTGGCTATACTAATATTATAAAGAAGTGAAGTTTGTTTTTTTTTTGTTTATAGGAGGTCGTCTTTGGAAGTACTTACTGGTCCGATTGCTAAAAAATTTTCACCAATAGAAAGCTGTTTTATTCCTGAGTGATAGGCTATATTTTATGTAAGCGGACGAAGCCGCTGACAAAAGCTAGTCTAATAATTTCAACTGTCTAGCTATCACAGTTCATAAGACTGATGGTACAGTAGAGTGATAGCAGAGTCTCGTTTTTACTCTTTTGGTACGGAACCCTAAAAACGCTATCAAATATGTATGTAGACATTATTTTTATAAAAAAATAAAAACAAATTATTGTAGAAACTCCCATTGTCTTTCTATTGAGTCTCTATAAATTACGATACTCGAAACACAAAATATCTACTATTTATACTGCCAGTGGCTTTGGTTCGTTTGAGCAGGTTTCTCCAAAAATCTTTGGACCCTCGTTTCATCTCGTTAGGGGGTGAATTTTGGGAAATCCATTCTTACGCTTTGTATACATCATAAAAGGCACCTCTGTGTAAAATTCCAGCGATCTAGGTCCCAAGGCTTTGGGTTGAGTGTTGACTGACTCATCAGTGAGTGACTCAGAACTTTGCCTTTAATATTACAGAAGAAAACTGACTTAAATATAAGCATAAGCATAATCAGCCTTTAATGTTCTCACTGCTGGGATTCAAGCCTCCTCTCTATCTCTAGTAGAGCGAATGGGCCTTAATCCACCACGCGGGCCCAGTGCGGGTTGGTGGATTTCACATGTCTTCGAATTTTTGGTTCTAGGACATGCCGGTTTCCTCACGATGTTTTCCTTCGCCATTTTGAGAGCATTGGTGATGAAATAAATTACACAAAGTAATGCGCCTGAAGAAAACGTGTTTTGGCCGACCCTAAGTAGTATGGGATAAGGGCAGGAAGAAGAAGAATGCGCCTGACTAAGTTTGAACTAAAGAACACATGAAAGAGCTTAGAATGGCCTTGTGGGCGGGGCGGAGGTGCCACAAAGTAGAGCAATGCTCATAGTTCAACTACCAATAGCAAACTTGCGATCTAAGTGTGCGTGGTCTGTTAGTTGCGTAGTGCGCGTTCGTATTGGTTTATTGCCTGTAGTGGAGTTAAAGGGTGTGAGACAAGCGGCGACACTCGTTGTAGTACAAATCGGAAAGCATTTCCTTTCTAACCTATTTCATCTGTTCTGTGGTTTGAACCCGCGACCTACAACTCGTAACTTATAACTAATCATCTCAAGAGAAATCCTTAGGTATAGGTGATATATCCGGTATTTAAAACGAATCGTTTTGTTTACTTACGATATTAGACAAAACCAGTTATGAGCAAACGCGTGACTTTCAAAAGAAAACTCCGATGAGTTTTTGACGAAATTTCTTTGAGTAATGTTCAGTTGCTGTTTTAATTATTCGCAATATTAATTCGTAGTGTATACATATTGTGATCCTGCGAGGTGTCTTCTCATCCAATATACCACAGTGTCTCAAGACGAAAGACTATGACCAGCAACACGATCCCATTGTCATTTTGCTAAAAGTTCGTAATCTGCTAATTCATAATGATCGATCATTGATCGGTAAATGGTCACGTACTAGAGTTGTGGTAGAATGACAATATCGAGCTTTAAATTAAAAGCAATGACTGCACAATGACGTTCTAATGGTAGGTCACTTATCAAAGGTACTGTCAAAATTTTGGCAGATTACCGCATAGATACGTCGGATATTCATTTGATATCATTTTTTTCTAAACTGAATAGTTTGCGCGAGAGACACTTCCATAGTGGTAAAATGCGTCAACAACATGCGACAAGGGGGGGGGCCTTGTAACTTCTAAAATAAGAGAATGATAAATCTAAAAAAAAGTATATGATGAACATTACCTACTATGCAAACCACCACCGAAAATTGATTTGAACAAGATCTAGTAAGAATTTTTTTTTAATAAGTAATAAATCGTAAAAACAAAATTAAAACATCGATCAAAGTTACAACGAACTAAAAGAACTTTTATATTATGTTACCTACTTGCTGCTACGGAACCCTACACGGGCGAGTCCGACTCGCACTTGACCGCTTTTTATTAGTACTTTAAGGCTTTTATTTTTATTTCATAATTTAGTTTGAATTAGGTGTACATCTAGTTTTGAATAGTTAAGTGTTTTTATTTTTCTATATAGCTTTTCCAAATTCAAATTAAATTTTTCAAATATAGCCTATATCACTCACGAATAAAGCAGCTTTCTAACGGTGAAAAAATTTTCGCAATCGGACCAGTACTTCCAGAGATTACTGCCTACATACAAAATTGTACCTCTTTATAATAGTATAGAAATACTAAATCATATGCAAGCGAAAAACATTCCATAAAAAAGAGAAAACTTGTCAAATAACTGACAAATAGTAAACGTAACCGATAACGACAAGTATTATAAAGGAAGTCGGCAAAAGAACTGGCTACATCAGCATTACCATTGTTAAAACTTAACGGTACATTCATAAGAAGCCAGTGTAACTACAGGTTTAAACCTTGAAGGTAGGAAACTGGTTATTGTAACTCGAAACTGAGTGACTTGTAGTAAGTTTAACAATAACCGATGCCTTATCAGCGGTCAAATGTTTGGTTAAGCGAAATTTGGGTTATACTAATTTGGATACAGTTAAAATCTTTTAGGGTTCTGTGCCCAAAGGGAAAAACGGAAGAGGTATTAGTAGCACGCTGTCCGACCGTTTGGACCGAGCCCAAGTTGTCGACGGCGCGCACTGTTCCCGCGCGCCTCAAGGAGTTGTCAGCAACAGTAGCCGCCCAGATTCAGCTTCGATTCAGCCCAGCTGAATCGAAGCCTACTGGGGCCAGGATTAGCTCCGAAAGGTAGCTCGGCTCCGGTACGAAAGGCAACGAACGAACAGGAGTGGATTTTTAGTCAGAGTCTGACACTATCTCCCGCTCCGCTCAAGGGCGCGGAGGTGTCTGGATGATTTTCCCAGCTAGAAAAAATAAAAACAAAGTTTGTATGGATAGACAAGCGTCATATCTTTAATATAAAAAATGAATCGCTAAATGTGCTGCTAAGAGCAAATCTCGAGAACAGCTGAACCGATTTCACTAATTCTGTTTTTGTTGTGTTTGTTATTGTGAGGAGAAGGTTCTTATGGGGAAAAAATTAAAATTAGGGTAGTGTAGGGAGTAGGGTAATATAGGGTAGAGTAGGGTACAGTAGGGTAGGGCAGGATTGAAGTCGCGGGCAAAAGCTAGTGATTCCATATTTATTGAGCAAGTTCCATATCTATACTGTGCCAGTGTCAATCAATGTCTCATGTGGCTGCATCCTGACCTGACGTGACCCCAATTACAGAAAGTGACACTCGAGTCCTATGACCTTTTGGCTTTTATTGCCACACTTAATTTACTGTTTAAAATGCTTTAGTCTTTGTTGAATTAATTAAAGTCCACTTCACAATGTTTCGTCTAATTTTAAGAGTGAATAGTTTACCTCTAGACAAGCGTGCTGCATCGTCGGCCACATCTGTTGGTCTAGTGGTCAGTAGCGCTGACTACTATGCCAGAGGTCGTGGATTCGATTCCCAACCAAGACAAATGTTTGTGTGATGAGCACGATCGTTTGTCAGTAATAATTACTCGTGCAGAACATACAGGATACAAATTATCAAAAAATTACTTCTCCCGCTCTGGCTGGACCGAGAGGGAGTGTTAGACTTTTACTGACTAAAACCCAGTTCCTTCAGTTGCCCTTTGCGAGGACCACGGTAACTTTTTCGTACAATGCGCAGTCATGGCAGGTTGTCTTGGTATGGTCATGTAAAGAGGAGAGATGAAGCGCAAATCACTAAAAGAGTTCCTGAGTATACATGTAGGTAGATGGATGGAGAGGGAGAGGAAGTCCGAAGAAAAGATGGATGGATTGTGTGAGAAGTGATATGAAAGAAAAAGGAGTTAGCGATAGTTTGACGGATGACATGACAGAATGGAAGAAAAAAACATGTTGCGCCGACCCCAAGTAATATGGGATAAGGGCAGGAAGAAGACGAAGCACAGTCATGGCAGGACGCCTTTATTTCCTAAAGTGGGCAGTAGTGTATATTATAACTCCCGTCACCACTTCCTAGTGCATAGATCTTTGCACTAGGAAGAGGTGACGGGAACCTATTTTGGTTGACAATCTTTATAACTTTTACTTTAAAAGAGTGCTGGCTTTCAGCCTAATTTTAACTATCATAGTATTTATTAGTTTATTACATTAGCATACCTATTTACGTATTTTATTATTTTATGCAATTTAATTTAACGATACTACATTCTATTTCAAATATCTGTTATTTATTTCTTGTGCACACCTACCACTGTGATGTCTTTTTTAACCCAAAGGTTGACTGGTAGAGAATGTCTTATTGCACGCCTATGTTCTTCAAAGCCTTGAGCACAGGCGTAGGGTAGCCAGCCTTTCGGTGTTTTACAGATTGCATTTTGGAGAGTGTGCGCAGGAATTGCATGACTTGATTCCGCCATCTCAATTCTACCATCGGACAAGCCGACGCACGGCAAGTATCCACCCTTACGTTGTTTAAACACCTACGGTCCGGACTAAGCGTTTCGCCTCGTCATTTATACCGCGTACATCAAGGGACTGGAACAGTTTGCCTGCTGCAGTCTTCCCGTCTAATTATAATTTGGGTGTCTTCAAGGCTAGAGTGAATAGGCTCTTAATAAACTAGTGTGCCTCACCATCAACGATTGCATCACTGCTTACCATCAGGCGGGATCGCAGTTAAGTACTAGTTTATAACAGATAAAAAAAAAAAAATGTACCACTACTGTACATGAAGTTTAAATAAATAATATAGATGGTATAAGAATATAGATAAGACCAATATGGACCCTGTCGGGCACAGTTTGAATAGAATCGTCGCCTTTTTAAAAGAACATAGCTAAATATAAACGAAAGAGTGTTAGTTATAAATATACCAAAATACCAACCTATTTATAATGTAAGACTTCGGAAATAACGGAATATTTCCGAACTTGATCGGATTTATTAAGAGGGCCCTACACGATCCAACTATCGTTAACGTAAGTATAGTCTAAAAGCTTGTTATTTCATCCAACGCAATCTACATCTAAACTTATAATAATAAATAGGTAAAGTTTGTTTTTTTTTTCTTTGTACTCCTACAAAGTAATCTCTGAAAGTACTATATCGATTGCTAAAATTTTTTTATCGATAGAAAGCTGCTTTATTCCTGAGTGACTTCTTCTTCTTCCTGCCCTTATACACTTGAGGTCGGCGCAACATGTTTTTTTCTTCCATTTTGTCCTGTCACCCGTCAAACTATCGCTAACTCCCTTTTCTTTCATATCACTCCTCACACAATCCATCTATCTTTTCTTCGGCCTTCCTCTCCCTCTCCATCCACCTATATGTATACTTAGAACTCATTTAGTAATATGCGCTTTATCTCTCCTCTTCACATGACCATACCAAGACAACCGATTACCTTTTATTCCTGAGTGACATAAGGTATATTTTATATCCGCGAGCAAAGCTGCGAGCAAAAGCTAGGGTTTGATAAAGAGCCAATGCGAAAAAGAGAGATAACGCCTGAACGCTCTGTTCGTTACTCACTCGAATATTTTACAGAACTTGTTCCAGGAAATGCGCATTTTTTCTTAAAACCTTAAAAGGTTTTGGAAACAATTTTCGTCATTCTTAATCGCGATAAAATGTAGAAGGTTTCTATAAATATAATATATTCCACAATATAATATTCCACAATTATCACACAACGCCGTCTAGTCCCAAGCTAAGCAGAGCTTGTGTTATGGGTACTAGACAACTGATAAACATACTTATATATTTCTAAATACATACATATTATTATAGATAAATTACACCCTATGCTCATCACACAAACATTTGTCCTGGGTGGGAATCGAACCCACGACCTCCGGCATAGCAGTCAGGGCCACTAACTACTAGACCAACAGGCCAGTCAAAAAGATAGTACTATTTACTTTACCTTTTTGATTTATGAGTACATTATGAACAGACGAAGTTCACACAAAATAGCAAACTAAACGAATAGAAACCTAGATAATATCTACAAGATAGGTTAGGGTAGGCCAATTAGATTTGTTGGCAGAAAACTCATTGTTCGCTTTTGTGCATAAATTGTAAAATAAATCAAACATTAAGAATAGAATAAACTTTATTGTACACCACACCAAAAAAGTAACATCTATACATATAAATAAAATTGGAGTGTCTGTTTGTAATATTGAAATAACTGTTTTTTACTACATGCATATAAATATATATACGGTACATACACCAAAATAACATTTTACAATTTTTGTCTGTCTGTCTGTTTGTCCGGGCTAATCTCTGAAATGGCTGGATCGATTTTGACGGGACTTTTTGGCAGCTGATGCAATAAGGAGTAACATAGACTACTTTTATTTTAGAAAAAATAAATTAAAAATCCACGCGAACGAAATCGCGGGCACAGCTAGTAGCTTATACATAAACTTAATACTATGGGTACAATGATGGTCTTATCGCTAACAGCGATATCTACTAGACAACCTTACGATGGATCGAAACGACTAAAACAATACAGGGGGTAGTCTACAGTGTACTGCTAATAATACGATGTCTGTTTCCAAAATATCTAGAAAAATATCAATTTTAACAACATCACAATCACGTAAGAACAGTTTTTTATATGAACTAGTGCTGGACTGCGATCCCATCTGATGGTAAGCAGTGATGCAATCTCCTATGGTGAGGCGCACTAGTTTATTAAGAGCCTATTCACTCTAGCCTTGAAGACACCCAAATTATAATCAGACTGGAAGACCGCAGCAGGCAAATCGTTCCAGTCCTTCGACGGAAATATATATCGGGTCGGGCGCTCTTAATAGTTTCTTCGGTAAAATATTGGATCATAACGTTTTCAAAAGGTGAGTGAAGCCATACAAATATATAATTTAATCAGTTCTTTTCCAATTCCATATTTTCCACGATGTTTCCTCACTGAATGTTTGATTTTTACTATGACCTTGCCATTGGTTTTCGTTATTTTTAGTTTAGTTATAATTATGGCCCAGTGACCGAAAAAAAGGTCATTTTTTTACAACATATCTTTTGCATGAAGTAGGAAATAAAATTTAGCTAAACACATTCCATTTTCCGTATCGACCTAAATTTAGATTGGACCTTACGAGGTTTTGGTGACAAACCCGGCTTAATGTGGATTCTCAAATTGAATCAATCGAATGGTCGAGTTTTTTTTGAGAGTCGGCTTATCAGGTCTTCTTTCGCTCTGAGTAGTGCGAGAGGGAGTATCAGCCTTTTTGGAGGCCTCCTCTCTCACACGGGACACATACGGACTCAGTGTGGGTTGGTGGATGTCTAATTATCTTCGAAATAAAAGGAGAAATTAGCGTTACAAAAATGATGGCTTCTTAGCAATTAGTACTAATCTTAATTACCTTTTTTCCACACATGAACACCATCAAAAGAGCTGTACTAATTACTTCTTTTAATGATTTGTATACAGGGTTATCTGTAAAACACCCGGCTACCTCTCAGAATTATGTTACTAACATCATAAACAACAACAACATGTTCTAATGTCCTTTTAAAAATGTATCATATTTTAGTTCATCAGATTTTCATACAAAAAATAAAAATATTTAAATTAAACATTGTAAATATTACGAAGTCTATGCGAAGCTAGCGATAGTACAATAGCGGAGGTGACTGAGGATCGGGCGGTGGGGGTGCTTAATGCGCTTGCGTCGCGTCATACAGACATAGGTAGATATAACAAAATACAGAATTTGAAATGTGTTAGATAGAACAACGAAATCTTGAAGATTTGTTTTTGGTAAATGTGTTGTGGTTTTTCATAGAACAAAAAGTTGTTGTTTATGATGTTGGTAACAGGTACAGTTCTGCAAGGTTGTTAGTGTTATACAAATAACCCTGAATGTTATCAGCAGTCTATTTTAAAAGCATTCTAGTCGCAAGTCGCGTCACATTTTGACCGCTTTCGTCCTAAGTCAAGTTCACGGACACGACACGTGAGTTTTTGTGCCAACTTTTTATCTTAAAAGTAATTGTCGGTTGAACGTGTAGAACATGGAATCTAAAACGACTGAAGACGCCATGTCTTATAATAATCGTGCTCATGGAATGTGCGCTGATCACTTTAAAGGACTTTATGACCATACATTGGAAGGACTAGATCAATTTGCCTGCTGCGGTCTTCCCGTCCGATTATAATTTGGGTGTCTTCAAGGCTAGAGTGATTAGGCTCTTAATAAACTAGTGCCCCTCATCAGCAACGATTGCTTACCATTAGGTAGGTTGACAGTCAAAAAAAAAAAAACATTTTTTTTTTTTTATAATTGATAGGCTCGCGTTTAACCACAAACTCACCTGATGGTAAGCGATGATGTGGCCGACGATGAAGCACGCTTGCCTAGAAGCAATCTATTCACTCTTGACTTAAAGACCCCTAGGTTATAGCTATCAGGAAACACAGACTCCGGCAGGGAATTCCATTCCTTAGCTGTACGCATAATGAATGTACTCCCAAAACGCTTTGTACGTATAGGTGGGATGTCCACCATGTACCGGTGGCGCAACGCCGTACGTCTTGTGGTCCGATGATGGGATAACATTAATTAGGATAAGACCAGGTTGACAACAATTTTTTACTGGGATAGCCCTGAAGGATGAAATTGGACGAATAAAGGTTTAATATTCTGTGTTTGACTCAGCAGTGAAGTACTAGGATAGCATGAAATGTTAAGAGATGATGTCACTTTACAGAAATGGGATTCCTTTAAAAAAGAAGATTTTTCATCATGTTGATGACTAACCTTTCCTGGGAAAGGCCAGTGGGAACAAAATGAACAAATAAAGGTTGATATTTTGTATTTGACTCAGCAGTCAAGTACTAGGGTAGCATATAATGTTAAGAGATTTCGTCAGTGATGGGATTCTTATGATGCTTCCTGAGAAAGGCCTGTTGGATCAAAGTGGAATTCCCTATAAAAAGAAATGTCCTCACCACCAAGTACAAAATTTGAGCGTGTGTTAATACAAGGATTCGATGCTCTGTGGCCAAACATATCCGTATACCGCCTACGGCAGTAAATATTATGAAGAAAATCTTCGGTACATTTAAGAAGAAGTTGTTATTAAAAATAAAACGGAATTCTCTTTGTTTTGCTGTTTCGAGTTCGGTTTTCGACCCCGTCACCGGAGCATGACTTGGGGATGCGGAAATGTCAGGCGAACCCGGGAACACACGTGAGTAATGAAATGTACACACACGTGTGTAATGGGCCTACCACACGTGAGTATGGTTGGTAAAACTTATACAGTTTTGCAAGGTGTATAAACCGACCTGCACAGGTAAAAATTATGGTGAAGCACGTGAACACGTACAAGTGTGATAGGCCCATTAGGAGTGGCATTCCCTAACGGAGTCTGTGTTTCCTCATAGCTATCTGTCCTAACAATTTACTAACACCTAACTTAGCCTCAGTTCTTGGGCTTGCGGACGGCAAGCAATGGGTAACTCGCCGTCCGACCATCCGGTAACAGCCTGGACCGAGCCCAAGACGTCGACGGCGCGTAATGTTCCACGCCTGCCCCAAGGAGTTGTCAGCAAACCGTAAGAGTCAAGGATCTACTTCTGAAAGGAAGATTCAGCCCCAGTACGAAAGGCAACGAAGGAACAGGAGTGGGTTTTTAGACAATAAAAGTATGACACTATCTCCCGCTCCACCCAAGAGCGGAGGATGTCATTGGATGATTTTCCCACCTAAGAAAAAAAGACTTAGTTCTTCATAGAAATACTAGGGCGTCATACTTGTATGCTGGTGGAAGGTATAGCAGCGATAAGCTTGGTGTGCATAAAGTCGGTTGTGGGTTATGTTAGATTTTTTAGGTTAGAATCTGATGAAGCGCTATGCTACCGACCAAGTACTAGGGTATCATAACTATGCCCTGGTGGACAATTTGACAACAATCAAGATTCAAGAGTGAACAGGTTACTTCTAGGCAAGCGTGCGTCGTCGACCACATCATCGTTTACCATCAGGTGAGATAGTGGACAAACGCGAGTCTATCAATAATAAAAACAAAATTTACTGCTACTGTTCGAAAAGGCAACTGAAATTACACAAGTGGGGTTTTACTCAGCAAAAATCTGACAGTCCCCTCTCGCTTCATCCAGAGTGGTTAGAAGTCATTTGATCGTCCCCTGCCAAAAGAAAAATGACGATAAACTACTTACTAATGTTGTTGAATAACATGAAATATTGCAACTAAATACAAATAGACTCTAATTACCGCCTCAATGGCAATCTTCTACTCTCATTAACCTCTAACTAGTTACTGTAACGTCATTCAAAAACTCAGTCAAACAAACGCCAAAAAAAAACAACAAATCTTAATTACACCCTCGCTAATCTCAGGCGTGAAACTAATGAACTACCAAACCTGCTGACACCTTTGCTAATCTCAGGCGTGAAGCTAATGAACTATCAATCCTGCTGACACCCTCGCTAATCTCAGGCGTGAAGCTGGTGAATTACCAATCCTGCTGACACCCTTACTAATCTCAGTCGTGAAGCTAATGAACTATCAATCCTGTTGACACCCTCGCTAATCTCAGGCGGGAAGCTAATGAACTATCAATCCTGCTGACACCCTCGCTAATCTCAGGCGTGAAGCTAGTGAACTAGTGAACTACCAATCCAGCTGACACCCTCGCCAATCTCAGCCGTGAAGCTAATGAATTACCAATAATGCTGACACCCTCGCTAATCTCAGGCGTGAAGGTAGTGAACTACCAATCCTGCCGACACCCTCGCTAATCTCAGGCGTGAAGCTATTCAAGTACATCAAAACACTCAGTCATTGCCACCAGAAATGAGGCAGCAACACCCAGGATATATGTTCTCGGAGTCACCAACCGCATCAAGGCCGTAGAGGGCAACGCACTTTGTGCCGATACCCTGTACGAATTAATGCGCGTAAACACTGTAGAGTGGCTAATAATAGGTCGATGTTTCATCTTGTGCAGCGGGGACTATAGGTGGGACAGGTGGGTGTAAGTAGTGTGGGGTCTGATATAGGTACTTTGTTCTCATATCGAAAATGCATAAAATTTTAAGTAAGAAAAGTTCTATGACTTTGAAGAGTACTGCTAGTACCTATCCATCCTTATGTTGTTGAAACTTCTACGGTCCGGACTAAGCGTTTCGTCTCGTCGTTTAGACCGCGTACATCGAAAGACTGAATTTAGGTACCTGTTGCGATCTAACCGTCCGATTATAATTTAGATGTCTTCAAGGCTAGAGTGAATAGGCTCTTAATAAACTAGTGCGCCTCACCATCAACGATTGCATCACTGCTTACCATCAGGTGGAATGGCAGTCAAGAACTAGAATATATCAATTAAAAAAAAAGATAGGCTTTTGCCCAGCAGTGGGAATATTTTAACAATAACCACTTTTTTTTTTAATTAAAAATCGTATGTGACTGACAAGTGTGTATCAGGCGCCCAGGTAAGTATAGGAATTACAAAAAGCTATTTCAATTTTAAATGATTTTAGAACGCAAAAGTAATTGCGATGTATATTGGAATGACGCATAATCAGCGCCACTTAGTCTGAAGACAATTCCTCGACTGTCCCGAGTAAAAATAGCCAATGACTTACATTTTGACTGATTTTACTTTACACATTTCACTGGGTGAAACTTTGTACCAGGATTCCTTTTATGATGCGGGCGACAGATTTCAACTGTCTTTCACGGTTCATTACATACAGAATGGTGACAGACGGACAGACAACGGACTCTTAGCAATACAGTTCCGTTATGCCTACTTATTTTATTTCGTATATAATTTTTTTAGTAGGAAATTTTGCTATTTTGTGTGTAGGGTAATTTTTTGTTAGTGGTTTTCAGGTGGTTTTAAAAGTTTACTTGAATGGTAAATTAGTGTAATTGCTGGCAACACTGGACATACCAGTTTTGTCGTACACAAAACAGTCTTGTCGCAGACAAGTCTGCGACGTAAGTAAGTAAACAAGTCTGTCTAAGGGCTTCTTCACATGTACCATAACCACACCACAACGCAAACGACAAAATGCTGCCAAGCAGTGGTTAAAACGTGTGAATAGTGTCGCTGCAGCTTTTTTTGTAGTTGCGTTGTGGTACCGACAAAATGTAGATGTGGTTGCGTTGTGGTCGGCCACTAGTTCGCAGTGTCGCTGGTGGTTGCGATGTGGTCGGTATAACACACGGTCGATAACGACGGCAAAATATGATACGTGTGAATAGCCTTATTCATTTTTATTACGAAATATACGCCCGGCCACGTGGTGTGGTCGTGGTCGTTTTGTGGTTGTGATACGTGTGAAGAAGCCCTAAGACATCTTGTCTCAAGTGTGCAAACAATCTTCAAGGACCTACATCCTTAAAGGTTGTTTACGTACTCCCCATAAAAATGGCGATTTTCCCTACAGCCTACCTCTGAATGACGCAACCACCATAATCATAATCTACTCCACAAATATCACAAGCTATTTACATAAAACCTATAAGATGAACAAGAGAAACCTGTTATAAATAACTCATTACTCAATTATGTAAAACAGTTTACATAACATGTCATTATTTCGACAACATCGCTGGGTAAAGTAATTGCGTAAGCCCATTGAGAGATGAAAAATTAATGAGTTTGATGAAAAATTGACAGAAAAGACCCAGAAAACATCACAAACTAGTATCTAGTAAGAACATTGGCAAAGATACTTTCCGATTTGTGCTACAACGAGTGTCGTCGCTTGTCTCCCACACTTCAACTCCACCACAGGCAATAAGTCAAACGAACGCTCACCTATTTGTCTTCAGCGGTCCTTTGCGACTGTTTCGAACAGTCTCGCGAAAGTTTATCCCAGAGAATAGATGAAAGACGTTAGAATAATAATATTCCACAACTAACACACAACGCCGTCTAGTCCCAAGCTAAGCAGAGCTTGTGTTATGGGTACTAGACAACTGATAAACATACTTATATATTTCTAAATACATACGTATTATAGATAAATTACACCCATACCCATACCCTTACATACATATTATATAATGGCCTTGTGGACGGGGCAGGCGCGCCACAAAGTAGGGCAATGCTCATAGTACTACCTGTCAATTTTGTGGTACTAATACTGCTTTATTGCCAGTAGTGGAGTTAAAGGGTGGGAGACAAGCGGCGACACTCGTTGTAGTACAAATCGGAAAGTATTTCCTTTCTAATCTCTTACATCTTTTCTGTGGTCAATGGACATCTAATTTTGGCGGTGACTAAGTACTTTTTATCATGATCGCAGTCAAGCACTAGTTTATACAAATGTCAATTAAAAAAAACCTACTTGATAATTTCTTTTTTTTTCCGGTGGGAAAATTATCTAATGACATCCCCCACTCTTGGGCGGAGCGGGAGATTGAGTGTTACAGAGGGGGGGACACACACATTTTACCACTTTGGAAGTGTCTCTCGCGCAAACTATTCAGTTTAGAAAAAAAATATATTAGAAAACTCAATATCATTTTTGAAGACCTATCTATCCATAGATACTCCACAAGTATGGGTTTGATGAAAGAAAAATTTTTGAGTTTCATTTCTATGTATTTTTTGTATCTTTGTGTAAAAATCCTAATGCGGTTTACAGAATACATCTACTCACTATAGTCATCAGTATAGCTCTTATAGTTTCGGAAAAAAGAGGCTGTGACATACGGACGGACAGACAGACAGACATGACGAATCTATAAGGGTTCCGTTTTTTGCCATTTGGCTACGTGGAACCCTGAAAACGGCAAAAAAAAAATCGCGTTTGTTGTATGGGAGCCCGACGGACAAACAGAGGTCTTATTAATAGGGGTTTTTACCCTTAGGGTACGGAACCCTAATAAAGTGACTAAAAAAAATACCACAATAACAGCTTTATAAACAACTCTTTTCCTAAAATGTCGTCATTCTAAAATGCCATCAAGTCTAGCATCACTCATTGACTAGCCGAGTCAATAGCGTTACAACAGATGTACATCAGAATGCGTACACGCATACAATCGCAGAATGTCTGGAACGTGGCTGTTTATAAACAGTCATCTGAGACGGTTTGTATGCGTATGCGCATGACGTGGTTCTACGGCATTGTCTGTTTTTGAGGCACAGCTGATGTGCTCAGTAGTAGAAAAAATACTAATCAGCTGAGTACCATTGCGGGCATTTCGGCCTGATCACATAAAAAAAAATCGCTTGAATCCTGAGGCGTGGCGTCAAACCAAACCCTTTGAAATTTTCGATTCGAGTGCAAGCAAAAATGAACTTAGCGGTGGTCAGGAGGAAGTGTCTCTGATGGTACATTCAATTATACTCCATTCGCGTTAAAATTAGACATTTAAAAAAGCCTTTTTTTACTGTCCATTCAACCGATTTTGAATTATAATGCGTAGAAATAAGGATGGCATTAAAAGCAAAAAAGTGGTTACAACACCAACTATTTACTGCAGTTGACATCTCTCTTGATTGCGACGAAATAAAAGTCAAAATCGGTTGACCGTATGGCGAAAAAAGTTTTAATCTTAACAAGAATGGAGTAGTCAATGTATTAATCTAAGTACACTAATATAATAAAGAGGTAGTTAGTTTTTTTGTTTGTGGGGGGTAATCTCTGGACGGCGCGCACTGTTCCCGCGCGCCTCAAGGAATTGTCAGCAAAAGCAGGGACCCAGCCGGGTCGAAGCCTACTGGGGCCAGGGTTATCCGAAAGGGAGCTTGCTAAAATTTTTTCATCAATAGAAAGCTGCTTTATTCCTGAGTGACATAGGCCATATTTTACGGACGCGGGCAAAATATCTCAATCCCGCAAATCCCGCAGGATCCACGGGATTGCTGACTTCAATCTCTTGCAGACTTTTTTTTTATCCCTTGCAGACTTGCGGGATGCGATTTTGGATTAGATAGTTCAGTACAAAGTAATTGTATTGTACTCTATGTTGTTACCGAGTTCAGTGTCCAGGAAATGCATAGCTTTTTTTAACCGTTTATAAATAGCAATAGTTTAGAGTCGTGTCTGTTACTATGAGGCTCCTATTATGTTACAATAAGTTATTTTTAGTCCACAGGAAAACTTAAAGTGTAACAAAATAGAGTCACGCTTGCCGAGCCACGTTATTTTTTGTAATAAAAAAAAAACTGGGCAAGTGCGAGTTGGACTCGCACTCTGAGGGTTCCGTACAAATTTACCTATGCAAATAGTTCAATCCCCGAATGGAGTCTTGAAGATTTTACCGAATTAATTTTTTTTTGGACGTAACAAAAAAACTGTTTTCATATTTATTTCTATACCTCATTTTGTAGTTTTTTAGATATTGAGATAAATTCATGATGGCACAAGTTTAAACCTTAGTGGTTTTTGGTTACTATTTAACATAGATAATCCTGTATTCTTTTGTATAAATGATAAATAAATATAAAAAAAAAACACCTTACTTTATACTAAATTTCAGGATTCTGGGTCAACGAGAAGTTCCCTATGATTTTTTTTCGTTAACTTAGAAGTTTTATTTTTTACAGCTTCAAGGGACTGCACACTTGAGTACCTATTTGGTTTTAATTTTAACTCGATATCTCCACGCGTTTCCAAGATAAAGGGCCTTGACAGACAGACAGACGGAAAACAAAGTTTTTTTTTAAATTGATATTAAACTAATGCTTGAGTGCGATCCCATGCTGGTAAAATCGACAAAGTGATTCAATAATTAAGTGTTCCGTTTTTCCATTTGGTGTACGGAATCCTAAAAACCAGAGCAACATGATTTTCAGAAGGTTATGTAGCAAAAAACACAAACAATAGACGACCAGATTATATTGACACATGTACGGTTAGCCGCATTTCGCTTACAGTTCGAAAACCTCCCTTATTCCAAACACATAAAGACGCACTAAAAGTTAGTTGTTATAGGCGTGCGGCCGACTATGCAGTATTTTTAGGGTAGGTCGACAAAAAAGCAGGTAACCACCCTGATGGTAAAGGCGCAAATATATAGGTACAGAAGTCAATCTACATACAAAGCGCGCTCGAGCAACGCACACATAGACACCGCTTACGGACACGATATCTCAGAGCCTCTCGGTCCGCACGTCGAACAGTTCCAGCTTAAATGCTCATTAGTGTGCGTCCACCGAGCGTAGGCATAAAAAGTGAAGTACATACATGAGATTGTCTTCTGTACCTATCTATTTTGTAGTAAGGGCTTCTTCAGACCACAACCACACCACGTCGCAATGACAAAATGCTGTCAAGCAGTGGTTACGTGTGAATAGTGCCGCTGCAGCTTTTTGTAGTTGCGTTGTGGTACCGACAAAATGTAGATGTGGTTGCGTTGTGGTCGGCCACTAGTTCGCAGTGTCGCTGGTGGTTGCGATGTGGTCGGTATCACACACACGGTCGATAACGACTGCAAAATGTGGTACGTGTGAACAGTCCTAATCAATTTCAATACGAAATATAAGCCCGACCACGTGGTGTCGTTGTGGTCGTGGTGTGTTTGTGGTAGGTACGTGTGAAGAAGCCCTAAACGGTCCAGTGCCAAGCCTAATACCTTGATCACACGTACCGAGTAAAAGGGCGAGACAGTAAAATGTTGCTCGGCCGAGACAGTGATGTAAGCGAGTTGTAGAGATAAATGGAAGGCCGAGCACTCGGCGCTGTGTTTACACGTACCAAGTACTCGGCCGAGAGTACTGTCTCGCCCGTTTACTCGGTACGTGTGATCAAGGCATAAGGGTCGCCGCAATCGGGCCACCAGCCACAACATCGTTTTTTTTTTTATTATGGATAGGCTCGCGTTTGACCACTATCTCACCTGATGGTAAGCGATGATGTGGCCGACGATGGAGCACGCTTGCCTAGAAGTAACCTATTCACTCTTAAGTGTGAGTGAATTTTTGTCAATGCCATCAAGAAACACACACCTATATAAAACTGAATCATCTTCCTGCCCTTATTACTAAACTACTTATTACTAACTAAAAAAAAAATCGGCCTCGCCATACAAATTGTCCAATCAAGTTTATCATTTTGTATGGTGAGGCTGATTTCTTTTTTGGTTTCCTGAAAAAGAAAATTTGTGGAAGGTTGTTCAGTTTCGTCTACTGAGCAAGCCCTTAAAGTTTGTGGAGGGCTGTCCCTTACACCTTTTATACTCATAACTTTTAGTAACATGCATTTCATCCCTCCTCTTCACATGACCATACCAAGACAAACGATTGCCTTTCAACTTTTCAGTCACTGGCGCCACTTTCAAACTTCCTCTAATATACTCTACTGACGCCATTGTCCTTACGTTTCGGCGCTCAGCGGGATCGCAAGCCGAATATCGTTGTCTCGCTTCAACCTGGCAATTCAATTCGGCTGTCCCGCTCTCGCTATTTTTTGGCGAATAAGCGACGCCAAGTCAGTGCCATCTTGACCGTGATCGAGCGCATACGCAAAGCGACTACCGCGATCGCTCCATTTTTTTCTATTCTAAGTATCGCCGCGAATCCTCTGCTCCGGCATTGAGCTGAGCACGAGTGACCCTCATCCGCATACAGACATCCATCAAACCACCGTCATCTTAGCATCCAGCCTCAAGAAAGTCCGGAAGTGTTTTTTCCCGACCAGCCAGACCACGCGGTTCATCGGTTGAAGGTGAGTGATTTTGTTGAGTTGCTGATTCGTTTTGGCAGGGTGTCATTCCATTCCATCCGTCTGAGGGCTACTATATATTATCGACCAAATAAGGAAAAGCCGCCTCACCATACTCATTTCTCACTTTATCCACTCTCGTCACACCACACATCTACACTAATATAATAAAGAGGTAAAGTTTGTTTTTTGTCTCTGGGTGACATAGGCTATATTTTATGCAAGCGGGCGAAGCGGCGGGCAAAAGCTAGTCATAGGTATATAATAGTAGTTTATGTGACTAGGGGATAAAGCAGTGTCTTTAAGTCGAGGGCGGCATGTTGAATTCCGAACGAAACGAAGGTTGCTGATTTTAATCCCGAACGATAGTGAGGGATTTATAAAATTAACTCCCGAGCATTGCGAGGGAGTTAATAAAGAAACCTGAGTGAAGTGAGGAATTTAAGCCGCCCAAGACAAAGACAGCTTTATCCCCGTGTTGCATACTCTACTTTTTACACCATCTGTGAGATAATTAAAATACAATTTGGTCGACCAAATCATTTAGTAGAGAAATATTAGTATTATATTTACAAGTTCATCAAACAAACAAAATTCACTACTCCAAGATTCTATAGTTTCAATTTTCTATAATGCTCCCGTGTCATCAGTAGAGTTTGTCTAATAAGTCTCACCGACTTGGGAATTTTGTATAATATTTAATCATTTAAAAAATACTTATATTCGATACTTTTCATAAGGTTCTTCTGTTAGTAAACAATGATCTCTATCTCTTAATCAACCTTGATTTTTGAACCCGTGTTGACTACATCAGATTTCATTAAATCCTAATAATTATTAGGATTAAAGGAAAAAAAGGATAATTATAATTACACAAGTCGTTTAACTTATTAGACAGACTCTACGCACGTTTTATTCTATTTTCTTTTTTTTGTTAGTGGCCAGTTTGAATCATAGTGATTACATACTCTTTGGTTTGAATTTCGAGTCAACTTGTTCGATGTGCCTACATTTTAATTCACAATGTTGACGATTCTTGATGCTCCAAATTCAAATCTCATTATTCCCTAGGGATCGGCCATACTGCATTATCTCCCTAGGGATAGAATGACTTGCTTTAAGTGAGGTTTGTATGACGTATAAAACGACATTATCGAGCAGGTGGTGTAAAAAATTCAATACTATTCAAATAAGTTTTCCAAGATACCGCGAGTCAAGATAGACGATTCTTGATGCTCCAAATTCAAATCTCATTATTCCCTAGGGATCGGCCATACTGCATTATCTCCCTAGGGATAGAATGACTTGCTTTAAGTGAGGTTTGTATGACGTATAAAACGACATTATCGAGCAGGTGGTGTAAAAAATTCAATACTATTCAAATAAGTTTTCCAAGATACCGCGAGTCAAGATATACTAGTCAATCTGTATTAGGATAGGAAGGACGTTCGTCCGGTCATCTCAGTAAAAAATAACGTTACGTCAACGTTCACAGTTTTTGTCTATGCTCATGCTCAATATTTATTGCATCGATCTATGATACTGTTGAACTACGGAAATAATGTAAGATCAACCATCTTTTTAAAAGAGTAACCATGTAGTTTCTTGCCGGTTCTTCTCCATAGGAAACGAGCAATTTGGAACCGTGCACTAGCTTCTGACGTTTTATAAGTGCCCATGTAGGCCTGTATCTAAATCTACATTAATATTATGAAAAAGAAAAAAATATATTTTTGTGTGTGTGTATGTTTGTAATGAATACCTTACCATCAGGTGAGATTGTGGTCAAACGCGAGCCTATTCATTATAAAAAAAAAAAGAATAAACTCAAAAACCACTGGGCCGATTTCAAAAATTCTTTCACCATTGGAAAGCTACATTCACCCTGAGTAACATAGGCTATATTTATTGCGAAGCCGGGACGGGCCGCTAGTATATTATAAATGTGTAATTATATTATATACACTAATATTATAAAGAGGTAAAGTTTGTTTTTTTGTTGGTAGGAGGTAATCTCTGGAAGTACTGGTCCGATTGCTAAAATTTTTCACCAATAGAAAGCTGCTCTATTTCTGAGTAACATAGGCTATATTTTATGAACGCGGGCGAAGCCGCGAGCAAAAGCTAGTATGGAAATATTGAAAGATTAACCATTTTTCGAATAATTTAATTTCGTAATGCGCCTGACTGGTTTTGAACCCGCGACCTACAACTCGTAAGCCGGGGCCGTTACCACTCGGCCACTAGTGCTACCTCTTAATCTACCTCTTACGGTTTATAAGGTACAAAAGCCCTCAGACAGATAGACTGACAGACAGACAGACGGCATAAGTTTAGTAATAGGATCCCGTTAGCAACCATCGGGTACAGGACACGGTGGAGCACACAGTTGAAGTATGCCCTGCTGCCTTGGTTCAGGCCATGGTCCGAAGCGAGGAGGAGTGGCAGGCGGTCGCCTCCTTCTGCGAAGCAGTCATGCTAGCAAAGGAGGAGGCCGACCGCATCAGGCAACGGCGCTCTCGCCGCCGCCGGGATTCCGATTCCGATTTCCGGCCACCGTAGGCGCGGGCTTGCGGACGGCGAGCAATGGGTAGCTCGCTGTCCGACCGTCCGGTAACTGTCCGGACCGAGCTCAAGTCGTCGACGGCTCAGGGACCTGTCAGCAACAGCAGGGGCCCAGCTGGGTCGAAGCTTACTGGGGCCAGGGTTAGTTTCGAAAGAGTAGCTCAGCCCCGGTATGAAGGCACGAAGGAATGGGATGGGTTTTTAGTCAGTAAGACTCTGACACTATCTCCCGCTCCGCCCAAGAGCGGGGGATGTCATTAGATGTTTTTCCCACCGGAAAAAAAGAACCCAGACTAATTTACGATTCTAGATACAAGGAACAAGAATACTAGGAACTCAGAAACTAGGTTTCCACTGCATGAACACAAAGTGAGAATCAATACTCGTGCCATTTACTTTGACATGCAAAGCCACTTACGTGTTAATTATTAATAACAATGCAGTCAGTATTTTTTTCTAGGTTAGAAAATCATCGAATGTCCTCTTCCGCTTCTAGGTAAAGCGGGAGGGCGATTAAAACCACACCTATGTTCCTTAGCTCGAAGAATCGCCAAACTTAAGTGGCAATGGGCAGGGCACATTGCAGGGCAAAGGTTCTGGAGTGGCGACCACGTACCGGAAGACGCAGTGTTGGATGGCCTCCAACAAGGTGGACCGATGACCTGGTCAGGGTCGCGGGAATCCGATGGATGCGTGACGCACAGGACCGGTCGTTCTGGCGACGCTTGGGGGAGGCCTATGTCCAACAGTGGACGTCTTTCGGCTGATATGATTAGAAGATACAATTGCCGGCACGAATCTTGAGCGCTGGCTTCAAGTTGCGCAGAAGTAAAATATTCGGTCTCTTTAGTGGTGCGAAGTAAGACGCGGGGGCGGGGAGTGTCAGTGATTGGCTCGCCGCGCCATCGCGTCATAGACGTCACTCATGATTCGTTCCCTGCGCTTGCAGCATGTATCTAACAACGACGACGATTGGCTCGCCAATGTATGGAATGAGCAAAGCGATCCCCACTCTGACGCCGACCGCTCAAGATCCGTGACGGTAATTGTACCTATCTATTTTGTGGTTTAGCGTTCAGAAGTCGACCCACGGCCCCAGTAGACTTCAGCCCTGCTGGGCCCCTACGGTTTCGCTGACGTATCTTTGAGACGCGACGACTCGTTCCTGACGGCGAGCGCACAGGTCACGACAGGTCATAGTGGGCATCAGGGTTATCCGAAAGGGCGCTCGAGCCCCGGTATAAAGGCTAGAAGAACGGGGTGGGTCTTTTAGTCAGTAAGAGTCTGACACTATCTCCCGCTCCGCCCAAGAGCGGGGGATGTCAATGCATGATTTTTTCCCACCATAAAAAAAGGTCATAGTGGGCATTAGGGGCCAGCGCACAACTGGGTGCGGGAGCAAAACAACCCCTCAGTCGCCCGGAAGGCCCGATGTATTTGTGCGGACAACCATATAACATAACAAGCTTATAACTTTGTGATTTTTCATGATACAGTTATGAAAGAAGAATGGCGAACTTGTATGTAAATTGGGACCCACTGATATTAGAACCGTACATTATTGAAACTTAGTACTACTTCTAGATCTATACAAAACTAGCAAAAATGCAAATGCATAGTCAATTTTATAAGTTAGGAGAAAAAAGTTATGCGAGGTAGAAGATTATAACCTAAAAATCTTATAGATGAAAATATTTGTGAACTAGGGACTTGGTGGTAGGTAGTGACCTGGCTAAAACTATAGATGAATGATGTCTTTAAGCATAGCCTAAATTAATCGCAGCAAGCAAGACTTTTCTGTTAGCGTTCCCGCCAAACGCCAAGTACAAAATGTTTGGCAATGACATTACCTGTCACGTCACACACAAGTGACGGCCCGGGGTGAAAGTCCGCTGCCGCGACAGGTCACGGCATGGCGGACAGAGCTCCGGCGGGATCTCATGGTGAAATGGCGTCAACGACTATCGCAACCCAGTGCTGGGCACGCCACAATCATGGCGGTAAGTAAGTGGCTGGAAAGACCTCACGGCGTCCTTACCTTCCGTATGACGCAGGTACTCACCGGACATGGTTCGTTCGGGAGTTTCCTGCACTCGATTCATGCGGAAGTGACGCCCGGTAACGCCCGGAGGACACGGTGGAGCACACAGTCGAGGTGTGCCCTGCTTGGGCGGAGCATCGCCGTGCCCTCGTGGGGGCGATCGGCGGCGGAGACCTCTCGCGCCTGGCCTTGGTTGAGGCCATGGTCCGGAGCGAGGAGGAGTGGCAGGCGGTCGCCGACTTCTGCGAAGCAGTAATGCTCGCAAAGGAGGAGGCCGAACGCATCAGGCAACGGCGTTATCGCCGCCGCCGCCGCCGGGATTCTGATCCCGATTTCCGGCCAACGTAGGCGCGGGCTTGCGGACAGTGAGCAATGGGTAGCTCACTGTCTGGCCGTCCGGTAACTGTCCGGACCAAGCCCAAGTCGTCGACGGCGCGCACTGTTCCCGCGCGCCTCAAGGAGTTGTCAGCAACAGCAGGGACCCAGCCGGGTCGAAGCCTACTGGGGCCAGGGTTATCCGAAAGGGCGCTCGAGCCCCGGTATGAAGGCTAGAAGGAACGGGGTGGGTCTTTTAGTCAGTAAGAGTCTGACACTATCTCCCGCTCCGCCCAAGAGCGGGGCCATTGGATGATTTTGTCCCACCATAAAAAAAAAGATGGATATTGATAAAATTGTAATTTGGTTGACACTATCTCCCGCTCCGCCCAAGGGCGGGGGATGTCAATGCATGATTTTTCCCACCATAAAAAAAAAAGGTGACAGACGGCAAGTTGAAACAAAATGGCCTTCAATGCGCAGTAACAGATTTTCGGGTCAGCAGCACAGGGGGATTGCGCGTAACCATAGCAACGACGGCAATTTTGGTTCAACTTATATGCCGCACACTATACCTAATGGTACAAACAAAAATGCCATCCAGTTATTTTGTACTTAGGTAGTGTTTGGTGGGAACGCTAACAGAAAAGTCATTTATCTTAGCCTGCTGGTAAAACTATAGGTAGGTACCTACTTCCTTATTGGGTAAAAACAATGAAGCATATGGTACCAAATAGATGGCGTTACTTACACTATTAAATAAAAAGATTTTCTTTGCTGAATGAAATAATATACTTCGCTATTAAGAAATCATTTATTTAATTTATTATCACAACATGGTAGCACGAGGATAATGAATTTATCAGTACAATAATTTGTATTATCACATACCAGAACTATGTTTCAGAACCAGCTTCATTTTTAGACAACTTTTTAAAACATTATTTACCTAACTAAAAGATTGTCTAAGAATGAGGCTGGTGCAGAAACATAGTTCTGGTGTCTGGCATAACCCATGTACCATAATATGCTCATAACGTGAGAGCAACAGCCTACTGTCCGTGTTCCTACAGGGCAGTGGCAGTAATAGCCTACTATAGCACTTCGCCCCTCCAGCCTTCTATCAAATGCAATGTATGTAAAGTAAGACTTACTTCCTATATGCCTAGATTTAATTCTACCACGTATAATAGATGGCTGGCTGTCATTAAATATCCCTTGTAGAGGTGCATTATCCTGGCATACTTCTAAAGTGTACATTCCGTGGACTCTTAGATGCTCCCCAATATATGATTTTGCTTGCCTTATTTGATATGTACCTAGAGCAATTAATTCCAAGTCATTTATGGTCAATTCAGGGAATTCTATATTTGTATGTGAGATATTTTGAAACAGTGTAGATCTCATATTTAAATTATGTTGTCGTACAACTTCACAGAGTTCATTGTTTTCAAATATTTTTTCATCTATTATTTCGATAACTTCACGTACATTAGCTCTTTCCCTGAATTGGACAGCAAAATGGTTCAAAAATGCAGCAGCAATTCGAAAGTCTTCCATAATATGAGGACATCTTTTATTTAAATAATCTTCACGGAATATTTTAAAATCTCTACTAAACCTTCCATTAACAGCTTCAACCACCCATCGATTCATGGTAACACATCTCGAGATATTGGCTTGGAGAGTAGAAAGTTGCCTTTCCCCTGTTGAAACAGTTTCAGGCATATGTGTTAAAAAACCTTTAGCTGTCATGTTGTCTGCACAGTCTCTAAACCCACGATCTAAAATAAAAACATCATCCTCTCTAAACAAGTATGTAAACGCTCCTCCCTGTGATATAAGGTCATTCATTATAGACGCATCATTTTTAGTGGCTGGATATGGTCCCACAGCTTCTATAATATACCCATCGCAGCAAACTATTAGAAAAGGTTTCACTAAGTTATAATACTTGTGAAGGGAATAAGTTGCTTTTTGGAATGAGTAGTTGCTACTTTTTTGGGTACTTAAGTAAGTTCCATCAGCAATTACAATTAAACGCCTTTCTTCAATGGGCGTTTCAGGATTTCCAAAAAGGTGTTCAGCCAGAGCAGTATTTCTGGCCACAAATTCATGCCTAGGTTTGTGTGCCCATCCCAAATGCCTAGGCACATAGTGTTGGCAAAGGATAACTCGTACTTTATTCATATATTCCTCGAGTGTTCTTCTAGGTATTTGAAATAATGCTGAGATTCTCTCATCGCTATCTCCAGTCCGCATTTTGCACAGAAGTGCACTAAAACCGCTTTTCATTTTAGGGTCATTTAATTGAGGTACTTCTACTAATACTTCATTAAATTCAGCTTTTGTCCGTCCAAACCAGTACTTAAAAAGATGATCATCAATATTTTCAGGATTTTGAAAATCTAATTTAGTTTCATCTGCTAGCAAAAACACGATTTCTTCTATTTGTGCTGCACTAAATGTTGATATTGCATTTTCAGCAGCATATAATTCATGAAATAGGTTGGCACCTAAATGAAAACTGCAACTTCGGGCATTTCTGGGAATATAAAAATTGAAATCCCTAATAATTTGTTTTCTCAGCCCATCCGGCACACGTCGCTTTTCACTATCATTGCACTCCAAAAACAGGCAATGACGTGCCGTGTCTGCTGCTCTTCTCAATGTAGGTAATGTGATTAATGTAGGTAATGTGATTTGTTCAGTACTAGTTACCTGCAATGGAGGACTGGTAATTGACAAGCCAACCTCTTCAACTTCTGCGGTGTCATCTGTTAATGTTGCTGGCAACATTTGCTCAGCAGATATTTCATGCAATGGAATTCCAGATGTAGATGGAACAACCTCTGTTTGTTGCTCTGGCTGTATAGTATCACTTGGAACAAGAGTGGAAGGGGCTGCAGGAGTAGAACTTCTCTGAGAGCTGTCTAACACTCTTTGAGCGCGTAAATAACAAGGTACACAAATCTCATCACTATTTGTCAGCTGAAACAATAAAAATTACAGGTTGAAAAAAAAAAAACAAAAATAATAAATATATGTGGGTAGGATTTATAAACTAGCAGAAGGAATTCAAAATAAACACATTGACTCACAATCATACACAATTATAAAACTAAAAAGTCAATTTCTATAGAGTAATTGAGGTGAAATTAATCATTATAATATTGTCTTTAATGGTTACACCTTATTAACCTTACCAATTACAATTATTAAAGAACAATTTTATTAGAGAATAGTTTTTCTTTTATATTTTGCGCCACATTAGGAATATCTCTTGTATCATGGGGGCATTCATAAACATGTAAACTCACCTACACTAACACCCAGATCCAGAACAAATATCTGTAGGCCATACAAAATATTTTTTTTTTATTATTGATATGCTTGTGTTTGACCACCATCTCACCTGATCGTAACCAATGATGTGGTTGATGATGGAGCACGCTTGCCTATAAGAGTAACCTATTCACTCTTCACTCGAATACCCCTAAGTTGTAGCTATCAGAAACAGTGACTCCGGTATGGAATTCCACTCCTTGGCTGTACGCACAATAACTGTGTTCCTAAAACGTTTTGTGCGTAGGGGTGGGATGTCTACCATGTACCGGTGGCGCAATGCCACATGTCTAGTGGTCCTATGATGGAACTTCAGAAATATTGGTTCCACATGGAAACTGAATCTGGGATATGTGGCGCAGCAGCCAATTGCTTAACTACAGCACCAACAATTCAGTCTTAGAAAACATAAAAAATATTGTACCTATTATGATTTTTATATGAAATATGATTTACCTGACGGGGTCTTATCCATTCAGCCACAACATTTCCTATTTGGATTTCTCTTTCAGACATTTCTGGTCTAATTACCAATCTGCTCCTAATTCTGAATATGGATCTCCCACATCCAGCACATACATTGCGATGGCCAAGTTGCTGGCGGTTAGCATCTTGATCGGGGTTGTGATTTATCAACTCCCAACAGGAATGACAAATATAGCTGTCTCGAGTTATCTAAAAAAAATATAATATATATAATACATATTTTTGTTAATTTCGTGAAAAAAAAAAACAGTTTTTAAGTCTTTGTTTATGCTCAAATAATAATAATGTTATAGTCATTAAATACACCAGCTGCAGTAACAGTAGATCTATGCAATTTGCCTGTGCTGCTACCATGTTAAAGCTGTAAAAATCGGATTGAGACCACCAACGTGCAGTCGAATGTTCTACCCTCTAACAGCTGTTGACATAAATATGTAGGTAGGTTTAACTCGTTTCTTGCAATAGGAAAACGAGTTTACTATTATAACCAACTGACACAGACAAATATAAATAAGTACATATTAATATTATTAGAATACTTACATCACGTGGATAAACCCATCTCTGTACTTTCTCAATTAACTGAGCGTTTTCATCGAATACACGATGTCTTCGTAATCGTGCAATGCGTAATTGACAATTAACACAACGCATTTTGCAGGGTAAATAAATCGAAATCACTTGCAAATCGGAATCCAAAGACAAAAACGGTAGTCGTTATTGCAGAATCGTCAGTCCAAATAGAAAGCCAAGTCGTCAAAAATACTCCACAAAATCGCATTGAAATCCCAAGTTAGCCGTTAAAAACAAACGATGGAATGACATCACACAGACTGACAGCAGTCTCAAATAGCAAACGTTCCAATTTACGTTCGCATAACAAAGGTTAGCAATTAAACATGCTAGCGTTGTAATTATTATTTATTAAAAATGTGTATTTTTGCATATTCACTTTTGTAATTTTTTTTACTTTACGTTTTAAGTAAAACAAGAAAAGAAAAACCGCCAAACGTGAACGTTCACAAGTGTAAGTAGGTGATGAATTTATTTAATTATGAAGATTGGAATGCAATCAGAGACACGCGATGCGTTCGTAAATTGCATGATAACTTATTTTTATTAGATTTAATTTATTTGTAACTTTTAATTCCTATGAGCTAAAAACTCAATATGTTTTATATAATCCTTTATCAAGTTCGTAATTTAAATTCACAAAGACTTGCAAGTGAACGACGCCTCCTTTATTTTTAAATCAAGTGGGTCCATTCTCGCCAGTCTTCTTTTGTACATAGAATCTTTACATAAAAATACTAGACAAGTGTTTCAGGTTTCGCATATATACTTAAAACTACATAATGTATAAAGATAAAAACAAAAAAAGACTTGTGGCACTCGGGGACTGCCGCGGTAAAGCTATTGCATAGCATTTTTATCAACATAAGCAATTATAATTATTTATTTATTTTATTTATGCAGTATATTTTTTCCTTTGTTTTTTTTTTCTTTGATATTAATTGAAGTTACACTTTCACACATTGAATTAAATTTTGATTGATTGTTCACTCATTTGTTTTCTTATCGGTCACCACGCTCAAAAAACAAATGAGTGGGGGGTGTTAGGTTATTTTCGTTACGGAATTTCTGGATTAGGTCTCCACGCTCAAGGCCCGCGATAGAAGCTATGCAATAGCTTAAAAAGAAATCAACAAACCTATTGCAAAGGAGATCGTCGAAACGAAATTCGCGATTGAGAGTTGAAAAAACTTCGGACGGGTTCACAGACCCGACTGCCCGAGTAGGGCTGTGACATAAATATATATTATGCAGTTCGAATTACGGTAGGGAGTAAGGACGCGACGCGATCGATAAGTAGCGCTTGTGAATTATCGATGAATGTGGTTAGCACCAGTTTTTTTTTTTAATTTTTATGTTTCCGTACCAAAAAGGTGAAATGGGACCCTATTACTAAGACTCCGTCCGTCTGTCTATCCGTCTGTCACCAGGCTGTATCTCAAGAACAGTCATAGTTACACAGTGAATTTAAAATTACTTACATATTATTGAATTTTAAATAACCTTAAGGGTCTCTTTAAGGCAAAAGTGAATAGACTGCTTATCCATAATCGATACTAATATTATAAAGAGGTAAAGTTCGTTTTTTTTTTGTTTGTAGGAAGAAAGAAAGAAGGTAATAATATTCTCTGAAAGTACTGGTCCGATTGCTAAAATCTTTTCACCGATAGAAAGCTGCTTTATTCTTGAATGAAATATTTTCACACTAACACTTTTGCTAGCACCTTTTCTCATTGTGATAGTGTCGTGGGACGAGTTGAGTAGAGGAAATATAAATTATTTTTATATTTTCTGCTATTCGTACCGCATAGGCCGTACGTAGGCATACGGTACGAGTTGACCAATTACATACGCGGGCGAAGCCGACGACAAAAGTTAGTCCATAATAAAAATAATAAAAATTATGTATATGTAATTAAGTATAGTCCTTGAGGCCTCCACATTCACAAACCGTTATGCATTATTATTATATACTAGCTGCACCCGCGCGGCTTCGCTCCCGCTCTTCCCTACTTCAGCCTACTATACCCTACTCTACCCCACTATACCCTACTCTACCCTACCCTACTCTACTTTACCCTACTCTACCCTACTCTACCCTACTCTACCCTACTCTACCCTACTCTACCCTACTCTACCCTACTCTACCCTACCCTACCCTACTCTACTCTACCCTCCTCTACCTTACTCTACCCTACTCTACCCTACTCTACCCTACCCTACTCTACTCTACCCTACTCTACCCTCCTCTACCTTACTCTACCCTACACTACCCTACACTACCCTACTCTACCCTACACTACCCTAATTTTCATTTTTTTTCCATAAGAACCTTCTCCTCATAATAACGAACACAACAAAAAAAAAATTAGCGAAATCGGTCCAGGCGTTGTTGAGTTATGCGCTTACCAACACATTTTGCGATTCATTTTTATATTATATAGATGTATGAATCGCCAACATTGCAAGTCGTGAAATGAGAAACAAAATGGATCCTACAACTTTGTTGCCGCGGCCCGTTTGTTGCTCACAAAAGTATCTCGTTTGTATGATAATCCTTATGTAAAGTACAGCTTATGCACTTTTCTGAGCTTTTCAATGTAAATACACTTTGAATAAAGGTCTAAAGTAACAACAACTGAAAACGTTGTCAGTATACACCGCTAAATTTTAATCGTTTTAATCCCGTGGAGTGTCGATCCGGTACATGAAACACTATCAATTTGTAAAGATAAAATTAAAAAATAAAGTACCTTTTTTTCAAAACTCGTATTAATTTACGCATGTACGAAATTAATTTCTTTAAGAAAACGTCAGCTGAGCGAGTTCAATGACCTGTAGGTAGTTTGTACGCAACGCCGACTAATAACTACAGGTCATTGAAATCGCTCAGCTGACGTGTCCTTAAAGAAATTAATTTCGTACATGCGTAAATTAATACGAGTTTTGAAAAAAAGGTACTTTATTTTTTATCTTTACAAATCGATATTGTTTCATATACCGGATCGACCCTCCACGGGATTAAAACGATTAAAATTAAACGGTGTATAGTGGGCAATTATAACAGGTATGGAAAAGTATCTAGTACCTACAGAGAAACGGGGAGCTCAAAAGATCTAGATTTTTTTGCCACTTTTTTATTACTAGCTTTTGCCCGCGGCTTCGCTAGCGTACATACAAAATAGCCCATGTCACTCAGGATTTATTCCTGAGAGACAGGCTATATTGACATAGGCAGCTTTCTATCGGTGAAAAAAATTTAAAAATCGGACCAGCCCACCAAGCCAAGTTACAAACGTTTCGCTTGCGCCGAACGCTTCGAGTTGCCCTTGCCGCCAATTCTTTTGTTCTGACCACGTGACTGAGCGTTAAGACGACGTCATTCCCGTATATTTGAAGCTTTCTACAAGCGTTAACTATTGCAGATTAGCAACTTGGCTAGGGGTCCTGTACTTTCAGAGAACATTACTTCCTTAATTTCTTCCTAAAAACAAAAAAAAAACAAACTTAACCTCTTTATATCATAATATCAGCGTAGATCATCTTTAGGCTTGCGTTAGACCGCTATCTCACCTGTTGGTAAGCGATGATGTGGCCGACGATGGAGCACGCCTGCTTAGAAGTAACCTATTCACTCTTGACTTAAAGACCCCTAGGTTATAGCTATCAGGAAACACAGACCCCAGCAGGGAGTTCCACTCCTTAGCTGTACGCATAATGAATGTGTTCCCATAACGCTTTGTACATATGGGTGGGATGTCCAGCATGTACAGGTGGCGCAAAGCCGTACATCTAGTGGCCCGATGATGGTACTTAGAGGTTTCGTGGTTCAGCTAGTTAATTAAATCTAACCCGGTGGATTTCTATCAGGTTTAAAAGTACGCCGTTCATGATAACAGCCTAGATAGGCAACTGTTATTGATACAATCTAACCTTCGCAAAAATGCAAAATAACCATGAGAATCCTGCAAAAGAACTCAAGGTAAGTGTAGATAGCATAAAAACTAATAAAAATAATCTATATTTATAAACGCAGGAACTGACTAACTGGCATATCAACACAGCCGAAACTACTGGAACATGATATTTCCTGTCAGCCGTCACACTATCGCTAACTCCTTTTTCTTTCATATCACTCCTCACACAATCCATCCATCTCTTCTTTGGCCTCCCTCTCCATCCATCCACATGTTTTACAAGTCTAGTTCCCATACAACAAAATAGATAGGTACAGAAGACAATCTCATGTACGTACTTCACTTTTTATACCTACGCTCGGTGGACGCACACTAATGAGCGTTTGAGCCGGAACTGTTTGACGAGCGGGCTGAGGCGCTCAGAGATATCGTGTCCGTGAGCGGTCTATGTGTGTGTTGCTCGAGCGCGCTTTGTATGTAGATTGACTTCTGTACCTATATATTTTGTGCAGTGTAGTTCTACCTTTAGTAACCACATCAAGACAAACGATTCCCTTAGAACTTTTAATATTATACTGATTTCTTACCTTACCCATTTTCGTCCCATCACACAACCATCTCTGCAATCTCATATCCGCTACATGCAATCGTTTTTAGTGTTCCGTACCTGAAATGGAAAAACGGAACTCTTATAGAATCACTTTGTTGTTTCATCATCATCACCAGCCTTTTAATGTTCCCACTGCTGGGACTCAAACCTCCTCTCTAGGAGAGGGAATGGGCCGTAATCCACCACGCGGGCCGAGTGCGTGTTGCTGAATGTCACATGTCTTCGAATTTTTTGTTCTAGGACATGCCGGTTTCCTCACGATGTTTTCCTTCACCGTTTTGAGAGCAGTGGTGATGAAATAAATTACACAAAGTAATGCGCCTGGCTAGGTTCGAACCCGCGACCTACAACTCGTAAGTCGGGGCCGTTACCACTCGCCAACCACTGCTCTCAGCTCTCTGTTTGTTGTTTATCAAGACCTTTAATCTCAAGAACGCGTGGAGGTATCGAGTTGAAATTAAAACCATATACTCAGGTCTGCGGTCCCTTGAACCTGTTAAAAATCAAACTTCTGTGTTAGTGAAAACATAAAGGTGTGGCCATTTATGTCGCAAAAAAAGTCACTCAAGGGAATCAAAATTTACAGGGTACTTCCTGTTGACCTAGAATCCTAAAATTTGGCATGAAGCAAGGTCTTATAGCAGAAGTATAGGCAAAAATACTGAAAACTGTAAATTTGGAGTTACGTCACAAAAAAAACTTTTTGCGATTCGGAAAAATCAATTCTGAATTGAACTGTTTCATAGGTCTCAGTGCGCGCGAGTCCGACTCGCACTTGCCCAGTTTTTATTTTTCATTTTCACAGGCCAACATTCTGTCTGATCCACACAGTAATTCTAAAATACTGCATCAGAATGACTCATTATGCTAAAAATCCCAAATTCAGGAAGGATGTGCGTCATAGCAGATAAGTGTAAATTATCGTGAATGTTAAATAAAGTGTTTCAATGTAAAAGACTACGTTGAAGACATTCTTTTGTTTTTATGACGTAGCATCCGGGAGACTCATGTTACACGTTGAATTATTTGTTTTAATTGGTTTTAAGAGCACCTTTTCCACTCGCCTTTCGTCAACATCGAGCATGGTTTAAAAGCTTATTGCTTCATCTAACGCAATCCAACGTGATGTTTGATAAAGAGACAATCCAAAAAACGAGAAATAACGCCTGAAAACTCTGTCAGCATTCGGTAATTCCGTAATTTACTCGAATATTTCACAAAACTCGTTCCAGAAATTATAAGCAGCAATTAACATTCCAAATATTGGTTTGAGGAAGAGTTGGAGTGTGATGGGAATATACTTTTTGAGCACACGTCTCCTAATGGCAGTACCGATGGCGAAACGCTATTAGTGGTCCAATGATGGAACGAACTTGGCGGAATTACATTGTGTTTCAGTACAGTTAAAAAACTAGACAGAGAAAGGAACTCAGCCATATAAACTAGGACAGGAGTGACAGAAATCCTCACTAAGATAGACCGACTGAAGTGAAGGGGGGTGGTATGTTACAGAGTCTCCGGGACAATTGGAGCAAAGTCCAGGGGTCTAATCTGTTATTTTTATAAATTCGTCATTCCAACACGATCCCATTGTCATTTTGCTAAAAGTTTGTAATCTGCTAATTCATAATGATCGATCATTGATCGGTCAATGGACTTGTAATAGAATTGTGGTAGAATGACCATATCGAGCTTATTAAAAGCACTAATTGCGCAATGACGTCGTAATGGTAGGTCACTGATCAAAGGAACTGTCAAAATTTTTGCAGATTACCGCATAATACAGATATTCATTTGTCATTATTTACGAGATTACCATTCTATGCCATTTCTTTCAATTGAGTGTCAGTGGTTGACCATCGGAAAGTCATAATGACGCCATTATATTAGCAGATTACCAAAACTTGTCAAAATCAACAATTATGAAATCAATTTTAGATCATTCTGGCACTATTGTAATAGCAGACTTGAGGCCCTGATAGAATGGTACCTTAAATACGGTAAAAGAAATAAAGGTCGACCACGCAAAAGATGGGAGGACGAACTTAAGCTCACAGCAGGTCCAAACTGGCGAAGAGTCGCAAAGGACAGAGTACAGTGGAAGAAGTGAGGAGGCCTTTGTCAAAAGGCACATTGAACTCCGGAATGTTTTATAACCCAAATCTATATAAATATATTAAAATCAATGCCACTTTTCGTTGTAATTTTATAACTCAAGAACGGGCTAACCTATCCAAACCAAATGTTTAGGCTTTGTTCTGACTATTTAGTAAATGTTTTATGTGAAGTTTGGTAAGGTAGAGTAGGGTATAGTAGGGTAGAGTAGTGTAGAGTAGGGTAGAGTAGGATAAGGTAGGGTAGAGTAGGGTGAAGTAGGGAAGAGCGGGAGCGAAGCCGCGCGGGCAAAAGCTAGTGACATTTAAAATCAACATCAAAATGTTACACAACAAAGGAGTCTTCAGGATACAAAGGCTATTGAAAAGAAATTGAAATTCCAGTACACACCTCCTCAAACAGGACAAGTTATTCAAAGAAAAATTGCTGGAATAATGAGGTATTTGAACCTAACACCTGGTCTGCATCAAATATCAAAACATTACACTCTTAAAGGCAGTATAAAATATGGTGCATTCCTTGTACGGTGCAATACGTGATGTCATTTCAAATGAAAAGGATATCAGGTTCAAGGTGTTGTGAAGGGCAAAGATTTTTTGAGTAAATGAAGGAAATAATTCTGCTATTGCCTGGACAGCCTTGAGCGACCTTTGAGAGAATTGGACCTCGACATTTGGAAAGAACAAATGCTAAGGTTACTTTTTTTTTGGTGGGATCTGATCTTCGAATCCAATGACATCTCCAGCTCTCTTGGGCGGGGCGGGAAGGCGTGTCAGATTTTTACTGACTAAAACCCACTCTTCCTTCGTTGCCTTTCACACCAGGGCCAGGTTTTTCTTTCAGAAGCGAACCCATGGCCCCAGTAGGCTTCGACCCTGCTAGGCCATTACTGTTTGCGCGTGAAACAATACTACGCGCCCTCGACGACTTGGGCTCGGTCCGGACGGTTACCGGTCGGACGGCGAGCTACTCGTTGCTCATACATGTTGCGTCATGCGGAATGTGAGGGGGGAGGACTCCGTGAGGTCTTTCCAGCCACGCCTTAAAGAGGGGACTTACCGGACCTCGACATTTGGAAAGAACAAATGGTAAGGTTACTGGATTCTGTTAATTTTCTTATGACTGATACGTTTCTGTCCTTATAGATTATTGTGTTTATGCCAGAGATGCCCTGGGTGTCGAGAGTCGCAGGCAGATTTCCAGTGAGCGTAGGCGTGGGTTTGCAGACGGCAAGCAATGGGTAGCTTCCCGTCCGATAAAGACCAACATATAGCATACCATAATCAGCCTTATAGTCTTCCCACTGCAGGGTCTCAGGCCTCCTCGAAAATGGGTCGTAATCCACCACACGGGCCCAGTATGGATTGGTGGATGTCACAAGAATCGCCAAACTTAAGTACCAGAGAGCTGGGCAGATTAGTCGCAGAAAAGATAGTCAATGGAGCTAAAAGGTTCTAAAGTGGCGACCACGTAGCGTTGGAAGGCCTGGCACAAGGTGAGCCGATGACCTGGTGATTGTTATGGGAATCCGGTGGATGCGAGACGCACAGGACTGGTGACTGGTCGTTGTAGCGTCACTTGGGGGAGGCTTACGTCCAGTAGTGGACGTCTATCGACTGAAATGATTAATGATGAATTCTATACATTCTCGTGCATACTTAAGGGTTGACCAGACAATTGAAAACTAACGTTCCAACCAAGGACACCTGATTTTGTGTTACGGCTACATGGATGTAAACTACGCGCCAACATGTTCAGCGATTGGGAAAACGCACCTCCGAACCAAGGACGTTGAAGGTCATGATTTACAACTGCTGTCTACACGGATTGAAACCACAGAAAAGATGAAAGAGTTTAGAAAGGAAATACCTACTTTCCGATTTGCACTACGAGTGTCGCCGTTTGTCTCCCACCCTTTATCTCCACAGGCCATAAACCAATACGAACGCGCAATACGCAACTAACAGACCACGCACACTTAGATCGCAAGTTTGCTATTGGTAGTTGAACTATGAGCATTGACCTACTTTGCAGCACGCTTGCCCCGCCCACAAGATCATTCTAACCTCTTTCATCTGTTCTGTCATCACCAGCCTTTTTAATGTTCCCACTGTTGGGACTCAAGCCTCTCTAGGAGAGGGAATGGGCCGTAATCCACCGGTTTCCTCTCGATGTTATCCATCACCGTTTTGAGAGCAGTGGTGATGAAATAAATTACACAAAGTAATGCGCCTGGCTGGGTTCGAACCCGCGACCTACACTCGTTCGGACTCGTAAGTTGGGGCCGTCATTCATCTGTACCCCTAGCCAAGTGTCTAATCTGCAATAGTTAACGCTTTTAGAAAGCTTCAAATGTACGGGAATGACGTCGTCTTAACGCTCAGTCACGTGGTCAGAACAAAATTGGCGGCAAGGTCAACTCGAAGCGTTCGGCGCAAGCGAAACGGTCGTAACTTGGCTAGGGGGGCTGTTCTGTGGTTGGAACCATCTGGTCACCTGTTTATTCAACTTATGGCGTGGTATTTTCTACCCAGTAATTCCGTTTTTTCGGTACACAAAGAAGTCTTCACAAGCGTGTATTTTGCAACAATGTTGTTACTCGTGATCTCTGCTAACGGAATAATTCGCAGCATTCTCTTCAGAATTATGACGCCGAGAAAATATGGGTTTATTCACTTGTTTTTTTTTTTTGTTTGGTCGGATTTGGTCTTTGTGTAGTTTTGTATGTTACTACATGTATGCAGTTATGATTGTGTATGTATACACCGTTAAATTTTAATCGTTTTAATCCCGTGGAGGGTCGATCCGGTACATGAAACACTATCGATTTGTAAAGAACAAATTAAAAAATAAAGTACCTTTTTTTAAAAACTCGTATTAATTTACGTATGTACTACCTACAGGTCATTGAACTCGCTCAGCTGACGTTTTCTCAAAGAAATTAATTTCGTACGTGCGTAAATTAATACGAGTTTTGAAAAAAAGGTACTTTATTTTTTAATTTCATTTTTACTAATCGATAGTGTTTCATGTACCGGATCGACCCTTTTTTTTTTATGGTGGGAAAAAATCATGCATTGACATCCCCCGCCCTTGGGCGGAGCGGGAGATAGTGTCAGACTCTTACTGACTAAAAGACCCACCCCGTTCCTTCTAGCCTTCATACCAGGGCTCGAGCGCCCTTTCGGATAACCCTGGCCCCAGTAGGCTTCGACCCGGCTGGGTCCCTGCTGTTGCTGACAACTCCTTGAGGCGCGCGGGAACAGTGCGCGCCGTCGACGACTTGGGCTTGGTCCGGACAGTTACCGGACGGCCGGACAGCGAGCTACCCATTGCTCACTGTCCGCAAGCCCGCGTCTACGGTGGCCGGAAATCGGGATCAGAATCCCGGCGGCGATAACGCCGTTGCCTGATGCGTTCGGCCTCCTCACCGAATCGACCCTCCACGGGATTAAAACAATTAAAATTTAGCGGTGTATAATATTACTTTTAAGTATAGGTATTCAAAACCCGAAACTCTAGTATTTTTATGTAAATAATCTATGTACAAAATTTCATAACTGTATCATGAAAAATCACAAAGTTATAAGCTTGTTATGTCAGCAAAAACACATAGTCACCGAGCCATCCAGGCGACTGAGGTTTTATCACTTGCACCCAGCTGTTTGCTGGCTCCTATTGCCCGCTATGACCTGCCGTGACCTGTTTTGTACGCAGTGTCGGTGGTGGAAAACTTGTGAGTTGTGATCTTTTTAAATATTTATCGGAAAAAATATAGCATGGTGTAAAAATATTGGAATTAATTCAGTTTCTGATTCTGAACACACTATATTCAGGTTTCAACTAAAAACAATGTTGTAGATATAATCACCCTTAGAATGTTCCCACTGCTGGGACTCGGAACTTTCGTTTAGAAGAAGGATTGAATCATAATTATACGGGAAGACAACAAAAACCATTAAAAAATTACCCGAGATACATTTACATACAACCGCTCTTATGTGATTATGACGTTATTACACATTTACAGAGATAATGGAAATATACCAGCAGCACCCCTAGCCAAGTTGATTATCTGTAATGTATAGGAATGACATCATCTCAACGCAACGTTAAATCACGTGATCAGAACAAACGAATAGAAAATTCATAGCCAAGTTTACATCGTTCAAAATGATAGAGTGAAATGTTATCGTTTCTACAATGTTCAACGCTACGGCCTTTGATAAACAAACGCTACATTGCAGAACGAGTGGCCGGCTCAGGCGTGTCAACATGGCTACCAACTTACCGTTTTCTACAATTGCTGACACCGAGGCGTTACCGTTTTTCGACACGAATCGGTTGTAACTTGGCTAGGGGGGCTGATATCTTGTGAATATTATCTAGGTTTGTATTGAATTTAAAACTGATTTTTTTGTAAAACTAATTCAGAATAGACCTCTGGAAACCTGCTACTTATTTGGCACTTTTACATGAACTTTGGCCCTTCATAATGTACTCATAGATATGAAAACTAAAGAAAACATTGACATGAAAACCTTGCACATTAAATCGAGATTATGAATGACGAAAATTTTTTCCACAAACTTTTGAAGTTCTTCAAAAATCACGTGTATTTCCTGGTACAAAGTTCGTGAAATATTCGAATGAGAATCGGAAGTAACCGAATGCAATCCGACCGGGCGTTCGTTCGGAGGCGCTCTTATATTAATATGGCAGAACTACACCACACACACGTCACACACGTGTGCCACGTACGCCGATCTGGGCGCGTCAGTCTCCATGCATTTCATATGGAAACTAAACTTGTAGATCTATACTAGATCCATGCCACGCGACGTCGTTCTACTTACAAATCAGGCGTGCTGCACGTGTAAGTCGGTGTAATATATTAGCTATATAGTTACAGCGACACGTGCCGATTTTCAAGGTTGAGCAATGCTTGCCGAGGTCGACCCTTGCGTGGGTTGGTGACCAACCATATGACCAACTTATCATACCGTAGGTACTCTTTCACGCCCACAGAAAAGATGAGAGGTTGGAAAGGAAATACCGATTTGTACTACAACGAGTGTCGCCGCTTGTCTCACACCCTTTAACTTGCCTGTAGTGGCAGGCAATAAACCAATACGAAAGCGCATTACGCAACTAACAGACCACGCACACTTAGATCGCAAGTTTGCTATTGGTCGTTGAACTATGAGCATTGCCCTATTTTGTGGCATGCCTGCCCTGCCCAGACCATTCTAACCTCTTTCATCTGATCTATGTTCACGGCTCTCAAAGTTAAGCTGTTAGTCAGTTGTCGTTTGCAGATTGTAGAAATTGTTTAGTTAGGAAAACGCTACGTACAATTATCGTCACGGATCTTGAGCGTTCGGCGTCAGAGTGGGGATCGCTTTGCGCATTCCATACATTGGCGAGCCAATCGTCGTCGTTGTTAGATACATGCTGCAAGCGCAGGAAACGAATCACGAGTGACGTCTATGGAGCCAATCACTGACACTCCCCGCCCCCGCGTCTCACTTCGCACCACTAAAGAGACCGAATATTTGACTTCTGCGCAACTTGAAGCCAGCTCAGGATCCATTTCGGCAATTGTAGAAACTAATTATAGGTAGGTAAGTCTATGTAATAAGAAAGAGAAACTGACTAACTGACATATCTATCAATACTACCGGGACTAGGAGCTTGAAATTTTGCGCAAGGCTTCCTTTTATGACGCACGCGAGCACTAAGATTTGAAGAAATTGACCCTTTAAGTGGATAAAACGGGGGTCCAAAGTTTTTATGTAGAGACCTACTTATGTACACGCGTAAAAATCATCCAAATGACATCCCCCGCCCTTGGGCGGAGCAGGAGATAGTGTCAGACTCTAACTGACTAAAAAACCCACCCAGTTCCTTCTTGCCTTTCGTACCGGGACCGAGCTTCCTTTTCGGGTAACCCTGGCCCCAGTAGGCTTCGACCCGGTTGGGTGCTGCTGCTGACAACTCCTTGAGGCGCGCAGGAACAGTACGAGCCGTCGACGACTTGGGTACGGTCCGGAGAGTTACCGAAAGGTCGGACAGCGAGCTACCCATTGCTCGCCCGCGCCTACTGTGGCGGGCGAACCCGCTGGTAAAAGTTAGTCTATTATATTCAACTCAGATAGTACTAGGAGCACAGAAATGAGCAAGCGACTCGTGTAGCAAACAAAACAAAACATTCATCTGTATGATTATGTAATTATGACAAGCCCTGATGACAGATGTACTAGGAGTTCAGAAGGGACAAAGATCTTTTGTTCATACTACGTCTCGCGCCCACATACTGCGTCGTTTATTAAATTATCATCTAATATGCATTATTGTTGCCATCCTCTTATGGGTAGCGATATCTACACTAATATAATAAAGAGGTAAAGTTTGTTTTTTTGTTTGTAGGAGGTAATCTCTAGAAGTACTGGTCCGATTGCTAAAATTTTTTCACCGATAGAAAGCTGCTTTATTCCTGAGTGACAGGCTATATTTTATGTATGCGAGCGAAGCCGCGGACAAAACCTAGTCTAGTAATAAAAATGTCAACTGGTTTTCCTACAGTTTAATGAAAAATAATGTCCAGACAGAATAGTAAAGATCTCTGTGGGATTGTTCGAAAGATTATAGGTAGGCAGAACTACACTACGCACACGTGTGATACGCGCCGATTTGTGCGCGTCGGTCTCCATACATTTTATATGGAAACTAGACTTGTAGAACTACACTAGATCGACGCTACTGCTACATTACTTTTTACTATCTACATTATGCTCACATAATAGAAGCAACAAGAAATATGTAACCAAGATTAGTAACTTAATATGATTTAAAGGAGTGCCCATGGAGTTTTTTGCACGTTCTTCTCCATAAAGCTCTACACTTTATTGGACTGACCGACATTTGACTATTCAAAAGTGCCTGCAAATTGTCTCATCCTCCTTCTTCTTTCTTCCCTGGTCCCACTATTTGGGGTCGGGTCTCCTCACTTTCCTGCGCCAAGTGGCTCTATCTTGGGTTGTCAATTTTGGCAATTGGGCTTATCACCTCTGCCTGCAAACGGTCTATTTGAAATAAATGCTTTTGATTTTGATATTGATTTTAACACCACGGGAACAACCCCTCAGTGGCTCTGGTGACCTGGTCACCATGTATTTGTGCAGACAAACAGGCAACATAACAAGCAACTTTGTGATGTTTCATGATACGGTTTTGATTCTTTACACAAAAATACCTACTAGACACGTGTTTCGGGTGTCACATTTACTAAAACGAATGTTGTATTTAAAAAAAAACCCACCACAAGTTTCCTATCCTTCTTCCCTCCTCAAATGAATATCTCAATCTATTCAACCTCAGAAACAATTGGCAGATAAAACATCTTCAACTGAAGAGGTGCGAATGTACTTTCTTCGCCTTGACTCTTGAAAGACAATCACCTAACTCTATATTATCAGCGTTGTAACTGATACTTTTAGTGTTGTCTATAAAACATCGATATATCGACACTTTTGTTTATTTTTAGTAATTATCATGAAAATTATTTACAAACAAAGAAAACTCAACTTTGAGCTAAGCCATGACCTTTGTTATCCACTTATTTTGTAAGTTTTTATAGTGTAAGTACAAAGAATAAAATAATTAAAAACAGAATAAGATAATACTGACGTCGTAATAAAGGGAACAACTGAATTTTTTTTAGGAAATAAACTTTTATGCATATTTTTAATCGGAAAAAGAAACAGAATCTGAATACATATGTACCAAAAACTTATAGAAATACATAAACAGTATTTTATCACATTTGTAAAAAAGGACGCCATCCTCAAAGGGCTGTTGTTTTTACGAAAAAAAAAAACCAACCTCACGCTTGTACAAAAAATATCGATTTTTTTAACATTTCTTATTTTATCCCTTATGTAAAAAAGTACGCCTCCCCAAAATACTGTTACTTAGATCCGTGAAAAAAAAAAAACACTATAGGGTTGGATAAAAAAATATCGATATTTTTGACATTTCTTATCGACACTAGCGTCTGCCAATAAACAACTCATTACTTTTACAATCGTATTGTAAGTTTGTATTTTGTATTCTACGCCGTCGTACAATTAACGTATTGACTGTGACACCGAGTGATAAATAAAAGTTATTTTTAGACATTGTTAATTAACTCTTACTGGGTATCTAGATTTGTGGAGTAGCTCTCTTGGTAATATTTCATAGAAAACTGAAGATTTTCTTGGATATTATGATTTTTCGCAAATAAAATGTCGCAGAAATATCGAGCGTCATACCTTTTGCCGTCATCATTATCATCATTTCAGCCAAAAAACGTCCACTGTTGGACATACGCCTCCCCAAGTGTCGCCATAATGAACGGTCCTGTGCAGCACTGAAGTATTAATAGTTTTCTCAACTAAATTAGAGTGTCAATCATTCAGAACATCAAATCATATTTGGCAGACTATTTTATTTATTTATTTATTCATAACAATTTGCATTGTGTTGAATCCAAGGACAAATATGCACGCACAAAACATATCATAAAAGAAAAAACAGAAACAAGATACAGTTCTGAATCACAATTCAAATATGTGTCAAACAGTTCCAAATAATATATAATGTCAAGCGATCTATTAAAATGTCATACAATTCCAATAATAATGTCAAAAGATATAAAATGTCAAAGCATGATTCTAAAAGTAAACAATGTCAAAAGGTAAACTAAATGTCGGCATATAATTCTAAATTATATAATGTCAAAAGATTAAAAAAAAAAAAAATACAATTCATTTATTATTGTGAGACATTAATTCCGATATGTTATAAAGACATTTTTCTAATAAGAAAGATTTTAATTTTGCCTTAAACAAGTGAGTGTTGTAAATCAATGTCCTTAAATCAGACGGCAACTTGTTGAATATTTCTACAGCTTGATACTTCGAGCAATGTTCTACTACGTTAATTTTTGGTGCTATTGGTTGTTTAAAAATTTTTCTTCGTGTGCTCTCTCTAATCTCCCGTTCCTCTTGTGATTCGAACTCATGTATATACTTGGCAAAATGACTTAAGAGGACCAATACGTAGAGACTAGGAACTGTTAATATTGCTAATTTTTTAAAGTAATCTCTGCATGAGACAGTTTGAGAAATTCTGACTATAGTCCTTATGGCTCGTTTCTGGAGGATGAAAGCTTTCTGCCAGTTGTAAGTATAACTATTTCCCCATAGCATTATGCTATACCTTAACCTAGGCTCGACTAGCGCATAATATACGGCCTTTAACTGTTCTATATTTAATTCGTCCCTAAGGCTCCTAAGTGCGTAACATGCTGACGAAATGGACGATTCAATAACAGCAAGCTCCGGTTTCCAATTTAAAAGCGAATCTATGATTGTCCCTAAGAATTTAACCCTGTCTACCAATTCAATGTTGTCACCATTTATTTGTATATTTAAGTTATCATTATTACGTGCCGTAGTCTTAAATAACATGAGGTTAGTTTTGCTTGTATTTAACAGTAAACAATTGGCTTTAAACCACTCGCAAACCTTTTCGATAATAATGTTTGTATTCAAAGTTAATTCTTCTATGTCTTTTGCCCCGATTATTACATTTGTGTCATCTGCGAAAACAACAAGTTTCTCATTTGGCCGGGTATTATTCATAAAGTTGAGCAAGTCATTTGTAAAAATAATATAGAGTATAGGTCCTAAGATTGACCCTTGGGGCACACCACAATTGACATATGACATTTTTGACTTGTATGTCACTTCGTGATTATTCTCGTCTATATTTTTGATTTCTACATACATTTTTCTATTTTGTAAGTACGATTTCATGAGTTGTAAAGTCTTGCCTCTTATACCATAATGTTCGAGTTTAATAAGCAATAGTTCATGATCTATCGTGTCAAAAGCGGAACTAAGGTCAACAAATAGTCCGGCTACTTTCATTTTATCATTTAATTTACTAACTATGTCATTTATTAATGTATTCATTGCATCCGAGGTACCGACTCCTTTTTGATATCCAAATTGTCTCAGATTAATGATTTTGTTAATACCTAAATGTAGCATTAGTCTAGTTTTAATTATGTTTTCAAAGAGTTTAGATAAGGTTGGTAGTAGAGATATGGGGCGGTAATTTTTTGGATCAGTCTTAGTGCCCTTTTTGTGTATCGGTATCACCTTGGCCAGTTTTAATTGGTCAGGAAAGATTGACTCTTCGATGCATTTATTGAAAAATTCAGAAAGAGGTGAAGCTAATACATCAATATTCTCCTTTATAATAGATATAGGTACGTCATCAAAGCCACAAGACTGTTTGTTAGCCATTTTACTAACTAACTTTGCTATTTCATATGGTGTGGTCGGCTTGAAAGTTATATCACTTTCAACTCTCTTCGTTGCTTTCATTAAGAAAGACTTATAAATACAAATAATTTTAACTCATTAAAGGGCCAAAGTGTTAGGTGTTTCAAGTGCATTTACTTATTAAAAATCAATGTGGGTCTGTTTCTAAATTGAGTATTCATATAAAGAAAGAAAGAAAGAAAACATTTTATTTGCCGGAGAAGGCACAAACATAAGATTGCCAAATTTTGACAGGTTTTCAAACTAAATTTGAGTTTTACCCGTCAATTTGAGACACAATAGTAAAACAAGATGCGCGAACGCCGGCGTTCGATTCCTTAATGAATTAAGGAATACTCAACTGCAAATGCTTAAATGAGAAATCAGAGGTCAGTTCCTTCAGTTGCCCTTTATGTTCCAGGGTTACAATAACTCTTGTGACCTCTGCCCTCGCCACTTCAATGTAGAGAAAATACAATATTCAGGCCAGTCTTTCACAATGTAAATAAATTCCAAATTAAATAACAGCCTACTTCAAAGATAAAGGCTCTTACCCTTAGTCAGCAGCCCACGCGAAGACTGAGTGCTCAAAGGTCACACGAGAGGTCCAAAAGTCACATTAAATATTATGCAAAACATACCTCTTCCATACAGAATTAATTAAATTAAGAATAAGTTGCAAGACAAAAACAAGACGTTTCCTCAGCTGACCTAAGAGCACGCATGTGCCGATAAGACGATGCACTTTACTTTCAACTGGGCTGATAAAACTGCTAGTGTTAATAGTGAAATCCCGGATAAGAAGCCGTATTGTGATTTGTTGAAGCAGAACGAGTAGTACGTATCATTTGAATGGAATAGGAAGATCTTATGGACTGCACCAATTCTGGCACCCTCAGAAATGGTTCCTTTTTTTCGCATGGAAATCATCAAATGACTCCCGTTCTGGGTCTTCAATAGTCCTTTGCGTTCTAGGACCGCGGGTAACCTTTTCAGAAGACAACTCATAGCCCTAGTAGGCTTCAGCTCTGTTGGGCCCCTACGGCTTTGCTGACATCTCTTTGAGGCGTGCTTTGAACATTACGCGCCGTCGCCGACTTGAGCTCAGTCCGTATGGTTACTGCAAGCCCACGCTTAAGGTGGCTGGTAGTCGGCGTCTCGGCGGCTGGAGTATAAGGATATCCGTTGCATCAAGCGTGGACTAAACCCACCGGTGTTATTTAATCTGGCCTTCGCTTACCAGGGCCATGGTAACTCTTCGGAATCAACCTGGCCTTGTCAAGAAATGGTTATTACATTCGGATGTCCTTCAACTATAATATAATGTCCATAAAGAAGATTCTATCTAGCTCTATTGCTACAGGATCTTGATAAATATGAATGAAAAGCTATATTAAGGTAAATGGAGCATGTCCTATCAGGACTTTGATAACAAAACTAATCTCATGTAGGTACGAAATTTGCCAATCGGCACATGTAATCAAGAAGAAAAAGCGAAGCGTTGACCCTTGAAATGAAGAGTTCATGCTGTGTTGAAGAGCATGTCAGGACAAATTGGATAGTCCAGTGCCTGACAGAAGATACCAGGTTACCACTGCTTGAAAAGCCATTGGTAAATCTCAAAGAGATTTAATTTTAGCATAAGATAAAATAATATGAGCAGTGGTGTCCGAGTGGTAATGGCCCCGAGTTACGAGTTGTAGGTCGCGGGTTCGAACCCAGCCAGGCGCATTACTTTGTGTAATTTAATTCATCACCACTGCTCTCAAAACGGTGAAGGAAAACATCGTGAGGAAACCGGCATGTCCTAGAACCAAAAATTCGAAGACATGTGACATTCACCAACCCGCACTGGGCCCGCGTGGTGGATTACGGCCCATTCCCTCTCCTAGAGAGGAGGCCCGAGTCCCAGCAGTGGGAACATTAAAAAAAGGCTGATGATGATGATGATGATGATAAGATAAAATTGGTTTTCTGCTCCTAGACAAGAGTGCTCTATTGTCGATCACATCATCAGAGACCAAACAAGTGAGACAGTGATCAGGCCTCACCATGACGTATTAAAATGTCAGGCGTGCTAGCGAGAAAGTGGGATGGAGATATATAACCTATAGCTTCTTTAAAGCCGCGTACAGACATCGCGAGGCGTGCGTCGCGAATGGTTCGTCTCGTATGCCTCGGGCTGTGTCGACGTGTGTGCTCACAGTGAGCATTCACGTCATACGATCGTTGCGAACGCCACCTCAGTAAGAGCCGTGCGCTCCGTGTGGACGGACAGGTGTTGTTTGCGTTTTCGGTGGTTTGCGTGCTCAGCTTGAGCATGTGTCGTTTGTGACGCAAGCATAAATGTACAGTCGTATGCCTCAGGTTGAGGCATGCGTGACGAACCATTCGCGATGCACGCCTCGCGATGTCTTTACGCGGCTTAACAGTTTGTTAGGAGCTCGTGGTAGGACTGTATAAAAAAGCTTTTGACTCAGTATTGGACAAGTCCTAAAGTGTTTAACGATTTTAACAAGCTGCCGTTACCATCATCATCTTCCTGCCCTTGTCCCGTCTTATCTGGGGTCAGCGCAACACGTTTTTTTCTTCCATTCTATCCTAGCACCCATCATGTTATCACTAACTTCCTTTTCTTTCATATCACTCCTCACACAATCCATCCATCTTTTCTTTGGCCTCCCTTTCCCTCTCCACCCATCCACATGTATACTCCTCATAACTCTTTAAGTTACAGTCACCAACGACCCCATAAAAGCCCTTTACAATGACGTCAGCCTTTCAAATCTAAAGATTTTTCACAAACCGAACCACCTTGAAACACTTCGGACTCTTTAGAGCAATAAGCTAATCACTTCATACTTCAAAGATAATTGAGGAAATTGTTAATTACTTTAGATAAGAATGTTGGTCTGCAACATTCGGTGTTTCTCGATAACAAATAAGTTGATAGTACTGACATACTTCGACGACTGGGTTTTGGCCGATAATATTTGTAAAATCATCATCATTTTACTAATCAATGCCGGAGTCTGTGTTTCCTGATAGCTATAACCTAGGGGTCTTTACATCAACAGTGCATAGGATACTTCTAGGCAAGCGTGCTCCATCGTCAGCCACATCATCTTTTACCAGGGCTCACCCTGGTATACATAATAAAAAAAAGCATAATTTCGGCCGAAAGACTTCCACTGTTAGACACAGGCCTCCCCTATGCGTCACCATAATGAGCGGTTCTATGCGTCTCGCACGCATCCATCAGATTCTCACGACCCTTACCAGTTCATCCGTCCATCTTGTGGCAGGCCTTCCAATGCTGCGTTTTCCAGTACGTGATCGCCACTCCAGAATATTTCGTCCCCATTGACCATTCTGGGCCTCAAGTCTGCTATTACAATAGTGTCAGAATGGTCTGTCATTGATTTCATAATTGTTGATTTTGACAAGTTTTGGTAATCTACTAATATAATGGCGTCATTATGACTTTCCGATGGTCAACCACTGACACTCCATTGAAAGAAATGGAATAGAATGGTAATCTCGTACATGACAAATGAATATCTGATATATGCGGTAATCTGCAAAAATTTTGACAGTTCCTTTGATCAGCGACCTACCATTACGACGTCATTGCGCAATTAGTGCTTCTAATAAGCTCGATATTGTCATTCTACCATAATTCTATTACAAGACCATTGACCGATCAATGATCGATCATTATGAATTAGCAGATTACAAACTAGTAGCAAAATGACAATGGGATCGTGTTGGAATGACGAATTTATAAAAATAGCAGACTTAGGCCCCTGTTCTGGGACCCAAAGGTTCTATAGTGGCGACCGCAAATTGGAAGGTCTCCCACAAGGTAGACCGAGGACTTGGTGAGAGTCACGGGAAAGCGATAGATGCGAGACGCACAGGACCGGTCGTTGTGGCGACAATTTGGGGAGGCCTATGTCCAACAGTGGACGTCTTACGGCTCCAATGATGACGATGATGCCATAAAATATTTGATACAACTCGAGAGGACTTGTTCGACTCATAAGCTAGTTGTCAAGTTCTTCTCCGTCGGTATCACTCTTGACAGAGTGGTCGTGGTCATCACTTCAGGTGTTGGTGGCAAGCTTCACAACACGCCGCCACTCCTCTCTGATGGCCGCCTTCTTCGTGCATTCGTGTAGTGATGATGACCCATTCATTGCTGCTTTTATCTGGTTAGTCCGCCTCATAGGCGATCTTCCTCGTGGCCTGGGTATCAGGCCTCGAGGAAGACCTCAACTTTTCACTGGACCACAAGTCGCTCAAGTCTGTGCGCTTGTTGAGTATTGAATGTGTAACTCAGAAGTCACGTTTATGACTAATAGAAAAGATCACTTTTTCTTAGCAACAATAGAAGAAATTCCGGTTATATTCAATAAATTGTGTACAGCCGAGACAAAGGAAATCAAACTAACAAAGGGTTTTATGATGGAAATATCTTGTCTTTTCTAACAAGAAAGAGCTCTTATGAAGATAATAAGACATTCTGTTGAGAAGGAAACAAAGAACTTTATATTACTAACGTGGCAATCGCCATTTAAAATCATTTTTAAAGTTGTAATTTAATCGTTACCAAATTACAAGGTTTCTAACTCCGAAAATCCGCAAGGGGGCATTCATTTATTATGTAAGAAGAATTAGGGGGGAGGGGTGTCGACTATGTCTTATTTTTTGGAGCGGGAGGGAGTCTTTACAGTTTCAACGTAAGATCACAAAAATACGCAAAGTTGAAATTTGAAAAACACGCAGGCAACTGCGCAAGTGGCGATGTGTGCTCAGATCATCATCATCATCATCATCATATCAGCCAAAAGACGTCCACTGCTGGACATAGGCCTCTACCAAGCGTCACCACAACGAACGGTCCTGTGCGTCACGCATCCATCGGATTCCGGCGACCCTGACCAGGTCATCGGCCCACCTTGTTGGAGGCCTTCCAACGCTGCGTCTTCCGGTACGTGGTCGCCACTCCAGAACCTTTCGTCCCCATCGACCATCTGTTCTGCGTGCAATGTGGCCTGCCCATTGCCACTTAAGTTTGGCGATTCTCCGAGCTATGTCGGTGCATTTCGGTAAACTATTAAATTATTATTATTTTCGTTAAGTTCGCCTGTACCTTATTAGTGCAAAAAGTTTAAACAAATTAATAATAAACGTCACTGCGCTTCCCCGCTTGTGAATTAGACGTTACTTGTTTGCGTAAACGACACACTTGCAAACGTTACTAAAAATTGTTACTTTTAAAAATTTCAAAACCGATCAAATATAATTATATTCATTTTCTTGTTTAAATTCTTACAAAATAAATATTAACTTCTTATTTTTTCTTATATAGGGAGAAAGGGGAGAGGGAATGAAGGGGACTAAAAACTGAGTCAAAAACTAGTTTCTTTTTTTATTGTTCCATAAATGCGCAGTCTTTTTACAGTTTTGGTTTTTTTTCTACCATTACACCGATTAAAAAAACCAGATACAATCGTCTTCTTCACTAATATATTAAGGAGGTAAAGATTTTTTTATTATTATTTGTAGGAGGTAATCTCTGAAAGTACCGTTCCGATAGCTAAAATTTTTACACCGATAGAAAGCTGCTTTATTCTTGAGTGACATAGGCTATATTTTATGTACGCGATCGAAGCCGTGGGCAAAAGCTGACACGTAATAAATGAATGGCCCCCAAATAAAAAAGCAGTGGGTAATTAACTGTAGCATGTTAGAACTCCGCAAAAATGGTAATTTTTAAGCTATCAAGTAATTACAATAACAAAGAATTCATTTCCCCTAGTTGAGTCACAGTTTCAACACGAAGTAGGGTTGCCAACCACACTCTAAAATAAAGTACAGCGGCCGTATTATGACATCTTAAAACCATCATGTTTTCTGTGTGAGAAAAGGATAGTGCTATTCGTCCTGTATAGCTCCGTCTCTTTTTCACACCGAAAACATGATGGTTTTAAGAGGTCATAATACGGCCCCTGTACTCTATTCTGAGGAAGAGTATTTTATAATTCAAAAATTCAAAAAAATTCAAATGTTTTTTATTTCACATAGGCCTACAAGGGCACTTATAAAACGTCAGACGCTATTGCACTGTTCCAAATTGGTCGTTTCCTATGAAGAAGAACCGGAAAGAAACTCCATGGTTACTCTTCTAATCTAAAACGCATCTAGAGTACGCTACAATACTCGTAATTATTTTGACACTGAAAATGAATTAATTTGCTATTTTTTTTCTCTGCCATTTCAGTATACAAATGGAATTATTTTTGTATTCTCAGTTATAAACTACAAAGTAACTTTTAAAAAATCACACAATGGCTTATTACAAACTATTCTGTTATAATAGTACAATTATTTAAAAGCCACGAAAAATTAAAAACAATTAAGGGTATTTTTTTTTTTTCTAATAATTCTTAGCTTTTACCCTCGCAGGTATATTCTACTAGCTTTTGCCCTCGTACATAAAATATAGCCTATGTCACTCAGGAATAAAGCAGCTTTCTATCGGTGAAAAAAAAAATTGCAGTAGGAACAGTAAAAGAATAAAAAGAGTAAAGAAAGAGAGAAATAGGTTAGGTTAGGCAGTAGAGGAATAGGTTTTACAGTAATTCCAGAGATTATCTCCTACAAATAAAAAACAAACTTTACTTCTTTATTATATTAGTGTCGATTATAAGTTAGAGTTGGCAACCCAAGCACGAAGTCCAAACAATTTCAAATAGCTAATTGTATAAAAACCTAACAAGTTTGACTTTGAATATTACTAAGTCGTGAGTACACACCAGACAGCTGTTATTTAGAAAATGGCCACGCTATTTGTAGATTAACTGTGTCACTTCCATATATTTTCGCAAACTAAGTCAAGGTGAACATTAAACCAACTTCTAAAGGCTCTAGTGTGTTCAACCGATTTTAAAATACTCCAGCACACATCCAAATTGATTTTAGTTCTCAAATCTTCCGCTATCGAACAATGGCGGTAGTGTCTTAGTTTAAAATAAGGTTTGTGTTTTAATTTGCTTACAATGAGCAAATTATAAACTTATTTCGTTTTGTTTCTATTGTTTGAATTAACAATACCGATTCATATCCACGGAGGCTTAAAGTCCAAATATTTTTAAAAGAAACCGGTTTTTACCGACTAAATATGTCACTCAAATGGGTTTCATCGATAATTTCACCGTTTCATATTCCGGTAAAGTGTGATTCACTACAATTACAGTTCGCTAAAGTAGGTCAGCAAGCAAAAGTGAATTGTTTTTATTTTTTCTTCGTTAATGGCGTAGCTCGAATGAAAAGTTATTTAATTTTACGACTAACACTCATTTATAGGCCGTTAATGTCGTCTACATAGTAAAGAAATGTTCGTAGACTATGACGAAAGATATTGAGAAGTGTGTCGTCATAAACGTAGGTAATTTTAGTACTATGTAGGTAGTTAGATCATAGCGATAACTGGTGCACTCATCAGATATAGGCCATTTGTAATTCATCGATTGTACTATAGATGTATTATTTAACATGATTATTTACTTTACTAATGCAAATAGTGTCATAGTAGGGTACTGTAGCACTAAAGTACAGTATTAAGATAACCTGTACCCACATAATGAGGATTTTAGGCCTAAAAATTGGCAAAATTAAGAATCTAAATATATAATCTTTACATTAATACTAACAGGGATACGAATTTTAATATTTTAATTGTCATTAGGTCCCTTACAACCTATTTATTGGGTAAAACTTATAGGTTCTCTAAAATAAGATCTGTTACCAGACTTTGGACCTGAAGTCAAAAGTCAAACACAGTAACTATTGGCTGGATTCGTAAATATCGAGAATTATAGCGAAATACCGTGAAATAACGAGAGCAAAAATCAACATGGAAGAATTTTAGTCCGTTGGTTTCACAATTCTCAATCTCACACCTAAAAAAAACTAACAAATACGAAACAATATCTCATAAAATATAGAAACTTAGCGTCACCTTAGAACACAGGCAGTTTTTTTTCCTATACAACGCATAAAAAGTAGAAAGTATAGAACGCCGTGTGTTCAAACACGCAAACAAAGTGTGAAAGTGAATTTTTTGATGCGGCAACACGCCATATTGTTTTCCGTTACGTTCAAAATAAACTAGAATCATGAAAATCATCAAAATACTTTTTAAACCATAGCCTAATCGGAAACCTACTAGGAATAGGTATAGGTAAAGAATAGAATAGAATGAAACTTTGTTGTACACCAAAATAGTAACAATTTCACAGAAACTTAAATCTATGGGTACAATGGTGGTATCTACCAGACAACCTTAGGATGGACTATAAGAACTTAAACTAAATTAAAAACTTTTTACAAAAAAAAAAAATAACCGACTTCACTAAAAAAAACACTAAAACCATCAAAATAATTTTAATTTCGGAAGTCGGTGTTTCTCGATATTGTTTGTTCCTTATTGTTCCCCCTTTCCAACAAAAAAGAATTTTTCAAATCGGTTGGCAAGCGACGAAGTTATGCGCGAACATACGTAAAAAAAATACCAACATGCGAATTGAGAACCTCCTCCTTTTTTAGAAGTCGGTTAAAAAAGGGGGGTAAAGGTATTTTTATTACGATTATGAGAACTGTATTATGATATAACATCACGGTGGATGCTGATTACTAAAGTAACTGTCAAAAGTGATCTTTATTAGTTTTGGTACGTTTGGACTTTTTGTAACAAAGACCCATATGGTACCTACATTCATATTACAAAACCACGCGATCCCTTTTGTTCTCATAACACAATTCAGTTCCCTCCCTAGCTATCTCCAAGCTAGGAATAGAGATAAATGAACTTTTATAACGAACTAGCGATCCCAACCGACATTGTCCTATCGGAAAACTGGCTTTTAGACCAAAAAAAAAATTGAGAGCCCGATTGTAACGCCACCTACCGGGTTCAATTCGACGCTTGTAAGGCAGAAATTACTACTCAATGTAGCTTAGTAATTTTTGCCTTTCAATTGACGAATTGTATTTTAAAACCAACCAGGGATCCATTTACAAACACATACAAAGTTTCATCCAAATTGATCCAGCCGTTTAGGAGTTGGATGACAAACACACGTACGGAAAAACTATATTATTTAAAGATATGGACAGCTGTACCTATTGTGTCCTAATCTAATTCAACTGTCAAATATGCTTTTTGTTCGTTTTGTGTGCCTTAAATCTATTTTGGAAATACAGGAAGCACATTAAAAGTTGTTGCGTAAACTGATTATGTGTAGGTAGATGAAACATTAAAATTAAAAAAAAATCGTTACATAAAACTAACGATCATAATTTGAATTTAATACCATTTCATTTTTGAGAGGGTACCTCATCAAAATTTAATTTTAGGTTAAATGTAAAACTATTACAAAAGTCGTTAAAACAATCTAATTACTTATGCCATCATTTATTATGTACATACAGCACGCTAATAAGCGCATAAAACTTATCTAATTTTATTACCACGTATTTGTAAAAGAACTACAAATATGGACAAAGAAAAACTTACTAAAGCGCATCGACAAGCGTATTTCGATAACTGCACATCACTAACGGGGCACTGGCTGGCTGGTCCCGAAACGACCTGAGCCCGACGGAACTGGTTTAAAAAAAAAAAAAAGAGGAACCATGCCATTGAACCATTGGCTCTTTTGTACCCGCAACAATATGTAACAGCTGATTTTTATTATTATTTTCTTTAACAATCACTTAACAACACAATGTAAACGTAAAATGAAGCACTAAATTACTTTCATGAACTTATTTACGCAATAGTACGAACTTAAATTGAGTTAACACCACCAATTTGAAAAACCACTTTCCACTTCGTAAAATGGAGTATACAGTTAACACCTTAATTCAATAGCATTATAACATGAAACTCCATGTCAATTAACTTTCTAATATACAGGATTACGATACGTATTTATGAAACAGGAAAAAAGAAATACCCAAACATATGTTAGCGCATTTAAAATAGAATTACCTTATATGTCCGCAAACTATGTCGAGTTACTCCGCTCCTAAACACCTGGGCTATAATATCACACTCCGGTAATCGTTTCTTTTTCTCTTAAAATACATTATTACACTGTTTAATCAATGTCCGGACGCGAAAACGCAGTCCAAATTGAGATTTTTAATGCAAATTCGGCAGTCGCAAGAGCGAGCGTCCAATATTCGCTCGCGACAGTAACACACTAAGATGTCAGCAATGTCAGCTGGGTTTGGTCCGTTCTCATTGGTAAATCGATTGAAAATCTCTGTAGCACACTTTAGTTTGTCTCTCTTTCTCTTTCACTCATTTGTTCTCTCGCTCTGAGGCTAACGACCTTGATAAGATTTAACAGCAATCCAGATGATATTTTTGAGCATTTTTTCTGCCAATATTCATAATTTGGGCATACCTAAATGCGAGTCATTTTTATTTCGTGATAAGTATTTGGATTTTGTCAATCTAAATCATATGGGAAACAAAGCAATGTGTCAACAAGTACTTGTATGTGTGTGTGTATGTAACAAAGAAAACATTTGACAACAGCAAGGCCCACCTGATTGGTTCAAGCACAGCTGATTTTGACACGAGTAGCGTTGGTTGTAGTGTCTAAGCGTCATCGTAAGATGGCAGCACATTCTCATTAACACCAAACAATCCAGCAAATTAAAGTGTAATATCTCAATTTGTTAATTTATTACGCTTTAAAATATGATAAATTGTATATATGACAATCTTTAGGTTTCCTTATAACGGATTTTCTACTTAAAGAGTACTGGAATTGAGGGTAATTAAGAAACAAACAGTGCGTCGTTTGATTAAACTGAAGGCGTAACCATAGCAACCGAGTTTATTTGATGCCATTATAATCTGACCGAATATAAAACATTACAACGTGGCAGTAAAACAAAACATTGAGATAACTCTGTAATTTTAGCGTATGTTACATGTAAATGTCATTGCTTTCGTAGTGTTTCTTATCGTTCAAGTTATAAATAAAGTAATAAAATGGACTCTTTAGACCTGTTAGCTCGCGAGGATGAGTTCAAGAAACTCAATAAACAACTTGAGAAGAAAACGGAGAGTTTAATGAAAGAAATTGAACATGCTATGGTGGGTTTATTACATGATTTTTTCTTTGTAACTTTGATCCCGTAACTTGTTGTTATTTCATTACGTAGGCAATGCAATTATGAAATAATATTTAATTTTGTAATGTAAATCATCATCAGTATACACTGAATACTACTAAAAGCGTAAACTTTAGCCATATCTTATTCTGTTCGTGTCGTTGTTTGAGTACTTACATTCAAATTAAGTTTTTTTTTTTCTGATCGGAATCTGTACAGCCAATTAAATTGAAGTTAGCTTCCAGTTAGCTTCAAACCTACACAGGCACTGAAAAGGTTGTCATGTTGGTTGGCACTGGCAATTTCAGCAAAACTAATATACTAGGTGACCCAGCAAAAGTTGTTCTGCTATATAAATGATTAGCTTTTGCCCGCGGCTTCGCACACGCTCATAAAATATATCCTGAAGTCACTCAGGAATAAAGCAGCTTTCTATTGGTGAAAAAATTTTAGCAATCGGACCACCACCTTTCCCTCTGCTCTGCTGGGAATTAGGCCTCCTCTATAGAAGCAGGAATGGGCTGTAATCCACCACATTGACCCAGTGTATGAAGGCTTGAAGGAACGGGGTGGGATTTTATTCAGTAAGGGTGAGTTGCACCATTTAACTATAACGATAACAAAGCCGTTAACAGTTGTCAAATTGTCCAATAGGCGGCCATTGCACGGCTGGTTATGATTTTGTTATCGTTATAGTTAAATGGTGCAACTCACCCTAAGAGTCTGACACCATCTCCCGCTCTGCCCAAAAGCGGGGGTTGTCATTGATGATTTTACCACCATAAAAAAAACACATGGACCCATTGCAAATTGGTAGAAGTCACATGTCTTAAATATCTTGAAACTAGGATACTTATGCCGGTTTCCTCACAATATTTTCCTTTACCATTTTGCGAGCAATGGTGATGAAATAAATCATACAAAGATTGGGGCAGTAATCAGCAACTGGGCTCACAAACCTACTATGTAGATATTGGCATTTATTAAAGAAAGAAAACACATTTATTTGGCACATAAAACACACAATGAAATAACAATTATGGAAACACATAATTTTAAAAATACATCCACATTGTGTGTCTCACGGCTGCGCCAAATAGTTCCAGTTCAGCATAGTGTCAGGCCACTACGTAGCAGTTGCCTGACGCTGGTTTTCAACTGAACCTTACTATGAGTCTACGGATGCTAATCAGTTTCAGTTTAGTTATTCATTCATGCTTACTTTCCTTCCAGCAAAAGCAAGACATATTCTCAGCGTTCTCGCCAAGCCTTACACTATCACCTGTGCACACCATAAAAAAGCATAGCTGTGACTCCCATAGGCCTAACACACCATCATCTTTGCCCCCAAACCATAGCATCAGACCAAATCATAGACCAGTACAAAAAAAGAAAAAAAGCCCACCAAACTGTTCTCCAGAGTCAAATTTGAGCGCCAAAATTGAAAATGGAACACAAAGTTGTAATGTTGGTAGTAGAAACCATGAACAAGAAGAGGTTGAAACAAAAAGTCTGAATATATGTAACTGTTGTGCCAATATGAAGGTGGATAGAATTGGAGAAGATGAGGAATTTTTATATGCATTTGTATCAGTTAATGTTAAGGATAAAGTTCTGCCGCAATCGTTTTTGAAAGGTAACTTATAATTTTACTTGATGCAATTTTTTTTTATTTTTACAGTCTCTCGCTCTACTTTGAGCGGGTGAAAATAAATTACTTCCCGACCAAATAAACATTACTTTTAGTATATACGAAACCCGAAACACGTGTCTAGTATATTAATGTAAAGAATCTATGTACAAAATTTCATAACTGTATCATGAAAAATCACAAAGTTATAAGCTTGTTATACCAGCAAAAATACATAGTAAGTGGGCTATCTTGGTGACTGAGAGGTGATTTCGCACTTGCACCCAGCGGTTTGCTAGCACATAATGCCCGCTGTGACCTGCGTTGTTCTTAGTTCGGTGGAGTCCAATTTATGACTTTTTAAATATTTTTGGGAAAAAATATAACATGGTGTAAAAACCATTGGAATTCATTCAATCACTGATTCTGAACAAACTATATTCGGGTTTCATATACACCGCTAAAAACGTCAGCTGACCTGTAGGTACTTTGTACGCAACGCCCACTATTACCTACAGGTCATTGAACTCGCTCAGCTGACGTTTTCTTAAAGGAATAAATTTCGTACACGCGTAAATTAATACGAGTTTTGAAAAAAAAGGTACTTTATTTTTTAATTTTATCTTTACAAATCGATAGTGTTTCATGTACCGAATCGACCCTCCACGGAATTAAAACGATTAAAATTTAACGGTGTATACTCGTACTAAAAATAATATTGTATAAATAGAAGAATGAATAAAATGAATAACATGTACTTTTCTTTAATTTCAGACAGACCTACAGTTGAGAATGTTTGCAAGTTTCTATCGTCCAAAGTGAAGCTGATGCAAGAACAAATAGATAGGATGCAAGACATGCTAGACAAGAAGGTAACTTACATATATAGTACACTAGGTATTCCACGCGCGTTTTAGTTCCTGCTCCCTTCCTCGATAAAGATTTTTCGCGGCATGGCGGACAGAGTTCCGGCAGGATCTTATGGTGAGATGGCGATAGCGATTATCGCAACCCAGTACAATGGCGGATTAACGTATAAGCACTACAAGCACGTGCTTGGGGCCCCTGTTCTCCAGGGGCCTCCATCCTCTGCTGGCGTTTCATTTTATACCTACATTTTATCGAGATTCACCCACATGTCCGAGATCACAAGGCGCGGGCAGTCCGGGAGTAACCCTTTATTAATGAATATGATAATTACGTTTTGATATTACCTTATTTATATATATGTCAATGTTTTTTGGTTTGTCTAAGTTGTTTACTTCATTATAAAAAGTTCCACGTATACACCACTTTAGTATTTTTATTTAGCTTCCACTTTAGTATTTTTAGCATTTATACCATGCGCTGCACATACTCTAAACTTGATTGGTCGCAGTGCTGTTGATTGTTGTACGATCGCAGTGAATTTTTTTTCAACTGTGCAGTTGTTATACACTTTTTTTTCAGCTTCTACTCATCGGTGGGCAGTTTTAAAGAAATTAATAGGCAACGATAGCGTTCTAAATTCACTGTCGGACACTCGTTGGGAAGCTCACGCTGTGGCTACGAGTGCAATATTACAATCCTATTCGAAAATTTTAGATGCTTTAGATGAAATTGCTGAGGACATAAACCAAAAAGGGGAGACTAGGCTAGAAGCGCAAAATATTTCAAACAAAATGCAAGAGTTTGAGTTTATATTTATGCTCACTTTGTGGAATGATATTCTACAAGTTTTTCGTCGCACCAGTAAGGGCTCCAAGAAGAAGGATTAGATCTTAAAACGTGTGCCAATTTGTATCATTCTTTATCAGATCATCTCGTTGAAATGAGGAATCAATTTGAAAAATTTGAAGGCGAGGCAAGAAAAATTTTTCCTAACGGGGAATATAAGGAAACTCGAACACGAACTAGGAAGAAACAAGTAAATGATGGAAATGCAGAAGAAGTTGATTTGAATCCTAGAGACAAATTCCGCATTGAGACTTTCAATGTAATAATTGACACACTTAATGCTCAAATGCAAAGAAGAGGTGAGGTATACTACGAAGTTTCACAAAAGTTTTCATTTCTTGCGGATCTAAATAAATCATGTTCAGAATATGAAAAGAAAAACGATATACAATTGCTGTTAGAAGCTTATCCAGAAGACTTCAATGAAAACTTCCTCGGCGAATTTAATCATTTTCTTAAATATGTTCGAATAAAATATGAATCTTTAGAAACAAAGGTCACCCATTCCGATCTATATGAAATGATTATTAAGGATAAAGTAAAGTGCGTTTTCCCAAACATAGAAGTGGCATTTAGAATCTTTCACAGCTTAATGATTACTAACTGCTCTGCTGAACGATCCTTCTCACAACTGAAAAGATTAAAAAACCCACAAAGAACAAAAATCTGTCAAGACAAGCTTAATTCTTTAGCATTAATGTGTATTGAGGCAGACATACTTCGTCAGATAAATTTCGACGATGTAATCTCGGAGTTTGCTCTGAATAAGGCAAGGAAAAAATGTTTTAAGTTTTAAATTATACCTACTACATTTTCTATTTTGATGAAGTTTCATTTTATACTTCCTTCCAGCGATAGAGGGCCTACACAGCCTCTGTGCTTAGGGCCTCGGAAACTCTTAATCCGCCAATGCCAGTACTGGACACGCCATAATTATGGCGGTAAATCCCCTCTTTGAGGACCAGCTGGAAAGACCTCACGGCGTCCTCACCTTCCGCATGACGCAGGTTCTCACCGGACATGGCAAGTTCGGGAGGTTCCTGCACAAAATTCGTGCGGAAGAAATGCCCGAGTTTCACCTCTGTTTGGACCGCCTGTGGAGCATACGGTGGAGGTGTGCTCCGCTTGGGGGGAGTACCGCCATGTAGGTACTCGGGGGGATCGCTAGCAACGATCTCCGAGGAGCCTACACGAGGAACGAGGCCTTGCTACAGCCATGGTCCGGAACGAGGAGGAGTGGTAGGCGGTCGCCTTCTTCTGCGAAGCATTAATGCTAGCTAAAAGGAGGAGGCCGCATGCGTCAGGCAACGACCCTCACACCCCAGCCGCCGGGACTCCGATCCTGATTTTCGGCCACCATAGGCGCGGACGGCTAGCAATGGGTAGCTTGCCTTAACCGTTCGGACCGAGCGTAAGTCGTCCACGGAGGCGCGTAGTGTGTCCATGCGCGCTTCAAGGAGTTGAGCAGGGTCGTAGCCTACTGGGACCATGGGTGATGCGAAAGAGATCTCCGGGGCCCTGGAACAATGGCAGAGAAAGAACAGGAGTGTGGTTTTAGTCAGTAAAAGTCTGGTACGCCCTCTCGCTCTGCCTAAGGGCGGGAGATATCATTTAGATGATTTTTCCACCTAAAAAAAAAGTGTTACAAGTATTGTCATGTGTTTATTTTGAATTCTTCCAGGCCAGCCAATGCGAGGGTCACCTGCGGCAGCTCGCAGAGTTGGAGAGTGAGCGCCTCACTCTGATGACCAAGACTAACAACATGAAGACCACCACGGCAGACATGAAGGCGAAGAATTTGGTGCTGCTGGCCAAATTAAATGTAAGTAGGCACGTTTGGGCTCGCAGAACTGATGGTAGATGGGGATGAAAGGTTCTGGACTGATGACCACGTACCAAAAGACGCAGTGTTGGCGCGGCCTCTCACAAGGTGGACGCCGCACTTCTGGTGGGGGTCGTAGGACTCCGATGGATGGAGACGCATAGGTCTGATCGTCATGGCGACACTTGTGGAGGCCTATATCCAACAGTGGACGTCTTCCGGCTGAAATGATTATTTCTATTCTCCTTTTCCAGGATAAAGAGCGCCTCTACAAAGAACAGCGCACCGAAACAGACAGGCTCACTTGTGAACTTAAGCGGCTCAAAGTCAAGTGCAACAGTGCTGAAGCCAAGAGTGCAGCACAGCAGGAGACTATTGACAATTTGCGGCAGCAGATCGAGGCCGTGAAGCGAGCTGAGAAGGTAAATGTTTTTAAGAGTATGGTATACATACTTATAGCGCCACCTAGCGTCTGCTGTACTGAATGTCTGCAGAATGGTGTGGCTGGTGTACATGCTAGTAGTGCCATCTATTGGTTGTTGAATGAATAATTTGTTGAGGCGGTAACGCCATAGTAAATTAGAAGGAACCATCGGCAGTTAGTTGGTTATTGTGTTTGAAGTCAGTAGTTTGAGGTTAGATTATCAATGTTCTGCCACGTTTCAAGATGCGGAAATTAATAATATAATAATAATATAATATATAAAAATAATAAAAAAATTAAATTACGTCAAATGTGCTCTGTGCACAGTTGTTATAACTATAAAATTATTTGTAAATGGTGTAACGTGTGAAATATGGCGCCTCAAAGTGAAGTGCAACAGTGCTGAAGCCAAAAGCGCGGCGCAGCAGGAGACTATTGATAACTTGCGGTAGCAGATCGAGGCCGTGAAGCAAGCTGAGTGGTGTGGCTTGGGGCGCCATCTAGTGACTGTTGTATACATTAGATACTAAAGCCAAGAGCGCGGCACAGCAGGAGACTGTTCATAACTTGCGGCAGCAGATCGAGACCGTGAAGCGAGCTGAGAGGGTAAGAGTGGTGTGGCTTGTGGCACCATCTAGTGGCTGTTGCATACATACTGAAGCCAAGAGCGCAGCACAGCAGGAGACTGTTGACAACTTGCGGCAGCAGATCGAGTCCGTGAAGCGAGCTGAGAAGGTAGGAGTGGTGTGGCTTGTGGCGCCATCTAGTGACTGTTGTATACATTAGATACTAAAGCCAAGAGCGCGGCACAGCAGGAGACTGTTCATAACTTGCGGCAGCAGATCGAGACCGTGAAGCGAGCTGAGAGGGTAAGAGTGGTGTGGCTTGTGGCACCATCTAGTGGCTGTTGCATACATACTGAAGCCAAGAGCGCAGCACAGCAGGAGACTGTTGACAACTTGCGGCAGCAGATCGAGTCCGTGAAGCGAGCTGAGAAGGTAGGAGTGGTGTGGCTTGTGGCGCCATCTAGTGGCTGTTTATTTATTTATTTATTTAAAGCTTTATGCACAAAAAAAACTGTACAAAGGCGGACTTAATGCCTTAGGCATTATCTGCCAGTCGACCTTAGGGTGGTGCAGAAACAAAACATGGCAGGTGCAACTTAATAAATAGACAAAACAGAAGAGAAACAAATATATAAAATAGTAAATACATACTTAGATACATACATATAAAAAAAAAAAAAACAATGCTGTAGTGAAAAAAAACAAATCCAACCAATTAGCGCGGTGATGATTCTACCAACATCTTGCGAATATGCTCACGTGCCTTCACCTTAAAAGAAAATCGGCTTGTTGCCATCCTGATATTCAGAGGGAGCGCATTCCAAAGAGATATCGCCTGGACGAAAAAGGAAGAGTGGATAAGCCCAGAGCAGTGTGAGGGACATCGTAGAAGACGATTACTAGTAGACCGAAGATTTTTATTGTGCCCAGAGCAAAGAAATTGAAGTTCTGAAATCAGATAAGAAGGGGAAGAAGGATTATCAAGAAAAGAGAACAGAGTAGTCAAGGCCCTTAGCGCTCTGCATACATACTGAAGCCAAGAGCGCAGCACAGCAGGAGACTGTTGACAACTTGCGGCAGCAGATCGAGGCCGTGAAGCGAGCTGAGAAGGTAAGAGCGGTGTGGCTTGTGGCGCCATCTAGTGACTGTTGCATACATACTGAAGCCAAGAGCGCAGCATAGCAGGAGACTGTTGACAACTTGCAGCAGCAGATCGAGGCCGTGAAGCGAGCTGAGAAGGTAAGAGCGGTGTGGCTTGTGGCGCCATCTAGTGACTGTTGCATACATACTGAAGCCAAGAGCGCAGCACAGCAGGAGACTGTTGACAACTTGCGGCAGCAGATCAAGGCCGTGAAGCGAGCTGAGAAGGTAAGGCGGTCATCACACTGCTACGAATCACGCGCGTGAAAACGCTCCTACGCACGTACTTGCGGGAGTGCAGATCTGTATCATCGTGCGGGTTTTTTACGCACTCACGCGCGTAGGTGCGTCTTATAAATTGACGCAGGCACGCACTCATTTCATATAAAATCACGCACGGTACTACGAGACTCAGTGTGTAAAGTAGCATCATATGCATTTCCTTAGAAATACACGTACACCAGTCACGTTGCGCTGATTAAGTAAATTGTTTAGTAGGTAAGTTTGTGGGAATTATGTTATTTTAATTTTGAGTTATTCAATAAACGGAAGTATAACTGGAAACATGTGTTTTATGTGCTAACTATATTTACGACTTCACAAGTGTGGCATACCTTGCGTGTCGCCCCGCACCCACGCGCGTGATTGCGTGTTTCTCCGCACGTAGGTACATGATCATGAACGCGCGTGGATGCGGTTTCAGTGGGTTGAACTGTGCGTGTTTTCTATACAAACGGAGGTACTTACAAGTAACTTTAAGACACGCATTCAAGCACTACGCTGCGGGGTGCGTGGCAGTGTGATAACCGCCTCAGAATGGTGTGCCTTGTGGATCCATCTAGTGACCTTTGCATACGTACCTTATGCAACAGACACTAGGTGGCACTATAATTGTTTGTAAATGCTGTAACGTATGAGCTCACGCACTATGAAGTGAAGCACAGGAGACTGTTGACAACTTGTGGCTGCAGATTGAATCGAAATGGTAAAGCGAGCTGAGAAGGCAAATGTCTATAAGGCGGTGGCGATGATGCAGATCTGCACTCCCGCAAGTACGTGCGTAAGTGCGTTTTTACGCGCTATGCTGCGGGGTGTGTGGCAGTGTGATAATCGCCTAAATGAGAAGTAATGTTCACGCCCCCAGCCGTCACAGAAGTCGCATTCATTACTCGACGTCTAATAATAAATGACAGTCTTTATTATTTATTTTGATTAAAATTTATGCCAATTTCAAGTTAATTAATCCAAGAAATAACTAAAACTGACTGACGGACAATGCGTTGTTGTCAGTTAGTCAGTTTTTTCTTTTATGTACATAGAAATAACGTAATTTTTACTTGACTTGCGACGGTGTTACATATCACTATTTAATTGAAACTTTCTGTATTTCAGGAATTCCGCGAATCCTCTCGCAGTTTGTCATCATCCCACCAGAGCGCCATCTCTCGGCTTGAAGCGCACATCAAAGTGTTAAATACACGGAGCGACCGACAGATGGCGCTGATCGACAACTTGAGAAGACAAATCGTTCTGCTCAGCACAGAGGGCGCTTTGAAAGTTCTTGAAAAAGAATATTGTGACTTTTTGAATCAGGATCTTTAATAAATCTGTTTTCTAATAACTTCCGTTTTTGTGTACATTTAAAATGCATATGAGCACTTTTTAGAGGTATGCAGTACAGGGTGTGAAGTCCCGCAAACCTCCGTTGAAAAGGGATAATCCTCCGACCCGACGGGTGTTGAGTCTGACCCGGGTAACTGCGGTACTTCACACCGGAACAGCTTTTAATGTTATACAAAGCATAGGTCCGTTCGTGTATGGAGTACTGCAGCCACATACAGGCTGGTGCTGCAAAATGCCACCTGGCAGCTTTGGACTCGGTGGAAGGCATGCGAAAAGACAAATTGGTGATCCAGATCTGATTAAGTCTAATTTCGGTGGTGGAGGATGCATTTTGGAGAGTGTGCGCAGGAATTACATGACCTGATTCCACTGTCTCACTTCTACCATCAGACAAGCCGACGAACGGCGAGTATCCACCCTTATGTTGTTCAAACCTCTACGGTCCGGACCAAGCGTTTCGCCTCGTCGTTTAAACCACGTACATCGAGGGACTGGAACAATTTGCCTGCTGCGGTCTTCCCAGATTATAATTTAGGTGTCAAGGCAAGAATGTAAACTAGTGCGCCTCACCATCAACGATTGCATCACTGATTACCTTCAGGTGAGATCGCAGTCAAGCACTATAAGCATTATATCAATTAAAAAAACTGCCCTATAGATGATTTTGGGCTGTTGTATATGTTCTAACCGCGCGAAGATATACTATGATGCAGGATTTTGAATTTTAGTTCTTATGTGGCGTTATAGATGTCGCTACATTACTCTCTTTCGGAGACCGGAGATTCTTGGTTTTTGATGCGTTGTGATGCGTGCTAAGCCAGTGGAAGAAACCAGAAGCCGCATAGTTTTCGGTGAGTTGGAACTGTCAGTCCTGTTTGATGACTGACTACCAACAACCACTGTCAAAGAAATACGAATGACAGCTGGGATCCGTAAGGATTTTCCTATAGAATGATGAAGCATAATCAACACTCTCTAGGTGGAGAAGTGGGTTTATCCATCTTGTGGGCCCTGTAATGTTAGTGGAGGCTCTAGCTAAGGTATGCTGGTTTCCACTGCAGAAGACACCCTAGGTGTCGGGAGTCACATGGCGATTTCCAACCACCGTAGGCTCTGGTTATACGAATAGCGTGCAATGGGCAGCTCGCCGTTCAATAATGATCAGGCTCTGTTCAACGTAGCACTGTGTTCCGCCTCTAAGAGATGTCCATCATGACTCATGAGTAGTGTTGCCAGGTCCGATTGGAGTAAAATCGGGACTGATGGTAAAACAAATCGGGATTTAGGGTTTAAATCGGGACAAATAAAAAAAAAGATTTTTAAAGACTTCTCTCGCTCTAGGGTGGAACTATGTTGTTCAGTTGCCCTTTGCGTTCCAGGGCTACAATCACTCTAGATGTGCCGACTGCCGTGTGTCATTTTAACGCACTTAACATGTGTGACAATGATGCGAATGCTACTGATGTTACTTTGTAATATGTAATTATAATGGCTTTTAATTTATTTATTGATAAATCGGGACATTTAGCGCCTCGATCTGGCGCAAATCGGGACGCGTCCCCAGACCCCTCAAAATCGGGACATCCCACGTAAATCGGGACACCTGGCAACACTACTCATGAGTGACATCTTGCTTGGGTCGATATCTGGAGCAGGTGGTGTAAAACTAAATAAATGCCCCTGTAGAAATAAAAGTCTAACGTAAGGGTCCATCTTCTATCGGAGTCTGGTTTCTGCTTTTAGTCTTATGCGTAGGCCATGAGGGCCAACCTTTGGCGAGCTTATTCCAACCAGCCCACCTCTCTCCAAAAATTGACTAGGTCTCCCAGGTTTTCCAGGGAGTCTGGAGGGGAATTCAGGGATGCTAGGTTCGTGTGCGTGTATCAGTGACACCTGTGCAGTCAAGGAGCACATGCACAATTGCCTCCTCCTCCTCTAAGCACGATCTGCACAGGGGACTGTCTGTGATGCCTATTGTGTGGAGGACGTGGAGGTGTTTGTTCAGTGTGAAGTGTCCAGTGATGGTCCCCAGTCCCCACCACCAGGCGCAGGCTGCCTCTGTCTGTCTTGAAGGTTAGGGTTTCAAACAATAGTAAAAGTATACGCACAAAACAAAGCTTTATTTTTGGTATTTTTATTAATAAACGTTAAATTAGATCAGCGGTTCTCAAACTTTTTTTTCCAACGCAACCCTATTAGAAGGCAAAATATTTGACGAAGCCTATAAATAAAAAAAAAAGGTTTACGGGCAATGTTTACTTTGACCGAGTTACAGTAAAATCTGATGCGAGGTATGATACCGCTTTTTGTTTTTAACAATTACTTAAACAAAAATACTACCACGACCTCATAAGGCGATCTATTTGACGATCTACGAAATTAAGAGATGGAAGTATAACTCTTTCTCGCTCGCACTCTTTTAATTTTAACACGTCATGGCAAGGCCCCTGGTCTCATACTTTCTTCCACATTATAATTTGTATTTACACGGAGCCCTGAAAGAGGCTTTGCGGAGCCCTAGGGTTCCGTGGAGCACACTTTGAGTATGGCTGAATTAGATAATGTCATCTGCCGCTCAAGTTTTAGCAAATAAAACTCAAAAATTAAGTCAGTATTTTAATGATAGAAATAGTCCTGCACGTAAATGCCTATGTCATAGTTTAGGCCTCTACCCCTCTCACTCTTGAGCCGCAGGTTCACGTAGGAGTACCCCACACCTCCAGCAGTGATATTGATGGAAGATTTGCTGTGCAACGTGTCTAGTGCTTGGATGCCCTGGAATAAGAGAAAGAATAGAATATAATAAACTTTTCAATACACTTGCTCAGAAAGTGACTCTTATTGCACTACACTTAGGTACCAAGCTCTCATACCAATATAAAAAAACATTTATTAAATAAATCGTTATCATCGTCATCATCATATCAGCCGAAAGACGTCCACTGTTGGACATAGGCCTCCCCCAAGCGTCGCCACAACGACCGGTCCTGTGCATCACGCATCCATCGGATTCTCGCGACACTGACCAGGTCATCGGTCCACCTTGTCGGAGGCCGTCCAACGCTGCGTCTTCCGGTACGTGGTCGCCACTCCAGAACCTTTCGTCCCCATCGACCATCTGTTCTGCGTGCAATGTGCCCTGCCCATTGCCACTAAGTTCAAATAAATCGTGCATTCAAATAAAAATGTTTTTTTTTGTGGTCTATGGCCGCCATTTTAAGATGCGCACGGTTTTTGGATTGATTTATTCGAGAGAAATTCAGTTAAATTAAATTAAATACTACAAAATCATTAGAAAATGTTACATGCGATTCCATTGTCACTACAAAAGACATTATACTAAAAAAATTTCAAGCAAAAGGCATAAACGTAAGACTAGGTAGTATGATCAAAATACCCTTAGCCTTCCCCTAGGGATAAATAAAAAAATTACCTATTGTGCTTTTGAGTAAAATATAGACCGGTTTACACTGTTCTTAAATAATACCTTTTAATACTGTTATATGGAAATATTGTAAGTACAACCATTTTTTTAAAAGAGTAACCATGGAGTTTCTTGCCGGTTCTTCTCCATAGGAAACGACCAATTTCGAACCGTGCACTAGCTTCTGACGTTTTATAAGTGCCCATGTAGGCCTATGTGAAATAAAAAACTTTTGACTTTGACTTTGACTTTATGCGCGCACATATGAAAACAGATTTTTACCGCCATGTCACAAAAAAAAAAATGACTAGTTTTACTCTTATTTTCTTCAAAAGAGTATTGAAATGAGTACACGTGAGTAATTAATGAAAACCGTTCTTGCCACGGCTCGGGTCTAAATACCGCCTCGACTGTAATCACTAACATTACACACTTACATCATAATGTACTATTTGTACCTACACCAAAAAGTAACGAAACTTTTTTTCTCTTTATTTTTTAAGAACTTTAATCTCAAAGAGCATGTCAGCCCCATCGTATCATAAAATAAGTTTACAACAAAAACTTAATTATCATCACATTAAATGTTTTTTTGCCAAGGTTGAGCTACCGACACATAGCCATGTCAAATGTAATCTTAGCAGCATCACTTCTAGAATTAGCCAGGATTTCAAAAAAATCCTTTACTTATCAGTTTTATTGATGTTTTGCAATTTTGTCAGTGGCTCCCTTCCGTTCATATTCCACCAAAAGATGCTGGAAATCATCAATAATACTTATAGGGTAGACCACAATTGAAACAGGTCATGATTGCAACAACTTCAATTTCTCGTAAACTATAATACCTACGCTTGTGACGCGTCGTTCGTTGCATCGTCGGCTATGTTCGGTTTTATGTTTAACATGGCTCGAGCCAGCGAGCGACACAGTCTTGCACAGGACGCTTCGACGAATTTCGTGCCAAAAAGTAAATATTCCGGATCTTTAACTTTTGTTGTTTTCATATTTAAGTCTTGTTTTTTTGGCAATTTTCCTTATTTTGGGGTATTGTTTATTTATTTAAGATTGTGTTTATTACTGGTAATTAATGTTTAAGTCAATATATACCAAAATATTGAGTATTGAATTAGAAGATGTAAATGATAAATGATAAATGATAAATGATCTTTATTTTGCAAGTAGGTTTTATAAAAACACTTTTACACGTCAATTATTTTTTTTCGTCAATTAATGCTAGATGAGGCCGGTGTTTCCTAGCTGACTACCCTGAGAAGAAACACCGAAACAAACTCAGGGGTCAAAGTCTCTTTTAAAGTCCATACAGCAAAACATGTAATGGTCAAATCATATGAGAACCATGCAGATTGAGCCTGAGATGGTCTTTTGAAGAAAGAACCACACAGTTCTAAGTGGACCTGTCCAGTCAGTGCAAGCATTTGTCAATATGCGTGTAGCTCAACTCAGGACTACTAAGGAGCTCAACGACTTGACGAACAATGCCAAAGAAAGGACATTTGGGTAGGCCACATCAAATACTCAAAACTGCCAGACATCATGTGAAAATAAAAGAAAAGGAAAGAGTAATCCACATAGTTCTCACATTCACAATAATAAAATTTACAAAAGTGTAAATATTACAAATTGTAAAAAAAAAAAAGTAAGTATATAAAAAAAAAATCAGTCAAATAGTAAAAATAAACATGTCATAATTGTTAAAAAATAATAATAATATATATATATATATACAATATCATAATTGTAAAACAACAACAATCGTCAATAAAAAAAAAGGCAGTTAAAACAAAAAAACATTCAAATGATAATAATTATAGTGAGTAGGTACTGGAGCAGGTCAATCCCAAGCCGTTTTATCCTCAAGATACTCTTTTACAGTATAAAAAGCCTTTTGGCAAAGTTTTCGCTTTACAAATATTTTGAATTTATTAATGCTAAGTTCCTGAATAGGACTGGGAAGCTTATTATAAAAGTGTATACTTTGGCATCTAAATGAGCGTCCTATTTTTTTGAGCCTGGTGGCAGGAACCACTAACTTGTGTTTGTTCCTAGTATTAACGTTATGAATGTCACTGTATTTTTTAAACATGTTTTTATTTTTATGAACATACAAAATATTTTCATAGATATACTGAGATGGCACAGTCAAAATATTAATATTTTTAAATTTATCTCTGAGGGAGTATCTGGGACTTAATTTATAAATTGAACGAATGGCCCTTTTCTGCAAAACAAAAATCGTTTGGATATCGGCGGCATTTCCCCATAATAGAATACCGTACGACATGACACTATGAAAATAACTGAAGTAAACTAAACGGGCTGTCTCTAAGTCAGTTAGATTTCGAATTTGTCTAACAGCGTATGCGGCAGAGCTAAGTTTTTTCGACAACTTATCTATGTGTGACATGGGTACATTTGAAACGACTTATCTGTGGACATTTGAAACGTTTCAAACGTCCTCACATATTTCACGTTTTTATCCGACTGCACAGAAAAAGGTTGTGTTTATTAAAATATCAATCATAAAAAAATATAAAAACGCACAGAATTAAAAAAAATAACAGTATTACGATGAAAGAAAATAATCATTTAAAACCACTTTTTACTCACAATCGCTAGGAAATTAAAATACCTAATGATTACAAGTAAAAAATGGTTTATTTGGTTATTTTATGTTGGGGTTGGGTTACCTATTAGTTAAAATTACATCTGATGGGCAACTCGATAACTCTGACGACCTTAAAATTGAACCCATGACATTAAGTTTGATCTATATTTTTTCATTATAATAATAATAACATAATATATGAGGAATTGCTATTCGGTAAATCGATTGATTGATATTGAATGATGTTGATTGATCTCCTTTGAAATTAAATTTCACAAGAAGAGTTAAACCTATACGGGTCAATAAACGATGGTTATGATTGAAACATTTTTATGCTTGAAACATTGTCATGATTGAAACATTGTTAAGATTGAAACATGCTGTTTTGTATGAGACTGGAATACTTTGTTTTCTCCCCCATGTAAGTGCTATAATAAGCATAATAAGATATTAAGTCTTTTAATAATGTGAAATAGTATTCAATAGCACAAATTAGAGCACTTAAATTATTTAAATAAGATATATTTTGAGTTGTTTATACTGAAAAAGTTTTTGCATGTATAATTTTTGAAATATTTATGTTACGATGACGGATTTATCACGATCTCAATAAACAATTTAGGCATGTTAACTTGTTAAGATTGATTAAAAAGCTCCAGTAGTTCATAAAATATTTCCAGTGTTTCAATTATCCCTACATACTGTTTCAACCGTCCTTAGGGTGGGGTCAATAGAACCACTACGCCCGGTCTTCTCTAGTAGGTGATTGTAGGTTAACTATTTGAAATAGAGATATAGATTATGTTTAATTTAGGAACTAGATAACGACCCTTTCAGCGGTATAAATAAGAGGGATGTAGGTACAATAGATAAGTCACTGCACACGGTTTAAGTAAAATTGTTTCAATTGTCCCCGGTCTACCCTACATAAACTTAGATTTAAGGGTACAATGGCGATATTATTGCTGACAGCGATATCTTCCAGACAAACTTAGGATGGATAGGAACTTAAAAAAATATAGGGGGCCCTATATTTGTGCCATAAGACCTTGCTTTATGCCAAATTTCAGGATTCTAGGTCAACGGGAAGTACCGTATGTATTTTGATTCCTGTGAGAGTGTCGAATCGCACTTTTTTGCGACATAAACGGCCATAAGTATCTTTTTTTTTCGTTAACTTAGAAGTCAGATTTTTCGCAGTTTCAAGGGTCCGCAGACCTAAGTATATGGTTTTAATTTCATCTCGATATCTCCACGCGTTCCCGAGATAAAGGGTCTTGACAGACAGACAGACAGATAACAAAGTGATACTATAGGGGTTCCGTTTTTTCTTTTCAGGCACAGAACCCTAAAAATTGATCGGTAGTATTAACTAAATCGTTATTTACGTTTCGTGAACCCACGTAGGAATTCGTTTTGTGTATTGTGACCATATTTATATTCTCGTCCGGAAATGAAAATTTACATAACCTTGTGGGACAAAAAAGGTATTTGGCCATCCCACGACAAATACTTGACCCAAATACTTTAGAATTCGTCAAGTTTTAGAAAAAATTGTTTTTAATATTAGAGCGTTTTCAATATCGTTCGGTTTTGATCACGAATGCGTAACCCCCGCAAATGTCAATTTCACACAAGTATTTATTGTAATGTGGAGAATAATTTGACAGCAGTGGTGGCCGAGTGGTAATGGCTCCGACTTACGACTTGTAAGTCGCGGGTTCAAACCCTGCCAGGTGCATTACTTTGTGTAATTTATTTCATTACCTCTGTTCTCAATAATGCTAGCAAAGGAGGAGGCCGATCGCATCAGGCAACGGCGGCGCTCACAGCGCCCCAGCCGCCACCGGGATTTCGATCCCGATTTCCGGCCACCGTAGGCGTGGGCTTGCGGACGGCGAGCAATGGGTGGCTTGCTGTTCGACCGTCCGGTAACTGTCTGGACCGAGCCCAAGTCTTCGACGGCGCGCACTGCTCCCGCGTGTCTCAAGGAGTTGTCAGCAACAGCAGGGCCCCAGCCGGGTCGAAGCCTATTGGGGCCAGGGTTATCCGAAAGGGAAGCTCGGTTCCGGTACGAAAGGCACGAAGGAACGGGTTGTGCTTTTAGTCAGTAAGAGTATGACACTATCTCCCGCTCTGCCCAGGAGCGGGGGTTGGCATTGGATGATTTTCCCCACCAAAAAAAAACCACTGCTCTCAAAACGGTGAAGGAAAACATCGTAAGGAAACCGGCATGTCCTAGAACCAAAATTTGCAGACATGTGACATTCGCCAACCCGCACTAGGTCCGCGTGGTGGATTACGGCCCATTCCCTCCCCTAGAGAGGAGACCTGAGTTCCAGCATTGGGAACATTAAAAAGCTGATTATGCTACGTAGGCGTGGGATTACGGACGATGGGCAATGGGTAGCTCACCGTCCGGCCGTCCGGTAATCGTCCGGACCGCCTCGGGCCCGTACACGGCGCGTATTGTTCCATGCGCGTCTCCAATAGATGTCAGCAAAACCACAGAAGACTGAAGCCCACTTCACCACACCCACATGCTTTGGAATGTGCAATTAGCATTATTTCTCTGACTGACTGACTGACAATTCAAAAGTAAATACTAGCTGACCCGGCAAACTTCGTACTGCCTAACAGTCAATGAATGTAGTATATTATCTTTTGGTATTAAGTCAACTGATTGCGATGAAACAAAACCTAGTAATATATCACACACAATTGTATTGTATAGAAGTTTTAAATTTATTTCGAAGTCAAAGTCAAAGCCATTTGCGATACAAGAGATGGTAACATACGAGTAGTATAATAGTGCAGACACATTTTGCCATGAGTTGGCATGCAAATAGATGCCCATAGTAAGGAAAACTACAAAATTTGTCACAAAATTTCCTTTTGAGAAAAATATTAAACCTAATGAATTCAGGACAATAAAATATATAAGTATTGTCCTTATATTTTATTGTCTTTAAAAATAAATACGAGTATAAATTTTTAAATATTGTTACCTAAAGAAACAAAATAAAAACTACTCAAATTAACAATTAAAACGTACTTACATTAGAAGCAAAAAACTTCTACAGATTTATTATATTGTAAGTATAGATAAATGCGATAAATGCTTTGAATCTTGATTCTTGTTTGGACAATCTGAATATTTATATAGTTTATCAACAGATTACAGGGGTCAGGGCACTTCTTAGAAGTATTTAAATATTCAGAAACGTGTACTTATCAACACTGGGGCAAAAATATAACGGGTCACATAGAAAAACTGCGATATCTGCCAAAGTTACCTTTTTTTTATGGTGGGAAAAATCATCCATTGACAAGCCCCGCTCTTGGGCGGAGCGGGAGATAGTGTCAGACTCTTACTGACTAAAAGCACACCCGGTTCCTCCAGCCTTCATACCGGGGCTCGAGTTCCCTTTCGGATAACCCTGGCCCCAGTAGACTTCGATCCGGCTGGGCCCCTGCTGTTGCTGACAACACCTTGAGGCGCGCGGGAACAGTGCGCGCCGTCGACGACTTGGGCTCGGTCCAGACAGTTACCGGACGGCCGGACAGCGAGCTACCCATTGCTCACTGTCCGCAAGCCCGCGCCTGCGGTGGCCAGAAAGCGGGATCGGAATCCCGGCGGCGGCGGCGAGAGTGCCGTTGCCTGATGCGGTCGGCCTCCTCCTTTGCGAGCATTACTGCTTCGCAGAAGTCGGCGACCGCCTGCCACTCTTCCTCGCTCCGGACCATGGCCTCAACCAAGGCCCGGCGGGAGAGGTCTCTGCCGCCGATCGCCCCTACGAGGGCACGGCGATGCTCCGCCCAAGCAGGGCACACCTCGACTGTGTAGCCAAAGTTACCTAGGTATCATAGAGGCAATTACTGCCTGATCACTTAAAAAAAATTTCGATGGAATCCTGCGGCGCGGCGCCATACCAAATCCTATGAAGTTTTCGTTTAGAGTGCAAGCAAAAATGCAGCCCGACCGACCGCAGGAGGCCGACCGCATCAGGCAACGGCGCTCTCGCCGCCGCCGCCGGGATTCCGAATCCCGATTTCCGGCTACCGCAGGCGCGGGTTTGCGGACAGTGAGCAATGGGTAGCTCGCTGTCCGGCCGTCCGGTAACTGTCCGGACCGAGCCCCAGTCGTCGACGGCGCGCACTGTTCCCGCGCGCTTCAAGAAGTTGTCAGCAACAGCAGGGGCGCAGCCGGGTCGAAGCCTACTGGTGCCAGGGTTATCCGAAAGGGAACTCGAGCCCCGGTATGAAGGCTAGAAGGAACGGGGTGGGCTTTTACTCAGTAAGAGTCTGACACTATCTCCCGCTCCGCCCAAGAGCGGGGGTTGTCATTGGATGATATTTCCCACCGTAAAAAAAAAGCTGATATGATGAAGAGTGAGGGAAGAGAGCTCGGAATAGTAAAGCATTACGACACGGACAGGTTAAGTGGATATCTTCTTTGTAACCATCCAGAAAGTGGTTTACATAGAATATAACTAGTGGCTAAGACATACAGATGCTCTTTAATTATGCCTGACTTAGTAATTAAGAAGGCAACGTAGATTTTTAGAGGTGAATAATTGCTATTAAAATTAAGAAATCTATTTAATTTATTACTCTTTTTTTGTTATTGATAGGCTCGCGTTTGGCCATTACCTCACCTGATGATAAGCGATGATGTGGCCTACGATGGAGCACGCTTGCCTAGAAGTAACCTAAATATCCCTAGGTTGTAGCTATCAGGAAACACAGACTCCGGCAGAGAATCCCACTCCTTAGCTGCATAATGAATGTATTCCCAAAACGCTTGCTACGAATGGGTGGGATATCCACCATGTACCGATGGCGCAACGCCGTACGTCTAGTGGTCCGATGATGGAACGGACTTGGTTGAATTAAATTGTGCATTAATATATCATGGTAGACAAACTAAATAAATGGCCACTCACCTGAATCAAACGATTATCAATCTGCGTATAAAAGTAATACTTGACCCTTTTCATAAAAGGTATCGCATTGTACTCCACTTTCGTATGATTAGCCAGAATCACTTTATTCGAAACATTCCCCACAATCAAGTGATCGGACCAGACCGACACTATGCAGAAAAGTGAAAGAATTAGCAATAGATTCTTCATATTTGACTGTATAGACACGACCACGTTGTGCTCTAGTCTGGTTGGTAATGACGCAAAGTTCATAAAGTTATCGCGTTATTATTCTATGTGATTGTGTGTTGTTGATGGAGTGAGAAATCTGACAAAATATTAAATGCCCAACGGCTTTAATGTTACGTTTACATGTGGGCCCAGCATCGGCCAATCGCTATTGTGTAGGCATTGCATAAACGGGGAAACCCCGTTAACACAATGGCGATAGGCAGAGACTGGGCCCACATGTAAACATAGCATGACAGGGTCCTTCACAGATGGTCTAAAGGCTTAAAGTGCTTTCCGAGGCACAGAGAAATCTCGGTATGCATCGGATGGTAACCCATCCGCAGACCGACATTGACAATCACAGCAGACATTGGCTGTTATTATTTAGTTACTGCCAGCGGCTTCGCACGTGTGTAAAAAGGAAATGGTCCTAAGGGAAAATACTCCTGGGGTAAAAAGTTTTTTATGGTGGGAAAAATCATCCAATGACAACCCCCGCTCTTGGGCGGAGCGGGAGATAGTGTCAGACTCTTACTGACTAAAAGCCCACCCCGTCGGTCCGGACAGTTACCGGACGGTCGGACAGCGAGCTACCCATTGCTTGCTGTTCGCAAGCCCGTGCCTACGGATTTGAAGACATGTGACATTCATCAACCCGCACTGGGCCCGCGTGGTGGATTACGGCCCATTCCCTCTCCTAGACAGGAGGCCTGAGTTAAAAAAAGGCTGATGATGATAATGAAATAAGGTCCTTGATTCTCTATCTATTCTATTCATACTAGTATAATAAATTTCTAGAAGTTTTTAGTTGTGCGAGCATCACGTAAAATGTACGAAATCAATGTCCATAACTTTTATACATTGAAATTACGTGTAACTTTATATATTACTTAGACTTTGTTTCATCTGTTGTTTAACTGGCCTGTTGGTCTAGAGGTTAGTGACCCTGACTTCTATGCCGGAGGTCGTGGGTTCGATTCCCACCCAGGACAAATGTTTGTGTGATGAGCACGATCATTTGTTCTGTGTCTGGGTGTAATTTATCTATAATATGTATGTATTTAGAAATATATAAGTAAGTTTATCAGTTGTCTAGTACTCATAACACAAGCTCTGTTTAGCTTGAGACTAGACGGCGTTGTGTGATTGTTGTGGAATATTATATTATATTAATTATATTATTATCCCAATCGATTGATTATACACCACTAAATTTTGATCGTTTTAATCCCGTCACGTGGAGGGTCGATCATGTACCGGATCGACCCTCCACGGGATTAAAACGATCAAAATTTAACGATGTATATCGAAAGATATACTACATTCATTGACTGTTAGGCAGTACGAAGCTGGCCGGGTCAGCTATTAGTCTACACTAATATTATAAAACCGGCCAAGTGCGAGTCGGACTCGCCCATGGAGGGTTCCGTAGAAGCAAGTAACATAATATAAAAGTTCTCGTAGTTCGTTGTAACTTTGATCGATGTTTTAATAATAGTGTATTTTTTTAGATTTATAACGTATTAAAAAAAAAACTACTTACTTGATCTCGTTCAAACCAATTTTCGTTGGTAGTTTACATGGTAATGTACATCATATATTTTTTTTAGTTTTATCATTCTCTTATTTTAGAAGTTACAGGGGGGGGACACACATTTTACCACTTTGGAAGTGTCTCTCGCGTAAACTATTCAATTTAGAAAAAAATGAAATTAAAAACCTCAATACCATTTTTGTAGACCTATCTATAGATACCCCACACGTATGGGGTTAATGAAAAAAAAAATTTTGAGTTTCAGTTCTAAGTATGGGGACCCCCAAAATTTATTGCTATTTTTCTTTTTTTGTGTGAAAATTTTAAAGCGGTTCACAGAATACATCTACTTACTAAGTTTCAACAGTATAGCTCTTATAGTTTCGGAAAAAAGTGGCTGTGACATACGGACGGACAGACAGACAGATAGACAGACAGACAGACATGACGAATCTATAAGGGTTCCGTTTTTTTTGCCATTTGGCTACGGAACCCTAAAAAGGGAAAATTTTTATTAGTGTGTGTGTGTGTATGTTTGTAATGAATAAACTCAAAAACTACTGTGCGATTTCAAAAATTATTTCACCATTGGAAAGCTACATTCACCCTAAGTAACATAAGCTATATTAATTGCCCGTGCGAAGCCGGGACAGGCCGCTAGTAATAAATAATTTTGTAATTCTCGTCAGTTTGATTTAATCCCACATTCACAAACTTCCTACTAAGTACAACAGAAATAAATAAACCGGCAATGAACCTTATTTACTTATGAATAAGATCCTCCACAAGTACTTATTATTAAATCACCGATAAGTCTTGCTGGGACTGAGATTGATCTTATTACGAGTATAATAAGGAGCATGTATTGTTTTATTCATAGAACTCTTCTTTAGGCTAACTATCAGGGGCGTAGCTGCTGTGGCGCCGTACCAGGCGCGGGCCCCGGACTATAGGGGCCCCGATGCGACGTGTGCAAAATTAGAAGTATGCAGAAAAGGGTGTAAAGTCTCGCAAACGTCTGTTGAAAAGGAAGGATCCTCTTACCAGACGGATGTTTTGTCTAATCTATATGATAGGATGTCTTTTTTAATGATGACTATAGGACAGTTCGAATGTTATAGCTCGCTCCGGTCGTTGTAGCATTCTCTGTCATCATCATCATAATTTCAGCCGAAACACCCCCACTGTTGGACATAGGCCTCTCCCAAGTGTCGCTAGAATTACCGGTCGTGTGTGCCTCGCATCTGTCAGATTCCCGCGACCCTCACCAGGTCATCAATGCACCTTGTGGGAGGCCTTCCAACGCTGCGTCTCGTCAATGACGATCACGTACCGGATACGTGATCGTCATTCTAGAACCTTTCGTCCCCCATCGACCGTCTGTTCTGCGAGCAATGTGCGGCCCACTGCCTCTAGCGATTCTTTGGGCTATGTTGTAATCACACAAGTCATTTCTGATGTAATCACGCAAAGAATTTCCGAGCATAGCTCTTTCCATTGCCCTCTTTCATTACCTGTATAAGATCGTAATAAAAACTTCATCTATTCTAATCTTCTTAGTCGTACACTCTTGACAGAGTGGTCGTGGTCATGTCTCGGTCGAGTCCCGCACCAATATCTGTCTCGCGATACGACGCCATGCAGCTCTGTGTTTGGCGTCTTGGGAGCTTTATTCTAATCTAGATTGCTCCAATAAATGAGCTCATTTTCTGTCGCTGCTAATATCCAAGTTACAGTAATACCATAATCGAGTTCGGTCTTACATGGTAACAAAACCACTTCTTACATCTTTCACCAGTTTTTTAATCAGGATGCATGGATATAAACTATCCAGTTAGTCTGGCTATCTTTTTTGTGGTCTATCACAAATCCGTCTTGAAAAACCCCACAAAAATTTGTGGCACAGGGCCTCTCCGGAACTAATTACGCCACTGCCAAGAATGGAGGAAAATATGGTAAGAATCTAGATCTTGAGGCGTAGATCTTAAGACGAGATGTAAAACGTAATACGACATCACGACTGTGTTTTCCAGTCCGCCATTTGTTTACAGCAAAAAAGGCTCGATGATCATAAGCGATGCCACAACGCCTCCTCATATATTTTTTTCTTATCGGCAGTGTATCGAAAGAGTTAAGGTAGAAAAACTTTGAATACAAGTGTGCCACGTACGTCGTTCTGGGCCCATCGGTCTTCATACGTTTTATATGGCACCTAGACATATGGAACTATGGTAAATCCACGCCACTCGACGTGACTCGACGTACAACCCAAGCTAGAACTATGCACCGGGCGTGTATCAGGCGTGCTACACATGTAACACGCCTGATTTGTATGTAGAACGCCGTCACGGGGCGTATATCAAGTGTAGCTGTACAAGTCTAGTTTCCATATAAAATAACAGGAGACCGACGCGCCCAGATCGACGTACGTGTCATACGTGTGCGCAGTGTCGTTCTACCTTTAGACATCGTCCTCGTGTGTGTCAGTCTAATGTACAGTTGCCATCACGGATCTTGAGGGCTGGCTTCAAGTTGCGCAGAAGTCAAATATTCGGTCTCTTTAGTGGTGCAAAGTGAGACGCGGGGGCGGGGAGTGTCAGTGATTAGCTCGCCGCGCCATCGCTTCATAGACGTCACTCCTGATTCGTTCACTGCGTTGCTGCATGTGTCTAACAACGAAGACGATTGGCTCGCCAATGTATGGAATGCGCAAAGCGATCCCTACGCTCAAGATCCGTGATGGCAACTGTACTTTAGAACCACACTGCGCACACGACGTGTGACACACACGCCGATTAGGGCGCTTAGGAGGATATTTTTTATACGAGTATATGGAAAAGTTTGACTTGTAGAGCTACACTAGATCCACGCTATGCGACATCCACGCCATGCGACGTCGTTCTACGTACGATTCAGGCGTGTCACACGTGTGCTTCGGTCTGATGTAGTTCCCGCTTGACTGCTGTGCTAGAACGCAAAAGGTAACTAAAGAAAAACGGGTAATTTGAAGGCGCCCTTAGTCTGCATAAGTCTGACACACTATCTCGCGTTGTTTTATCGTAATTTCATGTCAAGAGTTCAGAGGGTAAAGCAGTCAACTACATATGAGTCATCGATTCAATACTGTTTACAAATAATTTCTGAGAAAATTATGTTTCGTGGAATCCCCTTAAATGAGGAACAGAAAACAAACATGTTGTATTGAATCAACACGTCAGTGACGTAATTATGAGTTCTAAAAAGAAAAAAAGCCGGGCACTTGCGAGACGGACTCGCTCACTGAGGGTCCCGTACTAACTTTCCTATGATCAGTTCAATTCCCGAATTGTTTTCCGAAGTTCGAAGATGTTTTCCGAATCGCGAAAAAAGTTTTTTTTAGTGGCGTAATCTAAAATTTTTCGCCACCGGTATATGGTGGATATCCCACCTACACGCACAAAACGTTTTGGGAACATATTCACTGTGCGTGCGGCTAGGGAGTGTAATTCCTTGCCGGAGTCTGTGTTTCCTGATAGCTACAACCCGGGAATCTTTAAGTCGAGAGTGAATAGGTTTCTTCTAGGTAAGCGCGTTCCATCGTCGACCGCATCGTCGCTTTCCATCATGTGAGATAGCGGTCAAGCGCGAAACTATAAAAAAAAAAAAACAGATTTTTTCCTAAAATTGTGCTGACCTTGCATCATGTCAAATTTCAGGATTCTAGGTCAATGGGAAGTACCCTATAAATTTTGATTCCCAAGAGTGTCTAAATACACGTTTTTTGCAATATAAAAGGCCGTATCTTTTTTTCCTTAATTCTGAAGTTTGATTTTTTTGCAGCTTCAAGGAACCACAGACCTGAATTTATGGTTTTAATTTCAACTCGTTACCTCCACGCGTTTCTGAGATAAAGGGTCTTAACAGACAGACAGACGGACCACAAAGTGATCTTATAAAGGTTCTGTTTTTTCCTTTTGAGGTATGGAATTCTAAAAACTGCATTTCAGGCGTCCGTACGTCTGAACTAAAAACAGAACCCTTCGGGGCAGCTTTTTTTTGGATGGGAAATGATCTAGTGACAGACTTTTACTGTCTATAGTCTGTCTAATAAGTCAACCGACTTGGGAATTTTGCATAATATTGAATCATTTAAAAAATACTTATATTTGATACTTTTCATAAGGTTCTTCTGTTAGTAAACAATGATCTCTATCTCTTAATCACCCTTGATTATTGAACCCGTGTTGACTACATCAGATTTCATTAAACCCTAATAATTACCCAAGTCGTTTAACTTATTAGACAGACTATAATACCCACTTCTGTTCCTTTTCCTTCGTTTCAGGGACCCAGTGTTCACTTTCGCCCAACCCATGGGTCGTTCGGGTCGGCTAGGGCGTGAAAATTATCTCTCCCTCGCGCTTTCCGCCACTTTTTTTTTGTTATCATGGATAGGCTCACGTTTGACCACTATCACACCTTATGATAAGCGATGCTGTGGCCGACGATGGAACATTCTTGCCTAGAAGCAATCTATTCACTCTTGATTTAAAGACCCTTATGTCATAGCTATCAGGAAACACAGACTCGGGCAGGGAATTCCACTCCTTAGCTGTACGCATAATAAATGCTCCCAAAACGCACATTTATTGAATTTCCAGATAATACGAAGTGATATGAAAGAAAAGGGAGTTAGTGATAGCGTGACGAGTGACAGGACAGAATGGAAGAAAAAACGCGTTGCACCGACCCCAAATAAAACGGGACAAGGGCAGGAAGAAGAAGAAGACGACCCTTGATGACCTTCATGCTTTCAAACTCCAAAGAGAAAACTAATACAACCTCTTTACACTCAAAAGGCTTCAGAAGAAAAATCTTCAAAACGCCACGCCAGTATGACAGGAAGAAAAACAAGAGAATATCATAGTGCGAACTTGCTTGTTATTATTATAGATATATTGTTAAGTTTTCTTTGTTAGTTCATCGACATTTACATGGTATCATGCAAGGAGCGAATTCTATAATTAGTAGCCAATGTTATTTATCAATTTTCTATGGTGAGTCCCTTGTTGTAATTTTCCTAGCCGGTCGAATGTTCGGGAGTTGTCGACCCAGGCTCCCTTGAAAATCAAGCATTTAGCCAATGGAATCAGGTACCTATATTTTTTTGAAGATTTTTGTAAAAGTGTGGTAAATGAATTTGAAACCAGGATAGCGTATTTACGGAGGTTCTTTTCGCAAGAATGAAGTATGAAGGTACGTCGATAATTTCTCTTTTATGTCGGCAAAGTTGGTGGACCTTCTACTTACCAGGGATTCAGGAGTGATGAAATGTCAAAATGACAGCACATTGGGAACCGTCGTGTATCAGTGACGTTTCACTTTCTGCCGTACCTTGACATACCTTGATAATCCTTATGCCTTCCATATACCCTAGAGTATACCTGAAAGGTTTGCAGTTACTGTTGAGTTGTACAGGTAAACCGGAGCTTGTAAGTTGCACAATTGTACAGGTTTCCTTATAAGCTTATCTGACAGGTATAATAACTATGCAGGCAAACCTATCAGGTGTATCCTAGCTATATGGCGGGCATTAGCTTACCCTAGGGTTCTGAACTGAGAATGTTAAGTTGTGAACTTGTCAATGTCGAAGGGCTGTTACATGAGAAATTGTCAAACTATGCTAGTTTTTAGGGTTCCGTAGTCAACTAGGAACCCTTATAGTTTCGCCATGTCTGTCTGTCCGTCTGTCTGTCTGTCCGTCCTCGCTTAATCTCTGTGACCGTTAGCACTAGAAAGCTGAAATTTGGTACCAATATGTATATCAATGACGCCGACAAAGTGGTAAAATAAAAATTGGAAAAAATATGTTTTATTGGGGTAGCCCCCCTATATGTAAAGTGGGAAGTGATTTTTTTTTTAATTTCAACCCTAACGTGTGATATATTGTTGGATAGGTATTTAAAAATGAATAGGGGTTTACTAAAATCATTTTTTGATAATGTCAATAATTTCGTAAATAATCGCTCCAAAAGTAAAAAACAATGTGTGTCCCCCCCCCTCTAACTTTTGAACCATAAGTTTTGAAAAAAATGAAAAAAAATCTGAAAAGTAGAACTTTATAAGGACTTTCTAAGAAAATCATTTTGAACTTGATGGAAAGAACAGTTTTTGTACAAAAAAGACAAAAAGGTTCTACAAAATAATTTCTGGACTAAGTTTGTAGTATAATCGTATAAGCAAGCATTTTTTTAAACTCATAAGTGGGTACACTTATTGTGACGGACGGGAAACTACGAAACCCTATACTGAGCGTGGCCCGACACGCTCTTGGCCGGTTTTTTCTCATGTAACAGCCCTATCACACGCACAGTTTTACCGTGTGATATGAGTTTTACCAACCACGGTGTTTCATGTACAAGCAAGCCTGCGCAGGCAGAACTGTGGTGAAGCTTGTGGGTGTGGTAGGCCCATTAGAGCCTTATCACCGTCTGAACTTTGTGTAAGTACCAATTCTTAACCCTTTAGGTTTTATGAGAGCCTAGTCAAGAAGGTGCCACTAATACAGGTAAGAGAGCAAATTAGTTTTTATTTTTTATTTATCCACTAAGTAGATGGTTGGATGAACTGGATAGACTGGTCAGAGCTGGTAGGAGCAAATGCGGACTCGCTAAAGATGGATGGAATAAAGGGGGAGACGTTTCCCAAGGAATGGGACAAAACAGTCTAGGATTCAAATCAAATGATAACATAATTTTCCCTATAAGGAAAAATTTATCAAACTATTTGATACACTCTAATATGCATCTTAAATATGGCCCTACATGGCCAACCGTGATTGCAAGCCACGCTACCCATTAGCTTTGATGGGCTCGGCATCCGCAAAATTTGTAGTGTTCCTATCTTCGGTCCACAACGCTCAGTTCATCATCATCATCATCATTTCAGCAAATACGTCCACTGCTGGACATAGGCTTCCCCCAAGTGTCGCCACAATGAACGGTGAAATTGTGAATGTGAAGCACCATGGAGCATCTTTATTTGGTTACAACTTGTTTGACATTACGAGCATAGCAGTTGAGAGTTTGTCATGCTCACCCAAATGTCTTGCTGATGGTGACACCTCATTCGGTTCCCTTCAAAATGGTTGAGCTGAGTAGTGCTGATGCACGTGTCATGCCCGTGAACGGGTGCCATCGGTTGAGACTGGTCATCTCTTAAGCTGCCAGTGGCTTAATTCGGTTTCTATTTTAAATTACCTTTTTAAAAAAACAAAAAAAAAATATTATTACGTATCTACATTGTGCTCACATATTAGAAGCGACAAGAAATATGTAACTTATAAAATGTTTTAAAAATAGTGTCCATGGAGTTTCTTGCACGTTCTTCTCCATAGAGATCTACGCTTTGGAACGTGCAATTTAGCTTCACTTTTTTTTTATAACGGATAGGGTCGCGTTTGACCACAATCCCACCTGATGATAAGCGATGATGTGGCCGACGATGGAACACGGTTGCCTAGAAGCAATCTATTCACTCTTGATTTAAAGACCCCTAGGTTATAGCTATCAGGAAACACAGACTCCGGCAGGGAATTCCATTCCTTAGCTGTACGCATAATGAATGTACTCCCTAAACGCTTTGTACGTATAGGTGGGATGTCCACCACTTTTCTTGGACTGACCGACATTTGACTATTCACCTTGTAGGAGGCCTTCCAGCGCTCAGTTAATCGAAAGAATCTTAACACCATCACTGATTGACTGGGAGGTGCCGTGCTTGACCGACGCCGCGAACACCTGGAAAGTCGTTTGCCTGCACAAGGCGTTGCCCGAAAACCCCATCCCCCCTACTGGCTGTAGGTGAATGGGAGTCGGGTCTCTGGCTACAGGCTCTACTACCCAACATACTGCTTCGCAAAAGGAGGCGACCGCCTGCTACTCTTCTTAGCTCCGGACCATAGTCCACACTAGTGGCAGACGGTCGTCAGGTAGTCGGTCGTAGAGGCCATAATGGCCTTTACGACCGACTACCGGCGCGAGAAATCACTGCCGCCGTGCGCCCCCACGAGGATACGGAGTGCTTGCCCAGGCGGGGCACACCTCTACTGTATGCTCCACCGTGTCCTCCGAGCGCTCCACACAATGGTGACACCCGGGCGTTTTTCCGCACGAATCTGGTGCAGGAATCTTGCAAACTGACCATGTCCGGTGAGGACCTGCGTCACGCGGAAAACGTTTCATATTTAGGTTCCATTTGCCTTGCTATTTTCCTGCTGTGTTGGAAATGTGTAGGAATATCATTTTTTTTTTTTTAATTATAATTTCAATCAAACAGAATGTCAGTTTTTTCGTCAGTTTAAACTAGATGAGGCCAGTGTTTTCTAGTTGACTACCCTGAGAAGAAAGGGTGTATCCCACTATTTCTATTAGGTATTTCTATTGATAGAAATACTGGGCCTGATTCAGACTGATTACTACTGACACTATTTCTATTACAGTATTTATATTGAGTACAGTCACAAACAATCATCCATACATCTGTGTAGTGACGAGGTGGCTTTGTGTGATTTGTACTGTACAGTATGTGGTGGAGAATTATTCAAAAAAATGGCAGATTATTAATTTGTTCTTCATTTTTTTTTTAAACCGAGAACTCGTGTTTTAATTTTAATCTATTCATTAAAAGTGGTAAACTTTTCAAATAACATAACTGCGTTTTTTTGTTGCAATAGAAATAATGGGTTATGGTCCCACTTTTTCTATTTTCTATTTCCATGGAAATAGTGGGATACACCCAGAAGAAACACCACCGAGACAAACTCGAAGAGGTTAAAGACGCATCAGTTGGTTCCATGATCACCTTTCTACCATCGGACAAACCGGCGTACGGCGAGTATCCTCCCTAACGTTCTTAAAACCTCTACGGTCCGTACTAAGCGTTTCGTTTCATCGATTATTTCGCATACATCGAATGGCTGGAACAATTTTCCCGCTGCAGTTTTTCGACCGATGATAATTTAGGTGTCTTCAAGGCTAGAGTGAATAGGCTCTTAATAAACGAGTGCGCCTCACCATCAACGTTTGCATCACTGCTTACCATCAGGTGGGGATCGCAGTCAAGCGTTAGTTTATATTACTTATTTAAATTTTTAATTGTAAAAAGTTTTTTATTTTTCACTTTTTAGTTATGGTACCACCATAACTAAAAAGGGAGGAGGAGGGAGAGGGAGGCCAAAGAAAAGATGGATGGATTGCGTGAAGAATGATATGAAAGAAAAGGAAGTTAGTGATAGCATGACGAGTGACAGGGTAGAATGGAAGAAAAAAACGTATTGCGCCGACCCCAAATAAGATGGGACAAGGGCAGGAAGAAGAAGAAGAAGTTATGGTACCACCACTAAAAAGTACCCCTCAGCCAAACTTAATACCTTATAGCCAGAGTGCATCTCCGATTCTAATAATCCCAAACATGGTTAGATTACATTAATTTACCTTCCGGCTTCATCAACAGATCGGTTCGATACATCCCTCCCTTGCCCCCCCCCTCCCTTTTTTTCTGCTGTGATCCTATGAGGAGTTCTGCGCCATATATTCGAAGTTCATGATCAGATCATAACAATACCTATCCTATCAGTACCTATCCGACATGATCTTTTGAGAAAATAACCACTCAGATTTGAGTGGACCTGTCCAGTCAGTCCAAGCATTTGTCAGTATTATAACTTAGGACTACTACGATCTCAACGACTTGACTTTAGACTACTATCTCACCTGATGGTAAGCGATGATGTGGTCGACGATGGACCACGCTTGCCTAGAAGTAACCTATTCATTCTTGACCTCAATCATAATAATAAATCTTCACCTATAAAATTGCCGTTCTGCAATACTGGTCACATCCAATTTGAATAATTTTTTAATTTGGCTAAGAATTCCAAATTCAAATAATTGAAAAAAACATGCAACTTTTTTTAAATTATTCATTTGTTTATAGATTAGCGTAGCAGTTTCATCGAATTTAAATCATTTTCGTCATCGCGTTAAAAAATCGAAGCTTGATGAATGATGTCATATATGCTGGCCTGCCGTGCTATGCAAACAGCGCTTCTACTGTAGGATAGGCCATGGTGTCCGAGGCGGTCGACTGCTTCACCGCACTGACGTCGATGTTGAGCTCCACTAGGAGCACCCACACGAAGACATGTAGCTATTAGGAAGGTGGTGTCACTCAGCATAGTAAAGCAAAGGAGGCGGCTACACTCGCGAGGCAACGGCTCTCGCGCCCCAGCCGCTGGGATTCCGATCCCGATTTACGGTCACCGTAGGCGTGGGCTTGCGGACGGCGAGCAATGGGTAGCTCGCCGTCCAACCGTCCGGACCGAGCCCAAGTCGTCGACGATGCGTAGTGTTCCACGCGCGCCTCAAGGAGTTGTCAGCAACCGTAGGGGTCCAGCAAGGTCGAAGCCTACTGGGGCCATGGGTGATGTGAAAGAGATCCTCGGGGTCCTGGAACAATGGCAAAGAAGGAACAGGAGTGGGTGTTTAGTCAGTAAAATTCTGACACTATCTCCCACTCCGCCCAAGAGCGCGGGGGATGTCATTGTATGATTTTTCCACCTAAAAAAATACATTTCATCTCAAACAGCTTATTCTAGATCAACTTGAGACTACATGTTCTCACTGCCAAAGTTGCATATCTACAGTAAAATAAAATATAACAATTCTTTACTTACATAGCAGGTTGCTATAATTTAACCACCAATTTAATAAGTTTATAACCCGTGAGGCTACCATGAACTTTTAACGCGACCCATTTTACGACCTAAACTGAACTTTTAAAGGGACGGAGCTATACCCCGTTAAATTTCAATCGTTTTAATCCCGTGGAGGGTCGATCCGGTACATGAAACACTATCGATTTGTAAAGATAAAATTAAAAAATAAAGTACCTTTATTTTAAAACGTCAGCTGAGCGAATCCAATTTCCTGTAGGTAGTAGTCGGCGTTGCGTACTAATTACCTACAGGTCATTGAACTTGCTCAGCTGACGTTTTCTTAAAGAAATTAATTTCGCACATGCGTAAATTAATACGAGTTTCTCCATCCCTCTTTCTCGATAGCACGAATGACGCTTTAACACATCATGGTAAGACCCCAGAAGAAAGCGGGCCTGTATAACTGGAGCCGTTTGAATTGAAGACGTGTTATACAATTTGCCAAAATTTTGAAATCTAAACTAATTAATAAAACAAACATTTTTGACGTGCAATTATAAAAATAAACGGTGTCCTTACCCTATTGTGACGATTTGCCTGGGCCCCAAGTCTGCTATTACAGTAGTGTCAGAATGGTATATCATTGATTTCATAATTGTTGATTTTGAGTAAGTTTGGTAATCTACTAATATAAGGGCGTCATTATGACTTTCCAATGATCAACCAGACTGACACTCCATTGAAAGAAGTGGGATAGAGTGATAATCTCGTACATATTTACAAAATGTCTTACGTATGCCGTAATCTGCAAAAATTTTGACAGTTCCTTTGATCTGTGACCTACCATTAGAACGTCATTGTGCAGTCATTGCTTTTAATAAGCTTGATATTAATAATTAATATAACTTTATTACGAGACCATTGACCGATCAATGATCGATCATTATGAATTAGCAGATTAGGAACTTTTAGCAAAATGACAATGGGACCAAGGCCTGGCGCTCAGCTGCAGTGATCTCTCGCGCCAGGCCTTGGTACAAGCCATGGCCTGTACGACCGACGACCTGGCGACCGTCTGCCAGTGCCGGACCATGGCATCGTGAGGAAACCCTCACGATATTTTCCTTCACCGTTTTGAGAGCAGTGGTGATGAAATAAATTACACGAAGTAATGCGCCTGGCTGGGAATGAATCCGCGACCCGTAAGTTGGGGCGATTACTAACCCATCACCAATGCTCCAATACTTAAATTAAAAAAAAAAACAATACACACACTCACTTCACTCACTAAACTATTTGGTAATTAAAACTCATGTTGTTTGTTTCAGTTTATTATATCTGATGGTGCTTGCTGACAGCCACACTATATCTAAAAGTATTTATAACGACGATAAAGTAAATAATAATATATTCGAGTCTATTCACGACGTAGACCGCCCGACGAACCACAAGACGAAGAGAGATAAACAACACAAATATAAACTATACAAGGAAGAAAATGTAGCGCCTCCTGAGAGTTCTAAAGAAACTAAACTATACGGTCAAGGTAAAGCAACCGATATAACCCTGAAAGCCATTAAACTCACAACAGAACATGCCAAACATCACAAGACACCTAAAAGAAGAATCGGTTTCTGGAAAAAATTCAGAGGCAAAGATAAAAAGAAAGAAACTAATAAACATGATCCCAATGAAAGAAAACGAAGAATACCCAATAATAAAAAAGAACAAAAAAAAATGTATCATCTAGTTACAAAAGATACACAGAATCCTGGACCGAAAACTAAAGGCAGGAGGAAAAATAGGAAAAAGTTCTCTCCTCGGCAACATGAACTTAAAGTTTCAAAGAGAGATGCTGATACACTATTCTCGACTAGGCCATATTCGAGCACACCACAGAGTTACAAATTGGAAGCGGGAATTGCACCACAAGTCGAAAACATGCTTAAAAGTAAATATAGAATGCAAAATGATCCGCCATTCACAGCCGTGGTGAAAGCACAGCCTGAAGTAGTCGACAATATAAGAGGACAATTGGAAAGCATGACCTCCAAATTAACTCTTCTAAAGGAAAAGTATGGAATCGATGAAAAAAAGCTCTTAGTAAAAACAGAGCCACCCGAGGATAGTGCAGGAGCTCATGTTAAGATGCCTCTTACCACTACAACTAAAGAGATTGTCACTGTTCCGGATCGAGATTTCCAACTTACAGGTCAAATAGAGGCATTGCTTATTAGCATGAAAGCAAGGGCGATGCAAATGGCTGATTTCGATAGACCTTTAGTAACTGACCTTATAAGGAGCTCTGTTACAGAAGCCACTTATAATGCCGACAACCAATTATACAGCCAACTTAACAAACCAGCTATACCCGCGCCAGGGAACTTGTTAAGCACATATGTATCTATCAATGATATTCAAACCGTAGCAAAAAGAACACCCGAAACAACAAAATCAGACGAATTCAATCTAAATGATTCCATTTTTAGTGCTAATACAGAATCGCATTATCTAGTGGCTAGATCCATCAGGGAAGATACGATGACTATTGCTCAGAATGTCGAAGATATGTTGCAGAGGGAGCTAAAAAACTTATACAACAAAGTTAAACATAAAGTGTCTAATGATTTGCGTAAAGAAGTGCACGACGTTAAGTCAACCGCGAAGGAGAGTTACAGCAAATTTACTGGGAAACTATCCAGTAAATGCAAAGCTGCTGCTAACGCAACCAGCACTACTGCTAGTACAAGTACTAAGCCAACGAAACCGAAAGCTTTATCCAAAACATGCGCGTGTAAAACAACAACGACACAAAAAAAGAAACTGATGTCATTAGCTACTACTACTACTACTTTGAGAGTCAAAAAGAAAGATGATGACAAGATCATTATAACTGATAACTATACCCCGGAAGTACTTTATGCTAAAACTTATGACGACTACGTGATGTTGACGCTATATGAGCAGATGTTAGCAAAAACACATGACGACAACATGAGGCAATTGTTCGCAACATCGGAGTACCCAGTGTTTCCAAAAATCAAAAGAGAGGCTGTTAGGTTATCTAAGAGAAACCCAGAGACTCTAACAGATGTGAAACTGAAAGAAGTTATACAAAGTATATATGACGATGGTAGTAATATTCCCGATTATGATTACATTGAGCCTGCGGCTAATATCACTTCAACTGGAAGAACTACTGCTGTTATTTACAATGAATTTGATTACAATGAAGTAATCGATTCCTCAGATTCATCGGATAATAGGGCACAAGACCCTTTGGTAGAATCGATGGAGGTTAAGAATAAAGTTAAAGGAGCAGCGCCCGCAGAAATCGATACTACTACAGGAGCTCATATTGCTGCTGCAGAGTCCGACAATGCTGAGAATACTGCCTCTGACACGAGCTACGAAGGTTTGAGCAACAAAATCTCTTACAACGAGTTCGTGAACGGGTACAAACACTATTTAAAATTTCAAAAAGACCAAAGTAACCAAAATTTTTCAAATTTGATCAAGTATCAAGCGCACAGACATCATAGTGTTGACGACATCGGTAAATATATACTAAGTAAAATACCACCGCTGCCTACATACAATAACAAGAAAAGAGAAGTAAGATTTTCTGATGAGTCAGATAATAATATGGATTATCAGGAGATAACAACTAGAAGTGAAGATTCCTGGTTCAAAAAGCACTTCTATTTGTTCATTGATAATGGTCCTCCGAAAAAGTATCACACTTCGGAAACCGTAGAACTGAAGCCAACTGAACCAACCTCTAGAATAGGACAAACAGAACAACTTTTTATAAAGGTTGACCCTAACGGCGTTCCACGAAAACCTAAGGATGCTCAAGGGCCAGATAGCTTGGATGATCTATCGAGAGTTTTGGATTCTATTAAGAAACAGCAAACCGACAGGCAATTATCACAAGGTACGATTATTTTTCCAAGCTTTTATTTAACTTACAATGTTTGTATGTTAGTTTACTTTGGAACAATTAATTGCCTTTAACTGTTGAGCTAAAATTTGATATCCCTAAACTCTATCGTGTTTGAGATGCTTGAAATGGTCTTGGTGAGTACTATTTCGCGTGATAAAAAAACATTGAAAACCTCGTATGTTTTTTAGTGCGCAGTTCTTTGAAATCAGAGTACGCGTCGAAATATTAGAACTCCATTACAGTGGTGTTTTTGAAAATATACGATTAGAATTCTCAAAATCCAAATCAATTTCTATGAGAAAATGATTACGAGCTTTATTAGAATGGGGAGGCATTGAGAATACCGTGTCTAACAGTAGATTTCGTGCCATCGCGTTTTTCTGTGGCCGACACTGTTTTTTAAGAGAACTTATGAAACTGACTTATTTTTTGTACGTTTCAGTAAATTCAAAGATCGAAAAGGACGCAGCCAGTGACAACGAGAATGCTACAGCTGATAGAACTCAGGTAAAAAGTTTTATTGGCAAGCTTTTTGCTGGCAAACGCAGAAACGCTCCCAAGAAAGACCCAATTACAATGCTATTCTTTCCGACAACACCTAATTACATGTTCGTTGAAAGCATGAAAGAAAGATTAAGAAGATCTGTTATGAAAGAAAACTTTGAAACTACCGTAATGGCTGATTTTATTAATAAAGATATCGAAGAAAAAGCTTCGACTGGTTCCAAGGAACTTTACGTAGACACATCGCAACTCGGGAATAAAGAAACAAATAAATATGGTTACGTCGATATCGATCTAGTTCCACGTCAGACAGCGGTAGTGAAACTGAGAGATACTAAAAAGAGTAGATTCAAAAACTTTTTCAAGAAGTTCCATTTTAGAAAGAAGAATAAGAAAGATACCAAACAAAAGCGTTCTTACTACTACGAGACTAAGAATCATAGAAGAGAAAGGTTTAACCCTATTAAGAGATTGAAAGCTATGTTTAATGTGAAGGAAGTGAAAGACAGAGAAGAAGTGACTACCGAAAAGTTTCCTGATTACGATATAGCGAATACTCAGATAGAACCTTTTAAACCTGTGAAATTTGATAAGCCTATGTCACTTGACGAGATGCAGAAGTTGGTTCCAAATATCAGTGACACATATTTCGAGCCACCCCCTCCAGTACATACCACAAAAGATGTTTCTCAGTTATTTGGACTGGATTCCAAAGATGAGGATTTTCTGTCTAATGTTCAACCTCCTTCTGCTAGCAGCATTAAGCATTCAGCGGCCACTCGTAAGAAAACTGGTAAGTTTTGCGTTACAAGTGTAATAATTATGTTATTATTTATACGGTAACCGCTAGGGAATGCAAAAACCGCCAAAATTACAAACCGGTTATTTTTCGGTTTTCCTAAAAAAAACCGGTTAACCGGGTAACCGGTTTTAAAATTAGTTTTTTCGAAATTTATTTTTAAGTGAAAATTTTAATTTTTTTTTGATTGTGAAATTCTAAATAAATATTTTTAAACTTATCTTGAAACTTATCTATTAAAAAATATATTGTATACTTAATATGAATCCTGTTAAAAGAAGCTAGAAGTTAATATATACTTCTACTCAAAATATTCACCACTAGCTTTAATAGCCCGCGGCTTCGCCCGCGTACATAAAAATGTAACCGCATTATAATTGAAAATTATTCCATCGGAATTATACCTACTATCAAGATAAAACTATATTATGTCCAAACCAAGGTTAGAGTGTACCAGTGTCCAAGTGTACAAAGTTTGTCTAAACCCATAATATTGGAATAGTATAATATTAATAGAGTAGGATTGTATGAAAGTTTTAACATATTGTGATAATAATATGAGAGCTTCGACGTGTGGCTTGTTATTTACAAGCTTTCATTTAGTTTCACCTGTTCCGATGTTTGTCTGTCATCAAATCTTGCAACTTGAATTTGACCCACTTCCCGGTTTCCGATTGAGATGAAATTTTGCATCCCTGTGTAAATTAAATGACAATTCAAAATCATTATGGCATGGAGCTGATCTGATGATGGAACCGGAAGGTGGCTATAGAAGCTTGGTAGTTAAACGATACAACACCTTCGAGTTTGGACTCGTATGATTCGTCTTGACGAGTTCTAATTATACAGGAATTAAACCGTGCTATAAAAGCTTGCTATGAAAAAAATATTTTCATTAAAAACTTGTTTGCTAGGAAGACTCTCGCACCAAAGAAACTTACGGCAACTGAAAAACAACATTTTAGTTAAATGCTGGCAAAACTTGAAATTTTTGAGAAACCAAGACTCACTTTTAGTTTTACCTGTATAACTGTTTATTGCACTAGCAAAAGCTAGCCATATCCTTAGAGTCTAGAAATAATTAAAAATCTTTCTACAACATTTTATTTAAAGACATTCAGTAGTGCAGTTTGACTCGTGTCCTAATAAAAGAGATCCAGTACCACATGAGCATCTTTTAAAGAATTGTTTTTCGAGTTAAACTTAAACTGAAATTATTTCTTTTCAGGCTCACCACTGTTCTCATTCCCTAACGCGACAATAGTACCCACGGTAGCGCTATTAACCAAAAGGCCAATAGCAACAGCCACCAGTAAGCCAGTAATACTGAGAGTACCAGCATGCAATGTGATGACGGTAAACGTGAAGACTATGGCACCACTACCATCCACCACGTTTATGGCAACAGAACCCACTCCTATATTGACAATTGATGACATGAGCCTCATACTAGACAAAATGCAAGATAAAATACAAAAAAAACAAGAAGAATTCCCCAAACTAAATACGATGTACACTCTCTCCCAGGCATCACAAACAAAATACGATTACAAGAAAAACATAGGAAAACGGATTAATTCCAAAAACTCTGAAAAACTATCGTTAAATTCAAAAAATTCATTAGACGAACTAGTAATCAAAGGTAAAATGACAAGAATCGCAAAATTCCCTGTTAAAAAACGACGTTTCAGGATAAAATCACACGATAGTTCTGAAACGGTTATCATTGGCCGGGACTATTCAAACATCGATGGACCATCAGTCTTAGAGTACATACATGATTTAGGAAGCAGAAACTCTCCATATGAAAGAAAGAAACAAGCTAAAGGTAATAGTTTGAAGAAATCACACCATTCTCAGCTTCCTAAGTCTTTTGACAAGAACAAAGATAGATACACAGACTATTTCAACGATCTTCTAATGTGGCATAATGATATATTGAATCTTGATACTGTACCCAATCCGCAATGGGCAAAAATATTGAGGACTATGCAGTCAGACTCGAATATTTACACGACGCCAAATATGAATAAGCTTATGATAGAGTTGAATGAAATCAATGAAGTGATGGATCCAGGGAGAAAACTAAACAACACAATACACTTATTCCCTAATGGTTCTCTAAATGACGGTTTCAAAGATCGTGTTAATATACGCGCTCTCCCTGATGGGTCAAATGAAGAAGGCGTAGTAAAAAGCGTGGCTATGCAAGACAATACTTTAGTCACCAGTAATGATATAGTAATTCGAGGAGAATCAAAGTATTACCAGTACAATAAACCTCCATTGCAAGAAAACAAAGTAGGAGCTAGTGATTTAATCACTAAACTTAATAGAATGAATATTGATACAGAGGAAAGCATTGTTCCCTTTAAATGGAAAGGTAAATATTAATATACTTGTTGTCCCGGCGAACTTCGTGCCGTCTAACAGTCAATGAATGTAGCATATCTTTCGATATAGTCAACCGATTGCGATGAAACAAAGCCTAAGTAATATATCAATTTACACACAATTTTTATTGTTTAGAAGTTATCTACATCAATTTCGTACATTTTACGTGATGTGCGCACAACTAAAAACTTATATGGATTAATTTAGTCAGTTAAAATACTTTAATTACACATATTTCATACATCTAACTTGTGACTAGCTGACTCGACTGACGTTTTCCTGCTTTGGCTGAACTGTTAAACGCGCAATGTTAAAGCGACATCTATGTCGTCACATATCTAAACTAACATTCAAAATCCTGCATCGTCTATCCATCTTTGTGGTCTGGTTTCCGCACTTAGTCCTTATCGGACCATTGTGCGTGAGCCACGGTGGCCTTTACTCCAACCAACCCACCTCATTCCAGAAACAAATGAGTCTCTTCAGTTTGCTCAGGGCGTCCATTAGTGAACTAGGTGCTCCCAAGGTTCGTGTTCCTGCATCGTTCTCCACGTGATTAGAACGTATATACACAAAATAGATAGGTACAGAAGACAATCTCATGTATGTACTTCACTTTTTATACCCACACTCGGTGGACGCACGCTAATGAGCGTTTGACCCGGAATTGTTCGATCCGAGACGCGACCGAGACATCGTGTCTGTGAGCGGTGTCTTTGTGTGCGTTGCTCAAGCGCGCTTTGTATGTAGATTGACTTCTGTACCTACGTATATATATTTTGTGGTATATAGCTGCCCAACATCAACCACGGGCAGTTGCTGTGGTCAACAACACCTGTCTGGTCGGAGGATCCTTCCTTTTCAATGGAGGTATGCGGGACGTTACACCCTGTTCCTTACCTCAAAAAAGTTTTTTGAAATTTCCCAATTACCCTTTTTTATAGACTGGCTCAGCTGCATTCGATTAGGGTGGAACTTGATTAGGAAAAGGCTAGCAAAACATGAGCATAATCAGACTACAAATACCGGCACGAATCTTGAGCGCTCGTCGAAAGAGTCAGGATCAATTTGCGCATCGTACACATCGTCGAGACAATCACTAACTACAAAGATGTACTCCCAGCTCCCGCGTCTCATTCATACCACTAAAGAGACCCAATGCTTCACTTCTCATTCAAGTCTGCTCAATTTCAAGTTCAAGTCAGCGCTCAAGATCCGTGCCGGTATTTGTATGAATGTTCCCACTGCAGGCACTCAGGTCTTCTCTCTAGTAGAGAAAATGAGCCGTAGTCCACCACGCGGGCTCAGTGCGGGTTGGTGGATGTCACATATCTTCGAGATTTTACTTCTAAGACATAGGTACCTGTAGTTTCTGTACAACGCATTAGTCTAGGTTAATACCTGTTTCCTCACGATGTTTTTCTTCACTATTTGAGAGCGATGATGATGGATGGTGGTGTTTAAAGTTTTGAACCTGACTTACAACTCATTCGTGGTCGTTTCCTCTGGACCAGCATTGCTCCAGGCTGTTAATAATTCTTAATCAAAGCCAACTCTTGGCTTGTTTCAGGCGGCCGCAGGTCTTATCCATCTACTTTTGAAAGCTATCCAGAACCAGCCATCATAGTTGATACCACTCTCATGGCTTATGACGATGATGTGAATTCTGTCACCAAAGATCTGGAGCCCAAGAAAAAGCGTAAGTATCTACTATAAGTAGAGCTTGCGGACGGCGAGCAATGGATAGTTCGCCGTCCGACCGTCCGGATCGAGCCCAAGACGTCGACGCTCGTATTGCTCAAGGAGTTATCAGCAAACCGTAGGGGCCCAGCAGGGTCGACTCCTACTGGGGCCAAGGGTCTGCTTCTGAATGGAAGATTCGGCCCCGGTGCGAAATGCAACCAAGGAACAGGAATGGGTTTTTAGTCTGTAAAAGTCTGACACTATCTCCCGCTCCGCCCAGTATACCTGTGCAGGTAAACCTGACAGGTATACCCTAGCTTTTATGGCTGGCTACCTTAAGGTTAGGAAACGGGGGTTCAAAATTTGTTTGGGGAAATCCACTTATACGCGGGCGAAGCAAGTGGCTGAAGCTAGTTATGTTACATTTTTGACGACATAATAGTCATGGCTGACACTACGGAGGAACTTAGTACAATTGTGGTGACCTCAGTAGAGCTTCCGAAACAGTGGGACTTAAAATGAAAGTGGACAAAATCAAAGTTTTGGTTAACATCCATGTAGCACCCACTTCTATTAAGATCGGAGACTGTATACATTCGAAGTTGTGGACGATTACGTTTACCTAGGACAGACGGTCCAGTTGGGTAGGTCTAACTTCGAGAAAGAGGTCAATGAATCCGACTCGGCGAACACTGCGCAGTGTTCGCGAAGCTGCGCGGTGTCTCAAGACGAAAGTCTATGACCAGTGCGTGTTGCCAGTGATGACTTATGGCTCCGAAACGTGGTCACTTACAATGAGCCTCATAGGAAGACTCAAAGTCACCCAAAGGGCGATGGAAAGATCTATGCTTGGAGTTTCCTTGCGTGATCACATCAGAAATGAAGATATCCGCGGGAGAACCAAGGTTACCGACATAGTTCGAAGAATCACCAAACTTAAGTGGCAATGGGCAGGGCACATTGCACGCAGTATAGATGGTTGATGGGGAAATCAGAAATCAGAAACGTTTATTTCAAATAGACCAGTTACAGGCACTTTTGAATTGTCAAAATGTCGGTCAGTCAAACAAGTGAAGCAAAATTGCACATTCCAAAGAGTAGGTCTCTATGGAGAAGAAAGTGCAAGAAACTCCATGGACACTCTTTTAAATCGTATTGAGTTACATTAATCATCGTAACATATTCCTTTTTTGCTTCTATTATGTGAACACAATGAAGATAAGCAATAAAAATTAAATAATAATGGTAACAATAAAAATAGAAATTGAATAAGTCACTGGCAGCTAAGAGATGACCAGTCTCAACTGACGGCGCCCGTTCACGAGCATGACGCGTGCATCAGCCCCACTCAGCTCAACCATTTTGAAGGGAGCCAAGTGACCCAATAACACGTGCCACCATCAGCTAGACATTTTAGTGAGCATGACAATCTCTCAACTGCCATGCTCGTAGTGTCAAACAAGTTGGTAACTAAATAAAAATGCTCCATGGTACTTCACATTCACAAAATTGGAAAAAAAGAGCTTCTACATTATACAATGCTGGGGATGAAAAGTTCTGAAGTGGCGACCACGTACCGGAAGACGCAGCGTTCGAAGGCCTCCAACAAGGTGGACCGATGACCTGGTCAGGGTCGCGGGAATCCGATGGATGCGTGACGCACAGGGCGCTTGGGAGAGACCTGTATCCACCAGTGGACGTCTTTCGGCTGATTGATGATACAATTTTTAACCAGGACAATTTAGTTTACTGACGTTATTTATTACAGCTCAACACAACACTCAGAAAGCCAAATCTAGAAACAAGATGGATACAAGTTTGAAACAAACTAAAAATATGACATCAGTCAATGCAGCTAGGTACTACCAGAGATCTGACAAAGCTCGACCAATGAATAAAATGGATGTAAGTGTAGTAAACTCCTTTCTGATAGATTTCACTGTATTTTTAAGGTTCTGTACCTCAAAAGGAAAAAACGGATCCCTTATGGACCTTAGGGATTCCCTGCGCAACCAATTTGGTGGCGCGACCAGCAGGCTTACTCTCCAAATTAATTTCAATTTCAATCTAAAGTCAATCCGATTGCAATGTCAATTTTGACGTTACGTGATTTGGTACTCTGGAAAACAATATTGTCTACAAATACGATTTCACTTAGTTCTCAAAATGGTCACGCAATTTTGAACCAATTTGGCGCTAGCATTGAATTCAAGGGTACGAAACGTCACAATCTCAATGTCGACCGATCGGAATTGAACTCAAGAGTAAGCCTGCTGCTCGGACCTGTGGCGACTCTGGTGTCTGTGTGGTGTCTAGTTTGGTAGCTTACGGCTGTATTTAACCGGGACACCATGGCAGCGTAACTGGTCGAGCCGCCATGGTGTCTCGGTGAAATATTGCGCTTATAGGATCACTTTGTTGTCCATCCATTCGTCTTTCTGTCTGTCAAGACCCTTTATCTGACTGGCCTGTTGGTCTAGTGGTTAGTGGCCCTGACTGCTATGCCGGAGGTCGTTTGTTCGATTCCCACCCAGGACAAATGTTTGTGTGATGAGCATGATCATATTTTCTGTGTCTGGGTGTAATCTATCTATAATATGTATGTATTTAGAAATATATGTATAAGTATGTTTATCAGTTGTCTAGTACTCATAACACGAGCTTTGCTTAGCTTGAGACTAGACGGTGTTGTGTGATAGTTGTGGAATATTATTAAAATATTATTCTATTAGTAAACAATGATCATCTCTTTGCAACCTTGATTGTTCAACCAGTGTCGGCTACATCAGATTTCAAGAATTTTATTAGATTACCCAAGTCTTTTGAGTTTTTAGACAGACTCTATAAAGCCAAGTACAGGAATAAATCTTGAAAACTGTAAATTTGTTGTTAAGTCTCACACTTTTTTTTTAATATTCCAGCATCCGTCGTTAATAAGGACTAACAGTGCTCCGTTGCAATACTACACAACACCACTGCCAATGAAATCAAAAGACTTCCACAAATTTTTGAAGGAAAACGATATGGACGTTGATTTTGTAACTTCACCAATACAAGATCTGCCCAAGATCAAAGAGTGGAGTCCTAATAATAAATACAAGCAAAGTACAATTGCTACTAGTACTAACATCCAAGCTGTACAAGTAACTCCATTAGTCAAAGAAGCTAAACCAGCTATGAAAGAAGCTGTTCCAGCAATGCAGGAGCCTCCACCGCCTATGCAGGAAGCTGCACCAGCTATGCAAGTACCTGCACCAGCTATGCAAGTACCTGCACCACCTATGCAAATACCTGCACCAACTATGCAAGGAGCGGGATCTCCTATGCAAATACCTGCACCACCTGTGCAAGGAGCGGGGCTAACTATGCAAGGTGCGGGACCACCTATGCAAGGGGCGGGACCACCTATGCAAGGAGTGGGACCACCTATGCAAGGAGCGGGACCACCTATGCAAGGAGCGGGACCACCTATGCAAGAAGCAGCACCAACTATGCAAGAAGCAGCAGCAACTATGCAAGGAATAGCACCACCTATGCAAGAGGCTGCACCAGATATGCAAGAAGCTGCACCGTCTATGCAAGACGCAACACCAGCTGCAAATCGAGATGCTGAGACCTCCTGGACTACAGAACCAATAGCCACTAGGCCACGTATAGCAGAATTTACCGAACCGAAAGATAGAAAAAAATCAAAAACAATACAAAAAGAGAAAGCAACAAAAAAAGCAGGACTTTCAAAACAGATTAAGTCCAAAGTAGAAAGTATCACGAAAGCGATCAGTAAGTCTGTTAAGTTCACCTGTGATCATCCGAAAGAAAAGTTGAAGGAACACAAACCTGCAAGCACCAATAAGGCAGCCTACTGGGATTATGACTTCGACAGATATAAAAGATTCTCAGAGATAAAAGAACCCATAAACACAGTAGAACCTTCTAAATCTACACAAGAAGCGAACTATTACAGTATTATTAAAAAGAAAATGAAGGAAAAACTCTTTGAAAAGAAAGCGACGCCGACGGCACCAGTAGATCCTCCGGTGACAAATGCATACACAGAAGCACAGAATAAAGAAGTAGAGATAACTATAATAAATTTCGATGATATCGAAAAAATGACATCACAGCTTCCTTTTGAAACCTTTGCATTACCGGCCGCAAGAAAAGAAGAAATTGGTACTTATACAGACTTCGGTGATCTATCAAATATTATAAAATCTAAAACTAAAACGACACCCAAATCTCTTGATCTTACTCCAAAAGAGGAAATACATAATGAATTGTTGTATAAGGATGTATTCAATGAACATACAAGTCTAGCAAGTATAGAACCGACAAAGGAATCCACAACTAAAGAAGTAATTAAAACCACAGAATACGTTATTCCCATTGCTAGCGACGAACAGACAAGTGCTGGTGACAAAATGAGATACCCATTTGAAAAGATGCCGATATATCCGAACATTTTAAGCAAAGTGCCACAACATGCGAAGAATTTCAATAGCATGCCAAAAAGAGTTCACATAAGCAGTCATCATTACAAATATGATATTTTCTATGACGATTTGAAAAGCACTGGAAAGCCAACTGGAATCGAAGGGTGTGGGTATCCGTTTAAATACTTTATTTATGTAGATTTTTTTTATTTAGCCTGTATTTTCCCACAACTGGGTAAAGGCCTCTCCCAACTAAATTCCATGTATTCTTCTCTTGAGCCACCTCGAACCAGCTCTTGCGATAGGTGTCTAGGTCGTCCTGCAACCTCCTCTCAGGTCGACCTCGGCGGCGTCGTCCGTCCTTATTTTCCCACTTGAGCAGATTCTTTCCCATTTAGTAGGTTCGATTTTTTTTTTATTATATGAACTAGTGCTTGATTACGATGGTAAGCAGTGATGCATTCGTTGATGGTGAGGCACACTAGTTTATTAGGAGCCTATTCGCTCTTGAAGACACCTAAATTATAACCAGATGGGAAGACCGCAGCAGGCAAATCCAGTCCTTCAATGTACGCGGTATAAACGACGAGGCGAACTTTGTCTTGGCCGTAGCGGTATCACAGCTTCTATGTTTTTGAACCTTATTTGACGAAATTCTAAAGTCTTCTTGTCTGATAAGTACGTTATGTGACAAGGGCAAGAAGATGATGATGACGATGAAATACCGAAGTTTAGTAAATACACCAGCATAGATGTGAATTATCATAGCTCTGTAGAATTCACAGAATAAAGCAATAGCATTTAATTTTGTTTCTTTTCAGTTCAACCAAAACTAGTTAAGATAGCCACAAACAACTCGCGTCCAATGAAGCAAAGCCCCAGTCCCAAGCGAACTCCTGCTAGTGAGTACGTTGTTTTATCACTTATTGCGACAAATTCTTAGTTGCTGCGATAAGGTGAGTTCGTTTACAGTCTCGAAGGATGGTGGAAAAGAAAGGGGCCTACACCCATTAATGTAATGAGGGTATATTCACGTAGAAAGGTGGAAGCTGGCGGCTATATCTCATTCAGAAAATGCCAACCTTTAGCTTAGATGTATGAGAATTTTCGACACATTGTTATACATTGTCAGTAAGAATACATTATTTAGAAATATAGCCAGGATATAAGGAGTAAATTGCATCACAGTGTGCAAGCAACTTATAACCTGTTCAATATACTAGCATCAGCATTACTACCGAAATGCGTCCACTGTTGTACATAGACCCCTCTCAAGAGCTGCCATAATGACCGATTCAGCTCACACATACTGTATTCTCAGCAGTTGATAGAACACAGAAACTACTAGCATACTATTGACAACGGTTTTTACTAGTACGTCAAAACTGATGGAGATTGCTTAGGCTTGTTAACGCTTACAAATGCTGGAATACCTGCGCTAGCTGCTGTTTCTATGTCAATGCTCCTGTAGGTACTAAGAAGAATACACATGATGCTAATTTAGTAACTGTTGAGAACAGAAGTAAGGTAGTAACTGTTGAGAACAGAAGTAAGGTAGTAACTGTTGAGAGTAGGTACGATGAATGCGAGACGGACAGGACCGGTCGTTATGGCGACGCTTGAGAGAGGTCTATGTCTAACAGTGGACGTCTTTTGACTGGAATAATGAGGAGCTAAAACACCTAATTTAACCATTGTCTCGGCGGATAAGTAACTCATGAAAAGTTTTTAGAAAAGAAGCAAAAAGAAGCAAGCAAGCCGTCAAAAACATCAACAGAAAAGCGAGAAGGTACCGGTACAGAAGGAGAGGTGAGTTCATAGTACTGTTTATCAACCTGTTGCTGTTCTGTAAAAATTCTCACCGTGGTTAGGTGAAAGTAAATGTCGACACGAGTATCAGTAGAAATTACAGCTCACTTGACCTAAGTTTACACGGTGAAAAATTCACAAAAATCAACCAGACTTGCTCTGTAGCTGCGTAGTGAAAGACACTAGGTTTTGCAGTGCTAGAAGTGAGGTCATTATTGCCTTTAATTGCTAAAAAAAGGCCACTCCAACTTGTCAAACGTCAGAACTTTACTCCATCCATCCTGATCCCCCTCATAGAGGCTAGTGGCACTTAGTACATACACGCTAAGTGTTCGGCCAGACTCAAAGCGCGGGTGCAAGGCGGGCACGGTGCAGCAATCTCGAAACATAAAAACTTCATTTGGGTGTCCATATTGGCCCCTCGGGCGCTGTAAGCGGCGAGGGTTGCTCAACACGGGACGCTCGCAGGCAACTCACGCCATAGCTCGTTCATATAAGTGGCCACAGTGAGTGCGCAGGTGGCTAGTGGAAACCCTATCCCTGCACTGCACCGCTCCCCGCATCGCGCTGCCAGTCTGACCGAACACTAAGAAATATCACCGTGTCTGCGGTGGATAGGACCATTTTATCACGTACACGATAAGATTTTTGTCGGATCTAGGCACGAAGATGTACCTATCGTGGTACCCTCTCACTTAGCCCGCCCCCTATCGCACCATAGCAATTTCACGCGTGATCTCTAGCGCAGACAAGATATTACAAGCTTTTATTTAGTTTCACCTGTCCCGATTTTTGTCTGTCATCAAATCTTGCAAATTAAATTTGACCCACTTCCCGGTTACCAATTGGGCTGAAATTTTGCATGCATGTGTAAATCAGATGACAATGCAAAATCATGATGACGTGGAACTGATCTGATGATGCAACTGGAAGGTGGCTATAGGAACTTGGTAGTTAAACGACACAACCCCATCGAGTTTGGGCTCGTATGATTCGTCTTGACGAGCATTAATTATATAGGTATACCGCTACCAGCTATAAAAGCTTGCTATGAAAAAATGATTTTCATTAAAATCTTGTTTTATTTTTTCTTGGTCAGCGCCAAAGCAGTGTTACACAGTTCGTGTGTAGAAACAACACCAGTTCTTGCATAGGCATATGTGAATTTCCTAACGTGTACAAGCGGCCTAAAGGTCTATCAATAAAAAATAAATCTGATGCTTGATAATCATTTAGCAGTTTAGCCATTCAGAGCCTGATCTAGCTATTCAGCTGCTCAGGGCATAGATAATTTTAGCCACCCTTTACCTACATAGAAACACAAAACCTTATAAGTCATGAGACTGGTATATTTCTGATATCGTCATAAAACAATTCTGCTCTTTAAAGTTAATCTCGGGCATATCCACTTTATTTTTCGCGGTATGAAATCAGTATAAGTAAGTACCTACTTAAATAACTCTAATTCTGACCTCTGATCATAATCGTTACCAGGGATGTTATGGATATTAAATTTCGGATACGGATTGGATACGGATATAGAAATGATTATTATACCGGATACGGATACGGATACGGATACAAAAATATTTCGGATTATCCGTTAGTTTCGGATAATTTCGGTTACGGATATTAGATTTTTAAGGAATTTCAAGAAACGACGCGATACGTTATGACGTGGTATTACGTCTGGCTGTCATAACGTACCGCAATTAGGCTCCGCCCCTATCCGATATTATACGAAACTTTTATTTCGGATTCGGTTACGGTTATTGATATTATTTTACATCGGATATCCGATAGTTTCGCTTACGGTTATGGAACTCCATAACATCCCTGATCGTTACAGAAAGAGGCTAAAGAAGAAAGAAAGAAAGAGTAAAAGAGGAGGAGGGGAGGGGAGGGGGGAAGAGGTTAGAATGGCCTTGTGGGCGGGATAGGCGTGCCTCAAATTAGGCCAATACTCATAGTTCAACTGCCAATAGCAATTTCCTTTCTAACCTATTTCATATTTTCTGTGATAACCATACCTTTACCAGATTCCAGTAACATCTGTATTTCCATCTTGCAGTCTGGGGATCAGAAGCAGCCCATAAAAAGCGCAAGCATTTCACCTTTCGAGGATGTAAACCAAAATCTACTGGAGGACTGACTGAACCTACAGGGTACTTTGAGGCTGTCACAATGTCATCAATAATGGAAGCTGATCCGGGTGTCACTGGAACGTACCTTAAGGACGCTATATCAAATGCTATGAAAAATACAGCTAAAGTATTCAAAACTTGGCAAGCAGATACTGGTTCACCAACCGAGGATGCTGCTGAAGTGTCGGAACGGACAGAAGCCTTGGCTTTAGCGAAGGGTAACACCGGTAAATCCTCCTGGCCTTGGAAATCGGAACCGCTGTCTGATATAGAGGATGTGGTGACCTTGCTGGATAAGCAAGACGATTTTGAAGATGCTGTGACTTTGTCTGCCATCGAGTCTGAGTTTTTTACAAGCATCACTGTCAGAGGTAGAGTGAGAAGTTTTTTCATTTTCCTAATCCTTACGGTCCGTTCACGACCTTGCCGCTATGAGCGGTAAATAATTGCGGGGCGGGGATTGATCAGAACAAAAATATGACTATCATTTAAGAAAGTCACGAGACGCTCAAAGCGGCAAATCACAAAGGTGTAAAAGTTTGTTAAGTCAGCAAAAATACATAGTCACCGGGCCATCTAGGTGACTGAGGGGATGTTTTGCACTTGCACCCAGCTGTGTGCTGGCACCTAATGCTCTCTATGATCTGCCGTGATCTGTACTGTAATAAGTTTCGGTCCAACTTGTGACACTTAAATCGATTCAGTCACTGATTCTGAACGAACTATTTTCAGGTATCGCATATACCTACTAAAAACTTATTTACATATTAATGTAAAACAAAAAAACAAACTTTACCTCTTTATAATATTAATTATAAAGAGGTGAGGTTTGTGTTTTTGTTTGTAGGAGGTAATCTCAGAAAGTACTGGTCCGATTGCTATATTTTTAAAGTTCTATTCTATTCTATTTTTTATTAATGGCAAATAGAGCCGATGTCGACTATTCTGCCAATGTCAAAAGTAAATTGGATTGGCAAGAGTGTTTAATAATAACACAAGGAACCAGAAAGTTAAAACAATAGTAACTATATGTATGCATAAAAATCTTCGATTGATACAGTTGGACTCGTTGGGTTAGTACTGGACTGAAACAAACAAAAAAATAAAAATACATAAATATTATAATTGTTAAGACATTACATATATACACGTAACCACGATTACATAGGAGTCAGGACTTATAATTTGATGTTATTGTGACGGATGAAGCTCATCAGCGCCACAAGTAGTTCTGGGGAAGGATAAGTTAGGAGGGCGGGGACATTGATTGGGAGAGGGATTTTAAATTTCGGGAGACGGCTATATAGGTCTAAAGATGGAATGTTATTTGTGCATTGGAAAAATATGTGGTCCAGTGTGCCCTCCTCCAAACCGCATTCGCATAAGGAGGAATCGCGGACTCGAATTTTTTCCAAAAAAACTGGCGTACAACAGAAACCCAGGCGGATTCGGCAAAGGACGGAGATAACAGGTTTAGACATTTTTTTGAATGTGAAGAACCAAGGTTTTGATGTTATGGTTGGTTGGACTGCATAGTCTAAATAAACACACTAATATACACAAACTCACTCACAGACACACTCATAGCAGCATGTTTGTCCACTTTTAATTTAATTGTTTTTTATATATATTTTTTTTTGTTTTGTTTCTTTTTCTTTTTCAATTAACTAACACGCTCTGTTTGACGTAAAATTAATGTCACTTTATTGTAGGGAAGACACTAACACCTGCAACACAGTTCTACTAGCGCAGGCGTTAGGGAATCCTATAATACAATTTGTAAATTATGTCAATAAAGAATTATTATTATTATAGTAGAATTTACCCTTTTTTTACCAGAGGTATCCCATTGCTCCTGCCATGCACATTGAAGACTTGCTTTTGGCAGGTTCAGCAAATCATACCCCTGAATAAAATTGTGTGAGAGGTCAGCTGTAGTTGATGAACAAGCATCTTTGGCCAAGGCATCAGCACGTTCATTGCCCTTGATGCCACAGTGGCTAGGTATCCAAACTAACGTGATAACTAAAACAGTAATAAGCCGGCATAAAACCTTTAAACTTTTTCTCTCAGAATTAGTTGGGAGTGTGAGGTTTTGTGCATTTAACGTTACACCCTGTTTAGATTCAATTAAACTTCACAGATACTGTGCGGAGAGCATTGGCGTCACCATCTCCAAAGCCCACGACCACAACCTCACCCACCACTAGAGCCACCACAACGAAAGCTACGACCAGGTCTACAACAACGGCAGCTGCCACGACTACAGTAGCCTCCACATCACAGCCAGGGTCACTTGTCTACGACCTGAAGCAACTGAAGACTACCACATCTTCTAAACCAGGTCACAAGGAAGAACAAGCCACAGGTTCTGAAAAGGATCGTCATAGGAGACTGTTTAAGATTTCTTCAAGTAAGTTTTGAAGCTTTTGGAGTAGCATATCATTATCTTCTCTCGCTCTGGGTGTAGCGAGAGGGATCTCGTTCAGGCAGACAGACTCTTGAGAGTCTTGGTCAGATTTTTACTGACTAAGTACAACCCATCTGTGTTCCTTTGCTGTCCAGTCTGCTACACTGGATAGCAAAGGAACACAGATGGATTTTTTTTTTGGTGGGTAAAAATCATCATCATCATCCACTGCCGTTGGGTGGAGCGGGAGATAGTGGTAAACACACCCCGTTTTTTTTCTTGCCTTTCGTATCACGGCCGAGCTTCCGTTTCGGATAACCCTGGCCCCAGTAGGCTTCGACCCAGCTGGGCACTGCTGTTGCTGACAACTCCTTGAGGTGCGTGGGAACAGTGCGCGCCGTCGACGACTTGGGCTCGGTCCGAACAGTTACCGGGCGGTCGGACAGCGTGCTACCCATTGTTCGCCGTCCGAGACAAGGATATTTGGCAAAAGGATCATTGTGTGACGGGCACATTTTGCGAAAAGGAACATTTTGAGAGGGTCACACATTGCAACAATGTGTTTTTGGAAAATTTGTATTATGTGGATTTTCTTTAACACATTTTCTTCATTTTGTTTGTGTGTTAAGTTATAGACTCTGAGGCTTTATGGAAACCTTTATAACTTGCTTTTTTATTCTTTTTTTCAGTTTTACAAAACCGGTTCAGAAGCATAATGAAGAATCTAACAGCCAACACAAAGCAGTCGACAACCGCTACGCTTGTGAATGTGACGACACTGACCTCGAAATACGTATCAAAACGCACCTGCATAGTAGATTGTAATGATGCTCCAATTACTCCAGTTACTACAGTTACTCCAGCTGCAGCTCCATGTGAGTGTGAGTGATGCTGATTAATTAAAGTCGAAGATTTTTTTTTATATTGGTAGACTCGCGCTTGGCGATTGTCACTTGACGGTAAGCAATGATGTGGTCGACGATAGGGCGCGCTTGCCTAGAAGTAACCTATTCACTCTTTGTACCAAACCAGGGATATTACGGAGCTCCATAACCGTAACCGAAACTATCGGATATCCGATATAAAATAATATCCATAACCGTAACCAAATCCGAAATAAAAGTTTCAGATAGGGGCGGAGCCACGACACGTTATGACAGCCTGTCATAACGTGTCGCGTCGTAAAATATAAATAGTATAGTAGTAAACAGTATGTATTTATATTTGACTTCTGAAATTCCTTAAAAATCTAATATCCGTAACCGAAATTATCCGAAACTAACGGATAATCCGAAATAATTTCATATCCGTATCCGTAACCGGTATAATAATCATTTCTATATCCGTATCCAATCCGTATCCGAAATTTCATATCCATAACATCCTTGTACCAAACACACAGTCAGTGCATGAAATCGTTTCACTCGCTCTGAAATGCATGCGTGCTCTCGCGCTCATATTCTCGGCTTAGGGGATGTTTGCTCACTAAAATTTGTTTAACTACTGAAATATTAACTTTGTAAGGGCCCTTTTCCTGTCACGCGTATTTTAGCCCGCACGCGGTTCTCGTCCGCATGCGGACTGCCCGCATCCTATTATTTGATACATGTTTTTCCTAACAGGCGGCTAGCACGCGCGCGTAACGCGGATTGACTGCGAGCGCGCTATCCGGATGCGGGCGGTGATCTTCTGCCTTCAGTGTTGTTTTTACTGCGAAGCGGGTTGCACGCATGCTCATAGTCCGCGAATATCGCAAACAAGTTTACTCACTAGCGACACTCACAACACTGCAGCAGCAAATGAAATCTTCGTCCTGCGTGTGGCCCGGAGCGTGCTATCACCGGCGGACGAGACCCGCGTGCGGGATAAAATACGCGTGACAGGAAAAAGGCCTTAATAGTACCGTAGTACCTTAATATCATATTTAAAAATCAGACATGTAAAAATAAGCAAGTAAAGTTCATTTAATTTTGTGGAGCTTTAAAGCGTCTGACAGAAGTTTTGGCACAGTAATACTAAAAGTACGTTTCACTTAGGAGGTTCCTTTGCCGTAATGTTGGCAATATGCAAAAAACAGTGTTGCTATATTTTTTGCAATGAAATTGCTTAATATTAGGGAGATACTGATATTTCGTTACTTATAACAATTACCTTATATTTTTTTTTTTAATATTGCTTTTGGAAACTGTAAAAACTATTTTTAAATAAAGCATACAACGTTGGGCTCCATTTCGATTGTCCTGCAATTCTTTCAAATATCGAAACCGCCACGCCGCAATATCGTACCTCTCCATCCAACAACTTCTTTTTAGACTTGCTTTTTTTTAGTAAGATCCCATTCCCCCTTTTTTTTCGATGGGAAAAATCATCAAAGTCAAAGTCAAAGTCAAAGTCAAATCATTTATTTCAAATAGACCATTTACAGGCACTTTTGAATAGTCAAATGTCGGTCAGTCCAAGAAAAGTGAAGCTAAATTGCACGTTCCGAAGAGTAGGTCTCTATGGAGAAGAACGTGCAAGAAACTCCATGGACACTCTTTTAAATCATATTATGTGTTACATATAATGCTTGGTTACATATTACTTGTTGCTTCTATCATGTGAGCACAATGTCGATAATGAAATAAAAATGTAAAATAATTAAAAGATAGAAACTGAATTAAGCCACTGGCAGCTAAGAGATGACCAGTCCCATCTGACGGCACCCGTTCACGAGCATGACGCGTGCATCAGCCCCACTCAGCTCAACCATTTTGAAGGGAACTGAACGACCCAATAACACGTGCCACCAACAGCGAGACATTTGAGTGAGCATGACAAACTCTCAACTGCCATGCTCGCAATGTCAAAAAAAAAAAAAAAAAGTTGTAACCTAATAAAAATGCTCCATGGTGCTTCACATTCACAAACTTGAAAAAAGTGCTTCTACATTATACAATGCAATTGTCTTTCAAATTAAAAAATAATAATATTAGTTTCCAACTAATCAACTAATTAGTACGCCCTAGTGGTAGTGGAGCTGGACCAGCATTGAGCCAAGCATTTTTATCTTGAATATAATCCTCCAACTTATAATATGCTTGTCTGCATAGTGTGCGTTTAATACAAGATCAAATTCAGATTCAGAGATCAGGATTTAAATTTCGTTTCATTGAGGTCTAATATCCAATAACAACCCCCGCTCTTGAGCGGAGCCGGAGATAGTGTCAGACTCTTACTGACTAAAAAACCCATCCCGTTCCTTCAAGCCTTCATACCGGGGCTCGAGCGCCCTTTCGGATAACCATGGCCCCAGTAGGCTTCGACCCAGCTGGGCCCCTGCTGTTGCTGACAACTCCTTGAGGCGCGCGGGAACAGCGCGCGCCGCCGACGACTTGGGCTTGGTCCATACAGTTACCGGACAGCGAGCTACCCATTGCTCACTGTCCGCAAGCCCGCGCCTACGGTGGCTGGAAAACGGGATCGGAATCCCAGCGGCGGCGAGAGCGCCGTTGCCTGATGTAGTCGGCCTCCTCCTTAGCGAGCATTACTGCTTCGCAGAAGTCGGCGGCCGCCTGCCACTCCTCCTCGCTCCGGACCATCGCCTCAACCAAGGCTGGCGCGAGAGGTCTCCACCGCCCATCGCCCCAACGAGGGCACGGCGATGCTCCGCCCAAGCAGAGCACACCTCGACTGTGTGCTCCACCGTGTCCTCCGGGCGTTCCGCACAGTGGCGACCCCCGGGCGTCACTTCCGCTTTAATCCGGAACAGGAACCTCCCGAACGTGCCATGTCCGGTGAGGACCTGTGTCATGCGGAAGGTAAGAACGCCGTGGTCTCATTTATTCTCGTGCGACTACAATTAAAATCAATTTAGTTTCACATTTCGTGCAAAAATTTTGGTAGAGAAGGCAACTCTTTTTATTTTCCCTACTTTTTTCTGTAGACAGACAGGGGAGCCAACATGACGGCAAAGGAACCTCTTATGTGAAACGCACAGTACTGTGGTTTTGGTCCATGGACCAAAACCACATACACAAATAACATTCTAGGGTCTTTATCAAACGTCAAAACGGGCTTTTTGTAACGAGTTTTAGATTCTGATGATAAAACAATTTTTCATTCGGATCTCGAAAAGAGTATTTTTGCTCTTCGATATCTGAGTGCAAAAGCCGTTTTTATTCTTTACAGAGATAAAGTAGATTGAATTTAGAACATCATCAAACCTACTTACTTCTACCTCCATGGAACCAAATTTGTCATACAACTTTTTTTTAATTGGTTAAAACTCAGACTCGGAACCTCTTTGGTTTACTTTTTTTGCATTTAGTCATTTCCTCGCTGAGGTGGGATGAAAAGTTACGTGTTGCACTTGACTGCAAAGATTTTTCACCTTGTGCTCTTTTGATTCTCTCGCTAACGCTCAGGATTCTGATTTTTGAATCCTTTGCTTGCTCGATCATCAAAATTGAGCCCGCGGTTTGAGCAACTTTGCACTCTTGTATAACAAATAACTATTATTCATGATTAGTAAAAATCAAAATCAAAATCAAAGCATTTATTTCAAATAGACCATTTACAGGCACTTTTGAATAGTCAAATGTCGGTCAGTCCAAGAAAAGTGAAGCTAAATTGCACGTTCCAAAGAGTAGGTCTATAAGGAGAAGAACGTGCAAGAAACTCCATGGACACTCTTTTAAATCAAATTATGTGTTACATATAATGCTTGGTTACATATTACTTGTTGCTTCTATCATGTGAGCACAATGTCGATAATGAAATAAAAATGTAAAATAATTAAAAGATAGAAACTGAATTAAGCCACTGGCAGCTAAGAGATGACCAGTCCCATCTGACGCTTGGTGCTTCACATTCACAAACTTGAAAAAAGTGCTTCTACATTATACAATGCAATTGTGTCTTTCAAATTAAAAAATAATAATATTAGTTTCCAACTAATCAACTAATTAGTACGCCCTAGTGGTAGTAATAAATAAATTCAATTTAAAAAAGCTTGTTTTTCTCACCCAAATTTGAATTGACAGCGTGGCTATCACAGAGTACAATAATGACGCAACAAAATGGCGGCCAGTCAATTCTTATTTGTTTTGCATTTTGTTCTCAATTGCTTCCCGTGATCTTGTAAGCCGGCCCCCAGCATTGATTGCTGGGATAAGGTAAGGCAAACTGATTTATGTGCTGTTTTCCACAGTAAAGGCACACGTTACGACAGTGGAGGCAGACGTTGATACGACGACGCTGGAAGAAAAAGCTGACGAGAACGAAGGGTTCAAGGTCTCGTACACACCAGAACACCATGTGGCAGAGGACGTATGCTGATTATGTTTATTTGACACGTAGTAAGGTCTCATAATCATCATCATCATCATTACAACTGAAAGAAGTCCACTGTTGGACAAGTTACTCCCCCAAGTGTCGCTATAATAACGGTCCTGTGCGTCTCATAGCTTCGCATAGCTTTTTTAATGTTCCCACTGCCGGGAAGCAGGCGGCCTCCTCTCTAAGAGTATGGGCCGTAATCCACCACGCGGGCCCGGTGTGGGTTGATGGATGTCACATGTCTTTGAATTTTTGGTTCTAGGCCTTGCCGGTTTCCTCACGATGTTTTCCTTCACCGTTTTGAGAGCAGTAGTGATCAAATAAATTACCCAAAGTAATGTGCCTGGGGTCGCGGTAGACCACGAAGGAGATGGCGCGCCGAACTTGATAGATTCCACCAGAACTGGCAAGAAGAAGCCCGGGCGCGTGCATGGAAGGAGTGGAGGGAGGCCTTTGCCCAGGAGTGAGACAGAACAGACTAACAAAAAAAAAAACAAAAAATGTGCCTGGCTGGGTTTGTACCCGCGACCTACCACTCGGTAAGTCGGGGCCGTTACCACTCGGTCGTCTCGCTCTCCGTCCGTCTCGCATCCATTGAATTCTCGCGACCCTCACCAGATCATCGGTCTACCATGTGGGAGGCCTTGCAATGCTGTCTTGCGGTGGTCGCCACTCTAAATCCTTTCGTCCCCATTGACATCATGGTCAGTGTATCAGGCCTTGTGCCTTGCGGGTTTGCAGATGGCGAGCAATGGATTGCTCGACGTCCAGCCGTCTGGCCGGCGCGGTGTGGTCCAAGCATACCACAAACGGATGTCATCAACCCCCCAATCAATCAAGTAGACAGAACCCAGGGCCGATGCCTTATTTTATTTTATTTTTTGTTTTCTGGGGAACACCTTCAAAAGGCGTCTGGCTTTTTTGGGAAAAAGACCAGAGAGTGTGGGATTCTTACCTCACAGAAACCACCCCGGTGATCACCATCAGCACATAGAAGAGGGCCCCGTGACCACTTAAAAGACCACCCCGGAACCCCTTTGTACAATGCCTATTAAGGCATATCCCTGAGGAGACTGCGAGGGTTCTCACCTTAGCCTCATAGTGCACGGTAGCACGTGATCACTGTGCCACCGTCTTTCCTGAAGTCATTTGGTGGGCGGACAGAGTTCTCACTCTGAGAAGCCGTGACCTCGGAGTCCCGCTTGCCTTAAATGTTGCAAGCGTGGTTTCAGCGTTTTAGGCGTTTAGACAGTTGGCCCTCTGACGCCTCCTTCTACGAGTGGGATCGGCTCTCTCACGATCCCACTCGGCGGCCTCCTTCTGAACTGTCACAGTCTCACAGAAGGACTAAGAATAGGGGCGATACCTGCTAGGGCTCATTGTCATCAACGCCCAGCCTAAACTCTTGCACCTTGCACAGAGGTTCCTTTTATGAGATTGAGAATGGATTTTTCAAAATTTACCCCCTTAGGCTGCCTGTCTATCGGAGTGAAGCGAGGCAGCGGAGCGGAGCAAAGGAGTAATGTGGAGCGAAGTTGCGAACTGTGTCTGTCCACCAGACCCGAGCGACGTTGCAGAGTTGCAGACTGGTTTAGCTATAGTTTCATTATAGTGCCCGCACTAGTTTCTCCTCTCTGTTTCTCCGCTCCATTTCTCTGTTTTGGGAATTCAGTGAAGAGGAGCGGAGATTTTGTGCAATCGTATTGGTCAATATTTCTCCGTTTCTCCGCTCTGCAGCCTCGCTCTGCTCCGATGGACAGGCAGCTTAAAGGGAATAAAATGGAGAAAAAATGCAGGTGTTTTTTGTATGGAGGAATCTAGGCTTCTTACCTAGTGTTTTTATAATTTTTTGCTTCTGTTGTATCAATGATTTTTGCACTATCGTTTAGCTTTAATTTCTTCGACACAAAAGAAGTAGAATATGCCTTCTTCTTACGTGTGTGTAAACTAGTACGGCCTCACCATCAACCATTGAATCACTGCTTACCATCAGGTGGGATCGCAGTAGAGCATTGCTTTATAAGATACTAGCTTCTGCCTGCGGCTTCGTCCGCGTGAAAGTAGGTATTTTCTTGCTAACTTTGGACTCCCGTTTTGTTCAAATTCACCCCAGTTTCGGAAAATCATTTCTTAGTGCTCAGTCAGTTTCTCCTTTTATATATACATAAAAAAACTTCCTTTTCAAACATTTTTGTCGCTGTTGTAATCACCATCATCATGATCATCATCATATCAGCCGAAAGACGTCCACTGTTGGACATAGGCCTCCCCCAAGCGTTGCCACAACGACCGGTCTTGTGCGTCACGCATCCATCGGATTCCCGCGATCCTGACCAGGTCATCGGTCTACCTTGTTGGAGGCCTTCCAACGCTGCGTCTTCCGGTACGAGGCTGTTGTAATGTTCATATTAAAACCTCAATGTTTGTTCATAGCCTGATTATCAAGAACCGCAAGCGGAATCGTCGGATGCCACTCCCCCCCCGGCACAGCATCAAGCACCGGCAAGTCACCATCCCCCGGAAACACCTCCCGGACAGACGGTCTATCATCATTATCATCACTATCCTCCGCCACCACAAAATTCGCCACCACCACAATATTCGCCACCACAAAATTCGCCACCACCAGCAGCACGAGGGCATGAAGAACCATACACTCCACCACAGGAGTACCATCACCAGTACACTCCGCCTCCGGAGTACCATCACCAGTACACTCCGCCTCCGGAAGCTCAAGGAAAGCATGAGGAACCGTACCACCCCCCACCGGAGTACAATCGTCAGCACACGACTCACCGTGGCAAAGGAAAGTGTAAGCCGTTGCCGGTGGAACACGAGATACCAGATCCTGTGATCTACATTGAGCCAGAAACTTATAACGAGCAGGTAAGATCTATAGTCACTCATGAAGATTCGCATAATAAAGGCTTTACTGGCAAAGACCGACATAATTGATCATCGGTAATTATAGGGTACTAAGGTACAAGTCGAAGGTGGGCTGAAGACCGCAAAATGCAAGCGACACTACTAGTCTCTAGAGCAGCCATAATCAAAGTGTGCTCCGCGGAACCCTAGGGCTCCGCAAAGCCTTTATCAGGGCTCCATGTGAATACAAATTATAATTTGGAAGAAAGTATAAAGACCTGCGGCCTTACCATGACGTGTTAAATTGTCTGACGTGCGAGCGAGACAGAGGGATGGTGCTATACACCCTATACACCGCCATCACTTTAATAGTTCAGTTTAGATCGTCAAATGGATCGCCTTATGAGGTCGTGGTAGGATCTCAGTATTTAATTTTTTGTTTAATAAAAAATAAAAAGGACACTCCTCATACCTCGAATTAGATTTTACTGTATCTCATTCAAGGTAAACATTGCCCATAAACTTTTTTTTTTGTTTAAGGGCTTTGTCAAATATTTTGCCTTCCAATAGGGTTCCGTTGGAAATAAAGTTTGAGAACCGCTGCTCTAGAGAATTGAGTGAAGTTGTTTCCGAGCGCGGCATAACTGCGAAGCGACTGCAGTCTCCAGCGCCAGTATTATGACGAACCGCAGAGTTCACAGTATAAAAATGACGACTTTTTTGGAAGATCATCGGTCGGCGCAACACGTTTTTTTCTTCCAGTCTGCCCTGTGTTCTGTGTTCACTCGTCAAGCTATCAGTAACTTCCTTTTCTTTCATATCGCTTCTCACAGTCCATCCATCTTTTCTTTGGCCTCCCTATGAAGAGTTTAATTACCTTATTTGCTGATCATCCACAAAGAGTCAAGTCGTCATCATGTTCTTTTAACAAAATACATATTAGTAAACTATCTGTAGCGTTGTCTTGGAGTGACTGAAGCATGATTCTATGCATGGTTCAGCCGCGGCATGTCGCCACGCTTGGAATAGAAACAGCTGGAGCCGCAGACAGCACTACGGTCAACCATAGCCGTTAGCTGCAGTATCCCTGCGGTTGCAGTCTACAAGCCATCTCGGATTTGTACCTTTCTGTATTTACCTAGTTTTGAAAAGGTTCCGAGTTCGATCTTCAGGGTTAGCCCCTGCGGAGAAGAGCCGTGAAAAATGGCAAGTGTTTCCATTGAAATAGAGCAGGGTGGAGTAGATTTGAGCTAGAGAGCATGAAACAGGATGCTTCATGCTCTCTGCTCAGCACCCGACTCCTTTCGGTCTGGCTCGAGGCTGTGTGTTCATTTGTTTTATTTGAAAGTCTTACTTAGCTCCACTCCGCTGTATTCACTGATGTGGAGTGGAGATTTCAAGCACTATGATTGGCCAATTCACGATTCGCTCCACTCCACTCCGCCAAGCTCCGTGCCTGTGGAACCGCACCTGTGTGCTCAACATACTTCGACCCATATGCTAGGACCTTTGCACCACAACGGCTTACAAGGTATGATATCGTCGCTTAACTTCTAATAACGCCTAAAGCGCGAATCTGTCAACAATAAAAAAAAAATCAATATCTGGAACTTTTCCGGAGAGCAACTAAACTCTTCTACCAGGCCTTGACATACGTATTGTGATTGATGTTATGGTATGTCCAGACGTGGCGAATGCGCCGCCTTCTAGCCGCTCACGAGCCACGCAGTTCGGAAGCAGCTCGCGAACGGCTCACAAGCGGCGCATTCACCAAATCTAGATGCACCATTAAATAACGCATCACCATTGCTTCAAATTCTCGTTTTTGATTCGTCTATCGCTGCGTAGTTCGATTTCCTATCTGATGGCATTACGTAATGTATTTTGTTAAAAAACGAATATTAGAACTTCTGCGACGATGTACTAAAAGCCAGTTCAACCACACACTTTTAACGTCAAGGTCCATTTTGTTTCGCAGCTGTACTACGAGCATGCTCCGCTCAGTCTTCCACCGACTCCCAATCCTCCTCCAGACGCCCACTGCGACTACAAACGAGAGGTCTCGCTCAACACCTATACAGCAAAAGACGTCGCAGCACTGGAAGTAATCGTAGACCTCATGAAGAACACCCTCAATTATGAAGATAACAACATGGTGGGCGCGTACCAAAGAAGCAACATATTGTTTGAGTCTGCAACTACAAGACTCGTTCACCCAAACAGCAGCACCAACGCCATACAAGTGCACATCGCAATACCTTGCAACTTTCCAAATGGGAAAAAACGATCTCCCTCTGCTGCTAGCCCGATCAGAGTCAGAAAAGTTTTCTGCGCTAAAATGTCGACGCCTGTAGACTTAGAGTACCAAGTACATTCCTTCGAAGGAACCATACGACCCACGTCCACTAGAATGAGTAAAAGCTCAAATTTTACTGAAGATGCTTTATCTCCTGGAATGTATTTACTTATAGATAAACCCAAAAACGGGTATGGGCTAAAACCCATTTTAAGTCAATTTAATTTGGCTGATTTGAAGCCACGGCAGGTGGCGGCGGGAACCACGGTTAGTATGTCAGAGGCTAAACCAACTGAGAACAGAGAAGAAACGACGAGTTTGAAGAGTTTGGCCAAAGTGACGCTAAGCAAAGACTTTGTGGCTGCAATAAATCAGCAGTTGATTGATATGTACGAAAATATCTCAAGACGAGACGTTAATAATAGGCCGGCTCGATCTGTTTGGACGTCTCGTAAGCTAAAAGAAAAGAAGGACAGAAGAAATAGAAGAGCAGAAAAGTACATCGTCAAGAGAGGTATCGACTGGGATGCAATCAGGCATTTCTTTGGCCACGACAGAGTCTGCAACTGTAAATGCAAGAGTAACACAGCTTTGTGCAGGGCGTGTGCAGCCAGTGATGCTGTTATAGATGAACTCATATTTGAATTCGACAACATTGGTCGCTATATGGCAGATCATTGCACCGAGATACAAACATTCTTTTGGATGAATCCTATAGGAGGACAGAGGTTGAGAGAATCAGTCAACAAAATAGATAAAAGCTTAACTGATTATTACAAAAGAGTCAAGGGGAAGTGCCACGGAAGATTATGCAAAACATTCACCAATTATATTGACAAAAGACGTATTACTAAAACTTACAAGATCAAAAAAGAAGACAGCATGTCCCTACTGATGAATGATCTAGCAGTCCTCGCAGAAGACTTAAATAGAACGGTATCGTTGAAAGTATGCTACAATGATAAATTAAAAGAGAGCGGTGATAAATTTATTCACTTGATGAACAGTTGTATTATGAAGAGAAATTTTAATAAGCGTTCCACTCCGAGCTCCACTATGACGACGAAGTTGGTTAAAAATGTGTATTCTCTTGATAATATTAATGTTAACATATTTTGCAATCCTGAATCTTCAACTGCCGATGAGCAAATGTTTACAGCTGCGGTTACAGGAATTCAGGATGCCTCGCAGCAAATACTCGATTTTGATATGGACGAAACTAAAGAATTCATGCATAAGAAACGTAAAGGTTTCAAAAAGCTTTTCCCACGCAAAAACAAGAAGTCAAAACTGTTTTCGTGTTTTGACTTTAACAAGAAATCGAAGACATATTACAAGCGTCAGGTCGATAATCAAGTAGCTACACCGTTGATATCGGACGGTGGTGGTGCTTTTTGGTATGACTACTTAAAAGCAGGCACAAATGAACCTCGCTTAATTAGACATTCAATGAATTCACCACCTAATATAGAAATAGCTGTAGTTCAAAAAACAGAAACAACAAATCAGGTGGTAACCGGAGCACCAAGCTCTAATAACCTAGCTTCAAGTACTATATACATGACACTTGTAACCAATGCGGAAAGAAATCAACGGGACATCGAAACAACCACAGACACCTTGAGCCAAAACATAAATGAAATGTTACAATTATTTGGTAGTCTTCAAGATATTGAAGCAATGAATAATAACTCTAGGTCCGTAAAATCTTCAAAAAAAGTTACAGATAAAAAAAAACCAGCACAAGAACGCAAAACAAAAAAGCCTTCTTTAATATCTAAAGTCAAACAAAAGATGTCTTGGTCCAAAAACAAGACGACAACATCTGCTATTGATCAAAAGGCTCGGTCGACTCTTAAGAAAGAGTTAAACGAATTAAAAGCCATTGAACATGAAGTAGAATCAGAATCTAAGACCATTACGTCGAAAAAAAAGCTACATATTAATTCTACAAAAGACACATTGGCAGACAGTAAAAGTGTTTCAGTAAACACAACAGAACCAATGGTGGTTAATACGTCTACATTTACACCATCAACAAAAATGATTTCCATAACGGATAAACCCATAAATTCTTCAGAAAATGCTTTAACTAATGCAAATATTACAAATGTGATACGTATTACAAGTATGGCACTAAAAAAAGAAGATCAATCAGAAACCTCAACTACACCTACTTTCAACATAGCAACAACTAATCAAGGCTTTATGAACAAACTAAAAGCAGCTACGCATATATTTAGGAAAGGAGAGAAATCACAGACTCCTGCACGTACAACAGAGACACCTACTACTACAATAAATGGTACAGAATTAGTAATGCCTCTAAATTCAGGTGTAATAGACATTGTGACTGATGCCAATAACAAAATAATGGACTATGTTATTGAAGATACTTCACAGAACGCGACCCAAAATCCTACTATAGTTATAATTAACGAATATGGCACTAAGGTTAACGATGACACTGTAGGGGATAAAGAAGAATTTAAGAATCTTCTACTGTCTATTATACAATTTGAAACAAATAACCTAAACAATGAATGGGAAAGGGTAGCGTACGCAGGAGATAGATACAAAAACGAAAATGATCATAAAAGAAGCATAACGGATCAACCCAAAGTGGCAACTGTCAGGTGAGTTTGAGTTTTAAGATATACTAGCTGCTGCCCGCGACGTCGTCTGCGTGAAGGCTCTACGGCACCAAAATAGGAAGACAATTGTTAAGATACATTTGTTAGTTAACTGGGTTATAGACGCCAGAAAGGCAGCCATCATCATCATCATAGCAGCCGAAAGACGTCCAAAGCTGGCCAAAGCCTCCCCCAAAGTGTCTCCACAACAACTGGCCCTATGCATCTTCGCATTCATCGTACTCCCGCAATCTCATTCCACTTTGTGGGAGGCCTAACGCTACGTCTTCTGATACGTGGTCGCTCATTATGGTCCGATATGGACTAAGTGCGGACACCAGACCACGAAGATAAGATAAGATAAGACGTGGTCGCCATTTCAGAACTTTTCGGCCACATCGACTATATCTGTTCTGCGAGCAATGTGCCCTCCTCGCTGCCATTTAAGTTTGGCGATTCTTCAAGCTATGTCGGTATTAAACTGCTTCGCTAATCTCATAGTAGCAAGCAGGACAATAGAGCATGGCATCCTGCCTTCGATTCTCGAACGATAGTGTGTTTTATGGTTAAGAATTATTCTGTAGCTGTTCGGAGTTTGGACGTTGGTGGTGTGACACCCCCGTATCTCAGGAATCACGTAATGCCGTTGATCCTGCGCCTGATTTCTCTCCAGTCGTGACGGTTGCCATCCCATCAGTCTATGAGAGTTAAGGTACAAAGAGTCCACCACTGTTTACACACACACTGGTGCACTATAATGTCTCCTGCGCACTTGGCTAATCTCTGTTAAGGTTGGCCACAGTGACCACTGGTCCAGGAGTATTATTACCAGTATTCACATATAGAAAAAAAAAGATTTCACTAAGACAATCCATATCTTTTTTTAGGCTCGCGTTTAATTAAGTTACTATCTCACCTGATGGTAAACAAACAATGATGTAGCTGACAATGGAGCACGCTTGCCTAGAAGTAACGTTCTTCACTCTTGACTTAAAGACCCCTAGGTTATTGCTATCAGGAAAGACCCCGGCAGAGAATTCCACTCCTTAGCTGTACGTATAATAAATGTTTCCAAAACGCTTTAATATCGATCACAATCAGCGTCAGGCTGAGCCAACGACGACGTCTATTTCCTATCAGTCCAATGCAGCTCATACATTTAAATTTTACACTTCCAGCCCAACAGTAACAACATTAATGCCCACACAGAAGCTCACCACTGCAAGCTTATACGAGAGCAGTCTACCAGAGCTGGACACAAGCACCAAGCAACCTGAAGGAATCCTGAACAAGATAGTCGGCAAGATGGGCATTAAAGTTATCAAAAACAAGAAAAAGGTCAGTTTTTAAGACTATATACTTATTCTGTTCAAATAACATTAGTCATTTATGAAAACCTTTTTATTACTGTCCGCTCAATCGACTTTGACTTTACGTCGGTGGCATGACAAATGGCGGCTGCAGCAAATAGTTGGTATTGTAACCACTTTTTTGCTTTTATGAGGCTGCTTTTCCACTCGCCTATCGTCAACATCGAGCATGGTTTAAAAGCTTGTGACTTCATCTAACGCAATCCAACGTGATGTTTGACGAAAAGGCAACGCGAAAAAAGAGAGATAACGCCTGAAAACTCTGTTAGCATTCGGTAATTCCGCGATTTACTCGAATATTTTATAAAACTTGTTCCAGGAAATACGTGTTTTTTTTTAAACCCTTAAAAGTTTTTGAAACACATTGTCATTATTTAGAATCTTGATAAAATTTGCTAGGCTTGTATGTCTGTACTTTTTTGACTTTTTTAAATTTTTGAGTATATTATGAAGTGTCAAAGTTTGTGCAAAATAGCAGATTTTCGGAGGTCTTAACTGGATTACTTTTACACAAATTTATAAATTGATTTCCATAGAAGCCTAGATAATATCCACAAGATACTGTGTTTCCAAAATATCTGATGAAAAATGTGTAATGACGTCATAATCGCGTAAGAGCGGTTGTATGAAAAACAGTGAAAATGTATGTCGAGATGCATCACCTTAATGCCATCCTCATGCCTACGAAATAGAAGTTAAAATCGGTTGAACAGACAGTAAAAAAAAGGTTTCTTTAGATGTCTAATCTTAACGCGAATAGAGTATATGTAGTGATTAACTAGTAAAAGCCACATAGGTAGAGTACCTTCAGTGTTCAGCCAGACTGCGCCGGCGGGTGGTGGATGCGGCGTAGAGAACTCAAACATAACAACTTCTTTGGAGTGTCCATAGTGGCACAAAATAGATAGGTACAGAAGACAATCTCATGTATGTACTTCACTTTTTATACCTACGTTAGGCGATCACGCTAGGGCCAGCGCGTTGCGCCGAACTGTACGAGTGCGACCAGGCGATTGAGCCGAGATATCGTACCCGTGAGCGGCGTCTATGTGTGCGTTGCTCGAGCGTCCTTTGTATGTAGATTGACTTCTGTACCTGTATATTTTGTGATTTTAGGTAGGATTTCTCTTGAGATGATATGTATGCAGTTATAAGTTAATATTTATTATAAGAGCGTTTGCTCTCTCATTATCTTTCTATTGTGTTTCTAATTATGGTATTCGGAAGGTTAAAAGACTATCCAAGCCAAAAATATTATCATAAACTCACTGTAACTGAAAATACTCAATTTAATAACTCGCCTTTAGACGCCCGTAGCGTTTTCAAGTATTCAGGCGATAGTGTTATAAACTGTTGGCCCATCAAACAACGGTATCTTTTAAGCAAAGAAGGTATAAATATGTAATTTTAATTTAGTGAGTGATGGACTATGATAAACACGGATAAGAAAATGCAGCGGTAGTAGACCTTCCAGAAGGTGGACCGTGCTTTGGTGAAGGTCGCGAATTCTATAGATGCGAGACGCACAGGACCGTTCGTTGTGGCGACACTTGGGGGAGGCCTATGTCCAATACTGGACGTCTTTCGGGTGAAATGAATGATGACTGAAAACTTAGTCCACATTAAAATTTACTTATGAACCAAAGTGTTAGGGGCAGAGACTGCTTAAATCAATCAATAAAACATTCAAATATATGATCTATCTATATCTACTTAGCTTATATTTTTCCCTGCAGGAAGAGAGGGATGCCTCTTCCCTTTCCACTCGCGGATAAAACCGAAGAGTTCCTTCGGAGGGAGCCGATCGTCCCGCCATCGGCGATCACCACATAATTATTGGTGATTTAAGCGTCTCTGCTCTACTCTCCATCGCTTAGGTAACCCTTTAGGCCGTAACCAAACAGCCAGAAGCTTCTCTAGGTGCTTAAAACCACCATACACCATGTTCTTGGAGCTAGGATAGCAAGGAATGAGTACTGGCTTATTATCCTGATTTGGCACCAAGAGGTTATATAAGAGTGGCATGTTACCAACGGCAGAGAGACCTATAGGTCACACTTGACACTCACGACGGCTGCCGCTGATTGCCAAAGTTGGAATGTCGACGGCCATCGACGCTTTAACAGCTACCGAGGTATCTACTGCTGTTGTACCTTTGCCGTTGGCAACATGCTGTTTGTGTGTAGTTATGAGCTTTAACAAAAATGGGGATAGCTCTGTATACACCAGATAAGAGTCACTGGTTTGATAAAACAGCCTTATCCTAGCTTGGAATGTTAGATCACCTAGTATGTACTGGTATTACACCTAGTTTTCTTCAGGTTCGAGATACTTAGAAAAAGCTACCACCAAGTGAAGCTTCTGGCTATATGATTTTCGGTTCATTCACGTAGAAAGCAGGCGGCTGATGTCGGTTTGCCTGCAGGAAAAATTGCAGCACCGGCCAGAATTAAATTTTTAAATCATGCGGTCAAATTAGTCTGCATACCAGGACTTCTGTCATGTCAAAAATTGCAGAAGACTAGTCTCCGAAAATGTTCGTCCGTTGTCACATCCCACCATTTTAACTAGGAATCAGGATTGGCGCAACAAATAGCCACATTTGCGCTGGAAACCGACACCATCTACCAGCTTTCTACGTAAATGAACCTGACCTAAGGACTCTCACACAAAACTGCGATGCGATACGACGCCGCATCGCAGGAAACTGCGATACAAAGCATCGGTTCAAGTGACCATCCAATATGCTATGCGAATCAATTCGCAAGTTCTTGCGATGCGACGTGCGTTGTCGTAGATTTTTTGTGTTTAACAAGACTGCAAGCGCGATCGGGCGGGTACGGCGTGGAAGAGTAACTCACGCCATAGCTCGTTCATAGGGCTTGTACACAAAACTGCGAATCAGCGCGATGGGAATTCGCAACACAGAAAACTGCAAGTGCGACACGAATAATTGCTGTGATGCGATTTCGTGCGGTAAGATCTCCCTTTCGAGTGACCATTCCTTCGACGACCGTCAACCGCACTAAACTTATTTCGTAAACTAGGTCGTGACATGGATCGTAAAAAGAAGTGCTCACTTCTGTTATTGCTAACAGGTACAGTAAAGAAACGAATTGATCTTAAAAAGGACTTGCGAATCAATTCGTTAATTCTTGCGATGCGTCGCGCGAGCTCGCAGATTTTTACGATTTGACGTCGAATCGCAGTTTTATGTCCAAGCCCATAGTGAGTGGCCACAGTGAGTGTGCGGGCGTTGGCGTCTCAAACTAGTTCAAGCTAACCGCATCCGTTGTTACAAAGGCTCGATTGCGGACAGGCACAACGCACCCGTTGCCGCACCTGCAAGTCTAGCTAAGCATTGCCGCTCGTAGTTTTGTGTTTGAACCCTTGGGTCAACCTTACTAATTTCTCTATCATCAGGTAAAGAAACAAACCAAACCTAACGAACAACATATCATCTACATAAGCTATATAGATGTTTAGTAACTTTCATTATCCAAAGGTAGTGAAGAAGGGAAGCGTTCGGCAAGTCAGGAAAGACAGAAAGAATAATTTTATTAGAAACAGGAGGCTCAGGATTAACTCGATCAGATCTGATACTCCACCGCCAGCTCCCAACAGAGGTAAGACGGTAATTTAAACTAATATTAGTATTGATAGTTGCGGGCGTGGTCGTGTCTCGCTAGATGGCCACAATTCATTTTTTAAAGGTTTTTTTATAGAAAATAGTTTTTAAAGGTTTTTTTTTAATCATATAATGACTTCTCCTGCTGTAGGGTGGAGCAAGAGGGTGTCAGGTTTTTCTAATTTGCCCTTTGCGTTAAACGATCAGAGGTAAACATTTCATAAGTCGATCCATGGCCCTAGTAAGCTTCGACCCTGGTGAACACCTACGTGCACTGATATCTCTTTGAGTGAGAGTGAATTAGGACACAACTACGTGCCGTAGAAGACTGGGGCTCGGTCCGGAAAGTTACCGGACGTCCGGTCGGCGAGCTACCCATTGCTCGTCGTCCGCAAGCCTACTCGGAATGAGCGTGAGGAGGTCCGATTTTAGCAAATACCATTTCCTTGACTTAATAATTGTTTGTGTACTCACATTAGCTTGCTGGATCTCTTGCTGCATATGTGACCACCAGATGGCTTCATTGTGGTTGGGGATTTTTGGAGCCTTTTTGACTCTATAATAATGTTCCTATACACTAAGTTGATAGGTAATCGTTTGTCTTAGTATGGTCATGTGAAGCGGAGGGACGAAACGCATGTTACTAAAACAGTTATGAGCATACATATGGATGGAAGGAGTGAAAGAGGGAGGCTAAAGAAAAGATGGATGGATTTTGTGAGAAGTGATATGAATGAAAAGGGAGTTAGTGATAGTGTGACGGGTCACGACAGGACAGAATGGAAGAAAAAAACGTGTTGCGCCGACCACAAGTAATATGGGGCAAGGGCAGGAAAATGATAACAGTAAAAATAGAATAACTACAAATCTTGCTATTTAGCAAGAACAAGGCCATGCACGCTCGGGCTCGTAGTTTTTACTTTAAAAATTTTGTAGAAGTTATTCGACAGATGTACTGTAGGTTAGTCACGGGAGTAACTCTTGGAAGCCTGTCACCAAATCGGTTCAAATGTCTTTTCTCAAATTAAGTCTGAATGCCTTATTGCAAAGCGTTGGCTGCAAAGCCGGAGAAAACGGTGCCGTCAGGTCATAATATATTTTTTTCAAACCTATTGACTTACTGAGGAGTAGTCTTCTGAAGGTCACTATAGTTATAATGGCCGACAATATAAAGAGCTATGGGAGCCATTTTAACGCTGAAGTCCCACACGTCAATGAGTGGCAAATATCGGTGAAAATGACAGGTTATCGTCATGCATGGCTTTCATGTGACTATTACATATGAGTGCAGTGGTGGCCCAATTGTCCAAGCCCAAGTCGTCGACGGCGCGCACTGTTCCCGCGCGCCTCAAGGAGTTGTCAGCAACAGCAGGGACCCAGCCGGGTCGAAGCCTACTGGGGCCAGGGTTATCCGAAAGGGCGCTCGAGCCCCGGTATGAAGGTTAGAAGGAACGGGGTAGGTCTTTTAGTCAGTAAGAGTCTGACACTATCTCCCGCTCCGCCCAAGGGCGGGGGATGTCAATGCATGATTTTTTCCCACCATAAAAAAAAAAAAGTGGTGGCCCAATTGTAACGGTCACGACTTACGAGTAATTGAATTTATGTAATTTATTTCATCACCAAAACGATGAAGGAAAATATTGTTAGGAAGCCGGCAAGTCCTAGATTCAAAACTTCGAAGGCAAGTGATATCAACCAACCTGTACTGAGCCCCTGCCGTGGCTTAGAAGAATGAGTCGTACGTACCCATTCTCAGAGGGACCTCCTCTCGTTATTGCCAGCAGTGGGAACATTATTTAAGGCTGATTTTGCTTATTATATGTACATATAGGCTTCAAATGATGGTACTGATTTCTTAGAGGCATCCCTGACAGCTATGGATAAGCACTACAGTTCCCGTCGAACATCTATTTTTTTTTCCATCATGTGTATCTCTGTAGATTTGATTTCACCTTTGTATTGGTTTTATCAAAAATAAAAAGACAGCCCCCGAAAATGCTCCGCACTAACAATCTTCAAGAACTGAAACTAATCTTCAACATAGTTTGCTTGTCAATACAGATAACGTAAACTTAACTTTCTTCCCAATGTTTTCATTCACAAGGTCAGGAAATAGCCAGATAATGAACTGTTAACTGAATTGACAAGCAACCTGGCTTCATATCCAGACTCACGAGCATTTTCGACCGCTGTCCCTCTTCTCCTCAGTCGATTCTCAGGAGGAGAAGCAACTGACCACCTACTTACAGTTGTTTTTCTTCCCCAGATCGGCAAAGAAAAGTAGTGGTATTGTATTTCCCGAATCTAACACACGTGCTTTGTTTCAAGAGGCCCGTGATTCTCGTCGGGCAGCCAAACCAAGTAAAATATGTGACATACAAGCCACCTACGACCACCTTAAGAAGTTACAAAGCTCGATACCGCCAAAGGCATTCGAGATGGTAGCGAAAAACGTTACTTGCTTTAAGTACAAAAATGCAGATCCCGTCTTTGTTATCCAATACAAGAGAAAGGGTAAACGTTGGGACTGGATAAGAAACAAAAGATCTATAAAACTGCATTTTTATAACAAAGATGAACATAACATCTACGATGAAGCTTATACAGTCAATTTTGAGGATGATTCCAATGATTTATTCGAAAGATTCGCCAAAGGAGACGATGGTATTTATAAAATTGTTAAGAGAAGAAAAAGAACGGCTAATTTAGAGGCTTTGGAACGTGGGTTGAGGAATATACCGAATTTGACGCCTGGTGAGGTAAGTTAGTCTCTTCTGAATGTAGAATTTCTGTTTTTTCAACAATATTGCGGAGACAATCTGACGAGAAGATTCTAATTTACGCTGAATCTGATCGGTTCAGAACAGTTAAAGGTGTGATTCACTTATCTGAATGGCTTTAGGGGAAACTTGACAGTCCACGATAAATGATAAATGATCTTTATTTTGCAAGTAGGTTTTATAAAAACACTTTTACACGTCAATTTTTTTTTTCGCCAATTAATGCTAGATGAGGCCGGTGTTTCCTAGCTGACTATCCTGAGAAGAAACACCGAAACAAACTCAGGGGTCAAAGTCTCTTTTAAAGTCCATACAGCAAAACATGTAATGGTCAAATCATATGAGAACCATGCAGATGCCACGACGCCTGCGCTGCGTCGTTGCGGCGTCTGCGCTGCGCATACGTTTATCGAACGCCTACGCTGGACAAACGCTAGTGTGAAGGCGCTCTTACAGTCCAGTTTGGGTCGTCAAGCTCGTGATAGGGCCTTTGAACCGATGCTTTGCTGCACGAAATCGCTTCACAGAAACGTCCAGTGTCTTATCGCATCGCTTCGCAGATTTGTATGGGAGTCTTTAGACAGATGACATTGTTTTTTCGGTGGATGAAAATCATCCAGATAATATCCCCCGCACTCGGTGGAGCGGGAGATAGTGCCAGAGTTTTACTGACTAAAAACCCACCCCGTTCCTTCGTTGCCTTTCATATCGGGGCCGAGCCTTCCTTTCAGAAGCAGACCCTTGGCCCCAGTAGGCTTCTACCCTGCTGGGCCCCTACGGTGGCTGACAACTTTTTTTTAAAAGAGTAACCATGAAGTTTCTTGCCGTTGCTTCTCCATAGGAAACGACCAATGTGGAACCGTGCACTAGCTTCTGACGTTTTATAAGTGCCCATGTAGGCCTATGTGAAATAAAAAACTTTTGAATTTGAATTTGAACTCCTTGAGACGCGCGAGAACAGTGCGCGCCGTCGAAGATTTGGGCTCGAACCGAACAGTTACTGGACGGTCGGACAGCTAGCTACCAATGGGTACCAATGGGCAATTGACATGATCAATTCTTCTTTTCCAGGGCGAACTTTACGTGATGGCCGGAGACACAGTAACCATGGACTGTGGTCTTCATACCCCAGTTAGAACTTGCGATGGAAAATTTCTTTGGAAGACGGACAGGAACCGGATGTTGAAGCAGGACAATGTCTATGTGGATGACGTTAGCCTTGTCATTAATAATGTGGAACCCAAGAATGTTGGCACCTATACTTGCAGCTTGGTAAGATATTTTCAAAACACTCACTCGAAAACCCGCTTTAAGGCACGAGATTTACTGTTTTTCGCACTAGTGCGGAAAAGTACGCGAGCCCCTGCTACAATTTATTACATTTATGGTATCAGTTGCGCGTCGACCTCCGTTTCTTTATATCTTTGTAAGTTTAAAAATTGAAATGCCAATTAATGAGTTTAATGAATTCCAGGATCACACAGTACGGAAGAATGTGAAGCTGAACGTGCTGACGATTCCATCTTTTGACATCGTGTTCCTGCCAGTGTACAAGACTCAAGATAATTGTTCCTATGATGTTAGTAGCTCTACATAATATTCTCGCATCATATCATAGATCAATATCTTCTAGTCTTGCTCTTCTTGGCCGTTTCACTCTTGACAGAATGGTCGTGGTTATCATGAAGGTAGGTCTCTGTAAGCTTTCAGGGTACGCCGCACGACTTCCCGTCAGTTTTGCGTGCTGGCAGTCATCCGGGCGCACTAGTTCAATAGGCCACCAATAGCCGCTTTGATCTGATCAGTACCCCTAGCCAAGTTGCTAATCTGCAATAGTTAACGCTTGTAGAAAGATTGAAATGTACGGGAATGACGTCGTCTTAACGCTCAGTCACGTGGTCAGAACAAAAGAATTGGCGGCAAGGTCAACTCGAAGCGTTCGACGCAAGCGAAACGATTGTAACTTGGCTAGGGGGCCAGTCCATTGCATCGGTGCTCCACCACGCAGCCTCGTCCTGTCCATCTTTTCTTGTATAACAAGGCGTTCGATGGAGTCACTACCACGTCGACAAATATGTAAAAATAACCAGTAACCTTTTCACTCTTCACTTAAATACCTCTAGACTATAGTTAGCTTGTAGCTATTAGAAAACACAGACTCCGCGAATTTCGTCTTAGCTGTACACACAAGGGTGTTTCCAAAACGTTTTGTGCGAACAGGTATAATGTTTGTCACACTCCCAGAAATATAAACGATAGAAAACCGACAGGCTGGCAACTCGACGTCGATGCTTTATTCTGGAGTGCGTGACTTTGGAGCTTTGACTCGATGAGTGCATTATTGCCGATGACCTTCCTGGCTCCCTTTTCAGTCGACTCTAACTCATCAAGTTGGACATTTATCCCAAAAATGACTAAAGAAAACTAACTACAAAAGTGATCTGTAATCCAATAACTGAGTCTTTAATTTCAACTTTTGGAAATTTCGTAGGACCTCAAAGCTATTCAGCGGCTGGGCAGTTTAATGGCTGACGAAAGTCGATGTGGCAGATGTTGCTCCGTAAGAATTGATGAACCAGTATGCCAGAGGGATAAGGTAAGAATTATCACCCTCATAATTCAATCAATCAAAGCATTAATTTAAAATAAACCATTTACAGGCGTAAGATGATACTAATTGTACACATTCCAAAGCGTAGATATTTATAGAGGCCATGGGTGGTGCGATATATGGATAGCTCGCCCTTCGACAGTCCGGTCACCGTCCGGAGTAAGCCCGAGTCGCTGACGTCGATGGCGCGAAGTGTTCCACGCGCGCTTCAAGTAGATGTCAGCAAAATCGTAGGAGCTCAGCATGGACGAAGCCTCCTGGTCCAATGGGTTGTCATCATCATCATCATCATCATCATTTCAGCCGACAGACGTCCACTGCTGGACATAGGCCTCCCCCAAGCGTCGCCACAACGAACGATCATGCGCGTCCCGCATCCATCGGATTCCCGCTACCTTCACCAGGTCGTCAGTCCACCTTGTAGGAGGCCTTCCAACGCTGCGTTTTCCGGTACGCGGTCGCCACTCCAGAACCTTTCGGCCCCAACGGCCATCTGTTCTGCGAGCAATGTGCCCTGCCCATTGCCACTTAAGTTTGGCGATTCTTTGTGCTATGTCGGCAACCTTGGTTCTCCTGCGGATATCTTCATTTTTGATTCGATCACGCAAGGAAACTCCGAGCATAGCCCTTTCCATTGCTCTTTGGGTGACTTTAAGCCTTTTGATAAGGCCCATTGTGAGCGACCACGTTTCGGATCCATATGTCATCACTGGCAACACACACTGGTCATAGACTTTCGTCTTGAGACACTGTGGTATGTTGGATGAGAAGATACCGCGTAGCTTCCCGAACGCTGCCCAGCCGAGTTGGATTCGACGGTTGACCTCTTTCTCGAAATTAGATCTACCCAACTGGACTGTCTGCCCGAGGTAGACGTAATCGTCCACAACTTCGAGTATAGAGTCTCCGATCTTGATAGGAGTGGGTGCTACATGGTTGTTTATCATGACTTTAGTTTTGTCCATGTTCATTTTAAGACCCACTCTTTCGGAAGCTCTACTGAGGTCATTGAGCATTGTACTGAGCTCTTCTGTAGTCTCAGCCATGACTACTATGTCGTCGGCAAACCGAAGGTGAGTGATGTACTCGCCATTGACATTAATGCCTAGTCCACTCCAGTCCAGAACCTTGAAGACATCCTCCATTGCGGCCGTGAACAGTTTCGGAGAAATGACGTCTCCCTGCCTCACACCTCGCTGCAGGAGGATAGGTTTCGAAGTCTGGTCCTGAAGTCGGACTGACATAGTGGCGTTTTCGTGCAAACACTTCAGCACCTCGATGTACCGATAGTCAATCTGGCACCGTTGGAGAGACTGCAGTACAGCCCAAGTCTCGATCGAATCAAAGGCTTTCTCGTAGTCCACAAACGCTAGGCAGAGAGGCAGATTATACTCCTCGGTCTTCTGTATAACCTGTCGTAGCGTATGTATGTGGTCCACGGTGCTGAAGCCTTTTCGGAATCCGGCTTGTTCGGGAGGCTGGAAGTCGTCGAACCTGCGCGCGAGACGATTCGTGATGACTCTGGAAAACAGCTTGTAGACATGGCTCAGAAGTGAGATGGGCCTATAATTCTTCAGTAGGGCCTTGTCGCCCTTCTTAAAGAACAGTACCACCACGCCTCCGCTCCATGCCTGTGGCGTTTTCCCCTCGAGTATGACGGAATCAAACAGCTTCTGAAGGGCCTTAAGGATCGGTTTTCCACCCGCCTTCAAAAGTTCGGCCGTAATTCCGTCGTCACCCGGCGCCTTATTGTTATTAAGCTGCTTCAGAGCCATCCTAATCTCGTACAGGCTGACGTCCGGGATATCTTCGGTATAGTGTCGGCTCAATCTAGCTCTTGGGTCGTTTGCTAGAATTACAGTGGGTTTAGTGATTGACGTGTACAACTGTCCATAGAAAGCCTCGATCGCTCCTAGAAGCTCTGGTTTGGCGGATATGACTCTGCCATCTTCGGTCTTCAGTTTCGTGAGCTGGCTCTGCCCAATAGACAGATCTCTTGCAAACACCTTGGAGCCCTTATTTCGCTCAATCGCGTCTTTAATTTTTCCCGTATTATAATGACGGAGATCGCGTTTCAAGGACTTAGAGATCCGTTTATTGAGCTGCCGATATGTGTACGAATCGTCTGAAGACTGCAGAATCATCTCACGCCTCTCCTTCATGAGCTGGAGATTTTGATCGGTGACCCTCTTGCTCTTATTTGTGCGAGTCTTAAAGAGTTTAGAGCCGACCGTATGGACAGCTTCCACGAACCCATCGTTGTATTCGTCCACGGAGCTTCCTAAACATTCGAAACGATTTTGAAGTTCGAGCTGAAAGCTTTCGGAGTTATGGATTTGGATCTGTGCAGGACGGAGCGTAGACTTCATCAGTCGAGATCTTTCAAGCTTGACATTGATATTCAATGTGCCTCTTACCATGCGGTGATCACTTCCGGTTTTCACCCTATCGATCACGGAGACATCATTGAATATTTGCTTCTTCGTCGACATGATGAAGTCAATCTCATTTTTAGTTGCACCATCAGGGCTTTGCCAAGTCCACTTCCTGTGCTCACGCTTGCTGAAGAAGGAGTTCATCATGTAGAGGCCCTCCTTCTCCATAAAACTGGCCAGTAGATGTCCCCGGTAGTTCCTACGTCCAAATCCAAATTGCCCCACTCGCAGCTCGTCGCCGTTTCGTTTGCCCAGTTTCGCGTTGAAGTCCCCCATGACCACGGTGAAGTGACTCTTAGAACCATGCATGGCTCTGGATACGTCCTCATACATGGTTTCTACTTCGTCGTCAGGGTGTGTCGAGGTCGGAGCGTAAACCTGTATGACCTTCAGCGAATATCTTGATGATATTCTGAGTATAAGGTACGCTACCCTGGTCGACACGCTCTCGATCTTCACAACATTGTTCACGAGGGACCTGTGGACGATAAACCCGACACCACCTTGGGACTGCTTGTCCCCTTCCCGGAAATAGAGCAGGTTACCAGATCTTAGGATTATCGTATCCTCCCCCTGTCTTCGGACTTCAGACAATCCCACAATACTCCATCGTAACCCGCTCAACTCCTCCTCGAGTTCGGTGATGTTCTCATCGGACCGGAGTGTACGTGTGTTGTACGTTGCCAGGTCAAGTCGTCGACGGTTTATCGCTCTCGCCCGGAGATTCTTAGCACCCCGGACCCCAGGGCCGCGCTCACGCCGGTCAACGTTAGCACAACCGCTGGAGTCGCCGAGCACTTGGGGCCTGATTTTTGTGCATCTGTGCATTTGGGGGGGTTTAGGACCGTAACCCGCCACGCTGGTCCAGTGCGTGTTGGCGGGTCGCCAGAGCCTCGTTTGTTAGTCAGCAGGGTGCACCACGTGCAGGTGAGGTTGGCTTGGGTCCCGATAGGTGTTGTTTGGGACCCCGTCTACACCCCAATGGGTTGTACGAAAGAGTAACCCAAGACCTTGAAACGCAAAGCAAAGAAGGAGCTTAGGAGTGGGTTTTAGTCTGTTAAAGTCTGACACGCCCAGCTCCGCTCGAGAGTGGTAGAAGTCATTGGATGATTTCCCAGACCTTTGTCCTTCTTCTTCATCTTTTCGTGTCGATATGACTCAAATTTTGTCCAGGTGGCTAAATATTGGTCGGACACCAATGTTTAGTCACCTGGACAGCTTTGTCATTGACTTCATATTTATTTAATGTTTTACATTAACAACAAAAACGGCTATCCGCTGATTACATTAGTTAAGATTATCTATCCATATTAATATACAAAAAAAATCATACACTCATCTCACAAAACTCCAGACATACTGACATGATCGTCTTCCATTCGTACGCGAACACGCGCAGAAAGAGTGTGTGGGACAGGAGACTGGGCTCGCGCAACAGTGTGACTCGCAGGCACAGCGAACAATCTGTCTCCTGATGCATCTACACTTAACTAGGGCACATATAAGTCATGGAGGGTGCAGATAGTTGTGCATGCTGGGCAGGAAAGGAGGTGACGCATATCCTGTCATGGTACCTTTTTCCTGCACTGGGGATACTTACAGGCTTATAGAATAATTTCTTATTCGTTCTTTCAGGGCACCAACAGCACCTTGCTCAGGGTCGCAGCCGTCATATCCGTGACCCCTGATACCATGAACTGCAGCTTGCAGTGCAAGAGAGACGTCGTGTCTTCATTGGTCATGCTCTGCGCCACCAATACTGCTGCTCTTTCTTCTACAAGAGGTACCAGTTTGAATGTCTTCTATATTTATAAAATGCTTTGTCTTGAATGACTGCCTAAACCACTGATCGTAAAGTCCTGATACTTGGAGGGTATATTCTTTGTATGATATAAGCGTCCGGTAAGAAAGGATTTTTCCAGGTTCTCCCCCTAAGTGGGTGAGAAAGGAGCAAAATTTGAAAATGGGACAACGTAATTCCTGGTCCAATCTACTTTAAATTTTGCATTAAAACTCTTGGAATAATTTTAAGTCACCCAAAGGGCGATGGAAAGAGCTTTGCACGGATTTTCCTTGCGTGATAACATCAGAAATGAAGATATCCGCAGGAGAACCTTGGATATCGACATAGCTCGAAGAATCGCCAAACTTAAGTGGCAATGGGCGCAGAACTGATATAGTCGATGGGGACGAAATGTTCTGGAGTCACGACCACGTACCGGAAGACGCAGCGTTGGAAGGCCTCCAACAAGGTGGACCGAGGACCTGTTCAGGGTCTCAGGAATCCGATGGATGCGTGACGCACAGGACCGGTCGTTGTGGCGACGCTTGGGGGAGGCCTATGTCAAACAGTGGAGGTCTTTCGGCTGATAAGATGATGATGATGAATAATTTTCTACTTTCACGTTCGTTTTATTACAGTGCTGGTTTCAAAAGATGGAGTCAACGAGACCCTGACGCCCTGGAGAGACTTGGTCAGGCCTGTAGTGACACACACGCTGAGGAAGAAAGGTAATTGCTTCTCCGAGGACCCTTTGAAATGGGATATCATCCGCTGACTTTTTCTCTTTCTTTTTTGTTGACTAAAACCTGTGTGAAAAAAACATACACAAATCTTTCGAGACTCCGTTTCAGAATTGAACTATTTACATAGTTAATTTTATACGGAACCCTCAGGTCGTGAGTCCGGCTCGCACTTGCCCAGTCTTTTTCTTATATTAATACACAGCGTTTAAGCAGCTCAGGTTCTGGTCAATTCAGATTGTAATCTCCACGTATGGCTGTTAGAAGATTTGACATTGACAGTAGATGTTGTTTCTTCAGACACCAACGGACACCATGAGTACCACAAGCTGGTGTCGCTGCTGTCTCCCGGGAAGGTGGACGTGGTGCTCATCTGTCCAGCCGGCTACTATCTTCTGCAAAAGTACAAGCTCTGTTGTAAGTATCTAGATGAGTTAGTTTGCACGCTATTCGCAAAGATAGTCAATATTAACTAACTGCTACTAATTAGGCTTAAGGGAAGAAAGAAAGAAAGAGAAAAAGAAAGAAAGAGAAAAAGAAAGAAAGAGAGAAAGAAAAAAAAAGAGAACAAAAGAGAAAAACAGAGAAATAGCCTTAGGTACACATGTAACATGTAGAAACTTAAATTATAAGATAGAGTAGCAAAATGACAGTGTGTCTCACCGGCACGGCTAATAGTGATCGCTGGGTTCACAAGGGGGACCAATGATCTGGTGACAAGCACAGGGCCGCTCTTTATGCCGATGCTTGGGGGAGGCCTAAGTCCAACAATGGACGCCTTTTTTTTTGCTGAAATGATGATGACGAAAAGGAAGCGCCACGAATCCCTACTGCCTACTCCAGCCTGCTAGTTCCAATATGGCAGCTATCTTCTTGATTTGTTTTTTTTTTTACTGCGATCCCACCTGATGGTAAGCAGTGATGCAATGGATAATGGTGAAGCCTAGTTTATTAAGAGCCTATTCACTCTACCCTTGAAGACACCAAAATTATAGTCGGACGGGAAGACCGCAACTGGCAAATGGTTCCAGTTCTTCGATGTACGCGGTATAAACGACGAGGCTAAATAATGTAAAGGTGGATACTCGCCGTGCGTCGGGTAGTCTGATGGTAGTAAAGAAATGGCAGAATCAAGTCATGCAATTCCCGCGCACTCTCTCTGAAATAAATCCTGTAAAATATCGAAAGGCTAGCTACCCTACGCCTGTTGTCAAGGCCTTGTAGATTGGCCTTGTAGACTGGATCTTCTTGATTTGATTGCACCCCTTTGTCATTTCTTTAGTTCGGTATAACAACGCCTTCAGGATGTTGTTGGGGCTCACATATTACTGCAATGCATCAGGAATGTTTGGCACACATACACACGTATATTGATGATTTTAAAGCCATCATAAGAAAGCGGGAAGCGTCCATGACGCGCAGGGTGTATGGGACCGGCAACAGCATTCTGAGGGGTCATTAGTGACAGGCCGTGTTGTGGCACTTTAGCACACTGGTGAGTGGTGGCCGAGTGGTAATAGCCCCGACTTACGAGTTTGTAGGTCGCGGGTTCGAACCCTACCAGGTGCATTTCTTTGTGTAAATTATTTCATTACCACTGCTCTCAAAACGATGAAGGAAAACATCGTGAGGAAACCGGCATGTCCTAGAACCAAAAATTCGGAGACATGTGACATTCACCAACACGCACTGGGCCCACGTGGTGGATTACGGCCCATTCCCTCTCCTAGAGAGAAGGCCTGAATTCCAGCAGTGGGAACATTAAAAAAGGCTGATGATGATGATGAACTGAGTTTTTAAGGTATATGATTACTAGCATACTTTGGACCACGGTCTGAAATAGTCTTTTTTTCAGTCTGTAATTCCTTTCATCTGTTCTGGTATTCCTCAGCCTCCTGCCCACCCAATACATCGTCAAAAACCGGCGACAACACATGCCGCTCGTGTCCTCGAGGCACGCGCTCTGAACCCGGAGCCGCCAAGTGTCACCTCGTACAAACACACCCGCGCAGGTATGATGTACGTACTTCTTATGTTATATCCATATTTGCTCGATGACGACGAGCAATGGGTAGCTCGCTGTCCGGACCGAACCCTAGTCGTCAACGGCGTGTAGTGTTCCACGCGCGCTTCAGGCCAAAGAAAAGATGGATGGATTGTGTGAGTAGCGATATGAAAGAAAAGGGAGTTAGTGATAGCGTGACGAGTGACAGGACAGAATGGAAGAAAAAAACGTGTTGCGCCGACCCCAAATAAAACGGGACTAGGGCAGGAAGATGATGATGATGATGAGTCGTAGTCTAAAAAAGTTAAAAAAAAAATTGTCCGATCTTTTTTTTCTCTGATATAAACTAGTGCTTGACTGCGAACCCAACAATTGATAACAACAATTCACTTTAAAAAAACTTTTTACAAAAAAAAAAAAAATAACCGACTTTACTAAAAAAACACTAAAACCATCAAAATAATTTTAATTTCGGGAGTCGGGGAGTCACAGAGATCTTGGTCGTTTCCCACTGGGGCGTGAACTTTATCTGAATTATCACCAGATAAAGCTTAAGCCTCCTGATCGAAGGTCAAGGCTCGTGGGAAATTTCAGCAAAGACCCACTTCTATGTCTGAGTATGTTTTCCGCACTTAGTCCTATGCGGCGCACCATCGTACGTGGGCCATATCGGCCTAGTCGTAGTCTTTGGGAGTCACAGAGATGTTGGCCGTTTCCAACTGGGGTGTGAACTTTATCTGAATTATCACCAGATAAAGCTAAAACCTCTGGATGGAAGGTCAAGGCGCGTGGGGAATTTCAGCAAAGAGCCAAGAACAACAACAGTAATATTACATGTTGTAGCGTGTACGACAACAGAGCTTTTCCAGAATGAGCGAGTTCGTTGCGAAGTTCAGAATTCAGTGAATTCAGCGCTGGGTGTTTGACGCCCAGTAATTGCTGAGTTGGTGACCCTTTCGGTTCAGGCACAGTCACTGCAAGTGTATTGTATGTTTGTACTCTTTTTTTTATTATTATTTTATGTTGTGGTATATTGTGTTGCTTGCGCCGAATAAATGCTATTCTATTCAGTGCGGTACGATGTCGAAGTGACCCTGTATTAAAGTAGGTACACTACTGGATTCTGTTTTAATAGGGCATTTTTTTTTTTTAATTGAGATAAACTAGTGCTTGACTGCGATCCCACCTGATGGTAAGTAGCGATGCAATCTTTGATGGTGAGGCGCACTAGTTTATTAAGAGCCTATTCACTCTAGCCTTGAAAACACCCAAATTATAATCGGACGTGAAGACCGCAGCCGGCAGACTGTTCCAGTCCTTCGACGTACGCGGTATAAACGACGAGGCGAAACGCTTAGTCCGGACCGTAGAGCTTTCAACAACGTAAGGGTGAATATTCGCCGTACGTCGGGTTGTCCGATGGTAGAATTGCGATGGCGGAATCAAGTCATGCAATTCCTGCGCACACTCTAAACCAAATTTAAGTTACGGCATCTACACGACGGGGAAGATTATTTTTCTCAGCCGCACCGCAAGGATGACACATAATTATGTCACCATAAGAAATAAGAAAGATATTTGGATACTATATTATGTCACCCTCTTTCTAGCGTTTGACTGCGATCCGCGATGTTATGCAGTGATGCAATCGTTGATGGTGAAGCGCACTAGTTTATTAAGAGCCTATTCACTCTAGCCTTGAAGACATTTAAATTATAATAGGACGGGACGATCGTAGCAGTCAATTGGTTAACTGGCAGAGAATGTTTAAGCCATTATGTCCAACTTTGTACTTGGTGGCCAGAGCACCTTGGTTAACTGGCAGAGAATGTTTAAGCAATTAAGTCCACCCTTGTACTTGGCGGACAGACCACCTTGGTTAACTGGCAGATAATGTTTAAGCCATTAAAGTCCACCCTTGTACTTGGCGGACAGACCACCTTGGTAAACTGGCAGAGAATGTTTAAGCCATTAAGTCCACCTTTGTACTTGGCGAACAGACCACCTTGGTTAACTGGCAGGGAATGTTTAAGCCATTAAGTCCGCCTTTGTACTTGGCCGACAGACCATCTTGGTTAACTGGCAGAGAATGTTTAAGCCATTAAGTCCACCCTTGTACTTGGTGGACAGACCACCTTGGTTAACTGGCAGAGAAAGTTTAAGCAATTAAGTCCGCCTTTGTACTTGGCCGACAGACCATCTTGGTTAACTGGCAGAGAATGTTTAAGCCATTAAGTCCGCCTTTGCACTTGGCCGACAGACCATCTTGGTTATCTGGTAGAGAATGTTTATTAAGTTTTGGAGGTATGCGGAACAGAGAGTAAAGTCCCGCAAACCTCCGTTGAAAAGGGAGGATCCTCCGACCAGACAGGTGTTATGGTCTGGTGGGCGACTGCCCGGTAGATGATTTCGGGCTGTCGTATATTCAAATCGCGCGGAGAACTTTGATAGCGCGATGCAGGATTAGTTCTTATGTGACGCCATAGATGTCGCTACACAGTCCACCCTTGTACCTGACGGACAGACCACCTTTAACGTTACAGTGGTGGTGGTACCCCCCCTGCGGCTACGTGGTGGCTTGCTGCGGCGTGCTGTTCGGCTGCACGGCGTGCGTGCTGCTCTCCCTGATCGTGCACGTGCTGTCCAGAGACGCTGAGCTGAAGGAACAGGAAGATCGTGGGGGGCGGAAGACTCGTGAGTATAGACATTTCTTTTTTGAATACTTGTTTTTTTTGAAGCTGTTGTTCGTAATATAAAGGGGTAAAGTTTGTTTTGTTGTTTGTAGGAGGTAATCTTTGAAAGTATTGCCCTCCTAGCCAAGTCACGACCGTTTCGTTTCGATTCTCATGCGTCGAACGCCTCGAGTAGGCCACGTCTCCAATTCCTTTGTTCTAACCACGTAACTGGGAATTAAGATGGGGTCAGAACAAAGGAATTGAAGGCGTGGCTTAGTTCCTATGTGGTGACATAGATGTCGCTAACCCCAACTCAAAAAGGATGAGCGAGGAGGAGTGGCAGGCGGTCGCAGAATTCTGCGAAGCAGTAATGCTCGCTAAGGAGGAGGCTGACCGCTTCATGCAACGACGCTCTCGCCGCCGCCGGGATTCCGATCTCGATTTCCAGCCACCGTAGGCGCGGGCTTGCGGACAGTAAGCAATGGGTAGCTCGCTGTCCGGTCGTCCGGTAACTGTACGGACCAAGCCCAAGTCGTCAAGTGCGCGCACTGTTCCCGCGCGCCTCAAGCAGTTGTCAGCAACAGCCTACTGGGACCAGGGTTATCCGAAAGGGAACTCGAGCCCCGGTATAAAGGCTTGAACGAACGGGTGGGTTTTTTAGTCAGTAAGAGTCTGACACTATCTCCCGCTCCGCCCAAGAGCGGGGGTTGTCATTGGATGATTTTCCCCACCAAAAAAAAACAAAAAAGGATGATGGCATATTCCGAATAGGTACATTTCTTTTTTGACTTGGAAACGTAAGCAGTTGGCAACTGTAATTAATATTTCTTCAACCGCCATTCACAGCGCAGGCGAAGCGCGTGACGGTGGCATACACGCACATCCCGGGGAAGCGGCCGTTGTCCCCCTCGCGCGTCATCCTCCCGAGGTTCTTTAGACCCAGTCCTGCATCCTCCAGAGCTACTGGTACGTATCATCATCATATCAGCCTCAAGCGTCGCCACAACGACCGGTCCTGTGCGTCACGCATCCATCGGATTCCCGCGACCCTCACCAGGTCCACCTTATGGGAGGCCGCGCCAACGCTGCGGTTTCCGGTACGACCACCTGTAACAATGTGCCCTGCCCACTGCCACTTAAGTTTAGCGATTCTTCTGGCTAAGTCGGTAACCTTGGCTCTCCTGCGGATATCTTCATTCTTGATGTGATCACGCACGAAAACTCCTAGCATAGCTCTTTCCATTGCCCTCTGGGTGACTTTAAATCTTCTTATGAGGGTGGCCCATTGTAAAGGCCTGCGCCAGACGACTAATTTTTGTCCGCGAACTTTTTTGCTCGCTAAAATAAATCGCTTACCACTGTATCGAGTAACGCAAACGAGGGATTAAAAGTCATGCAGAGAGCGGACCGGACCAAAGTACGGGGAGTCCTCAAATAAAATAGAAATCGTGTGACTAGGCGAAGCAACGCACATGGCGGACTTTAGTCCTCGTTGTGCGGTGTTTTGTTGGGCAACAAATAATCGCACATCGTATGCTTTGAGTTCGCGGTAAATCCGAGGCGGACTTTTTATTCGCGGAGCGTACTTTTTTCTTCGCCGCGAAGAAAAGTCCATTGCCTGCGCAGGACCTAAGCGACCACGTTTCGGGCATATAAAAGGTGTAAGGGACAGCCCTCCACAAACTTTAAGGGCTTGCTCAGTAGACGAAACTGAACAACCTTCCACAACATTTTTTTTTAGGAAACGAAAAAAAATATCAGCCTCACCATACAAAATGATAAACTTGATTGGACAGTTTGTATGGTGAGGACGATTTTTGTTTTCGTTTCCAGAAAAAAAAAATTGTGGAAGGTTGTTCAGTTTCGTCTACTGAGCAAGCCCTTAAAGTTTGTGGAGGGCTGTCCCTTACACCTTGTATACCTTAGATATGTTGTGGCCAGATCTTAGAATTGACCACTTCATGATATGGCCAATTAAAATTGGCCAGATTGCTTAAACGTTAACATTTAATGATGTCAACCCTCGTTTGGCCGTCTCATTGATGTAAGATTTCAAGCATAACAAAAGGTCTAAAGAAAGTAGGCCAAACGAGGATTGAAATATCATCAAACTTAAACTTTTAAAACGATCTGGCCATTTTACTTGGCTCTTATTTGTGATCAATTTTTAAGATCTGCCCACGATATATACATATGTTTACAAACTGGTACCATGAAATAATGGTGGCGCTTTACACCAATTACTTTGGGCGAAAACACAAAAATCGAATGCGAATATAACGCTACTAGAAAACTTCAAATGTACGGGAATGATGTCATCTCAACGCTGTCTCGTGGTCAGAACAAAAGAATTGGAAATGGAATGGAGAATTTTTGCCCCTTTGGCCTCAAGCTTACAAAGCGATAAACACTTTTCTCTCGTTCGCAGATTCCCAAGAAACCAAATTTGAACTCTGGAAAGAAAGGAACAGGCCACCTCCTCTGCCGCCCATAGATTTCGACCCTTGAAACCGTCGCCATTTTTATTGAGACCGGTGACACTGACAGTTTGAAACGTCAGAAATGTCAGAACTTTTGTTTTTCACTTGACGTATGAAAAACAATGGGATTATTAAACAAGACACATTGTTAATCTACAATTACAGTATGATTAACGTAACTGATCGGATGAATCGACATTTTTTTTTTGGTGAGTCCTATTGGAATGACAGAAATGCTCACAGAAAATGCTTAACGGCTCTAGATTGGAAGTTCTCTTTGCAAGTCAATTCAAAAGGTGACTGACCTACGGTAACAATTTAAGGGGAAGTGAGCTGTTAGTCCATAGCCTCAAATGTCATGACAGTTTACTAACTTCACCTCCTTAGTTTTTAGGGTGACATTTTAATGCCACAAATTGGCCGAATTGAACTGATTCGCAAACGAGTCCATTTTTCAAATACAGAGCCCATTACTGACAATTATGAAATGGTATTTATTAAAACATCTCCTAATTTGATATCCAATCGACAGACGATTCGACTAGTTTCAATTCTCAAGAACTTATTAAGATTGTCCTGAACTCCTGATGTTCGTCTTGTTAATTGGATGTAGAAATATACCTTGATTTGACATTATATATTTTTCTAATTCCGAAACTGCATAATTCTGTCTATGAATTGTTTTTTGTAATTCAGGAAATAGGTAAATTGACTTTTTCCAAAGATTTATTGGAGAGACAACAAGGGTTGCCAACCGTCTTAATAGGGAAAAAAATGATTTTTGTTTTTAATTTTATTTATATTTGTTTCTTCACTTGAAAACAATTTTATAAGTGCTTCTACCACACACTCACACTAACAGTTTTATCATTAAACTTTCATAATAGTTTCAATAATTGTTCATATTAGTCTTGACTTAAAAGTCCAAGTGTCAAGGTCATAAAAAAAGTTCATATTAGCGTTTCATTTTACGCACACAGTAAAGATTGAAAATAAAGTATTTTCATAACAAAACCAAAAGTATAAAGTATATTTACCAAAAATAAAATAAGATACGTTTATATTATAAAGAATTACTACGAGTGTGTATATCAAATAAAATAATTTTCTTTCTTTCTTTCAATGGTTGGCAGCTCTTCAGACAGCCCTCAGTTTTCGCCGTTTCCTGCCCAAACCTTTATATAATCGTGTACAATCTGTTTTGTATATAAGTGTATTGTATGAATACTTTTAGACATAGTATTTTAAGGAAGCGCTCTTAGTTAGCTATGGTATATTTTATAAGTTTTATTTTGTCGTCCGCTCTTCTGTTTTTGGTAAGTTGTGTTGTAATAAACTCCAGTGGTGTTTATTTGTGTTTTATTTTTTAGTCTTTATTAAGGAGCTTTGTCATAATATTAGCCATGTCGCTCAATCTTAGCCAAATTGTTGTATGTTGATTTATTTTAAATGATTGTTATACATTTTGTTAAGAACTCTTGCCTCGTCTGACGTAGGCTTATGAAACGAAACAAGATTTACAGGGAATTTAGTTAAAAATTAGTAAAACTTAAAGCAATGAGCCATAAATTTCTTAAACGTAAAATAAAAAAGTTATGATTAAATAACGTGGGCCCTCAATCCAGACGCTTGCATAAAGAGGCATAGTCTAAATCTCGGAAAGTACGATGTCTGGGTAAATAATGATTATTTAGGAATTTAGTTAAGAATTTCTTAAATATTTTAAGAAATTCTCAAATCTGTAGAACATCACATTACAGATTTATTGCGGTTTTCCTTGGGCCCTCAATTCAGTAATGTCATTTATAAAGAATCTGCAAAAACTGAATTTATTTGACAAAATACATACGTACGACTTTATTATATTCTAATTAGATACCTCTATGAATTAGTAAAAAAGAAATAATGAACCAAGAGCTAATCGTTTAAAAGCAAATGAGAGTTGAATTTTACTGAAACGTCTGAACTGAGGGCCCAAGATTTTCGGCTTTATTGACTAGACTAAACGTCATAGATTAACGCAAAGTAGATTAAAATTTCTTACTATTTTTTAACTAAATTTTAACGTATCGTCCGTTCTTCTAGATGCTATAATTTAAGAGAAAATTGATTTTCAATTTTGTATAGGAGAACATTTTGTAGGGTGACCATAAAGTTTATCGTACCATAGGTACATTTTGTAAAACACAGAGTAAAATTCATACACATTGCATATAAAAGCATTATAATACGTTTTAAAAAAAAACTACTTACTAGATCTCGTTCAAACCAATTTTCGTTGGCGGTTTGCATGGTAATGTACATCATATATTTTTTTTTAGTTTTATCATTCTCTTATTTTAGAAGTTAGAGGGGGCGGAACACACAGTTTACCACTTTGAAAGTCTCTCGCGCAAACTCTTCAGTTTAGAAAAAAAATATATTTGAAAGCTCTATACACTCCACACGTATGGCTTTGATGAAAAAAAAATTGAGTTTCAGTTCTAAGTATGGGGAACCCCAATTTTTTTTTTTCTATTTTTGTGTGAATATCTTAAAATGCAAAATCAATCACAAATTTCGACATCTCGGAATCGAACTTCCGTTACATGTCTGATTTATGCCGTGAGCCTAGATGCCTAAAACAAATAAGTACATTTATTTAGCTTCAATATTTTAAAGATAAATTAACCGTCATCGTTTGCCATGAACGACGAGAGAAAGAGAGTGAGTGATACGCAAAGCTTATATTCAGGCTCGCCAAGATCCGTCGGGCGTACTGTAACTAGGTACCTTGTAAGTTTTAAATAGTCATATCGTATCTGAAGCACCAGAGATGTCGCAATCCGTAAAACAATCAAATTAATTTCAATAAATAAAACACGATCGATGTAAATATAACAAAACTATTTACTTCATATAAAAATTTAACTTGAAAATCGAGGAAATAAGAAATTAATAGGACATTTTAAAGTAACACAGAAATTCTCCAATCAAGCGATAAACAACAATAATACAGCAATCGTATTTGGCATACTTTTACTATTTAAGTTAGCTTGTTTCTTATCCTATTTTTATTTTTATTTTTATAAAACTGGATTTCTACATGTCCGCCCGATACAATGATAATAACTTTATAAATTAAAGTTATCTCAACTCGGATCTCCTAGATACAGGTTCTACCAAGTTTTGGGACCAGCATCCAAATATATATATGTATAATTCCTAATTAGTTACAAAATTAATGGTCATGTAATATTTTTAAAGTATTTTTTATTTATTGTAACAATGTACATTAAGCATTCAACCAACATTAAACATTCAACAACCAGCTCTTCTGCAGCAAGGGAAGACTATACTCATCCCTATTTTAATCAAAATCTTCAGAGCAAGCTTTGCCTGGGTATATATACCAGAGAAATGTACTATGGTTAAAGTCTGTTTTATCCCAAAGGCCGGTAAGAAGGAATACTCTCAACCAAAGTCCTTCAGACCAATAAGTCTTACCTCCTTCCTACTCAAGAGTATGGAAAAGGTTATTGACGAATGCATCAGGGATATACCATTAAGGGATAACCCTCTGCATCCGAAGCAACATACTTACAAAAAAGGAAAATCTACAGAAACTGCTCTGTTAGAACTAACAGACAGGATCGAAAGATTGTTATATTTTATGTGAGGATTTTGTAACTGTTCAGCATATTTTTTAAATAAATTATATTGAATTTTTCTTTGTACGAGTGGTTTTCTACCCCTCTTTTTCATGGCTTTGCTTTCTGTAAAGTAGGTAAAAATTTAAAATTATTATACATTGTCAAAAATCTTCAATTCAAACGGGATCAGGATCCCGTGGTTGGAGCGTGAGGAAGTCTGATCCCTAACGCGTGCGGACGGTTATAATAAGTTATTCTTTTTTCTATAGAAAGTCATCCTATTAAAAAAAATATCATGATACTTTTATATTTTATTGTTTCTTTGCACGTAATACGTAAGACTCTCCAGGCTAAAGATTGTTCCGGTATTTTGAGGACATTTTTAGGCATTTGACGCTAGGTACATCTAGACATTATAATCAAAGGGTAAAAGTATAGTTTACATTTAAAAGCATAGGTCACAGAAAACTCACCAATTTCGTAGGTAGGTACTTAATAAAAAAAATGACTATTGGTCTACGTTTAAAAAAGACCAATACCTTTTTTCTAATTTTATCACGTTTAAATTAATTATTTAAAATTTATGTTTTCTAAATTCCTCACAGATCAATAAACAACTGACAATAATTAACCTTTAAGTACCGACATGCCATTTTAGTTACATAAGTACCGACGTGAGGTCTGCTAGACCACTATAGCTTTAGTAAGGAAAACTTTCATATTTCAAAATACTATTATTTTTTAAATGTGTCTATGTATTAATAATATATTTAGTTATTGTATAAATAAAACAAACTAACGAAGTTTAAATATTTATTACTTATTAATAACGCGAACTTTAAAGTCTCAATTTCTTTGGGAGAAAAAATTAACTCTGAAGGGGCCGGCGAATTTCACGTTTCTTCTTAGTGACAGGAACACTCTCATTTTCACAAGTGGTCTATCAGACCACGCGCGAATTTATACAAGACATAACTCACCAAAAACGCAAGCGCCGACACAGCTATACTTCACGAACGTTGCCGGGCCAGTGCCTGAGGGGTACACAAAAGCGCGGAGGGTTACGTCTCTGTTAACAAATGAAACCACCGTATCCGAACGCTTCAAGTGTCTGTCAGACCATACGTCGGTACTTAAAGGTTAAAACATTCTCTAATATAATAATAATAATAATAATAATAAATTTATTGTCTCCAAAAATAAAATACAACACATAAAACTATTATAAATCTTGTTGACATTTTACATGATTTATGTATTAGTGAGGAACATCTGTGTCTGAACTAGATAATAAAATCTGTATAGATATAGACACCACTTAAATATAGACAATATTAACAAACTACAACAACTTAAGATTATAGATACCTACCTATTTAAGACATTTAAAAATCAATAACATACATTGGAAATTAAAATTACAAAATGAAATTAAAATACAATAAGAAAATTAAAATTAAATTATTAAAGTAAATGAATAAAATTAAGTGAATCAATCATAAAATCAGATTATACAATTAAGACATGAAATCAAATTACTAAATTAAAATATGGAATTAAATGATTACCTTAATTGGATTGGGAACATTATGAGACTAAATTAAAATATATGTATATGAGAAAGTGAAAAAGTGATTATACGACCTCCTGTGTCTCTATGTGCGGCGGTGGTTTTTTTTTCTTTACAAAGAGGCGCAAGTTGTTTGTTATTTCTACTTTATTCATTTATTGAACCGTGACTTCAATTCTGATTTGGACTTTAATTTTAAAAAATATATATTTACCCATTATATTGCTGATTCGGTTCGAAAATCACGTTGCCTCCTGAAATTTTTTGTAGATTCAAAACTGCACCTTGTTATTATAGCCTTCCTCGAAAACTGACTTTTATCGCACTATGACTAGGTTCAACATGCCATGTATATGTATATGCCAAAAACAGGCTACCCTCGTGTTTTTAGGGTTCCGTAACCAAATGGCAAAAAACGGAACCCTTATAGATTCATCATGTCTGTCTATCTGTCCGTCCGTATGTCATAGCCACTTTTTTCCGAAACTATAAGGGCTATACTGTTGAAACTTAGTAAGTAGATGTATTCTGTGAACCGCATTAAGGTTTTCACACAAAAGTAGAAAAAAATATTGGGGTTCCCCATACTTAGAACTGAAACTCAATTTTTTTTTCATCAAAGCCATACGTGTGGAGTGTATAGAGCTTTCAAATATATTTTTTTTCTAAACTGAAGAGTTTGCGCGAGAGACTTTCAAAGTGGTAAACTGTGTGTTCCGCCCCCTCTAACTTCTAAAATAAGAGAATGATAAAACTAAAAAAAAATATATGATGTACATTACCATGCAAACCGCCAACGAAAATTGGTTTGAACGAGATCTAGTAAGTAGTTTTTTTTTAAAACGTATTATAATGCTTTTATATGCAATGTGTATGAATTTTACTCTGTGTTTTACAAAATGTACCTATGGTACGATAAACTTTATGGTCACCCTACAAAATGTTCTCCTATACAAAATTGAAAATCAATTTTCTCTTAAATTATAGCATCTAGAAGAACGGACGATACGTTAAAATTTAGTTAAAAAATAGTAAGAAATTTTAATCTACTTTGCGTTAATCTATGACGTTTAGTCTAGTCAATAAAGCCGAAAATCTTGGGCCCTCAGTTCAGACGTTTCAGTAAAATTCAACTCTCATTTGCTTTTAAACGATTAGCTCTTGGTTCATTATTTCTTTTTTACTAATTCATAGAGGTATCTAATTAGAATATAATAAAGTCGTACGTATGTATTTTGTCAAATAAATTCAGTTTTTGCAGATTCTTTATAAATGACATTACTGAATTGAGGGCCCAAGGAAAACCGCAATAAATCTGTAATGTGATGTTCTACAGATTTGAGAATTTCTTAAAATATTTAAGAAATTCTTAACTAAATTCCTAAATAATCATTATTTACCCAGACATCGTACTTTCCGAGATTTAGACTATGCCTCTTTATGCAAGCGTCTGGATTGAGGGCCCACGTTATTTAATCATAACTTTTTTATTTTACGTTTAAGAAATTTATGGCTCATTGCTTTAAGTTTTACTAATTTTTAACTAAATTCCCTGTAAATCTTGTTTCGTTTCATAAGGATTTAAAAAATGGGCCCTCAATCCAGATGCACACAATTACATCATCCTTCCTTCCTTACTAGATCTACTGTTCACGAACTCGTATTTATTAATATACGCTAAGTAATGAGACTGTGAGACATATGCTAAAATTACATTCAGATTTTCTGTCAGATCCTTACAGTTCTTAATACACATAATGTTTAGCAGTTTAGGAGAAAATTTAGCATATCACACAGAAAAATGTATTCGGGGCGAATTGAGAATCTCTAAAATCTAGAAAGAATCGCATCCCGAACCACAATACTGTGACGCTTCAGTGGATTTAAGAACACAGCGGCTAACTGGGCAACGATGCAGCGGATGAACCCGATGAACTGGTTATGAGGGGATCTGTACCTCCAGCCAAGTTGCTAATCTGCAATAGTTCACGCTTGTAGAAAGCTTCAAATGTACGGGAATAACGTCGTCTTAACTTTTTTATATTTCTATGGTCTTAACGCTCAGTCACGTGGTCAGAACAGGAATTTGCGGCAAGGTCAACTCGAAGCGTTCGCGAAGCGGTTGTAACTTGGCTAGGGGGGCTGGTACGATGAGCCCGAACCCAAATCCATCGTGCCGATCCCCTTTGCGTAGTTGGCTACGTGAACACACTCACAAACTGAGCACTGGTGGTCCTCGACACCAGGACACCAGGACACCAGGGTGCAGGCAGGCCAAGGAGGCCATGCCACACCTCAAAAAAACCCAAAACCTCATGTGACTGGACGGATTTAGTCTGTCTCTGGTGGCGGACACCGTATCCGGACACTGCACACCACAGAAATAAGACAATAGGCATTACAGACAGTCCCTAAGTGCAAAGCATATTTGGAGTAGTAGGAGACAGTTGCGCATGTGCTCCTTGACTGCATAGGTGCCACTAATACACCCATGCAAGCCTTAGGCTGGATGCCTGAATTCTGAATTTGTTTTTGGAGAGAGATGGGCTGATTGGAATAAGCCCACCAAAAGTTGCCCTCCATGGCCCACGCACAATGTTCCGAGGACTAAACTAGTATGTTCCGAGTGCCAGGAGTTCATTGACCCGGAAAATTGCACTGTTTACGTAAATCACCAAAAAATAAAAAAATAAAACTGTTTGGATTTTTCTAGTAAAAAACCAAAATTTTTGGCCAAATAACTTTTAAGTATAAAAACTTGGGGAAAACGCTCGAGGGGTTAACATGGCACCTGACTCGAAAACAGTTGCCACATTGAATACTCGAAAATAGTTTGTACCTACCTATGTCACGTTTAAAGCATCGTAAATTCGTAAAGTAAGTATGATTCATTTTTTAATTAAAGACGACCATTTCATAGTCTAACATCAGAATTACTACTCAGCGCTAAATAAATGTTGATATTCAAAAAACTAAAATATAATTCCAATGCATTCAATACATACTTCAAATGTCATTTATCAGGTGCCATGTTATTGCGCACGGGTTTGTATGGAAACCAGACTCCGATATAATAGAAAATTTCCTCTATTACATCGTTTGTTCGAAGAATTGAATTAGGCTGGACTCATCAGCTGCATGGCAGACGACCACTCGGTTGCATGCACGACATAACCCTACATGCACTCTTTGCTTACACTGCAAGCGACATTGCGGCAGGCCGAGGAGCCAGTTGGAGACAGCAGGGATTGCGGGATTTTTCCAAACCTAGACCGCAAAGGCCAACTGAAGAAACAAAGGTGGGTTTTAGTTAGTAAAAGCTGACAATGCCCCTCGCTCCACCCAAATTAGGAAGAATTATTCGAGGGTATTTTCAAATAATTATTGATTTGATGAAGTTTCTATACCTACTTCAAACCCTTAACCCAAGCGTTTTTTTTTTCTTAGCCCACACTGTCCCACTGCTGGGCAAAGCGTTTAGATAAAAAAAAAATGTTTCAAAACCTCTTTCATAATTTTGTTTATGACACAAAAAATCATTTTGACAACAGCACCAAAATAAAAATCCAACCATTCTCTATAGTCAATGGTATCTAATCTAATGGTTTGTCGGTTGAAACACGAACGAGAGAACAAAATATTTACGATCATAATTAACAATTACAACATAAAAAAATGAAGTTATGGAGTCCATTAAACCGTACGATATTCAAAAAGACATCTACGTATTTTTTAGTGGCGTCGCTTTGCACATTTTTCTTCGAGAGGGCTTTCGACAATGCTTGTACGTCAATATTTGAAAACTACAACAAGGGTAAACTATGGAAGGACGTAGCTCATACTTTTGAGAGAAAACCGGAGCCTGAAGAAAAAGTATGTTAGTGTTTATAAGAGTTCGTCTTTGGGATTAAAGTGTTTGACGTCTGAATCGTTTTTTACTTAGAAGAAGAAGAAGCTAGCTTTGGTCTGTGAATTCGCCCCCGTCAACTGACTGCAGATACCGGCACGGATATTGAGCTCTGGCTTCAAGTTGCGCAGAAGTAAAATATCGGGCCTTTAAGTGGTGCGACGTGAGACGCGGGGCGGGGAATGTCAGTGATTGGCTCGCCGCGCATCGCGTCATAGACGTCACTCGTGATTCGTTCCCTACCCTTGCTGCATGTATCTAACAACGACGACGATTGGCTCGCCAATGTATGGAATGCGCAAAGCGATCCCCACTCTGACGCCGGGCGCTCAAGATTCGTGCCGGTACCTATTATATACCCTACCATATAATATTAAGTGTCCCCGCACACGGGCCACAAAAAAGCCGGCACAAAAAAAAGCTAGAAGTGGCTACAAAAATGCTAGAAGAGGCCACGAGTGGCGTGGCAAAAAAGCCGCTTCTAGCTTCTCCGGCCACAAGCTGTCGCGCGCTTCAACCTTTTTTGTGGTCGCTTCTTCCTTTTTTTTTATGGCCACTTCTAGCTTTTTTGCGGCGGCTTTTTTTGTGGCCCCTATGCGGGGACACGAACAAAAATGATTATGATTATGCTACGCTACCTACCTATCCCACCCACCTACCTACTCTTTTTTAAGGTGGGAAATCATCCTATAACTTCTCCGTCTCTAGAGCGAGAGGACATACTGTCAGACTTTCAAACTCACTCCTTTCTTCCTTCTTTATCCTACGTTCCAGGAACCGGGTTTTCCTTTCAGAAGAGAACCCCCCGCCTCTGTAGCCATCGGCTCTGCTGAGTCCCTACGGTTTTGCTAACATCTCCTTGAGACGCGCGTAGAATACTACGCTCCTTCAACGGTTTGGGCTCGGTCCGGCCGGCGAGCTATCCATTGCTCTACAAGTCCACACGCCCACGCCTACAGTGGCTGGACATCGGGTTCAGGATCCCGGCGGCTGCAGCGTAAAGAAAATTGGTTCCCTCACGCATGCGACTGCCTCCTTCACAAGTATTACTGCTTCGCAGAAGGAGGCGACCAACTGCCACTCCTTCTCGCACCAGACCATGGCCTGTACCAGGTCCCGGCGCGAGAGATTCCTATCGCCGATCGCACACATAAGAACAAGGCGGTACTCTACTCCACTTCTAGCTTTTATGTTTAAAAATACTTGTAAGGCAGCTAAGGCCTTATACATTAGCAACAAAGTTAAAACAGCAGATAATAAAATAAAAACGGTTTGGAATATTATAAATAATGAAACCAACAGAAACAAAAGAAATAATAATGATTACACATTGGAGACTCATCATGGTCTTATTAGCGATAACAAACTAGTTGCAGAAGAATTTGTAAATTTCTTTACCAGTATACCAATTAAAACTACTGAAGCCCTAAATTCGTCGCCATCGCATGCTTTTGGTTTATTACAGGCGAACGTTGCAGCCTGTTCGACTGAATTTAACTTTAAACATATAAACCCCACAACAGTAATAAAAGCTTTTAAAGAAATCAAGATTAAATTGACAGAAGATCTATGGGGTATGTCTATCAAAGTTTGTACCTCAATTATTGAGACTATAGCGCCGTACTTGACTTTAATATTTAATTTGTGTATAGATCAAGGAGTCTTTCCAGATCTAATGAAATATAGTAAAGTGATACCATTCTTTAAATCCGGGAATAGTAGAGACACTAATAATTATAGGCCGGTGTCCGTTTTGCCGGTTCTTAGCAAGATATTTGAAAAGGTAATGTTAAATCAAATGCTTAGTCATTTTAACTCCAATAACATCCTACATGATAAACAGTATGGTTTCACCAAAGGACGTTGTACAACTGACGCGGGTGTTTCCTTACTAAAACACATTTTTAATGCGTGGGAAGAGGCACAAGATGCTATAGGCATCTTCTGCGACCTATCTAAGGCGTTTGATTGTGTAGTTCATGAAACATTGCTTCTGAAACTCAAGCATTACGGACTAGGCAATGCAGCGTTAAGCTTATTAAAATCTTATTTGAATAATAGACAGCAATTAGTGCAAATAAACGGTGTCAATTCGTCGGGATTGAATGTTGAAATGGGGGTGCCCCAAGGTTCAATTTTAGGTCCTTTTTTATTTTTAGTTTATATTAATGATTTACCCAATTTGTTGCAAAATAAACTTAATATGGTGTTGTTTGCTGACGACACTTCTTTGATTTTTAAGATAAATAGAAAGACTAACAATCTTGACAACGAAAATAGCGCCCTATTGCAGGTTCAAAACTGGTTCACTGCTAATAATCTGGTTCTAAATGGGAAAAAAACTAAATGCATAAGATTTTCCTTACCGAATGTCAAAAGTAGTGATTGTGACATTGTATTGAATAATGAAAAACTAGAATTTGTTGATAAAACGATTTTCCTGGGGATTATGCTTGACTCAAGGCTACAATGGGGTTCTCACTTAACATCTCTTGCAGGGCGGCTTAGCTCAGCTGCATATGCTGTTAGAAAAATCCGCCAATTTACGGATGTTGATACCGCTAGGCTAGTCTATTTTAGTTATTTTCATAGTGTCATGTCGTACGGTATCTTACTATGGGGACGGGCTGCAGACATCGAGTCAATCTTTATATTACAGAAAAGAGCCATCAGAGCTATTTACAATCTCCGCCGGTGCGATTCTTTAAGGGAACTGTTTAAAGAAATTAACATAATGACGGTACCTTGTCAATATATCTATGAAAACATCATGTATGTTAGAAAAAATCTTCATCTTTTTAGCAAAAGAGGCGATAGACATAATTATGTTACAAGAAATAGGGATCAATTAGTTCAACCAGGTTTCAGACTGGCTAAAGTGGCCTCTTCTTTCATGGGGTACTGTTTGAAATGTTATAATAAAATACCACCCCAAATATTAGAACTCAATGAAACGAAATTTAAATCTTGTATTAAACGCACACTATGCAGGCAAGCATATTATAAGTTGGAGGATTATATTCAAGATAAAAATGCTTGGCTCAATGCTGGTCCAGCTCCACTACCACTAGGGCGTACCTACTAATTAGTTGATTAGTTGGAAACTAATATTATTATTTTTTAATTTGAAAGACAATTGCATTGTATAATGTAGAAGCACTTTTTTCAAGTTTGTGAATGTGAAGCACCATGGAGCATTTTTATTAGGTTACAACTTTTTTTTTTTGACATTACGAGCATGGCAGTTGAGAGTTTGTCATGCTCACTCAAATGTCTCGCTGTTGGTGGCACGTGTTATTGGGTCGTTCAGTTCCCTTCAAAATGGTTGAGCTGAGTGGGGCTGATGCACGCGTCATGCTCGTGAACGGGTGCCGTCCGATGGGACTGGTCATCTCTTAGCTGCCAGTGGCTTAATTCAGTTTCTATCTTTTAATTATTTTACATTTTTATTTCATTATCGACATTGTGCTCACATGATAGAAGCAACAAGTAATATGTAACCAAGCATTATATGTAACACATAATATGATTTAAAAGAGTGTCCATGGAGTTTCTTGCACGTTCTTCTCCATAGAGACCTACTCTTTGGAACGTGCAATTTAGCTTCACTTTTCTTGGACTGACCGACATTTGACTATTCAAAAGTGCCTGTAAATGGTCTATTTGAAATAAATGATTTGACTTTGACTTTGGCTCTACCCAACGAGACACATTCCCACTGTATCCGTATGCTGCACACAATGGTGACACCCCGACGTTTCTTCCACATGGATCCGGTGCAGGAACCTCCAAAACTTACAATGTCCGGTGAGGACCTAAGTCACGCGGAAAATGTGAACGTCATTACGTTGTTTCCAGCCACTCCTCAAAGAGTCGTCCACAGCCTCGGCGGTTTGCGCCCGCACGCTTTGCGGTCGCTTGGGCACCGATCATATCACTGTCCGCCTTGCAACCGCATGTCTTTCGATATTCGCCCGCTAGGTTTGCAGGCGAAAATTGCAACCGCGGCCGCTGTGTAAACGCGTAAACCTGCATTCTCGTGAGTTTTGAAATAAAATAGCTATTTTTGTTACGTGAATTAGTAGTTCTTAGGCCCTTCGCCCACGGTGATTTTTTGTAGTGATGCTGCATCGATACATTCGCTATGCTGTAGCGCGTTGGCATTTTTTCTATCGTGCTTGCAAATGCGAATAACGCGCGTTAGTAGCGAAGCTGTCGCGCATTTTGAAAGCGCGCGATAAAAACTCGTCGTAGGCGAGGGAGAGCCTGTTTCGCGCGAGTCCATATGACACTCGCGCGTACCCGAGATACAAGAGCTACATATATCCCGTCCAGATGCCTAGCCGCATTTCCTCTCTCGCACGTAAAACGCATGCGTAGCGACCGCATTCATGACTCTCACTCAGAGTCATGAATGCGGCCTGAAGAGCGCGATACACCAGGAAGGTTTATGTACTTATATAATTTCCAATACACTTACTCTAAAACCAGCTTTTAGTCATACCATTTTTTTTTATTGTTTATTCTCTCTTGATTGAAAGCGACGATGCGTTCGACGATGGAACGCGCTTACCTAGAAGAAACCTATTCACTCTCGAGTTAAAGATTCCCGGGTTGTAGCTATCAGGAAACACAGACTCCGGCAAGGAATTCCACTCCCTGGCTGCACGGACCATTAATGAGTTCCCAAAACGTTGTGCGAGTAGGTGGGATATCCACCATGTACCGGTGGCATATCGCCGTACGTCTGGTAGTCCGATGATGGAACGGGCTAGGCGGAATTAGGTTATGCAATTCCGACGCACACTCCCCGAAATGCAACCGGTAGAAAACCGACAGGCTAGCAACTCTACATCGCTGCTCAACTTTGAAGCCTCGACCCGACGAGTGTAGCATCGCCAATTATCCTTCTGGCTCGCCTCTCAATTGCCTCAAGTGCATCAAGCTGGTATCTGGCAGATCCGTCCCAAATTTACTCTTTTCCGCACTGGTGTGGAAAAATCGCCAACTCGCCTCCGCCACAATTTATTTTATTTAACCTATCAGGCTGGTCGCCGCGATATTGAGAAATGTAGCTTGATACACGTGGAAATTTTACTGGTAAATAATAAAACTCAAAATGCAGCAGATATGTATAATTTTAATACAAAATCTAACATAAGTTTCGTACAAATTATTTTTTAAGTATTTTATAAAACCTAATTATAGTAATAGTCTTACGAATAACCATCAATTCGTTAATTTTATTTACTATAACATTGCATTTTTATAGATTCAGGAGTTACAATATCGGAAAATAAAGTACAGTCGACAAAAATATTTCGTGTGCAGACAACTAGCGCCATCTATGTTCATAGGTACATTTATTTTTTTGTAAATTTTGACATTTGAAATTGGGCCGAGATTCTCAGACATTTCTTTTATCTATTAGTCTATACATATAAATAAAATTGAAGTGTTTGTAATATCGAAATAAGATTTTTTTACTAATCGCATATATGAAAAATATATTTAATACCAAAAATGCTTTTTTTTTTCTTTTTGTCTGTTTTGACTAATCTCCGAAACGGCTCGACCGATTTTGACAAGACTTTCATTAGTAATTCGATAGATATTCAAAGTTATAAAGAGTAACTCAGGCTACTTTTTTTATCTGTTATAAACTAGTACTTGACTGCGATCCCGCCTGATGGTAAGCAGTGATGCAATCGTTGATGATTTTTTATTTTAGAAAAGGAATACCGAGCAAAAAAACCTGCTTGAAATTATGACTTTATGCTGTTTTAAGAGCCAAACACGGATTAAATTGCAGGCACCAGATCAATTCAAATAAATACACACATATTATTTTTTTTTAATTGATCTATACTGTTACGTACGTGGGTAATCAAATGCCGATTTACTAAGAGACAACTTTATTCACCACTAACAATAACAAAATAGTCCAGTCAATAATAGTCCGAATCGCAATTAACACTAGAGTACCGTTACACTATCGCTTAGGTCGTTAGATAAAATCACTTCAAGTACTAGGGTAGTTCGCTCTTGATCGCAGTCGAAATCACAACTGACTCGCTTCCGGCCGGGGGCACGTATTTATATGCGGAGCCAAGAAAATTCTAGATACCGACGTCCCCGGATCTATCCAGAATTCCAGAACAATTGAATCGCTTCTCGAAGTCATAAATCATTTTTATTGCTCGTGGTAATAAGAGTCACTTTCATGCGAATTTCGACTCTATTGTTAAAGACGGAAAGTACCATTTCCCTTATCAGTAAGATGAATACCTATTACTAGTGGTACTGGCTGTGTGGATGTTTCGAGATTTTTCTAAGTTTGTCTACGCACAACCATTCTAGACCTTTCGAACAGCAATGCGTTTTAATTATTACGTGCTACTCTTTATTTTCTCGGAGATATGGCGTGTTCACGTTTAATGGCGTAACAGTGCCCCCCTCTTAGTCATGCTCGTCCCGAGCATTATTAGATCCGTGATACGGCGCCAATCTATCCACATGGACAACCTTAGGTTTCCCTCTTAGCCCTTTCTTGATGCGGTAGGTCACGTCATTAATCCTTTTTAACACGGTGTAAGGTCCCTCCCATCGAGCTTGGAGTTTCGGCGACTTCCCTTTCCGTCGAAGCGGGTTGTGAAGCCAGACCAGTGTACCTTCCTCAAATCCCTTGGCATTGGCATTACGGTCGTATCTAGTTTTCATTTTTACGCTGGTGTTCATGCTATTCTCACGAACTCGTTTATGCACTTCGTCCAATTGATCTTGAAGGTCACTTACGTACTCCGTAACTGGCTTAGTCTTGTCAGGTGGCACGCCAGTTATGGCATCGACTGGAAGTCTCATCTCCCTGCCGAAATTCACTCTTGCTGGGGTATGTCCCGTGCTATCATGCACTGCCGATCGGTAAGACATCAGAAATAGTGGAATATACCGGTCCCAGTCCTTCTGATGGTCATCGACAACCTTAGCCAGGTGATTCTCCAGGGTTTGGTTAAACCTTTCCACCATTCCGTCCGACTGAGGATGCGCAGGTGTTGTGCGTGTCTTATAAATTCCCAGAAGAGTACACATTTCCTGGAACAGCGCAGATTCGAAGTTACGGCCTTGATCGGAATGGATTTCCAAAGGTGCGCCATACCGACATACTACTTCTTCGACCACCTTCTTCGCCACTGTCGTCGCTTCCTGATTGGGTATGGCGAAGACTTCGGGCCACTTTGTGAAATAGTCCTGGATCACCACTATGTACTTGTTTCCGTCATTTGTAACTGGAAAAGGTCCAGCGACGTCGATAGCGATGCGTTCCCATGGGGCTCCCACATTGTACAGCTGAAGCCTGCCCCTGCTCCTAGTCTGTGGTCCTTTCACAGATGCGCACGCTGTACATTTCCGACACCATTGCTCTATGTCATCTCTACAATTGAGCCAGTAATACCGCTGTCTCACTTTCAGTAGAGTTTTCTTGATGCCCAGGTGTCCTCCAGAAGCACCATCGTGTATTTCCTGTAGCAGGGGGACTACTTCACTTCGTGGTACTATCACTTGTGTGGTCACCTCTTTGCCATCGTTCGATTCCCATTTCCTACAAAGCACATCATTTTCTAGGACTAAACTGTCCCACTGTGCCCAGTAGCTCTTAGTTACGGGACTGTGTGACGATACTTCACTCCACTGGGGCCTAGTTCCGCTACGCTTCCAGTCCAGTATAGGTCGAATATCGTCATCTTCTTCCTGGGACTTCTTGAAGTCGCCTTCAGCCCTAATTAAATTAACGCGTTCTCGGGCTTCGTTCTGCTGGCAGTGTCTGCAGTCATCATTACATGGACGTCGCGACAGGGCGTCAGCATTGTTATGCCCTTTTCCACTACGATGTTCCGTCACAAAGTTAAACTCCTGCAGCTGCTCGAGCCATCTTGCAACTTGGCCCTCAGGGTTTTTAAATTGTAGAAGCCATTTCAATGCAGCGTGATCCGTCCTCAAAGTAAATTGTCTTCCTATGAGGTACTTGTGGAAATGCTGCAAGGTTTTTACCACAGCCAGCAGTTCTCGTCGAGTCACGCAGTAGTTCCTTTCTGGCTTTGAAAGTGCCTTACTGAAGTAAGCGATTACGACCTGTCTGTCGCCCTGCACTTGTGACAACACTCCACCAATTCCCGTGTTGCTGGCATCGGTATCAACGACAAATCTTCCGTCTCTGCTCGGATACCCCAGTATAGGCGCTTCACATAGCCGTTGCTTTAGCTCGTCGAATGCTGACTCACAGTTCTTGTCCCAAATAAAATCTCGTTTATCCTCAGTCAGCTGATGTAAAGGTTTTGCAATGTCCGAAAAATTCTTGACAAACCGCCTGTAGTATGTGCACAACCCTAGAAATGCACGTACTTCAGTTTTGTTATTTGGAACCGGCCACTGTTGGACTGCCTTTATCTTCTCAGGGTCGGTTCTCACCCCGTCGGCGGAAATAACATGTCCTAGGTAGCTGACCTCCTTCTTGAACAGGGCACACTTCTTTGGGCTTAGTTTTAAGTTAGCCCCTCGTATCCTGGTGAACACTTTCTCCATATTCCTCAGGTTTTCCTTAAATGTGCGACCCATTATAATGACGTCATCCAAATATACCAGACAGACGTCACCAAGAAGGCCCACCATGACTCTCTCCATGAGGCGTTCAAACGTCGCTGGGGCGTTGCATAACCCAAAAGGCATGACGTTAAATTGCCACAGGCCGCTGCCAATACCCGTACTGAACGCTGTCTTTTCTTTATCTTTCTCGCTGATTTCCACTTGCCAGTAGCCACTTTTCAAATCAATGGTCGAAAACCACTTCATGCCACTGAGCATATCCAGCGTATCGTCTATCCTTGGTAAGGGATAACTGTCCTTCTTCGTCACATTATTCAGCATTCTGTAGTCCACACAGAATCTTGTGCTGCCGTCCTTCTTCTTCACCAGAACGACTGGAGAAGACCATGGACTCGTAGAAGGCTCAATTATTCCGCTATCAGCCATGTCCTTTACCATTCCTGCTACCTCAGATTCCTTAGCCCAGGGTATGCGGCGCGGTCTCTGTTTAATTGGTCTAGCATCACCTGTATCTATCTCATGCTTGACGAGACCTGTTCTCCCGCAGTCTTTTCCCGTTGCAAAGATATCTCGAAACCGTAGCAGAAATTCCCTGGCTTGTTGTAGTTCCGAAGTCGATAAGTTGCTCTTAGAATTTTCCAGAAGTTGCTGGATGTGATCAGTTTCGACTTTGGTCGTGTCTTGCTTTGCTGGAGATTTATTGATTTGACGGAGATACTGAACTTCTTCACATCTCCCAACAACACTGTTTTTCTTCAGTTGGACCTCTTCTTTCCCAAGGTTCACAATCCTGACCTTGGATTTCCCTGTCGTCATAACTAATGTCCTCGCAGTGATGATCTCCGGGTGCCGGCCAGTATCCTCTACCAAAACACATCTTGTTTGCCTGATTTTCTTGGGAAACTTTACTTCGACTAAGGTTTCTGTTCTCGGAGCCAGTGTAGTATTCTTTAAACAGTAGAGGTTGCATGAGTTAATTCCTCGCAGGAAGACTTCTTGATCTGGGAATTTCAATACTCCCCTGTCGATATCTAAAATACATCGGTTATTCCGCAAGAAGTCGAGACCCAGTATGCAATCGTCGGTAATATTCGCAATTAACGCAGGATGGATATACACTTGATCACCGATTTTGATCTCAATTTCTGTATCACCGAGGACGGAGACTGGCTGGCCGGTTGCTGTCTGAAGTCGGCAGGATGGAGACTCTCTTTGCCACAAGATGGTGCGTTTCAGCAACTCAGGTCTTATAACAGTCCGTGACGCCCCCGTGTCAATGGTAAAATTGCAAGCCCGATGATTCAGCGTCCCTTCGATGATCAAACTATTTCCGTTGTGAACTTGATTGATGGTGATGGTTGGGGCCTTCAGTTGACCAGCCAGCACCCGCCCCGCGGCCCTGGCGACATTTAGTTTAACGACTCCTCGTTAACTTGAGTTCCGGAGTCCACACTCCCCCTCTTCCTCTTGGGGCAATCGGTACGAATGTGCCCTTTTTCTCCGCACCCGTAACACGTCGGGATATAGCGGGACTTTGCTGAAGAAGAAGCCACCACTTCTCGGTGACGTGGTTGCGTTGTAGGCGAGACCACCACTTCCCGAACCCTATGCGTACGAGAATCGTGTCGTACTGCTTCCACTTCCAAAGCGTGTGCCATCGCACTCTTTAAAGATTGGTGGTGTCCGAGTCGCACTGTAGCCCTGACTTCAGGATCCCGTAGACCGTCGATGAATGCTTGCACCAGATTCACTTCCACCATCTCTGGTGTCATCGACATGTATGCACGCCGGACCAGCCGTTCAACCTCGACTCCCCACTGCTGGAGGCTCTCGTTCGACCTCTGCGTTCTCTCACGTAACTGCGCGCGGAAAACGTGCTCGAGGTGTTTGTCTCCATAACGAGTGTCCAGTCCCTCCATGAGACGCTCCAATGTCCTGCCGTCCGCAGGGAGGTTCTCTAGGACTAGCAGGGCGTCCCCTCGTAGAGCCAAAGTTAATGCCGCAAAAGACTGCTTATCATCCCAGCGGTTTGTTTCGACCAATGTCTCGAATTGGTACTTAAATGCCGTCCAGGAAGACGTGCCATCAAAACGCGGCACATCAAATTTTGCGGCAGATGCACAGGGGGTGTGCGATGATGAGCCGACAGCAACGGGTTCGCGTGCTTCGAGCTTGATAATTTTTTTGTTGATGTCCAGCAGGCGATCTTCGTGGCCATCAATCCTTGTTTCGAGGCTATCAGCTCGAGCGGAAACCTCCTTGACCTCTAAGGTGAGATTCTTTACCTTCTCGCCCAACGTGACGAGGCCGTTGTCGATTTTATTGAGGATCAGGTTCTGCTTAGCCTCTTGATCGCGGCGAGCGGCTTCCTGTTCGCGGCGGGCTGCCTCCATACTAGCTTGCATAGCGGCCAACACCGCAGCGAGGTTCAATTCCGAGGATGGTCCTGTTGGCACCTCAGCAGCTGCCGTTGCTCCCATACCAGCCTGATCTTCCTCTTCCACACGATGACGCGCAGCATCCATTTCCATTTGCCTCCTTGTTCGTGGTCGCTGTTCGTCGTCCCTCTGTGGTAATGGCATTTCACTTCTGACACCAGTTGTTACGTACGTGGGTAATCAAATGCCGATTTACTAAGAGACAACTTTATTCACCACTAACAATAACAAAATAGTCCAGTCAATAATAGTCCGAATCGCAATTAACACTAGAGTACCGTTACACTATCGCTTAGGTCGTTAGATAAAATCACTTCAAGTACTAGGGTAGTTCGCTCTTGATCGCAGTCGAAATCACAACTGACTCGCTTCCGGCCGGGGGCACGTATTTATATGCGGAGCCAAGAAAATTCTAGATACCGACGTCCCCGGATCTATCCAGAATTCCAGAACAATTGAATCGCTTCTCGAAGTCATAAATCATTTTTATTGCTCGTGGTAATAAGAGTCACTTTCATGCGAATTTCGACTCTATTGTTAAAGACGGAAAGTACCATTTCCCTTATCAGTAAGATGAATACCTATTACTAGTGGTACTGGCTGTGTGGATGTTTCGAGATTTTTCTAAGTTTGTCTACGCACAACCATTCTAGACCTTTCGAACAGCAATGCGTTTTAATTATTACGTGCTACTCTTTATTTTCTCGGAGATATGGCGTGTTCACGTTTAATGGCGTAACAATACTAATATTAAAAGACGGAAAATTTGTATTTTTGTGTGTATGTTTGTAATGAATAAACTCAAAAACTACTGTGCCGATTTCAAAAATTCTTTCACCATTATAAACCTACATTCACCCTGAGTAACATAGGCTATATTTATTGCCCGTGCGAAGCCGGGATGGGCCGCTAGTATGATATAAACTAGAGCGTGACTGCGATCCCACCTGATAGTAAGCAGAGACGCAATCGTTGATGGCTGTGCTATTCACTGTTGTCTGCACACTTATTCTATTTACCGAGAGTACAATAAAAAAAAATACAACTAACATTTAACCACAATATTTCACACGAGTACAGTAAAGTAACTTACACTGTCGTGCAGAATAATCAGTTCACTTTTCTATAGGAATGTCTCAGTTCGTTTTGTAATAATTTTTAAAATATAATGAACGTGTATTTTGCACGACAGTGTGTTCTGATTTTTAAGATATATAATATAATATTAGTGGACATTTTTAAGAAGTATTTCTCTAGCAAACTTAATTTTTAGACATGATTTTTATCACGCAAAGTAAAATAATCTGTAAAAAAAATTGCACCACTTTTTTTTATTGATCGCGCTTGACCAATATCTCACCTGATGGTGAGCGATGATGTGGTCGACGATGGAGCACGCTTGCCTAGAAGCAACCTATTCACTCTTGACTTAAAGACCCCTAGGTTGTAGCTATCAAGAAACAGACTTCGACAGGGAATTCCACTCCTTAGCTGTACATGGCTAAAATTTATAAGTAAATAGAATATTGATATTCGGCAAATAATTTGTTTTTCAATCTAGTTCGAAATCTATTCTTATAGACTATTATAAAGAGGTAAAGTTTGTTTTTGTTTGTAGGAGGTAATCTCTGGAAGTACTGGCCCGATTGCTAAAATTTTTTCACCGATATAATGCTGCTTGAGTGACATAGTCTATATTTTATGTAAGCGGGCGAATCTGCGGGCAGAAGCTAGTGGTTAATATTTAAGTTTTTTTATATACATAATATTGTTACAACAATCACTCTATATACATAATATTGTTACAACAATCACTCCTCCCTATGTATCTTATGTCCCATTTCAGAACATGGTCTATTCGCGTCCGATTTCATTAAAATCAGTTCAGCTGTTTGAGCGTGTAGATGTAACAAACATACATACACACACACATTTTCGCTTTTATAATATTAATGCAATACTAGTAGTGTTTTTTTAATAATGTATGGTGCAAGATTTTTTACAGATTTTACAACTTCACCATAACCTTACATGAATTTGTTCATTTCACAAAAAGCGAGTAAAGACATAGGATAAAACTATATCGTAAAATTAAAAAAAAAAAGTCTAAACACGTAAGTATATTTTGGTTAACTATATTTTTTTTTAACAATTTTAAAATATAAAGTACAGTAGCGTGCATAAAAATAGACCCATCACCATTTTTATCACAGTAATAACTTTACTTTTCATTTTGAAAGGATATTACAATAATTTTGATAACTATACTTTTTTTTATATTAAAAATGAATTTTACAGACTACAAAAAAAAAACAAAAAAAAAATTGAACAAGCTCCTATAACCGCTTGCGTCGGATTAATCCGACGAGTATTTTTGCATCCTATTCACCAGGGTCGTGTGTATGGACTGGGTACTCCGGGTATCTCGTTTAGCTTTTGCAGGGGCCCAGTAGAGTCGAAGTCTACTGGGGCTTTAGGTAGTGCGAAAGAGAACCCCGGGGCCTAGAACGAAGCCAAAGTAGGAATATATAGGGTAACTGGTAATTAGTGTACGATACTTAAACACGTGATTGTGCTCATGATAACCAACAACTTTTACAATGGGAACAAATCTGAAATCGCGAAAAAAAATCAGCTGTTCAGTACATTTATGTTTGCCCAATGTACTGAACAGCCGATGTTTTTTTCGCGATTTCGGCTTTGCTCCTATAATAAAAATTGTTTGTTATCATGAGCACAATCACGTGTTAAAGTATCGTACACTAATAATTGCCAGTCACCTTACATAGGGTGATTGGTATTTAGTGACCGATACTTATACACGTGATTGTCCTCATGATTACAAACAACTTTCCCAAGGAAACTTTTTTTTATACTCATTAGTTTTATCACAATAACGAAACAGCTTTTCGCGCAAATTCAAGCGCGCGCGCCTGGCGCCCTCTCAGCTGTTAGCCGCGTAACGCTGTTGTCTCATGTATCTTACCTATAATAGTGATAGTGCACCCGCGTCGCTTGCAAACCTATCGGTATGTAATCAGTGTAGGTACCTACATGTTCCGGTTAAATATTGAGTATAAAAAAAGTTTCTTTGGGAAAGTTGTCTGTAATCATCATATTGTACCTAAAAAAAAATCTCGTTTTGCTCTTTAATTCATTAAACCCCAAGCGAACACCGGTTCGCGCTGTCATCGTCTTTCTATTGTGTTTCTAATTGAAACGATTGAAAGGTTGAGGAGGCCGACCGCATCAGGCAACGGCCCTCTCGCCGCCATCGAGATTCCGATCCCGATTTCCAGCCACCGTAGGCGTGGGCTTGCGGACAGTGAGCAATGGGTAGCTCGCTGTCCGACTGTCCGCGAACTGCCCGGACCACGCGCCTCAAGGAGTTGTCAGCAACCGTAGGGGCCTAGCTGGGTCGAAGCCTACTAGAGCCAGGGTTAGTTTCAAAAGAGTAGCTCAGCCCCGGTATGAAGGCTCGAAGGTACGGGGTGGGTTTTTAGTCAGTAAGAGTCTGACACTATCTCCCGCTCCGTCCAAGAGCGGGGTTTGTCATTGGATGATTTTACACACCAAAAAAAAAAACACGTTTAAAGGTTAATCCTCATAAGTGACAGAAGAGCTGACGAGATGGAGTATTTGGTCGTTGATATGCCCTGGCAGAATAAACACTAGCGTTTGTCGCTGTTGTGATTCCTGACCCGACCACGACATGGAACCGATATTTTACTATGGCACAAATTGGTTATTTTAATTGTTTTATTGTGCCACTGATCCCAGGAATTTGTGCCTTGTACTTTTTGAGTAATAAGAGTACGATTGTGGTCGGGCTGGGGATCACGGTTCCTGACCCGACCACAACCAGATCTAATAAAATATCAATAGTGGGAAGTTACTGATGATGCCAAAAATATGTGCCAAATTGTGCCTATGGTACACGAAATTCTTTTACCGTTCATATCATAGAATGTATCTTGATTCGGATAAAATTGAATAATCAAGAGATAAAGTGTGTCAATCACACGCTATGCAATTTTACTACGACTTTGAAAGCAGTTTTTATTTGTGAAATTATGCTATACACTTTATTATTTTATTTTACTGGATGTACGCGAATATATTTATAAAAAAAGTTACAACCACTTTATTAAGCTTGTATAAATAACCGGTCAATGCGAGTCGGGTTCGAATCCTGAGGGTTTTGTAACCCACACGAGCGGTCATATCTTTTAATTGCGTTGACTAGGACATTCGATTTTTTTTCGCCGCAATGGACCGCATTAATTATTGTTAATTTTAACTTGATATGTCGACACGAAATTGTCGATTATAATATTTTCTAGATTTATGATTCACTATTTAACTATTGTTATTTACGTAACGAGGTACGACTCTTTTTGCTTTTAGTTTTAAAGCTGAAATGTGGGTAGTTGGTATAAATTTTTCGTAAGTGCATTATTTGAATACTTACTATATATATCTGTGATGACTTAATGCGTTATGTGTGCCATAGGCACAATTTGGCACATATTTTTGGCATCATCAGTAACTTCCCACTATTGATATTTTATTAGATCTGGTTGTGGTCGGGTCAGGAACCGTGATCCCCAGCCCGACCACAATCGTACTCTTATTACTCAAAAAGTACAAGGCACAAATTCCTGGGATCAGTGGCACAATAAAACACAATTAAAATAACCAATTTGTGCCATAGTAAAATATCGGTTCCATGTCGTGGTCGGGTCAGGAATCACAACACCGTTTGTCGGATATATTCGACGTACGCGGTTATAAGGTAAAATCATTCTCCACATTTTTTTAAACACAGTAAGTTACGGATATCAAAAATCCGCGATATTGCCACAGCAATATTTTTAAGGCCATTTTTTTTATAATAACACTGACCATTTCTTTTCGCCAGTACACTAATTAGCGACCTATTTTAATGCACTCCAGTGTACAAAGCATACCGTACGCTATGTGCGTTATAATAAGTACAAATGTCTTTCATCTGGCACTTTTTCACTTTTGAAAATGTCTATATGTGATCGGGGCCATGCTTGGCACTTTTTAGTACCAACTACATCCGAATCGAATTTGAACACGATTTGGCTTTGAAATCCTTAAGGGCATAATACACTATGAGTTATTCAGCACACGATATTCAGACTCGTCTTATTTTTCCGAGTAAGACAGTCTGACCCTTATTACACTACGCGATACGTCGAACCATAGACTAAAACTGTCTGAATAACGCTTAGTGTAATAGGCCCTTTAAGCACAAAGATTCCGACAGATATCTTGCCATAAACAACATTATTTTTAGTATATTCGAAATTTGAATATAGTTCGTTTAGAATCAGTAACTAAATCGATTTCAAATTTTTTTACATGTTAGATTTTTTCCCAACAACATTAAAAAAGATCACAGGTTGGACACCACCAACCAACAGTAAGTACAACACAGGTTGCGGCAGGTCATAGCAGCCATTAGGTACCAGCGCATGGGTGTGGGGGCAAAACAAACCCTCAGTCGCCTGGATGGCCCGGTGACTATGTATTTTTGCTGACATAGCAAGCTTATAACTTTGTGATTTTTCATGATACAGTTATGAAATTTTGTAAATAGGTTCTTTACAAAAAAAAAAAAAAACTAACAACGTGTTTCTAGTCTCGCATATATATTACAATTATACTAAAATTAATATCGTTAGAATCCAATTCCAAAACTCAGATTTAAAATAAAAAACATTCTATTACAAAACCGAAATCGCATTTCAAAAATCACAACACCTTTTTCAAAACTGACAGCTGTCAAACTGAAATTCACTTTTTCACCGCCCCTACACACATATACACCCATATTCTATGTCATGCCCTCCACTCGACTCGACCTTGACTCAGCCATAATCTCGTCAAATTGACTGTTAGGGTTATATTTTACTGGGATACCATGGAGTCCTGGTGAAATATAGCCCTAAGCTACCAAACTAGACACCAGAGTCGCCACACGTCCGAGCTGGTCGCGCCACCAAATTGGTTGCGCAACCAAACGGACACCAGGTGAGTAACTCTCTATAGAGCTGTATACATTTTGTTGGTAGCGGCTACTGGTCACGCCGCCATGGTGTCTCGGTCAAATATAGCCCTTACTGTTTGTTAGTTATTGACATTAACACACTGAATGTCAAGAATTTCAAGGTGTCAAATACATAGTCAGCATATACGAGAAATTCCGTAGCTGGCGCTTTTATTGATCAAGTTAACTAACAGTGCCTGTATACGAAATATCTCGTACTTTATTTTTGTTGACCAACTCAGTTTTGACCACCATCTCACCTGATGGTAAACGACAATGTGGTCGATGTCGGAACACGCTTGCCTGAAGAAGAAGCAATCTATTCACTCTTGACTTAAAGACCCCTAGGTTGTAGCTATCAGGGAAACACTGATTCCGGCAGGGAACTTCACTCCTTAGCTGTTCTTAGGCATCAGTAATAAGCATAATACTTTAATTTGAGACCATCTTCGGCCATAGAAGTCCTACTGTATATCTCGTACGTGGCTTTAAAGAAGAAATCTTCTACGAGATATCTCGTATTTAGGCACCAGCAATTTTGAGGCCATCCTAGGCCATAGAGGTCCTACGAAATATCTCGTATTTAGGCACTAGCAATTTTGAGGCCATCCCAGGCTATAGAGGTCCTACGATGTATCTCGTATGTAGCATTTAAGAAGAAACCATCTACGAGATATCTCGTAGCTAGCATTCAGTTTGTTAAAATCCTCAACTCGAGAGTACATTTGTCTGAGTCGTGTTACTTAGGTACCGGCAAGATTAATACTTTAATTTGAAGCTATCTTGGGCCATAGAGGTCCTACGAGATATTTCGTATGCGGCTTTTAAGAAGAAATCATCTACGAGATATCTCGTAGCTGGCATTTAGTTCTTGTCTGAGTCGAGTGAAAAGAACAAAGTATTCACACTCATAGAACATGAGTGGTACCTACAATCAAAGCCAGCAGAAAATACCAGTAAGTAACCTGAACACCGCTCTCGAAGAGCGGTTTCCTGATCACTGCGCAGCTTCCTCTACTTCTGGCTCAGCTACCACCTCGGGAACCTCCTCATCCCTCACCCTATTCGCGTCCAACTCTATGACTGGATCCGCCGTAGCCTCTGCCAAGTTCGTGACAGACTTCGACTTGAAGCATTGGAAGTCCACATGGCGGGATTTGGCCTCTTCCTTCTCCCAAGACATGTGTATGAATGGGCGTTGGACGTAGTTGTAAATGACTTCCGCACGACCGCCCGGGCGTTTGCGAACCTTCTCTTTATAGGTAGGATAGCCTTCGACGCCTAGGCGGATCTTTTTGAGGCCGCGTTCCTTCATCACTTGTTTTGCTACGTCTCTGGAATTTGGAGAAGAGAAATTGTTAGTCATGATCATCATTTCAGCTGAAGAACGTCCAATGTTGGATATAGGCCTCCCCCAAGTGTCGCCAGAATAAAGAATGAAAATCCTGGGCCAGATAAATAAACATTTTTTAGTTTAGTTCTCGCTCTGGGTGGAGCAAAAGGATGTGTCTGACTGACTGATTTACTGACTAGAACCACGGAACAGTAAAAACAGTGGAAGAAGTAAGTAGGCGTGGCACTGTCGCCGCTAGTAAGAATCGCGTTGCGCACTAGCTGTTCAAGCGCTCTCATTCCCTAACTAGACTGCGCAACATAATAACTAACGAAAAATAATATTAAAATGCCTTATTGTCCCATACTGTACTTTAAAAACCATACTCTGACTAAAAATCTAACTCATGGAGGTGTATCATACCACCGAAAAGTATTATTTTCGGATTTATTTTAAAAAAATGAAAAAATAAAATTACGTGAAATATTGCGCAGGATATACAAGCAAAACTAGTCCTTAGTAACATCATTACAAAGTTGATTTTCTTTTCTCGGTTATTAGCTTTTCTGGAATATTCATTAGTCTACCTATACTTTTGACGCTATCCAAATAGTGCGTGACTTTATCGATAAAATCAATCGATATGTATTACATTGCCTTTTTAAAATATATATTATGGTTTAATAGTTTTTGTAAGTATTATAATACAGATAATTATTAAATTAATAAATATAATAAAATAAAAATTGTGGTATGATATTTGTGATGTATTTTAAATAAATTTAGTTAATGAGTTAGGAACAACATAGGGCGTTTGAATTATACTTAATATTCTTATGTTTAGCAGTGGGCGATGACAATGATTTCAGCTGAGATGATGATAATTGATGTACTATGCAAATAAATACCCTTTTTACTACGTTTAAAATTGCCTTTAATCATATTCATTTCATAATTTTAATACTATCACACTATCGCATACAATTTTTTTTTGCATGATATGTTTTAAATACGTTTTCATACAATCGATACATATTTCGATCGAATAAGGTCACTTCCCTATCTGAGTAGCAGCGAGCGCATTCGCGTCAGTGATACGCCATTCAAATACCAATCTTATTTTTACGCAATTACAGTTCATACTGAATATTATATACTGAACAATGCCATCTAGCGACGAGTGGCAGTACTTGTTAGTCAAAGATGTATTTCTTTCTTGTTTTTGTCAATTTGATTTATAGTCTTTTGAAATTAAAGTTGCATTTCGTATAATTTTTTTTTGCATTTCGTCTACGCCCTGTTTTTGTTTTCAGCCAATCATATTTTTAGGTTCGCAGTAAGAGTAAATTGTAAATGTATGAGTTTGGCGACACCGGTTCTGGAACAAACATTTTCTCAAGCTACTTCCACTGTTTTTACTGTTCCGTGACTAGAACCCATCTGTGTTCTATCAGATTTCCCACCTAAGAAAACCTGTGTCTATCAGTTGTCTTTGCTTTTCAAGTTCATAGCTCTATAGAATAATCCCGTAGACCTAGCAGACCGTTACTCATGCTGCTGACACAGGCCTAAGCTTTAACGGGCGGCGAGCTACGCATTACTCGCCGTCCGCAAGCCCACGCCTAAGGTGGTTACGAGTCGCCCTCAAGCTCTCGTTGCTTACCAGGTCCGGACTCGAAAGGTCATCACCACAAATCGCCTCTACAAGGATACGGGGGTTTTTTGCTCATGTGGAGCCCTGGATGCCCTTTGGGTTTGCTGTCGAAGCCTCAGACTTCTGACATCGCCTTCCCCCTATACTTAGAAATAGACTCAACTCACCTATTTTCAATATACTTGAAGAACCTGTACAGCGGCGTGGACAGCACCGTCTGCGAGTACTCGTCCCCCATCTGGGGGGGATACTGCTCATCCCACTCCACGGAGTCGTCGTCCAGCAGCACGACCACGTGGCACTCGCGGTCTCCGCGCTGAGCTGACTCCACCATGAGGGGTAGGATGAGTCTCTCTAGGAACGATTCGAACTGGCGGCGGGCGCCTTCGTTTGAGAGCTCGTGGAGAAGGCCCCGCAGGTTCTGGAAGGGAAGAATAGAATTTTTGTTAAAATCCTTAATCTATCATTAAGTTTTTCGATACAGGTAAATTTTATTCAGGTTTATGAAGACACTGGGAGCAGTGGTGACCGAGTGGTAGAGGCCCTGACTTACGAGTTGTAGGTCGAGGTTCAAACCCAGCCAGGCGCATTACTTTGTGTAATTTATTTCATCAGCACTGCTCTCAAAACGACGAAGGAAAATATCCTGAGGAAACATTCGAAGACGTGACATTCACCTAACCGCACTGGGCCGGCGTAGTAGATTACTGCCCATTCCCTCTCCTAGAGAAGAGGCCTGAGTCCCAACAGTGGGAACATTATAAGGCCGACTATGCTATGCTACGTACAAGCCATAACTGTCACTAAAAAGTACCACTCATGTCTCTAAAAAGTACCACAAATATCTCTAAAAAGTACCAAAAATGTCTCTAAAAGTACCACTAAAGTCTCTAAAAACTACCACTAATGTCTCTAAAAAGCACCACTTATGTCTCTAAAAAGTACCACTAATGTCTCTAAAAAGCACCACTTATGTCTCTAAAAAGTACCACTAACGTCTCACCTGGCATCGCACAGTATTCGCATCGAAAGGCACCAGCAGGTAGTCACAGGCCTCCCTCAGCTCCTGCACAGACACTGTGGGAGGACACCGGATGCTGCCCAGCCGGTAATACTCCAGGATAGCTCTGAACACCGTGGCCGATATGCCCTCGGCTACTTCGTATTCCCCGCGCTCGTTTGGATGTGTGAATTCGAGACCTGGAATGGAAAAATAAGGTTATTATCTTCGTATATTATTGTTAAACTTTAGGCGTGATAGTGGTTAAAGGTAGAAAGAAATATGTATATGGCGCACACGTGTGCCACAAAACACATACGCTGATCAGTAGCCCGATTCACGTAATGAAAACCGTAAAGATATCGTAGCGATTTAGTCGTTTAGACTTTAGACCATTTCCGTATTCACATCCATCAATCGAGTTTGAACGACACCGATTTTAAAGTCGTTTGAAATTCGTCGATTTAAAAAAAAAACTGTATTACATTATCCTGGTTGACTACTTATTAATGTAACTGGAAATAAGTCGATAGATCGTGAATACCGCTTTTGGATAGGAATTCGATCGAACGACTATAAAACTTCTACGATATTCGGCTTGTTTGATTTTACGTGAATCAGGCTACTAGACGCGACGGTCTCCATACATTTTATATCATCATCAGCCGATACACGTCCACTGTTGGACATAGGCCTCCCCCAAGCGTCGCCACATCGAACGTTCCTGTGCGTCCCGCATCCATCGGTTTTCCTGCTACCTTCACCAGGTCATCGGTCCACCTTGTAGGAGGCCTTTTTTTTTGTAGGAGGACATTTTATATGGCAAATATAAAATGTATTCGCGATAAGATTGAGAGCAGTGGTGGCCGAGTGGTAACGGCCCCGACTTACGAATTGTAGGTCGCGGGTTCAAACCCAGCCAGGCGCATTACTTTGTGTAATTTATTTCATCACCACTGCTCTCAAAACTGCGAAGAAGAACATCGCGAGGAAACCGGCATGTCCTAGAAACCAAAATTCGAGGACATGACACCAGAATAATAAGTAAGTTTGTGCGGAACCTTCAGTGCGCCAGTCCGACTCGCACTTGCAAAGTTTTTTTTTTTCATAAAAAGTCTTTTTACAAACTTTTATTCAAATTGAAAGATAAAGACGGTGAATTTAAACGATTTTGTAACACGCGCCCTAACTTCGTACAAGCTGGGTTAGAATTAAATAAAAGTCACATCACTAAATGCAAGTACAAAGTTACCAGACGAATTCAAAAAACTCCGTGCACAAATAGTTCAAAAGTTCATTCGTTCTCCATGACCGTCTCCCCGGGGAGTGAACGACCCCTCATTGCAGACGAGACATCAGACAGACACATAACGAGTCGATGGCATCTGTTCTGCATCGTAAGTAAGGGGAGGGGGGGAGATAAAAAGTTGCACTCTAGAGCAAAAATATTTTGTTGAGCAAATTACAATACACCCGCCCCATCCTATAGCAATTTGCTATAGAATGGGGCGGGTGACAGCTGTCGGATTAATAGGTTTGTGGATTTACGTAATGATTATCACAGAATAAAAAATATTTCAAGACCAAAATTTGCCAAATTTGTCCAGTCGCTCTTTAGTTGTAGCGAGACTAACGAACATCTCTTCATTTTTACCTAAATAGACTAAGTAGTTGATTACCTGTGACTTACAAATACTGTACTAATTGGCTGTCTTTTTAAATAATTTATTTTATTTTATTTATTTATTTCCAACATACAACTATCATTACAGGTGCAGGCCCAGGGTGACCTAATGCAATAGATTATTTTTTGTTTTCTACTTATAAGTACATACATTTATTATATATTATATATCATAATATTTAAATTAGTTCATAATTTGTAATAAAAATTATTCTAAATTCACTCAGAGATTTCTAATCAAAAGCATTGTTTGCTCTTGGTCAGAAAGTCATAATTGAAACATTTTAACAATCCGTGCAATCTCTTATTGAAATCCCCATTAAGCTGCATTTTGGCTCTCGGTGTATAGCAAAACGATTAGGAAATAAAAAGTTCCAATCGTCACCACTGTGGAGAAACGAAACTTTTTTCCCATTCGCACCGCAGTGGGGACGAACGGGAATGACAACCAGTGATCGGAATAGGTAGGGCTATTTAGGTTCATTGAACGCAAACTTCTTCTTCCTGCCCTTATCCCATATTACTTGGGGTCGGCGCAACACGTATTCTTCTTCCATTCTGTCCTGTCACCCGTCAAACTATCACTAACTCCCTTTTCTTTCATATCACTTCTCACACAATCCATCCATCTTTTTTTCGGCCTTCCTCTCCCTCTCCATCCATCTACATGTATGCTCAGAACTCTTTTAGTAATATGCGCTTCATCCCTCCTCTTCACATGGCCATACCAAGACAACCAATTACTTTTCAACTTTTCAGTCACTGGCGCCACTTTCAAACTGTAACGCAAACATTGATGTTAATATGGATATTCCACGGAATTTATTTAAATAAAAAAAAAAAAATGTAAGCCAATAAGCGCATGATATGCGACGTTGTAAATTTTACGTCAACAGTATGCTATAAAAGTGTTTGCTATGTGCGAGACGTTACCGCTTTGTTGAGACGCGTACAGATATCGGCACGTATCTTGAGCGCTCGGCTAATCTTTCATTAGTCCCGAAGGCAAGATAGTTATTTTTTTATTATTTTACTACTTTAAAACCAAATCCCGGGACTCGGGGAATATCCATATTATTCTAACCTATGGCAAGTACATAAAGTAGCCTTACCTATTTCGATCTATGATGACAACAGAAAATGTTTGAAGCACGAGACGCCGCTTACCGATGTCGTCCCGCTCGCCGCGCTATTCCCCACTAAGACCGAAGTCATTACCAGGCCATAAGTCAATCCCCTTTACACTGACTTACAATCAATATTCTCCCAGGCAGCCGATCCCGAGGGTCGCCCTTTCCCTGAGGGTGTTCACCTTACACCTAGATGGACTATTAACCGAAGTTGAATGCCCAACCGATGCCCGAATTTTTGCACGTAATTTGGTAAAGGGCGCGGAGTATGAACGAATGGAGCGTTAAGTATAAATGGTAAGATATTTATTTTGCAAATAAGTTTAAAAAAGAACACTTTTATACATCAATTTAATAAAGTTCCTTTCCTTTAAATTTGAAAAAGTAAAGTAGAGATTGTGACATAACTGTACTAGTTAGACATATGGTCTCGGGACCTTTTTTGTAGATAATAGTGTGTTCTACAAAGTTGTAGTACATTATTTTGTTTTAACATTAATAGTTTTGGCAGGGCAAGCGATGTAAGCAAATTTATTGGTAATCGATTTACACCTTGGGTTATTGTTATTGCAGTTTTAGTAAGGAACACTACTGTTTTTAGTATAAAATATAGCCTATGTTAATCAGTGATAAAGTAGCATTCTGCTGGCATTTCAAAATTGGTCCAGTAGTTTTTGTGTTTATTCATTACAAACTAAAATACAAATCTTTCTATTGGTTTATTATAATATTATTATAGATAAATGGAAAAAATAATAATATTACACAACTATCTCACAACGCTATCTATTCCCGAACTAAGCAGAGCTTGAAGTACGAGTACTAGACAACTGATAAACTTAGTAATATATTTCTAAATACATACATATTATAGATAAATTGCACCCAGACAAAGAACAAATGATCGTGCTCATCACACAAACATTTGTCTCGGGTAGGAATCGAACTCACGAGCTCCAGCATAGCAGTCAGGGCCACTGATCATTAGACAAACAAGCCAGTCAAACTCTCGTATGTGCATAGATAAACGCTAAATACGATACCAGACTGCAAACATAGCATTTCATTTGTTCATACTCCACGCCCTTTCTCAAATTACGTGCAAAAATTGGGGTTGGGCAGTCAACTTTGGCTAATGGTCGTCTAGGCGTTAGGTCAACAACTCAATACCTTCTTTTTTTATGTTAGTCATCACATGACTTCTCCCGCTTTGGGTAGAGCGAGAGAGAGTAACAAACTTTTTTTTAATCAAAGATTTAAGATTTAAAGCATTTTATTTCAAGCTAGCGGCCCGTCCCGGCTTCGCACGGGCAATAAATATAGCCTATGTTACTCAGGATGAATGTAGCTTGGTGGCTTCAATGGTGAAAGAATTTTTGAAATCGGCACAGGAGTTTTTGAGTTTCATTCATTACAAACATACACACACACACACAAATATACTCCCTCTTTATTTATAACTTTTAAGCTTTTACCCGCGGCTTCGCCTGCGTGAAAAAATTAGCCTATGTCCGTCTCCAGGGTCCCAACTATCTCTGTACCAAAATTCATCAAAATCGGGTTTGCTATTTAGGCGTGAAGACGTAACAAACAAACTCACTTTCGCTTTTATTAAGGATATTAGTATAGCTAACCATTTACAGGCACTTTTGAAATGTCAAGAAGTCAGATGGAAATGATGTTGATTGTACATTCCAAAGCGTAATCTCTATGGAGAAGAATATGTAAGAAACTCAATAGAGTTAGAGCATTTGAGTGAGCATGATAAACACTGCGCGTAATATTTTCTAGTAGCAATTGTTATGAATAATTGATTTTATTATGAATTTACCAACTATGAAAAATTTATTAATTTATTGGGACTTATTTTTTTTTACTTTTTACTACACAAATATGATCAGTAATTGTTTTTTTTTAGGATTCCGTACCCAAGGGGTAAAGACTTCGCTGTCTGTTCGTCCGTCTGTCTGTCACCAGACTGTATCTCAAGAACCGCGATAGCTAGACAGTTGAAATTTTCACAAATTATGTGTTTCTGTTGCCGCTATAACAACAAATACTAAAAACAAAATAAAATATATAATAGAGGGGGCCCATACAACGAACGCGATTTTTTGGAGACTTTTTTTTTAAACAGGGTGTAAAAGGTTTATAGCTCGCATCACTCTTTCTCGTTCGCACGATTGACATTTTAACATGTCATGGTAACACTGGTTTTGTCACGGACTTCTATCATAAAATAGATAGGTACAGAAGATAATCTACATATAAAGCGCGCTCGGGCAACGCACACATACAATTGCCGAAACGGATCTTGAGCGCTCGGCGTCAGAGTGGGGATCGCTTTGCGCATTCCATACATTGGCGAGCCAATCGTCTTCGTTGTTAGAAACATGAGTGACGTCTATGACGCGATGGCGCGGCGAGCCAATCACTGACACTCCCCGCCGCCGTGTCTCACTTCGCACCACTAAAGAGACCGAATATTTGCAACTCGAAGCCAGCGCTCAAGATCCATGTCGGCAATTGTAGACACCGCTCACGGACACGATATCTCTTAGCGTCTCGGACCACTCGTCGAACAGTTCCGGCTTAAACGCTCATTAGTGTGCGTCCACCGAGCGTAGGTATAAAAAGTGAAGTACATACATGAGATTGTCTTCTGTACCTATCTATTTTGTGCTGGTAGACCAACACACTCTTTACATCTTTACAAAACATAGTTATGTCTCAAACTCTCAAATAAAATAATGCAATAACGAATATTCTACACCACATCGCAAAATTCAATACTGCACGTCCAGACAACCTAAGTGAACGAACTCGCGAACTTCGACATTGAACCCTATGCATTTTGAGACAAGGTCTGGAGTCGAACGACCTTCAGGTTAAGTCTTATGTGAAGGTCTTTGAATCTAAGCGTAACTCGATTCGGCAATACTTGCGAAGAGAAAATTGAAATGACGTGAAATCTGGACGTAAATTAATTTATGGCAGCCCGTAATTGTCTGATTGTAGAATAAAAAATCTATTTACGGAATATGACACAAAAAAGAAAATGGTAAAAAAAAATATTTAGGGCAATGGCAACTTACACTAATTTTTTCCATTTTCGTGACACCACACATACAATTTATCTCAACATTCTCATCTCCGCTACATGCAACCATTTCATCCATCTTTTTAACAGCCCAACATTCTGATCCATACAGTATGACCGGTCTTATCACGGACTTGTAAATTTTACCCTTCAGCTTGAGGGGCATCCATGGGTCACAAGTTGTTCCCGTGACCTGTAGCCATTTCATCCATCCTGCGTTGATCCGATGTGTTACGTACGTCCCGGTTTACCTCAACATCCTCTTGGACTAGCGACTTGAGGTACCGAAAGTTGAAACAGATCGGTATGGACGTTCCGGCGAGAGCTAAAAGCAGTATACCCTATTCACGTTAAGATTAGAAAGAAAAGAAACCTTTCTTTACTGTCTGCTCAACCGATTTTAACTTCTATTTCGTAGAAATAAGGATGGCATTAAAAGCAAAAAAGTGGTTACAATACGAGCTACTGCAGCCGCCAATTGTCACGCCACCAACGTTATAAAAGTCAAAATCGGTTGAACGGACAGTGATAAAAGGTTTTCATAAATTTCTAATGTTTTTTTTTATTGTTGATAGGTTCACGCTTGACCGCTATCTCACCTGATGGAGAGCGACGATGCGGTCGACAATGGAACGCGCTTACCTAGAAGAAACCTATTCACTCTCGACTTAAAGATTCCCGGGTTGTAGCTATCAGGAAACAGACTCCGGCAAGGAATTCCACTCCCTAGCTGCGCGCACAATGAATGTGTTCCCCGAAACGTTTTGTGTGTGTAGGTGGGATATCCACCATGTACCGGTGGCGCATAGCCGTACGTCTGGTAGTCCGATGATGGAACGGGCTAGGCGGAATTAGGTAATGCAATTCCGACGCACACTCTCCGGAATGCAACCGGTAGAAAACCGACAGGCTAGCGACTCTGCGTCGATGCTCAAGACTTTGAAGCCTCGACTCGCCGAGTCATCATCATCGCCAATTATCCTTCTGGCTCGCCTCTCAATTGCCTCAAGTGCATCAAGCTGGTATCGGGCAAATCCGTCTCAAATGTTATTTTGAACAGAGTATAGACTGGAGAGGCCGCCGAAGTGGTAGAAGAAGTATTCCGTTTTGGTTCTCCTCAATTTTAGGCCAACACTCTTCTTTGACCTGGTGATATACGTAATTAAGTAGCACACCTTAGTCCAGGATGCCCTATAAATGGCAGAGCTAACGCCCTCGCACCCTATTTTGTGGCTGGCTCATGTCATTGACCGTCAGGGTAATGACTGTCCCTAAACCTTTATTAGCTAAGAGACAATAGTTGACTTTATTGGATCATCAGAAACTTAATGAAAAAGTCCGTGTATACTGATACCACTGAGGCGTCGATCACAATTTTGTTTTTATAGGGTTCTGTACCTCAGAGGGAAAAAGTCTAAGCAAATGCGAGTCGGACTCACGCCCTGAGGGTTCCGTACAAGCTTACCGATGTAAATAGTTCAATTCCGAAATGGAGTCTCGGAAGATTTTTTTTTTTTTTTTCGATTCGCAATAAAAGTTTTTTTTTTGTGACGTAACTACAAAATATCCAGTTGACAGTTTGTGGACAGTTTCAAATGTCTAGCTATCATGACATTTTCAATAATTACTATTCAAAACTACCCCTAAAAAAAGATTTAGGGGGTGTTAAAGGTTAAATGTATGGGAGAATCTTATTCCTTGGATAAATAAACTTGAACCTTATCAAAATTGAATAATAAAGATTGTCATTACTAGTATTCCAAAAGTACCCTCAAAACACAGAATAAGTTTTTATAAAACCATTCTCGCGAACGAATTTGCTTGCAAAGAGCTAGTCAATACATAACAAATCAATCACTAGACAAATACAATATCAATTACATAACATCAGATTAAACGCAAATATTGACATAGCACAATATAAAACACCGCTTGTTCCCAGTATGACGTACGTTACGTCAACGCGGTTGTCATTATGACATTGTCACATATATGCGTCATTATGACATGCGTCAAGCGCGTCATATGTGCATGCCTCGTGCGAGACCGGGTTATAGGTTTTGCACGTATTTTGATTAAGTTTATCAATACATTATATTTACGTAAGTAAATTATTTTCATGACGCTTGAGATTAAACTTATGTATTTTATGATGAGAAGTTATAGTATATTTTATTTCGCAATATCATACAGGTTAGCAGTGGTGGTATTGGTCCCGACTTACGAGTTGTAGGTCGTGGGTTCAAACCCAACCAGACGCATTACTTTGTGTAATTTATTTCATCACCACTGCTCTCAAAACGGTGAAGGAAAACAGCAATGTGCCGTAATGCGCCTGGCTGGGTTCGAACCCGCGACTGCTAGCATGTATCTAGTATTATTATGTAAAAAATCTATACAAAATTTCATAACTTAATCATGAAAAATCACAGTCACAAAAATACAAGGTCACCGGGCCATCCAGGAGACTGAGGGGTTGTCTTGCACTTGCACCCAGCTGTTTGCTGGCTAATGCCCGCTATGACTTGCCGTGGCCTGTGTTGTAATGAGTGTCGGTGGTGTCCAACTTGTGACCTTTTTAAATATTTTTGGGAAAAAATATAACATGGTGTAAAAACTATTGAAATCCATTCAGTTACTGATCTGAACAAACCTAATTTCGGTTTTCGCTTTACCTAAAAGTAATGTTGAGCGCTGGCTTCAAGTTGCGCAGAAGTCAAATATTCACTACCTACAGGTCACTGGACTCGCTCAGCTGACATTACCTTAAAGAAATTAATTTCGTACATGCGTAAATTAATACGAGTTTTGAAAAAAAGGGATCTTTATTTTTAATTTTATCTTTAAAAATCAGATAGTGTTTCATGTACCGGATCGACCCTCCACGGGATTAAAACGATCAAAATTTAACGATGTATAATTTGCACCCAAACGAAGCCAGGCCTGATCATTCAATCATAAGTAGGTAAATACATAGGTAATTAAAAAGATAACAATGATAATGTAAATATTTCAGCAATAACCGGAACATCGGTCCTACGCCAATAATATTCAAACCCTGTCAGTGATGTCTATCAGTAATAGTGCTAGAGAAAATACCTGATAAGTGATAATGATGATTGATCAGTTCGTAATAGCGGAATAATGATGTTGTTCATCATTGATATCAGATGATATTGAAGAGGCACTGAAGTAAACAGGAAAATAGAAAATTTGATAATCAGTATCAGTTATACAGAATAATCGAACAAAACTACGAAAAGACTGTCTACATCTCTCATCCAACTCATGCCGCAGATCTTTTTTAGGGTTCCGTAACTCAAAAGAAAAAGGCGGAACCCTTATAGGATCACTTTGTTGTCCATCCGTCTGTCAAGACCCTTTATCTCGGAAACGTGTGGAGGTGTAGAGTTGAAATTAAAACCATATTATTAAGGTCTACAGTCTCTAAAGCTGTGAAAAAATCAAAAATTTTAAGTTGACAAAAAAATATATACGGCCGTTTATGTCGCAAAAAGTTTATATCTCAAGGAAATCTTAGGGTACTTGCTGTTGTCTACTCTCAAGGAAATCTTAGGGTACTTGCTGTTGTCTATAACACAAGTATAGGAATAAATGTGAAAACTGTAAAGTTGTTACATCATATTTTTTTTTTTTTTTGCGACACTGAAAAGTCTTCCGAGACTCCATTCCGGAATTAAACTATTTACATACTTAGGTAAGTTTGTACGGAACTCTCAGGGCGCGAATCCGACTCGCACTTGCCCATTTTTTTAAATTATGCTGAAGTAGGCTTCCAGTATCATCAGGTGCAACTGCGTACCAATATTGGTTCAGTTACATGGAGCGTCTACCTATCAGACTTCTGCCACCCAGTAACTGGGTAAAGCGATACGTTACAGCAAGGTCACACGATTCAATACCGATTTATTCTCGTGAAAAACATTAACAAAAAATAATTAGATAAACATTAAAGAATACATACGTGTTGTGTTTTTTGACATTGTCGATTAAAAATAGCTATCTCTGAACTAAATCACGCGGGTTGAAAAATCTTTGCATGAATCGATCATTGTGATACAAGTGCAGAAAGTTTTTCATTGCGACCGAGGCGAAATTCGCATGAGTTATGGAGCCAACGGTTGCAGTGACAAAGTACGTGTATCAAGCGACGTTCTTCAATACACTTACGACTCGTGGTGGTTGAAGCACGCCTCGTGGGGGTCGACGCGCGCCCAGCCTGATATGATAAATGTAATAAAACTGTGGCGGGGCGAGCATGCGTACTTTTCTGCACTAGTGCGGAAAACGGTCAATTGCGCGCCTAAAAGCGGTCGGATAAGTGCGGGTTTTGAAGTGTAACTTTTTTTTAAGATGGATTATCATCAACCTTGTCAAAGAAGCGGCAATGTCGAGCCGTCATGTGGTTGCCGCTTTGCCGCAAGAGTTTCAGTTTTGTATATAAGCTCCATGCAGGCGTACACCGAACATTTAAGGACAAATACGCGTCTATGAAGCTACGCGTTCATCGACAGTAGGCCTTACTTCTCGCGCTCAAGGTAGGAGCGATAGGGATTGTCAGACTTTTACTGACTAAAACCCAACTACATTCCTTCAGGTGCCCTATGCGTTCCCAAACCGCGATGGCTCTTTCGAACCAGAAATAAAAACGTTGAATTTGAAAAATAGCATTATTTAAAACGCATATTGTAGGAGTGCATTAAAAATAAGTCCGCCATCTTAGGTGTACCGCCATGTTGGATTTAGAATGACGTCACAAACCTAACCATGCATTGTCATCCAAATTAAACGTGTATACAAAATTTCATCTCAATCGGTTGAAGATATCCTCTTCAAAATTGAGTTGCAAGATTCCACCCATACAAACATACATACATTGCAAGTTAAATAAAAGCTTGTAATCTAAAATAGGTTAGTCAAAACCGCGAGCACATCTAGTCTTGTGAAATCTCAGTTCATTGAAATATTTTGGATCATATGACACAATTGATAAGAAGTACTATCACAACATTATTATCAATTGATCCACTGTTCTGATTTACAGTATACATCTTGGTTAAAAATAGCTATCTGAGTAGAAAGTCACGCGAGTGGAAAAATCTTTGAATTAATCCATCATTGATCAACGTCACTATTAGGAGGACACACAAAACTCGTTAAAAAATAAAAGACCATTTTGACATTTGAGAAAACCCTACAGTGCGTTTCACTTAAGGCGTATAGTCCCTTGAACCATCTGGCCGAAATTATGTGAACGCAACTCTCGCACTCGCCTAGGCGGCAGTACGCAAATCTGTGCATTTATTTGCGGCCAGCAGCGCCCGGAAAGCGCTTTAAATCCATTTTCTCTGCGAGATATTGATTGATTTACATATGCAATGTTCACTTTGAAGAATATTTAACCAAATATTTAATTTTTATGTGTAAAAATGTTTCTAAAGATCCAAGCCGTTTCGAAGGAGTAGGGAAAAGTTGCGAAAAGTTGCGAAATTGCTAAATATTTTTTTTGACAAAAGTATCAATTGCACGAAAAAATCAAATGTTGATATTATTGTTCATGAATCTATAATAAACATATATTTTTTTCAAACCAATTGACCTAGCCGTTACGGAGGAGTAGGCCTCAGAAAATCACTGTTTTATGGCACTTTTCGGGCGCATGGCCCTTAAGAAGTACCGTCGCCATAATGTTGGCACTACGGAAAAACAGTGTTGCTATATTTTGAGCAATGAAATTACTTAAAATTGGGAGATTAACTGATATTTCGTTACATTTAACAATTGTCGTATAATTTTGTTTTTTTCTTTTCCTTTTGGAAACTGTAAAAACTAGTTTTTGAATAAAATATTCAAATACCGAAAGCGCCAGCCACAATATCGTACATCTCCATTAACAACTTCCTTTTAGACCTTTTTTAAATAAAATCCTATTCCCCTCATAGTTCTCTATAAAGTGGTGCAACTACCGTTAAAATCGATTTCGTTTCACATTTCGTGCAAAAACACGGCACGGTAGGTCCTAGCGGGCATTAGGCACCAGCGCACAGCTGGGTGCAGCAGGAGCAAAACAAATCCCTAAGTCGCCCGGAAGGCCCAGTGACCATATTTTTATGCGGACAACTTTGAAGTTTTATAGTCGTTCGATCGAAGTCATATCCAAAAGCGGTATTCAACATGTTCCTTAATCGGGATCGGATAGAACGACAACTCAACTGGCTCGAAACTAAACTATCTACCGGCAACTTATTTCCAGTTACATTAATAAGTATTCTACCAGGATAATGAAACACAGTATTTTTTTTTTAATCGACTTTTCCACCAAACGACTTTAAAATCGGTGTCGCTCAATCTCGATTGATGGATGTGAATACGGAAATGGTCTAAACGACTAAATCGCTACGATATCGTTACGGTTTTGATTACGTGAATCGGGCTACTGGTAACATTACAAGATTATAAACTTTATGATTTTTCATGATACAGTTAAGAAATTTTGTACATAATTTCTTTACCACGAGTCCACTTTAGGTGAAATACCCCATCTATTACGAGTAGTATTGTAATATGGAAATATTGTAACAACAACCACTTTTTAAAAAGAGTAAGTAACTACCCATATAAGCCTATGTGAAATAAAAATATTTTGAATCTTGAATTTTTGAAAAAGAAATAAAAAGAGATCCCGACTTTGCCCCACATGGAATGACTTCTAAATCATATGGGTACGTTCCTAAACATGTAGAGTGTAGACTCACAAATACTTAACAAAAAAAAAACAAATATTTGCCACGTGCGGGAATTGAACCCGCGACGCACAGCGCAGCAGCCAATCAGTCAATTGCATTGTTTATGTGAAAATTCTTCAGCAGACAAGAAATAATATTATGAACAAAGAAAAACTACATTTTGACTGACTGTAATGAAAACAAAAACAATTAACGCAAATATTAACACCTCGTATTTTCAAACAAGAGATGGATCAAATCAACATCAAACATATTTACCTGATAGGCCATTGCCATCTTTTTTATCTTTTCTTCTAATCCAATATAATAAAGAGGTATAGTTTGTTTTTTTGTTTGTAGGAGTTAAACTCGGAAAGTACTGGTCCGATTACTAAAATTTTTTCACCGATAGAAAGCCGCTTTATCCCTGAGTGACATATTATTATTTAAGGTACGTAAATTACACAAAGTAATGGCTGGGTTTGAACCTGCAACCTAAAATTCGTAAGTCGGCACCGTTACCTCTCGGCCAACAATGCTCTCTGTGGGCCATACAAATATTATAAAATGCGGAATAACTTTTCAATACACTTACTCGAAAACTGGCTCATAGCGCACTACGAATAGGTTCAACATGACATGTTTATCACCCTCGTGTTTTTATTTTATTTATCATAACAAGGGCTTTTTTCATTCCTATTTCGTCACGGTTAACCGTGATTTTTTTTTTTAAAGCAAAGAGGCGGATATTTTTAAGGTTTTAATATTTAATGAAAATTAAAATTGTGTTTATGACCAGAATATCATGAATAAATAAGATTATTTACACAATAATTTGTTATTATCAACAAATTAACAATTATCTGTGTACTAAATTAAAAAATATTTGAATTTCTATTTTTAATATTAAGTAGGATGTATAAGGTTTGATATCTTTGCTTCTTCTTCAATCTGCAAAAGTAAAGCGCGGGAAAAAAGTCTATTAAATATTATTTTTACATATTTTGTGAAAAAAATGTTAAATTTAAGATTTAAAATGAATTCTTTAGATATTACCGCCGCCGCCAGATATTGTGATTAAGTTAATAAGTACTTGCGATAGCCTGCTGCCATCTAAATCAAAACTATAAAATGTATGGCAACTTTGGATAATTTTCTTCAGTACAAAATGAACAAAAATGCGTCGTAATTTATCAGAGAAAGTAAGTATTTCTTCGTAGTGTATTGAAAAACATTGTTTGATACACGTGGAGATTTGTCACTGCAGCTCCATCCACTCGGCTTCATAACACCCTCGCCTATACGGCTCGGGTGAATTTCGCCTCGGTTGCAATCACAAACTTTCCCCACTTGTATCAAAATGTACTATTGTCTGTTAGGGACGCTTTCACGATTAAACTCCTGAACTGATTTTGATGAAATTTAGTACGGAGTAAGCTTGAACCTTGAGCTGGTTAAGGTTGAGAGGGTTAAGCTTGAAATGAGAGCAGTGGTGGCCGAGTGGTAATGGCCCCGACTTACGAGTTGTAGGTCGCGGGTTCAAACCCAGCCAGACGAATTATTTTGTGTAATTTATTTCATCACCACTGCTCTCAAAACGGTGAAGGAAAACCTCGTGAGGAAACCGGCATGTCCTAGAATCAAAAATTCGAAGACATGTGACATTCACCAACACCCACTGACCCCGCGTGGTGGATTACCGCCCATTCCCTCTCCTAGAGAGGAGGCCTGAGTCCCAGCAGTGGGAACATTCAAAAAAGCTGATGGATGGAAGTGAACCCCCAGAAGAGACTCCTTGGTAGTCCTAAGTTTGAGCTACACGAATACTGACAAAATGCATGCACTGCCCGGACAGGTCCACTCAAATCTGTGTGGTTATTTCTTCAAAATACCGTATCAGATAAATCTGCATGGTACTCATGTAATTTGACCATTACATATTTACTGTATGGACTTCAAAAAAGACTTTGACCTTGAGTTTGTTTCGGTGTTTCTTCTCAGGGTAGCCAGCTAGGAAACACCGGCTTCATTATAGTATAACCTGACGAAAAAAAAATTGACACGTAAAAGTGTTTTTTAAAACCTACGTATTTGCAAAATAAATATCTATCATTTATCATTTACTACTTTTTTATCTGGCTTCGATTTCGATTACGCATTAACCGACATTCACTCGAAGTCGCGGGCAAAAACTAGTACCTACATAAAACATCTGTTAAAAAAACAGACTTAAAAAAAAAACATTTCATTGAGTTAAACAAAAAACAAGTTTCAAAAGCAAATTAGTTCAACGAAAGTCACCAGTACTCTATGATCAATGACCTGTTTGTAAACGGTGACCTACGAAAAACTGATTCATCAGTAATGACTAATATAATCTTACCAACAAGAGAAATTGAGCAAGAAAATGTCTTGGAAATTTGAATCATAATTCTAAGAAATATGATTCAGTTTTCTTTGAAAGAAAGATTGAGTTAGGGCTTTTTGATATGGGTGTCTATGGTTTTTGTTTTTAGCAAAGTTTACAGCATGACATGTTGTGTTGTATAATGCGTTCCAAATGAGAATAGGATCGCCCGCCATGTTGTGACATCACGATTTACTGTCAAATCGAGGAAAGAAATTTTTAAACATTAATTTACGAAAAATTTAATTTATTTATGAACTGTAAACGAAAAAAGTTTAATCAGAATCCAGTTCTTCAATTTAACTCATTTCTAAGTCCTTCAATTTTGCCAAAATTTCTTCGATTTGACAGTACGACGAAACGTCAAAACATAGGAATCGGTCCTATTCTCATTTGGAACGCGTAGTACCCATTATTACAAGTTACAAAAATAAAGCATGATTTTCTCAACCATTTTGGTGTAGCGAGAGTATCAGACTTTTACTGATAAAAACCCTCAGTGTTTTTAGGGTTACGTGCCCAAAGGGTAAAAATAGGACCCTATTAATAAGACTCTACCGTACCTCCGTAGGCGCGGGCTTGCGGACGGCGAGCAATGGGTAGCTCGCTGTCATCAGCAATCAGCAAAATTGTAGGGGCCAGTTATGGCCGATACCTAATATGATTTAAAAGAGTGTCCATGGAGTTTCTTGCACGTTCTTCACCATAGAGGGGTTGTCATAAGATGATTTTTCCCATCGAAAAAAAAAAAAAAAAAAAAACCATAGACGCTTTGGAAAGTGCAATTTAGCTTTACTTTGCTAGGACTGACCGACATTTGACTATTCAAAAGTGCCTGCAAATGGTCTATTCGAAATAAATGATTTTGAATTTTAAAAAAAAAAAACCTTCCGGGGCTGCGGATTGTTCGAAGGAGTTACCGTGGTCCTCACAAAGGCCACAAAATAGATAGGTACAGAAGTCAATCTACATACAAAGCGCGCTCGAGCAACGCACACATAGACACCGCTCACGGACACGATATCTCGGCTCTATCGCCAGGTCGTACTCGTACAGTTCGGCGCAACGCGCTAACCCTAGCGCGATCGCCTAGCGTAGGTATAAAACCGGCCAAGTGCGAGTCGGACTCGCCCATGAAGGGTTCCGTAGCAGCAAGTAACATAATATAAAAGTTCTTGTAATGTGTTGTAACTTTGATCGATGTTTTAATAATAGTGTATTTTTTTTGATTTATGACGCATTAAAAAAAAACTACTTACTAGATTTCGTTCAAACCAATTTTCGTTGGCAGTTTTTATAGTAATGTACATCATATATTTTTTTTAGTTTTATCATTCTCTTATTTTAGAAGTTACAGGGGGGGGGACACACATTTTACCACTTTGGAAGTGTCTCTCGCGCAAACTATTCAGTTTAGAAAAAAATGATAATAGAAACCTCAGTATCATTTTTGAAGACCTATCCATAGATACCCCACACGTATGGGTTTGACGAAAAAAAAATTTTTGAGTTTCAGTTCTAAGTATGGGGGCCCCCAAAATTTATTGCTTTTTTTCTATTTTTGTGTGAAAATCTTAATGCGGTTCACAGAATACATCTACTTACAAAGTTTCAACAGTATAGCTCTTATAGTTTCGGAAAAAAGTGGCTGTGACATACGGACGGACAGACAGACAGACAGACAGACATGACGAATCTATAAGGGTTCCGTTTTTTGCCATTTGGCTACGGAACCCTAAAAAGTGAAGTACATAAGATTGTCTTCTGTATCTATTTTATGCAAAGGCTAACTGAAAAACCCGGCCAAACGCAAGACGGACTCGCGCACGAATGGTTCCGCGTAGAAATACTGGCATTGATCTTGAGCGCTCGGCGTCAGAGTGGGGATCGCTTTGCACATTCCATCCATTGGCGAGCTAATCGTCGTCGTTGTTAGATACATGCATCAACGCAGGGAACGAATCAGGAGTGACGTATATGACACGATGGCGCGGCGAGCCAATCACTGACACCCCCCGCCCCCGCGTCTCACTTCGCAACACTAAAGAAACCGAATATTTGACTTCTGCGCAACTTGAAGCCAGCGCTCAAGATCCGTGGCAGTGATTGTACCTATGTTCAATCCTGGAACTGAACCCACACACAACGATTGAACTTGCACCCACTACACCTATGAAGTATTTCCAAGTAAAATGATGAGTAATACTTAGTGAAAGTAGTTTGCATATTTCTACTGAAGCTAAAGTAGTTTCTGGTATTTATAGATAACTAGTTACGCGCCCCGGCTTTGCGCGGGTTTTAATTTCATTCCTCTTTTTATAGCTCTTCCAACTAAATGCACTAAGGTTTTATGACTTTTAAATCATGACATTTTCTGCGCAATTTTCATGAATTTTCTATTTGTAAGAACCATTAGAAATCTAAAAAAAAAACCGGTCAAGTGCGAGTTGGACTTCGCACGAATGGTCTAATGTTCTAGATAACTGTATGGAACCATTATCTAGAACATTTAGACACTATAATATAAGTATTTTTTAGTTTCACCTGATAACTATTAAAATAAGCAAAAAACAGCAAAAAGCCATGTTTGTTGTAAGTTTAAGTACTCGTATTTGTTGTTATAATAATTAATTATCTTATTGTCAGGAAATTTTTCCCATATTAAAAAATACATGCAACAGAAATACGTCATCTGTGAAAATTTCAACTGCCTAGCTGTCACATTTCATGAGATACAGCCTGGTGTCTGAAAGGCAGACAGCTGAGCCTTAGGGTAGCATTAGGGTCCCGTTTTTTATCCTTAGGGAAAAATAAATAAATGATAAAATATAAATAATAAAAAAGATAAATAATAAAAGATAAATTAAATTATAAAAAAGTCATACTAAAGTTATGGAACGATCAAGGGATTAACTTTTAGAGTTCTGTTTGTTAAGAAAAGCATAGAAATTGAGAATTATGAAAACCGGTATCTGGGCTACACACTTAAATTAAAAAAAAAAATTATAAACAATTGTTTAAGCTACACATACACGCCTGATTTGTACATAGAACGAAGTTGCGTGGCGTGGATCTAATGTAGATCTACAAGTCCAGTTTCTATATACAATATATGGAGACCGACGCGCCCAGTAGCCCGATTCACGTAATGAAAACCGTAACAATATCGTAGCGATTTAGTCGTTTAGACCATTTCCGTATTCACATCAATCAATCGAGTTTGAACGACACCGATTTTAAAGTCGTTTGAAATTCGTCGATTAAAAAAAAATCCGTATTAAATTATCTAACTGGAAATAAGTCGATAGATCGTAAATACAGTTTTTGAATAGGACTTCGATCGAACGACTATAAAACTTCGACGATATTTGGCTTGTTTGATTTTACATGACTACAGACTACTGATCTGCGAGTGTGACACGTGTGTACAGTGCAGTTCTAGCTTTAAGTCAACACAAACAAAAAGTCACACTCCCTCTCCACCGAAAGCAAGACTTATTTGATGTTTAACTACTCCAATAAAGAAACATAAAATCACGTTGGCATGTTACGATGAGCCAGTTCTATGTAAAAACTATGAGTAATATTGGTGAAAGTATTTTGCATATTACTAATGAAGCCGAGGTACTTCCCATTAATGGGTAATTACCACAAATTAGCTGGAACTGTTCTAATCACCATGAATTAATGCGTTTCTTGGAATTTGGACTGTTAGCTCTCATACAGTAGTTCATGGTAACTATTTGTGATTAAGGATAATTAAAAATGAGTTATCAAACTTTTTAAGATGAAGAAAAATTTTTAATATTTTAATAGGTTAAATAGGTTTTTTGAGTTAGGTAACTCAAAAAATAATCTTTAGAATATAATTTACACTACTTGTTTTTAAAGTTAGGTAACTTTAAAACATTCTTAACATTATTTAAAACAAAAAACTCTTAAAAACAGTGTTTTTGATGAGGTTCAATTTAATTTAGGTTTATTAATTTAATTTCATTATATTTAATTGAATTTTATTTTATTCAATTTATTTATTTATTAAAGCTTTATGCACAAAAAACTGTACAAAAGCAGATTTTAATTAATTTAGCAAAATTTTGGTTTGATTGTTTTTTTTTTTATTTATATTAGATTCGGTATTCACACTGTCATTGTCTGTCTCTTGTGTCTCTAATTGACACAATTGAGAGGTTAAGCCATTTCTTACTACTAGCACTATGTAACTGAAATATAAGTTAAATTATTGTTATTATTATTGCACCCATAGATTTAAGTATATGTATAAGCTTTGTTACTTTTGTGGTGTTCAATAAAGTTTATTTTATTCTCTTAAAACCCGTAAAAAAACAGCTTTCCTTGCAAATGCAAAAGTATTAAATTGTGTAAAAAATAATTATGAATCATCATTATCTATCGAAACCTCTTTCAACTTTTAAAAGTCTATTAATTCATTAAACCCCAAGCAAACATATTCATTCTCTCATTGTCTTTTTATTGTCTCTAATTACGGTATTTTTTTAAATTACTCTATGTTATTTTAACAGTACTTATATTAATTCAGCTTTTTTCTTTATGTGATACTGTTGCTCATTTAAATCCTTACTTTATTTTAGTTTTCTTTATGAAAGTGAACATGTTTTCTTTTCGAGTGAATAAAATTTCTCTAACATTATCCAGAAAAACAGATAAATAGTCTTAAGATCCTGTTAGATATTGTCAAAAGATTATCAGATTTAGAAACTAGGTCATAGACACAAAATACTAACAAAGACTATCTCTTTGAGATATTGAATAATTATATCACAATGTTATGAAACTCATTTGGCATTTTCTCTAAATCATTATTTTGTAATGTCATATATTTTGAAAATTAATGCAGTATATGAACCAATCATTGAATAACCTAGATGATTTAAAGAGCTATAGAAATATTTTAGATATACCAAACTGACTAAAAGTAAATAAATGCAATTTAAAAAAAAAACAACAGTTTTTTCTAACTTTTCCATTTCCCTCCAACAACACAAAAGAGTTCCAATACAACCTATCAACCTCATTTCACTGTCACAGTCCATCACAAAAAAGAAAAAAAAAAACTCACCTGAACTGAACATTCTCCCTAACATGGTGTTAGGATGAGCTGTGAACTGCGCGGGGTCCACCACGAACCTCGTGTTGTCCACGACGAGGGTGATGCGGTCCTCTCCAAGTTGATTCTGAGTCTTCTGACCATTCCTTGTTGGTTCAGCAGCAGTTGAAGTCGATGGAGTAGGAGCATTAGCAGTTAAATTTTTCGGCGGCATCGTCGGACGCGTTCGTATATTCGGACCAGTACGCTTCGATAACCGCTTGCGACGCTCTTCGTCTCTTCTGTACTCCTCCGTATCACTGCTACTGTCGGGGTAGAAGAACGGACGTCTTTCGGTCATGGCCTCGGGGCCCTGAGTCTGCGAGTCTGACATAGGCGTGTGCTCGTCCCCGCGAGCCCTTACATCACGGTCGACGCTCCTTTGTCTACGCGACGGCGATCCGTTACTGGAGGCCGTTTTAGATTTTATTATAATTCTTCTAGTAAAATAAAGAAAGGATTTTCGCAAAAACGTCAACGTAACAAGTTTGACAGTTGTAATCGGTGTTGTCAGAAGGAAATTTATTTTTCGTGGCATCTGTATTGCTAGTTGCTGTGAAAACGAGTGTGCATATGAGCTAAATTAAGTTAATTAACAAGTGATTAAAATAGTCGTTTTGTTGTTTTATTACGTTATCAGCTAAAAAAAGTTTTATTTATCCTAAAAGTAGTTTAATTGGTATACTTAATATAAATTTGCTATGGATTTAAAAATTCTCTAGGAATGTTTTTCACGTGTACGAGCCTAATACGACCTTTTATTTTAATTTTACAATTTAATTCCATAGTTTAGTATTTTCTGTACATTCAAACTCTCATAAAATCCAAAACGAATAAAAAATAACATAACAAAAATTGTTTTATTGTTAGCCTATGACAACACGACCTCTGTCTGTGATGAGTGCATTTAAAAAATAAAAACTTGAATGAATCGGCTGTTGACCTTTCCACTGTCAAATGCGGAAATTGGTTAAATACTATAATCGTTTTTTACTAAATAGTGTTATAAACATCCCACCTAACTGAGCTGTGAATAAATGTGATAAACAACCAAAAACTAAAGTGCCGTGACTGTAGGAATAGTGTTTATAAGTGTAATTATAAGGCGACGCTGTTAGGGCGTTACTCATTTTTAACTGTAAAAATTGTAAGAAATGGATGCGAAACAGGAGTACCATGACCCTGACTACCCGGAGGCTCTTGTGTGCGTCAAGGAGGAGCCCCCAAGCTCCTCAGAAGAGGAGAAAGTTGAGAAAATCAAAGATATTATCAGGCGGGAATTTTTAAACGAACTTGAAATACGTGAAAATGAAGTCATGCTTATTGATCAACGGTTTGTTGTGTTTTTCTAAGTTTGTTTCTATTTATCGAATGTTTTTGAGGTTAATTTGTGAGTAAATTGTCTAAATAACATACTATGATGTATGTGGTGTACCATGTGGTGTTTTATTGGTCATATTTTTCGATGTACTAATGGATGTGTCACTTTGTTTGTTATTATTATTATTTTGCCGAAACTTGAAACTTGGCAGTCTGTAATTGTTACGATAATTAACTTTCCATTACTCTACGTATCTTTATCAGCTAATATTTTGGTCTGAGTGTCATATTAGGGCTACCAGTTTTGATTCTGTCAAAAAAAAAAAACATAATTGATGTTTTGTTACACACCAAAAGTTTGCAAATTCTTTGTGTTGACTCAAGCTGTGAAAGACGTTGGTTACTTTCATATGACTTTGCCACAGTGAATGGGCCTGTAGTCTCTTTTTTTTTAAGAACATTATATTATATGGCTTCTTTGTAACCTCACTTTCACACCTGTTATTCTCTTTTAGCCCCTACTTTATCAATAGCATTTACATTTTTGTTTTCTCTCTGTTGCATTCTGTTCACTCACTGACTTTAGCATCTGTTGTGTTCAAATAATAATATAATTTATGTTAAAGTAAATCTTCAATCAAATACATGTATTGGCACGCGCATCAATCCATTTTATAATATTTTCGGTCATAGTATCAAGTCCTGTAGGTGAAGCCTTTTGAAGCCCCTTGAAAGTTTGGTTTTTATCAAGCTTGATGCCACTTTATTATTTCACTAGCTTTTACAGGCGACTTCGTCCGGGTACAAAAAATATAGCCTATGTCACTCAGGCATAAAGCAGCTTTCTATCGGTGAAAAAATTTTAGCCATCGGACCAGTAATTCCAGAGATTACCTCCTACAAACAAAAAAACAAACTTTACCTCTTTATTAAATTAGTGTAGGTAAATTAACCTTTCGTATGCCGTAATTAGAGACAATTAAAAAGTTATTGTGTCCCGCGTGGATCCGCGTCCTGGACATACAACAGGTTAAACCCTCACCTAGTCAATCAATCAATCAATTTCTATTGTGTCGTAAATAAAGTAAATAAATAATGGTAATAATAATGTTCATATTTCAAATCCATCCATTGGTGCATCCACATCAGTCCATTTTATGATACTCAGTCCTGCATTAAAAAATAACTAGAATAATATAGAGTTGCAACCCAGGGCCGTTTTTTATAACTCGAGTAGCTACCCTAGAGTTAACCCAACTGACTGTAACTCTGAGCAAAGTAGGTTGGAGTAAGCGGCCATATATATGCTTGACATTGACAGTTGAACTTGTTCGTGTTCAAAAATGCCATAGTATGGTTTACTAATGATAAGCATAAAGTATATTGGCATAACGAAATTCAGCATAATAATCATTACGCATAATATTATTAGGCATAAATGTTTTGCCATAATGCTTGTTGCCATAATAACAAGCTATGAGAAAAACGGTCACAAAGAAGACAATTACACATGACAAGGTCAGACACGGACAGATCACTCTATAACAGATTATCAAGAGAACTAAAGGAACTGATAGACGAAAATAAAAATGCAATCTTTCAACACAAGATATCTGGTCTCGCAGCTCATAAAAAGGACAACTATTTGTTATGGAAAATGACCAAAAACTTCAAGAAACCACAAAATCATATTCCACCAATACGCAAATCTCCTAGTCACCTATAGGCTAGAAGTGATAGTGAAAAAGCAGAACTATTTGCAAACCACTTAAGTGAAATATTTACTCCTAACGAATCGACCATGGAAGATTTTGAAACTGAAGTTGATAAAATTATCAATAGCGACCAACAACTATCTGCACCAGTCAAACTGGTAACACCAAAAAAAGTAGCACGCACTATTCAGTACTTACAAAACAAAAAAGCTCCTGGTTTTGACCTTATAACGGCTGAAGTACTTAAGCAGCTGCCCAAAAAAGTCATTGTCTTCCTGACAATGCTTTTTAATGCAATATTTAGAATACATCACTACCCGAAATTGTGGAAAATATCTCAGATATGTATGATCCCAAAACCGGGGAAACCGCCAACAGATCCTAGCTCATATAGACCTATAAGCCTTCTCCCCATACTGTCAAAGGTTTTTGAAAAGACTCTTCTTCAAAGACTCAAACCCATACTCGATGAAAGCAAGATTATACCGGATCACCAGTTTGGTTTTCGGCAGAAACACGCAACAGACGAACAAGTGCATAGGGTAGTCCATGTAATTAGGCAATCACTAGAGAAGAAAGAGTATTGCTCAGCGGCATTCATAGACATACAACAAGCCTTTGACAGGGTGTGGCACAAAGGACTGCTGTACAAGCTGAAAACACTTCTGCCTAACTCATTCTTCATGATCCTGAAATCCTATCTACATCAAAGGAAATTCCAAGTCAAATGTGGAGAAGATTACTCGAATCTGTACTTGATCACTGCCTCTGTGCCCCAAGAATCAGTTCTCGGCCCCGTGTTATATTCTATATATACGGCAGACCTGCCTGAAACAGAAGGTGTTGTAACGGCTACCTACGCAGATGACACGGCATGCCTTGCAAGCGACAAAGACCCGAACAACCCATCATCGAAGCTGCAAGCACAGCTCGACAAAATTGATTCTTGACTTCGGAAGTGGAGAATAAAAGCTAGTGTAACTAAGTCAACACAAATAACATTCTCACTGAGAAGAGGCGAATGTCCACCTGTTAGTATGAGTAACAAGGCCCTGCCGAATCACGATAGCGTAAAATATCTTGGCCTACACCTGGATAGAAGACTGACCTGGAGTAACCATATAAAAGCCAAGAGGACAGAAGCGAACCTACAATTTCGATCGCTAAACTGGTTACTTGGACGACAATCACCTCTGTCTCTTAGTAACAAGCTCTTGGTATACAAAGCCATCATAAAACCCATCTGGACCTATGGAATAGAACTGTGGGGTTCTGCTAGCAACTCTAACATAGAGATCCTCCAGAGATTCCAAAACATTGCCCTTAGAACTATCTCAAGCGCACATTGGTTTGTAAGAAATACGGAGATTCATGAATACCTTGAGATACCTACTGTGAAGGAGGAAGTCAGCAATACTAGCAAAAGATACAAGGAAAGACTGAGCAAACACACAAATGAACTGGCAAAGAATTTACTGCACTCACAAGAGAACACTAAACGCCTAAAAAGATGGCACATACTGGACCTGGACCAGAGAACCTGAAAAATAATGTATATATTTAATATGGTGCCATTTAATGGAATGTCGCCTGCAAAGTTAATATTGGTGGAATACATCTGATTATGGCTGGATAGCCGATTGCAGATATAAAGATTAGAGAAAAAAAAAAAAAAATGATAAGCATAAGTATATTGGCATAACGAAATTCAGCATAATAATCATTACGCATAATATTATTAGGCATAAATGTTTTGCCATAATGCTTGTTGCCATAAATACTGCTACTTTGCACTTCTTAATCCCTTCCTTCTTACCCTTAGTTCCGAATTACGTCAAAAGCGATTATATCGCGAATCCGACCGAATTTAATAGTCACAAAATATAAGGACTATTCAGTACTGTTTGTGACGTTGCGCGTTGGTTGGATTCGCGATAAAATCGCTTTTGACGCAATTCGGAACGCGGGGTTAGTTTATCTAGGACATTACTGACTCCCCGTGCTTCACAAAGCATGTAAAGCCGTCATAAACTTATCCTAACTAACCTTTGCATTATGTCATAGTATTATTATGCTAATAAAAGTTATGCGAAAATGTTATGCCAGACTATATTATGCCTTAAAATTTTATGCCAATATGGGTATTACTGAATAGTAATAGATTAGTCTGCGAGGGAATTAGGTGATTATTTTTGATTGAGATGGGAAATCAACAAATAACTTCTACTGTTCTGGTGAAGCAAGAGGTTGTGTGAGACTTCTACCGATTCAAACCCATTGCGTTCCAGAGCCACAGTAAACCTAGAACTACATTAGACCGATGCACACGTATAACACGCCTGTAGCCTGATTTACGTAATCAAAACCGTAACGATATCGTAGCGATTTAGTCGTTTAGACCATTTCCGTATTCACATCCATCAATAGAGTTTGAACGACACTGATTTTTAAGTTGTTTGGTCGAAGAGTCGATTAAAAAAAAAAAAATCTGTATTTCATTATCCTGGTAGAATACTTATTAATGTAAGTGGAAACAAGTCGTTGATAGATTGTTTAATTTCAAGCCAGTTGAGTTGTCGTTCCATCCAATCCCAAATAAGGAACACGTGAATACCGCTTTTGGATAGGACTTCGATCGACTATAAAACTTCAACGATATTTGGCTTGTTTGATTTTTCGTGAATCAGGCTACTGATTTGTAAGTAGAACGACGTCGCGTGGCGTGGGTCAAGTGTAGCTGTACAATTCTAGTTTCCATATAAAATGAATGGAGACCGACGCGCCCAGATCGACGTATGTGCCACACGTGTCGAGCAGTGTAGTTCTATCTTGACGCTGTCGAGCATTCCCACAGAAATTTGGTGATCCTAGAGTTCGTCATCCGTGATCAGCAATGGTTTTTTCCGTCCATGCACGCTCTTCACAGGGGACTCCCCAGCCGTTGCCGGGATTCAGATGCCGATTGCCGGCTATCGTAGGTGCGGGCTTGCGGACGGCGACCAATGGGTAGCTCGCTGTCCGACCGTCCGATAACTGTCCTGACCGACCCCAAGTCGTCGACGGTGCGCTCTGTTTCCGCGCGCCTCAAGGAGTTGTCAGTAACCATAGGGACCCAGTTGGGTCGAAGCCTGCTTGGGCCAAGGGTCTGTCTTGGCCCCGATATGAAAGACAAGGAGGAACGGTGTGGATTTTTTAGTCAGTAAGAGTCTGACATTATCTCCCGCTCCGCCCAAGGGCGGGGGATGTCATCTGGGTGATTTTTACCAACTGAAACAAAAAAAAATCCATGATGCCTCTGATGTGGAAGTGTCTATTTTTGTGATAGTCCCCGCCACCAGGCGCAGGCGACCGCTGTCCAGTCCCAGGAGGCTTCAGGCTATGGTTATGTTTAGATGTGGCATGGCCTCGTGGTACTCTATGCCTGCATCATGGTGTCGAGCACCATCAGGTTTCTGTTTGTGGTGGTACTCACGTAACCAATCACACAGCTAGCCAAAGGGGATTAGCACAATGGATCCAGGTCCGAAAATCACCCCACTAGATCCGCCGAGGCCTGATTCAGGTTATGGTCTAGAGCGAGGGGAAATGGCAGGCGGTTGCCTCCATCTGCGAAGCAGTAATGCTTGCGTAAGAAATGGCTGTACGCGTGAGGGAACGGACCTTCTCACACCCCAGCCACCGTGACTCTAACACCGACTACCAACCACGATAGGCGCCGGACGACAAGCAAACAGTAGCTTGCCTTCTGGACCGGACGACAAGCAAATAGTAGCTTGCTTTCTGGACTGAGTCCTAGTCGTCAACAACCTCCTCTTCAATGAGTTGCCAGCGAACCATAGGGTCCCAGCCGATGCCTGCTTGGATCACGGGGATATTCTGTAAAAGAAACTTGTGAAAACTCCTAAAGTGCAACTGAAGGACACTGGTGTGGTTTTAGTTAGTAAAAGTCTGACAGGCTGCTGCTCCCCTAGATCAGAAGTCATTGGATGATTTCCCACCAAAAAAAAATACCGCTCGAGATAGGGGATCTGGAGCGATATTTTCCCGCTTCATCCGCTGCATTACTGCCTTGTGAGCCCTCGAACCTTCAGATATTTGATAAACAATTTATGTATCTTTTCATTTCCAGAATGGCCACATCCCGTCGCCTACTCCACCGTCTCCGCTACGCCCTGGTGAACAGTTACTACAAGGATCAGAAGCTGTTACTCACTAATGGGCAGGTGCAGGATGAGATTGCAGCACAGCATGAACCTAGGGCTAGAGCTGAGGTGAGGAACCTATCATCATCATCTTCATTTCAGCCGGAAGACGTCCACTGCTGGACATAGGCCTCCCCCAAGTAATAATAATATTGCACAACTATCACACAACACCGTCTAGCTCTATGCTAAGCAGAGTTTGTGTACTAGACAACTGATATAAACATACTTAAGGCGTATAGTCCCTTGAACCATCTGACCGAAATTATGTGAACGCAACTCTCGCACTCGCCTAGGCGGCAGTACGCAAATCTGTGCATTTATTTGCGGCCAGCATCGCCCGGAAAGCGCTTTAAATCCATTTTCTCTGCGAGATATTGATTGGTTTACATATGCAATGTTCACTTTGAAGAATATTTAACCACCAATTTTTATGTGCAAAAATGTTTCTAAAGGTCCAAGCCGTTTCGATGGAGTAGGGAAAAGTTGCGAAAAGTTGCGAAATTGCTAAATATTTTTTTTTTTGACAAAAGTATTAATTGCACGAAAAAATCAAATGTTGATATTATTGTTCATGAATCTATAATAAACATATATTTTTTTCAAACCAATTGACCTAGCCGTTACGGAGGAGTAGGCCTCAGAAAATCACTGTTTTATGGCACTTTTCGGGCGCTTGGCCCTTAAACAGGGTTATTTGTATAACACTAACAACCTCGCAGGACTGTATTACTTACATCATAAACAACAACTTTTGTTCTATGACTTTTTACAAAACATAACACATGTACCAAAAACAAACCTTCAAGATTTCGTTGTTCTATCTAACACATTTCAACTCTGTATCTACTTACGGCTCCCGCGTACTGTTCTAGTAATAATAGTTCCGCGCACTGTTTGAAACATTGTCATCACACCTAGCAAGCGTTCGCACCATATCCGTGTACTCGACATTAGAATATTGATATACCATCATCAAAAGTAAAGATAATCACGTCCGCACTGCCGAATTTCGCTACAAGAACACATATGACACGACGCAAGCGCATCGTGACCGACCGACTACTAAGGGTCGCCCGTAAATAGGTCAAGTTCATGTTCAACTACCCTCCGCTATTGTACTGTCGCTTGCTTCGCATAGACTTCGTAATATTTAGAACGTTCAATTTTAATATTTTTCTTTTTGTTTATAAAATCTGATTAACTAAAATATGACACATTTTTAAAAGTCATAGAACAAAAGTTGTTGTTTATGATGTTCTTAACATAGATCTAAGAGGTTGCTAATGTTTTTACAAATTACCCTGTATATATATTTCGACATACATATTAAAGATAAATTACACCCAGACACAGACCTCCTGACGCGACCCTCACTAGGTCATCGGTCCACCTTGTAGGAGCCCAACGCTGCGTCTTTCAGTACATGGCCGACACTCCAGAACCTCCCGTCCTCATCGACCATCTGTTTTGTGTGCAATGTGTCCTACCCATTGCCCGTATGTAAATGGATGGAGAGGGAGGCCAAAGAAAAGATGGATTGTATGAAGAGTGATATGAAAGAAAAGGAAGTTAGTGATAGCATGACGGGTGACAGGACAAGATGGAAGAAAAACCAACGTATTGCGCCCATAACAAATGACACGAGACAAGGGCAGGAAGATGATAATGTGACGCCATAGGGTCAACGCAGACAGAGAGGAATAATTCTCGCGTGGTCTCGGGCATTTTCTGACGGATGGCGTATGTCGAAGATACGCTTCCCGCGTATCCTCGAGGACGCGCGAACATTTTTTGTCAGGTTTAAGCAAATATGCACTTTATTTCAATAGCTTTAAAGTTGATTTTCGGGTACCTTAATAAAATCCTCTCCGCTGCGCTGCTCTCGGTCTGCGCTGACCCATATATGTCGCAGCAACCTCTATAAAATCTCCATTCTCTATTAGATCCTCTTCTTTCACCAGGTGTCGACGATCCTCCGCGACGGTCAGCGGCGACTGCACCCCTCAGTGCGCAAGCTGCTCGGCAAGCAGACCGTGGACCTGGACGAGATCTTCAAGACCAGGGCGCCCAGGAATAAAAGCCGGAAGGATTACTCGGTGAGTCTGTTGTTTTATATAGCTGAAGATGTTATTATTATTCTTTATTTTTTTTAATATTGATAGGCTTGCGTTTGACCACCATCTCACCTGATGGTAAGCGATGATGTGGTCGACGATGGTGCACGCTTGCCTAAAAGTAACCTATTCACTCTTGTCTTAACCCCTGAGACACCAAGCATTTAAATAGGTATAAATACGGGAAAAATGGAAAGGTTGCTTATTTTCGAAATTTACAGACTATGAAGAATTTTTTATTTACGTTCTTAGATACATAACCAATAAATAAAAAGATCAAAATTTTAATAATCTACGCGGACTTTTAATAAATCTTAATGTTCAACCGAATGGCGCCAAATCACGCGTGAACGCCGCGTTCGCTTGGGGTTTGAGGGGAGACCCCTAAGTTGTAGCTATCAGGAAACACAGACTCCGGCAGGGAATTCCACTCCTTGGCTGTACACATAATAAATGTGTTCCTAAAACGCTTTGTGCGTATGGGTGGGATGTTTACCATGTACCGATGGCGCAACGCTATACGTGGTGTGGTCCAATGGTGGAACGCATTATATCTAGTCGTGATGGCCCAGTTGTTACGGCACCCGCCTCTCATACATGGGGTTCCGGGTTCAAGGGCAAGTACCAATGTCAATTTTTTAATTCATATGAATTTTTCTAAGTTTATTATTTTACAGTAATATTATTACAGGAATTTTTGCTAATTATGATTTCTTAAGGTTTTAAAATATGAATATTTCTACGATTTTACGTCCCAATTTTTTTTTTTCACTTCAATATCCAACTCTGTTTACCCTACCGATTTTCATTGGTATCATCTATGGGTGAAAAATCTTGTAAAGTAGTGGTATAGTTGCCATCGCGGATCTTGAGCGGTTGCGCAGAAGTCAAATATTCGGTCTCTTTAGTGGTGCGAAGTGAGACACAGAGGCGGGGAATGTCAGTGATTGGCTCGCCGCGCCATCGCGTCATAGACGTCACTCCTGATTCGTCCCCTGCGTTGCTGCACGTTTTTTTTTTTTTATAATGTATAGGCTCGCGTTTGACCACAATCTCACCTGATGGTAAGCGATGATGTGGCCGACGATGAAGCACGCTTGCCTAGAAGCAATCTATTCACTCTTGACTTAAAGACCCCTAGGTTATAGCTATCAGGAAACACAGACTCCGGCAGGGAATTCCGTTCCATGTATCTAATAACGAAGACGATTGGCTCGCCAATGTATGGAAAGCGCAAAGCGATCCCCACTCTGACGCCGAGCGCTCAAGATCCGTTTTGGCAACTGTACCTGTATACCAGACCATGTGACCATGTAGCGACTGCTCATCAGTCCTTCAAAAACTGGGCATCATGTTACTCCTTGGATAGACTGATGATCTACCTGTTTGGAGGTAAGCGGAACAGAGTGTAAAGTCCCGCAAACCTCCGTTGAAAAGAGAGGATCCTCCGACCAGACGAGTGTTATGTCTGGTGGGCGACTGTCCGATAGATGATTTTTGGGCTGTACGTACGTTCAAATCGCGCGGAGAACTTTAATTCGGCGATGCAGTATTAGTTATTATGTGACGCCATAAATGTCACTACACCTGTAACGACTGTCAAAGGTCTACGAATGACAATCGGGACCAACAAGCTTTACGTGCCTTCCAAGCCATGGGGTGTCAGTCATGTCCTAGATAAACTTATAAAAGTACTTCATCATCAACATCATCAGCCTTTCCAATGTTCCCACTGCTGGGACTCAGGCCGTAATCCACCACGCGGGCCCAGTGCGGGTTGGTGGATGTCACACGTCTTCGAATTTTTGGTTCTAGGACATGCCGGTTTCCTCACGATGTTTTCCTTCACCGTTTTGAGAGCAGTGGCAATGAAATCAATTACACAAAGTAATGCGCCTGACAGGGTTCGAACCCTCGACCTAAAACTCGTAAGTCGGAGCCATTACCACTCGGCCACTGCTCTCTTGTAGTACACAAAAGTACTTGCTCGGTTCTAAACTGCAATCTCATACATGAGAGGCTTGTGCCTTAACCACTTTTTTTTTTTATGGTGGGAAAAAATCATGCATTGACATCCCCCGCTCTTGGGCGGAGCGGGAGATAGTGTCAGACTCTTACTGACTAAAAGACCCACCCCGTTCCTTCTAGCCTTCATACCGGGGCTCGAGCGCCCTTTCGGATAACCCTGGCCCCAGGCCTTAACCACTGGGCCCGATATAATTAGGAAAATACGGGCAACTATAACTTTAGGGTCTTTAAGTGAAGAGTGAATAGGTTGCTTCTAGGCAACCTATTCACTCTTCAGCGTGCTCCATCGTCGGCCACACCGTCGCTTACCATCAGGTGAGATAGTGGTCAAACACGAGCCTGTAAACAATAAAAAAGGCTGATATTGAAAAGCACAAAAATGCATTGTCAATATTCCAACTTCATTGTGCGTGCAGCTAGGGAGTGGAATTCCTTGGCGGAGTATGTGTTTCCTGATAGCTACACAACCCGGGAATTTTTAAGTCGAGAGTGAATAGGTTTCTTCTAGGTAAGCGCGTTCCATCGTCGATCGCATCGTCGCTTTCCATCAGGTGAGATAGCGGTCAAGCGCGAACCTATCAACAGTAAAAAAAAAAACTATCAATGCATTTTCCGCTCGCTAATCCGATCCTCTCGACTATCCTGTCGCCGATGCGTCTCTATTATTGTATCTAAGTGCTTCATTGTGCACCAATTTCGCCAACTCGGTCAGTCTCTAGGAATTTTCCATTAGGAATTGTTAATTTCCATCATCTAAGCGTTTCGCCTCGTCATTTATACCGCGTACATCAAAGGACTGGAACAGTTTGCCTGCTGCGGTCTTCCCGTCTGATTATAATTTGGGTGTCTTCAAGACTAGAGTGAATAGGCTCTTAATAAACTAGTGCGCCTCACCATCAACGATTGCATCACTGCTTACCATCAGGCGGGATCGCAGTCAAGTACTAGTTTAAAATCGGAGTCTTTATTTTGCGTGCAAAAAAGCAGGAATGTCAGACGTTTACTGATTAAAACTCACAATGGTCCTTCACTTGCCCTTTATTGCAAAACACACACACATACACACACGCACAAAGAAAGCCATTTGGATACCGAGGAGAGGTCTGAGTCCCAGCAGTGGGAACATTTAATGGCTTTTATGCTGTTTTTCTTTCTTTCTTTATTATATACTAGCTGTCCGCCCGCGACTTCGTCCGCGTGTACTTCGGTTATCGCACTCTAAACGTGTTTTCCCGTAGGAATAAGATGTTTTTCCGGGATAAAAAGTAGCCTATGTTCTTTTCCATGTCAAAGGCTATATGCATGCCAAATTTCATCCAAATCCGTTCAGCCGTTTTTGCGTGATTAAGTAACAAACACCCAAACACCCACACTTTCACGTTTATAATATTAGTTAGGATTAGTATACAATTATACATAACTTCATATCAATATACATAACTTTGGGAGATATCACAGCTTTCTATGTGACTCGATATTTCTGAGATTATTGTCCTATTTAGATTTATTTATTATTTTGACAGGCCATGCTCCAAAAACGCAACTACACAATCTCGGCGGACACGACGAAGACGCTGCGTCCGGACAGGAAACCGGACGAGATGATACTGGAGATGAACGAGGAACCCTGCACCAGCCGGCCCAAGAAGGTGCCCAGGCACCTGGAGCCCAGGATCACGAATGTGGTCACCCTGGACGAGGTCACCAGGAACAAGATGAAATATCGATATAGGATTGTTATTGGTGAGTTTCAAATTTAACTTGTTCAATTACTAGCGGTCCGTTCCGGCTTCGCACGGACAATAAATATAGCCTATGTTACTCAGGGTGAATGTAGCTTTCCAATGGTGAAAGAATTTTTGAAATCGGCTCAGTAGTTTTTGAGTTTATTCATCACAAACATACACACAAAAATATAATTTTTCCCTCTTTATAATATTAGTGTAGATTATATTATCTACGAGACAATTCTCTCGGCCGAATACGTATAAACAAAGCGCCGAGTGCTCAGCCGACCGCTTATGCCTTGATCCCACGTACCGAGTAAACGGGCGAGACTGTGGTCTCGGCCGAGTACTAGATCCGTGTAAACACAGCGCCGAGCGCTCGGCCGAACACTTATCTCTACAACTCGCTAACATCACTGTCTCGGCCGAGCAACATTTTACTGCCTCGCCTTTTTACTCGGTACGTGTGATCAAGGTATAAGCGGTCGGCTTATGCCGGCTGCTCTATTTTTGTCGCCTGCTCGGCGACAAAAATAATGCAATTCAGACCATACCAAAAACGACCCCTTGACATAAAATTTACTTTTAACGACATTACATTAGACTGCGTGGATAATTTCAATTTATTGGGACTTAATATTGACACAAACCTAAACTGGAAATCCCATATAGCACACATAAGTAACAAAATTTCTAGGTTTTCTTATGCGTTATCGGAACTAAAAAGATCCACGGATTTCAAATTAGCAAAAGCAGCCTATAGCGCATATGCACACTCTTGGCTTCGTTATGGTATAATGCTATGGGGTAATAGTACAAACGCTGATAAACTATTCAAGCTACAAAAAAGATGCATACGCATCTTAACAAATATAGGATGTATGGACAGCTGTAGACCACACTTTATAAAACATAATATCCTTACGCTCACGTCTCTATACATCTTTGAAATATGTCTGTTTGTCAGGAAAAATATGTCTCTTTTCCCCTTAAATAAGGATCATTACTTCCAACCACGGAATTTGCGACACCAAAACGATCTAGCATTACCGGTTTCCAGAGATGTGACGTATCTTAGATAAAAGTATCTGAAATACAGATACAAGATACAAAATACGTATTTGCATCTTGTATTTGAAATACTTTTTTATTTTTTTATTTTGTATCTTATATTTAGATATATTTTCCTGTTATCTTAGTATTTTGAAGATACTTTGTTCCCTAAGATACTTTTACTAAAATAAACTTCGCAGTTTTTGTTTCCGAACGAAACGGAACGCAGCGCGTTATTTTAAAATTTTGTCGACATTGTCGGGGTCCAAAATGACAGATGGCGACACTATCGTCCTACAATTGTCATCGTCTAAGATGTCCCATCATCATCATGAGCATGATCATGAGGCCTCATCGAAGGAAGATGAGCGACAGTATGTTTGAGGAATTAGTTTTACTCAAATCTCAACTAAAACATAATGATTAAGTCTCAATTTTAATGCCTTATTACAAAAAAAAAGTCTCAATTTTAATACCTTATTAAAATTGAGACTTTTATTATTGTATTTAATTGATTTGACGATATCCAATTATTTATTTATTTTAATACTTGTAATATCAATAATTTTTGCCTTTTTAAATGTAATATTGAAACTGAATTTTAAAATGTATTTTATTTTACTCAAATTTATTTGTTTTGCAGTGCCCTTACAGGGTGCATGTTTGAAACTCTTTATTTTTTATTCCAACCACTGTACAACATGTTTGCAATAAACTTATTTGATTTGATTTGATTTTGATTATGAACTAACAGATGTACTTGTGGCTGACTTTTTCTAGAATTTGCTAGACCTTGGTACGTACTTCGATTCTAGAACTTTCACTCCGCATTGCGTTTTAGTTGTTTGACGCTAGAGTTGATTCCGGCGGATATATGATTTGTTAAATTTTCACGGCTTAATAGTATGATAAAAATTATATTCTATTTCTTTCAGGTAACACGTCAAAATACGCGCCACCCGCGTCCAGAGTGGACCGCTCGACGCACAAGTGGATGCTGTACGTGCGCGGGCCGCCGCACGCGCCCGACATCTCAACCGTCGTCACCGCAGTCAGCGTGAGGCTGCATCATTCCTATGCGCCGCATCACACTGTGCATATAGAGTGAGTATTGTCCAGAGCTGACCGCTCGACGCACAAGTGGCTGCTGTACGTGCGCGGGCCGCTGCACGCACAAGTAATGCGTGGGAAGACGCATAAGACGTCATAGGTTTAATCTGCAACCTGTCGAAGGCGTTTGACTGCATCAATTACAAATCATTACACCTGAAACTTGATTTACAGATTAGGCAAAAGAGCTGAAAGCTTAGTAAAACCGTATTTAAATAATAATACAGCTGTTAATAAAGATAACCGGCATCAATAAACCGAGAGTAAACATAAAAATGGGGGTACCTCAGGGTTCGATTTTGAGTCCTTACTTATTTTACAGTTTATATATTTATATAAACTAAAAAATATATTTAGATCATTAGTTACTATAGTGGCAAGATTTAAAACTTGCCAGCATAGTAACTTTTATCCAGTTCAAAAATACCTACCTAATAAAGGTGGGCTCTGATGGCATAGAAACTCTGGCACCATCCTTTGATAATAATAATTATCTCGAAATCAAACATAGTTTTCTTAGCTCTCTGTCCTACCGTCCGGTAACTGTCCGGACCGAGCCCAAGTCGTCGACGGCGCGCTCTGTCCCCGCGCGCCTCAAGGAGTTGTCATCAACAGCAGCTGGGTCGAAGCCTACTGGGGCCAGGGTTAGCTCCGAAAGATAGCTCGGCCCCGGTATGAAGGCTAGAAGGAACGGGGTGGGTGTTTTAGTCAGTAAGAGTGACAACATCTCCCGCTCCGCCCAGGGGCGGCCGATGTCATTTGGATGATTTTTACCCACTAAAAAAAAAAACTTAGTTTTCTTCCGCCAATCTTTTAACACCAATTTCTTTCTTCTCATCTAGCAAACCTCCGTACCACATCACCCGGCGCGGCTGGGGAGAGTTCCCCGCCAAGATACAGCTGCACTTCGCTCTCCCCGAGAGAAACCGACCAGCCACCGTGGAACACACCATCAAACTGGACAGGAACTATACTGGTATGCAGATATTGGGTAAGTGAACATCAGAAAAATATACACCGCTAAATTTCAATCGTTTTAATCCCGTGGAGGGTCGATCCGGTACATGAAACACTATCGATTTGTAAAGATAAAATTTAAAAATGAAGTACGTCTTTTTCAAAACTCGTATTAATTTACGCATGTACGAAATTAATTTCTATAAGAAAACGTCAGCTGAGCGACTTCAATGACCTGTAGTTAATAGTCGGCGTTGCGTAAAAAGTACCTATTATTATACCATTTTTTGTAACAAAAGTAGGGTAGAGTAAGGTAGAGTAGGGTAGGGTAGAATAGGGTATAGTAGGGTGGAGTAGAAACGAGCGGGAGCGAAGCCGCGCGGGCAAAAGCTAGTATTGTATAGATTATGGTACCGAACGCTTCGTGTGAGAGTCCGAGTCGCTCTTGGCCGTTTTTATGGGCAGTCGACCCTATATTTGACTAATCTCTAATTTACATATTATTTTTTATTTATATTTTTCTTTGCATCACCCAAAGGTTGACTGGTAGAAAATGCCTAACGCATTAGGTCCGCCTCTGTACTTTTGTCTACATAAAGCATTTATAATAAGTCAATAAATTATCTAGTCAATGACCTCCTTTCAGGCGCAGAAACTCTAATAGACGCATGGTTGTACAGTACCCCAGAAATGTTGGAATATGAGTTCAAAGAAGACATCCAAATCGAAAGATTACCAGAACCAACCGTAGAACAGAAGGAGACAGAAGTACAGCCCGTGCCTGAAACTGTAGAGAACAGTGACACACACACAGACAACTGGATGGAATTCTTCTCTAAAGGCCCCACAGAAGTTGACGTCGATGAAATGATAATAAAACCTATAAAAAAAGAACCAGATGAAATCAAACAGGATTCGGATAACGTAACAGAAATGGAGAATAATTTGGCTGAGAAAGACTCGGAAGAAATTTGTACTGAATTTAATATTAAAACTGAGAAAGAATGGGATGTAAATTGTAAAGCAGACGGTGATATACCTAATGAGATTCTAAGTCAACCCACGTCACCAAAAAAACGTATAGTCAAATACATAGATCCGACCACAGGAAAAATATACTACCTAGAAATGGACAGAGCCTTAGATTTAAGCAAAGTACAAGAAATCGTCATCAATAATAAATCAGCAAAAATTAGTCCAATCAAATCAAATGGACTAAAATCATTTAGAAAGAAGAAAGGAGTTTCTTTACTAAAACCTGAAGTTAAAAATATGCTGAAAAATACTGAGAACGTAAAAGTCCAATCGAATTTTTCTCATATAGAAAATGATCATTGTTATCTGGCAACACCGAGGAAACAGGGAAGTGTTGCCAGTGTTGAAATTAAAAAGGAAAAGAGTCTTTTTGATACGCTATGTACTAGTGTTGCTAGGTTGAATGACGTGAGGTGTGGTGTGAATTATTTGATTAAGAAAATTCCTTTGATTACTGATCAAGCAAGGGATTCAGATTTTGTAAAACATTTTCCTTTTGTGGTCGAGACTGAGGAGAAGTATTGGAAGTTGGATTTCGCTAAGAGAAGAAATATTGAAGTGAGTTATTTTGCTATATCATTAAATATAAAATAGGGAAAGAGGGTGAAAAATATTTCACGACCTATTCTCATGTACAGTTGCTAAAACGGATCTTGAGCGCTCGGCGTCAGAGTGGGGATCGTTTTGCGCATTCCATACATTGGCGAGCCAATCGTTGTTAGATACATGCAGCAACGCAGGGAACGAATCAGGACTGACGTCTATGAAGCGATGACGCGGCGAGACAATCACTGACACTCCCCGCCCCCGCGTCTCACTTCGCACCACTAAAGAGACCGAATATTTAACTTCTGCGCAAACGCTCAATATCCGTGATGGCAACTGTATGTACCTTGGAGACCACTCGCGCCGGGCCTTGGTCGAGGCCATGGTCCGGAGCGAGGAGGAGTGGCAGGCGGTCGCCGACTTCTGCGAAGCAGTAATGTTCGCTAAGGAGGAGGCCGACCGCATCAGGCAACGGCGCTCTCGCCGCCGCCGGGATTCCGATCCCGATTTCCAGCCACCGTAGGCGCGGGCTTGCGGACAGTGAGCAATGGGTAGCTCGCTGTCCGGCCGTCCGGTAACCGTCCGGACCAAGCCCAAGTCGTCGACGGCGCGCGCTGTTCCCGCGCGCCTCAAGGAGTTGTCAGCAACAGCAGGGGCCCAGCCGGGTCGAAGCCTACTGAGGCCAGGGTTATCCGAAAGGGCGCTCGAGCCCCGGTATGAAGGCTTGAAGGAACGGGATGGGTTTTTTAGTCAGTAAGAGTCTGACACTATCTTCCGCTCCGCCCAAGAGCGGAGGTTGTCATAAGATGATTTTTCCCACCGATAAAAAAAAAAAAAAAAAACTGTATGTACCTAACTTCAACATCGGTATCTAAATATTATTGTTTGTCAGTGTTTCTCTTACCACGACAGTCTCGGCTTCGTTTACAGCTGAAACTGGAAAATGACTCGAAAATTCGTTTATAGTTTCGGCTGCAAATCGAATTTCGTCACTCAGTACTTCTTTCTTTTCAGTTATTTTGACATATGCCTGACAATTTGAGTATTTCTGCGGCCTATCCTAATGTCCTTTCCTTGGTATTGTTCGGCAAGTCGTGAGCCGAAAAGGCAACGTGAAAAAAGAGTGATAATACCTGAATACTCTGTTGGCATTCAGTAATTCCGTGATTTACTCGAAAATTTTACAAAACTTGTAACAGGAAATACGTGTTTTTTAAACCCCTAAAAGTTTTTGAAAAACATTGTCATTATTTAGAATCTTGATAAAATTTGCTAGGCTTGTATGTTGTACTTTTTTGACTTTTTTCATTTTTGAGTAAATTATAAAGTGTCAAAGTTCATGCAAAATAGCAGATTTTCAGAGGTCTTAACTGGATTAGTTTTACACAAATTTATAAATTAATTTTCATAGAAGCCTGGATAATATCCACAAGATACTGTGTTTCCAAAATATCTGATGAAAAATGTGTAATGACGTCATAATCGCGTAAGAGCGGTTGTATGAAAAACAGTGAAAATGTATGTCGAGATGCATCCCCTTAAGCTACACGAATACTGACAAATGCTTGCACTGACTGGACAGGTCCACTCAAATCTATGTTTCCCCAAAAGACCATCTCAGACCCCATTTGCATGGTTCTCATATGATTTGACCATTACATGTTTGCTATATAGATTTTAAAAGAGACCGCTGGGAAACACCGGCCTCATTTAGTTTAAACGAATGAAAAAATTGATATGTAAAAGTGTTTTTAAAAAACCTATTTGCAAAATAAATAATTGTCATTTATAACTATACTCTGTTCAAAATAACATTAGACATTTGTGAAAACCTTTTATTACTGTCCGTTCAACTGATTTTGACTTTTATTACGTTTATGGCATAAGAAATGGTGACTGCAGTAAATAGTTGGCATTGTAATCACTTTTTCAATACACTTGCTCAGAAAGTGACTCTTTTTGCACTGCACTTAGGTACACAATGGCCCTTGTTACCAAACTGTGACATTTTGTTTACCATTACGCACTAGTGCTATAATGTAGTTAAAACCTTAACACGCCACAAAAGTTTACTAGTTTTATAGTTATTTTCTTCACAAGTGTATTAAAAAACGTCGTATGATACACGTGAGTAATTAATGATTACCGTTCTCGGCTCTCTTAAAACCCTCGCGACGGCTCGGGTGTAAATACCACCTCGTCGGTAATCACTAACATTACATACTTATATCATAATGTACTATTTTGCCATCCTTATGCCTACGAAATAGAAGTTAAAATCGCTTGAACAGACAGTTAAAAAAGGATTCTTTAAATTTTTAATTTTATCGCGAATAGGGTATAATACTATTATTTTCCTTTACAGTGGTCCCGAGCAAAATTAATAAACCGGATCTTAACAGAACACATTTGCACAACGGACACAATATGGCGAACCAAACAGATCCTAGCATACTCCCGTCTCCATGGCCACTACCCCATCAGGTCTGACGCTATCCAGATCAAAACTGGTACTGATGACTGGTCTTCATGGAAAGATATGGAGAATATGACACGAATGGAGTCCAGTATTAAGGAGTTGTACCCAAATCCTAATGATATAAGTACTTTGAGTATTTTTGATGGAGACAGCTTTTGTGTGAGGAGGAATTCTGATAGCATCTGTGAGGTGGCGGTGTCTGATGATGAAGAGGTTGATGTACTGAGTTTAGGTGAGTTGTTTTTTTTTTTTTTCTTACTATACCTAAGTCTCGCGCTTGACCTGTGTCTCATGTGATGGTAAGCGTGGTCGACGATGGAGCACGCTTGCCTAGAAGTAACCTACTCACTCTTGGGCGCGGATTTGCGGATGGCGAGCTACTCATGGTTCGCCGTCCGCAAACGGCGGCCGGTTTCATTTTAGGTATACATCATAAGTAATAAATATTATATTTCTCATTGCCAGGGTCCCGAACGCGCGTGAAAACAGAAGTGTCGGGCGACAACGGCGGGCTGGCCGTGCTCCCCGTCCCCGACGAGGACACGCGGCTGCGCTTCGTGTACCTGGAACGCAAGTGCGCAGACATCGGCATCGAGCTCCGGAACGAGGATGTCGGACATGGCTATTCTTATAGGTGAGCCATCTTATTTCGTTTATTTATAAGTATATAAACATATAAATTATATTTTTAAATATTACTTTACTTTAATTCTTTATTGTACACTATAACAACAAAAAATAAGTGGATAGCAAAGTTCATGTACATAGGCGAGCTTAACTCAAAGTTGAGTTTGAAATATTCAATATAAAATAAAAAAACATTTAAAAATATAAAAAAATAGTTGCCTATCGGGAACGGGGTCCAAGCTACCGGCGGTCAGGGCTCCAGAGAAAGGAACCTCCTGACTATACCAACCCAGTCTCAACCCAGTCTCATAGAACAGCGGCTTTCAGAGGCAGTTTCAGATACGCTGCAAGCAAGGTGTGGAATAATATTTCTCCTCCTATAAGAGTACTGGGCACTATCCATACGTTCAGAACGCGTTTACGGCAGTACCTGATAGATGCGCAAAGGAAACTGGATATGGTCGCTCTTAACGTCTCATTTATATGAAATATCTATCTAGTGGATTTTAACTTAAATATTTCATTAGTAAGACATGTGTTGAATAGGACGCACGAAGATATAAAAAAAGATTATGTATATCTACGGCTTGTGGGTGATGAAAGTTCCTTGGGCACCGCTGTCTGCTCATCTCATTCTGTCGTGTCGTGACGACACCTGGTCTGTGTTCCCGCGTCCTTGGGAGACCTGTGAGAAACGAAGGCCAGGTTACTTTATAGTTTAAAAAATATTATTTAGCTGTATTTACTTATTTTCATGCTGACTTACCCTATGTGTCTGGCCTACTTGCATCCAGTACTTGCATTCTGTGTCGCCGTCGCCACTCACTCTGGGAACACGGCAGTCATTGTGAGCCGCAACAAAAAAAAAATATATTTATTATATTCATATACATTTTACACTTTGATTGATTCAAATAGTTACCACTATAAACAAACGACACTCACCTTTCTGCCTATATACCTACGTATCTTTTTTTTCACTTCTTTCTTCTTTAACACTAAAATTCACTTAACTGATAGTTTAAGAAACTCACGCTTTTTTTCATTGCGATATTTCTTTTTTATTTCCAAAGTACCCGAAGTATTTATTTTTTATATTTTATTTTTTTTTACATTTCGCGCTGTTGGCAATTCGTCCATTGCGCCTAGCTGCCCTAGGCAAAATGAATTGGCGTCCTGTTACACTGCGCAAGCTGACGGGCGTGGCGGTGTTTTGAGACTGAGTCGTTTCAAAAACCGGTATTTTGTTTGTGCATGTAATATGCACGAGACCTATTACTTTTTTTATTTATTTATTTTGTCTTTTTTTTTTAAATTTGATATATTTTGTACATTGCACACCTATTTATTTATTATTTACCACACAATATAATATGTAATTTATTTATCCTGCACCTAATCACTAATAACTGAGTACTAAAAATAAACCAATTTCAACCGTACACTCGAAATAAGGTTCAGTAGAAAACCAACGTCAGGCAACTACCATGTAGTTGTCTGGCATTATTGCTGAACTGGACCTATTTGGCGCCGCCCTGAGACACACATTGCTAGTTGTCTTTTTTTTTCAATTATAATAATTTATTAGTGTCTACATGTTGTTACTACATTGTGTGTATCTACGAGTGTGTATGCCAAATAAAATAGTTTTCTTTCTTTCTTTCTATACGAGCCGTGTCCAGCAATACTGCTTTCTGAATCAAACCCTTGATCCAGTCGCCTAACGAGAGCCTCCTAAGGTGTTGGTCGAGGCTCTTGGCTATTAAGCCATTGGCTAAAACAACTATCGATACAATGATCGCTGAATCCACTGCCCTCATGTCGACAACCTCGCGAACTAAGTCAATATACTTGATTTGTTTATCTTTCTCGAGGTTCTCGTCATGCGGAACGGATATGTCAACAATCATTACACGCCTCTCGCTTCGGTCCACCACCACTATATCAGGCTTATTGGCCACAATAGTCCTGTCAGTGATGAAGCCATCTTATTATTATTATTCCGTTTATTCATTAACATTAATATAAATCGTATTTTTTTTTATTAACCTATTGTGTGGGTCACACAATAGGCTAATAAATGCTGGGCATGGGCCTCACCTTTCTCCTTTCAAACTTTCCTGTCTGGAGTGATCTCTGGCCAAGTTTGCCCCGCGATCAGATCGTTACACCACTCACAATTTTTCCAAACTCAAGATTTGTCAAAGCGCAACGGAGCGCAGCATTATAAGTGTTAATTTAATAATGTAATTATGAGTCAATGAATGTAATAAACGATAAATAAATAATAGAATATAATAGCATAATAAATAGAAAACATCCAGGCTGAAGTAGGAGTGGTTTGGCTACGTCGCACGAATGCACCCGGACAGGTGGGCGAGGATTGTCACTCACTGGACGCCTGAAGGAGGTTAACGCCCGCCGTTGAGGTTAAACGCGGCGAAATATTTCAATAGAAAAAAAAAACATAAATATAAAAAATAGCAGCCCACCGGTATCGGGAACAGATCGAAGTCCTATCCAAAAGCGGTATTCACGATCTATCGACTTATTTTTAGTTACATTAATAAGTATTCTACCAGGATAATGTAATACAGATTTTTTTTTAATCGACGAATTTCAAACGACTTTAAAATCGGTGTCGTTCAAACTCGATTGATGGATGTGAATACGGAAATGGTCTAAACGACTAAATCGCTACGATATCGTTACGGTTTTCATTACGTGAATCGGGCTACAGGGTCCAAGCTACCGGCGGTCAGGGCTACAGAAAAAGGAACCTAACTATACGAGCCGTGTCCAGGAGTACCGCTTTCTGAATCAAGCCCTTGATCCAGCCGCCTAACGAGAACCTCCTAAGGTGTTGATCGAGGCTTCTGGCTGTTGAGCTATTAACTTACACGACTATATTAACATCTTTATTATTTGACCCACAGCGCCGTCCACGCAGTGATGCTGTCAGCTGTACGAAGCTTCGCCGAGGAGCTGGTCCGAAGCGCACTGGCCGTCAAACTGACTGAAGACTCCTCGCTTACAACCCCCACTGTGTGGGCTGGGTAAGTTATATCAGCATAATAGTATAAGGATAATCAGCCTTTTAATGTTCCCACTGCTGAGACTCAGGCCTCCTCTCTAAGAGAGGGAATGTTACTATATATTTTACTCAGTGGTAACACTACACTGCAGTATCCGTCTTACGAGGGTCGTGAGTTCGAACCCAACCAGGCACATAACTTTCTGTAATTTATTTCATCACCACAGCTCTCAAAACGGTGAAGGAAAACATCGTGAGGAAACCGGCATGTCCTAGAACCAAAAATTTGAAGACACGTAACATCCTCTGCACTTGCACTGGGCCCGCGTGGTAGATTACGGCCCATTCCCTCTCCTAGAGAGGAGGCTTGAGTTCCAGTAGTGCGGATATTATAAGGCTCATTATGCTTAATACTAGACCACTACTGCTCACTAATTAGTAGCCAATTTAGTTTATCACTATCATGGTAAATAAAGTCAAATTAATGTTGGGCCTAATATCGACCCTTGTGATACTCCACATTTAATTTGACTTTGGCACACTCGAAGCGATTTAAACAGACCTTTTGAGTCTTTACGCTACGAATTTTGATTATGAAAGTCAAAATATATAACGAGTAAAGTCTTCTAGATAGTAAAAACAGGTATTTGTTATTAATAATTTGTGATTTACTTTGTCAAATGCCGTCTTAGAATTCAAACATTCTCTCGCTCCGGATTTCTTCTCATACTTGTGTGTGCTTGTAGTTTTATATGAACTTTAGGTCTACTGTCGACAGAAGTATAGCTTCATAGACGCGTATTTGTCATCATATGCTTAATCTACGCCTCCGTGAAGCTTACATACTACAACGACACGATGGCGCGACTATGCCGCTTCGTCAACAGTTTCATACTTTTGTATATAGGCTGTGAGCAGGCGACGTACATGCGTCTATGAAGCTATGCGTCTATATAGTGTGACTCGTAATTAGTGACCGATACTTATACACGTGATTTTCCTCATGATTACAAAGTTTATCCCAAAATAAACTAAAGTTTTTTTTTATACTCATTAGTTTTCAAGCTCAACTGTTAGCCGCATAACTCCGTTGTCTCATGTACCTTACCTTCAGTAGTGATAGAGCAGCCGCGTCGCTTGCAAAACCATCCATAGGCGGGAACTGATGGGTGACCACAGTGAGCGCAAATTTGCGCGAACAGCTGTTTTGTTATTATGATAAAACTAATGAGTATAAAAAAAAATGACTTGATTCCGCCATCTCAATTCTACCATCGGACAAGCCGACGCACGGCAAGTATCCACCCTTACGTTGTTGAAACACCTACGGTCCGGACTAAGCGTTTCGCCTCGTCATTTAAATACCGCGTACATCAAGGGACTGGAACAGTTTGCCTGCTGCGGTCTTCCCGTCTAATTATAATTTGGGTGTCTTCAAGGCTAGAGTGGATAGGCTCTTAATAAACTAGTGCGCCTCACCATCAACGATTGCATCACTGCTTACCATCAGGCGGGATAGCAGTCAAGTACTAGTTTATAACAGATGAAAAAAAAAAAAAAAAGTTTCTTCGGGAAAGTTGTTTGAAATCATGAATACAATCACGTGTATAATTATCGGTTACTAATTACCAGTCACCTTGTATACAGTGGACCTTATCCCTCGTACTTATTTGTCCTTAGGTCGTCGTCAAGCCTGTGCGTGGTGTCGGGGCGGCACGTGTACTCGTCGGCGCGCCGCAACCCCCGCGCTCGTGTCCTCACGGCCGCGGACAGCGCCACCACCAAGCACACGCCGCGCCAACAGCTTTAATATACACCCAACTATACAAATATTGAGTTTTATTATTGTAACCTTTAATCCCCGTTTTCTGATCATCGTCATCATCAGCCACAGACAAACTTCAACACTGCTGAACAATAGGCTTTCTTTTCTTGTGCCAACCGCTATATTCCTGTGCCATCCTTGGTTTTTTTTAAAAACTTTGCCTTACACCAGAAATTAATCCTATATCGGGATTACGCGGAAAGTTTGATTAAGGCGTATAGTCCCTTGAACCATCTGACCGAAATTATGTGAACGCTACTCTCGCACTCGCCTAGGCGGCAGTACGCAAATCTGTGCATTTATTTGCGGCCAGCAGCGCCCGGAAAGCACTTTAAATCCATTTTCTCTGCGAGATATTGATTGATTTACATATGCAATGTTCACTTTGAAGGATATTAAACCACCAATTTTTATGTGTAAAAATGTTTCTAAAGGTCCAAGCCGTTTCGAAGGAGTAGGGAAAAGTTGCGAAATTGCTAAATATTTTTTTTGACAAAAGTATTAACTACACGAAAAAATCAAATGTTGTTATTATTGTTCATGAATCTATAATAAACATATATTTTTTTCAAACCAATTGACCTAGCCGTTACGGAGGAGTAGGCCTCAGAGAATCACTGTTTTATGGCAACTTTTCGGGCGCTTAGTCCTTAAGGGCTATATTTTACCGGGACAGCATGGCGGCACAACTGGTCGCGCCGCCCTAAGCTACCAAACTAGACACCAGAGTCGCCACACGTCCGAGCTGGTCGCGCCACCACATTGGTTGCGCAACCAAACGGACACCAGGTGAGTAACTCTATAGAGCTGTACATAGGGTGACTGTAATTAGTGTACGAAACTTAAACACGTGATTGTGCTCATGATAACCAACAACTTTTACTAAGAGATCAAACCTGAAACCGCGAAAAAAAATCAGCTACCTATTCAGTACATTTATGTTTGCCTAATGTACTGAACAGCTGATATTTTTTTCGCGATTTCGGCTTTGCTCCCATAATAAAAATTGTTTGTTATCATGAGCACAATCACGTGTTTAAGTATCGTACACTAATTGCCAGTCACCCTATATATATTTTTGGTAGCTGCGACTGGTTGCGCCGCCATGTCTCCGTTAAATATAGCCCTAAAAAGTAGAATATCCTGTAGATCACCAATGTTTTGGCAACCAGCTCAGCCTTTGCCTCGATGTAAAGGCCAAAATTGTAGGTAGAGGCCTTCGTTACACCAAGAAGTTCAGACGCGTCCGAATGTTTGCGTGTCTGACCGTATGTTCAGACTCGAGGGTTGTCACTGTAGCGACATCTATGGCATCACATCCTGCATCTCACAGTTAAAATTCTCCTCGCGATTTGAACATATAGAAGAGCCCGAAATCATCTGCCGGGCAGTTGCCCACCAGACAACACCCATCTGGTCGGAGGATCTTCCCTTCTTCAATGGAGGTATGTGGGACTTTATACTCTGTTTCGCATACCTGCGTGACACGTGCTACGTGACATCAACACGTAACCTTCTGATTCAAGGTTAGTGACGCCATTGATGTCGCTACACCACCATCCGACGAATATCTGGGACCGCTGGGTCGACGTTGCGTCGCATAACATGGATCTACATGTATATACTCCTGCGGTGCTATTTTCTAAGAAAACAGCCTTGAGCGCAGCGCTGACCGCAGCGACGAGTCGAGAGCGCAATACATAGAATTAACAATCCAATGCCTAGGTCCATTGGATTGGAGGAGTGGCAGGCGGTCGCCGACTTCTGCGAAGCAGTAATGCTCGCAAAGGAGGAGGCCGAACACATCAGGCAACGGCGTTCTCGCCGCCGCCGGGATTCTGATCCCGATTTCCGACCACCGTAGGTGCGGGCTTGCAACAGTAAGCAATGGGTAGCTCGCTGTCCGGCCGTCCGGTAACTGTCCGGACCAAGCCCAAGTCGTCGACGGCGTGCACTGATCCCGCGCGTCTCAAGTTGTCAGCAACAGCAGGGACCCAGCCGGGTCGAAGCCTACTGGGGCCACGGTTATCCGAAAGGGAACTCGAGCCCCGGTACGAAGGCTAGAAGGAACGGGGTGAGTCTTTTTGTCAGTAAGAGTCTGACAGTATCTCCCGCTCCGCCCAAGAGCGGGGGTTGTCATTGGATGATTTTTCCCACCATAAAAAAAAAATCCATTGAATTGTTAATCCGGAATCTATTTGGATTTCATCGCTGCGGCCAGCGCTGCGCTCAAGGTTGTTATCTTGGAGAATAGCACGCCTGTAGCCGCTGACGCAGCATTTTGTATCCCAGCAAGAAGATTAGCTTAAACAAACCTTTTTTTACTGTCTTTTCAACCGTCTTCTATCCCGTGGAAATAAGGATGATATTAAAATAAAAAAAAAGTGGTCCAACTATTTACCGCAACCGCCATTTGCCATACCACTAACGCTATAAAAGTCAAAATCAGTTGAACGGACTGTTATAGACTGAATTTGGCCCCTGAGAGAATAAAACGAATTCGTGCCTAAAAACACATCTTTAATCAATTTCAATATAAAAATAAACAGGATAAGACTTATCAAAACATTACGATAATTAAGGATTCCTAAAAATATGTTACAGACTTAAAATTATCACAACAATTAGTTTAATAAAAAATGAGTTTGTATTCTAGTTAAAAAATTGTAAACCCGTTTTTGAGTCATGTATATTTTTTTAATAATAATAATTATTGGTATGCTCACGCTTTATGGAGCACGCTGGCCTAGAAGTAACCTACTCACTCTTGACTTAAATACCCCTAGTAGTCTAAGATCCGATTAAGAACGACCTTCACCGGTCTGTTTAATGGATGAAACGTATTTTATTATAAATTTAGTGTATTAAATAATATAACGCGGGTGGGTTGCCTAAGAAATTCCTGGCCAGACTATTATTAATTAAAAATTGAAAATTTATTTTATTTTGAGAAAAATGCACAACCGTTATCCATACCAGATTTTTTTGCAGACAACACTATAACATCGTATTCGTATTGAAACAGCGTTTATTTTGATATAGAATTTGTTGTATATAAAAAAAACACACCTGTTTATACATACCTGTTTATACCTGGCAACCCATAGCTATGCCAGGAAACAAATAGGCAACCCAACATTTTTATGTTCTAAAGGCTTCACTCTTTCGGTTAGTATTAAATTTATTCGTTAAACACACCGGTGCATTTAACAAAAAAAAAAAAAATTGTTTGGCCAGGAATTTCTCAGGCAACCCACCCGCGTTATATTATTTAATATACTAAATTTATCATAAAATAGGTTTCATCCATTAAACAAACCGGTGAAGGTCGTTCTTAACCGTATCCTGTACTATAGGTTGTAGCTATCAGGAAACACAGACTCTGGCAGGAAATTCCACTCCTTAGGGTGTTTTTAATAAACAAGCGAATAAAAAAAAAAACTGCGACTGATGATGAGATAGGTACTGTTTTAACAACTTGAGCGGTATGAATTTGAATAAGCGACTAACGACAAAATATTGATCAATAATAAAATCCAAAACGAGCTTACTAAAAGTGGGGTATTGAAATCTTAGCTAAGCGACTAAATAATTTGCCAAATATTGAGAAAAATGCAGGTCGTAACGTTGACACACAAATAATTATTTGGTCGCTCAAATATTATGAATATGAAGCTTCTCATTTTGTATTTCAAATTGATGTTTGTAAGTTGCTGTGCTGCTGATTTCTCGTCAGTCGCTCACTTACTAATTCTACACTTAAATTAATTAATTTTATCACTTATAACTTTAATTTACAGTCACTCGTTTAAATACTACCCTTTTTAATATCGTGCGGATTTCATCACGACAGAAAATCTCTAAACGCAAAAAAAACGCATCCCGATTGCGTATTCCACGCACTTCAATAAATACTTATCAGGGGGCTTACCATGACCTCTTATGGAAACGTTCAATTCCCAGTGAGTCAAATTCCTTTCAAAAGCAGGCCTGCTTCTGAATCGCTAAAAATCGTACCATGACAGTTCTAAATTTGAACGATTTTTGTACAGAGGTGAACAGTTACGCTTGAAGATCGCTTAATTTGACATTACAGACGCTCAAAAGACGGTTATCTGCTGTCAAATACACGTCAAATAGCACGCCATATTACAAAAAGTCTATACAAAAAAAAAAGGTGAACGAATCTTGAGCGGATTCGAAAGACGAAGACGTTAAGTCATAGTACAAAAATGCCGGGCAGTTCAACTTCAGCCCTGCTATAAGAGGTCATGGTAAGCCCCATGAAATGGACATTTGCAGGGGTTACGCATGCGGAGCAATGGCGCAGGCGTGACCAAAACCGCACGTTATTAAAAACACCCATGTACCAAATGATAGTGTTGGTGTACCCAAGATGAAAGTGTTTCCAAAACATTTTATGCAATTCTATGTACCGGTGGGACTACAGAAAAAATGAAACGAGGTTAGAAAGAAAATAATGTACTACGCGTTCCAAATGAGAATAGGACCGATTCTTGTTTTGACGTCTCGTCGTACTGTCAAATCGAAGAAATTTTGGCAAAATTGAAGAACTTAGAGAAGAGTAAAATTGAAGAACTGGATTCTGATTAAATTTTTTTCGTTCACAGTTCATAAATAAATTAAATTTTTCGTGAATTAATTAATGTTTAAAAATTTCGTTCTTCGATTTGACAGTAAATAGTGATGTGGACCACAACATGGCGGGCGATCCTATTCTCATTTGGAACGCATTGTACTTTCCGATTTGTACTAGAGTGTCGCCGCCTGTCTCACACCCTTTAACTCCACTACAGGCAATAAACCAATACGAACGCGCATTACGCGACTAACAGACCACGCGCACTTAGATCGCAAGTTTGCTATTGGTTGTGTCAATTATGAGCATGATCATATTTCGAGGCACGCCTGCCTTGCCCACAAGGCCGTTCTACCCTCTTTAATATTTTCTGCGGGTGGAACATATTACCCGTACGTCTTGTGGTCTGATGATGGAACGGGTTTGGCAAAATTAAGTTTTGTTTTAAGCTATTGCATAGCTTCTATCGCGGGCCTTGAGCGTGGAGACCGAATCCAGAAATTCCGTAACGAAAATAACCTAACACCCCCCACTCATTTGTTTTTTGAGCGTGGTGACCGATAAGAAAACAAATGAGTGAACAATCAATCAAAATTCAATTCAATGTGTGAAAGTGTAACTTCAATTAATATCAAAGAAAAAAAAACAAAGGAAAAAAAATACTGCATAAATAAAAAATTATAATTGCATAAGTTGATAAAAATGCTATGCAATAGCTTCACCGCGGCAGTCCCCGAGTGCCACACGTCTTTTTTTTTTAACTGATCTCTTTTTAATAAACAAATTAAATAATATTTTATTTACTGATAGCTACGAGTCGTATGAGGTGGTTTGGACATGTGATGAGGCGAGACAGGGACTATTGCGTTCAAAGGGCTTTAGCCATTCCTAATATAAAGAGAGGCAAAGGGAGACCACTTTCTACGTGGTGGACAATCGTAAATAGGGATACCAAGCGGGCACAACTAGATATACAGACAACCCGGGACCGAGCGTCCTGGCGCCGCGGTACGAGGAGAGCCGACCCCAAATAAAGGGACAATTCTAGGCAAAAGAGAGAGCTACAACCTACGGGTCTTTAAGTCAAGAGTGAATAGGTTACTTCCAGGTAAGCGTGCTCCATCGTCAGCCTCATCATCGCTTACCATCATGTGAGATAGTGGTTAAATGCTAGCTATTACTGCTTACCATCAGGTGGGATCGCAGTCAAGCACTAGATTGTTATTTAAAAAAAAAACTGTATTGAACAGGAAGAGCCGGGTGCGCAATGTCACATTAGATTAACTAACTATACAATATAAGTACTTACTTATTAGTGATGAGATACAATAGGCTTGTTTCATACATATTAAAACATTTAAAACTAATAAAAATAATCACTAGATTCAAAGTTCACATTGCAATATCATAACAAATGCCTTACCTTAAAAAAATAAACATATTTTTACTATCAATATTATTGCGAAGAGATTGTTGATATTAAATTAGTATTTTAAAATCAAACATTAAATTATAATATGACACAATATTAAAAGCAAATGGTAGCGGAGCGTACATTCGATTTAAAATCTCAGATGCATTTGGGGACGAAATGTCCCTCAGAATGAAGCGCAAAGTAAACTCAATTTTTACAAGAACTGTATACAGGTGGTCTTTGACATCGACGCACAAACGAATATCATGTATCCAGTACATGATTCTCGACCCTCAGTGGTGGAATTTTTATCAGGGCTTGAAATACCGTTAAAAATATGGTATCGCTACCGCCTTTCGATGCAGATATCGTTATCTAATAAATAACGTTACCATATTTAACGTTAAATCTGGCACATTTTAACGTTAAACATGTGTAACGTTAAACGATTACGTTATCGTTAATTTTATCGTTATGAGTTTTGTTACCGTCGCTCTCGTCCAATCGCAACAGTTAACATTTTGTAGTCACTATCAGAAATTGTCATTCTAGTGAAATAGATTTAACAGATCGTGAGAAAAATAAACAATATTTACGATTACAGTGTAGCACCTGAATGGCGACACTTGGGGGATGCTTATGTGCAACAGTGGGCATAGGTCATTATAGTGAGGGGAGGCCTATGTCCAACAGTGGGCATCAATCATTATAGTTCCTAAATGGCGACTCTTGGGGAGGCTTATGCCCAACAGTGACCATAGGTCATAGCGAGAGGAGGCCTATGTCCAACAGTGGGAATCAATCATTATAGCGCCTAGGTGGTGACACTTGGGGAGGCTTATGCCCAACAGTGGGCATAGGTCATTATCGCGAGGGGAGGCCTATGTCCAACAGTGGGCATCAATTATTATAACGCCCAGGTAGTGACACTAAGGGGAGTGTTATGCCCAATAGTGGGCATAGGTCATTATAGCGAGGGGGAGGCCTATGTCCAACAGTGGGCATCAATCATTATAGCGCCTAGGTGGTGACACTTGGGGAGGCTTATGGCCAACAGTGGGCATAGGTCATTATAGCGAGGGGAGACTTATGTCATACAGTGGGCATCGATAATTATAGCGCCTAAATGGCGACACTTGGGGAGTCTTATGCCCAATAGTGGGCAAAGGTCATTATAGCGAGGGGAAGGCCTATGTCCAACAGTGTGCATCGATCATTATAGCGCCTAAATGGCGACACTTGGGGAGTCTTATGCCCAATAGTGGGCATGGGTCATTATGGCGAGGGGGAGGCCTATGTCCAACAGTGGGCATCAATCATTATAGTGCCTAAATGGCGACTCTTGGGGAGGCTTATGCCTAACAGTGGCCATAGGTCATTATAGTGAGAGGAGGCCTATGTCCAACAGTGGGCATCAATCATTATAGCACCTAGGTGGTGACACTTGGGGAAGCTTATGCCCAACAGTGGGCAAAGGTCATTATCGCGAGAGGAGGCCTATGTCCAACAGTGGGCATCAATTATTATAACGCCCAGGTAGTGACACTAAGGGGAAGCTTATGGCCAACAGTGGGATAGGTCACTATAGCGAGGGGACACTTATGTCCAACAGTGGGCATCGATCATTATAGCGCCTAAATGGGGACACTTGGGGAGTCTTATGCCCAATAGTGAGCATAGGTCATTATAGCGAGGGGGAGGCCTATGTCCAACAGTGGACGTGTATCGGCTGAAATGATGATGATGATGATGAACCTCCCGATCTTATTATGTCCGGTGAAGACAGTGCAGGTAACATGAGAAAGTCAAAAGTAACGTAAAATGTTTTTAAAGTAACTTGGGTACCGTGCACCATTGGCCGCATCCTACTCGCCTCATTCCTCACCTTTAACGTGACATATCCTGAAATCTAAGTAGATAACCGGTATAGCCTGCGTGAACAAAGCCACGGGCAATAGCTAGTTATTTATAGTGATTGTTTTAAACCTGTTTTTATTTGACTACTTTATACGTTTGAGCGAGATGACTACAGAAAAAGTAGGTGAAATCGGAAGGTGCCAGCTCGCTCGGACTCGCGCGAACGCCATGAGAGTTGAGAAGACGACAAACGAAATGGCAACAGCGCGTCAGAGGGCACCCGCCGTGCCGCGCCGGCGACCGGCCTTGGAGAAAACGGCAACGTCGCATAAAATAACCAAAATATACCGTTTACTTGTTACTGCTATTTTCACAATAACATTAAAAATACCGTTAATTTTTAACGCAATTTTTAACGTTCTTATAATGTTATGCTACTAATGGTCTCGGGGTTGATGGGGACCTTTGGTTTGACAATGACAACTCTAGTAACGCTACCAAATCATAACGATATGAAAGTATCTCTATGAAAATACCGTTACTTAACGTTATTTTTAATGTGAATTGGTAACGTTTTCAAGCCCTGTTTTTAGTCGGTTTTTTCTAATAACAAAAAAAAACTTAGTTTTTTTAATTTTAACTGTATAAAATCGTTATTCTAATATTTTTAGTGAAAGAAAATAATTAATTACTTTTAAAATTAAAAATCATCGGGTTTGATTAGAAGAACGTTTTTATCTACCCCGATGACTTATTACTAACAATTTTTTTTTTTTTTTTTTTGGGTTTTTACAAAAAATATCATCGCAAAACGTTCAATTTTATTTTATTAGGAAATGCCGAAGAAAAATTCCACCACTGAGAAATCCAAAATCATGTACTGGATCCGTGGTATTGGATGTCAAAGACACTGTTAACAATAACGGGAGGCAAAGCTATTTAGAAAAGCTTAGCTTTATAGGTTCTTAAAAAAAATATTTATTCCGTTCTATTACCAAAAACGAATAAGTACCATTTGTTTTTTTTTTTTTTACTGTGAGTCCAAACAAATACCAGTTGAATTAGTTGTTAGTATTAAAATGGAATAAATAAAAAATAGGTACATTAAGTACTACACATAAAATAAATGTGCATTTATCAATAACTTACAAAATAATTTAAAAAATTAGTCTTTGTTTACATTCTCTCTTCAAAAATCAGTAAAAATTATTGTAAATCAACTGAGGTAGATTATACAGAAACACCATGTAAGCTACCTAATCTACCTACATATTGCTATCAGTATGCATGACGAGTCTACTGCCTGTACGGGCAGTCAAGCATGCAGGTCGTTATGGCTAACTACATCGCCCCATGAAAACTGTCAGGTTATGTTTTTCGTAATCCTGATAGAATTACCTCCAAAATAAAAATATCAAGTATTTCGAGGTGAGGTTTTTAAATTTTTGATCATTCTTTTTAGAACCTACTCTTCACAATTCAACAGGTCCCCATGATATTTAGTAATTGCTTTAGCATCCGAGTCTCCCCTACCCTACAACGTGTAAACACAAAATATATAGGTACAGAAGTCAATCTACATACAAAGCGCGCTCGAGCAACGCACACATAGACACCGTTCACAGACACGATATCACGGAGGACCTCGGCCCGCTCGTCGAACAGTTCCGGCTCAAACGCTCATTAGTGTGCGTCCACCGAGCTTAGGTATAAAAATTGAACTTCATACATGAGATTGTCTTCTATCTATCTATTTTGTGGTGTGACCTTAAAGGCGCAAAACCTGAAAATAGTTTGATCAGAACGAGCAGAATCTATTGAACCACTTTTTAATATAGGTTACATTTTTCAAAAAAATCTTCATTGTAAATGTTGCCCTGTCTATTGTCAAGCCAAATAATCACCACCTTTGTATTATTTTTCTGTTTCCTTCTTCTTTTCTTTTATTTCCATGTGTTGTACATTTCGTCTAATTGTTAATCGATGCAAAAGAGTTCGTCTATCGGTGAGTTAAATAAGATTAGGTCAAGCCATCACGTGCGCTAACCCGCCCAAATAGGTAAATAAACACAAATGGTTGTAATCCATCCAAATTTTCTCATACACGGAATAATGAAAGTTCTTATTTCAATGCAGATACGAATTTTAAACCAAATAAAACTGCTCATAAAATCTTTAAATTTTTTTATAATATTTTTTTTTCTCACTAAATTAGGTCAATTGAATTAAAAATCATTTGGGATGTCTGAGGTTTTGCGCATTTAATGTTACACGTTGTCTATGAAGCTGTGACCGTAGTGGCGTAACTGTATCATCTGAGGCCCGTGGCAAATTCATTAGATGGGGCCCCCGATAAATCACGTTACGTTGTGATTTCATTTTAATATTTTTTTAAATATATTTTGGGTTACTTCTTCTGAGCTCGCGGCCTCTAAGACCGGGGGCTCCGTCGGCCCTGGGGTTCGTGGCATTTTGCCAACCTTGCCACCCTAAAGTTACGCCACTGTGTGTCCGATAAACTTGATTGAGTGTTGCGTACACGATCAAGTTTACTGGACGTGTCTTCAAACGTGCTGCAAGCTTGACGACAAAATGAATCATGTGTGGCGTCCATTACGTAAAAAAAATTGTGATGCAGATAATAACTATAGACCATGTCTGATCTCTCGCCCACTGTATAATGCAGTTTATAAAAATCGCGATAAAAAAAAAATCTAATCTGATACATTATAAATTATCGAATTCGAATGAGATTATGATAGATTGAAAGTTTACGTCCCCGTAACATTTAAAATAATTTTATATTAAATTAGACTCACGCTTGACTATCTTACCTGATGGTAAGCGACGATGAAGCACGCATGCCTAGAAGTAACCTATTAAACCTAAAAATCTACTTAGGAATTCCACTACTTATCTGTACAGGATGTAAAAATTCCAAAACGTTTTGTGCGTAGGTGAGATGTCCATCATATACCGGTGGCGAATTGCCGTACGTCTGATGAGTATCTATTATTTAAGGCGGTTATCACACTGCCACGCGCCCCGCAGCGTAGCGCGTGAATACGTGTCTTAACGTTGCTAGTAAGTATCTCCGTTTGTATAGAAAACACGCACAGTCCAACAAACTGAAAATGCATCCACGCGCGTTCATGCATATCATGCACCTACGTGCGGAGAAACACGCACTCGCACGTGGGTGCGGGGCGACACGCATGGTATGCCACACTGAGTCACGTAGTACCGTGCGTGATTTTTGTATGAAATGAGTGCGTCCCTGCGTGAATTTATAAAACGCACCTGCGCGCGTGAGTGCGTAAAAAACCCGCACGATGATGCAGATCTGCACTCCCGCAAGTACGTGCGTAGGTGCGTTTTCATGCGTTACGCTGCGTGGTGCGTGGCAGTGTGATAACCGCCTAAGATAGAACTACGCACACGTGTGCCACACGCGTCGATCGGGGCGCGTCGGTCTCCGTAAATTTTATATGGAAACTAGACTTGTAGCTACACTTGATCCACACCACGCCACGTCGTTCTACGTACAAATCAAACTTGTTACAAGTACCGGCACGAATCTTGAGCGCTCGGCGTCAGTGGGGATCGCTTTGCGTATTCCATACATTGGCGAGTCAATCGTCATCGATGTTAGATACGTGCTGCAAGCGCAGGGAACGGTTAACGAGTGACGTCTATGACACGATGACGCGGCAAGCCAATCACTGACACTCCCCGCCCCCGCGTCTCACTTCGTACCACTAAAGAGACCGAATATTTGACTTCTGCGCAACTTGAAGCCAGCGCTCAAGATCCGTGCCGGTATCTATACACGTGTGCGTCAGTCTAATATAGTTCTAGCTTTAAAATAATCAATCGTAGAACCTAATTTTCTTGCCACTCCTCTTTCTGACTCTATCTCCCCTACATCTCTGTAACAGACATCTCAAACTTTGTACTAATGAGCTTAATTTTATTTCCCTCCAACCTACCTGTCTTCCGTAACTCATTGAGTAATTCACAATCACTGTTCTAGCACGAGAATGTAGTGCAGGCCGAATGAACTTAGTATTCGAACCGTTCCCTGTAGCTCTTTTGCCGGTCATTGAACAAGTCTTCAACGCTTCTGGAGTGAAGATTTCTTTACAGAGTAGACGCGCAAACATTTGTACACTATCAGATGTTCGTTTTATTTCGTCTAAAGCTTTGGCTTGTATGTAGACGCGGCTGTCTCGAGCTCCTAAAGGTATAAGACCCTTTCCAGGATGTGGATGCTTTAGAGTCCATGTACTACTTTGTCTGTTGATATTATTCTTTTTAGGAATCACAACCTGTGGTGATGATGGAAAGGAATCTAACGACGACTCTTCATCATCAATAAAAGTTTCAAATTCAGAATCATTTTGCATTTCTGTATCCATTTCTTCAATTACGTTTTCTTGTTTTATATTTATAGATGTATTGTCGTTTTTTTGATTAACGTCTTTTGTGTTTTCAAAGTCATCGTCACTATCCATTTCGTCAAACCGTAGAGTTTCCATGTCATCGCTCTGTGTGCTATTTTCTTCAATTGCGTGTCCGTTTTGCAGGTTTGCTTCTATAGTTGGAACAGGTGGTTGTAATTTTTTGTATTTTGAAACGATTGCATTTAGAGTTTTTTTATTCTCGATTACTTTCAAATATAACGTTTTTATGTTAATCAGTACAGCTTTGATATACCCTAACGTGTGTCTTTGATCGATGTCTAGCGTTAGCAATTGTTTTCTGTCTTCTGGTGTTAGGTTTAAGTTAGATAAGTCTATTTCTTTGTCGAGTTCAACGTCAAGGGATCCAGAAATAGACTTGTTAGATGTGTCAGTGTTTAAATTATTGTTGTTTAATTGTTTTAGAGTTTCTTGCAAGGAACCGATAATCACGTCTTCTATTTTAGATTCAAGACTTTTTTGCGGAGTATCGACTTTATTTTGGCAATCGGGACTAAACTGTTTGGCTTCTTTATTTTCAGAAGTTCCTTTTTTAGAACTCTTTTTCAAATCAGGTTTATTTTCATTCGACGATTGTTTTTCATTTCTGTGTTTGGATTTATGAATTTTGTTTTTAGTATGTTTTTTTAAATGTTTTTTTAAAGAATTCTTCTTTTCTGATTTTAGTTTCAGTTTTGGCACGACTATGCGGAGTTTTAGGGAATCCTTTGGTATTGCGGCTGCATCATCTGTCAAAAATAACAAGATTTTACTACATTGTAACTATAATAATTTATGCAGATGGTTTTAAACACTTCTTGTTTTCGAATCGACGGCTTCTTTTTCCCTCAAAGTTTTTGGGCCCAATAGGTTGCCACGTTAATACCGACGTCAGTGGCTTTTTTTTAGATCCTCCACAGTGCATATGCACTGTAGGGACATTTTGAGTAGGTCCTCTAATAAGTGGGCCACCATTTGGGTAGGAGCACCGCACTCGCACGACTGTCGGAGGGGTCTAAAACCAGGGACGTGTTAGCAATACAAGTCAAAAAGCCAGGCTTGCTAATATAAACCTCACATCTAAATCATAAAACACAACAAATCAATTAAATAAAACAAAAATCTAAAGTTTAAACTTCGCGCACCTACACGGTTACGCTAAGTTGCCACTTCGTATTCAATACGAAACTAAAGTTCATTCATAAGATACGATAACTATGACATGCATTATGCAATGTTGCCGGTCTGAGCGCAATCTCTACGATCTCATTCTAAAACTTAACAAAAACAAGAGCGTGTCGGGCCACGCTCAGTGTAGGGTTCCGTAGTTTCCCGTCCGTCACAATAAAGTGTACCCACTTATGAGTTTAAAAAATGCTTGCTACGATTATACTACAAACTTAGTCCAGAAATTATTTTGTAGAACCCTTTTGTCTTTTTTGTACAAAAACTGTTCTTTCCATCAAGTTCAAAATAATTTTCCTAGAAAGTCCTTATAAAGTTCTACTTCTCAGATTTTTTTCATATTTTCTAAACTTATGGTTCAAAAGTTAGAGGGGGCCCGACACATTGTTTTTTACTTTTGGAGCGATTATTTCCGAAATTATTGACATTATCAAAAAATGATTTTAGTAAACCCCTATTCATTTTTAAATACCTATCCAACGATATATCACACGTTAGGGTTGAAATTAAAAAAAAATCACTTCCCACTTTACATATAGGGGGGCTACCCTAATAAAACATCTTTTTCCAATTTTTATTTTACCACTTTGTCGGCGTGATTGATATACATATTGGTACCAAATTTCAGCTTTCTAGTGCTAACGGTCACAGAGATTAAGCGAGGACGGACAGACAGACAAACAGACAGACAGACAGACAGACAGACAGACAGACAGACAGACAGACAGACAGACAGACAGACAGACAGACAGACAGACAGACAGACGGACAGACAGACATGGCGAAACTATAAGGGTTCCTAGTTGACTACGGAACCCTAAAAATGAAAAACAGCATTACAGCAAGAAATTTTACACCGCAGAGATTTTGCAACGAAAAAATTAAAAAAAAGTTTGGTGAGAGTTACGAAAACGCAATGGATGCGAGAAATATTGGACATTTTTAATAATATATCTATTGAGATAGCAGTCAAACACAAGCCGTAATATAAAAAAAAAATACGATAGTTTTCTGTTTTTACTTACTTTTACAGTTTTTCTCTTCAATTTGTTTTCCATTTTCACCATTTGTCAGAAAACCTACTATAGCATCCTCGTAAGATTCTGGAAAAAAAATATTAAAAAAGTATTTAAAAATACAAACTTGGAAACTGGTAAAATTCTATTATTTTTTCATTGATAACCAAGCACGGTGCAGTGATTGATTGAGCAATTGACGGCTGTGCTGCGACTCACAGGTTTGATTTCCGCACAAAACAAATTATTGTTTTAGCCTACATAAATACTAGCTTTTGCCCGCGGCTTCGGATGCATACATAAAATGCCTATGTCACTCAGAATTAAAGCAGCAAATTTTTTTCTAAAGAATAGGTGAAAAAAATTTTGCAATCGGACCAGTACTTTCAGAGATTACTTCGTACAAATAAAAAAAACAAACTTTACCTCTTTATAATATCAGTGTAGAAAAATAAAAAAATTATGTATTGAATCAGCCTACTTGTCAAGCTTCACAGCATTACATTAAAATTTTAAGCTTTATATCAACATCACTCTAATTTCAATAGTTCCACATTATTATTCAGTTACATAACAATATCCACAAGGAATCCCTTTCCGAATAATTCAAACAGTCATTGAACTTCACTCGAAAAAATCGCAGTAAAAGCTCCTATTTTATATTTTTTAATTTAGCAATTTTACACTTACTGACATAAACTAGTGCTTGACTGCGATCCCACCTGATGATATGCAGTGATGCAATCGTTGATGGTGAGGCGCACTAGTTTATTAAGAGCCTATTCACTCTAGCCTTGAACTTGAACTGGAATAAACTTCTTTAATCTATAGAAAACACCATACCTGCTTCATATTTTATTTCTCCGATATACTGTGCCCAGGCACCGTCAGCTGGTTCGTTATTCTTGATTCTTTTAGCAATTCGAGTTTCGTCTTCAGCTGGATATGCTATGGACACTTTCTTCCCTAACAAGTCGCATTGAACCCATGATTTTGGAACACAGACACGCTTGTTGCTATTATTAGGCGCCGTCTGACATTCGACCACGATAAAACTGCTTTTGGGTGGAGGCATCTTGAAATCAAAGGAAAAACATATGTTTTATTATTTGAAAAACTATCGATAATGCTATTTTTTATTGACAAAAGAATAAATAACAAATTGAGCACTGAGAGCATCAGGCATCTCTCCTGTCAACTGTCAAGTACAGTGATCTGTCAACTCAGTCAAGGCTGTCAATTCAATGTCATTACAGTGACAGTTTTTACTTTTTTTTGTACCTTTCTCTATGCGCCATAGCCATAATCTTAAGTCTATGGAGCAAAAAGAACCCGCGCCCCGGTCCGAATTCATTTCGATTCTAGTGTGGCCAACTGAACGCTTTAAAAAATATTTGTACTTTTCTTGAACTTATGGAAAGTACACTAATAAATTAGAAAGAGAGAGATGGTATGACGTTGGTACCGTGGAAAGTGGGTAGGCCTCTGGTGTGGGACCACAGAACAGAAAATACTTATTCCGTGTGTGGGACGCAACCTGTGTCGACACCCTTGCGCCATCCCACATTCCATGTACGGCGGGCTGTGCTGGCGCTGCCGCTGCGGCTGCTGAGACCCTTAAACGGCGCAAATACTGTAACCTTATTGGTAATTACAGTTTTGAGCCGTTTGGGGTCGAAACGCTTGGGTCATGGGGTCCGAATGCGCGTCTCCTTTTTAAGGAAATTTCTCGCCGACTGATCGACACCTTGCGTGACCAGAGGGCTGGCTCGTTCTTCGCTCAAAGAATTAGCATTGCCATTCAACGTGGTAATGCTGCCAGTCTTCTGGGCACATTCCCGGATGACAGCGATGTGGAGGAGTACTTCGACGCCTGAGTGCACTTTGTGTTTTTGTATTTTATTTATGTACGTTAGGTATTTATTCAGGTTTTAGTATAAATAGTTTAAGTTTGTTTGTTTATGTAGAGTAACGAATTATTTGCAAAATTAATAATAAATAAACTTTAAATCCGTTCCGCATGACGAGAACCTCGTGAAAGCCGAGAAAGATAAACAAATCAAGTATATTGACTTGGCTCGCGAGGTTGTCGACATGTGGGAAGTGGATTCAGCGATCATTGTACCGATAGTTGTTTCAGCCAATGGCTTAATAGCCAAGAACCTCGACCAACACCTTAAGAGGCTCTCGTTAGGCGACTGGATCAAGGGCTTGATTCAGAAAGCAGTATTGCTGGACACGGCTCGTATAGTCAGGAGGTTCCTTTCTCCGGAGCCCTGACCGCCGGTAGCTTGGACCCTGTTCCCGATACCGGTGGGCTACTATTTTTTATATTTTTAAATGTTTTTTATTTTTTATTGAATATTTAAAAATATAATTTATATGTAAGTACATATATTTAAATAAACAAAATAAACTTAGATTGTATAAAAAAAAAATTAGAAGTTATTCGCAATGATCACGATCTTTACATATAAATCGGGTTTAATAATTATTTTTTTTTACAATAACTTTAACACGTAACTTTAACCTCAAGTGAAGTACGAGAAATAAATAACTTCGGGCGAATTATGTTCCTTTTTTTTCATTTGAACACTATCTCACTTGATTGACAGAAGCATTGATGTGGCCGACGATGGAGCACGCATGCCTAAAAGTAACATATATTTTAAATTAAGGCGCTTTTTTCGTTAGAACCGTATTAGTGGCGTTAGCAACGCTGGACTTCAGTCCTCCTCCTTGCGTCGTATTCCTCAATGCTGAGGGTCGTGATCCCCTTGTTTCATCACTCTATCCCTTATGATATTCCTCCATCTATTCCTGTCTCTGGCGGTGTGAAGGGCATTGTACATCGTGGAGTCAAGGGCGGTGCGGATCTGGTCGGACCAACGTATTGGGCTGCGCCCGCGAGGCCTTTTCCCGTCCACCTTACCGGTCACAATTAGCCTTTCGAGGTTGCCACCGTCTTTCCTTGCAATGTGACCGAAGTATTGCAGAACCTTGCGAAGACACTCGGACGACAGCCATGAGGAGATTTTGAGTTCTTGCAAAATGGATACGTTGGTCCGAAATGCTGACTTTGGACTTCAGTACAAAGACGTGATCTTTCCTGCTTTATTCAGCAGACATCGATATCACAAAATAGATAGGTACAGAAGTCAATCTACATACAAAGCGCGCTCGAGCAACGCACACATAGACACCGCTCATGGACACGATATCTCGGAGCGCCTCGGCCCGCTCGTCGAACAGTCCCGGCTCAAACACTCATTACTGTGCGTCCACCGAGCTTAGGTATAAAAAGTGAAGTACATACATGAGATTGTCTTCTGTACCTGTCTATTTTGTGTCGATATGCGATAGAATATCAATTACCATAAGTTTCCTGTTTGTTTCCCATTTTCTATCGCACGGAGTTTTCTAGTCATACAACTTCGCAACATTACGTCATCGTCCTCATTCGCATTTCGTTATCGATTGACGCATTTGCCGTCTGTAGTAATTTGTACTTTTACTGATCTCTAATATTCGATATCCTTAGGGCTATATTTCACTGGGACGGAGCGAGGAGGAGTGGCAGGCGTCGCCTCCTACTGCGAAGCTGTACTGCTAGCAAAAGATAGCGACACGCACGAGGGAACGGCTCTTACGCCCCAACCCCCGGACCACCATAAGTCCAATCCCGATTTCCAGCCACCATAAGCGAGGGCTAGCGAACGGCGAGTAATGGGTAGCTCGCCGTACGACCGTCCGAACTCCGAACTGAGCCCAAGTCGTCTACGGCGCGTAGTGTTCCACGTGTCAGACAGAACCACCGTAGGCGCGGGCTTGCGGACAGTGAGCAATGGGTAGCTCGCTGTCCGATCGTCCAGTAACTGTCCGGACCGAGCCCAAGTTGTCGACGGCGCGCACTGTTCCCGCGCGCCTCAAGGAGTTGTCAGCAACAGCAGGGGCCCAGCCGGGTCGAAGCCTAATGGGGCCACGGTTACCCGAAAGGGAACTCGAGCCTCGGTATGAGGGCTAGAAGGAACGGGGTGGGCTTTTAGTCAGTAAGAGGCTGACACTACTCCCGCTCCGCCCAAAAGCGTGGGTTGACATTGGATGATTTTTCCTACCATAAAAAAAGGAGCTGTCAGCAAAACTGTACCGGGCCTGGCAGGGTCAAAGCCTGCTGGGGCCATGGGTTGTGCGAAAGTGAATCCCGGAGGGCGAAGGCAAAGAAGGAACAGGACTGGGTTTTAGTCAATACAAGTCTAACACGCCCTCACACTCCGCCCAAGGGCAGGTGATGTCATTGACGTAACTACTATAGGTACTGTTTTCAGAATTTTTCCTATAGGTACCCACATGTATTAAAAGACCTTGTTTCCTGACGAATTTCAGGATTCTAGGGCAACGGGAAGTTAATATTTTGATTTCCTAGTATAAGCTAATACTTTAACTGTATAGTAAAACGACTTGGGACATGAACAATACTCTATTAATACAAATTACAATGACTGTTCTACACAAAGGTTAGTTTAACACTGCACAAATAACATCTTAATCTTTGATGGAAGCACTGGGTCTTGCTACAGTTCCCATGCTTAAGTCAAGAGGTTAACGGATGTTTTTTGTCGGGTCTCGGGGTACCGCAGCCCGAGCACTTGAACTGCCATACCGATCGAATACCGATTAAACGCACACTATGCAGGCAAGCATATTATAAGTTGGAGGATTATATTCAAGATAAAAATGCTTGGCTCAATGCTGGTCCAGCTCCACTACCACTAGGGCGTACTAATTAGTTGATTAGTTGGAAACTAATATTATTATTTTTTTAATTTGAAAGACACAATTGCATTGTATAATGTAGAAGCACTTTTTCCAAGTTTGTGAATGTGAAGCACCATGGAGCATTTTTTATTAGGTTTATTAGATCCCGTGACGTCACTCAGCATTCCTACGCCGTCGCCGTCTGTCGATCACCCTCAGCCTCGCCAGCACAGCGATCGCCAACACTAGCGAGTGTCAATAATCCCGAACGATAGTGAGGGAATTATATAATTAACTCCCGAACACTGTGAGGGAATTAATAAAGAAACCTGAGTGAAGTGAGGAATTCAAGCCGCCCAAGATAAAGACAGCTTTATCCCCGTCTTGGATACTCTACTTTTTACACCATCTGCATCTGTGAGATAATTAAAAGACAATTTATACAAGTTAGTCTTTAACTATCACTCAACAGGTTTTGAGATTAAAATTTGAAACAAACAAAATTCACTATAGTCTCAATTATCTATTTCATCACTTTTTTTTTAGAAACTAGTCAATAAACCACGTAATAATCTGTTTTTTTTTTCTTAGTGCCTAGTTTGAATTTCGAATAAACTCGTTCGATGCACGTACATTTTATAATGTTGACCACAGAGATGTTGACGATTTTTGATGTTCCAAATTCAAATCTCACTATTCCCTAGGGATCACCCATACTGCATTATCTCCCTAGGGATAGAATGACTTGCTGAATGATATAGGTATAAAAGGACATTACCGAGCAGGTGGTGTAAAAAATATAAAAGTTGCATCTTTACCGACCCATCAAAATAGAAATGGTATCTGTACTTATAAATAAACCACGGAATAAAGAAACGCACGAAAAACGTCTTAATACATAACATATAAACGAAATGACCTAGGTCAATAACCATATTATCTAAGTTTAATATGCAGACGATGGCCTTGAAGACCGCGCCGGCAAAAATAGTGCGACGTATTTTTAGTACTGTCTATTGAAACCTAAAAACATACAAAGCAACTAAGAAAAACAAATAAATAATTTATGTATTACTCACTGAGAAAGACGCCATATCAAACTGCGTGTTATTTAAAATCGCGTAACCAAAATCCATGATTCTTTGCGCACTTAAATGCATTTAATAAATGCAGACAATGTACCTAAGCGCCACTCTTTTTCGTAATGATAACGTTATGGACAATGTATGAACTTCTTATACCTCAATATAGAGATGAGTCGTTTGGTATTGTTGAGGTAGGTTATTGCGTACCACCGATAGGTACGTGTAGGAACGTATGCAGTACTATACGTTCCAAACGAGATTAAGATCGATTGCCATGTTTTGATGTCACGTCGTACTGTCAAATCGAAGAAATATAGGCAAAATCATAGATATCCAGAAATCAGAGATGAATAAAATAGAAGAACTGGATTCCGATTAAACTTTTTTCGTTCACAGTTCGTAAATTAATTAAAATTTTCGTAAATTAATAAAAGTTTAAAGATTTCTTTTCTCGTTTTGATAGTAAATCGTGACGTCACACGGCAATCGATCCTATTCTCATTTGGGACGTACTTAATGAATTGTAAAAGTATGTGTTCCCTTCATACTTTATACAGATCTAGGCTGTCAACATAGGGCGTATTTAAAAGACTTCAATTCATTTTCAGAGCACAAAGATTTTGGCGATTTCAGCGTCCATAGACGTCACATTCATTGGTTTGATATTCGACTGCATCATAGTGTTCATTCGAATAAAGTATTTAATAATACCTAGTCTATTTATATAAAAAAAAAACATTTTACAAAAAAAAAAAAAAAATAACCGACTTCACCTAAAAAAAACACTAAAACCATCAAAATAGTTTTTAATTTCGGAAGTTGGTGTTTCTCGATATTGTTTTAGGTGAAGTCGGTTATTTTTTTTTTGTAAAAAGATTTTTATTTCACACTTTTTAGTTTCAATACACTTACAACCAGAGTACCTTTTTCTCATGACAATTCCAATTAACTAAAACCCTTCTAGGATACATTGTTTTATTATGAAGTTGCCGTGTCTATATTCCGGCTCCATCGTCATCATCAGATCAGTTCAATAGTACCTTATAGCCAAAGTGCATCTCATGACAATTCTAATAAGCCCAAACACGGGTAGGATACATTGATTAATTACGGATTTCCGGTGCCCATCTTCTAGCTTCATCATCATCATCATCAGATCAGTTCCATAGTACCTTAAGTATAGCCAAAGTGCATCTCATGACAATTCTAATAAGTCCAAACACGGCTAGGATACATTGATTAATTACGGTTTTCCAATGCCTATCTTCCGGCTCCATCATCATCATCAGGTAACTTCGATGATACTATTTTCAACATACCTATTCAGAACCATTCATTTATTTGTATTATCGTAGTCGCATAACTATGTTCATTGTGATATCTGTGAGAGTATGAACTTCCGTTGGCCATTTCTAGTCTTCTTCAGCAGGTCTACTTCATCAAATGTCATTTTTTGACTGTAAATGCTTAAACCTAAAAATAACAAAAGAACTATATGGTTGCTTATAATATTTGAAGAGTTCCCTCGATTTCGCCAAGATTCATCATTTGGGAAGTATACTCTTTCCAATAAAAAAAAATTCAAATCGGTTCGCAAGCGACGAAGTTATGCCCGAAAATACATTAAAAAAAATACAAACATCTGAATTGAGAACCTCCTCCTTTTTTAGAAGTCGGTTAAAAATGAATAGCTGTTCGTCAGTCTCGCCAAAAACTCGAGAACGGCTAGACCAATTGGATTCATTTTAGTCTCGAGAAGGTACAAAGGGTGAGAAAATTTGGAAAAACAAAACACGAAAAAATAATTCGAATATAACGCCATCTCTAATCAAAATGACATTTATGCTTGGTTTTGATAATGCCAATACAATTACTGGCACGGATCTTGAGCGCTGGCTTCAAGTTGCGCAGAAGTCAAATATTTGGTCTCTTAAGTGGTGCGCAGTGAGACGCGAGGGCGGGGAGTGTCAGTGATTGGCTCGCCGCGCCATCGTGTCATAGACGTCACTCGTGATTCGTTCCCTGCGCTTGCTGCATGTATCTAACAACGACCACGATTGGCTCGCCAATGTATGGAATGCGCAAAGCGATCACCACTCTGATGAATTGTAGATAGCGTTATTTTTTTGACAGTTTAGGTATAACCGTATAAGTTCAATAAGTTCAGCTAGTAAGTATATAAAATCTGCTTAGTAGGAGCAGATTAATATACTTATAATTATGATTCAAACCAAACTAGAATCAGATTGTTTTATTAGTAAGCATAGGTCTAATTACAACAGAGTGTGAGATGTTAAAGATTCTAGTAGAAGTAGTAATTACGGCAACAGAACGCTTCTCTTCCGTGAATGCACTGCACACACACAGTGAGAAAAGGTGGAACGAGTATTTTAAAACCTGGAACAGGTACAATAGTCTCCTTAAATACCTAATCCCTGTTATAGTATTTACGGATCATTTTTCTTCTTCCCTAGCTAGATTACGTTACACGAGGCATTGACCGCCAAAATGTGTGTAGGTTAGTGATGCGAAGTCTACATGGAAATCTCACACTTGTGCTTTCTGCCAATAACCTGCATGATAAAAAAACGTATATATTTAGAACGCATATAACCAATTGATACTAGTTATAACTCGATGCGTTTTGTTATGTCTAGAATTATTTGGTTATAACCAGAATTTATGCTTTATTTGGTGAATTCAGAATTGGTAGGTTTGTTTTTGTTTTAATTGATATTTCGTTTAGCTGTTTTCTTCTTTGTTCGTCCCTGCTCCTATTATCTGGGGTCAGGTCTCCTCATAATTCTGCGTTAAGACAGTCTGTCCCGGACTCCCGGGTTGTTGATTTTGGTAATTGGGCTTTCTTGAGGACTCTCTCGCTCGATGTTAGTAGACCATATGGTTAATGGCGGGCGGCCTCTCTCTTTCTTTTGTTCGGGTTTTTGGGCTATTTTTACCATATGTATGGTTCACTACATCTCATTACATATCCTTATATTTTTTTAAATTGATATTTTAGACCAGTCTTGACTGTGATCCCACCTAATGGTAAGCAGTGATGCAATCGTTGATGGTGAGGCGAACTAGTTTATTATCACTCTAGCCTTGAACCTAAATTATAATCGGACGGGGAGACAGATGCAGGCATTGTTCTAGTCTCCTTTCTTATATCTATGGTTCTAGTCCTTCGATGTACGCGGTATAAACGACGAAGTGAAACGCTTAGTCCGGACCGTAGAGGTTTCAACAACGTCAGGGTGGATATTCGCCGTACGGCGGGTTGCCGGATGTTGCCGGATGGTAGAAAAGAGATGGCGGAATTAAGGCGTATAGTCCCTTGAACCATCTGGCCGAAATTATGTGAACGCAACTCTCGCACTCGCCTAGGCGGCAGTACGCAAATCTGTGCATTTATTTGCGGCCTGCAGCGCCCGGAAAGCGCTTTAAATCCATTTTCTCTGCGAGATATTGATTGATTTACATATGCAATGTTCACTTTGAAGAATATTTAACCACCAATTTTTATGTGTAAAAATGTTTCTAAAGTTCCAAGCCGTTTCGAAGGAGTAGAGAAAAGTTGCGAAAAGTTGCGAAATTGGTATTTTTTTTTTTTTTGACAAAAGTATTAATTGCACGAAAAAATCAAATGTTGATATTATTGTTCATGAATCTATAATAAACATATATTTTTTTCAAACCAATTGACCTAGCCGTTACGGAGAAGTAGGCCTCAGAAAATCACTGTTTTATGGCACTTTTCGGGCGCTTGGCCCTTAAGGCCATTTGAGTAACTTCCCCTTTGTTTGGTTTATTTATACATTACGAGATTTTGCCCCCGGATTCGCCCGCCGCATACAAAAAATATTGCCTAGGTCAAGCAGAAATAAAGCAGATTTCTATCAGTGAAAATTTTTAGCAATCGGACCACGACTTCCTGAGATCACCTCCTACAAACAAAAAAAAACAAACTTTACTTCTTTATTATATTAGTGTCCCGCGGAGTCGCTCGCGTACATAAAATGTAGCGTATGTCACTTAGAAACAAAGCAGCGTTCTATTGGTGAAAAAAAATTACCAATCGGACCAGTACTTCCAGAGATCTCCTACAAACAGAAAAACAAACTTTACCTCATAATAACGTAGATTTTTATTCGCGTCTCTGGTTCTTATGGTTATAGTTATAGGAATCTGTTTTTATTCCCGATACCATGAGCGTTAAATATGTATTGATCTTGTCTGCCAGGGTGACGGCATTGTAGGTATTTCACATTTTCACTGCGGCGCAAAGGGTAAAAGGGCAAGTATCATCAGGTGGGATCGCGGTCAAGCACTAGTTTCTTTCAACTAAAAAAAAAAAAGTGAAGAAACCAGTGGCATAGCTACCGGGCTTCAAGTCTGCTATTACAATAGTGTCAGAATGGTCTATCATTGATGTCATAATTGTCGATTTTGACAAGTTTGGTAATCTACTATGGCGTCATTATGACTTTCCAATGGTCAACCACTGACACTCCATTGAAAGAAGCGACATAGAATGGTAATCTTGTATGTACATATTGACAAATGAATATTTGACGTTTGCGGTAATCTGCTAAAACTTTGACAGTTTATTTGATCAGTGTTTTACCATTAGAACGTTATTGTGCAGTTATTGGTTTTAATATGCTCGAAATTATCATTCTACCACAATTCTATTACAAGACCAGTGACCGATCAATGATCGATCATTATGAATTAGCAGATTACAAACTTTTAGCAAAATGATAATGGGATCGTGTTGGAATGACGAATTTATAAAAATAGCAGACTTGGAGCCCTGGTTGGTCATCTGACCAACATCCTTAAGGCAATAAAAAAAAAACTAGTTACCTCTTTTTTACATGGGAAATAATAATAATAGTAACCGCAAATGGTCGTATTGCCAAAAGCTTCGACGACCATCTGTCGAAGCTGTTGTTGTGCGGTTGGATCAAGGGCCAGATACAAAAGGCAGTCCTCCTCGATACGGCTCGCATTGTAAGGAAGTTCCTGTCTCTGGAGCCCTAACCACAATTGCACAGAAAAATCTTAATTTAATTTTTCAATACACTTGCTCAGTAGCCCGATTCACGTAATGAAAACCGTAACGATATCGTAGCGATTTAGTCGTTTAGACCATTTCCGTATTCACATCCATCAATCGAGTTTTAACGACACCGATTTTAAAGTCGTTTGAAATTCGTCGATTTTAAATAAAGCCTGTAGTACCCTATCCTGGTAGAATACTTATTAATGTAACTGGAAAATACTGGAAATAAGTCGACAGATCGTGAATACCGCTTTTGAATAGGACTTCGATCGAACGACTATAAAAGTTCAACGATATTTGGCTTGTATGATTTTACGTGAATCAGGCTACTGAAAGTGACTATTATTTTTTTATTTATTTTTTTACCATTACGCATTATTGCTATAATGTAGTTAAAACCTTATTGTTCAACCTCTCCCCCGCCATAATTTTATTACAAGATACGGTAAATATAATAAACGGTCATTGATATCAATGACCGTATCAGGATAGGCGCGCGTCGTCCCCCACCACAAGTCGCCGGTCAACCCCCGTCATGAATGAATACATTTCAATGAGTGTACCTTTTTTTTTTTTTTGAAGTGAAAACTTCTTTAGCGGCGTTGAGCACTTTTCTGTAATGGGTATAAAATCTTAAACTCGCGTCAGGACACGTGACCCAGATCGAAAAAGCGTAAGACGGATGGAGAGTAGACAGCTATCCCTTATCGCGCGTTGTGAAAGGGGGCTAGACGGAAAAAATTCTCACGAAAAATTGTACCGACACTTTTACTGTCAAAATATAAATCCAAGATGGCGGCTGCAAGAAATTATCAACTTTTTCGTCATGGGTGTCGTTTTCATGGTTTTCGAGGGTGTTGAAACCGATGGTACTGTCAAAATATAAATCCAAGATGGCGGCTGCAAGAAATTATCAAATTTTTCGTCATGGGTATCGTTTTCGTGGTTTTCGAGGGTGTTGAAACCGATAATACTGTCAAAATGTAAATCCAAGATGGCGGCTGCAAGAAATTATTAATTTTTCCGTCATGGGTGTCGTTTTCATGGTTTTCGAGGGTGTTGAAACCGATAGTACTGTCAAAATATAAATCCAAGATGGCGGCTGCAAGAAATTATCAACTTTTTCGTCATGGGTGTCGTTTTCATGGTTTTCGAGGGTGTTGAAACCGATGGTACTGTCAAAATATAAATCCAAGATGGCGGCTGCAAGAATTTATCAAATTTTCCGTCATGGGTGTCGTTTTCATGGTTTTCGAGGGCGTGGAAACCGATGGCACTGTCAAAATGTAAATCCAAGATGGCGGCTGCAAGAAATTATCAACTTTTTCATCATGGGTGTCGTTTTCATGGTTTTCGAGGGTGTTGAAACCGATGGTACTGTCAAAATATAAATCCAAGATGGCGGCTGCAAGAAATTATCAACTTTTTCGTCATGGGTGTCTTTTTCATGGTTTTCGAGGGTGTTGAAACCGATGGTACTGTCAAAATGTAAATCCAAGATGGCGGCTGCAAGAAATTATCAACTTTTTCGTCATGGGTGTCGTTTTCATGGTTTTCGAGGGTGTTGAAACCGATGGTACTGTCAAAATATAAATCCAAGATGGCGGCTGCTAGAAATTATCAACTTTTTCGTCATGGGTGTCGTTTTCATGGTTTTCGAGGGCGTTGAAACCGATGGTACTGTCAAAATATAAATCCAAGATGGCGGCTGCAAGAAATTATCAAATTTTTCGTCATGGGTGTCGTTTTCGTGGTTTTCGAGGGTGTTGAAACCGATAATACTGTCAAAATGTAAATCCAAGATGGCGGCTGCAAGAAATTATTAATTTTTCCGTCATGGGTGTCGTTTTCATGGTTTTCGAGGGTGTTGAAACCGATAGTACTGTCAAAATATAAATCCAAGATGGTGGCTGCAAGAAATTATCAAATTTTCCGTCATGGGTGTCGTTTTCATGGTTTTCGAGGGCGTGGAAACCGATGGTACTGTCAAAATGTGAATCCAAGATGGCGGCTGCAAGAAATTATCAACTTTTTCGCCATGGGTGTCGTTTTCGTGGTTTTCGAGGGTGTTGAAACCGATGGTACTGTCAAAATATAAATCCAAGATGGTGGCTGCAAGAAATTATCAAATTTTCCGTCATGGGTGTCGTTTTCATGGTTTTCGAGGGCGTGGAAACCGATAGTACTGTCAAAATGTAAATCCAAGATGGCGGCTGCAAGAAATTATCAACTTTTTCGTCATGGGTGTCGTTTTCGTGGTTTTCGAGGGTGTTGAAACCGATGGTACTGTCAAAATATAAATCCAAGATGGTGGCTGCAAGAAATTATCAAATTTTCCGTCATGGGTGTCGTTTCATGGTTTTCGAGGGCGTGGAAACCGATGGTACTGTCAAAATGTAAATCCAAGATGGCGGCTGCAAGAAATTATCAAATTTTCCGTCATGGGTGTCGTTTTCATGGTTTTCGAGGGTGTTGAAACCGATGGTACTGTCAAAATATAAATCCAAGATGGCGGCTGCAAGAAATTATCAAATTTTCCGTCATGGGTGTCGTTTTCATGGTTTTCGAGGGTGTTGAAACCGATGGTACTGTCAAAATATAAATCCAAGATGGCGGCTGCAAGAAATTATCAAATTTTCCGTCATGGGTGTCGTTTTCATGGTTTTCGAGGGTGTTGAAACCGATAGTACTGTCAAAATATAAATCCAAGATGGCGGCTGCAAGAAATTATTAAATTTTTCGTCATGGGTGTCGTTTTCATGGTTTTCAAGGCTGTTGAAACCGATAGTATTGTCAAAATGTAAATCCAAGATGGCGGCTGCAAGAAATTATCAACTTTTTCCTCATGGGTGTCGTTTTCGTGGTTTTCGAGGGTGTTGAAACCGATACTACTGTCAAAATTTAAATCTAAGATGGTGGCTGCAATAAATTATCAACTTTTTCGATATGGGTGTCTTTTTCATGGTTTTCGAGGTTGTTGAAGCCGATAGTGCTGTCAAAATGTAAATCTAAGATGGCGGATGTCAGAAATTATCAACTTTTTCGTCATGAGTGTCGTTTTCATGGTTTCGAAGATGTTGAAATAGTGCTGTCAAAATGTACATAAAATAGGATAGTATTTTTTAGTTATATTGTATTGGCTAGACGGAAAAAATTCTCACGAAAAGTTGTAACGACACTTTTTCTATAGTAAGCTATTGTAAGCCGTGCGGCGTGCGCATGTTTCTCTGTCTTTCTCTCTCTTATAGAAAGCAAGCCAGAACGGAACTTCGTTCCATCCGGGTGTCCCTTGACACCTCAGTAGTTTTTCGGAGAGATAAACTTTTTAATGTAAAATAATTGTAATAGTTTTAAAGTGTTAAATTTTTAATGTAATATAAATTGTCATGTTTGTGTACGATAGCGCAATAAATGAATATTGTATTCTACCACATAAATGATAGTACTTTTATACTGATAAAGCAATTGGTGCAAAATTATTCCCTAACCATTCCAAAATATCAAACATGCTCAACGTTAATAATCAAGTTTTCACTTCTGCCGGCACTCCCGGAGTGCAACCCGTCTTTTTTTTTTTTTATGGTGGGAAAAAATCATGCATTGACATCCCCCGCTCTTGGGCGGAGCGGGAGATAGTGTCAGACTCTTACTGACTAAAAGACCCACCCCGTTCCTTCTAGCCTTCATACCGGGGCTCGAGTGCCCTTTCGGATAACCCTGGCCCCAGTAGGCTTCGACCCGGCTGGGTCCCTGCTGTTGCTGACAACTCCTTGAGGCGCGCGGGAACAGTGCGCGCCGTCGACGACTTGGGCTTGGTCCGGACAGTTACCGGACGGCCGGACAGCGAGCTACCCATTGCTCACTGTCCGCAAGCCCGCGCCTACGGTGGCCGGAAATCGGGATCAGAATCCCGGCGGCGGCGGCGGCGGCGATAACGCCGTTGCCTGATGCGTTCGGCCTCCTCCTTTGCGAGCATTACTGCTTCGCAGAAGTCGGTGACCGCCTGCCACTCCTCCTCGCTCCGGACCATGGCCTCAACCAAGGCCCGGCGCGAGAGGTCTCCGCCGCCGATCGCCCCCACGAGGGCACGGCGATGCTCCGCCCAAGCAGGCCACACCTCGACTGTGTGCTCCACCGTGTCCTCCGGGCATTCCGCACAGTGACGACACCCGGGCGTCACTTCCGCACGAATCCGGTGCAGGAAACTCCCGAACGAACCATGTACGGTGAGGACCTGCGTCATGCGGAAGGTAAGGACGCCGTGAGGTCTTTCCAGCCACGCCTCAAAGAGGGGACTTACCGCCATGATTGTGGCGTGCCCATGACGGGGTTGCGATAGTCGTTGACGCCATTTCACCATGAGATCCCGCCGGAGCTCTGTCCGCCATGCCGTGACCTGTCGCGGCAGCGGACTTTCACCCCGGCGTTGCATCTCCACGCGCATATCGTGCATGTGTGCAAGGACTGTTGCCTCCAGATCCCACGGTGGTAGGCCAGCCAGAAGGCTCGCCGCTTCGCGGGAGACCGTGCAGTATCCCCGCACCATTCTTATTGCCATGACCCTCTGGCAGGCGTTCAGAATGGACGCCGGTTGCTTTTTCAGCGCCGGCGCCCACACCGGCGCCCCGTAGAGGGCCATAGACCGAACGATCCCCGCGTAGAGCCTCCGGCAGGAGGCATCTGGACCCCCAAGGTTGGGCAGTAGCCGCTTGAGCGCAGCCCCAGCCCGGTTGAGTTTGGGAGCCAGACGTCGGAAATGCTCCACGAAATTCCACCGGCTGTCGAGGACGAGTCCCAGGTACTTCATCGTCGACCCGACACCGATGTGAACTCCTCCTACCGTTAGTTGGGAACTCAATGGCGGCGCGTTTCGAGGGCGGCGACCGTGAAAACACATAGCCTCGGATTTGTGAAGCGCCACCTCGAGTCCCAACTCCTGGATCCTATCAACGACCATCGCAACCCCGTGTGTCGCTAGAGCGACCGCCGCCTGGTACGACTCTCCCTGCGCTAGAACCAGCGTGTCGTCTGCGTAGCAAACCACGCTGACCCCGTCAGGGAAGTCGCCGCGCAGCACGTAGTAGTACCCGATGTTTCACAAGGGTGGCCCTAGTACCGACCCCTGCGGAACACCGCACGACATCTCTCGACGTTTCCAGTCTCCCTGGTGACCAGGGTAGACTATAAATCTCTCCGACAGATAGGCCTCGACCACTCGACAGAGGTATTCGGGCACCCGGTGGTACCGGAGTGCCCTCCGGATCGTACTCCAGGGCAGGGAATTGAACGCGTTGGCAATGTCCAAGGACACTGCCACGACACACCTGCCCCGTGACACCGCATCCCCCGTCGTGAGGGCTCGCACGCGCATGATGGCGTCCACCGTCGAGCGCATCCTGCGAAAGCCGAACTGTCCGTCCGAAAGGTCCGGCCCCACCCGTGTTAGGCGCCCAACGAGGCGGTTTGCAACCGCTTTAATTCGTTCGTTTCTTTCTTAACGTAACAATTCACGTCGTAAACCATTTTTCTGGCTTGCCGTTTTAAAACTTTATTTTTAACCATTTTTTTTTACCACTACGTATTACTAATACGATAACACAAGCTGTACGCAACAGTACCCAAGTACAACAGTATCCAATGAGACGCGTGAACGCAACGCGGGAATTGAAGAGCGACTGATCTACTAATGACGTGTCGCTGTCGGCGCACACCCCCCCGCACGTCGCCAAATAGACCTTAGAATTGAATACTGCGCATGCCTCTTCCACTTTTGCCGAGCGATCTTAATTCACCGCGCGACCTGTATTGAAAGGTAAAAAACCGGCCAAGAGCGTGTCGGGCCACGCTCAGTGTAGGGTTTCGTAGTTTCCCGTCCGTCACAATAAGTGTTCCCACTTATGAGTCTAAAAAAAAAACCGGCCAAGAGCGTGTCGGGCCACGCTCAGTGTAGGGTTCCGTAGTTTCCCGTCCGTCACAATAAGTGTACCCACTAATGAGTTTAAAAAATGCTTGCATATACGATTATACTACAAACTTAGTCCAGAGACCAGAAATTATTTTGTACAACCTTTTTGTCTTTTTTGTACAAAAACTGTTCTTTCCATCAAGTTCAAAATGATTTTCCTAGAAAGTTTTTATAAAGTTCTACTTTCCAGATTTTTTTCATATTTTCTAAACTTATGGTTCAAAAGTTAGAGGGGGGGGGGGGCACATTGTTTTTTACTTTTGGAGCGATTATTTCCGAAATTATTGACATTATCAAAAAATGATTTTAGTAAACCCCTATTCATTTTTAAATACCTATCCAACAATATATCACACGTTTGGGTTGAAATTAAAAAAAAAATCACTTCCCACTTTACATATAGGGGGGCTACCCTAATAAAACATTTTTTTCCAATTTTTATTTTACCACTTTGTTGGCGTGATTGATATACATATTGGTACCAAATTTCAGCTTTCTAGTGCTAACGGTCACAGAGATTAAGCGAGGACGGACAGACAGACAGACAGACGGACAGACAGACATGGCGAAACTATAAGGGTTCCTAGTTGACTACGGAACCCTAAAAAGGCTATTTGTTACGTTGACATACTAAGTACGAAATTCTAATAAATACGGAACCCTAAAAACGGGCCCACAAAGGACGGTGATAACTAAAACAGTATGCTAGTAGAAATTTCAGCGATTGTGCACTCGTAAAATTACGAATATATTTAAGAAGCAACGGTACCACGGTAGGTCATGAAAGCACGGAAAATCTCAACATCGACTTTTAAAAAAATGACGTCAATTCGCAACGCTATCGAACCATTTATGAACTGGTTTTTACCTTAACATTTTGATAGATGGCGTTAAAAAAATGAATTTTAGTTTTGTTCTAAATTGCCTTAGCATGTTCCTGATAGAAGTTTTATGTAGTTATAAGATAATACCGCCAATGCCAAGGAGAGACCAACCGAACAATTCGATAATACCCGACCCCATCAACTCAGGAAAAATCCTAACAGCGCGAACGCGAAATAGCCCAAAGTACAGCGCCATCTCTCGGGGTATTTGGTTACTAATTAATACATAGGTACCAGAAGAAGTTTTCGGTGGTAATTTTGGATTGCGAGAACCGATTTTAATAATTCTTTTTTGTTTGAAAGAAGATACGTTCAGGATAATAAAATATGTAAACGAAGTTAAAAAAAATGCTTGCATATACGATTATACTACAAACTTAGTCCAGAAATTATTTTGTACAACCTTTTTGTCTTTTTTTTTACAAAAACTGTTCTTTCCATCAAGTCCTTATAAAGTTCTACTTTTCAGATTTTTTTCATATTTTCTAAACTTATGGTTTAAAAGTTACAGGGGGGGACACATTGTTTTTTACTTTTGGAGCGATTATTTCCGAAATTATTGACATTATCAAAAAATGATTTTTAGTAAACCCCTATTCATTTTTAAATACCTATCCAACAATAAATCACACGTTAGGGTTGAAATTAAAAAAAAAATCACTACCCACTTTACATACAGGGTGGCTACCCTAATAAAACATTTTATTTCCAATTTTTATTTTACCACTTTGTCGGTGTGATTGATATACATATTGGTACCAAATTTCAGCTTTTTAGTGCTAACGGTCACAGAGATTAAGCGAGGACGGACAGACAGACATGGCGAAACTATAAGGGATCCTAGTTGACTACGGAACCCTAATAAAAATAAATATGGGCGCGCATATGAAAACAGATTTTTACCGCCACAAAAGTTTATTAGTTTTAGTTATTTTTTCCCAGTTAAAAAACGTCGTATGATACACGTGAGTAATTAATGATTAACTCTCTCGGCTCTCTTAAGACCCTCGCCACGGCTCGAGTCTAAATACCGCCTCGATCGTAATCACTAAAATTACACATATCATAATGTACTAAATTATGTCTGGGCAGTCGAAGAACGAATTTTTTAATAATAATATTCCACAACTATCACACAACGCCGTCTAGTCCCAAGCTAAGCAGAGCTTGTGTTATGGGTACTAGACAACTGATAAACATACTTATATATTTCTAAATACATACATATTATAGATAAATTACACCCAGACACAGAACAAATGATCATGCTCATCACATAAACATTTGTCCTGGGTGGGAATCGAACCCACGACCTGCGGTATAGCAGTCAGGGCCACTAACCACTAGACCAACAGGCCAGTCATTAAATTGATTCGCAACTTCGTATCGAGTAAAAAGTAATTACAGTTTTGAGCCGTTTGTGGTCGAAACACTTGGTTCATGGGGTCCGAGTGCGCGTCTCCTTTTCAAGGAAATTTCACACCGACTGATCGACACTTCACGTGACCAGAGGGCTGGCTCGTTCTTCGCCCAAAGAATTAGAATTGCCATTCAACGTGGCAATGCTGCCAGTCTTCTGGACACATTTCCGGATGACAGCGATGTAATTACGTTTAAGTAGACAATTATTCGGTACAAATTCGCGCCCCATCTTTCAATAGATGAGTGCATGGATGAAATTAATAAGTACTGTACTGTGTTAAGAAAACTGATCTTATAGTACAACAATCTTTTAAGTGGTATCAGGAATTCAGTTACAGTAGGTAATTTTGGTATAGAAGATGAACCAAGGTCAGCGCGTACATCTGACGTTTGCACTGAAGAGAATGTGAAGAAAATATAAAAATTTTAAAAATATAGTTTTAAAAAACTAAAAAAAACGCTTTCATAGCATATCAAACTAAAAAGTGTAAAATAATTTTCAATATAGGTAGAAAATAATAATAATGAACGAAAAATATTAATATCATTGTGAAAAAAGCGTGGGGCGCTTTGTTCCATATTTTTCGTAAATCTAAAACGCTATGAAAGCGTGTTTTTTTTTAGTTTTTTAAAACTATATTTTTATTTTTCACTAAAAAAAAGACCGATTATTGTATTGTCATCAGTCTTTGATGGGTGTGCAAAGTTTGAAGAAAATCTGATCGCCCAAAGTTGGTCAAAATCGAGCTCAAAGGCGTTGGTTACAAACATACAGGTGAAGCTAACATAAGCGTGTTAAAAAGAAGACCGTCGAATAAAATATTACACGATATATACTTACTTAGAGCATTCATGAAATTCTACACGATGTATATTTACTTAGAGTAAAAAAAAATAAAAACGATTTTGTTACCCCATGATTGCAAAGTGAATTGGTGTAATTTTTTTTTTAAAAAGTATGTAAATGGAACTTCTAACTACATTAATAATATCGTCAAGGGTGATGAGACCTGGCTATATTATTTTTATATGCCCTCCTAAAACAAGAACGGTTATTTAAAAATGAGCCTACTCCAATTTTTCAAGTTCGAAAATCTTGGTTGGTAAAGAAGAATCTAATTGCTGTACTTTTTACAGGACAAGGATTATTAGATAAAATAGTATCGGAAACTCAGTGTACAGTTACGGTCTCTTCGTAAACAGGAGTATTTACCTTAGGTTATAGAAAAACTCAAAGAGTTCTGTCCAAAATCAAGATGTGGTAACCAGGGCCGGTTTATGCATGTCGGGGCCCCTAGGCAATGCACGTCTCGGGGCCCCCCTACCCTTTTCTGACTGCTTATTATATTTTGTGTTTTACATAAATTTATTCATAATTACATTGTTTTTAGAGTTCCATAGTCAACTACGAACCCTTATAGTTTCGTTTAAATGGACAAAAATGGTTTATATTGGTATTAAACGGATGGGTTTAATTAGTTTTAAACCGGCCTTACATCTGTAATCAGGTGAATAAAATATGTAAAAAATAATGAAACTTACGTAGATATAATAATTGTAACTTCATTAGATGAAACTTTAGTTTACACTATTTTAATTTTCTCATCGTTTCATCGATTTTCTCGAAGCCCGAAGCACTTCTGCAGTCTTCACAACTAAATATCTAATACTAAGATCTAAAATCGTAAGTTTTCAAACACAAACTGTTTTTTTTCACAGCCGTAAAACTCTCAAAGAAATTCATCGAAGTAAAAATTCAACGATTAAATAGTACGAAAATGTTGTCTGTGATACGTATTGAACAAATCGGGGAATGCCCCGGTCATGCGAACGAACTAGTACTGCCAATCTTATGAAAGTAAAAATATATATTATTCTACAATATATTTAGCAAAAGATCTTTTTTTTATAAATTAAAAAAATATTTTAAAATATTGATTTAAAAAATATGCAGTGCTGTACACGGGCGTATAGTAATATATCGAACTATGTTTCGTTTTTCCATGTAGTTGATTGATTCAATTTTATATTATGTAAATTGATATAAACAAAATTATCAACAAAAGCCAATGAATATGCTCTGCACTCACACGTTGCTAATGAAAGATTGTGTTTTATTAACTCCGTCTGTTGACAGCTTTTCCCATAATCCAATGCTAGGATTGCTCATCGAAATTTCAAATTATTTTTTTTATTTTTTATAAAATGTAGTCTATTTTTTTCCTGAAGCGCGGGGCCCCTGAACCTGGCGGGGCCCCTAGGCAGTTGCCTAAAGTGCCTAATGGATAAAACGGCCCTGGTGGTAACTATGGCATTTTCACCACGATAATGCTCCTACACATAAGTCGCACGAAACTGTGTATTTATTACAAGACTAGTTTTTGCCCGCGGCTTCGCTTGCGTTAAATTCGGGGTAACACTCTCTTAATTAGTAATAAACTATTTTACTTATGCATTTAATCTTATAATGTATTACATTTTACGTTATAATAACTTCACTTAGTGTTTAGTACCTATTGCTAACTTATGAACTAGGTATCCTACACAGTATTATTATGTTGATATAAAATCTATCTCTTCAAAACCATACCTACGTACTGGTTTTCTTTCTCTTTTGGGACGATTCACCGATGATGGTACAGGAGTTCTATCACCAGAACTTGCTACATGACCTGCAAGTTGTGGGTTATCCACTGTCTCCTCAAAAGGCCTAGATTCCTGCGCGCTCGATTCAGGTAAATTAGACCACATGTTTTGCTTGTCCAGTCCCTCGACCCTTACCGTTTCCTCCTCCGAATCCTCCACAGCGGATCTGGTTATTGGTGATGAAATCATTTCACCTACAGATGGCACCCCGTGGCTGCTTCTTCTCTTTTTAATTTGGTCGACGTGTCTTTTCAAGAAGGGACCACCTTCCTTATCTACTACATAATTACGAGAGCCAACTCTCTCTGTGATAGTGCCATCGAACCATTTTTCACCTGTGTAATTGCGAGCCCACACCGGGTCACCCACTTGGAAGTGTCTATCAGTTCCGCCTGCGTTACATACTTGTTTATGCTGAGCCTTGTCTATTCTAGTTTCTACATGTCTATCCTCGCCTAGTATTTCTAACCTAGTTCTTAATTTCCTTCGCTGCAATAACATAGCTGGAGACTCACCGGTGGAACTGTGTTCTACATTTCTATACATCATAAGATATGTTTGTAATGCTTCATCTAAATCTATCCCGTCACGTATTGATTTTCTTATAGCTCGTTTACAAAGTTTAACAGCATTTTCCGCTGCTCCATTAGAAGCAGGGTGATATGCTGGTGTAAAGGTTACTTTAACGCCGTTATTATTCATAAATTCTTGATATTCTTTACTCGAAAATGGGGGACCGTTATCTGAAACTATTTCCTTGGGCAAACCAAAACGTGCAAAGGTGGTACGAAACACCTTTACAACAGCACTAGCTGTGGTTCGTGGCATCAAAAACACTTCTAACCATTTACTTGTGGAATCTATGATAACTAAAAATGTTTTGCCTTCTAAGGGTCCCAAAAAATCTACATGTAAGCGCGACCATGGTTCTGTGACATAAGGCCACGGCTGTGGCGGCGCTTTAGGGGGTGCCGTTCCTTCCAGACAACACGTGACACACTCCTGACAAGTCGTTTCAATATCGTGATCGATCCCTGGCCACCACACAATACTACGCGCAAGACTTTTCATTTTTACTATACCCGAATGACCTACATGTAATTCTTGTAGTACTGCTTCCTTCAATTTACTCGGTACCACTAAACGATATCCCCAAACTACACATCCTCTGTCTAGGTACAGTTCATGGCGTCTTACATAATATGCTTTTAAGTCATCTTCCTTACAATTGTTAGGCCATCCCGTCTTTATAAAATTTATAACTTTAATTAAAATGTTATCATTAGACGTACTTTCTCTAACGTTTTCCCTGGTAATTGGTAAAAAATGTTGAATGAAATTTAAATATGTATAATCCTCATTCAATTGTTTTTCTTTACCTACTGGTAACCGAGACAAGGCATCCGCAGCGTTCCTATGACTACGCACATATTCTATTGTATAGTCATAACCGGCTAAAATGATTGCCCAACGTTGCATCCTACTAGCTGCCATGACGGGTATACCTGTTTTGTCACCAAAAATGGTGACAAGCGGTTTATGATCTGTCCTTAATATAAATTTTCGCCCATATAGATACTGGTGAAATTTACGCACACCATAAATTATAGCTAAAGCTTCTCTTTCAATTTGTGAGTATGCTCTTTCAGCTGTATTGAGTACACGTGATGCGTAAGCCACCTGTCGTTCCTTCCCGTCTGGACAGATATGTGAGATGACAGCGCCAATGCCTACACTACTTGCGTCTGTCGTTAGTACCAGGGGCAACTTAGCTGTATAGTGAGCTAACACTTTACTAGATACCAACAGATGCTTCACCTTATTAAACGCTTGTGTACATTCTGCATTCCATTCATACCTGACATCCTTTTTTAACAATCTATAATAAAGGCTCTAAAATAGTACTTATATTTGGCACAAATTTGGCATAATACATTACCAATCCTAAGAACGACCGTAATTCCATTATATTTGTAGGTATAGGTGCCTTTTTAATTGCATCTACTTTTTCTGGGCATGTATGAACACCTTGCTTACTTATCACAAAACTTAAGTATGTTACGGAATCCGCGAAAAACGTGCATTTCTCTTTCTTAATTCTCAAGCCATACTGGCGCAATCTCTCAAAGACTTCACGCAATGTATTCAAATGTGTAGGTGTATCTACCCCAGTTACAATAATGTCATCTAAAAAGATACCTACTTGTGGCATGTCCGCAAAAAGCTGCTCTAACTTTCGTTGAAAAATTCCTGGGCTAGATGCTAATCCATAAATTAATCTGTTGTACATAAATAAACCTTTATGAGTGTTTATAACAGTATACTTTTTTGACTCGTTTAACTCAAATTGTGCATACGCTTGTGACAAATCTAATTTTGTAAACTTTTCTCCACCGTGTAATTTTGCAAGCAGGTCTTCTACTTTAGGTAAGGGATAGTGGTCCACTTCTAAATACTTATTCAATGTCATTTTAAAATCTGCACATACCCTTATGGTACCGTCTTTTTTCATTACGGGTACGATAGGTGTGGCCCAGTCCGACGTGGAGACCGGCTTGATGATTCCGTCTCGCACCATCTGATCGAGCGCGCGTTCCACCGGCTCCCGCAGCGCATATGCGAGCGGCCGGGCGCGCAGGAATATAGGCCATGCTCCCTCTCGCAAGCGAAATCCCACTTGCCCGCCGGTGAAACGTCCCAAGCCATCCTTGAAAACTTCAGAGTACCTGGAACTGAACTCCTTTACATCAAAAACGTTGTTTAAACAATCATTCATTTTATGTACATTGCATATTGGTACAGATATACCTAATTCATTAAGCCAGCATCTACCTAATAAACAAGCCTTTCCGCTTTTTATCACATACAAATCTAGCACTTTTGCTGTGGTTTTATATTTTACCTTGACCTCAATCTTGCCCACAGGCGTCACTGTTTCGCCTATAGAGTACCGTAATTCTAAATTACTCGGTATTAGATTACAATGAACAAAGAGGTTTCTATAACAATCATAACTTATACACGAAATAGCACTGCCGGTGTCAATCTCCATGTTTAATAAACAATTCTCAACATAAACATTTACAGTGAATGGTCCAAGTAATTGAGACTGTGGTTTTATTGAACTTAATGAATAATTATTACAAAACTTTACCTCGTCACTGTCGCTGTCTTGCTTATTTATACCTCGGTTAGTGTCATATACATTATGTAAGGATGTGCTTTCTTGCAATTTGGGGCACATATTTTTTAGATGCCCATCCTTATTGCACACTCTGCATACGTACATTTTGAATTTGCACATATTTTCTTCGTGAGTGCCACCACACACTTTACATTGATGACCTGTGCTCCTAGTGTTTGTCTGACTGGAGTTCACCCGGTGTTTACCGCTATTCGCTCCGCTTATGCCGTTTGGGCCACCACCGCTGCCGCCAGCTGGATCACGCGACGCTTGTGTGACGTCCCTCGGGCTCCTATTTTTGCCTTTCTTATTCCGTCCCATGAACTTTACTGCAACATTTGGTATGCTATCACCTGTATTTCTAGTCCTGGTACAGCCTTCAACCAATGCCGCATTTGTTTCCGCCGCTTCCATGGACACAGCTATCGTCAAGGCTTTGTCAAATGATATGCTGTCGTCTTCGGTAAACAATCTTTGACGAATATCTTCATTTGACAAACCGCATATAAATTGATCCCGGAGATTTTCTGCCAAGTCCCGAAATCCGCAGTTTTTACTAAGTCTTTTTAACTCAGCTACATATACTGCTATAGATTCTTCTTTACTTTGAATGCGTTGGCGAAATTTGAATCTTTCCGCTAGCTGACTCGGTTTTGGGTTTAGATGGCATTTCATTAACATGACCAACTCATCAAAACTTTTCCTAACGGCTTAGTCGGGTGTGCACAAATTGATCATGAGCTCGTAAGCTTCACTTCCTATGACTGTGATCAATGTAGCTACTCGAATCTCGGTCTTCACTTCATTTGCCACAAAATATTGTTCCAATCGGTCAATATATGTATTGTATATACTTTTCCGGGATATAAAGTGCCCAGTGTGGTGCCCAGGATATTAAAAAATAATTTTACCAAGTTTCATCGTAATCGAACCGGTAGTTTTTGCGTGATGCCTGAGTAAACAGACAGACAGACAAAAAAATTTTTAATCATATTTTTGGGTTCGGTGTCGGTCTAGTAACACCCCCTGCCATTTTTTTTTAAATATTTTCAATGTACAGAATTTTCACTTCTACAGATTTATTATAAGTAGGTATAGATAGATATCGGAAAAAATTTGCTTGATTATTTTTCCGACCCAAATATCGACCAATAGAATTGCACCATTCGACGTCACGTGGTACAACCTACATGGTATTATACTGATAATTTTTTGAAAATTTTCTCTGGTCGTTGACATATATAAAAAAACAAAACATGATCAAAAATAATGGCCGACATTTGGGACGGAAAAATAATCCCCCGAATACCACACGAGCTTCAAAATTATCTGGCATTTCCCTCAAGGTTCCCTGCAAACAAATAAAAACTTGACTCCTTCATTTGTTTGCAACGAACCTATCGGAAAATACCCGATAATTTTGAAGCTCTTGTGGTATTATATATGAACATTCTTCTTACAGTCCAGATCTAGCACCTAGCATCTTGTGACTTTGATCTATATCCAGTCATTAAGGATCAGCTAAAAGTAAAGAGATTTGCCAGCGACACTAAGTCGTTAGTTCCTGACCAGGCCTAATCTGATCTCCCAAAAAAAAATCGAAAGAAACTTTTAATTACATAATGGTTTCTATATATGAATAAGTGTATAAGCTATGATAATAATTATTATGAAATATTGTAATAAATAAAGCTGTATTGCAAAACTTATCTAGTGAATAAAGGTCACTTGAATATTTCTAAATACATTCATTAGGTATTATCGATAAATTACACCCAGATACAGAACACATGATTGTGCTCATCACACAAACATTTGTTTTCGGTGGCGACCTCCGTAATCATCAAATAACCTCTCCTGCTCCGGGTGGAGCGGGAAGGTGTGTCAGACTTTTACTGACTAAAACGAGTTACCATGATGAATTAGTGTTGCAATCTGTTTTATTTTGATATCGATATATGGTGGGAGAATTTTGCGGTAGTTCAATAAGGGTGTTTTTAATATCGAGCGGTTTTGATCACGCACTCGTAACCCTCGCCAATGTCCATTTCATAAAAGCTCGCGGGACAGGTTTCTTTGTATTGTGAAATTTTCTACATGCGGAGCAATTCTACATGCGTAATGAAATTCACATAATAATTAAAAAATATCCTAAGAGTTTAGCTAATCTGGTTTTGAGGGCCCCGGTCCACTGCCCCGCCAAGCCCTTCAGTAACTACGCCACTGTGTCTCGACAGGTGTGTGTGTGTGACAGACAGATGATCGGGCCGATTTTGTATATTTGTAACATTGTTCTGTATTTCTGACTAACTTTTGTAGGACGTGTGCGTTGCACTATTGCTATCAGTTTCTCCTACAAAAAATCGGTCACCGATTATCGGACGTGGGCGGGCAGCCTTATTGGAAAGCAGTTTTTCTAGTGGTGGTTCTCAGGCTGCCCGCCCACGTCCGATAATCGGTGACCGATTTTTTGTGGGAGAAAAATAGAACACACTGATAGCAATAGGTAGTGCAACGCACACGTCGTACAAAAAGTCGGTCAGAAAACAGAATAATGTTACAAGTATACAAAATCGGCCCAATTATCTATCCTACAAAATCGGCCCGATTATCTGTCCTACAAAATCGGCCCGATTATCTGTCCCACAAAAAGTCTGACGTGGGCGGGAAGCGTTAGTCTTACGTTTCTTTATAAAAGTGTTAATACTCAGTCAGTGAACTCTAAAATGTAGGTATATATTTAGAGCAGGTATTATGTAAAAAATCGATATTACTTATTTTATGATTAGAATCTTGTGACAATAATTTTATTTATTTTAGAATTTAAATTAATCTAGTTTTAAGGACATGTTTATAATTCTTATCAATCTGTTCAACACAATTATGTTGTTATAAAGATACTAGTACTACAAAATCGATTCAGCCATTTCCCGTACTGTGACTGTTTACAATGTTTGGTAGATACGTCATATCTTGCCAGGCTGGGCTGGGGGGGTTATTCCAAAACTTTACCGCGGCTCTGGCACTCAAACTGTAACTGAAGAAATTATAGAGCCGTCGGAGAGCCTTTCTCCTAGACACGAGATGCCATGGAACTTGGAAAACTCTTAACAGACTCAGGGCCCGATCAAAGGTGGGACAAGCCGGGCACTTGCCCAGAGCAGCAAAAAATGAGGGGCGGCAAAATTGACTTATTCCTATCTTTCAACCTTGCCATCTGCACCCAAGTTGTCACGTTGAGAATTGTATGTACCACCTTCTAATCTACTTCAGGTTGCATAGGGGAAATATGTCATGACTTACTTATACAGTTTTGTGTATGTTATGGGCGGCGAATCTTTGCTCGGAGCGGATAAATAGCTAGATCGGGCCCAGTACCTCTACCATGAGTTTAAAGCAATAATATTTGTCGATACTCGATACCGACTACGCAAATCTAATCTAATCAATCTAATTCCGCCAAGTCCGTTCCATCATCGGACCACACGACGTACAGCGTTGCGCCACCGGTACATGGTAGACATCCCACCCATACGCACAAAACGTTTTGCGAACACATTTATTGTGCGTACAGCCAAGGAGTGGAATTCCCTGCCGGAATCTGTGTTTCCTGATAGCTACAACTTAGGAGTCTTTAAGTCGAGAGTGAATAGGTTTCTTCTAGGCAAGCGTGCTTCATCGTCGACCACATCATCGCTTACCATCAGGTGAGATAGTGGCCAAACGCAAGCCTATCATTAATAAAAAAAAAAAAAAAAAATTTTGTATGGCAAGTTTTGGTTCCGTAAGTGACCGCTAGAGGCGCTGTAAAATTTGCATTACAAAATATTTACGTAGTCGGTATCGAGTATCGACAAATACTAGCTTTAAACTCATGGTAGAGGTACTGATCAGACTCCGCACCCAGGTTGGGCGCAGCAAAGACGATCTCGGCATCTCTCCGCACACCATGTCCCACCTTCCATCTTGCGTCACGTGCCGTTACCTGTTCACGTGGACGTTCACGGGACCTGACGACAGTGTGAGCGGACGGCATTACCGTGGCCGAATACTGGGCCAAGAAGAAAGAAAAACTAGTTTTTATTTGTTCACTCCAAATAAGGTTCAGTTGAAAACCAGCGTCAGACAAACTACCTCGTAGTTGTCTGGCATTTCGCTGAACTGGACCTTTTTTGGCGCAAACGTGTGACAGACAATGTTACTTTTTATTTATTTTTTGTTTTGTGTTTGTCTTAAGTTTTTGTTGTCTACAATGTTTTTTTTTTGCGCCAAAATAAATACTTTTCTTTCTTTCTAGTTTTGCCATCGATAGGTATGCTACGAAGAAGACTGAAGAAACACAGACGGGAAGAGTTGGCGGTTGCCTCGTTCTGCGAAGCAGTAAGGGCCGGCGCCCACTGCCGGCATGGCACGGCAAAGGATTTTTTTACTAATCAAGTTATTTTGAATATTATTTCAATGAAATTAGAATTCATGTTACTTTATTTCGATACCACGATGCCGCGACGCGCCACGGCATGCCGCGGCGCGCCATTGCATTTCGCGAGCCGCAATGTGTTACTTTGTGTCAAGGAATTATGATTGCTACATCAGTTGAAATATGGATGAAACCGAGCACGGCAAGAGATTAGCACAACTGATTGATACAAGATTGGCTGGGCTTTCAGTACGATGCCACGGCATGCCGTAGCGCGACCTGCCGTGTCATGCCGGCATTGAGCGCCGGCCCTAATGCTAGCAAAGGAGGAGACCGCTTTCGTGAGGCAACGGTTCTCACGCCCCAGCCGCTGCCGGGATTCCGATACCGATTTTCGGCCACCGTAGGCACGGTCTTGCGGTCGGCGAGCAATCGGCGACCGTCCGGTAATCGTACGGACAGAGCCCTAAACGTCAACGGAGCGTATTGTTCCACGCGCGCCCCAAAGAGATGTCAGCAAACCGTAGGGGCACAGCAGGGTCAAAGCCTACAGCCATTGGCAGACCCCTCTTCTCCACTGGGCACACTGGGCACGTGCCCAGGGCCCCGCGATCGATTGGGGCCCCCTAATCGACCAACTTGATTACCAAACGACAGCTGTTCTACTCTCGCCTAAAAATCCGACTTACCGATTACAGAATGTTTAATAAGTTTAAATCAACTTTTTATTTTTTAATTATGACAGTTTGTCTCTAATAATGTTGATATAATGTGTTAACTATGCTCGAAAACAGATTTTGAAGATGCGATTAATGATTTTGCTCAACTCAAAGCTAGAAAGAAGGGTACTTACCTCTTCAATAAGCATTATCTACATAAAATGACCAATCCTGGTTGCTAGAAAAAAAAGGCGCCATAAAAAAAGTTAGAAGCAGCAACAAAAAAAGCTAGAAGCGTCCACAAAAAAAAGCTGAATTGCGCGACAGCTTGTGGCCGGAGAAGCTAGAAGCGGCTTCTAGCTTTTTTTTGTGGCGGCGCCCAAAGCCGCCACAAAAAGAAAACGAAAGGCCGGAAGCTAGAAGCGGCCTTTCTTGTGGCTCGTGTGCAAGGACCCTAAAAAACTGTGCGAACTGCGTATATCCACGTTATTTGTCTGTTCTAACAAAATAGTGCCTTATTGTGCGCATAGGGGCCCCTTTATTCTAATGTGCCCAGGGCCGCTAATAAGTGAAAGACGGCCGTGGCCATTGGGCTCGCTTCTGAAAGGAAAACCTGGCCCTGGTATGAAATGCAACAAAGGAACTAGGAATGGGTTTCAGTGAGTAAAAGACTGACACGCTCTTCCGCCTCGCCCAAGAGCGGGACATGTCATTGGACGATTTTCCACTTAAAAAGGTGGGATGATTTGATGGATTTCAAACTTTAAGGCCCGTATTAATAAACGATGCTGAACTCCGTCCCCAAGTGCGATATAATTTGATCCCCCATTATACGATGACAGAAGCTCAAGATCATTGCTAATTAATAGACACATGAGTACAGAATTTCAGTTACCAAGATTTAAACTTGAGTTTGGGATTGTGAATCTCGTTTATTAATACAATCAGGACCTCAATCTTGATATCAAGTACGAGATCTTGGGCTGAGGAATGTTTATTAAGGGCTTAACAAGAGGTAGGCAGTTTATAAATAAAAAACACATTCCAGTTTTACATTTTTATTGCTTTTTCTTCATTTACAAATACACAAAATATCTTCGAGACTAAATAGACTATGACTATTCGTTTTTTTTTGTATTGCTTCGTCCATAACTCTGTCATAACAAATTAACTGGAGATAACGTAAAGCCGGCGCCAAATACTGCTTCAAACACCCCCCTTATTCACTTATGTAAAAAGAAATTATTGACGCGTATTGTTTAAAATCGATGAACTAGTAACAGAAGTATCTGGGCGTTAAAGATGGGTTGTAGGCTTAAATGTTTTTAAGATACATGGTTCTTATAAACCTCCAGGATGATTCTCCGGGTCTTGAGTCTAGACCGGACAACTGTCCAAGTCAGAATGTTGTACAAATTCGACATAGAGGTTTACTAATGATAATCATAAAATATATTGTCATAATTTACATTGGCATAACGAAATTCAGCATAATGATCATTACGCATAATATTATTAGGCATAAATGTTTTACCATACTGCTACTTCGCACTTCTCAATCCCTTCCTTCTTAGTTTATCTAGGACATTACTGACTCCCCGTGCTTCGCAAAGCACGTAAAGCCGTTATAAACCTAACCTAACATTTGCATTATGCCAAAGTATTAATATGCAGCAGTATAATTATGCTAATACAAGTTATGCGAAAACGTTATGCCAAACTATATTATGCCTTAAAATTTTATGCCAACAGGGGTATTACCCGACATAGATGACGCTACCACGTGCTTTCTGAGGAATCTTGGAATCATGGATGAAGTTTGGCAAGCGTTGCTTAAGCTGATACCTGCGAGGCTGTTACTAGGCTCGAGCTCCAACTTTAAGTAGATATAGTCTGTCCAAAAAGTCAAACAACTTGGAAATTTTTAAACGAATTAAACAATCCGTTATATACAGGGTGTCTCACGTCGACGCACAAACGAATACCATGGATCCAGTACATGATTTTGGACCCCCAGTGGAGGAATTTTTCGCCAGTGTTTTCCTATTACTTTTTTATTTGTTTACGTTTTTTAAATTTAAACTGTATAAAATAGTTATTTTAACATTTTTAGTGAAACAAAAAAATGAATGAATTACCTTTAAAATTAAAAATGTCATCAGGATTGAATAGAATTACGATTTTATCTAACCCGATAATAATTAATTTTTAAATCATATTTTTTTTTTCTAAAAATATCATCGGGGTTGGTTAGAATAATGATTCTGCACAGTTTATTTAAATTAAAAAAAGAACCGATTTTTTTCAAAAATTAGGAAAAAAGCTGACGATAAATTCCACCACTGGGGGTCCAGAATCATGTACTGGATCCGTGGTATTCGTTTGTGCGTCGACGTCAGAGACACCCCGTATATTAGGTACATAAAATACTTTTTATAAGACTCTATTAGTAAACAATGATCATGTGTTCATTGTTCATCAATCATCATTTCATTAGATAACCTAAGTCGTTTGACTTTTTAGACAGACTCTATGAAGCTGTATCTGACGCCACAGCAAAGTAGAGGTTGAAACACATGAATAATCAGGGCTTTTGTATCAACATCACTTACAGCCTGCACTTCGGTCTTAGAGGCTCGCGGCGCGGCGAGCGGGGTGGCGTCGGTAAGCGGTGCTATGAGCGACGTCTTGTGACGTGCTTTGAACATTTTCATACTTTTGATCTTACCGCACGCCACTTAACTACCGGTCACAGCGGAAAGATCGTGAAAGGGTTGATTTTTAGAAGTATGAAAACGATAGTCAAAGAACATAAATAACAGCCATCGGCTTAATTTTTTAGAGATATGCGTAACAGAAGTCGCAGCGTTGGAAGACCTACAAGGTGGACCGATGACCTGGTGAAGTTTGCGGGAAACCGATGGATGCGAGACGCACAGGATCGTTCATTGTGGCGACACTTGGGGGAGGCCTATATCCAACAGTGGACGTATATCGGCTGAATTGGTGATGCGTAACAGGGTGTAAAATTCCAGCAAGCCCTCATTGAAAAGGGATGGTCTTCCGACAGAAGCATGTTAGGTCTAGTCCAACAGAACTGCCCGATAGTCTGTCTAAAAAGTCGAACGACTTGGGTAATTATTAGGGCAAAATGAAATCTGATGTAGTCAACAATGATTCAATAATCAAGGTTGATTAAGAGATCTTGATCATTGTTCACTAATAGAAGAACCTTATAAAAAGTATCAAATACAAGTATTTTTTAAATGATTAAATATTATATGTACAAAATTCCCAAGTCGTTTTAGACAGACTATAGTTGGCGATATAGACGTCACCACATTTTAATTAATTTAAAATAATTTTGATAGTTTGATACTATTTCGTGGATAATTTTACACAAATTCTCTGGAATTTGTTAATTTATCTCGAAAATAGTGCCTATACGGAACTGTGAACAAAATGACGATTTGTAACCTAAGATTATTTCTAGTCTCTTCTCAGAGATAAATTATATTTTATTTTCAAGGCTGACTTTAAAATTAAATTAAGTAATGATCCTTATTACAAATATTATTATTATGTTGGAAGAACTATTTCATATCTGCGTCAATATTCGTTAATATACTCTATTAAACTCATAATAAAGTTCATTTTTTAATACCATTATCAAATCGAGGTTACCTAGATATATAATCAAAAATAAAGACAAATATAAAGAAAGACAGCGTTGAAAAGCCTCCCACAAGGTGGACCGATGACCTGGTAATAGTCGAGGGAATGCGATGGATGCGAGATGTACAAGATCAGTCATTATGGCGACGCTTAGAGGAGGCCTGAGTCTATCGGCTGAAATGATGATGAGCAAACAAAAAAACTGCCTTGAAGGCCGCGTCCCAACAGTGGGAACATTATAAGGCTGATAATGATGTTGATACGTTGCCAAAATTAAACATGTGCTACAATTGCCATCACGGATCTTGAGCGGTTGCGCAGAAGTCAAATATTCGGTCTCTTTAGTGGTGCCAAGTGAGACGCGGGGGCGGGGAGTGTCACTGATTGGCTCGCCGCGCCATCGCGTCATAGACGTCACTCCTGAAACGTTCCCTGCGTTGCTGCATGTGTCTAACAACGAAGACGATTGGCTCGCCAATGTATGGAATGCGCAAAGCGATCCCAACTCTGACACCAAACGCTCAAGATCCGTTTTGGCAATTGTACGATCTTTACTTGATAGAATAGAACATTAATTTATTAATTGTCAACTTTAAAATTTGCTATAAGAAGTCTGCGGCTGTACTGTGAAGTGGCAAATTAATTAATGACATCTTATCTCGCCCTTGGATGGAGCGAAAGAGCGTGTCAGACTGACTAACCCCTCTTTGCCTTCATTCTAGAGCCTCAGGCTTTTCTTTCGCACAACCCATGGTGCCAGTAAGCTTCGACCCTGCTGGGCTCCTACGGTTTGCTAAGATCTTGAGGCGCGCGTGAAACAGTACGCGCCGTTGACCACTTGGGCTCGGTCCGGACGGTTAGCGGACGGCGATTTACCCATTTCTCGTCGTCCACGAGCCCGCATCATGGGAGCCTTTTTGTTTGTCAAAAAAAAAGTGCCAAATATTTACATGTTTCAAAGATGTGCGAATATCCGCGAATGCGAATATTCGTTACAACCCTGCCGCGTAAGTGTACATGTATTTATAATTTTTTTCTTTGTAGATGTTTATATTTATGTGTTTAATTTTTACAATTTAATTGTGCTTTTGTGTAATTCTTGTATTATGAGAAATAAATGTCTAAATAATTCCGCAGACCTAGCAGGCATCGGTCCTAGTGAACTACTCCTGATGCCTTGATTACACGTACCGAGTAAAAGGGTGAGACAGTGCTCTCGGCCGAGTACTCGGTATGTGTAAACACAGCTCCGAATGCTACTCTACAACTCGTTTACATCTGTCTCGACCGAGAAACATTTTACTGTCTCGCACGTGTGATCAAGGCATAAGCGCTCGGCTGAGAACTCGCCGCTTTGTTTATACGTACCGAGTAATCACCCGAGAGCACTGTCTCACCCGTTTACTAGCTACGTGTGATGAAGGTATGAGAGCCACACTTCACAGTACAACACTCGTTAGAACTAGCTACAATGAAACTCTATGTCGCACGGTCGCAAGTTTTACTTATTTTTATTAGTGCGCTATTTCCTTCTAGTTCATAGTGATGTGCTACGCGGGGGCGGGGTGCGCGTGCGGCGTGCCCAGCAGCCCCGCGGGGGCGGGGGCCGGGGGCGCCCCCGCGGGGGCCGCGGGCGCGGGGGCGGGGTCAGATGAGGGACGTCCGTGGTGCTCCATCTTCAGTTTGTCGCCGTTCATTATAGCTTTGATGTCATCTGCGTCTAAGGTTTCGTACCTAAAAAAATTAAGATTTATTTATTTACTAGCTTATTTATTAATTAGCCTATGTCCGTCTCCAGGGTCCTAACTATCTCTGTACCAAAATTCATCAAAATCGGTTTTGTCATTTAGGCGTGAAGACGTAACAAACAAATAAACAAACAAAATCACTTTCGCTTTTATAATATTAGTAAGGATTTAATCTTCATGCAACACACAGTCTGTCTAAAAAGTCAAACGGCTTGGGAATTAAAAAAATACTTATATTCGATACTTTTTGTAAGGTTCTTCTATTAGTAAACAACGATCAAGATCTTTTAATCAACCTTGATTATTGAACCAGCGTTGACTACATCAGATTACATTTTTTATTTTTTTATTATTGATAGGCTCGCGTTTGACCACTATCTCACCTGATGGTAAGTGATGATGTGGCCGACGATGGAGCACGCACATTTTTCCCTAATAATTACCCAGACTCTATGTACTAAGGCGGACTTAAGGCGTATAGTCCCTTGAACCATCTGACCGAAATTATGTGAACGCAACTCTCGCACTCGCCTAGGCGGCAGTACGCAAATCTGTGCATTTATTTGCGGCCAGCAGCGCCCGGAAAGCGCTTTAAATCCATTTTCTCTGCGAGATATTGATTGATTTACATTTGCAATGTTCACTTTGAAGAATATTTAACCACCAATTTTTATGTGTAAAAATGTTCTAAAGGTCCAAGCCGTTTCGAAGGAGTAGGGAAAAGTTGCGAAAAGTTGCGAAATTGCTAAATATTTTTTTTGTGCTAAAGTATTAATTGCACGAAAAAATCAAATGTTGATATTATTGTTCATAAATCTATAATAAACATATTTTTTTCAAACCAATTGACTTAGCCGTTACGGAGGAGTAGGCCTCAGAATATCACTGTTTTATGGCACTTTTCGGGCGCTTGGCCCTTAATGCCTTGTAGACGGATTCTCTACCTGAATTAGGAGAACTTTAAGCCAATACTTTGACAAAGTTAAGGGCTTGGAAACTTGGACGTCGCGCTATGCGCCAAGAACTAAGAGCGCCTTTTGCGCGGATGTAACGCATATCCCCTACTTACATACGTGCTACTTTAGTTAAAATATAATAATAGTTATTTGTTTTATTTTAAGATATGCGCCATGTTTGACGCAAATAAATAGCTTTTCTTTCTTTCTTTCCTTCAAATTAGCCGCCAAGCGCCGCGCGACGGCAGCGCTGCGGCATTTTGTGGCTAATATTTAATGACCACGTGGAATACGAATACGCATTTATGAAGCTACGCATAGCTTCATAAATACGTATTCCACATTATACGCTTGGTGAACGCCTACTCACAGCGTAGTTACACATAATCTATGGAATTCATTGTTACTTGTCTCTTTTTTTTATACACCGTTAAATTTTGATCGCTATAATCCCGTGGAGGATCGATCCGGTACATGAAACACTACAATTTATAAAGATAAAATTAATAAATAAAGTACCTAACGTTTTTTTCAAAACTCGTATTAATTTACGCATGTACGAAATTAATTTCATTAAGTTAACGTCCGCTGTGCGAGTCCAATGACCTGTAGGTAAGGACTCGCTCAGTTGAAGTTTTTTTGGAGAAATTAATTTCGTACATGCGTAAATTAATACGAGTTTTGAAAAAAAGGCATTTATTTATTCATTTTATTTTTATAAATGTTCAATGTACCGGATCGACCCTCCACGGGATTAAAACGATCAAAATTTTACGGCGTTTAACGAACGCCCTAGGCGTCCAATCGGATAGCTAATTTAACCAGATGGCTGCGACATATATAGGGTGACTGACAATTAGTGTACGATACTTAAAAACGTGATTGTGCTCGAAATCGCGAACAAAGTATCAGCTGTTCAGTACATTAGGCAACTATAAATGTACTGAACAGCTGATTTTTTTTTTCGCGAATTCAGGTTTGTTCCCATAGTAAAAGTTGTTGGTTATCATGAGCACAATCACGTGTTTAAGTATCGTACACTAATTGCCAGTTACCCTATATACGAGTGTGTATGCCAAATAAAATAGTTTTCTTACTTTCTTCCAGATAGGAAGAAAGTATCGAGGCACACTGCAGAAGATAACAAAGAAGTTTGCGACAGTGTGCCATGACGTTGCGGTCAAAGACATGGCTAGTTGTTCTTCAGCCATTTCGTTGGATGCCGGCGTTTAACGAACGCCCTAGGCGTCCAATTGGATGGCTAATTTAACCAGATGGCTGCGTCATATATACGAGTGTGTATGCCAAATAAAATAGTTTTCTTACTTTCCTCCTATCTATCGAGGCACACTGCAGAAGTTAACAAAGAAGTTTGTGGCAGTAAGAGCAACTCACTTGAGCAAAGCCTCGGCGAGTGCTTTGTGTTCTTTGGCGTGACTCTTCAGGATCGTCTTGGCTCGGTCGTAGCTATCCGACAGGATCTTCTTTATTTCACCGTCCACCTGGAAAGATTTTTTTATTTACAACAGAATACAACTATCATCATCTCAGTCGGAGGACGTCCACTGTTGGCTATAGGCCTTCCCCATTTGTCGCCACAATGACCGGTCCTAGGTGTCTCGCATCCATCAGATCCATTCGCAAGTGAAGTATAGGACCCGCAGTCTTTGCGGGACTGTTTGAAGGAGTTACCGCGAACGCAAAGGGCGATTGAAGGGACACGTGTGGGTTTCTAGTCGGTTGGTTGACACTCCCTCTTGCTACACCCAGAGTGGAAAAAGCATGGCTTTAAGAAAGTGCCGCGTTGATAGGCGTGGCTGCAGGAAAGTGCCACGTTGGTAGGCATGGCTGCAGGAAAGTGCCACGTTGGTAGGCATAGCTGCACAAAAGTGCCACGTTAGTAGTCATGGCCGCAGGAAAGTGCCACGTTGGTAGGCATAGCTGCACAAAAGTGCCACGTTAGTAGTCATGGCTGCAGGAAAGTGCCACGTTGGTAGGCGTGGCTGCAGGAATTTGCCACGTTGGTAGGCATAGCTGCACAAAAGTGCCACGTTAGTAGGCATGGCTGCAGGAAAGTGCCACGTTGGTAGGCATGGCTGCAGGAAAGTGCCACGTTGGTAGGCATAGCTGCACAAAAGTGCCACGTTAGTAGGCATGGCTGCAGGAAAGTGCCACGTTGATAGGCGTGGCTGCAGGAAAGTGCCACGGTGGTAGGCGTGGCTGCAGGAAAGTGCCACGTTGGTAGGCATAGCTGCACAAAAGTGCCACGTTAGTAGGCGTGGCTGCAGGAAAGTGCCACGTTGGTAGGCATGGCTGCAGGAAAGTGCCACGTTGGTAGGCATAGCTGCACAAAAGTGCCACGTTAGTAGGCATGGCTGCAGGAAAGTGCCACGTTGGTAGGCATGGCTGCAGGAAAATGCCACGTTGGTAGGCATAGCTGCACAAAAGTGCCACGTTAGTAGGCATGGCTGCAGGAAAGTGCCACGTTGATAGGCGTGGCTGCAGGAAAGTGCCACGTTGGTAGGCGTGGCTGCAGGAAAGTGACACGTTGGTAGGCATAGCTGCACAAAAGTGCCACGTTAGTAGGCGTGGCTGCAGGAAAGTGCCACGTTGGTAGGCGTGGCTGCAGGAAAGTGACACGTTGGTAGGCATAGCTGCACAAAAGTGCCACGTTGGTAGGCTGCCACGTTGGTAGGCGTGGCTGCAGGAAAGTGACACGTTGGTAGGCATAGCTGCACAAAAGTGCGGGCTGGTAGGCATGGCTGCAGGAAAAAGCCATGTTGGTAGCCATGACTGCAGGATAGTGTCATATAGGCAGGTATGGCTGGAGGAATATGTCATATTTGCGGTTATGGCTGTTCGAAAGGCATTGCAGCAGGAATGATATAAGGGTCATATATTAGTGGCTACATGTTGTCTGACACCATTTCTCTACAACACCGTTACACTAACTGTTGTCCTATCTTACCAGCTCGTTGGTGTAGGGCCCCAGCTGTTCCTGCTGCTGCAGCGAGTTGCGCTGGGGCTCCATGGTGCGCAGGCCCACCTTCTCGCTCATGCCCCACTCGCGGACCATGTGGCATGCTATCGAGGTGGCTTGCTTCAAGTCTGATGATGCACCTAGTAAGAAATAACAAGTTGATGTTTAATCATTACATCTTAAAACGGTGAAGGAAAATATCTTGAGGAAACCAGCAGTTCTAGAACCAAAAATTCGAAGACTGTGATATTCCGGGCCTTGGTACAGGCCATGGTCAGGAGTGAGGAGGAGTGGCAGGCGGTCGTCTCCTTCTGCGAAGCAGTAATGCTAGCAAAGGAGGAGGCTGACCGCATCAAGCAACGGCGCTCTCGCCGCCGCCGCCGGGATTCCGATCCCGATTTCCGGCCACCGTAGGCGCGGGTTTGCGGACGGCGAGCAATGGGTAGCTCGCTGTCCGACTGTCCGCTAACTGTCCGGACCGAGCCCAAGTCGTCGACGGCGCGCACTGTTTCCGCGCGCCGCATGCAGATGTCAGCAATAGTAGGGTCCCAGCAGGGTCGAAGCTATTGGGACCAGTGTCTAGTTCTGAAAGGGAGGCTCGGCCCCGGTATGAAAGGCAAGAAGGAACGGAGTGGGTTTTTTAGTCAGTAAGAGTCTGACAGTATCTCCCGCTCCGCCCAATGGCGGGGGATGTCATTTGGATGATTTTTACGCACCAAAAAAAGAACGTGACATCCCCCAACCCGCACTGTGCCGGCTTGGTAGATTACGGCCCATTCCCTCTCCTAAAGAGGAGGCCTAAGTCTTTGAAAACAGTGCTTTCAGAGATTAAAACGAACCTGACGTGATCTTGTCGGCTCCGAACACCAGCTCCTCAGCGGCGCGGCCACCCATCATTGTATCCATCATAGCAAGCAACTGCTGTTTCGTCACGTGATATCTGCAACGAAAAACAATATATCGACGGTGAAGTGACCTTTGCCAAAGAAAAATATTTTTAACTCGTTTAAAAATTAAATACCTGTAATGAAATGACCTCCTTGGAAATGACATTTCATTAATTTAATTTTTAAGCTGTGAATACGGGGTGACGTATGATTCAATGGCAGATGATGTTTAGATTATTTTGGGCATTTTATTGTTATAAAAACTTGTAGAGAGATAATTAAAGGGATATAATTGAGGAGGCGATATTAGTGAACTTTAAATGTCGTTTCTTTGTTTTCAGGTGAGATAAAAGTGTAATTTTAGTTAAACGATAATTGTTATACTGTAAAAGCATGTTGAATAAAACAAATCTTTGTTTTCAGAGAAACAATTTGTGGTTTATTTCGAAAATCCTCAATAATATATCTTATATACCCTTTTGACATTTGAGATGGACCCTACAGTGCGTTTTACATAAGAAGTTCTTTCGCCGTTATGTTGGCAATACGGAAAAACAGTGTTGCTATAGTTTTAGCTATGAAATAACTTAATATTAAGGAGATTAACTGATATTACGTTACTTTTAACAATTGCCTTATAATTTAGATTTTTCTTTTCTTTTGGAAACTGTAAAAACTATTTTTGAATAAAGTATAGGACGCTGGGCTCCATTTTGATTGTCCTGCAATTTTTTCAAATACCGAAAACGCCACGCCACATTATCGTACCTCTCCATTGACTCCTTTTAAACCTGCTTTTTTTAAAATAAAATCTCATTCCTCTCATAATTCTCCAAAAATGATAAATGATATTCAGGTCCAGCGTAGTTGGTCTAGGCATTTTTTTTTATAGGCTCGCGCTTGACCTCTACCTCATCTGACGATAAGCGATGCGGTCGAAGATGGAGTACGCTTGCCTAGAAGTAACCTATTCACTCTTGACTTATAGACCCCTAAGTTGTAGCTATCAGGAAACAGAGTTCGGCAGGGTATTTCACACCGTTGATCCGGGTATGGTTCTTGACGGACGGCGAGTTACCTATTGCTCGCCGTCCGTAAGTCCACTTCTTGGCAAATCCTGCATGTCTTGCGATCCTGTCAAGAAATATTTACCTTTCTTTCGCGGGTATGTACGCGGTGTGTCCAAGTGAGGGTCCACGCGGGATTATCGTCACTTTGTGGAGTGGATGAGAATCCTGCAAATAAGACAAGAATATAATATTGTTACGCTGTTAAACTAGAACACGCCATATCTCTGATGAAATGATGAGTAGCATCAAATAATTAAAACGCATTGCTGTTCGAGAGTTTACAATGGAAGTACCTACCCAAGCCTAGCAAGTTCTCGAAACGTCTACCACGACGTTGACGTTGAGCACGATCATTTGTTCTGTGTCTGGGTGTATTTATCTATAATATGTTTGTATTTAGAAATATATAAGTATGTTTATCAGTTGTCTAGTACTCATAATACAAGCTCTGCTTAGCTTGGGGCTAGACGGCGTTGTGTGATAGTTGTGGAATATTATTACTATATTTTTAACCGACTTCGAAAAGGAGGAGGTTCTTTGTTCGGCTGAATGTATTTTTTTTTTTTTTTTTATGTGTGTTCACCTCTCAATTGTGGATCGATTTTGAAAAATATTTTTTTGATAGAAAGGTTATGCTTTCAAGTAAGATCATCGAACATCGAAGATATGGAACAGGACTCCTCATAGGATCACAGCAGAACTGTCGCAACAAGTAAAATTGCTTTCTGTATATGTGTACTCGATGACTGACTGGAAGAAAAGGGGGAGGGTATGTTTTAAACTGATCTGATGATGAGGTCGGAAGGTAAATTAAAGTAATTTAACCGTGTTTGGGATTATTAGAATGGTTATGAGATGCACTCTATTCTTATTTTTTTATTGTTGATAGGTTCGCGCTTGACCAAGCTATCTCGCCTGATGGAAAGCGACGATGCGGTCGACGATGGAACGTTTAAGTTTAGCTTAGGAGTACTTTTAAGTGGTGGTACCATTACTAAAAAGTGTAAAATAAAAAGTATTGAAGTCTTTTTTTTTTTCTTTAAAGTTTTTTTCAGTGTGGTGTCACCTATGTCAAGTAAGGTCTGTGGTATGGAAAGTCTTACCTTAGTGAAGTAGGCCACAATAGCGTGCCCGCCTTCATGGTACGCAGTGATAGTGTTAGCTTCCTCATCGGGCAGGCGGGACCTTCTCTCCGGCCCCATCAGCACTTTATCTCGCGCATCTTCCAAGTACTTCATTGAGACTGACTTCGCGCCGTCTATTGCTGCCCTGGGAAATTATTAATTGTCGTTATATAGAGTTTACACTGTTCTTATTCAAAGTGAATGTTCAGGATAGAAATGGCGTGTAACATGATTGAAACCTCGAATAACCCGTCCCCGTTAGTTTACTAATCCGTAACACGTATCAACGGGGTGGTCAAACGCGAGCCTATCAATATTATTATTATTTCCTTTATACATCAATATTACATATTATAAATACATTTTTAAATAACGCATACAGGGCCCTGTTGAGGCTGCCGCGTCATTGCAGCGCATCAGGGATGTTTGCAGAGGCACGTATTGATGACTTCTATGCTATCGTGCGAAAGCGTGTCGCATCCCTGATGGAGCGGGTACGGGGCAGCGCCAACAGTCTCTTAAAAACCGTAGCGGATAGGACTGATGGCCTTATATTAAAACACTGGACGAGGACGCAAGTGTTATCCTCAAACCGTGCCCAGAAGTAGTCTAATGTGTGTTGTGTATGTTTGTTAATTGTTTTTATTATGTGATTAATTATTATTATTGACATGTTTATTGAATTTATTTATTAATTGACAGATGTTTATTATATGTACTAACACTAGCTTATAAGTTGTGTATGTCTTTACTAACAATAATGGATTGTATTATCTGAATTAAATAAATATTATTATTAAATATTTCAATATAAAATAAATAAAACATTTAAAAATATTAAAAAAAAATAGTAGCCCACCGGCATCAGGAACAGGGTCCAAGCTACCGGTGGAAGTGAAGTTACGCGTCCGTATGCAGTAGGTCAAAGTCCTCCAAAATGTACGTAGATTAGAAAGCGTTGCTTTTTTTTAGTTGGTGTGGGATATCCTTAAATAACTTTTCGCGCTCTGGCTGGAACGTCAAGGAAGGTCAAACTTTCACTGACTGACATAAAACCCACCTACATATGTTCCTTTACAGCGCCTTCAAATTAGAGTTTGTCTAGCGTAGGCGTTCGATAAACGTATGCGCAACACAGACGCCGCGACAACGCGGCACAGACGCCGCGTTGCCGCGGTGTAAGTGCAAGGGTAAATACAATGCTGCGTTAGCGCCGCAAGTGCGCGACGCATGCGCCGCGTTAATGTCAAGTCATGTACAATTCTGTTCACATTCGACCTCTCCCCGCTATCCCTAGTTGTCCTATGCGTTCCAGGACCCAAGTGACACTATCAAACCATCCCGCAGCTCGTTCGGCAAGCGTTAACTTTGGAGATCAGGTCACAGCCTGAGTTATTCTGGTCACAAGGTCTTCATTCCCCCCTACAGTTAGGTATAGTTACTTGAGCGCGGCCTGGTTGACCATGTTCTCGAGGTCGGCGCCGGTGAAGCCCGTGGTGCCGCGCGCGAGCACGTCGCTGTTGACGTCGACGCCAGGTACAGTCCCCGCTACAGTTAGGTATAGTTACTTGAGCGCGGCCTGGTTGACCATGTTCTCGAGGTCGGCGCCGGTGAAGCCCGTGGTGCCGCGCGCGAGCACGTCGCTGTTGACGTCGACGCCAGGTACAGTCCCCGCTACAGTTAGGTATAGTTACTTGAGCGCGGCCTGGTTGACCATGTTCTCGAGGTCGGCGCCGGTGAAGCCCGTGGTGCCGCGCGCGAGCACGTCGCTGTTGACGTCGACGCCAGGTACAGTCCCCGCTACAGTTAGGTATAGTTACTTGAGCGCGGCCTGGTTGACCATGTTCTCGAGGTCGGCGCCGGTGAAGCCCGTGGTGCCGCGCGCGAGCACGTCGCTGTTGACGTCGACGCCAGGTACAGTCCCCGCTACAGTTAGGTATAGTTACTTGAGCGCGGCCTGGTTGACCATGTTCTCGAGGTCGGCGCCGGTGAAGCCCGTGGTGCCGCGCGCGAGCACGTCGCTGTTGACGTCGACGCCAGGTACAGTCCCCGCTACAGTTAGGTATAGTTACTTGAGCGCGGCCTGGTTGACCATGTTCTCGAGGTCGGCGCCGGTGAAGCCCGTGGTGCCGCGCGCGAGCACGTCGCTGTTGACGTCGACGCCAGGTACAGTCCCCGCTACAGTTAGGTATAGTTACTTGAGCGCGGCCTGGTTGACCATGTTCTCGAGGTCGGCGCCGGTGAAGCCCGTGGTGCCGCGCGCGAGCACGTCGCTGTTGACGTCGACGCCAGGTACAGTCCCCGCTACAGTTAGGTATAGTTACTTGAGCGCGGCCTGGTTGACCATGTTCTCGAGGTCGGCGCCGGTGAAGCCCGTGGTGCCGCGCGCGAGCACGTCGCTGTTGACGTCGACGCCAGGTACAGTCCCCGCTACAGTTAGGTATAGTTACTTGAGCGCGGCCTGGTTGACCATGTTCTCGAGGTCGGCGCCGGTGAAGCCCGTGGTGCCGCGCGCGAGCACGTCGCTGTTGACGTCGACGCCAGGTACAGTCCCCGCTACAGTTAGGTATAGTTACTTGAGCGCGGCCTGGTTGACCATGTTCTCGAGGTCGGCGCCGGTGAAGCCCGTGGTGCCGCGCGCGAGCACGTCGCTGTTGACGTCGACGCCAGGTACAGTCCCCGCTACAGTTAGGTATAGTTACTTGAGCGCGGCCTGGTTGACCATGTTCTCGAGGTCGGCGCCGGTGAAGCCCGTGGTGCCGCGCGCGAGCACGTCGCTGTTGACGTCGACGCCAGGTACAGTCCCCGCTACAGTTAGGTATAGTTACTTGAGCGCGGCCTGGTTGACCATGTTCTCGAGGTCGGCGCCGGTGAAGCCCGTGGTGCCGCGCGCGAGCACGTCGCTGTTGACGTCGACGCCAGGTACAGTCCCCGCTACAGTTAGGTATAGTTACTTGAGCGCGGCCTGGTTGACCATGTTCTCGAGGTCGGCGCCGGTGAAGCCCGTGGTGCCGCGCGCGAGCACGTCGCTGTTGACGTCGACGCCAGGTACAGTCCCCGCTACAGTTAGGTATAGTTACTTGAGCGCGGCCTGGTTGACCATGTTCTCGAGGTCGGCGCCGGTGAAGCCCGTGGTGCCGCGCGCGAGCACGTCGCTGTTGACGTCGACGCCAGGTACAGTCCCCGCTACAGTTAGGTATAGTTACTTGAGCGCGGCCTGGTTGACCATGTTCTCGAGGTCGGCGCCGGTGAAGCCCGTGGTGCCGCGCGCGAGCACGTCGCTGTTGACGTCGACGCCAGGTACAGTCCCCGCTACAGTTAGGTATAGTTACTTGAGCGCGGCCTGGTTGACCATGTTCTCGAGGTCGGCGCCGGTGAAGCCCGTGGTGCCGCGCGCGAGCACGTCGCTGTTGACGTCGACGCCAGGTACAGTCCCCGCTACAGTTAGGTATAGTTACTTGAGCGCGGCCTGGTTGACCATGTTCTCGAGGTCGGCGCCGGTGAAGCCCGTGGTGCCGCGCGCGAGCACGTCGCTGTTGACGTCGGTGTTGGCGCGCACGCGCGCCAGGTACAGGTCCAGAATCTCGCGCCGTCCGCCGTAGTCCGGAGTCGGCACGTTCACCTGCCACAATACAACGACGTTACAACTTCACACATATTTCTCTCTCTTACTCGTACACACTCCTCCACCATGTTTCTCGCACACACTCCTCCATCACGTCCCTCGCACACACTCCTCGAAACACGTCACTCGCACACACTCCTCAAACACGTCACTCGCACACCCTCCTCCACCACGTCCCTCGCACACACTCCTCAAACACGTCACTCGCACACACTCCTCAAACACGTCACTCGCACACATTCCTCCACCACGACCTTCACACACATTCCTCTACCACGTCTCTCGCACACATTCCTCTACCACATCTCTCGCACACATTCCTCTACCACGTCTCTCGCACACATTCCTCAAACACGTTACTCGCACACACTCCTCAAACACGTCATTTGCACACACTCCTCCACCACGTCCCTCGCTCACACTCCTCAAACACATCTCTCGCACACATTCCTCTACCACGTCTCTCGCACACATTCCTCAAACACGTTACTCGCACACACTCCTCAAACACGTCATTTGCACACACTCCTCCACCACGTCCCTCGCTCACACTCCTCAAACACGTCACTCGCACACATTCCTCCACCACGACCTTCACACACATTCTTCTACCTTGACCTTCGCACACATTTTTCAACCACGACCTTCACACACATTCCCCTACCACGTCCCTCGCACACACTCCTTCACCACGTCCCTCGCACACACTCCTTCACCACGTCCCTCGCACACACTCCTCAAACACGTCACTCGCAGACACTCCTCAAACACGTCACTCGCACACACTCCTCAAACACGTCACTCGCACACATTCCTCTACCTTGACCTTCACACACATTCGTCAACCACGACCTTTACACACATTTCCCTACCACGTCTCTCGCACACACTCCTCCACCACGTCCCTCGCACACACTCCTCAAACACGTCACTCGCACACACTCCTCAAACACGTCACTCGCACACACTCCTCAAACACGTCACTCGCACACATTCCTCTACCTTGACCTTCACACACATTCGTCAACCACGACCTTCACACACATTTCCCTACCACGTCTCTCGCACACATTCCTCTACCACGTCTCTCGCATACATTCCTCTACCACGTCACTCGCACACACTCCTCTACCACGTCCCTCGCACACACTCCTCAAACACGTCACTCGCACACACTCCTCAAACACGTCACACGCACACACTCCTCAAACACGTCACTCGCACACATTCCTCTACCACGTCACTCGCACACACTCCTCCACCACGTCCCTCGCACACACTCCTCAAACACGTCACTCGCACACACTCCTTAAACACGTCATTCGCACACATTCGTCAACCACGACCTTCACACACATTTCCCTACCACGTCTCTCGCACACATTCCTCTACCACGTCCTTCATATCCATTTCTCCATCTCATCCCACGCACACATTCTTCTACGTCTTCCCTTGCACACATTCCTTTACCACGCCCTTCATCCCTCCACCACGTCTCTCGCACACCTATAATATATACCTATTCCGATCCTCGCTCAAAAGCTCAAATCTTTAAATTTCATTTTAGCTCTCCGCTGTTTTGTTGTGAAAAGGTCGATGCCGGTCGATGGTATACTTACCTAGCTACCTATTATACCTATCGCAAGAGCTGGTTCGAGGAGGCTCAAGAGAAGAATACATGGAAGGAGTTGAGGGAGGTCTGTACCCGGCAGTGGGAAAGTATAGGCAAAAAAAAAAAGTTAACTAATAGTATATTCGCATCAAGAAAATAGTGAGTCATCAGTGCTACTGTAAAGGCGTATTCGAACTAGGGTAAAAATTAAACTCTTATTAAATTAAGAAAACTTTTTATTATTCAGTAACTTCTAATATTAATATTTAGTATTTATTTCAAAATTTAATCGAAATCGTCACAACTTTCAGTAACAAAAGTCTCACGTGTTAAAAAAAAAACCCGCTTGAAACTAAATCTGCCCCCCTAGCCAAATTTCAACCGTTTCTCTTGCTTCGAAAGGCTCGAGTTGACCACGCCCCCAATACTTTCGTTTTGACCTCGTGACTGAGCGTTGAGATGTACATTTGAAATTTTCTACGAGCGTGAACGATTGCACATTTTCAACTTGGCTAGGGGTACAGGTTGCTAATTCTGTATAGTTTTTGTAGATACTAGGATGTTTCTTTCTGTACTGTTGACTTGCGCTTGACCTCCATCTCACCAGATGAAAAGCAACGATGTGGTCGACGGTGGAGTACGCTTATCAAGACGTACTATCACTTGCAAAAGTCCATAAGAATTCTTAAAACTTATTCGTTTGACGTTTAGTTTGACTTACGACCTTTTATTTTCAAGTTTCGCCAACAAATGATTGAAATTCACAATTTCATCAACTTATCATAAGTCAAGATGGCCCAGTGGTATAGGCACACAGATTGAAGCGCAAATCAGTGTGCCGCAAGTTCAAATCCCACGCAATTATTGACTTTTTGTAAGTTCTTACCCGATTGGAAGTTATGTATTTGCATTACATATATTAAATTATTCTTTAACTTGTTCACACATTTCTTAGAGTTAGAAAGGTAGATCACAAAAAAACTAAATAAAGAATTAGATTTCTGCGAGGTAGACATGAGTTTTAACTTAACCGAAATGAACTGTCGTTTGGTTGTAGTTGTTGGTTAGTGACGTGAGGTTGACAGTATTGTAATATTCGCAAAATGCAGGCTAATATTAGTATTGAAGTGAGGGCGACTATCATTGAGGTCTTAATAAAACACAAATATCTGAAGAAACCGGACTGAATGTGAGTATAATAGCTATTAATGAATTGTAACTTTATTACAAATTAATCTTCTAATTAAAACGTATGCCATTTATGAATCCATTCATCGTATCTTTATGAGGTTTAAAAGAGAAATACGTAAATCGTTGGGTTTATTGGATTGGTTATTGGATTAATAAATGCAGTTTTATTTTAAAATTATATTCAATAATTATGATTATTAACATTTTATATAATGAAAATGAAGTGAAGTAGGTATAGCTGCCTAATATATATTTTTTTTTATTTTAGAAAAATACTGTAAATCTTTGGCTAAAAAGATATGAGGAAGAAGGTAGCCTTGCTAGTCGAAAGAGAAGTGGGAGACCGAAGCTTATTAGCGAGGCGCAGCGACGACATATGGTGGACGTATACGAAACGAATGGTTTCGCACCAACGAGACATTTTGCGGAATTATATGACACCTCGATGGATACTGTTCGCCGTGCACTTCACGCTGAAGGCGTGCATCACAGAAAACCTGCTAAAAAGCCGTACTTGACAGAGAGGCACAAACAAGAACGATTACGTTTCGCACTAAATATTTAATGTTAACTAAACTAAATGGCCTACCATTTTATTTTAACATATCTGTGATTATTCGTTAACAAACACTGTATTATATTGTGTTTACTTTCGTTTAAAACAGCTATATCTTTTAACTTGTGCCATCGCCTCATCTTAAGAATGCAGTGAACTCGCTATCAATTTTGTTGACAATAATCATGAGTCTATTTCGTTTTTTATTCTTCTACCCGCACTGTTTTATCATAATACTATAGTTCAATTTATTTTTCTCATCTAATTGACGATTATCTTGTGAGAACTAAAGTTCTTTTAACAGAAATTGAGGTTTGGTTTCAATCTTCTTTTCGTCAAGAAAATGAACAATTAAGCTATGACCTCAATACATTCATTGTGACGTTACACAAAAATAAAATGTTTACAAAGTCCAAATCATATATCACTTTTCAATAAATAACTGGATATAAACAATTACCTATATTTTATTTTATTAAAATTTGAATATCCCTTCATTGTTACGTTATTCATATTATGAATGGTCTAAGTGGGTATACTTCCAACAAACAATCTTAGGCGTAACATAGATAACGGTTACAAGATAACTTTTTGTCTAGGTAACAATTCGACGTCACAATTCTCATAAATGTTTAATTTGTAAATATAAAGAATAAACATTTTTATTAAACACGTCTTTTTATTTCCACCTTATAACATCGAAAAGATGTAACAACTAAATAATTGCAAATTACGAATGTGATTCTTCTTGTGGTTAATAGATCACATTCGTAATTTGCAACTATTTAGTGCAAAAAATGCAATAGTATTTTTCATAGAAATATAAAAAAACAACTATATCAACATAGATTGGGAATTTCAAAGTAAGAAATAACTGCAACGGACCGACCATGATTTGAACTCGGGTTACGTGATTTGCGAATCCAACACTTAGTTCACACGGCTACCAGCACATGACGTATTTGAGCGAATTTTGCTATGGTAAGAACAGAAAAGTAATAATGTTTTTAAGCTCAGTGCGACGACAGTTCCTTAGTGTGTGTTATCTGTGGAATGTGGATACTCATACATGCGCACACATACGCACGGCAGTATCGCGCTCGCTCGGTTCGTAGCAATGTAATCTTTAGCGCTCCTATGGACTTTTGCGGCCTTACTGTACCCTGTTCACTCTTGACTTAAAATCCCAGGTTGCTGCTATCAGGGAACAAAGACTACAGCAGGGAATGTCACTTCTTAGCTGTACGCACAATAAAAGTGTTCCCAAGACGCTTTGAGCGTATGGGTGAGATGTCTACCATGTACCGGTGGTGACGCAACGCCGCACACTGGGACCCGTCCATACAACGCAATGCTCAAAACTCGATTTTCAAAATGAAGGTATTTCAAAAAATAAACTATGTAAGAGTAGACTTAAGGATGTGTTACATCATTTGTACAAATACTAAATCAGTAACTGCTATCTGCTGTCCGGTGCATCAGCTCAAAGTTTACTTTAGACCCATATCATTAATTATCCGATAGCGTTCGTGAGTTTGTAGAGAATTTTAAAACATTTATTTCTGCAAGTAATCGTCACGTTTAATTGAAGTGCATCATAACTGCAACTAAGCAAGGTATGGTTATTCTAATATTGTTTTTATGAACCTTGCCGATTAGTATTTTTGGTTTAATGACTAATTATTTTTATGTACGCGGACGAAAGTTGCGGGCAAAAGCTAGTGAATTAATCTATAATATAAAAATGAATCGCAAAATGTGTTGGTAAGCGCATAACTCAACAACGCCTGGACCGATTTCGCTAATTTTTTTTTTGTTGTGTTCGTTATTATGAGAAGGTTCTTATGGAAAAAAAAAATGAAAATTAGGGTAGTGTAGGGTAGATTAGGGTAGAGGAGGGTAGAGTAGGGTAGAGTAGGGTAGGGTAGGGTAGAGTAGGGTAGAGTAAGGTAGAGGAGGGTAGAGTAGGGTAAAGTAGGGTAGAGTAAGGTAGAGGAGGGTAGAGTAGGGTAGAGTAGAGTAGGGTAGGGTAGAGTAAGGTAGAGTAGGGTAGAGTAGAGTAGAGTAGGGTAGAGTAGGGTAGGGCAGGGTAGGGTAGAGTAGGGTAGAGTAGGGTATAGTAGGCTGAAGTAGGGAAGAGCGGGAGCGAAGCCGCGCGGGCAAAAGCTAGTAAAGGATATTATTCCTTCTTTAATTTGACTTATGTTTTGTGACTAAAAGTTTTGTGCTTATGATAATTTTCTCCTCAAAAGTTTATTTATTATTTCAACTTACCTCGACGTCGAACCGGCCAGGTCGTAGCAACGCCTGGTCCAGATCGTCTCTCCTGTTGGTGGCTCCCAGTACGATGACTCCTTCGTTTTGATGGAAGCCGTCCATCTCCGATAACAGCTGGTTGATGGTCTGCAATCAAATTATTATTATGAAGATAAGGGGCTATGCATCTCCCATAGTGTAGGGGATGTAATCACTGCGACCTAAAGGATCTATTGTGACTCGCCACCTTGTGAGAGTCCTCTTTTAGGCCAGAGGCTTCCAAGAAATTTAGAATACTCCTAGCTTTTAGAGTTTTAACCTCCTCCGGGCGAATATTGCATTCACACAAAAGGTGCTCAGGCGTCTCCCTCTCCTGATTACAGTACCGGCAAATATCAGTGTCACTCATATGAAATTGGTGCCTGTTTAGTTTGCAGTGGCCGGTTGAGGCCTGCAATCAAATGGAAAAATTACTAAAATGATATTGGTTTAACAGGAAACACAGACTACGGCAGGGAATTCCACTCTTTAGCTGTACGCACAAAGAAATTACGAAGAACGAAGAATCGCCAAAATTAAGTAGCAATGGGCTGGGGCATATTGCTAGGGCCGCAGGGCATAGATGGCCGTTGCGGACAAAAAGTTCTGGCGACCGCGTACCGGAAGACGCAGCGTTGAAATGCCTCTTACAAGGTGGACCGATGACCTGGTAAAGGTTGCACGAATCTGATAGATGCGAGACGCACAGGATCGTTCATTATGGTGACACTTGGGGGAGGCCTGTGTCCAACAGTGGACGTCTATCGACTGAACTGATGATGATGATAAAGAAATTATTCCCAAAATGTTTGATGCATATTGTTGGGACGTCCCGGGAAATAGCTTTAAATCTTTTTATTTTTTAGATGGGAAATCATCCAATAACATCTCACGCTCTAGGGCGGAGCGTGAGGTCGTGTCAGACTTTTACGGTCTAAAACCCACTCCTGTTTTTTTTTAAATAATGGATAGGCTCGCGTTTGACCACTATCTCACCTGATGGTAAGCGATGATGTGACCGACGATGGAGCACGCTTGCCTAGAAGCAATCTATTCACTCTTGACTTAAACATGTTCCATCTTTGCTTTTGTTCCAGGGCCCCGAGGTTCACTTTTACATAATCTATGGGCCCCAGTAAGCTTCGATCCTGCTGGGCCCCTACGGTTTTGCTGACATCTCCTTGAGGCGCTTGGGTTATGATATTTTCCAGTTAGACAATCAATCTATACATCATCATCCTCATTTCGGCCAAAAGACGAACGGTCCAATGCGTCTCGCAACCATCGAATTCTCGATCTTCCGACGCGTCTTTCGGTATGTGGTCGCCACTCCAGAACCCTCGGCCCCAACGACCGTCTGTTTTACAGTTATCGGCACGGATCTTGAGCGCTCGGCGTCAGAGTCGGGATCGCTTTGCGCATACCATACATTGGCGAGTCAATCGTCGTCGTTGTTATATACATGCAGCAAGCGCAGGGATCGAATCACGAGTGACGTCTATGACACGATGGCGCGGCGAGCCAATCACTGACATTCCCCGCCCCCGCATCTCACGTCGCACCACTAAAGAGACCGAATATTTGACTTCTGCGGAACTCGAAGCCAGAGCAATACGCCTTGCTCACTGTCACTTAAGTTTGGCGATTCTTATGTCCCATTTAATTTATTTCATTCAAGAAAATATCCGGAGTTTAAGGAAATAATAGTTCGCACGTTTATGGGGTTGTCCATCATTATGAAATTGAAATAATTGTTCTGTTTACCTGGTTGGCATAAGGATGTAGTACACTGTTCGTCCGCTTGGCGCCAACAGAGTCAATCTCATCAATGAATATGACGCACGGAGCGCGCTCTTTGGCTGCCTCTGTTGGAAACAAAAATAATTTCAATTAACATAACTACAAAAAAAAAATACTACTAAAGAGCAGTGGTGGCTGAGTGGTAAGGCGATTATCTTAGTGTCACGCACCCCGCAGCGTAGCGCGTGAACGCGTGTTTTAACGTTACTTGTAAGAATCTCCTTTTGTATAGAAACATGCAGAGTCCAACACACAGACACGCAAGGTATGGCAGCAAGGTATAGTGCAGTGCGCGATTTAGGATGGGCTTTTAATGAAATGAGTCAGAGCCGCTGTGAATCCACAAAACGCAACTAAACGCAAAAAAATCCGCACGATGTTGCAGATCTGCACACCTGCAAGTTCGCGCGTAGGTGCGTCGACACGCAACATGCAGCGTGATGCGTGGCAGTGTGATAATCACCAAGTCGTTGGTTCTAACCCACCCAGTCGTATTTATCATCATCATCTTCCTGTCCTTGTGCCGTGTTATTTGTTTGTTTCGTCCATTCTATCCTGTCACTCTTCATGCTTTCTTTTCACTCTTCACACAATCCATCCATCTTTTCTTTGGCCTCCTTTTCCCTCTCCACCTATCCACATTTATACTCATAATTATTTTAGTAATATGCGTTTCATCCCTCCTATTATTTACTTGGTCATAATACCAAGACAAACGATTCTCCTTCGACTTTTCAGTCACCGGCGCCACTTTCGAACTTCCTCTACTCACTTTATCCATTCTCGTTACACCACACATCCATCTCAACATTCTCGTATCCGCCATTCAACTTTTTTTCAGTAATGAAAAAAAAATTGGCCTCTCCATACTTGTGCCCAAGTTTATAATTTTGTATGGAGACCGATTATTTTTTTCGTTACTGGAAAAACATCTCGTGGAAGGTTGTCCAGTTTCGTCTACTGATCAAGCCCTTAGACCTGTCCCTAATGCCTTGATCACAAGTACCGAGTAAAAGATCGAGACAGTAAAATGCTGCTCGGCCGAGACAGTGATGTAAGCGATTTGTAGAGATAAGCGCTCGGCCGAGCACTCGGCGCTTTGTTTATAGCGTACCGAGTATTCGGTCGAGAACACTGTCTCGCCCGTTCATTCGGCACGTGTGATCAAGACATACGAGACTAATACGTCACTTACGCCTATGTCTAAAACTGTACGTGTTTTTTGTTTGTGTATGTTTATAGTAAGTTAAAGTGTAAGTAAGTTATTGAGGTGCCTACAACACATCAACAGTCACATTTGTAACTGCAAAACCCGTCCTTACTGCTACGTGATAAAGACGCAATTCATTTCAAAATGTTACTATGGAAGACATGGTTTTTACCTTAGAAAATAATTTGAGACAAACAGGAAAATCTGGTATTTTACATCCTGAACTCGGTATTAACATAAGTTAATAGGTAAAAATACAAATACATACATAGTTATATTACCATCGACAGTTTAGGAGACAACACCTATGTTATGCGTGACAAGTATTTCAAAAATATATCTTCGTATAACAAAAGTGTATCAATTTAAAGTGGCCAGTGATATTTACCATGGGAGAATTGGACAAAATTTTTGACTCAACCGCAGAATACGTTTTCTTAGCGGTGATAACATCTGCGATGCTATACGGAGTGATATCATGGTGCATCATAAAGAAGTTCCGCAATTACATGAACTATGTCTGCCTAAACTTACTGCTGGCACAATTTCTAGTCATTTTATGTCGTAAGTACGCAATCTTTTCCGCGACAGCTGTAGTGATCGGAGTATACGTGATATTAGTGAGAGGCCATTGGTTGGTGGTTGTATGTCACATGTTTTACATCGACATTGCAAAAGTTTTTGATGGACATATGCCCAAAAGGAGATTTCTGAAAAGCTTTTTATTTGGTTGGGTTGTGCCTGTACTAAGTACCATCCCCATTTTATTCGGTTTATCAAATATCCTTGATTCCGTTATTTTACTGTCACCTCTGATACTAAACATTATCCTTTTCATTATAATTGTATGTTCACTGTGTCGCAGTTCCGACGCGAGCGCACCTACCGCCACTAACAAATGTCGTCGCTTGTACATCGCCACTTTGATATTTGTGGTGGGTGACATATCATTATTAGCATACTTTATCGTAGGGTTTATAGACACAAAGATTCATGTAAATCCATATATTTATATTTTAATGTTAAATCCAATACTGTTGTCAGTTTTTCTGGTAGTAGTAAAAAGCAATAGAGAACTGTGGCATACATATTACGTAAATAAGTTAAAACACCGGCTATCAATAAGGCGCGAGGACCATAATATCAAGAAGGACGAAAGAGTTATTCGAGGGCCTGCTGAAGAGGTACCTGATGCACAAGTATAACGGAAAAACATACAACCCTGTAGGAATATCAGTAAAATAATTGCTTCCTCTCTTTTACCGAAACTTATATTTTTCCTTAATATTAAGAAATGTAATATGGCTATTAAAATGTATACGCTCGCTAGACTAATTACACTCACCTATGTAAATAATATTAATAATTATCAATTAAATTGTTTGATGTAATTTAAATTGTTTTTTTTTTTGATACATTACCTACACTAGGAATTACTTCTGTATCGTGGGTGAGTTCATAAACATGTAAACTCACACACACAAGGCACTGGACCCGGAACACCTATCTGTAGGCCATACAAATGCTTGTTCCGTGCAGGGATCGAACCCGCGACACGCAGCGCAGGAGTCAATCTCTCGACCACCGCCCAACTATGACATGCCAAAATTATAAATACATAATATCGGTGATTAATTTTAATATAATTTGAACTGTGTTATGTTATGGGTGTAATTTACCGGAATAAAGATGATTATAATCATTATAATTAATATCCTATTATTTAATTTAATATTAAAGAAATATTTCAATTAATTATTATGCCCGTCCGATTATAATTTGAGTGTCTTCAAGGCTAGAGTGAATAGGCTCTTAATAAACTAGTGCGCCTCAGCATCAAAGATTGCATCGCTACTTACCATCAGGTGGGATCGCAGTCAAGCACTAGTCTATATCAATAAAAAAAAAAAAATCACCATATCATTTCGTCTTCTGACGATAAATAAAATTATTCTAAATAGAAATAATTTATTTGTTTAGGTATGGATAATACATGAGGAGGTAAATAAACTAGTTGTGGTGGTGTCGCATTATGCGTGAGGCCGCAGCTTTATGCTGAGTGTTCGGCCGTTTTGCGCGGATGTGACGCATATCTTTCCTATCTATTGAGTATGTTTGTTTATTATTTTATATTCTTTATTGTACACCACATCAACAAAAAAGATACAGGACAAACATTACTCAAAATAAGTGTGCAATGGGCGGTCTTATCGCACAGGGCGGTCTCTTACAGACAACCTTTGGATGGATTGAAAGAGAGAAGAGGAGGGTTTGTTTAGTTAGTTTTGAGATTGCGTCTTTTTATTGTGAATAAACTGTTTTTCTTTCTTTCTTTAGTTTTTCTATTCACCATATCATAGCTTAAGAGATGTACCAAAATTAATTAATTGTTAAGTTTTTTGCCACTGCTGTCACAAAATAGATAGGTACAGAAGAAAATCTCATGTATGTACTTCACTTTTCATACCTACGCTCAGCAATCGCGCTAGGGTCGGCCGAGCGCGCTCAGGCGCGGCGATAAAAACCTAATATAAATTGTATAAAAAAGGTACATGGCCACAAACTCATGTACTTATCTACATACCTAATTGTTCTGCGTTACGAAAAACAAACTATCAAAGTATAAGTATGGTGGGAAAAAATCATGCAATGACATCCCCCGCTCTTGGGCGGAGCGGGAGATAGTGTCAGACTCTTACTGACTAAAAGACCCACCCCGTTCCTTCTAGCCTTCATACCGGAGCTCGAGCGCCCTTTCGGATAACCCTGGCCCCAGTAGGCTTCGACCCAGCTGGGTCCCTGCTGTTGCTGACAACTCCTTGAGGCGCGCGGGAACAGTGCGCGCCGTCGACGACTTGGGCTTGGTCCGGACAGTTACTGGACGGCCGGACAGCGAGTTACCCATTGCTCACTGTCCGCAAGCCCGCGCCTACGGTGGCCGGAAATCGGGATCAGAATCCCGGCGGCGGCGGCGGCGGCGATAACGCCGTTGCCTGATGCAAGTAAATATCTACCTAATTGTCTTAAAATAGGTAGCTTAAAAAACGATAACTCAGCAATTAAGAATTATTGAATTCAAAAAACCGCTCACACAGTTACTTATAACTTTTTTTCGCTCCATTATTTCACAAAAAAGTTCACAGACGCGTGTCTCAAGTGCATGCATACGCGCTCGCAATGAGGTTTATTGAGTTGAAATATCGTGTCCGTGAGCGGTGTCTATGTGTGCGTTGCTCGAGCGCGCTTTGTATGTAGATTGACTTCTGTACCTATCTATTATGTGGTGCTGTGCATGACGAATTCACTATGCCTATAACTGTGTGTTTTGTTTGTGTATGTTTTAGTTAGTACGTTGTTGATGTACCTATTCAATAAATAAATAAATAGGGGTCTACCTTTTATAGCAGATATTTTTATGTCATAATATTATTTTACATAACAACGTATAGCATAAACTTCACTTCGCAGAAAATCATTTGTCATACATTCAAAACTCATAATTTTGTTAGTCAGAATCATCTTTTGGCATAATGCTCATATACATAATAATTAAAAAGCAGAACCATCATATAGCAGAAAATTCATAGTCAGAAACGTCTTAATTACGAAATACTGTTGGTTCCTTATTTCTGGGTGGTTATAAAAAATAACAATGGTGGCTAGCAGGCATGTAGCATGCAAGCAGACATGCAGCATGCAAGCAGAAATACAGCATGCAAGAAGGCATGCAACATGCAGCAGGCATGCAAGTAGGCTTGCAAGCAGGCATGCAAGGAGGCATGCAAGTAGGCATGCAAGGTGCAGGCAGCCAAGCAACATGCAGCAAGCATTGTTTTTGTCACGGTTCCGGCGCTGCGCGGTTTGTGCGACCCCACGCGAACTTATCGTCGCAGATGATTTTAACGCTTACCACTGCAGCTTCGGCTACCTTGCCAATTATGTTATTATCAGATTATGCCAAGTGTGTTATGCCAAATCAAATTCGGAGTATCAAGATTCTGCCAAATGGAAGGAACCCAATAAATATAGCTCTATCCCTTTAACAGTTCAGTTCAGGTCATAAAATGGATCGCGTTAAGAGCTCGTGGTAGGGCCTAAGGTTAGTGATGGTGCGATGTAACTAGTTAGGGAACAATAACATTATGTAACTACGAAAACCTTCCTTACTGCAACGCAATAAAGGCACAGTTAATTTCAAAATGTTACAATTAAAACAAAGAATTTTAAGCCTAGGATAATAATTTCTGACAAACAGGAAAATCAGGTTTATCAAATCCTGTGTAGGTACAGTATTAAACTAAATAATTTATGACAATATATACAATCATTTATATTTCCGTCGACAGTTTAGGAGACAATACCTAAGTTTTGCGTGACAAGCTGTTCAAAAATATTTCTTCGTATAACAAAAGTGCATAATTCTGAAGTGGCCAGTGACATTTACTATGGGAGAATCAGACAACATTTTTGACTCAACCGTAAAATACATTTTCTTCACAGTGATAACATCTGGGTTGCTATACGGAGTGATATCATGGTGCATCATAAAGAAGTTTCGTAATTACTTGAACTATGTCTGCCTAAATTTACTGCTGGCACAATTTCTAGCCATTTCATGTCGTAAGTACGCAATCGTTTCCGCGACAATTGCAGTTATCTTATACATGATATTAGTGAGATTACATTGGTTGGTGGTTGTATGTCACATGTTTTACATCGACATTGTACAAGTTTTTGATGGACATATGCCCGAAGGGAGATTTCTAAAATGTTTGTTATTTAGTTGGGTTGTGCCTGTACTAAGTACCATCTCCATTTTTTTCAATATATCACATATGCTTGATTTCATTCTTTTCCTGTCCCCTTTGATACTAAACATTATCCTTTTCGTTATAATTGCATGTTCACTGAGTCGCAGATCCGACGCGAGCGTAACTAATAAATGTCGCCGCTTGCAAATGGCCACTATGATATTTGTGGTGAGCGACATGTCATTGTTGGTAATTTTTGTATTTAGGTATCTAACTACCGAAAATGAAATAGTTTATATTCTTTGGTTAAATCCAACACTGTTGTCAGTTTTTTTGGTAGTAGTAAAAAGCAACAGAGAACTGTGGTATAACATTTTACGTAAATAAGTTAAGACACCGGCTATCAATAAGGCGTGAGGGTCATAATATCAATATGGACGAAAGAGTTACTCAAGAGCCTGCTGAGAGCCGACCACAGGTTCTTGATGCACAAGTATAACGGAAAAACATACGACCCTGTAGGATTATCTGTAACACACTTGCTTCCTGTCTTTTACAGATACTTATATCGACGATGAAGTGACAAGAACCTTTATCTACCAGAACATAATTTTACAGGAAACGAAAAAAACGTTTTATTTATTTTAAACCTTGCGTTTAAAATAAACCTTGCGTTTAAAATAAATAAAACGTTTTTTTCGTTTCCTGTAAAATTATGTTCTGGTAGATAAAGGTTCTTGTCACTTTATCGTCGATATATCTCCTTAATCTTAACAAATGTAATATGGCTATTAAAATTTATACGCTAGACTTACCTCACCAATGTAAATAATATTAATAATGATCAATTAAATTGTTTGATGTAATTTTAATTGTTTTTTTTTTGTTGATACATTCCCCACAGTAGGAATTACTCCTGTATCGTAGATGCGTTCACAAACATGTAAACTAACATACACAAGACACCCCGACCCGAAACACCTATCTGTATGCCATACAAATATTTGTTCCGAGCAGGAATCGAACCAGTGACACGCAGCGCAGAAGTCGATCACTCAACCACAGCGCCAACCGTGTCGACTACTCTAGGGTTAAAAGTAACAATAATCCTTGAACCATAGGTATCTGACTAAACGGAAGGAAAACATTAAACTAAATCCCAGCAAACCTAATTTGACAGTTCTACAAGTACATTTTAATTTTAATTTGTTGATTAAAAATTTTATAGGTTGTGATAAAATAGCTTCATAATTCAATGGTTTTAAGGAAAAGATAACAGAAATAGTGTGAGTTACGCCTATACTATTTTTATAGAAAAATGTGAAACGTCAAGCGGTACTTCTTAGATTGGTTGTTGTGATATAGAAACACTTTTTCTTTTTTTGAATGATCCATAAACCTGTATGAATGTAAAAAAATATATTGCATGTATTACTACTTTGTACGCCCTACAGGCAGAACATAGCGCCCTCAATGTATTAAATAAGAACTTATCATATACCTATACTACCTATAGACATCGGCACGAATATTGAGCGCTCGGCGTCAGAGCGGGGACCGCTTTGCGCATTCCATACATTGGCGAGCCAATCGTCGTCATTGTTAGATACTTGCAGCAAGCGCAGGGAACGAATCACGAGTGACGTCTATGACACGATGGCGCGGCGAGCCAATCACTGACACTCCCCGCCCCCGTGTCTCACGTCGCACCACTAAAGTGACCGAATATTTGCAATGAATAAACGAGGGAGGCCTTTGCCCAGCAGTGGGACAGTATGGGCTAGAAAAAAAAAAAAAAAAAAAAAAAACAATCTGAATCTGAACATTCCTTTTCAACTTCTGAGGCGCGTTTTCATGAATGTTAGAGATCGCTTTGAAGAGTGCCAGAGAAGAAGGACATTTCAATAAAGAAGTAATTTTTAACGTCTTCAGTTTCTGATTTTAAAACTTTAACGCGCACATACAAACAAACCTATTTGTTAATTTTATAAGCATCTACTACAGTTTTTCAGAAATATCCTGTAACATGTTGACAATAATACATTCCTAATGACGTAAATGTAAAAACATTATGAAAAAGAAAAAATATACATACGAGTACTATTTTTTGTAGTTAAAGTAAAACAAACTGTCAAAGCCGCTCTTATTGCTACGCAATAAAGTTCACTTCTAATAGCTACAGAGGACGATGTGCCACTGAAGATAATAGTATGACTAACAGGAAAGTCTGGATGGTATTGAAATAATTTAATGTTTAAGAACTTGCATAACTACTGTACGGAGAAACGCTAGTGTTTAGATCATTTGTTCTGTGTCTGAGTGCAATTGATCCCTATGTGTGTATTTAGAAATATATAATTATGTTTATCAGTTGTATAGTTCGCATAACACAAGCTCTTCTTAGCTTGGGACTAGATGTGATAGTTGTAAAATATTATTATTATATTACATTGGTCCACCTTGTGGGGAGGTCATCAAACATTGCGTCTTGCAGCTGAGATGATGATGATGACGGCGGCAAATACGTCATCGTAAAATAAAAGTAACAAATGTCGTCGCTTGTACATCGCCATTTGAATATTTGTGGTGGGTGACCACAGTTTCTTGATACCATGTGTATCAAAAATGAATAAAAAGAAAATGTATATTTTGTCTTAGTTGCTAGATAATAAAGGATTATTACTATTAATATGGAAAAAACAGGCAACCATGTATAAGTATCATCAACATTACAAGGAACATGGTTTTGAGGGAAAAATGAAGAAAACATTATTATAATAACTATAATAAGTCAGTCTTTATTTATTTTTTTAATTCATTTGAAATTAAGGTATTTATATTCATTGGCTATCATGAATTTTACTGCACTCGATTTTAGTTTGAGAGTAGGTAAAACGAACTCGAAACACAAGCCAGTCACGACATGATTAGGCAAGTGCACACAGCAAAATGTCTTCGTTGCTTACTCGCTTGGAAGGAATTTAAAGCGCTGAACATGACCGATCACAGCGCGAGAACTCCCGAGTGCAGTTTCAGTGTACGAGTTAGGAGATAATAAAAATTACGAACTGATGCATTTATTGCTAGAATGTTCCAAATTTATGGTTATTGATTAAACAATGTTTTCAGGGATTTATTAATTAACTTAACACACGGCAACGAACAACTCAGACAATAATATGACAAACAGGCAAATCCAGAATAATAAACTAAATCCTAGAACTATCAAAATGTTACAGTTGACGACCAGCCACTGAACACCTTAGGTAAAATAACGACAGACAGGAAAATCTGTAATAATAAATTCAAACCTAAAAATGGAACTTAAATAAATTAACAAGTATATGCATAACTATTGTTACATCGACAGCCTTTGAGGTAACACTTGTGTTTAGAGCGCGGCAGTGCTTAGTGTCAAGCAGCTCACAACTACTTCGCCGTAAAATAAAATTGCATCAATCTATACAGTGCTAGTGATATTCCCCATGGTTCCGTTACACAAAATATTTGAGTACATCCTCTACACGGTGACAATATCTGCGTTGATATACGGAGTGACGTCATGGTGCGTCTTAAAGAAGTTTCGCAACTACAGGAACTACGTCTGCCTCAACTTACTGCTTACACAATTTTTATTATTAGTAACCATTATAATAAATGTTCAATGTATACCGATATTCATGTTTTCGAGGGGACTGTGGTTGATAGTTACAAGCCATATGTTTTATGTGGACATTGTAAAAGTTTTCGAAGGAAATGTAAAAAGGAGATTTTTAAAAAGTTTTCTGGTTGGTTGGGTTGTGCCTTTAGCACCATTTTTTAATATGTATTTTAACACACCTTACGCTTTCGTTTTATCATACGTTTTGTTAATATTAACTCCGATACTAAACACTATACTTTACATTATAATTGTATGTTCACTGTGTCGCAGTTCCGACGCGAGCGCACCTACCGCCACTAACAAATGTCGTCGCTTGTACATCGCCACTCTGATATTTGTAGTGGGTGACATATCAATGTTGGTAACTTTTGTTGCCGAGGTTTTGTCTGCCTCTGATGATACTATAGTTTATTTTCATTGGCTTAATCCAATACTGTTGTCAGTTTTTCTGGTAGTAGTTAAAAGCAATAGAGAACTGTGGTATACATTTTACGTAAATAAGTTAAAACATCGACTATCAATAAGGCGCGAGAATCATAATATCAATACGGACGAAAGAGATATTCGACAGCCTGCTGAGAACCGACCACAGGTTCTTGATGCACAAGTATAATGAAAAAATCTTGACGACCCCGTAGGATTATTATCATTTGCACAGTTTATCTTTCAAAAATATTACACGTGTACAACTTTCCCAGAGGAACGATTGTGCATACTGTTTTACTTAGGTTTATCTTTTCCTAAGATATGATATAAAACGTAATAAGAAAGCCACTCAAATACATTGTTATTTAATGTAATGCTGAATATATAAGTCTATCAAAATATTCACTTTTCGTCTTTTGACGATACACATAAATTATTTACTATTTAAGTTATTTTAAGTGTGCTTTGACTTGTCCGACTCTAACCTAAATATGTATGTAAGTGCCTAATCTTAGAAACAAAATGTGAATATTAAGATAATTATCTCTAAGATGTCTGAGGTTCATGTTCACTGTTCAGTCAACTATTTCAGTTCTAACTTAAAACTTATTGATTGTAAACTTGTTAATTAATATGAAAATTACATACTCATATTGATTTTATATTTGACATTTTTAATTGTACTATAACTATTCTTTTTGACATCTTGTAATGTTGTTTTTACGAACGTGATATAATTTTGACATTTGTAATCGCTATTTTTTTTATTGAAATTATATTACTTTTGACATTTGTAATTGTAGAACCCGGTTTTATTTGTTATATATTAATTAGTTAAATTACCTACACACACCACATAAAAGTAAAAAAAAAATGCAAATTCAAAGCATTTTCAAATAACAAGTGTTACTATTGATTGTTTATATGTTCTCAAATTTCAATTTTTATGTATTGTGATTCTTTGTTTGCTATATAGTGTTATGTTGATTTCGATGCAATGGAAAAATTGTTTATGAAATGAATAAATGAATGATAGGTACATTAATATTCAATTAAATTGAATAATTGTATTTAAATGATTTAAGTTAGAATACCAATATTATTACTAAAATATTAATTAAGAAATGAGAAATAGGTACGGAGAATTTCAAATAAAATAAAATTGAGCTGATGCGCTAATTTCCTGAATGTTTTAAATGTTTGGTTTCTGATTAAACAATGTTTTTAGATGTTATTTAAATAGTAACCGTATTTATAAATATTAGTTAATTCTGTATTGTAGTACTTATTAAATTGACAGGGTAGAATGGAAGAAAAAAACGTATTGCGCCGACCCCAAATGAGATGGGACAAGGCCAGGAAGAAGAAGTACTTTAAATTGATCTTGAAAAATCATGTCTTATTTTTTTCCTGCTCTAAACGATATTTATTTATTTTGAATTTTTACTAATAGAGTAAGATCCCAGGGCCGCCAGACATCACGTATTTTCTGACGAAGGAAATGTGGACGATTAAGTCTGGTGAACATTTATAAAAATCAAGCATGAGAATTAACGTGAAGTTATGTCATTATTAGGTAGCAGGAAACCGATGGATGCGGGACGCACAGGAACGTTCGATGTGGCGATGCTTGGGGGAGGCCTATGTCCAACAGTGGACGTGTATCGGCTGAAATGAATGAATGTCATTATTTTGGGAGCTTTAAAGTGGGAGCATTATTTTGGGATATTGAAGTATTGGTATGGCAATCGGACTAATCATGTGAAGTGGGACGGTATGCTCTCTGAGCCGTATAGGTTGGAATGTGGGGTGAGACAAGGAGGTCTGACGTCTCCTAGGCTCTTCAACCTCTACGTGGATGACCTCATAGCGGGACTTAGCAGCATGCGTGTCGGTTGCAGTGTTGGTGGTGTTAGCATTAACAACATCAGCTATGCGGATGATATGGTGCTACTGGGTCCCTCTGCGGGGGCAGTGGGGAAACTGCTTAAGACTTGTGAAGCCTATGCTGCCGCACATGGTCTAACTTATAATGTTAATAAGTGTAAATACATGGTCTTTGGGGTCGTTGGCAAAGGTCGAGAAGAGGGACCCGAGCTTCTGTTAATAAGAGAGGTCTGCAATCAAGAGAGTATCTACTTTCAAATACTTAGGCCATTATTTGTCTGACGACCTTAAAGACGTTGTAGACATAGAAAGGGAGCGCAGGGCACTAGTCGTCCGGTGCAACATGTTGATCCGTAGATTTGCTCGGTGTACCGACCAAGTTAAAATCACTCTTTTTAAGGCCTACTGCCAGAGTCTGTACACGGGTAATATATGGGTCAATTACACCAAAAGATCGCTAGATGTCCTGCGCGTCCAATATAATAATGCATGTCCAATATAATAATGCATTGCAGTTGTGTCAACTGTATTCAAACTGCACTTAGACTGCAATTTGCAGTTGAAATGCGGGCCGTCTGTTTAGACCCTAAGCCCAAAAGGATGATCTCTTCATAATTTTGAATTTAAAAAATGAAGCCATAAATAAGAACCAGCCTATATTATTGTCTCAAAAAAGAAATATTAAAAATAACAATTATATTTATGGACATTTACTTATAATGGGTTATTTGTAAAACACAAACAACCTGGCAGGACTGTATTACTAACATCTTAAACAACAACTTTTGTTCTATGACTTTTTACAAAACATAATTCATTTACCAAAAACATATCTTCAAGATTTCGTTGGTCTATATAATACATTTCAACTCTGTATTTTGCTATAACTACCCACGTCTGTATGACGCGTCGCAACCGCATCAAGCACCCCCGCCGCTCGATCCCCGCTCCCCTCCGCTGTTGTACTATCGCTTGTTTCGCATAGACTTCTTAATATTTACAACGTTCAATTAAAATATTTTCATTTTTGTATGAAAATCTGATAAACTAAAATATGATACATTTTTAAAAGTCCAAAGTAATGTTAGTACCATAGTCCTGAGAGGTAGCCACTGTTTTACAAATAATCCTGTATAAAAATGAAGCCCTATTTCTCCTGGTCAAACTATAACTTAAGGCTTATAGTCCCTTGAACCATCTGGCCAAAATTATGTGGACGCACCTCTCGCACCCGCCTAGGCGGCAGTACGCAAATCTGTGCATTTATTTGCGGCCAACAGCGCCCGGAAAGCGCGCGGCTGACTTTTAATCCATTTTCTTTGTGAAATATCGATTGATTTACATATGCAATGTTCACTTTGAAGAATATTTAACAACCAATTTTTATGTGTAAAAATGTTTCTAAAGATCCAAGCCGTTTCGAAGGAGTAGGGAAAAGTTGCGATATTGCTAAATATTTTTTTAGACAAAATTAATAGCACGAAAAAATCAAATGTTGATAATGTTGTTCATGAATCTTTAATAAACATATATTTTTTTCAAACCTATTAACCTGGCCGTTACCGAGGAGTAGGCTTCAGAAAGTCACTGTTTTATGCCACTTTTCGGGCGTTTAGGCCTTAAAGAACGGCTGAATCAATTTTAATAATTCTTTATTTTTTGTTTTTGCACCAGCATGTAGTAAGTATTTAGGGTAGGGTCAGTAGGTAGGGTACAATTACCGGCACGAATCTTGAGCGCTCGGCGTCAGAGTGGGGATCGCTTTGCGCATTCCATACATTGGCGAGCCAATCGTCCTCGTTATTAGATACATGCAGCAAGCGCAGAAACGAATAACGAGTGACGTATATGACGCGATGGCGCGGCCGAGCCAATCACTGACACTTCCCGCCCCCGCGTTTCACTTCGCACCACTAAAAAGACCGAATATTTGACTTCTGCGCAACTTGAAGCCAGCGCTGAAGATCCATGCTGGTAATTGTACAGTAAGCTTGAGTAATATAGAGTAGGGTTTGAGTTGAGTAAAGTAGGGTGGAATAGAATAGGATAGAGTAGGGTGGAGTGGGGTAGTTTTGGGTAGAGTAGAATAGTCTAATAGAATGAACGCATAGTAAGAAAGTCGACTTACTGAAGAGGTCGCGGACCCTGCGGGCGCCCTGGCCCACGAGGATCTCGTCGAACTCGGGCCCGGCGGCGTGGAAGAACGGCACGTGCGCCTCGCCCGCCACCGCGCGCGCCAGCAGCGTCTTGCCCGTGCCGGGCGGACCCACCAGCAGCACGCCCTTGGGCAGCTTGCCGCCCAGCTGGGAGAACTTCTCTGGAGACTTTAGGAACTCTACCTGGAGACAACAAAATCATCACTCTGTATGTGGACGGATCATCATCATTAGCCTTTTTAATGTTCTGCTGGGACTCAGGCCTCCTCTCTGGGAGAGCGAATGGGCCGTAATCCACCACGCGGGCCCAGTGCGGGCTGGTGGATGTCACATGTCTTCGAATTTTTGGTTCTAGGATATGCCGGTTTCCTCACGACGTTTTCCTTCACCGTTTTGAGAGCAGTGGTGATGAAATAAATTACACAAAGTAATGCGCTAAATTATTAAATTATTCAGATGCCTCTTCACGCTCTGACGAGCGTGACCTATACTGAATGATTCTTGTGCTTTTGATTGTTTTTAAAACAATATTACAGCGTAATATTATTGCTGCTGCTACGTTCAGCATTACAGAAGTCGCTGCTAACGCTGGTGTTAAATAACGAAGAGGCAAAACTATTATAGAAACACCGACTTCCGAAATTAAAGTTATTTTGATGGTTTTAGTGTTTTTTTAGTCGGTTTTATTTTTTTGTAAAAGTTTTTTACTTCACACAAGGGGCCGTAAGACAGTCACCGAGACTAGATGTTATTCGCACGGCTGCCGACAAAAGAAAGCACGCCGGGCTTCTGCGGTCGGCAACTTTTGTTTTTATGGCAATTGAGCCGACTGCGGTCGGCACCTTTATCTGCTCGGTTCGTACAAACGTCAGACTGGATTCTGTCAAAGTGACATTTGTCGGCATTTGCTCTGCATTCAATCTCAAGCTTCCGTACTATTGACTTTACCGACATATTTATGTTATACTAGCTTTTGCCCTCGCGGCTTCGCTCCCGCTCTTCCCTACTTCAGCCTACTATACCCTACTCTACCCTACCCTACTCTACTCTACCCTACCCTACTCTACTCTACTCTACTCTACCCTACTCTAACCCTACCCTACTCTACTCTACTCTACCCTACTCTACTCTAATAAACCTCACGGAGCCCGAGACCTTTCCAACGAATGCAAAACCGTGGAAATCGGTTCGTGCGTTCTAGAGTTATAGCGTCAGGAAGGAAAACCCGACTTATTTTTATATAGTAGACTACGTATACTCACAACATCCTTCAGCTCCTGCTTCGCCTCGTCAGCGCCTTTGACGTCGTCGAAGGTGACAGAGATGTCTTCAGGGTCCACCTCCACCTGGTTACCCAGCTGGATTCTGAGACCAAATGAAGACAAATCATAACGAAGCTGGTTTTGAAGTCCTTCTGACTGAACGATTTGGATGAAACTTGGAACACGTGTAGACTTATTCGAAAAACACTAAGGCGTTTATCACACTGCCACGCACCACGCAGCGTAGTGCATGAAACGCACCTACGCTCGTACTAGCGGGAGTGCAGATCTGCATCATCGTGCGGGTTTTTTACGCACTCACGCGCGTAGGTGCGCTTTGTAAATTCATGCAGGCACGCACTCATTTAATATAAAATCACGCACGGTACTACGACGCTCAGTGTGGCATACCATGCGTGTCGCCCCGCACCCACACGCGTGAGTGCTCTTTTCTCTGCATAAAGGCGCGTGATCTGTATGAACGTGCGTGGATGCAGTTTCATTGTGTTGGACTGTACGTGTTTTCTATACAAACGGAGATACTTAATAGCAACGTTAAGACACGCATTCACGCGCTACGCTGCGGGGTGCGTGGCAGTGTGATAACCGCCTAAGAACCTTGCAGGCAGTCCTGCAAGATTGCTAATACAGTTATTACTAACGTAATAAGCAACAACTTTTATTCTGTGACTTTATATTTTACAAAACATAATTCATTTATCTAAAACAAACCTTCAAGATTTCGTTGTTCTATCTAACACATTTCAACTCTCGCGACGCAAGCGCATCAAGCACCCCCACCGCCCAATCCCCGCTCTCCTCCGCTATCGTACTATCGCTCGCTTCGCATAGACTTCGTATGATTTAGAACGTTCAATTTAAATATTTTTATTTTTGTATGAAAATCTGATGAACTGAAAATATGATAAATGTTTAATAATCATAGAACAAAAGTTGTTGTTTATGATATTAGTACCATAGTCCTGAGAGGTTACAAGTGTTTTACGAATAACCCTGTATTTTTAAATACATACATATTATAGATAAATTACACTCAGACGCAGAACTAATGATCGTGCTCATCACACAAGCATTTGTCTTGAGTGGAAATCGAACCAAGAGCCGCGCACAAACATCGCGAGGCGTACATCGCGAATGGTTCGTCTCACATGCCGCGGGCTGTGCGGACGTGTGCTCACAGTGAGCATTCGCATCATACGATCGTTGCGAACGCCGCCTCAGTACGAGCCGTGCGCTCCGTGTGGACGGACAGGCGTTGTTTGCGTTTTCTACTGACGAACACCGTGCGTGGTGGTTTGCGTGCTCAGCTTGAGCATGTGTCATTCGGGACGCACGCATAAATGTACCGTCGTATGCCTAAGGTTGAGGCATACGTGACGGACCATTCGCAACGCACGCCTCGCGATGTCTGTACGCCGCTCAAGACCTCCGGCATATCAGTCAGAGCTACTAACCACTAGACCAACGGTCAGCAACACGCGGACCATGGGACCGCCGGGTATTTGTTAAATAATATTGTCATTTAACTAGTTATTCATAGTATTCATACATTTAAGAGCCACGTAGAATCAAACTAACGGAGTAATTCCAAGTTATTAACGACATACCATATTTCACGTAAAAAAATGTGCTGGAGTGTTTCACATTGGCCATCCCGCGTCCTTACGAAACTGCAGCGCGTTTGCGACTATCATACATACATAAATAGTACTCCTTGAAATAAATATTGAACAATTACCGGTACGGGTCTTGAGCGCTCGGCGTCAGAGTGGGGGATCGCTTTGCGCATTCCATACATTGGCGAGCCAATCGTCATCGTTGTTAGATACATGCAGCAAGCGCAGGGAACGAATCACGAGTGACGTCTATGACACAATGGCGCGGCGAGCCAATCACTGACACTCCCCGCCCCCGCGTCTCACTTCGCACCTCTAAAGAGACCGAATATTTGACTTCTGCGCAACTTGAAGCCAGCACTCGAGATCCGTGCCGGTAATTGTAGCATTATTCTTCTTTTTTTTTTGGACCTCGACAAAAATGTTCAACGTTATACGGATCCCACTTAAAACTACTTGCCGACCCCTGCACTAGACCAACAGCTCAGTAGAGCAGTTCCTCACCTGAATACAGTTCCGCTGACTGAGGCCATGAGGCTCACGAAGATAGCCAGGAACAGCACGATGGTCAGCAGCTGCTGCACCAACTTCAGGTATTTGGACGCTTTCGTTCCGCGGACATTGTCGGGGTGGGAGCCTGGGGAAGACGGAAATTAAATTATTTTTTTTGTATGTTTTTGGCTTGGATACTAAGCCCTTTAAGCCATTTCCTGTGTGAAAAGCTCATTAGTTTACCTTTAGGAATCCTAATTTAGGATGCGGGTTTTTTTTTTAGGTAGGAAAATCATTTAATGATCTCCCGCCCTTTGGCGGAGTGGGAAGGCGCGTCAGAATTTTACTGACTAAAAGTCTGTTCCTTCTTTGCCATTGTCCCTGGGCTCGGGGCCCTGTTTTGCATCACCCATGGCCCCAGTAGGCTTCGACCCTGCTGGGCCCCTACGGTTTGCTGACAACTCTTTGAGGCACGCGTGGAGCAGTACGCGCCGTCGACGACTTGGGCTCAGTCCGGATGGTTAGCGGACGTTCGAATATCGAGCTACCAATTGCTCGTCGTCCGCAATCCCGCGCCCATAATGGCCGGAAATCCCGGCGACCCTCACGTCTCCTTTGCTGGCATCACTGCTTCGCAGAAGGCTCGCGCCTGCCATTCCTCCTCGCTCTGGACCATGGCCATGGTGCGCGGCCCGGCGCGGGAGATCGCTACCGCCGAGCGCCCCCACGAGGACATGGCTGCGGTAAGAGCACATTTACCTGCTAGATACCCTTCAGCGAAGGCGATCTTGATCTTGTCTTTCTGCTGGTGCGTAAGATGGTTAGAATCTTCGTTGAGTAGCTTCTCAAGACGAGGAGCTACTTCGGGGAACTGTTGTTGCTTCTCTGCTGGCTCTGTGGCGTTTAGTCCTGGAAAATAAGGATTGTGGAACTGACTACTGGATCGTGGCATAGAGGAGTAAGTAACGTTTGAAGTAGAAGAAAAACTGGCCGTATTGTATTTCGGGCTGGTGTCTGCAACTTTTTTTTATCTGATACTCTCGCTCTTCCCTACTCCACCCTACTCTACCCTACACTACCTTAATTTTTTTTTTCCATAAAAACCTTCACATGATAATAACAAACACAACAAAAAAAGAATTAGCGAAATCGGTTCAGCCGTTCACGCGTGATGGCGTGACCAAGAGAAATAGGGATTCATTTATATATATATACTAGCTGTACCCGCGCGGCTTCGCTCCCGCTCTTCCCTACTTCAGCCTACTATACCCTACTCTACCCTACTTTACCCTACTATACCCTACTCTACCCTACTCTACCCTACTCTACCCTACCTTACTCTACTCTACTCTACCCTACTCTACCCTAACCTACTCTACTCTACCCTACTCTACCCTACTCTACCCTACTCTACCCTACTCTACCCTACCCTACTCTACTCTACCCTACTCTACCCTACCCTACTCTACTCTACCCTACTCTACCCTCCTCTACCTTACTCTACCCTACACTACCCTACACCTACTCTACCCTACACTACCCTAATTTTCATTTTTTTTTCCATAAGAACCTTCTCCTCATAATAACGAACACAACAAAAAAAAAATTAGCGAAATCGGTCCAGGCGTTGTTGAGTTATGCGCTTACCAACACATTTTGCGATTCATTTTTATATTATAGATATATATATATATATATATATATATATATATATATATATATATATATATATAGATAAACCACTTGACTGCGATCCCACCTGATGGTAAGCAGTGATGCAATCGTTGATGTGAAGCGCACTAGTTTATTAAGAGCCTATTCACTCTAGCCTTGAAGACGCCCAAAAAATGCTTGGTCTGAACCGCAGAGGTGTTAATATTGTAAGGATACTCGCTGTCTTGGAATATAATAGTAGAAATATGACTAATAAAATAAAATCAGAAGAAAAGACATGAATAGTCAAAATCAACTTGATTTTGAGCCAATAATTTGATAAGTCCATTAAAGTGGAATGTCTTTTTTTATCAAATACCTCATCCTTTACATGATGATGTTCTCATTCACCAAAAACAGAAAGAATTAAAAATATTGTGTTCAGCGCCATCTAGCGACAATAGTAGTTTTCACCTTAGGATTGACTGTTTATCGTACAGTTTTGGGTTAATACGAAACGTCCAGTTTAACTTCTAAAACTACTTTTAGCATTTAAAAAGTTATACGACAAGGAACATGCATGTTTTATGTGCTAAATTAAATACTTTTACCTCTCGAAAACTTAAGCATAATAGGTTTTGTAATGTTCCCACTGCTGGGACTCAGGCTTCCTTTCAAAGAGAATGAAAGGTCCGTAATCCATCACGCGAGTCCAGTGCGGGTTGGTGGTTGTCACATGTCTTCGAATTCTTGGTTCTAGGACATATTCGTGATTCAATCGGTTCATTGTTTTCCTCCACCGTTTTGAGGGCAGTGGTTATGAAATAAATTACGCAAAGTAATGTACCTGTAGCCTGATTCACGTAAAATCAAACAAGCCAAATATCGTTGAAGTTTTATAGTCGTTCGATCGAAGTCCTATCCAAAAGCGGTATTCACGATCTATCGACTTATTTCCAGTTACATTAATAAGTATTCTACCAGGATAATTTAATACAGATTTTTTTAATATCGACGAATTTCCAACGACTTTCAAATCGGTGTCGTTCAAACTCGATTGATGGATGTGAATACGGGAATGGTCTAAACGACTAAATCGCTACGATATCGTTACGGTTTTCATTACGTGAATCGGGCTACTGGTTGGGTTGAACCCGCGACCTACAACGTGTAAATTGGGGCAGTTATCACTAGGCCACCATTGGTCAAAAAGAATTTTAAAAACTATCTTCACCCGCCATAACTAGAAATAAGTACGCCATGAACTCTGACGTCACAATCCATCACGCCCATACGGCTGCGATAGAAAACGGCGTTTTGCGAGATAGAGAGAGATAGATATGTTAAAAATTTCTATATCTCGTTAGCTGTTCAATCAATTTTGATTTAGTTATCACAGTTAAAAAGTATTTAATTTTCGTTTGTTTGTTGATAAACTGATTAGCTAACATATTGTTTTTCATGCATATTCCTTATTAAGGAAGAAACAGATAGAGTCTGTCCTAAAAAGTCAATGGACTTGAATAATCATTAGGGCAAAATGAAATCTGATGTAGTCAACACTGGTTGAGAGATCTTGATCATTGTTTACATTAATAGAAGAACTTATAAAAAGTATCAAGTAAAAGTATTTTTTAAATGATTAAATATTATACAAAATTCCCAAATCGTTTGACTTTTTAGACAGACTAGGTATACACAAATGTAACGAAAAACAAAACACTGTAGCAAAAGAATAACATGCAAAGCATTAAGGACCAATGTTTGTGAACCGCTCTCGAGAAACTGAATTAGATATCCTAATACCCCTCACAAATAGCAACTAAAGGAACACAGGTGGTTAGTCAGTAAGTCTCTATTTTTTTTTTATTATTATGGATAGGCTCGCGTTTAGCCACTATCTCACTTGATGTAGCCGACGATGGAGCACACTTCATCATCTCATCATCTCAGCCGACAGACGTCTACTATTGGACATAGGCCTCCCCCAAGCGTCGCCACAATGCACGATCCTGTGCGTCCCGCATCCATCGGATTCCCGCAACCTTCACCAGGTCATCGGTCCACTTTTCGGACCCAACGGCCATCTGTTCAACGGCCTGCCCATTGCCACTTAAGTTTGGCGATTCTTCGTGCTATATTGGCAACCTTGGTTCTCCTGCGCATATCTTCATTTCTGACTCAATCACGCAAGGAAACTCCGAGCATAGCTCTTTCCATCGCTCTTTGGGTGACCTTAAGCCTTCTGATGAGGCCCATTGTGAGCGACCACGTTTCGGATCACGCACGCTTGCCTAGAAGTAATCTATTCACTCTTGACTTAAAGACCCCTTGATTATAGCTATCAGGAAACACAGATACCGGTAGAGAATTCCACTCCTTGGCTGTACGCATAATGAATGTGTTCCTAAAACGCTTTGTACAAAGGGGTGGAATGTTCACCCTGTACGGGTGGCGCAACGTCTGACCATCCCTCTCACGCTCACCCGTAGCTCCAGCAGGCATCGACCCTGTTGGGCCACTACGCGCTATGCGCCGTCAACGACTCGAGCTCGGTCCGGACGGCGAGCTACCCATTGCTATCCCTCACCTACTCGCCCCTTGAGATCAGTCCACAAACTAGCCCATTCACCACATACATACCAAATAACTTACGCAGTCTGTTTATCAGGTTAGGGTTTCGCTTCAGGTCTGCATGGATACCCCGTTCCGTCTTGAACCCTCGGACCTGTACAGCATACTTGAAGGTGCTGTAATCAGGGCTCGCGAGAAGCCGCCCTGTGAAGTTGTCCGTCAAACTGAACCTGGGAACAACGGGGTTATTTGGACGTGGTGTGACAAGTAAATTTGGTGTAAGAGTTTTCGGAAGAACGTCTAAGAATAAACCATGAATTCGCAAACCTTTAGGCTCGCGTTTGACCACCATCTCACCTAATGGTAAGCAATGATGTGGTCGACGATGGAGCACGTTTGCCCAGAAGTAACCTATTCACTCTTGACTTAAAGACCCCTAAATTGTAGCTATCAGGAAACAGACTCGGGCAGGGAATTCCACTCCTCTGAAAGACACCAATGCTGTTGAAATCGTGTACAAGTGGGTTCCGGAACAGAACAGACCCATTGGAAGACCAGGGAAGCGTTGGAAGGATTGTGTTGAAGATTTGAGAGCCGAAAACCTGATTCATAAGGAGACGATTGTCAGATTCTACAAGCCATAAAGACATAGATGGGCAAGTCATCTGGAAATATTGGGGGCTAAAAGACACAGCTTATTGAAATCGTGTGTAAGTGGATTCCGGAACAAAATAGACCCAGTGGAAGACCAGCGAAGCGTTGGGAGGGTGGTGTTGAAGATTTGAAAGCCGAAAACCTGATCCATAAGGAGACGATTGTCAGATTCTACAAGCCATAAAGACTTGGATGGGCTTGTCATCTGGAAATATTAGGGGCTCATCATTTCATTATTTCAGCCGATACACGTCCACTGTTGGACATAGGCCTCCCCCAAGCGTCGCCACATCAAACGTTCCTGTGCGTCCCGCATCCATCGGTTTCCCGCTACCTTCACCAGGTCGTCGGTCCACCTTGTAGGAGGCCTTCCAACACTGCGTCTTCCGGTACGCGGTCGCCACTCCAAAACCTTTCGGCCCCAACGGCCATCTGTTCTGCGAGCAATGTGCCCTGCCCATTGCCACTTAAGTTTGGCAATTCTTTGTGCTATGTCGGCAACCTTAGTTTTCCTGCGGATATCTTCATTTTTTATTCGATCACGCAAGGAAACCCCGAGCATAGCCCTTTCCATTGCTCTTTGGGTGACTTTGAGCCTTCTGATGAGGCCCATTGTGAGCGACCACGTTTCGGAGCCATATGTCATCACTGGCAACACGCACTGGTTAAAGACTTTCGTCTTGAGACACTGTGGTATGTTGGACGAGAAGATACCGCGTAGCTTCCCGAACGCTGCCCAACCGAGTTGGATTCGACGGTTGACCTCTTTCTCGAAGTTAGACCTACCCAACTGGACTGTCTGTCCGAGGTAGACGTAATCGTCCACAACTTCGAGTGTAAAGTCTCCGACCTTGATAGGAGTGGGCGCTACATGGTTGTTAATCATGATTTTGGTTTTATCCATGTTCATTTTAAGACCCACTCTTAGAGAAGCTCTACTGAGGTCATTGAGCATTGTGCTGAGCTCCTCCATAGTCTCCGCCATGACTACTATGTCGTCGGCAAACCGAAGGTGAGTGATGTACTCGCCATTGACATTAATGCCTAGTCCACTCCAGTCCAGAACCTTGAAGACATCCTCCATTGCGGCCGCGAACAGTTTCGGAGAGATGACATCTCCCTGCCTCACACCTCGCTGCAGGAGGATAGGTTTCGAGGTCTGGTCCTGGAGTCGGACTGACATGGTGGCGTTTTCGTACAAACACCTCAGCACTTCGATGTACCGATAGTCAATTTGGCACCTTTGGAGAGATTGCAGCACTGCCCAAGTCTCGATCGAATCAAAAGCTTTCTCGTAGTCCACAAACGCTAGGCAGAGAGGCAGGTTATACTCCTCGGTCTTCTGTATGACCTGCCGTAGCGTATGTATGTGGTCTACGGTGCTGAAACCTTTTCGGAATCCGACTTGTTCGGGAGGCTGGAAGTCGTCAAACCTGCGCGCAAGACGGTTCGTGATGACCCTGGAAAACAGCTTGTAGACATGGCTCAGAAGTGAGATGGGCCTGTAATTCTTCAGCAGGGTTTTATCACCCTTCTTAAAGGGGCTAAAAGAAAATATTAGGGGCTAAAAGACACCAAAACCGTTAAAATTGTGTGTAAGTAGATTCCGGAACAGAATATACCCAGTGAAAGACCAAGGAAGCGTTGGGAGGGTTGTGTTGTAGGTTTAAGAGCCGAAAACCTGATTCATAACGAGACGATTGTCAGATTCTACAAGCCATAAAGGCTTAGATGGGCAGGCCATCTGGAAATATTGCGGGCTAAAAGACCTTAAAGCTGTTAAAATCATGTGTAAATGGATTCCGAAAGAGAATAGACCCAGTGGAAGACCAAGGAAGCGTTGGGAGGATTATGTTGAAGATTTGAGAGCTATAAGCTGAAAAAATCTTGGCGAGAAGAGGCTGAAGACAGAGCCTGGAGAGTAAGACTCATAATCAGTTGTAGTGTCGAAGGAAGTTTGAAGTTAATTTATATGATTTAGCATTCAATTTAAAAGTAGATTTACGATATAAGTTCATTGAAGTTTCCATGTAAAATAAATGCAGTTAGAGACATTACGTAAATGGATTCATTCATTGTGATGTAAGCTAAATGAGTTGACATGTGAATCAATTGAGTTTGACGTGTAAATTAATTGAAGTTGACATGTATATTAATTGAAGAGGAAATGTAAATTAATCGGAGATGATATGTATTTAATTGGAGTGAAGATGTAGTGTAATTTCAATTGGTGTAAAGAAATATCGAAGTTGTTTTGTTCATTAATTGAAGTTGGTTTGTGTAGCATCAAAGTTTTGACACGGAGAATACTTTTAAATTATTCGTTTTTTCGGTTTTATTCGTTTTTAAGCTGTACATACCTGGTATTCTTCCCCGTGAAGTCCACTGTAACAGTGGGTAATTTCGCCCAGCCATTTTTGTTCGTCTCAAAGCTGTCGGAGGAGATGTGCGACACCTTCCTAACAGACGCTAAGTCCTTCAGTGTAGGAACACAGGACTTCGTCGCTAGGGTACGAAGCTGTATTGATTTCATCTCACTGGAACAAAGCAGGAAGTTTGGTTAGACAAATTTCGACTTTATAGTGCTGTTGGAGAATCACCAAACTTAAGTGGCGATTCTTCGTGCTATGTCGGCAACCCTGGTTCTTCTGCGGATATCTTCATTTCTGGGCAGGGCACATTGCTAGAAGAACAGATGGCCGTTGGGGCCGAAAGGTTCTGGAGTGGCGACCGCGTACTGAAAGACGCAGCGTTGGAAGACCTCTTACAAGGTGGACAGATGACCTGGTGAAGGTTGCGGGAATCTGATGGATGTGGGACGCGCAGGATAGTTAATTGTGGCGACACTTGGGGAGGCCTATGTCCAATAGTGGACGTCTATCGGCTGATATGATGATGAGTAGGGCACATTGCTCACAGAATAGATGGTCAATGTGGCCGAAAGGTTCTGGAGAGGCGACCGAGTACCGGAATGCGGACAAGGTAGACGATTGACCAAGTGAGGGTTGCGGGAAGCCGATGGACGCAAGTTGCACGGGACCAGTTATTGTGGAGAAGTGTCCGCTGCACCGCCGACACTCGCGTCTACGGACATCGACGACGGTCGACACATTTCGAATCGAATAGAGTTAATTACTGTTTGTAAGGGACGTTGTATTTTTGAATATTTTATTAACAGCAATATAGAATGCCTAAGGCATTAAGTCCGCCTATGTACTTTTATGTTGGATGAAGGCTTAATAAATAAATATAGCATAGCATAATCAGCCTTATAATGTTCCCACTGCTGGGACTCGGGCCGCCTCTATAAAAGAGGTAATGGGCATGTGGATGGATGGAGAGGGAGAGGGAGGCCAAAGAAAAGATGGATGGATTGCGTGAGAAGTGATATGAAAGAAAAGGGAGTTAGTGATAGCGTGACGAGTGACAGGACAGAATGGAAGAAAAAAACGTGTTGCGCCGACCCCAAATAAAATGGGACAAGGGCAGGAAGAAGAAGAAGTTTTGAGAGCAGTGGTGATGAAATAAATTACAAAGTATGCGAGTTTGAATTTGAATTCGAGACCTACTATTCGAAAGTCGGCGCTATTAACACGGGGCCACCACTGCTGCTACTGGAATATACCAGCGATTATAGGCATACAAACCATTCATTTCCACCCAACCCTAAACATTGGCCCTTCGAGCCGGATGTACCGGATGGCCGGGAATCCTAAAAACCAATATGTATTTACAAAAACTAGCTCCTCTCCTTAAAAACGCGCGGCAGTACAGTGTACGACACGCCGTGCGTTTTTAAGGGTTTCGTACCTCAAAAGGAAAAACGGAACCCTTTAGTATCACTTCGTTGTCTGTCTGTCTGTTAAGACCCTTTATCTCGAGAACGCGTAGAGGTATCGAGTTGAAACTAAAACCATATACTTATGTCTGCGATCCCTTGAAGCTGTAAAAAAAAATCAAACTTCTTTTTAACCCAGAATCCTGAAATTTTGCATATAGCAAGGTCTTATAAGTGACACAAATATAGGAATAAATCTTAAAAATGAAAATTTATTGTTACGTAATACTTTCTTTTTTTTTGCGATTTGGATGAAACTTCCGAGACTCCAATCGGGAAATTTACTCTTTACCTAGGTAAGTTTGTACGGAACCCTCAGGGCGCGAGTCTGACTCGCACTTGCCCAGTTTTTTTTCCTATTTCCGGACTGCTACGGAAAATTCCGCGGCTAGCTCCTACATAAACAGTTTTATTTATTATTTTTACAATAATATGGCAGCCGTCCAATAAACTCAACGCACAAAGAAAAAATTCGATAGTAATTTCACAAAAGTACATAGTAAATTGTTTGAGATTTTTCGCACGCGTTACCCCCTCAAATGTCGATTTCATACAAGTATTTATTGTCAAATCAAATCAAAAATATTTTATTTCACATAGGCCTACATGGGCACTTTAATAACGTCAGAAGCTAGTGCAAGTGTGTACTGTGCTAGTGCTAGTATTGTAATAAGTGGAATACGCACGCGGGATGCGTTTTTTGCATTTTGAAATTTTCTGCATGCGGGGCAATTCCGCATGCGTGGTGAAATCCGTACGATATTAAAAACACCCTTATAGGATCACTTTGTTGTCCGTCTTTCTGTCTGTCTGTCCGATGGTCAAAACCCTTTTTCTCAAGAACATGTGGAGATATGAAGCTGAAATGAATATTAACCATTCGTATGCCGTAATTAGACACACAATTATAAAGTTATTGCATCCCGCGTGGATCCGCGTTCCGGCCATACAACGGGTTAAATCATCTACCACATGCAATACAGTAATCAAACTTATAAGTAAACCCAAGATAAAGATTTTGACATTGGCTAAGTTAAACAAAACCTATATTTCCCGTTTACCTAGAATCTCGAAATTTGACATGAAGTAAGGTCTTATAGTACATGTATAGAAAAAAAAACTGAAGACTGTGTAGTTACGTCACAAATTAAAAAAAAAACGTTTTTTTGCTATTCAGAAAAAACTGAGACTCAATCGAGCGAGCATTGAACTTTTTTACGTAAGTATGTTTGTACGAAACCCTCAGTACGCGAGTCCGACTCGCATTTGTCCGGTTTTTGTTACCTATAGGTATTTAATTTACTTTCATAGTCATTTAGTAAGCAGGATTGGAAAAAACCGTTTTCAATTCCTAATTAATTAAATTTTTGTTATATATTTATAAAAATATTTTTGCGCAAAACGGAACGCGCCGACAAGGGATTGCGCACACCAAGCAAAGGGGAAATCCCCGTGTAGTGTTTTGTAGATTGCAATTACGGTCTTTAAAGGACCTATTACACTGCGCTGAATATCGCATGCGATATTCCGACTCGTACTATTTTTCATTCATAGAAAGACAGTCTAACCCCTATTACACTGCGCGATACGTCGAACCATAGACTAGATACGTCGAACCATAGACAAAACGAGTCTGAATAACGCGTAGTGTAATAGATCCTTAAGCTAGAACTACATTAGACCGACGCACATGTGGACCACGCCTGATTTGTACGCAGAACGACGTCACGTGACGTGGATTAGAGATGAAACGTATATACTGGAACAGGTTTTTGGAATAGGTTTGTGGCTTAACGCGCAAAGACCTATTCCGTCCGCACTACATAAACGTGCCTCGAGTATTTAGGCGTTTGTCAGACGCCAAACGTTTGTAAATACTTGATAGTCGGCACGGATCTTGAGCGCTGGCTTCAAGTTGGCAGAAGTCAAATATTCGGTCTCTATATTGGTGCAACGTGAGACGCGGGGGCGGGGAATGTCAGTACAGGAAATACTATTTAACAAAGAAAACAACAAAAGATAGAAAAATAATATACATCGTTAAATTTTGATCGTTTTAATCCCGTGGAGGGTCGATCGGGTACATGAAACACTGTCGATTTGTAAAGATAAAATTGAAAAATAAAGTACCTTTTTTTAAAAAACTCGTATTAATTTACGCATGTATGAAATAAATTTCTTTAAGAAAACGTCAGCTGAGCGGGTCCAATGACCTGTAAGTAGTAGTCGGGGTTGCGTACAAACTTTACAAACAAATGAGAATGGGCACATTGGGACCACCCTCCAATAGCAATGAGATATATATCGTTGGATAGGTCTTTTCAATTGGAACAACAATTGTTATGACAACTTTGTTGTAACAACTGTCCGTTTAGAGTTATAAGACTTATAAGTTCAGATTTAAAGATAGAAATACTAAAATATTTTTGAGGGATAAATAATAACACCTTTAATAATTCATTAATTATTATTTCTTTTATTCATATATTTATACATACAAATTACATTTTTAAATATTCAATAAAAAAATTTAAAAAAAACATTTAAAAATATAAAAAATAGTAGCCCACCGGTATCGGGAACAGTGTCCAGCAATACTGTTTTCTGAATCAAGCCCTTGCCTTGATCCAATCGCCTAACGAGAGCCTCCTATGGTGTTGGTCGAGGCTCTTGGCTATTAGGCCATTGGCTGAAACAACTATCGCTGAATCCACTTCCCACATGTCGACAGCCTCGCGAGCCAAGTCAATAAGTATTTACTTTAATCTTGATTTGTTTATCTTTCTCGGATTTCACAAGGTTCTCGTCATGCGGAACGGATATGTCAACAATCATTGCACGCCTCTCGCTTCGGTCCACCACCACTATATCAGGCTTATTGGCCACAATAGTCCTGTCAGTGATGATGAGCCGATCCGAGTACAAAGTGATATAACCATTATGAAGAACTGGATCGGGCTCATACTTAAAGTAAGGCACTTCCGATTCCACAAGAGAGCATTTCAGAGCAAGTTGCTGATGGATAATCCTGGCTACAAGGTTGTGCCTATGCAAGTACTCTCCGTTAGCTAGACGAGAACAACCAGAGATAATGTGACAAATTGTTTCTCCCCGACGGTGACATGCCCGACAGATATCAACTGTTAATTATTTATTACTAGCTTTTGCCCGCGGCTTCGCTACCGCTCTTCCCTACATCAGCCTACTATACCCTACTCTACCCTACTCTACCCTACCCTACTCTACTCTATCCTACTCTACCCTACTCTACCCTACTCTACTCTACTCTACCCTACTCTACCCTACTCTACTCTACCCTACTCTACCCTACCCTACTCTACTCTACCCTACTCTACCCTACCCTACTCTACCCTACCCTACTCTTCTCTACTCTACCCTACTCTACCCTACTATACCCTACTCTACCCTACCCTACTCTACCCTACTCTACCCTACCCTACTCTACTCTACTCTACCCTAAAAATAAAAAATAAAAGTATCCTATGTCCTTCTCCTGGTTCTTAGCTACCTCCCCACCAATTTTCAGCCAAATCGGTTCAGCCGTTCTTGAGTTATAAGTGGTGTAACTAACACGACTTTCTTTTATATATATAGATTACGTGATTCATTTACACACATCGACGTGTTCTATGGGTTATCTATAATCACATCATTCAAGAACATTGCTGGTGCAGTAAATCCTTCCTGAACTGCATACCTACCTTATATACCATATTATTGATATAATGTGTGCACATGTGCCTATCGTTCGCCGTCCCGATAAGCATGTATAATAATGTTGTACTATGTTGTTGTTTTCATTTTGATTGTTATTTATTAAGATATAGCAATAAAACGTCCTATGTCTCACATGACGTGACTGAATGCGTCCACGCAAAAGCCACACATTTCCCTGAATACCGTAATCAGGCAGATCAATCTAACCGATTTTCTCTATATGTTTCTATAAAATATAAACCATTTCGAAGATGCTCGCTGCAATAGCTTTGCGCCAGTTTTAACTGATATGTACCCAAGGCTAGTACAATTATTTGGTCTTCAGTGAGCCTTGGGAAGTTTTCTATTTGATTAGCTTCCAGCCGTTGAAAATCTGCCCCCCGGTTATTCAGGCGTTTTCTTTCTACATAAATATTCAGCAGATTTGGTGTATAGTTATGTAGAAAGAAAGATTCAAAAAATCTTCTGCATAGACGTTATCTTGAATGGGTACTTGGAAGTGGTTTATAATAGCTGCAGCAATTTTGAAATCTTAAATAAACTTTTTAAATAAATAAAAAGTCTTATAGCTCTTAACGGACAGTTGTAATAGCAAAGCTGTCATAACAATTGTTGTTCCAATTAAAAATACCTATCCAATGACATACATCTTATTGCTATTGGAGGGTTATCCATCAGTAACTTGCCCGACCCAGTTCTTGATAATGGTCATATCACTTTGTACTCGGATCGACCCATCATCACTGACAGGACTATTGTGACCAATAAACCTGATATAGTGGTGGTGGACCGAAGCGAGAGGCGTGCAATGATGGTTGACATATCCGTTCCGCATGACTAGAACCTTGAGAAAGCCGAGAAAGATAAACAAATCAAGATTAAAGTAAATACTTATTGACTTGGCTCGCGAGGCTGTCGACATGTGGGAAGTGGATTCAGCGATAGTTGTTTCAGCCAATGGCCTAATAGCCAAGAGCCTCGACCAACACCATAGGAGGCTCTCGTTAGGCGATTGGATCAAGGCAAGGGCTTGATTCAGAAAACAGTATTGCTGGGCACTGTTCCCGATACCGGTGGGCTACTATTTTTTATATTTTTAAATGTTTTTATTTTTTATTTTTTTATTGGATATTTAAAAATGTAATTTGTATGTATATATATATGAATAAAAGAAATAATAATTAATGAATTATTAAAGGTGTTATTATTTATCCCTCAAAAATATTTTAGTATTTCTATCTTTAAATCTGAACTTATAAGTCTTATAACTCTAAACGGACAGTTGTTACAACAAAGTTGTCTTAACAATTGTTGTTCCAATTGAAAAGACCTATCCAACGATATATATCTCATTGCTATTGGAGGGTGGTCCCAGGTTTCATACATTTTTGCCCATTCTCATTTCTGTATCGGTTTTTTTTTTATGTTGATTTCGGTGAAAGAAGTGAATTTAAACATTTATGATGAAATCATAGATTTTTGACCGAGAGGCCCTTACCCACAGCGCCAGAGCTGGACAAGGGAGAAACGAGAACTCATTGCCAACAATAGAATTTGTTTACACTTGGAATCAACTCAAATGAAAACATTGACTTTTAAAACAAATAACATAACCTTTCTTACATAATAATGTGGCTATTACATTGTTTTTATTGCACATAGCTCAAAAATAATCTTATTAGAAACCAATAACAAAAAATTATAATGTTGGCAACTACTATAAACAACTACAGTAGTTTTCTATACCTAACTGGCAATAGTATTACCATATTCAGCCTTGTCGGCCAACGATACATACCCGAAGACATTCTTATCAAAGTTCTTGATAGCTTCTTCGAGACTCTCCTGACACACTATTGCGTCATAAACTGCCACCGAACTCTCTTGCCCCCTCACATTTTTTTTCTTCCCGCTGTTTTGCTTACGAAGACGGAAAACACTTGAATATCTTGTAGATAATTGGCTAAAACTAACTAAAATCTGCAATGACAAAAGGTTATATTTAGTGACAAAACAGTTTTGGTTTTTAGTACAAAAAATGATTGTTTACACTCTCTAAGCGATTTACGATGTTTATTTACCTGGTTTTGGGTGTTTAATGAATTCAATGAGAACATGTTACATGTAGGTGGTTATTATTGAGTGTTTTTTTCATTGAAGTGGAAGTGCACTCGAATCGAAAATTTTGTAGGCTCTTTCTCACGTCAAACTTAATTTTCGCAATAAAAAAATACGGTAGTGTTGTGATACCTTCCCATAATGAGTCGAGTCGCTATAAAGTTACTATTTGAATGAGCTCAATTTTATTTTATTAGAATTCCGTACAAGTTATATTAAACGGAATCAAAAAAAGAAACAAAATTTATTACTGTGAACAATTATATCAATAGCATGCAAATAGATTTTAGTAGTTTAGTTTGCTTCACAAAGTTTGTATGTTAGAACAATTAAGACGTTGATAAATCGACTAAAAACGTACCTAGTTAAGTGTCTATGGTCGTAATTCTACCCTTGAATGAGGTCACTTGATAAAATTGCAATTTGCAATACAGTATTCAATAAATATTTAAAATACTTTTTCATCTCCAGTACAATACAATAGCACAGGATTTTATGGCACGCTATGTTGACATAATTTTACTGTATTCATATTAAATGATCATTAAATGTCAAACGATTTTAGGATCGATGAATAATTGTAACGATGTCAAAACATACGCCAAAAGTTGCAAAACTCTGGACAATGTTCTACATTTCTAGGCTTGGAAGATAGTTAAATATTAATTAAAATTATACAATTTTGTATTTTGGGAAAAATAAGATTCGGTTTGTAGTTTTCGAACAGTCAATCATTTAGTTCATGCTCTTCATTGTCTATGCTTTATTTGGACAGTAGAATCCAAAATGGCGACGAGCGATGACGAGCCTATGCATTTATATGAAGTTTTTCAAAACTGTTTCAATAAAATAGCTAATAAACAACAAGGTGAGTGAGAAAATGCATACCGTGGCTCGTCTCGCGTTCCTCGAACAAACTATCGCGGTTCTGTGAAGTGTTTCATTGTGAATATCAGTCATAGTGTTTGCGTGTTATGCCATTACTGTGTTGAAAAGCAACAGCATTTTTTCAAAATACGTCCGAAAAAGCCAGCCTACGCGCATCAAAAGCAGTTGTTAACCTTCTGCAATCATTAACGTATGCGTTTTAATTATGTAGAATGCCTCAGGAACGCATTTTAGGCGTACAAAGGCTATGTTTTGATCGTATACTACGACACCAAATGTGCCTGTACCATTGTGCTACAGCGTTTTCAGTGCGAATCTGAATTGTTTCACAGGATTTATTTGTTTTGACGTCTTCGCTCATGACTGGGTAAGGTAAACCTATCGTTTTCATTACGAAAAACGATAACTTTCGGAGATTTATCTCAAGAAAAAAGTAATCTTCTCGCATGCAAGTTTCTCAATGCATTTTTTTTTAATCGTTTGCAAGTATCAATGGACACAACGTTGTCAGCCTGCTCTGTAGAGGTGCACACGGGTATTTAGTTCGCGAATCGTTGTTTTTATGTTCTCTTTGTGCCAATGTTTACAGCGTAATTTTTTTGTTTATTTACACACGTAAGGCGCGGGCTTCGAGCGTCTATGGAATCGACTATGTGTGTTAGCCACGCACTATTAAAAAAAAATAGCTACATACCTTGGTTGTTAGGATTTCTGCACTGGAATATTTATTTACTGATGAATAAATCAAGCATGCTGTCTGGCATACCATGTTTTTCTGTTTATGATTATTAATCTAATTACTTTATCCTATGATTCAGTTTTCTGATTATTGTCTAAAATAAACATGGAACAAAGTTCTGTTGTTTTTATTTTGTCATGTATTTTTATATCAGACATTCTTTTTATTATTGTAGACAATAATTCACTATCAATGCCACATTACACTTTACAGGTTATATTTGTTTTGTTGTGTAATTTTGATGCTGAACTGTTTTACACAATGAGGTTTGAGATATCTTTATTTCTCATAAGAATTTACAATTCACATAAATGAGAAACTGAAAAAATAATTTGCAAACATTACACAGTACATACTGTAACATACAGTAACAGTTTTGACTTGATTACAATTGAAATAATTAAAAAGTGTACATATGAACATATCGACGGTTGAAAAGCAAAATGGTGTAAGCGACATTGAGTAAACTTTACAAAAAGGTTAAAAAAGTTTATAGTTAAAATTTTAAGTTCACTTTTGTAAAGTTTACTTTATGACGCTTATATTAATTTATTAAACCCCAAATGAACACAATTCACTCTCTCATTGTCTTTGTACTACTACTATATTGAAGGTTTAGGAAAGGAACAAAGAAATAACTATATTAGATACACTGACTAATTAGTCATGGTAAACTATTCTTCTTCTTCTTCCATCCCTATTCCCGTTACCTGGGGTCGGGTCTCCTCACTCTACGGTGCCAGGTTGATCTGTCCTGGGTTGTCGGTTTTGGCAATTGGGCTTTCTTAAGGTCTCTTTCTTTTCATGGTAAACTATTAATTACATTTATTTTAACATAGATTAAATACTAAAATTCCCGTACGCAAAATATGTGCTTTGGTCGTGGAGTTGCGGAAAACAGCCCGTTGTACTACAATACTAAAATTAGAAAATAAAAACAACTAATTAAAACAATTAAACTGTCACTCATTCTCAAGGCTTTCCATGAAGAAGAAAGGGCCAGAGTAACCTGGAAAATTTAAATTCTCTTAAGTTTTTCAGCCAATCTTATTGAGTAACTTCTTTAGCTATTTAATAGGGTTAAAGAAACTGATGAGGAGGGGGACGCCTATGTCCAACAGTGGACGTCTATCGGCTGAAATGATTATGACGATGATGAAAGAAACTGAGAAGCTTGTATTGATGTTTTTACTGATTATAATGTCTTGTTTAGGACATAATAATATAATAATAATAATAACGTTTATTTCTCACCACAAGCCAAAAAATACAGACAATCTTACACTAGAACCATTGCTAACAATTTTTGGTTGTGGATCGCCGGTGCCTGTGGTAGGTGGTAACACCTGTAGTACAGGTCACCAGGTCCCCACCAGTTCCAATTTACATTTAGTAGCTTACATATAAGTACAGCAAGTAATAACAAATTATAAATATTGTCAACGCTGGCATTCCTCTCTCATTGTTTTTCTATTGTGTCTTTAATTACGGTATTCCACAGTTTTATCAAAATACAACTTGACACATACCTGCTAAATGCCAAAAAACGTTTAAAAAAATGAATTTCTCGATTTCCAACCTACTAAAGGCTCAAGGACATTGTTTTGCTGTTCAACTTGCTACTAAAACATAGTTTAGGTATTCTTTCAATTCTCAACCATTGTTTCTGCAATATTTGTAAACTTTTGTTAAGTTGCCATGGGCCAAGATTCTATCAATGAACTATACATATTCGTATTAGGTTTTTGTGATAGTTCATATCATTTAAATCATACCTTAACATGCCTGCTGCATTGACACGGATTCACTCTTTGTGTGATTGTGCGCTTTGTCTAGGACAGTTTTTGTGGCACAATGGTAATAAAGTGAAGTAACTACCTAGGTCTAACTCACAACTAAAACTTGTAAATTAAGGATATTTTTTGTACTATCCGACAGTCCTGGCAATTATTGCTGACTGTCAGATAGCACAAGAGAGTCACCACAGCTTACTGGAGCTGTGGCAACTTTTTTGTACTATATCCATACTTTTAAGATAGCTGGGTTTTAGTCAGTAGATTTCGGACTGTCCTTCTTGATCTAACCAAATCGGGAGAAGTCATTTGATGATTTCCCACCATAAAAAAAGTTTATTACCATAGATGACGTGTGAAAATTACTAATACTTCAGTTAACTTATTATTTTCTTATCTCAATGGTTTTATTGAACTGTAAAATTTAACTTTTTTAAGTTCAAATCTAGAGTAAACCAGATCACACCAACCTTTTTTTGATTTCTGTTAGCCAGCATCATCCCACTAGAGAGTTTTTCTATATTAGTCTGGCATGGCGCAGCCGTAAGGTACACAGTCGTACTTTTTTCCTTTTTTTATTTTATTTCGTATTTATCTAACTATTGTGTATGGCGTGTATTGTTCCAAATAAATTCATTATCTTTCTTTCCATTAAGCTCTTTAGTTTTTGCGATCCAAGGCAAATGTGGACTATTTGTTTTTGTCCAACTACCCTATTCTAACATAAAGCTTTATTTCTTTGAATCAAGGCTCTAAACTTAAATGAAATCAGAAAAGAAAAAATCAGTAATGCCATAAAATTTTCTCTTCATCATGGGCCAAGCACTTAACTATAAAACCCATGTCTAAATCATTATGGATTTTGAATTTGTTATTAGCAAAACACACTTGTGTAAATAATATTCTTACAGTATCAACAACTAGAAAATTGTATTTGAAAACATGTCTTAATAGCGTGAATATAAGATTGTCAATTGAATTCATAATTCGTAGAGTACTCTTGCATGAAATGTTATTCTCTATAAGAGTGCTAAATGACGGAAAAATGGATATTAGATAACACTTAACAATATAAATGAAAATTCCAATTCACGTAACTAACGTTTATGCCAATTTTTCTAGCCTACGACATCCACCTTCTTCATAATCAGCTCTTTGAATCCTTAAGATTCCTCGGTGCTAAAACCGAGGAATCAGCCGTTCATGTCATCCTGGAATGCGAGGTCGTGGCTCCTCAACACCCACAAATCCTCGAAACATTGGGCGCACTGGGAAGCTTACAAAGCACGAAGAAAACTGTGCTTCTGGGTGGAGCTAGACTGGCTAAGATAGCTTAAACCCCCAAACACAATGAGTCTAATAGGATTCTAATTCGGTGACCTACGTTCGCAATCTCTCTCCTTTCTCTCAGACCATCCAAAGGTTGTCTGTAAGAGATCGCCCTGTGCGATAAGACCGCCCATTGTGCACTTATTCTTTTAAATGTTTGTCCTGTATTTTTGTTTATTTGGTGTACAATAAAGATTATAATATATAAATAAATAAACGTTAACGTAAGGCTGAAGTGACGACTTAGCTCGCAGGTAGGCCAAAGCCGCCGCATCGCGTTGAATTCGGATCGCATTCGCGTCGAATCCACGTAAGACACTGCTTAAGTGCGGAAAGTGGAGTTACTTTACGTTATATGACAAGTTCTGGGGCCTTACCATGACGCGTTATAATGGCAGACGTGCCAGCGAGAAACAAGGATGGAGCTATAGTACATCCTACTTAGCTCTAATTCCTTGTTAACAGCTCCTGTATCTGTTTCTTCATACCAGCGCTGATCAGCACACAGTTAATTCCAAAACTACTGAAGAAGTTGGGGATCTCAATCTTGTAGTCGTGTGCCCTGTCAGATGCCTTCTTTTGTTATAGTTTCTATAATTTTCCTGTGACTATAAAAACTGCACCACAAAAGCAATGAACAAAGGAGTAGTATACTCCTTATGGACCCTAAGACTTTCCTCATTTAAAGCAGTACCTGTGTTCTTTGTTTTAATCTGATTTTATTTAACCCATACAATCAAAGCATTTACAAGCACTTTTGAATAGTGAAGAAGTCAGTCAATCAGAAAAATGATAGGTAATAATTGCACATTCCAGTGTAGAGCTCAATGGAGACGACAGTGCAAAAAAAAAACATTGTTTTATAACATGTCTTAAAACGGGGTAAATACTGAAAACACGAGAAAAGTATGGCAAAAAAAGGACTACGCAAACCAAAAATTAACTGGGATAAGGAATGAAAAAGAGGAAGTTGGAAAGGGGCTCCAGTGCATCCAGGGACTAAAAAATTGAAAGGGAATCGTTTGTTTTGGTATGATCGTGTGAAGAGGAGGAATAAAACGCATGTTACTAAAAGAGTTGTGAGTACACGTAGATGGAGAGGGATACGGTCAAAGAAAAGATTAATGGATTGTGTGAGAACAAGAAAAGATGATGAATAACGAGATAATGAGGATTTAGCTTATTGTTTTATATCTGAACTTGCAACAGTCAGAATGTACTCGAGACTGCTCAAACTGGGACTATAATGACAGAACCTTTCGCTTTCGTCGTTTAAAAGCCAAATCTTTCACTACCCAATCACAAGAACCCCATCAACAGAGTCCCATCAGTCCCCGAGATTTGTTGTCATACGACGCAAACGCATTAATGGTAATAAAACCGTTGAATCGTCCATGCGACCTAGAAACGACTATTAGCTATATTTTTAGTTTGACTAGTGAGTCATATTATATCAATTAGTAATTTTACAACAGTTATATCGGTGAATTGTGAAATTGGGATTGATTTGAGTGTAGAATTAAAGCTGGTTCGATACTTGAAATTGGAAGTTATCACTTATTTCTGCTATGCCTTTCTTTCGCCCAATAGCTGATGCTGGATGTCCGTAGAATAACATTTCCAAGCCATTTTTTTTTTTTAAACTGTTGTTAGGCTTGCTCTTGTCCACTATCTTACCTGATGGAAAGCGACGATGTCGTCGAAGATGAAGCACGCTTGCCTAAAAGTAACGTAGTCACTCTTGAGTTAAAGATCCCCAGATTGTAGCAATCTTTGTCTTAAAATCTTTTGCATGTTGGAGACTGTAGCCAGTCTTTGAAATACCAAAGATGTGATGGCAAGAGAAATCCCGACCGTCTTAACTCAACTCAGAATTATCATATTTCACATAGGGCCTACATGGGCATAAAATGTCAGAAGCAAGCTCAGTTCCAATTAGTCGTTTTCTATGGAGAAGAACCAGCAAGAAGGGTCATGGTTACTTTAAAAAAAAATTGTTTCTACAATATTTCCATAGTATTTATAGATTTGAGAGGACAATACAGACCGGTCAACTTTGTGCCTAAAAGCACAATAAAAATAGTGGTCTATAAATCTGCAGTCTACGGTGTTCTTACATTCACATTATAAAAAGAGGCTATACAAAAATAAAGTAAACCTATCAGTAAATTATAAATGTTTACACCATAATAAATATGAGAAATAATACTAATGAGAATTAAGGTGGCTGTGGTTTAAACATTTTAAAAAACATTGCGAAAACAATGTCACAAAAGGGGAAAAATAATATCAATATAAATAACTAGCTTGTGCCCGCAGCTTCGCACGCGTAGGTACTTAAAATATAGCCTATGTCACTCAGGAATCAAGCAGCTTTCTATAGGTGAAAAATTTTAGCTATAGGACCAGTACTTCCAGAGATTACTTCCTACAAACAAAAAAATAAACTACTTCTTTATGATGAAGTTAAAATACGGCAAACACATCTATGCTTGTTAATCATCTCATGCCAATAAAATCAAGAAGACCTGTGCTTTAGTGACTTTTCAAATATTTACTAACCCTAAAGAATTATTTTCCTCGTCTTTTTAACTGCTACAATTTCTTTCAAATGGATAAAAGCTTTGAGAAAGATGAACTGAAGAATCAAACATCTTACGTCAAGGGGATTTCCAAAAGTCAACCAGCATACAATTAAATACTCATGGAAGAATATCTAGGCCTATTCTCGATAGTTATCCTCCATTTAATAATCATAAGAACGATCAAATTAACTTTTTTATAATAACTACTTTGATAGCCTCGCAATTGAACACTAACTTAAAGCAAACCGGTCAGAGACAATGGCAACGTTGAAAAAAAAAACAATTTATGCCCATAAACAAAATAGTCGATTTTTCAAATTGAAATCGGCTTCCTGTGGTATCGAGCAGATGATATTGTTTACCGTTTAGCACATTATAATCTGTTGCATCCTGATTAACTTATACAGGTTTTGTTTTTATGGATTTAGTGGTCCCGTATGTTTTTGAAGCAAGTTTCTCGGTGGATTAGTTTGTTGTTTTTTCTTCTTTCCGTGTAGTAAAAGCTTCCTCTCTTTTGTGCTCTAATATTGGATAAGTAAAATGATTACTCTGGAAAGATGGACGAGTGACAATAAATGACATTAACGCCTAATGACGAGATAGAAATAATACTTTTTAATCAATTAAATAGACGTTTATCGCGGCAACGCTTTCGTGGCACAGGAACTGTGCGTTTTGTTCCAAAATAAAATTACTCTCAACGATCGTTTAACTTTCTATCAGAAAAATAATTTTTTTAGTCGGATCAATAGACAAAAAAAAAATTCTGTTACCTTTCCCGCCAAATAGAAAAAAAAAAAGAATGACAATGACATTACCTGTCACTTCCCTTGTCATGTGACTTCTCCGCAGGTATAAAATAAATTTTGTGGTTACAGTTTGGCCGAAACGCTAATAGAAAAGTAATTTGTCTAAGCCTGCAGAGCTTACAGATTAAAAAAAAAACAGACTATAATACTTATTTAGTAATACTAATTAATACCAATCACTTCTAGGTGTTTTTGGCGGGATTTCTTACAGTGAAGTTCGCAAAATTCCTAGTAGATTGTGGTGTAAAATTGGTTAAGTTTTGTATTTCAAGTGTCTGCACAACTGGACAATATGTGGGATCATTCAAACGGGCGCGACCTCTGTAAAAATGGAACAGAAAATTTTATCATAGTGTTGACTGCCTCAGCAAAATTTGTCGAGAAAATTGACTTGATACAAATGTTTCCAAATACTACAAAAACATTAGAATTTGTACATCCTTATTCTAATGGCAGACAGATTATCTATTCATACGAAAGCATGGCTTATAGAACTTAGGATCCACGCTTAAAACATAACTACAAAAAGGTATCCTATTTATAAAAAGCTAGCCTTTGCCCGCGGCTTCACCCGCGTACATAAAATATACTCTATGTCACTCAAGCAGCTTTCTATCAGTGAAAAATTTTTTGCAATCGGACCAGTACTTTCAGAGATTAACTCCAAAACCAAAAAAACTATTGGTGTACACTATTTAAATAAATAAATAGTGCGCCTCATCATCAACGATTGCATCACTGCTTACCATCAGGTAGTTTATATGAGATAAAAAAAATATATAAAAAAAACACTTTTGCCCAGATGTCAAACTTCCAAAAATATTCAGAAAAATGTTGGGAGTTTTGAACGATATTGCATAATCGCCGAATCGATCCCGGCTAGTCGATGTATCGATATATTTCTTCTACCAGCCCAATTTAACGTGCGCCGTGTCCCGTTAAATTGATTTATTATCTGCAGACTACATCTATTTTGGTGAAGTACATATTATATTGGTTATTTTTCTCTTAGTTTGAGTAATTTTTTGTAGGTGGGGAAATCGTTACTTTTTTGTAATACTTTGCACGATTTGACTTTGCAGGATGTTAAAAAAAACCGGCCAAGTGCGAGTCGGACTCGCGCACGAAGGATTCCGTAGCGTCTGTAGCAAAAAGCGGCAATAAAATCATGTTTGCTGTATGGCAACCCCTCTTAAATATTTATTTTTTATTATGTTTTTCGTATTTGTTGCTAGAGTGACAACAGAAATACATCATAGGTTTAATAAATAGGTTTCTTCTAGGTAAGCGCGTTCCATCGTCGACCGCATCGTCGCTTTCCGTCAGGTCAGATAGCGGTCAAGCGCGAATCTATCAACAATAAAAAAAAATCATCTGTGAAAATTTCAACTATCTACCTATTACGGTTCATGAGATATAGAATAGTGACAGACGGACAGACAGCGAAATCTTAGTATTAGCGTTCCGTTTTACTCTTTTTGGCATTCGAAACACCCTACTTCTAGGACTTTATTGGGCTAATTTTCGGAAGTTCATGTTTTTGCAGAAGTCTCAAAGAGGTCTTTATCGTTAAGTTACTCCATGGGTTGTGCGAAAGGGTCGACGACCTATGCCAAAACCTATCAATCAAATTGTTTTGACAATAGTTACTGATATCTCTCACCATGTTGGGTAGTTGTAGAATTAATTGTAGAACTTTTAACGTTTACTATGCGTTCCAAATGAGAATAGGACCGATTGCTATGTTTTGACGTCTCGTCGTACTGTCAAATCGAAGAAATTTTGGCAAAATTGAAGAACTCAGAGATGAGTAAAATTGAAAAACTGGATTCTGATTAAACTTTTTTCGTTTACAGTTCATAAATAAATTAAATTTTTCTTAAATTAATTAAAGTTTAAATTTCTTTCCTCGATTTGACAGTAAATCGTGACGTCACAACATGGACAGCGATCCTATTCTCATTTGGAACGCATTGTACTAACTGATATTTTCATATTGTCACAATATCAATTCACATCTTGTAGCAAAGTTAACTTTGTGTTAGGTATGTCTAGGGCTCCGAGATTGTTTGAAAGACTGACCGCAGCCCGACACAAAGAGTCCGGTAATGATAATAAAATTTCTAAAGAAAGTTGACCAAACGAAGTTTGAAGTATCATCGAACTTTAAAGTTTAAAATTAATATGGCCAGTTTTCTTGGCCATATCATCATCACTTCAGCCAAAAGACGTCCACTGTTGGACATAAGCCTTTTTTTATGGTGGGAAAATCATCTAATGACAACCCCCGCTCTTGGGCGGAGCGGGAGATAGTGTCAGACTCTTACTGACTAAAAACCCACCCCGTTCCTTTAAGCCTTCATACCGGGGCTCGAGCTATCTTTCGAAACTAACCCTGGTCCCGGTTTGAACATAGGTCTCCCTCAAGCGTCGCCAGAACGACTGATCCTGTGCGTCTCTCTCCACTGCATTCCCGCGACTCTCAGCATGTCGTCGGTACACCTTTTCCAACGCTGCGATTTCCACTCTGCAACCTTTCAGCCCCATCGACCTTCTGTTCGACGAACAATGTGCCCTGCGCACTTCCACTTTAGTTCGACGATTCTTCGGTTGCCGACTTCTGCGAAGCAGTAATACTGCTTCGCAGAAGTCGGCGACCGCCTGCCACTCCTCGCTCTGGACTATGGCCTGTACCAAGGCACAGCGCGAGAGATCGCCGCCGACCGTCGCATTTTTATGTTCCTCATAGAAGTGAATATTATATTATTTTTGAGTAAATAAAGTTTCTGTAACCAGAGATATGGCCACGACTTTTTATTTCGCTATCTACTTCGAACGAAATAGCCAAAACAGCTAATTTATCAAGAGATTTTCCTCAAATCTCAATTCCCACGACTTTATCTCAGAAATATATAGCAGAACATGCAATAAAGTAATGTTTAGCGAGCCGATCAATCAAATGCTTCGGACAATCGTCATTGAACTAGCTAGCCGTATTAGGTGCAGGCTTATGATTGTACCCGTTATGTGGTTGCGGGGTAAGGCAGAGGAGACAGCGTTTAGCGAAGGGTTGAGATCAGCGGTTAATACGGTAGTGTTTTTTTTTTAATCTGATGTAAACAAGTGCTTGACTGCGATCCCACCTGATGGTAAGCAGTAATGCAATCGTTGATGGTGAGGCGCACTAGTTTTATTAAGAGCCTATTCTAGACTGGGCGCGCTTCGACCGCCACGATTTGCGCGTCAAGTCTTTTCTTACGTAAGTGTTTTGAAAAAGTCGTTTGATACACGTGGAAAGTCACTGCAGCCCTCGGCTCCATAACACCCTCGCCAGGCCTCAGGTAAATGTCGCCTCGGTCGCAATGTCAAACTTAGTCCACTTGTATCCCCCCTCAATGTTTTATCCTTTTTTTTTTTCTTGGCGTTAAATCGCCACCGCTCATGTCTCACACATTCACAGATTGTATAATGCAGTATTCAGTACCAGTATGAATTAATGTACCGCATTACTATGTTACATTGAGTTAGTTGTGTACTATTGACGAGCTTATACAGGCTGAGGACGATTTGACACGTCACGTGTTAGAAAAATACTTTTCAATACACTTACTCGAAAACCCGCTCTTATCCCACCGCTTTTAGGCACGTAATAGACTATTTTCCGCACTAGTGCAGAAAAGTACGCGTGCTCTCTCCTGCCGCCACATTTATCGTATCAGGCTGGGCGTGTGTCGACCTCCACGAGTCGCTGGTCAACCCCCGTTTATTCATTTCTTTGCAAGTGTATTGATAAAAATCGTTTGATACACCTGCAAAGTCACTACAGCCCTCGGCTCCATAACACACTCGCCTACGGTTCGTGTCATTTCCGCCTCGGACGCAATTACAAACTTTCTACACTTGTATCAAATTGTACTATTTTTTTTCTGTGTATATCTTATATATAAAATTCTCGTGTCACAATGTTCGTTCCCGTACTCCTCCGAAACGGCTTGACCGATTCTCATGAAATTTTGTGAGCATATTGAGTAGGTCTGAGAATCAGCCAACATCTATTTTTCATACCCCTTAGTGATAAGGGTTGTCCACCCTTAACATTTTTCTTTAATAATTACTTAAAAATTATTTATATGGCAAAACAACGTTTGCCGGGTCAGCTAGTATATTTATAAAATTAATCACATAATTATAGTGTTTATAGTTATAGTCAGTAGACACTGGTTATTTCTTAGCTGCCAGTAGCTTATTTCATTTTTTTTTTAAATACTCTTTTTTTCTTTATTTATTGACATTGTGCTCACATATTAGAAGCGACAAAACATATGTTACCAAGATTTTTTCGTAAGTTACAACATAATTTAAAAGAGTGTCCATGGAGTTTCTTGCATGTTCTTCTCCAAAGAGAACTACGCTTTGGAACGTACAACTTAGCTACACTTTTTTTTGGCTGACTGACATTTTGACAATTCAAAAGTACTTGTACCCCTAGCCAAGTTGCTAATCTGCAATCGTTAACGCTAGTAGAAAGTTTCAAATGTACGGGAATGACGTCATCTCAACGCTCAGTCACGTGGTCAGAACGAAAGAATTGAGGGCGTGGCCAACTCGAAGCGTTCGACGCAAGCGAAATGGTTGTAACTTGGCTAGGGGGGCTGGTCTATTTGAAGTAAAGTTCTGATTTCTTATTATATATCCAAAATTCCGTTCAGAACAAGCAAAGAAGATTCTTTTAAGTAAGTGTCGATCAAAAGCCAACTCATGCGCACTAGACATCGCTGATTATTATGCCGTATACGGCAATGCATTTGCATATTATTTTATCTCCACGCATTTGCCTGCGTAATACTGATTGTAGTTTTCCATCTTGTGTAGTAATATTGTCTTTAAGCTTTGTTTAGGACACATTGACTTACATCTCATGTTTTCCTGCTGTTGACCCATTTTTTTTTTTATTAATTAACTCACGTTTGATTGATTTTTTTTCAATACTTTAACTGTTTAATTGCGTTTACGGATACAGACCTTTTTAAATGCTTCTATCCATTTATGGGGATCCAACAGGGGAACTCCACAACCCTCAGTTATACGGCGTTAGGATAAGGAGGAAATGGATCTCGATCGAGTGCGTGAAGCTCACAGTCTAACCACTCAGTAATCATGATTTAGGTACTTAGCTTGATACTTAAAGATTCGGTGGTAACGATCTCTCGCACTGGGCCTTGGTACAGGCCATAGACCGAAACGAGAAGGAGTGGCAGGCGGTCGCCCTCTTCTGCGAAGTAGTAATGCTAGCAAGTCGTCGACGGTGTGTATGCGAGCATACAGTAGTGTCCCAGCAGGGTCGAAGCCTACTGGGACCAGGGTTCGCTTCTGAAAGGAAAACCTGGTATGAATGGCAACGAAGGAATTGGGAGTGTGTTTTAGTCAGTAAAAGTCTGACACGCCCTCGAGTCCTGACCAAGGACGGGGGATGTCATTGGATGATTTCCCACCTAAAAAAAAAGCTATATACTCAAAGATATCTTTGAGTATCAAGTTTTTTTTTAGCAGAATCTCTTTTTCATCTGAATCGTCTTTTCTAGTTTTTATATGGCAAACCCATACCTGGGAGACTTTGACTTATAACGAGGACGAACACTAAGAGAGGATTGTCCAAAATTTATACCCTAAAGGGTTGAAACAGGGGTCCAAGGTTTCACTAGGGCCAAGCCGCTGAAATCTAGCTGTTCTAGATTAAAGACATTGAAGGGCGAGCTGGAGGTAATCATCTTCACACGAAATGTCACTTTTAATGCACCTCTTTTAAAAAAAATCGTACTTTCCGACATCATAAAACATCACACTGTAGAAACTACCCGCCCAAATACGGAGTGTCACGTATGTTTATTGTCAAGTGTTACACGGAGGGTATTAATCATTTTTGGACGGCTGTCGTGCGGTGACGAGTCTTGACTCCGCTCATTTGTGCTGGGACTGCCTCTTTAGTATGGCGGTTGCAAATAAGGCTTGCAGAGGTGATTCTTGGGTTTAAAGATGATTGGAGGCTAAAGATGCCAGGTCTGATCATCCCTGAATTTCTGATGTTAAGTATTTTTTAATGTCTATCTTGGAATCCTGTCAAAAGGTTACTTTCATCTATCTAAATTAAGAAGATAGCACTTTTGTGTAAAATTGTCAAATAACTTCTCTCGCTTCGAAAGAACTTGTCCTTTTGCATTCCGGGGCAATTCTTACGCGTTTTTGACTAATTTCGTTTTTGTATCCGAGGCAGTCAATTCATTCTTTCGGGATTCTTTCAGCTTCATTAATTCAGCGCTTTTGTGGTGGGGCCCGCCAATTGTGAATCTCTCTGGAATTGAGGGAGGAGGTTTTTATAAGCCAAGTCAACCGCATTTTTTCTTGAATACTACGCATTAATGTGGATGGCTTAAGGAGGTCAGAGAAAGGCCACAGAAATGATGAAAAGACTGTCCCAAAAGATGATTTCCTAGCTTGATAGACTAATAGGACCTAGAAACGTTGAAAACTCCCAAGTACTTAAATGAATATAAAGGCGATAACGTTTTGCGAAAGCAGATTACAGTCTTAGCCTTGGGGATAGGTCAGAGCTGCGTCATTGCTCAAAAGAATTCGCAGGGCCTTGGGACGAATTAGGCAACTGAAGGGACACAGGTACCTCGCGGCGTCCTTACCTTCCGCATGACACAGGTCCTCACCGGAAATGGCAAGTTCGGGAGGTTCCTGTTCCGAATCAAAGCGGAAGTGACGCCCGGGTGTCGCCACTGTGCGGAACGCCCGGAGGACACGGTGGAGCACACAATCGCGGTGTGCCCTGCTTGGGCGGAGCATCGCCGTGCCCTCGTGGGGGTGATCGGCGGCGGAGACCTCTCGCGCCGGGCCTTGGTCGAGGCCATGGTCCGGAGCGAGGAGGAGTGGCAGGCGGTCGCCGACTTCTGCGAAGCAGTAATGCTCGCTAAGGAGGAGGCCGACCGCATCAGGCAACGGCGCTCTCGTCGCCGCCGCCGGGATTCCGATCCCGATTTCCAGCCACCGTAGGCGCGGGATTGCGGACAGTGAGCAATGGGTAGCTCGCTGTCCGGCCGTCCGGTAACCGTCCGGACCAAGCCCAAGTCGTCGACGGCGCGCGCTGTTCCCGCGCGCCTCAAGGAGTTGTCAGCAACAGCAGGGGCCCAGCCGGGTCGAAGCCTACTAGGGCCAGGGTAATCCGAAAGGGCGCTCGAGCCCCGGTATGAAGGCTTGAAGGAACGGGATGGGTTTTTTAGTCAGTAAGAGTCTGACACTATCTCCCGCTCCGCCCAAGGGCGGGGGTAGTCATAAGATGATTTTTCCCATAGAAAAAAAAAAAAAAAAAAAGGGACACAGGTGGGTTTTTAGTCTGTAAAAAAAATCTACCACTCCCTCCTTTTTTTATGGTGGTAAAATCATCTAATGACAACCCTCGCTCTTGGGCGGAGCGGGAGATAGTGACAGACTCTTACTGACTAAAAACTCACCTGTTCTTTCAAACCTTCATACCGGGGCTCGAGCTATCTTTCGAAACTAACCCTGGCGCCAGTAGGCAGCCATGCTGTTGCTGACAACTCCTTGAGGCGCGCGGAAACAGTGCGCGCCGTCGACGACTTGGGCTCGGTCCGGACAGTTACCGGACGGTCGGACAGTGAGTTACCCATAGCTCGTCGTCCGCAAACCCGCGTCTATGGTGGCCGGAAATCGGGATCGGAAATCCAGCGGCGGCGAGAGCGCCGTTGCCTGATGCGGTCAGCCTCCTTACTCCCTCTCATTCTATGCATAGCGGGAGTAGTTCATTATGCGTACATCTAAGGAGTGGAATTCCCTGTCGGAGTCTGTGTTTCTCGATAATCATAACCAACATGAGGGTCTTAAAGTCAAGAGTGAATAGGTTGCTTCTAGGTAAGCGTGCTTTATCGTCGGCCACATCATCGCTTCCCTTCAGGTCAGATAGTGGTCTAACGCGAGCCTATACATAATAATAAAAAAAAAGTTATTTGACAATTTCTTCAAAAGAAAAACCTTGGCAATAGTTGCAACGTTGTTATTATGTAACTAAATAATACCATAATATTCCGCCTCGAATAGAAATTGTGTCCGAAAATAGATTCTCCCCTTATTTAATTTAGGAAAGGGATAGCGGTTTGGAAACGTGGTCATAAATGTAATGTTACGTGTATAAGGAGGTGAAATAGTTCGTTTGTTTGTTGGAGGTAATATCTGAAGGGATTATACCGATTAGGAATACAGATTTTAGGCATAATTTCTTCGAGTGCAGTGGCTGGTTTTAACCGATTACGGCACAGCCAAAGGAGGGTTAAGATTTTGACAGGCCATGTATGTATGTGAGTATCAAAGTCAAAGTCAAAAATATTTTATTTCACATAGGCCTACATAGGCACTTATAAAACGTCAGAAGCTAGTGCACGGTTCCAAATTGGTCGTTTCCTATTGAGAAGAACCGGCAAGAAAATCAATGGTTACTCTTTTTAAAAAATGTGTTTGGTATTACAATATTGATAGATATTATGTAAGAACAGTGTAGACCAGTCAAATATTGTACACAAAAGCACAATAAAAATCATCTTAGTAAAAAACAGTAAGTCGTAATAGGAAGTAGTCTAAGAGTTCGTGGAGTATACAGTGTTCTCACATTCACACTACAAAAAGAGGCTATATAAAAAAAAAAAACAGGAATAATAGTATGTTCATCTGTTCCCTCATAGCTCCTAATCCACTTATTGGAACTCGACATATGAGGTATCGTTAGAACCGTCTTAATCGTCCGCTGAATATAGGTTAGGTGACGTCTCAAAATTCGATATAGCGCCCTCTAGTGGACAAAAAGTAAAATAAAAATGGGGATAAATACGCCGTGTTTGGTATCATTTGAAAGGGCTTGGACTTGTACATTTCTAAAATATTGCTAAAAAGTCATGTGTTATAAGAAATGTTAAGATACATATAGGGTGACTGGCAATTAGTGTACGATACTTAAACACGTGGTTGTCCTCATGATAACAAACAATTTTTATTATGGGAGCAAAGCCGAAATCGCGAAAAAAATTTCAGCTGTTCAGTACATTAGGCAAACATAAATGTACTGAACAGCTGATTTTTTTTCGCGATTTCAGGTGTGTTCCCATAGTAAAAGTTGTTGGCTATCATGAGCACAATCACGTGTTTAATTATCGTACACTAATTACCAGTCACCCTATTTAAATAGATACACGGTAAAATGGAGCTGAGGTGATTTTATTGTAGTGTAAACTATCTCAGCGAAGTTTTCTGAGAACGTTGACTAGATACAATAGAATGTGTACTTCCATATTGTTTAATACACAAATTAACTTATTTAGAGACATGTAATCTCTATTTTATTCCGGCTGAAGATCGTTGCATCCCTGGTCAAGAAACATTATATAAAAAAAACTAGCTGATCCGGCGAACTTCATACCGCCTAATAGTTACGAGTATGTTGTAATACCTTTTAGCTAAGCTGTCAACTCTACCCTACCCTACACTACCCTACTCTACCATAGTCAACCCTACTCTACCCAAGACTACCCTAATTTTCATTCCCTAGGAACATTTTCACAAAAACAAACAACAAAAATAGAATTCGCGAAATCGGTTCAGCCGTTCTCGAGATTTGCGCTTAGCAACCCATTTAGCGATTCATTTTTATATTATAGACTAACTCCTTTTAGCTAAGCTGTCACCGGATAACGCCATCTACAGGCATTACCTGAACCAGCATACTTCTTTTCAAAATGACATTTCAATTAGAGATGGCGTTGTATACGAATTTTTTTTTTGTTTTTTTCTAGATTTTCTCACCGTTCAAACCTTCCCTGGACTTCCACGAATATTTCAAGACTAAAATTAGCCAAATCGGTAACCGTTCTTGAGATTAAGCGAGACTAACAGAATTGCAATTCATTTTTATTTATATGCATAGATATTTAAGGACGAAAGCCTCCTTCACCTTTTTCACAAACGTCTGTCCTCAACCAATGAAGGCCAGTCCCACCGGTAGTTGTCGAGGTCACCTCTCCACCTTCGTATTTTTCTGTAGTACCTAATAACTTTCTTTAATGATACAAACTAGTGCTTGACTGTAATCCCACCTGATGGTAAGCACTAAGCAGTGATGCAATCGTTGATGGTGAACCGCACTAGTTTATTAATATATATAAAAAATGTGAAATGCGTAATTAAAACTAATCGCAATAAAATTAAATGAAGTGTCGTGTAATTGAATTGTTATCGTCCGAGCTTCGAACCCGCTATCTCTTGTTTACGAGTGACACTTGACTTTGTATTGTTACGTTACAATGTGCTAATTAATTAATTGACTTAATCTGCGCAGAACAATTCATTCTCGTATAAGATTTGTGTGAAATGCAGTAAAACACTATCTGAGAGCAGTGGTGGCCGAGTGGTAGCGACCACGACATACGAGTTGTAGATCACGGGTTCGAACCCAGCCAGGCGCATTACTTTGTGTAATTTATTTCAACACCACTGCTCTCAAAACGGTGAAGGAAAACATCGTGAGGAAACCGGCGTGTCCTAGAACCAAAAATTCGAAGAAATGTGACATTCACCAACACACACTCATGGGCCCGCGTGGTGGATTACGGCCCATTCCCTCTCCTAGAGAGGAGGCTTGTGTCCCAACAGTGGGAACATTAAAAAGGCTGGTGATGATGACTATCTGCCTGGTCTCTCCTCTACAATATTTTTTTGTGGCTGGTATTCGTCCAAAGTCTTCTCTCGGTCTAGGGCGGAGACCACATCTGTGTTCTTCAGTAGCCCTTTCCGTTCTAAGTCCAGAGTTTCCATTGTAGCAATTTTTTTGAGTTGGGAAATAATTCAATGACTTCTCTCGTTCTAGGCTGGGGCGGGAGACCGTATCAGATTTTTTACTGACTGAACACCTGTGTTCTTCAGCGGCCCTTTCAGTTCTAGGTACGGGGTTTCCTTTCTAGTATTTTTTTGAGGTGAGAAATAATCCAAAAACTTCGCCTGCTTTAGGCAGTGGCGGGAGGGTGTGTCAGATTTTTACTGATTTAAACTACATCTTTATCCTTCAGTTGCCCTTGGCGTTCTAGGTCATTAAATTTTCCCAACTTTGTTGAGAGCAGCTTCCAGTCTGGTAGAAAATGCCTTGGGAATTAAGTCCGCTTATGTGCAGTATTAGTAAGAAATACTGTGTGTGCATAAAATTTAAATAAATAAATAACCTATCTATAGCCCATACAAATCTATGTATCTTGCGGAAATCGAACCAACGACTCGCAGCTCAGCAGCCTTTCTCTCAACCACTGCACCAATTATTTACGGAACATGATCATCCTAATAATTCCATATAGGTCGATTGGGATGGATTTTGTAATTGTTATAAACACCGATTTATCACAAACGGATTGGCGATAACAATATTTTTTAGCACAAGGTCGTTCTCTTGAAGTTATCCCATTTCCTAAGCCGGATGTTGCAACACCTAATGACAAGCGGATTGATTGGATTCGCACATCGTATGGGTGAACACAGAAAAGATGAGAGGTTAGAAAGGAAATGCTTTCCGATTTGTACTACAAGTGTCGTCGCTTGTCTCCCACCCTTTAACTCCACTACAGGCAATAAACCAATACGAACGCGCATTACCCAACTAACAGACCACGCACACTTAGATCGCAAGTTTGCTATTGGTAGTTGATCTATGAGCATTGCCCTACTTTGTGGATCGCTTGCCCCGCCCACAAGGTCATTCTAACCTTTTTCATTTGTTCTGTCTGGGTATTCTTTGTTCTATGTCGGCTGTTCTGCCCATAGAGCGTTAAAGCACAAAATAGATAGGTACAGAAGACAATCTCATGTATGTACTTCACTTTTTATACCTACGCTCAGTGGACGCACACTAATGAGCGTTTGAGCTGGAACTGTTCGACGAACGGGCCGAGGCGCTCCGAGATGTCGTGTCCGTGAGCGGTGTCTATGTGTGCGTTGTTCGAGCGCGCTTTGTATGTAGATTGACTTCTGTACCTATATATTTTGTGGCTAAAGTAAAGTGATCTTAGCACTGCATACCTAAACCTTATGAAAGGTTTCTCTTGGAAAACTGCAGCTATCATACATGTTTCTGCCGGTTTCTTTAATTTAGAAGTTGTCGAAGCCCAAATCCAGATCAGTTGCAAAAACTTGAATCTTTGTAACCCCTATTTTTGGGTAGGAAATTATCAAATAACTTCTTCTTCTGAGAGAAAGTATTGAATCAGAGTTGTACTAACTCAAAATTCTCCCTGTTCCTTCAACTGAAGGGTAACTGCCCTTATCCGTCTCATAGACAAGTAAATATCCGCTCTAGCTACCCCTCTCTCCTACTGACATCTTTGTTATCCTTTGGTGTTACATGGAAGAAGACTATCTTCTTTCCACCATCGCAGGCTGACAGCCTTTAGGCAACCTATGAAGTCAACCTTTTCAATAAATAGTCCATGTCTTGGCAAAAATATTTACCTACCAATCAGCAACGTGCTAGCAACACTGAACGTTCAAATCATCGTCTCCTCATCTCATTGTCTTCCTGCCCTTGTCCCGTTTTATTTGGGGTCTGCGCAATACGTCTTTTTTTCCATTCTGTCCTGTCACTATATACTTAGTGATACCCTTTTTTTCATATTTTTATTATTATTTATAGGCTTGCGTTGGACCATTATCTCACCTGATGGTAAGCGATGATGTGGCCGACGATGGAGCACGCTAAAAGTGCTCCATCGTCGGCCACATCATCGCTTACCATCAGGTCATCATCGCTTGCCTAGAAGTGACCTATTCACTCTTGACTTAAAGACCACTTCTTTTTATGGTGGGATAAAATCATGCAATGACATCCCCCGCTCTTGGGCGGAGCGGAGCGGAGGTGACTCTTACTGACTTAAAGACCCACCCCGTTCCTTCTAGCCTTCAAACCGGGGCTCGAGCGCCCTTTCGGATAACCCTGGCCCCAGTAGGCTTTGACCCGGCTGGGTCCCTGCTGTTGCTGACAACTCCTTGACTTAAAGACCCCTGCCCGAGTCTTTTGATATCAGGAAACAGACTCGGGCAGGGCAGTCAACCATTTCACACAATCCATCCAACTTTTCTTTGGCCTCTCTCTCCATCCATCCACATCAATCCTTGTAAATTTTTTATTATCATGCGTTTCATCCGTCCTCTTCACATAGCTATACTAAGACAAACGATTCCCTTTCAACTTTTCAAATACTCAGTGTCTATTTTAACACAAAAAGAGGGTAGATAACATTTCGCAAAACGTTTAGTCCTTATCTCCAAATCAGGCACAAACAAAGGAACATCGATACTCCTTATCATTGACACTTGCCCGCTGACTCCTGACCCGTCTATACGCAGTCAGGTTATCAGAGACGTGTAAGTTGAGCAGTAATTATGATTTATGCGCTGATACCACTCAATTATTGTTTTGTTAAATGATGATAAGTTGTGCCATTCTGTCTGAGAGTACTAAGTGGGCAAAATGGCCACAATGTACGATCCTGTGCGTCTTGCATTCTTCGGATTCCCGCAATCCTTACCAGATCATCGATCTATCTTGTAGGAGGCCATCCAATGCTGCGTCTTTCGGTACCTCCAGAACCTTTCGGCCCCAACGGCCATCTGTTTGAAGCCTACTGGGGCTAGGGTCTTTTTTACGAAAGGGCCGCTCGGCCCTGCTATGAAAGGCAAGAAGAAACGAAAGTCTGACTATCTCCCGCTCCGCCCAAGGGCAGGGGATGTCATTTGGATGATTTTTCCTACCGAAAAAAAAAAGCGCATCTGTTTTGCGTGCAATGTGCCTTGCCCATTGCCACTTAAGTTTGGCGATTCTTCGAGCTATGTCGGTAACCTTGGTTCTCCTGCGGATATCTTCATTTCTGATGTGATCACGCAATATATTATTGTTTTGTAATTCATCAATATTAAAAATCATTAAAAGTTCTACATCAACAGCAAAAAATTGATCTTAAATTCAGTCTGTCTTCATTATTTAAACTCATTGACAAAACAAATTAATCAAAATGATAATAAAATTTCGAAATTCGAACGCGTCGCGATTGGCGGTTGCGCTGACCAATGGGGGCTAAGCGCAGGCGCAGCTGTGCAAATACACGTATACGATATGAATTAGGTTGTAGTGACGTGAGTTACACGTTGTTAAGTATTTACTATGTTTTTCTGATGAGAATTTTTCATTATTTTTTTGTCGTTTATAATTATTTATACTTACTATACTATTTATAGTAAAAGTTATTGAGTTAGTTTTCTTGATGATAGCTGACGATTTGTGAAATTATTGGTGTTTAGAGAATTCTACTCGAAAAACACTTTGGCTACATAATTTGTTTAGTGGCTTCAAGACCTGGAATTGGTCCCCACTCTTCAACTTGTGTTAGACTGATGGACTTCCGATGGTCTTTTTCAATAATGATAGGAAAACAACTAAATATTATTATAGCTATGTCGCTCAGTGATAAAATAGCGTTTTACTGGAGACATAATTTATTTGTTACTAGCTTTTGCCCGCGGCTTCGCCCGCTTACATAAAATATAGCCTATGTCACTCAGGAATAAAGCAACTTTCTATCGGTGAAAAAAAATTCACAATCGGACCAGTAAAAAACTAAAAAATCGTGCGAAGGTTGCCCGTAGCACAGAGGGACTACTTGGTGAATAGTAATATTAGTGAGTTAGCGAATATATAATATTAGTGTAGCCAAGCAAAAATACGAATATTTCCTTTTTACAATATTGGCATCAATTCCACATCATGATTTTCTGTACGAATCAATTTTCCACCACTGCAATTAACGACGAAGTAATCTCGACAAAATTTTCGAAGTGACGCCACGCAGCTGTATGTGTATACTTAATATTTAATTACAATTTAAAGTAGTTATCATTAAAAACCAGATCAATGACAAAACGGTAACACTATCCCGGTGATTGGGCGTCCCCTTTCCGATAAGGTTGTTTGTTATGGATTGATTTCTAGAGTTCGTCATCAGTCCATCGAGTGGGTCAGCTATTTGGTTTCTGAGTAGCTAAGGGCAAAGGCCTACGCCGAATTTTTGTAGCGACGCTATAAGGGTTTATACGCACTATGCGGGTAGCCGCAATGCGTCTAGCCATGCGGCTGACCGCAAGCACAATTATGTACATATGTAATATTCATTTCTATGTGCACTGCGATGCGGCTACCCGCAGACTGCTCCGCTGGCCCGGAAGGCTGCGGCCCGAGTGATGGCCAGCCCGACGGTTGCTATATACTTGTCTGCGGCTGCCCGCCATTGAGTGATATAGGCTCGATATAATTCGGTATTAGAATCGCAACGGTTCTTCAACCGCACGTTGCCGTTGCGAATGCGCCTGCCCACGATCCGGCTGGCCGCATTCGCAACCGTGGCCTGCGGTCAGCCGCACGGCTAGCCGCATTGCGGCTACCCTCATTGCGCGTATAAACCTTTAGTCGCGCGATAGTCGCATTTGCAAGCACTACAGAAAAAAATGCCAACGCGCTACAGCCTCGCGACTGTATGTAAAATGTCGCCGTGAGCGAGGGCCCTAAGGACTCGTATAGGGTGCTAGTAAATGATCCTATACTATTTGAATCAAGATCATCTTCCTGCCCTTATCCCATATTACTTGTGGTCGGCGCAACACGTTTTTTTCTTCCATTCTGTCCCGTCATCCGTCATGCTATAACTAACTCCCTTTTCTTTCATATCACTCTTCACATAATCCATCCATCTGATGGGAGTGTGGAAGAAAAAGACGTGTCGCGCCGACCCCAAATAAAACGGGACAAGGGCAGGAAGATAATGATTATTATTTACACAATTAGATCCTAATTAAAAAGTCGTATAGTAGGTCTTAAAGTCAGGGGCGTAGCGTCGATTAATTCGGACGTGGGCGAAGCACAACAGCGAGGCCTGTTTCTTTCATAAATTCGAAAACTAGACAACGACTGTCGCAACCCAGTGTTCGATCACATCGTCGCTTACCATCTGCCCAGAGCCGAGTTTTCCTTTCAAAAGCAGACCCTTGACCCCAGTAGGCTATGACTCTGCTGGGCCCCTATAGTTTACTGACATCTTTTTGAGGCGCGCGTGGAAGGCTACGCGCCGTCGACGACTTTGGCTCGGTCCGGACAGTTACCGGACGGTCGGACGGCGAGCTACCCATTGCTCGTCGTCCGCATGCCCGCACCTACGGTGGCCGGAAATCGGGATCGGGATCCCGGTGGTTCAGGCGTGAGGGTCGTTCCCTCGTGCGTGCACGTGCGGCCTCCTCATTTGCTAGCATTACTGTTTCTTCGCAGAAGAAGGCGACTGTCTGCCACTCCTCGGTTCGGATCATGGCCTGTACTAAAGCCCTGCGCGAGAGATCATTACCGCCGATCTTGCCCACGAGGACACGGCGGTGCTTTGCCCAAGCGGGGCACACCTCTACCGTGTGCTCTACAGTATCCTCCGGGCGGTCCACACAACGGTGGCACCCGGGCGTCACTTGCACAAGAATCCGGTGCAGGAATTTCCCGAACTGACCGTGTTCGGTGAGAACCTGCGTCATGCGAAAGGTGAGGACGCCGTGAGGTCTTTCCAGCCATTCCTCATTGAGGTGTCGTACCGCCATAATTATGAAAGGGACTTATCGCCATAATTAAGGCGTGCCCATCGCCCAGGCCTATCTACGCTTCTATTAAAGCTAATGAGCGCTCACTTATACGATTACTAACAAGCTAGCTAATATATTATGAAAACGTCAAGCGTTTTTTCCACATGACAATCAACGTCTGATCTCCCGATATGGCGGACGTCGCTTGTTTTCACACATACGATTAATTACATCTAAATCTAAGGTCTTATCGCTGTTGGATTCTTTTTAAGACCTAGAAACTCTTTATTAATATCTAATAATAAAGAGTAGGTCTTAAAGCTGCTTCACCTCCGTGAGAGTAGAAAATCTATACATATAAATAAAATTGGGAGTGTCTTTTTGTAATATTATAATGATCGCTTTTTACTACATGCATATGAATATATATACAGTACATAGACCAAAATATTTTTTTTTTTAATTTTTGTCTGTCTGTCTGTTTGTTCCGGCTAATCTCTGAAATGGCTGGACCGATTTTGACGGACTTTTTTGGCAGGTAGCTGATGTAATAAGGAGTAACTTAGGCTAATTTTATTAAAAAATAAATAAATTCAAAATCCTGTAGTCCACGCGAACGAAGTCGCGGGCAAAGCTAATTATATATATATTTTTTTTTCTTTATTTCAGGCTACTATGGCCCATAGACACTATACATAAAATAATCTTAATAATAATAAACTAATACATGTGAAAAACATCTACTTATTAATTAAACTATCACACACGAAGTGACAGCGTTGTGTTCCGCTGCGAGGTCGGTATCTTTTCACGAAATCGTCGATACACGACACCTTTCGGCCAAAACTCTTCTTTGAGGAAGGTGTCCAAATAATGAGTCAGCGCCCGCACCACAAATGACTTGAAATTAGTGTTACGGCACGGCTCTAACTGCTCGGCTCTCAAAGTCCAGTTCGTCTTGACTCGAACATACTCCACGATCTCCTCGACCTTCGTGGAGTGATCTAGCCTCTAAACATACAGCTGCGTCGGGGGTATTGCTGGGCGCAGCAGCTGGGTCCTGGCAGCGCGGTTGTGAACGCACTGGTCTCAATGGAACATACAAATACCGGCACGAATCTTGAGCGCTCGTCGAAAGAGTCAGGATCAATTTGCGCATCGTACACATCGTCGAGCCAATCACTGTAACAACAAAGATGTACTTCCAGCTTCCGCGTCTCACTTCATACCACTAAAGATACCCACTTCTCATTCAAATCTGCGCGATTTCAAGTTCAAGTCAGCGCTCAAGATCCGTGCCGGTATTTGTACTCCCGGGATAAAAAGTATCCTATGTGCTATTTCAGGATATGGTCTACCCGTTTACTAAGTTTCATCGAAATACATTTAGTAGTTTTTGCAAACATCCATACATAAGTGCACAAACTTTCGCGGTAATAATATTAAGTAGTTTGATTATTACCTTTAGCCCGCGACTTCATCCGTGTGAAAGCCGATTATTGCAGACGCGAAGTCAAAATATATGGATGGAGCAACCTAATTTAATTTAAAGTTATTTAGAGACGAATATTTGTGGACTATCTCCCGCTCCGCTCAAGAGCGGGGTTCGCCAGATGGCGCTGACTAGTAAACACTGCTCAAAGTTGTGCTCATGATAAAATAATTATTAAAACTATTAAATCTCATCTCTGGACTGTGTATTGTTCAAGAAAGTGAAAATGGATATGCAAATTAACCGTGACAGTGTTATTCTCGATGAATAGTGTTGTGTTACTAAATAAACACTGAATCTCAAAAATGTAAACAGTGACTTTAAGAAGCTTTAAACTTAAGAAACAAAGTGCTGCGGTGTTAAATGTGACCCCATTTGCTTCAATTTCGACGCAATAGTGTTCAAAAAGATTGCAATTATTCTAAACAATATTGACCAATTCAAATCTCGACCACGAAAATCGTTTTTTATTCAAATAATAATCAACACTACAACACCATCTAGCATAATTGACATGAACTAATATTATTTGTGTTGCCACAGCCACAACAGTGTTAGCAGAGTAAATTATTACTATTCTGCAATACATATTGGAAAAAGTGACATCTATTGTTGCGAGAAAGACTTAATTGATGAAGAGATATTAGATCGACAATTTCGCTGCTTCTAGTACAAGACATATTAGTCTAGCGGTAAATGCATCGACTTGACGACGGCGTGGTCGTACGTTCAAATCTCACGAAGTGATATTCTTTTTGAGATACTTTGAAATTTAAACTAATTTACCAATATGAATTTCTTAGAAAATGTTGTAGATAATATCACGTTCCGGCGCAACCGCAATACATCGGAATCAAATAATGATAGTAGTGACGTTATCCAACAAACGTTAGATTGTACTATCAACAGTATGCCAACAATGTCAGAGGATGAAGATGAAACGCAACTAAACATATATAGAAATGAAATAGCAAACCTTAAATCTGAACTTAAAAGTGCACATCAAGAAATAGAAGTATTGTCTTTGGAAAATAGTAACTTAAAGCAATTAAATAAAGATTTATTAAAGAAAAATGAAATGTATAAAAAAATTGCCATTAGCCCAGTTAAGCAGAAATTCCAAACACCAAAGAAGAAGATTGTATTTGAAACTACTCGCACGATAACTAAACATGCAAAAACTTCAGAAATCACAGGAGTACATTGCGCGCCTCAAATTGATACCAGTACAAGTAGCACTCAATACAGTCAAAACCCCGCAATATCACCTAATGTTATTACTGAAAAGAAACCTACGTCGTCTCTAAAAAGACCTAAAATTTGTATTCTAAGTGGCGAAATATCTAGTAGGTTGAATACAATGAGAGAAAAAACCCTTATCTCTAACTATAATTTCTGTCACTATCGTATGCCAAAATGTGGATTAAAACATATTTTAAATAATATTGAGTCAAAAGTACGAAATTTTACATATTCTGACTACTGTATAATTTATATTGGCGAGGAGGATTTCAGGGGAACGCATAATTATGTAGAACTAGTTAAGTTTACTCGTGAAAAATTGCAAACATTGAGTCACACTAATTTTATAATATGTTTACCAACTTTTAAATATATGGATAACGGCAATATTATGTTTAACAGCCGTGTTGACATTTTTAATAATTTGATTTACATGGATGTGGAGACGCATGAATATGCGTTCATACTGGACTCTAACCTCAACCTTCCATATACTTATGATACTTATAGCCGTCGATATGGGAGTATAAATAAGAAAGGCTTAAATATTGTAATATCAGATTTACAAGATCTTATTCTAAACTTAAACACTAAGAATGCGACTCACTCTGAATGTGACTGTTCCCAGAAAAATCAGACACTGATAGTTGATAACTGAAGTGCAATCGGAAGCCATATCTCAGTTTTTTCTATAGTAATTACCTTAATATTCTTCATCAAAATATTGCAGGACTTATAAATAAATTGGATTTACTGACAATTAAGTTAGACGAACTTTTTAATAATGGAATAGATATAGATGTTATATGTGTCACAGAACATTTCGTTGAGACAGGTAATGAGAGCTTGTTACATCTACCAAATTATCGCTTAGCTGCCATCTTTTCGAGAAATATTAAAAGAGGAGGAACCTGTATATTTGTTCGTACAGGATTACATTATAGAGAGTTAACGGAAGTAGCTAAAAAATCAGTGACCGGTGTTTTCGAGTGTTGTGGTATTGAGCTGATATCTCATGGTATTATTATTGTCTGTGTTTATCGAATACCTAAATTTAATTATAACGTGTTCTATGAAAAATTGGACGATATATTGAGAAAAATACGTTCACTTACAAATAAAAATATAATTTTAACAGGAGATTTCAATATCGATGTTCTAAAAAGAAACAAAAGTACACTGGAATTTGAAAATTTTCTCTTACAGTATAATCTTAAACTTGCCCTCTATGAACCAACTAGATTAAGTAGCAATTCTTGTATCGATAACTTTGCACACTCTTACCGAAAAGAATGCAAAGCGGAAATAATTGATCTAGTTCTTTCGGATCATACTTCACAGTTACTCAGAGTACCTATTAATAAAGTCTGTACACTAAAATTTTGGAAAACCAAAAAACAAGACATATCAGCATGTAATTTATCCAAATTCAAAAATCACTTAAAGTGTTTATCTTTTTTGCAAGTGTACAACGCCAAAGATGCAAACGAGTGTTACGACAAATTCATAGACGACTTTTCGTTATTATATCGTCTATGCTTCCCTGAAAAAACTGTCACTATATTTACTAATAAAAAGACTAAATGGTTATCACGTGGGATTAAATTATGTAGTAAAAAACAGAGACAGCTACTCTGGGCATATAGACTTAATCCTAACTCAAAAAATAAACTTGTTTTAAAAAAATATTCCACCCTTTACCGAAAAATAATAAAGTTAACTCAGAAAGCTCAAAATAACCATTTCATTAATGTTTCACAAAACAAGTCAAGGGCGGCCTGGCAAGTGATAAACAAATCAAAAATAAGTTTGCCACAAGAACCAATATTATCTTTAAAAAAGGATAACTTAATTTTAACCCACCCGTTGGATATAGCAAACGAATTTAATAATTTTTTTATTGAGACGGTCGAAAACAATCAACAAACGCATTGTACGTCGACAAAAAATCATTTTAGTGAAAATTCGACATCGCATTCGTTATTTATGATGCCTGTAGTAGAGGATGACATAGTTAAAATAATTACCAGCCTTAAAAACACAAACACTGTCGGACATGATGGTATTTCAACCAAAGTGATAAAATATGTAAAGGAAGTTATAGCGAAACCACTATCACATGTAATCAATCTTTGTATCGCTGATGGTATATTCCCAAATAGTTTAAAGAAAGTGATTATTAAGCCCCTTTTTAAAAGAAATGACAGAACTAATGTTAAAAATTATAGACCGATTGCTAAAATTCCGATATTTTCAAAAATAATAGAGAAAGTAATTTATAATTCGATTTATGCTTACTTTGAAAAATTTCAATTATTTTGTAAGGAACAAAAGGGATTCAGAAAAAATGTCAATGTTAATATGGCACTGTTTGACCTATTATCAAATGTCTTGACATCTGTCGATAAAAAAAAACCTGTTTGTGCAATATACACAGATATGACGAAGGCATTTGATTTTGTGGATCATAACATTTTATTGCAAAAATTACATAGTTATGGCATTAGAGGGAACATCCTCAAACTTTTAGAATCATACCTAAGTGACAGATTACAATGTACAGAAATCTCTAGAATATGTCCTACAACAAAATTAGAAATTACATATACCTCTGAACCAAGGTACATAAAATATGGCGTACCTCAAGGTAGCGTTCTAGGACCACCGCTATTCTTGGTATATATAAATGACCTCCCAAAATGCATAGGGCAAAAAATGGTACTTTTTGCAGACGATAGCACAGCTATTATAGAATGTAATAATCCAAACAATTATCAAAATGACATTAATAATTCTTTAAATAAAATAATAAATTGGCTTAATGATAATAATCTAATAATTAATTTAAATAAAACTAATATAATGCACTTTCATCAACGGCTTGAGAAACCACTAATTAGTGTTGCTTATGATGATTATGAAATTGAGGAAGTTAGTACTGCGAAGTTTTTGGGTATAACTATAGATGAAAAGCTGACTTGGAAACCTCATTTGGAGGAAATTTGCAAGCGATTAAGTAAATCAGCATATTTGTTATTTCAACTTTCCAAAAAAGTTAATATTGAAACACTGTTGATGGCATATCATGGACTTGTCGCCTCAGTTCTGCGATACGGTGTTATTTTTTGGGGACAGTCAACAAATAGGGAACTTGTTTTCAGGATGCAGAAAAGATGTATACGGTGTATGTGTGGTTTAAAAACAACAGATAGTTGCATTCCTTATTTTAAAAAGTTAAAAATATTACCTCTGCCGGCTTTATACATACTAGAAATTGCATTATTTGTCAAACTGAATCCACATTTATTCATAAAACTACGTACAGTAAAGAAAACACCCATGCGTGCTCAGTATGTTAATGATTTATGCCTTGTAAAATGTAAAACTTCTCTTATGAGGAAAAGCTTCTTTGGTAATGCACCGCAAATATATAATAAAATACCCGATGAAATAAAATGTATGCCAGTGCAGAAGTTTAAAAAAACCCTTAATGAGTTATTACTAGAAAAATGTTATTACACTCTAGGTGAATTTCTTAATGACGAATCTCTGTGACTTAATATTGACATTTTTACATAAACTTACTTGACATTTAAAAAATATTTTTAACTTATTTTATTTTTTAATATTAATCTTCTGAACTGACTATACTTTTTGACATGGAATGAAATTTATTATAAATATTAAAATTTTGCTAGCATAATGATATTGTGATGAATTTATATTTTAATTTAGTAGCATTTTTTTTTTCTCTTTAATAATTTGTATGTCAATTGACAAAACATAGAGTACTATCTAATTTTTAAGATCTTGTATTTAATTATCACCTATGTTTACGAATAAATGATTCTGATTCTGATTCTGTGAAAATGTGAGTATAATTGTTACTTATTTAGGCTCTAACGGCGGAACGGATTTAGATAAAATTTGGCACAAGAGTAGACCACGTCCTTCGTCACATAGGACACCATTGACCCCAGGTGTATGATCCCTTGGGTTAATTTTCTCCAGCAAAGCCGATGTCAGTAGCTAATCCATCAATGAAAAGAACACAAATCAGCACAAACCACACCATATATTAACAAAAAAACTTTCATCGCATTAAAAGCCTTATTTCTATATTTACAAGACTCAAAACTGTTCAAAAGAATAAAATAATTACTATTACCATTGCAGCCTTTCGCGCGTCACAAGATGCGTTCGCGACCATTTTTTTATCACATTTACATACATCTTTGGCTTGTAACTAATACTTATTTATTTTGTCCTACTGTTTTATGGTGAATTAAAGTTAATTTGTGATGGGAATTCAAGAATATGGGCAATTTAACAAGTGTTTATTTGCCAGGGTTCAAGTTTGTAAGTGGCGCCAGTGATTGTAAAGTTGAAAGGGAATCGTTTGTCTTGGTATGGTCATGTGAAGAGGAGGGACGAAACGCATGTTACTAAAAGAGTTATGAGTATACATGTGGATGGATGGAAAGGGAGTAGAAGTCAAAAAAAAGTTGGATGGATTATGTGAAGAGTGATATGAAAGAAAAGGGAGTTAGTGATAGGGGGATTTGTGCCCCACTTAGGCGGAACACCGCCGTGTCAACTCACGCCGGGCCCTGGTTCAGGCTGTGGTCCGAAATGAGAGGGAAGTCGCCTCCTTCTGGGAAAAATTCAAGAGTCAGACAAGAGGGAAAACATTATCACATTACTTCTGAATCTCATGTTGACCTCTTAACAAAAAAGAAGCAGTATTCAAAACCATACCAGTAAATATACATGTTTATAGCTCGCGTTTGACCACCATCTCACCTGATGGTAAGCGATGATGTGATCGACGATGGAGCACGATTTCCTAGGAGTGACTTATTCACTCTTGACTTATAGACCCCGAAGTTGTAGCTACCAGATAACACATACTCCGGCAGGGAATTCCACTCATTAGCTGTTCGCACAGTAAATGTGTTCCTAAAACGCTTTGTACGTATGGGTGCGATGTCGTCCACCATGTACCGGTGGCGCAACGCCGTACGTCTTGTGGTCCCATGATGGAATGTAATACATATTTACCATTTTTAAGAGTTAAAAAAAAACATTGCCTTTTTTTTCTGCCTTAGTTTTGGGGAAACAACTAACTCTCGCGATGCACAAATTCTGACCTGAAAATGAAAGAGAAAAAAACAAAATACATAATTTTGACATATGGGCAATTGGCCTCAAATATTCTTCCAAATCAAACGCTCTCACCCGTAAACACGAAGCTCTATTAAAAACTTCACCAGCGTGTAAATAGATGGAGCCACTAACAAAACAGCCACACTCCCTCTGTTTGTCCCTCACACACTGACTACCCTCTGGCCGGTGTTTGTGTTTACCCTCCGCACATGAGAGGGTTTAATTGAGTAGTGAGCGCTGTTTACTGAAAGATTTAATGATTTTTTTTAGCTTAGTTCTGGTGGTATTTGGGTGGATTAGGAACTGAGTACTTGACAGTTTCTTTATGATTATATTATTTTTATCATCTATTTATTTATTCATTTCATTAACAAATCTGTGTAATTGATTACTGATTATACAACGTGTAACGTTAAATGCGCAAAACCTGAAAATAGTTTGTTCAGCAAAACAAGCAAAATCAATTGAACCACTTTTTAATATAGGTCACATTTTTCAAAAAATCTTCATTAAAATGTTGCCCTATCTATTTATTCATAGGTCAAACCAACACGTGCGCAAACCCACCCAAATACGTAAACAATATAAATCTTATTTTGTATTAGTAATAAAATTTTCTCATAAGCGGGATAATAATAGTTTTTCTTTCAATACAGATGCGAATTTAAAAAAAACTAAAACAACATCTAAATAAAACCTTTAAATTTTTTAATGATTTTTTTTTCTCTGAATTAGGTCAATTGAATTAAAAATCATTTGGAGTGTCCGAGGTTTTGCGCATTTTACGTTACACGTTGTACCTATATTATAGAAGAAGAAGAGTTCGTGGAATGCGATAAGGCCGCCAATTGTATGTTCTAAATATAAGGCTCAAATGTGTAATTTGTTATCTTTGTGTACAATAAAGGATACATAAATAAATAGGCAGTAATCAATTACGCTAAAATAATTATTATTAAGCTACTTTTCGAAAACAAATAATTCACAACAAAACGTTTTTGTTCTTCACTCCTGGGACAGATTTGAGAGGGCTTCAGTTTACTGATTGGTGTTGTCCTGAGGAACAAAATGCACTATGTTTGCATTCTGAGCAGCACTTGGTTCAACTCCCATATAAAGATTGGCAATGTCCTTTACTTTTGTGTCAAACAGTTTAAAATTGAACTATGCATATTTCAAAATAATAAGAATAAAAAATCAATTTATATACATGCTGGTGTGGTAAGTTGCCAGGTAAATAAATAAAGTTACATTTCATATTAATATCATAGATTAAAAATGATTAAAAAAAAAAAACTAAATGACTATGTCAATAAAAAAGTAAATCATGTCAATAATATATCAATTTTAACTATAAAAAATCCGTTCAAATAAGATAAACTTTTTAAATCTGGTAGAAAGGGGAAACTGTCAAGGAACAGAATAAGGACCATCATCATCATTTCAGCCGGAAGACGTCCACTGTTGGACATAGGCCTCTCCCAAGTGTCGCCATAACGGCCGGTCGTATGCGTCAGATTCCCGCGACCCTGACCAGGTCATCGGTCCACCTTGTGGAAGTTCTACCAATGTCTTCGTAACATACGTTGTCAGAATTATAGAACCTTTCATCACAAAATAGATAGGTACAGAAGTCAATCTACATACAAAGCGCGCTCGAGCAACGCACACATTATAATTCTATATGTTTGAAGCATTGACACTATTACAATTAAGTTTCATTAAATCAAGTAATTACTTGGTATTGGCTGTAACATATACAGATAAAAAATAATACCAAGTTTACCGACATAGCCCTAAGAATCGCTAAACTTAAGCACAGAATAGATAGGTACAGAAGTCTATCTACATACAAAGCGCGCTCGAGCAACGCACACATAGACACCGCTCACGGACACGATGTCTCGGTCGCGTCTCTGACCACTCATCGAACAGTTCCGGCTCAAACGCTCATTAGTGTGCGTCCACCGAGCGTAGGTATAAAAAGTGAAGAACATACATGAGATTGTCTTCTGTACCTATCTATTTTGTGACGTGTGCGTCGGTCTAATGTAGTTCTTGCTTAAATAATGTTGTACAGTCATGTCAAAAAGTGCATCGCAAAAAATCCTCAACCCCTACCATGCACCGATAAAATCATAGCGTTCAAAAGCACTTTTCCTCTCCACTGTTCAGTCGTACAATAGTGAAATAATCCGAGCATCGTTCTCATTGAGTACAGTGGAGTACGAAAGCGTTAAATTTTTAGCGATTAATCATATTAGACGCGCGAGGGTACTTCGTGCTGTGGGCCGTATTTATAGTCGGGACATGTTGTACGCACTTTTGGGATGCGTAGGTTTGAATGGCTAAAGAATTGTTAAATCAGATACCAATTTAGTATAATCATAAAGATATATATGAACTTAATATTTATTACACATAGGTATTTAAATCTTGAGTCTATAACAATATCTTACTTTCAAACAACTGTATGTAATCCACGACAAAGTTGTTTATTTTCATTTAATTAAAAAAAAGTTCTGTACCTATCATGGAAATCCTATCAGAATAACTATCTGCAGGCCATATAAATATTTGTTTCATGCAGCAATCGAACCCGTGACATGAAACGCAGCATCCAATCGCTTATCCACTGCGACAACCGTGCCGTTAAAATTGAGAGAAATTGGCTTTGCATTTTCAGGATATTGTTTAAAAAAAATATTCGGTTTATTATCAATTAAATTTTTAAGCTTTATTATTACAGTGCTAAAGTTGATAATTGAGTTGGCGCCGATGGATGGATTGAATTGCATCGCACTAGCGGTTCAACCGGTCTTTTGTACTACTGCGCTCCTATTGGTCGTTTTCCTCGTAGTGTGATGTTATACATATAACCTGCAACCTTTCTCGACAAATGGAGTATCCAACGCTAAAATATTCTTTTGAATTCGAACCAGTAGTTTCTGAGATTAGCGCGATTAACCGAACAAACAATTTTGCTTTATATTATTAAATAATAATAATAAGTAAAGACTTATGCAAGTATAAATAAAATTGATTTATTTATCCAATCAGTCTCATAAGAATAAATCAATGACAAGTTATATTAAATTATTAATTTTCATTGCAACTGACAAGACTTCATTGATACTCAATACTTACCTACTTGTATAATTCATTCATTGTATTGTACATGTCGCAGCCATCTAGCTAAATTCACCATTCAGTTATTTGCCTAGCCTTTTTACTAAACGGCGCCATTCAACTAATTGCCTGTATGATATTCAGCCATTCTAAAACAACAATGGGCCTCATCGGAAGGCTTGAAGCCACCCAAAGGGCCATGGAAAAGGCTATGCTCTGTGTTTCCTTGCGTGATCGCGTCAAGAATGAAGATATCTGCAGGAGAACTAAGATTGCCGACATAGCCCGAAGAATTGCCAAACTTAAGTGGACCTGGGCAGGGCACATTGCTCGCAGAACAGATGATCGATGGAGACGAAAGGTCCCGAGTAGCCACGTACCGGAAGAATAGCCAAGTACGATGATGATAAATCAAACAACTAGGAAAATGACTTAGATCGATAATGGTTTATCAGTTTATTATCAACACGCGGGCGTAGCCGCTGGCAGAAGCTAGTTTTTAATAGTACATTTTGATACAAGTGCAGAAAGTTTGTCATAGCCACCGAGGCGGAATGCGTACGAGCCATAGGGAAGTGTGTTATGGAGCCGAGGGCTGCAGTGACAAAGTACGTGTGTCAAATGATGTTTTTCAATACACTTACAAACTGGTGGCGGTTGACGGGCGCCTTGTGGGGGTCGACGCGCGCCCAGCCTGATATGATAAATATAATAAAATTGTGGCGGGGGCGAGCACGCGCTCTTTTCTGCACTAGTGCGGACAACAGTCAATTGCGTGCCTAAAACCGGTGGAATAAGAGCGCATCGGCTGAATTTAATTCATGCCGTTACTTGAACTGTGCTGTGTGGTTATCACTTATCACGCTAGTCTGTTAACTAAATGGCGAATTAAGCTAGTTAACCGCGACATATATATATATATATAACGAGTGATTTACATAAATTCCTTTCCTTAGTGCGAACACATAATTCTTTAAGACTTTATTATATCATACATGGAAATAGTTAACATTCCTGTCCATTCAAGAATACGCAGATTCCGCATATCACAAGCAAACGTGCTCCACCGTCGACCACATCATCGCTTACCATCAGGTAAAATATTAATCAAACGTGAGCCTATTAATAATAATAATAAAAGAAATCATATAATATTTAGGCGAACTTTTGGGGGGAGGGGGATCGTCAAATTGATTTTGTCGTCAGACCGAATTCTCGGTAAATTTGATTGAATGATTATATTTTCGAGTTGGTTCCATAGAAAAATTGTTATGATCTTAATTGTTATTTATGATGATGATGAATTTTGAAGACATGGATCGGAAATTCTCAACGTAGTAACAACTAAAATTGCTTTGTTTATATGTGTAATCGATGACTGACTGCGGAAGATGGGGAGGGCATACAACGAACTGATATGATGATAGAGCCGAAAGGTGAAAGGTATTCATGTTTGACTGGGGGTTACCACAACAAAAAAGTGTAATATTTTTTATTTTTTTATTCGTTTCAAACGTCTTCCAACTTTAAAGTTATTTTTACATTGAAGTTGGTGGTTTTTTTTAGTATTATTTGTTGTTTTGTATAAAATTACGAAATAAACAACAAAAAATTAAAATTATTTTTTTTTATTTCACATAGGCCTACATGGGCGCTTATAAAACCTCAGAAGCTAGCAAACAAAGGCCCTCTACATTTTTTTTTTATTATTGACTAGCTTTTGCCCGCAACTTCGCCTGCTGTATAAAATATAGCCTATGCCACTCAGGAATAAAGTAGCTTTCTATCGGTGAAAAAATTTTAGCAATCGGACCAGTATTTCCAGAGATTATCTGGAACAAACATAAAAACAAACTTTACCTCATTACTATATTAGTGTAGATAGGCTTGCGTTTGACCAGTGTCTAACCGGTAAGCGAAGATGTAACGACAATGGAGCATACTTGCCTAGAAGTAACCTATAGATCATGAGCGTATTTCTTTTTAATCTAATTCATAAAATATTTCTGCATATCCCGCACTATGAATACGACCCCGCGCACCCTCTCTACCGCTCCAGTTCACGGTCGACAATATTTGTTACATTAACGACAAAAACACGCCGACTTCACTACAGAGGGGACGCCGACATTTTACTATTGCCCCTGTTCTATATAAAATAATATTACAGAAGTTTCACTGAACTAAGTTCATGAACTTTAAATAAGGACGTTCTAAAGTTAAAACTGAGAATAGGTCTTAGGCTATTGTTTAAGCTAGAACTACATTAGACCGACACACACGCACGCCTAATTTGTACGTAGAACGACGTCACGTGGCGTGGATCGAGTGCCGGTACTCTGATCCCGATTTCCGGCCAACGTAGGCGCGGGCTTGCGGACAATGAGCAATGGGTAGCTCGCTGTTCGGCCGTCCGGTAACTGTCCGGACCAAGCCCAAGTCGTCGACGGCGCGCACTGTTTCCGCGCGCCTCAAGGAGTTGTCAGCAACAACAGGGACGGGAGGGTTAGTTTCGAAAGACAGCTCGAGCCCCTGTATGAAGGCTAGAAAGAACGGGGTGGGTCTTTTAGTCAGAAAGTCTGACACTATCTCCCGCTCCGCCCAAGAGCGGGGAATGTCATTAGATGATTTTTTCCCACCATAAAAAAAAAGAATAACCTAATGTTGAGTCTGTCTAAAAAGTCAAACGACTTGGGTAATTATTAGGATAAAATGAAATCTGATGAAGTCAACAGTGATGCAATAATCAAGGTTGATTAATAGATCTTGATCATTGTTTACTAATAGAAGAACCATAAAAGAAGTATCGAATATAAGTATTTTTTAAATATTATACAAATTTTCCAAGACTTTTTAGACAGACTATTACCTTCTGCTAGCGGCTTCGTCCGCGTGACCGTCCGCGTCCGTCCGTCCGTCTTCGACTTCGCGTCCTCAATAACCAACAGGTTATTGAGGACGCGAAGTCGCAGACGCATAAAAAGTAGTCTATGCCCATCCTTGGAGTTCAAGCTTCTTCCACGTCAAATTTCATCAAAATCCGTTCAGTAGTGTAACCGTGAAACCTTAATAGGCAAACAGATAGAGTTACTTTCACATTTATAATATTAGTATGGTATGGAGTATTACAGAAGAAAAATAGGTTAAGTTTAACTAATTTATTTAAAAAAAAAAAATAGAAAATATAGGCCTGTTACTCAGTTTTCTGCCAGTGAAAGAATTTTGAAAATCGATCCAGTAGTTTTTGAGATATATCGTAACACAAACAAACAAAAAATCAAATCTTTCCTTTTTATAATATTAGTTTAGATTAAAAACAATGCATGTTCACTTAATAATAAGCCTAATTAAAAACAACAAATGTAACTAATATAACACTTGAAACCTTTCAAAATAGCAAATAATTTTGTTTAAAAAATGATGTGGTTTTTCTGATCAATCTGTCGTATGTTACTAAGCGTGTCACGCTTGACGTAATGCCAGTTAAATGCACTCGAAGCGTGCACGCGCGTTGCACGTTGATTCGCGTGCAATAGTGTGTTACACTGCTATCGAAAATGTACCTACATAAATTAATGCTCATTTTAAAGAGAAAATCAGGTGGGGTCGCAGTCAAGCACTAGTTTATATCAATTAAAAAAGAAAGAAAATGCGTGAACAAATGGAGAAAAACTATTTTAATTTTATCCGCCATTTTTCGATAAATAGTGTATACATATCTTTAAATCCTAATACACGTCATAATTATGTGCAGTGCCGTAACAAATCCTATAGACGCCCGGTGCGAGCTTTTATAATAATATTGCACCCCTAGAAATACGTACAATGCAAACAAAAGGGACTAGATATGAAAATTTTGCGCCCCTCCAGAGACTGCGCCTTTTGCCTAAGCACCGCTGGCACCGCCTCATTTACGGCACTGATTATGTGGCCATATCTTATTAATTACTTCATGATATCGCCATATAAAACTGGCCAGATCTTTTAAATGTTAACTTTTGATGATACGTCAATCCTCGTTTGGCCATATCATTGACTAGCTTTTTGCCTGCAGCTTCGCCCTTGTTCGTAAAATAAAGCCCATGTCATGTCACTCAGGAATAAAGCAGCTTTCTATCGGTCAAAAAACTGCACAAGTACCTACTTTCAGAGATTACCTCCTACAAACAAACAAACATACAGGTGAAGCTAATAAAAGTTTATTAAAAAAAAGACGTGTGGCACTCGGGGACTGCCGCGGTAAAGCCTATGCAATTATAATTATTTATTTATTTTATTTATGCAGTATTTTCTTTCCTTTGTTTTTTTTTCTTTGATATTAATTGAAGTTACACTTTCACACATTGAATTGAATTTTGACTGATTGTTCACTCATTTGTTTTCTTATCGGTCACCACGCTCAAAAAACAAATGAGTGGGGGGTGTTAGGTTATTTTCGTTACGGAATTTCTGGATTCGGTCTCCACGCTCAAGGCCCGCGATAGAAGCTATGCAATAGCTTAAAAACAAACTAATATTAGTGTAGAAAATTTTTCAACATAAAATAAAATTAGTAATAATTTTATGTAAGTACCAAATATATAAGAATTAAAATAAAAACATGTTTACAAAAGTATATTTTATCAAAAAGAGTTTTCCGATACCGGGAATCGAACCCGAGCCTCCTGGGTGAGAGCCAGGTATCCTAGCCACTAGACCATATCGGATGCTGTGTTGGATATCGAAATTGATGATCGTTTTCATAATCCACGTTTTATCGTAAAAACTACAGCATCTGCCAGCGGTCGCGAAGCCAGATAAAAAAGAATTTTATTTTCATCGAAATTGGTTCAATAGTTAAACTGTAAAAGCGTAACAGACAAACATTTTTTTTTAAGTGGATAAATCATCCAATGACATCACCCGCTCTCGGGCGGAGCGCGAGGGTGTGTCAGACTTTTACTGACTAAAAACCCACCCTGTCTTTGCCTTCGGGTTTCACTTCACACTACCCGTGGAGACACACATATACTTTCTCATTTATGATATTAGTATGGATTATTCATATTTACAAAATAAAATTGTGATGAAATGATTTATCAGCACATCAAAACTAAACGTTTACACTAATATTATAAAGAGGTAAAGTTTGTTTTTTTTTTGTAGGGAGTAATCTCTGAAAGTACTGGTCCGATTGCTAAAATATTTTCATCGATAGAAAGCTGCTTTATTCCTGAGTGACATAATGTTATATTTAATGTATGCGGCCGAAGATAGATATTCTATTCTATTTTAAGAAATGCTTTGTCCAGCAAATCAACAGTCTGTGTTTTCTGAAACTTAGGGATTTTTAAGTCTAAGAGTGAATAGGTTACTTCTAGGCAAGCGTGCTCCATCGACCACATCATCGCTTACTATCAGTACCCCTAGCCAAGTTGCTAATCTGCAATAGTTAACGCTTGTAGAAAGCTTCAAATGTACGGGAATGACATCGCCTCAACGCTCAGTCACGTGGTCAGAACAAAAGAATTGGCGGCAAGGTCAACTCGAAGCGTTCGACGCAAGCGAAACGTTTGTAACTTGGCTAGGGGGGCAGGTGAGATGGTGGTCTAACGCGAGCCTATCAATAATAAAGAAAAAAAAATCAACACTAATGTCATATTTAGAACATAACTTCCGCCATTAATTTCACTTTTATGTAGTTACTTTTCATTTTATTATTTCCCTACTACCCTCCCGTCATCTAAAATCATTACCCTCGCAGTAATAAATAAAGAGGTTGCTTGTAATAAACCAGATTCTTGACCAATCCACCGTGAAACTATAGCGATGAGTAACGACCCTATAGATTCATATCTACCCGTAGGGGATGATTTAGGGATCATCTCGGGGGTGAGTTTTGTACATCAGTTATTGAGTGTTTGGTATTTACTTTTGATTGGTACGATTTTTTTAATCTATTAATAGATTTCATCACAGCTTACCATCAAATGGGATCGCTTGTATAAATTATTAAATAAAAAGAGATATTTTTATCGTGTCCTTTTTTAGGGTTCCGTAGCCAAATGGCAAAAAACGGAACCCTTATAGATTCGTCATGTCTGTCTGTCTGTCTGTCTGTCTATCTATCTATCTATCTATCTATCTATCTGTCTGTCTGTCTGTCTGTCTGTCTGTCCGTCCGTATGTCACAGCCACTTTTTTCCGAAACTATAAGAGCAATACTGTTGAAACTTTGTAAGTAGATGTATTCTGTGAACCGCATTAAGATTTTCCAGAATAAATTTTGGGGGTTCCCGTACTTAGAACTGAAACTCAAAAATGTTTTTTTCATCAAACCCATACGTGTGGGGTATCTATGAATAGGTCTTCAAAAATGATATTGAGGTGTCTAATATCATTTTTTTCTAAACTGAATAGTTTGCGCGAGAGACACTTCCAAAGTGGTAAAATGTGTGTGTGTCCCCCTCTAACTTCTAAAATAAGAGAATGATAAAACTAAAAAAAATATATGATGTACATTACTATAAAAACTGCCAACGAAAATTGGTTTGAACGAAATCTAGTAAGTAGTTTTTTTTTAATGCGTCATAAATCGAAAAAAATACACTATTATTAAAACATCGATCAAAGTTACAACACATTACAAGAACTTTTATATTATGTTACTTGCTGCTACGGAACCCTTCATGGGCGAGTCCGACTTGCACTTGGCCGATTTTTTTTTTAATCTATTAATAGATTTCATCACAGCTTTCCATCAAATGGGATCGCTTGTGTTAAATAAAAAGAGATCTTTTTATCGTGTCCTTTTTTTTAAGCAATGTGCCCTGCCTTCATAGCCCGAAGAATTGCTAAACTTAAGTGGCAAATACTTAAGTCACAAAATAGATAGGTACAGAAGTCAATCTCATGTATGTACTTCACTTTTTATACCTACGCTCGGTGGACGCACACTAATGAGCGTTTGAGCCGGAACTGTTCGCCGAGTGGGCCGAGACGCTCCGAGATATCGTGTCCGTGAGCGGCGTGTATGTGTGCGTTGTTCGAGCGCGCTTTGTATGTAGATTGACTTCTGTACCTATCTATTCTGTGCTTAAGTTTAGCGATTCTCAGGGCTATGTCGGTAAACTTGGTATTCTTTTTTATCCGTATATGTTACAGCCAATACCAAGTAATTACTTGATTTAATGAAACTTAATTGTAATAGCGTCAACGCTTCAAATGAAACAGAATTGTATATTCTGTTTCATTTGATATCAAAGTTAAATACTGAATGAATTCAATTATTTCATTTTGTAGTTTAGAAATCGGATTTCAAAATTTGATAATTATTCTTAACAAGAATATAGGTAAAATTACTTTATGGTGTATTAAATGGTAATTTTCCATTCCTCTCCTTGTTTATTTATATACTAGCGGCCCGTCCCGGCTTCGCACGGGCAATAAATAATGAAATATAGCCTATGTTTTTTGTTTGTAAGTTACTCAGGGTGAATGTAGCTTTCCAATGGTGAAAGAATTTTTGAAATCGGCACAGTAGTTTTTGAGTTTATTCATTATAAACATACACACAAAAATACAAATTTTCCCTCTTTATAATATTAATGTAGAATATTTTGATAATTTTTACTTAATGTGTGTTTTTAACTCAAGAAAACTCTGGATACTCCATGGAGTTTCTTGCAATTTTTTTTAATAATATAATCTAGTGCTTGACTGCGATCCCACCTGATGGTAAGCAGTGATGCCATCGTGAGAATGGTGAGGCGCACTAGTTAATTAAGAGCCTATTCAGTCTAGCACTTATATTAGTTTTGGCTGCAATTTTAATCTGTAAAGTTTTGATCATTTAACTTATGACAAATGCTACTATTCTGAGCGGCTTAGGCTTACACCGTACCAAATTTCATCAAAATCGAAATTTTCATTTTGAAAGCATAAGATACAGACATGGTAATTTTCACATTTGAGGAGCCTCTTTTCAAAACTTGAATTTTCCACTTTTTGTGTTTTTTCACAATTTGAGAAAATGGGTTTTTTTGGGTAATGTCATTTTGAAAGGGAAATAAATTGTTTTTGACGGAATCATGCATTTTAATTTTTTTTTTCTAGTGTACCTAATTATCAAGTTTTGGCCCAATATTATTTTCGCAGAGTATAAATTTCAATCATCATCATCATCATAATTTCAGCCGATACACGTCCACTGTTGGACATAGGCCTCCCCCAAGCGTCGCCACATCGAACGATCCTGTACGTCCCGCATCCATCGGTTTCCTGCTAAATTTCAATGCTACCAAGCAAAAAAAAAATCGTTTTTATCGAAAGTGGAATTGTCAAGTTTTGAAAAGGAGCTCCTCATCTAAAAAATTGGTATGGATTCAGAATACACACTTACCGTTCGCAGAAAGAGGGTGAAGATCATCTCTGGAGACCAAACCAATTCCCATCAGAACCCCTTTCTACGCAAAACGGCGGGCAAGAGCTAGTCAAACAAATTAACACGACATATTGACAATTACGCGCGCCAACAAATTGACCGCGGCCACGTGGCGGGCGCGCGCCATTTTAAGTGTTCATATGTCACTGTAATTTAGTAAGCGTCCTTGATTTGAGGGTAGTCTTGTGTTTTTTTAAATGCGGTGTGAATCTAGTGATTTTTTTATGAGATATGAGAATTATTACTCGGTTCAAAAGTGTTTATTTTTATAGTGATGGTTTGTAGTATGAATAGTTGCTAAAACCTAACCATTTTCATTGATCTGCTCTAATTTAAGACGGGTTTAACAACCAACTATTTTTTTAGTGTCCGACCGAATGTTTGGTTTCGACCGAAACTGAGAATGTTGCCGAAATTCGGTTTCAGTTGAAAAACCAGTTTCGGTCGGACACGAATTTTTTTTCGTTTGTTTCTCTCAAAAGATAAAAGCGCATTTTTTTAATTAAATGACTCCTCCTGCTCCTGAGTGAAGCGAGAGAGCGTGTCAGACTTTTACTGACTAAAAAAACCCTTGTGTCCTTGGCCACGGTAAACTTTTTCAAAAATTCCCGAGGTAAGAAAACATACTTACAATAGATACAGATTGCCATGTGCCAAGATCCTTATTACTTTTATACTACATATCCACACTCGTACAACTACACGCGTGCCTATTATTAAATAATTATGAACTGAAATAAAAACTAAGCGATGACAAAGGAACCATTCTGCAAGAATCTATAATTATCCATAATGGCGTTCTTCACTGAGCGTTCTGTTCAATAAAATTGTCAATTTAACTAAAGGCTGGTCATCTAATATTCTAACTTTATTCTGCACGCGATTTGGAATAACCAGAACTGTCTATTACCTTAGAATTAATAATTATCGGGTAAGTTTTGCGTTCAACTCTTCTTAGGGTTCCGTAGCCAAATGGCAAAAAACGGAACCCTTATAGATTCGTCATGTCTGTCTGTTTGTCTGTCCGTCCGTATGTCACAGCCACTTTTTTCCGAAACCATAAGAGCTATACTGTTGAAACTTAGTAAGTAGATGTATTCTGTGAACCGCATCAAGATTTTTACACAAAAATAGAAAAAAGCAATAAATTTTGGGGGTCCCCATACTTAGAACTGAAACTAAAAATTTTTTTTTAAACCCATACGAGTGGGGTATCTATGGATAGGTCTTCAAAAATGATATTGAGGTTTCTGATATCATTTTTTTCTAACTTGAATAGTTTACGTGAGAGATACTTCCAAAGTGGTAAAATGTGTGTCCCCCCCCTGTAACTTCTAAAATAAGAGAATTATAAAACTAAAAAAAATATACGATGTACATTACCATGCAAACTACCAATGAAAATTGGTTTGAACGAGATCTAGTAAGTAGTTTTTTTTTTAATACGTCATAAATCTAAAAAAATACACTATTATTAAAACATCGATCAAAGTTACAACGAACTACAAGAACTTTTATATTATGTTACTTGCTGCTACGGAACCCTCCATGGGCGAGTCCGACTCGCACTTGGCCGGTTTTTACCCTTAATTTTTCTAATACCAATGGAATGACAATGGGAGAGCGAACGTTCGTTTGAGGTTTAATGAGTTAAAGCTGGAACTACACTGCGCACTCGTGTGACACTCGCCGATCTGTAGCCTGATTCACGTAAAATCAAACAAGCCAAATATCGTTGAAGTTTTATAGTCGTTCGATCGAAGTCCTATCCAAAAGCGGTATTCACGATATATCGACTTGTTTCCAGTTATTATTATTATTTAGAAGATAAGGGGCTATGCATCACCCATAGTGTAGGGGATGTAGTCACTGCGACCTAAAAGATCTATTGTGACTCGCCACCTTGTTAGAGTAACTCTTTTAGCCCGGAGGCTTCCAAGAAATTTAGAATACTCCTAGCTTTTAGAGTTTTAATCTCCTCCGGGCGAATAATGTGTCGGCCCAGATGGACACTGCGTTTGTGGATAAGGGGCCCGCATTCACACAAAAGGTGGTTAGGCGTCTCCCTCTCCTGATTGCAGTACCGGCAAACATCAGTGTCACTCAGTTTCATGTGAAATTGGTGCCTGTTTAGTTTGCAGTGGCCGGTTAAGGCGCGGGCTATCGCACAGATGTTCGTCCTGCTAAGCTCAAGAAGCTCGGCAGTTCGTTTTTGTGAGTAGCCATCAATGAGAGATTTGGCGTGTAGCAGACCTGGTTGTACCAACCAGTGCTTCGGCTTTTTCGTTGCCATTGATTCCGGAATGATTTTTTTGTTTCCAGTTACATTAATAAGTATTTTACCAGGATAATGTACTTGTATTTTTTTTTAATAGCCTATACTGTCCCACTGCTGGGCAAAGGCCTCCCCCAACTTCTTCCAGGAATCCTTTTCTTGAGCTACCTCGAACCAGTCCCCGCGGTAGGCATCTAGGTCGTCTCGCCACCTCTTCCTAGGTCGACCTCGGCGGCGTCGTCCATCTTCAGGTACCCACTTTGTGGAAACTCTTGCCCAGTGGTCAGAGTCATGCGACTGATGTGACCCGCCTATTCCCAATTTAGCCTGCCAGCCTTTTTTCCTACATCTATAATACCCGTCTTTTGACGTAGCGTGGTGTTCTTCATTCTGTCGGCTCTTTTGACACCCAGAATGCTGCGTTCCATTGCTCGTTGGCAAACGCCAAGGCGAAACTTTTGCGACTCGGTGAGCGGTACTTGTAATACAGTTTTTTTTTTTAAATCGACGAATTTCAAACGCCTTTAAAATCGGTGTCGTTCAAACTCGATTGATGGATGTGAATACGGAAATGGTCTAACTAAACGATTAAATCGCTACGATATCGTTACGGTTTTTATTACGTGAATCGGGCTACTGGGCGCGTCTTCATCATTTTTTACGGACACTAGACTTTTACTAGACACTAGATCCACGCCACGCGACGTCGTTCTACGTACAAATCAGGCGTGGTCCACGTGTGCATCGGTCTAATGTAGTTAGCTTTAAGCGCGTATTTTACATACGTGTGGGACAAGTGTGTCATGCGATCCACCCCAGCTCCTCAAAGAATGCCAGCAGCGCCTTGGTGTTACTGACTATTTCACGGAGGGTACCTGGGTTTCCGAAGTATTGTATAGTTTGCAGCTTAGAAGCAGATGAGCTGCTGTGTGGTCCTCCTTTATGCAGGCTCTGTAGAACGGGATGTCTTAAGTCCTATGACATAGAGGTGCTTATTAAAGGTCCCGTGGCGTGGTAGTTAAAGCGAAAGAAGTCAAATGTCAATAGATGGAGTTGATCGATGACGTCAGTTTTTTAGTCGGTGTTAAGATTCTCCGCGAGTTACTTAGCTGGTTGGAAAATATTTTATCAATACACTTACTCGAAAACCCGCTCTTATCCTACCGCTCTTTTAGGCACGCAATAGACTGTTTTCCGCACCAGTGCAGAAAGTCCGCGTGCTCTCCCCCGCCACAATGTTACTACATGTATAGTACCAGGCTGGGCGTGCGTCGACCCCCACGAGTCGCCGGTCAACCCCCGTTTATTTCTTCGTAAGTCTATTGAAAAAAATCGTTTGATACACGTGCAGATTTGTCAATGCAACCCTCAGCTTCTCGCCTACGGCTCGTGCGAATTCCGCCACGATCGTAATGACAGATTTTCTGCACTTGTATCAAAATGTACTATTGTCGATGAGGAATTCTAGTGAATACATCAAGTGATACTTGGATACCTACCTGTTTTATTCAAACCCTAGTAAGTGGATACCTAGTAATTGTTAAGTTTCTATTTTTTTTATAAGTAATTGTCAGAGAAAATTACAGGTTAATATTTTCTTTTCTATTGCGCTTCGTCAGCCAATCGGCTTTGTGTCCTGCAATGTAGGTAGTTCTATCATTACAGTGTAAAGGCACAAAATAGGTACAGAAGTTAATTTAATGTATGTACTTCACTTTTTATACCTACGCTAGGTGATCGCGCTAGGGTCAGCGCGTTGCGCCGAACTGTACGAGTGCGACCGTGCGATTGAACCGAAATATCGTGTCCGTGAGCATTGCTCGAGCGCGCTTTATACGTAGATTGTCTTCTGTACCTATCTATTTTGTGACGCCGATCTACGCGTCAAGCTAAAAATGGGGCCTAAGGCATTTATAGTTTTAATACAAATTGACTTTTACGTGATCGAATACGTTTAAAAAATCGTACTAAAGCCAATGTACACGTTACAAACGTTTTTTACGTCTACCCTCCTTTTACAGATACTAAATATACCTTTGTTTCTATCTACACTAATCTACACTACTATAATAAAGAGGTAAAGATTGTTTTTATGTTTTTTTGTTTGTAGGAGGTAATCTCTGAAATTTCCCGATTGCTAAAATTTTTTCACCGACGCTGACGCTGCTTTATTCTTATGTGACTTAGGCTATATTTTTAAAAAGCTACTTTTTTATAATAATTGTCAGTGAAAATTACAGGTTAATATTTTCTTTTCTATTGCGCTTCGCCAGCCAATCGGCTTTGTGTCCTGCAATGTGGGTAGTTCTATCATTACAGTGTAAAGGAGCAATTTGCTATCGATTCATTTGACTAGTGGTCTAAGTTAGAAGCGGTCAGCGGTGATCGTCGTCACCTTGGCGTCCAATTATGTTAGTTTTCAAGACTACAGACAATTATTTTACCATGGTTGTTCTTGAAACGTTTATTGAAAACTACGATTTCAAAGCCAATCTTTTATAGTCTTTTTCATAATTTTTTTAAAACTTCATGCAACATAAAAGTACATAGGCGGACTTAATCCCGTAGGCATTCTCTACCAGTCAACCTAGGGTGGTGAAGAGAAAACATAGCAGGTGCATAATAAAATAAAAACAAATAAAATATATATATATATATTTATAAAAAGTAAAAGAAAGGGGTTTTAAGACGACTTCACTATTTGTGCAGAAAGTAATTCCGCAACATCCGCTTAAATGCATACAAACTGGTGGCCGTCCTGATATCGAGAGGAAGCGCATTCCACAGAAGTATAGACTGTACATGAAAGGAAGAATGCGCAAAATCAGAAGTATGAGAATTCATTATGGTTTTTAAAACCCATCTTGACGTCTAAGTACTGTAATAAATTATTTCATATTATGTATTGTAAAAACTAAAAAAAGATTGGTAACCTTGATATAATTCTACCCTAGATCTTCTTAGAATAGGTATTACTCATCAAATCCAAGTTTTGCGTATTGCAACAGTTTTGCAAATAAAGATTACACGAGATTTTTTTTATAAAAAAGTATTTGGTAAACAAAAAAAAAAAGTAATGGCTATTTCGGTGCGAGCCTACACAGCGCAATTTTTTCGTATCATTCTGTACTATTCTTCTCTTTTAATTTGCGTTTGTGTAGCGTTGCATCTATGACGAATAAATGTTTTCTATCCAAGTCTAGCATAACGAGCTAGTTTTCAGCTCCGCTTATTTCAGTACCCCGCAGTGATGAGTGTATGTATGAATACTACACGCATAGTGTTCCGTGTATAAACCGGCTTGAGTAGGTAAAACTGTGATGAAGCTTGTGCGTGTGGCTTATAAGGAGGACAAGGATAAACTTAGAACTACACTGCGCGCACACGTGTGGCACACGCTGATTTTTTTTTTTATTGTTGGTAGGTTCGCGCTTGACCGCTATCTCACCTGATGGAAAGCGACGATGCGGTCGACGATGGAACGCGCTTACCTAAAAGAAACCTATTCACTCTCGACTTAAAGATTCCCGGGTTGTAGCTATCAGGAAACACAGACTCCGGCAAGGAATTCCACTCCCTAGCCGCACGCACAATGAATGTGTTCCCAAAACGTTTTGTGCGTGTTGGTGGGATATCCACCATATACCGGTGGCGCATAGTCGTACGTCTGATGTAGGCGCGTCGGTCTCCATACATTTTATATTGAAACTAGATTTGTAGAGCTACAATAGGTCCACGCCACGCAACGCGCCACTACATACAAATCAGGCGTCGCCTGCGTGTGTGTCGGTCTAATGTAGTTCCCGCTTACAAAAAAATAGATAGGTACAGAAGTCAATCTACATACAAAGCGCGCTCGAGCAACGCACACATAGACACTGCTCACGGACACGATGTCTCGGTCGCGTCTCGGATCACTCGTCGAACAGTTCGGGCTCAAACGCTCATTAGTGTGCGTCCACCGAGCGTAGGTATAAAAAGCGAAGTACATACATGAGATTGTCTTCTGTTCTCTATTTTGTGGCGCTTCTCTGTCGTTGTATCCCGCTGGTTCTTCTAACTTGCACCACACAATCGATACAGTTGTTACGAATAGCGTAATATAATTTGTAGTGAGCTTTCAATTTGCCGCCGTAACTTATGGAAGGAATAATGATTGTATTACCTACCTGAGCCTGAAGTGTCGTTGTTGCTCCGCATAGTATCACGCGAGGTGGATTGTCCTCCACGGTCAGTGCCGTAACCAGGGACTGCATACCGAAAAAATATCGGTTATAAAGGTTAACGGTATTACGTCATACCTTTTTATTTCACCACAAAAATAACGGTACCGTTATTTTTCGGTAGTGAAATTTTTGTGTATCGTAATTTTACGTCATGGGTGTCGTTTTCATGGTTTTCGAGGGTATTGAAACCGATGGTACTGTCAAAATATAAATCCAAGATGGCGGCTGCAAGAAATGATCAAATTTTCCATCATGGGTGTCGTTTTCATGGTTTTCAAGGGTGCTGAAACCTATGGTACTGTCAAAATATAAATCCAAGATGGCGGCTGCAAGCAATTATCAACTTTTTCGTCATGGGTGTCGTTTTCATGGTTTTCGAGGGTGTTGAAACCGATGGTACTGTCAAAATATAAATTCAAGATGGCGACTGCAAAAAATTATCAAATTTTCCGTCATGGGTGTCGTTTTCATGGTTTTCGAGGGTGGTGAAATCGATGGTACTATCAAAATGTAAATCCAAGATGGCGGCTGCAAGAAATTATCAAATTTTTCGTCATGGGTGTCGTTTTCATGGTTTTCGAGGGTGTTGAAACCGATGGTACTATCAAAATATAAATCCAAGATGGCGGCTACAAGAAATCATCAAATTTTTCGTCATGGGTGTCGTTTTCATGGTTTTCGAGGGTGTTGAAACCGATAGTACTGTCAAAATGTAAATCCAAGATGGCGGCTTCAAAAAATTATCAACTTTTTCGTCATGGGTGTCGTTTTCATGGTTTTCGAGGGTGTTGAAACCGATGGTACTGTCAAAATATAAATCCAAGATGGCGGCTGCAAGAAATTGTTAACTTTTCCGTCATGGGTGTCATTTTCATGGTTTTCGAGGGTGTTGAAACCGATGGTACTGTCAAAAAATAAATCCAAGATGGCGGCTGCAAGAAATTATCAAATTTTTCGTCATGGGTGTCGTTTTCATGGTTTTCGAGGGTGTTGAAACCGATAGTACTGTCAAAATGTAAATCCAAGATGGCGGTGTTTTTTTCATGGTTTTCGAGGTTGCTGAAGCCGATAGTGCTGTCAAAATGTAATTCTCTCAATTTTTGCGCGTTGTGAAAGGGGCTAGACGGAAAAAAATCTCACGAATAGTTGTAATGACACTTTTTGCAATAGTAAGCTATTGTAAGCCGTGCATCTCTCTCTCTCTCTCTCTTATATATATATATATACATATGAGAGAGAGATAATAATTATATATAATTTCTTGCAGCCGCCATCTTGGATTTATATTTGGACAGTACCATCGGTTTCAACACAGTCGAAAACCATGAAAACTACACCCATGAAGGAAAATTTGATAATTTCTTGCAGCCGCCATCTTGGATTTATATTTTGACAGTACCATCGGTTTCAACAACCTTGAAAACCATGAAAACGACACCCATGACGGAAAGTTTGATAATTTTTTGCAGTCGCCATCTTGAATTTATATTTTGACAGTACTATCGGTTTCAACACCCTCGAAAACCATGAAAACGACACCCATGACGAAAAAGTTAATAATTTCTTGCAGCCGCCATTTTGGATTTACATTTTGACAGTACTATCGGTTTCAACACCCTCGAAAACCATGAAAACGACACCCATGACGAAAAAGATCATTTCTTGCAGCCGCCATCTTGAATTTACATTTTGACAGTACTATCGGTTTCAACACCCTCGAAAACCATGAAAACGACACCCATGACGAAAAAGTTGATAATTTCTTGCAGCCGCCATTTTGGATTTACATTTTGACAGTACTATCGGTTTCAACACCCTCGAAAACCATGAAAACGACACCCATGACGAAAAATTTGATAATTTCTTGCAGCCGCCATCTTGGATTTATATTTTGACAGTACCATCCGTTTCAACACCCTCGAAAACCATGAAAACGACACCCATGACGAAAAAGTTGATAATTTCTTGCAGCCGCCATCTTGGATTTACATTTTGACAGTACTATCGGTTTCAACACCCTCGAAAACCATGAAAACGACACCCATGACGAAAAATTTGATAATTTCTTGTAACCGCCATCTTGGATTTATATTTTGACAGTACCATCGGTTTCAACAACCTTGAAAACCATGAAAACGACACCCATGACGGAAAGTTTGATAATTTTTTGCAGTCGCCATCTTGAATTTATATTTTGACAGTACCATCGGTTTCAACACCCTCGAAAACCATGAAAACGACTCCCATGACGAAAAAGTTGATAATTTCTTGCAGCCGCCATCTTGGATTTACATTTTGACAGTACCATCGGTTTCAACACCTTCGAAAACCATGAAAACGATACCCATGACGGAAAATTTGATAATTTCTAGCAGCCGCCATCTTTGATTTATATTTTGACAGTACCATCGGTTTCAGCACCCTCGAAAACCATGAAAACGACACCCCTGACAAAAAAGTTGATAATTTCTTGCAGCCGCCATCTTGGATTTACATTTTGACAGTACCATCGGTTTCAACACCTTCGAAAACCATGAAAACGATACCCATGATGGAAAATTTGATCATTTCTTGCAGCCGCCATCTTGGATTTATATTTTGACAGTACCATCGGTTTCAACACCCTCGAAAACCATGAAAACGACACCCATGACGGAAAATTTGATAATTTCTTGCAGCCGCCATCTTGGATTTATATTTTGACAGTACCATCGGTTTCAACACTCTCGAAAACCATGAAAACGACACCCATGACGAAAAAGTTGATAATTTCTTGCAGCCGCCATCTTGGATTTACATTTTGACAGTAAAAGTGTCGGTACAACTTTTCGTGAGAATTTTTTTCCGTCTAGCCTTTCACAACGCGCGATAAGTAACTTCGTTCCTAAAACCATCTTGCGGTCTTCTTTCAACGTCATTCGTGTACCTACCAATTGAATCATGCCTAAAATGTTCATACTGCAAGACGAAAGACGCGGGAGAACGGGCGGCGCGACGCGGCGCGCTGTTGACGCCAATCGTTCGCAATAGGTACTTTTCGCAGCGAGCTGACAACGTCGCATATGTCGTAGGTACTACTCATACGTTTTTTCGTTACCGAAATTATTTCGGTTGAATAAAGGTTTATACCGGTATATAACGGTAGCGTAACCGCAAATCTTAACCGGTTTTGTTGTACCTTTAAAATAAAGCGGTACCGGTTTTTAATACCGGTAGCGTAACCGTATACCTTAACCGAAAACGGTCCCTGGCCGTAACTAGCATTTTTTATGTCCGGTGCGAGCTTGTACGGGTTATTTGTAAAACACTAACAACCTTGCAGGACTGTATTACTAACATCATAAACAACAACTTTTGTTCTGCGACTTTTAGCAAAACAATTCATTTACCAAAAACAAACCTTCAAGATTTCGTTGTTGTATCTAAAACACTTCAACTCTGTATTTTGCTATACCTACTTACATCGGTATAACGCGACGCAAGCGCATCAAGCACCTCCGCCACCTGATCCCGCTTCTCTCCGCTGTTGTACTATCGCTTGCTTCGCATAGACTTCGTAATATTCATAATTAAGCTGAATTTTTACAAGCTTTTGTTTAGTTTCACCTGTCCCGATCTTTGTCTGTAATCTTGCAAATTTTGATCCACTTCTCGGTTACCCATTGAGCTTGACAAATTGATATTATTTAACAAGCATCACGTCGCGTTGTGTCTCGGTGTGAACTGACCCTAAGTCCTAACCCTGTACATAAAAGTGAATAATGATCGTGTCGTCAGCAAGTCACCCTATCCTCGGTACAGTTCGGTACTGTGTAATTGTTACAGCAAGATATACCACCCCTGTTTTATTAGTCAAGCGGACAGAGGGTACGAGAGACACGCTCACATTACTGCAAGGGAATAAGCTAGGACTGCATAACGCCGCGTACAGACGTCGCGAGGCATGCGTTGCGAATGGTTCGTCTCGCATGCCTCGGGCTGTGTGGATGTGTGCTTACAGTGAGCATTCGCGTCGTACGATCGTTGCGAACGCCGCCTCAGTACGAGGCGTGCGCTCTGTGTGGACGGACACAACCGTTTCGCTTGTGCCGCTTCGAGTTGGCCGCGTCGCCAAATCTTTTGTTCTGACCACGTGACTAAGCGTTGAGACGACGTCATTCCCGTACATTTGAAGCTTTCTACTAGCGTTAACTATTGCAGGTTAGTAACTTGGCTAGGGGTATAGGTGTTATTTGCGTTTTCTACTTACGAACACCGTGCGTGGTGGCTTGCGTGCTCAGCTTGAGCATGTGTCGTTCGGGTCGCACGCATAAATGTACCTCAGGTTGAGGCATGCTTGACGAACCATTCGCGACGCACGCCTCGCGATGTCTGTACGCTGCTTTAGACCGATGCTCACGTAGGCCACGCCTGATTTGTACGTAGACCGTGGATCTAAATAATGTATTTCTGTTGCATCTATAACGACAAATACTAAAAACAGAATAAAATAAACATATTTATAAGTGGGGCTGTCATACAACAAACGTGATTTTTTTTCTGTTACTACTAGTCCAACTTGGCTGATTTTTTTTTCGAATCGTTTCTTTTTTTTTTTGCGTACCGGAAGACGCAGTGTTGGAAGGCCTACAAGGTGGACCGATGGAAGGGTTGCAGGAATCCGATGGCTGCGAGATGCACATGACCGTTCATTGTGGCGACACTTGAGGGAGGCTTTTGTCCAACAGTGTACGTCTTACGGCCGAAATGATGATAATAAATTTCTCATTTAATTAAAACCGTTTTAATTCAACCTGCACATCAGATTTCAATATACTAGTTATAACAATGGACCTGTTATTTAATTAAACCTTATTCATTGTAAAGAATTAATCCACATGTGATTAAAATACTCCCCTATCTCAAAAAACGATCGATATACCAAAAAAAAACCGGTCAAGTACGAGTCGAACTCGCGCACGAAGGGTTCTGTCCGTACTGTCCGAAGCAAATAACAGCAAAAAAATCACGTTTGCTGTATGGGAATTAAAGCCCTCTTAATTGTTTATTCTATTCTGTTTTTTAATATACTCTTCGCTCGACGGGGTGTATTATTATTGCGATATTTCGCGATTTACGTAAAATTACCAAAGAAAATAATAAAAAAGAAATTAAAAAAAATCTTTTTCTGGATTTTTCTAGGAAAAACGAAGATACAGAGACCAAAATTTTCGTCAGAATAAATTTCGAACACCCGTGTGTACAAAACGACAGTTAATTCATTAAACCTCAAGCGAAAGGCGGCGTTCGCGCATCTATTGTACTTACAATTGTGTCTCAGATTTACGGTATCTGAAAGGCTAAGCTTTTTTCAAGGACACTCAAGTTGTACAGACGTACAATCGCCGCTTGAGGGGTTGTTGCGGCACCAGAAATAGGTACATCATCTATGAAAATTTAAACTGTCTAGCTATCACAGTTCATGAGATACAGCCTGGTGAAAGACAGACAGACAATAAAATATAATATAATATTCCACAATAATCACACAACGATGTCTAGTCCCAAGCTAAGCAGAGCTTGTGTTATGGGTACTAGACAACTGACAGACATACTTATATATTTCTAAATACATACATATTATAGATAAATTACACCCAGACACAGAACAACCACTAGACCAACAGGCCAGTCAAAATCTAAGTAAGTAGAGTCCCGTTTTTTTCCATTTAGTTACGGAACCCTAAAAACGATCGATATATCCAAAAAAATATGCAACTAACAATCAAGGCACTCGTACTACCTACCCTCGCTCGTTCACTGTATAATTTGGATTAAAGATTCGCTTGCGGAGGGTACTATTGTGTTAGAGAAATTACGTCATTCGTTTGACAGTATATGACAGCTACACAAAATTATACTGTTAAAAAATATGAGGGATGATATTTTTAAAAATATCATCCAGTTTTGTTTAGTGCCACAGAGTTGTAGTTGAAATTGAAATTGGTTTTTGTTTATTTAAAATAAAGGTTATTTTTTTACATCATTTTTATTTTTTATTATTGACAGGTTCACGTTTGACCGCTATCTCGCCTGATGGTAAGCGATGATGTGGCCGACGATGGAGTACGCTTGCCTAGAAATAACCTATTCACTCTTGACTTAAAGACACTTAAATTATAGCTACCAGCAAACACAGACTCCGGCAGGGAATCCCAATCCTTAGCTGTACGCATAATGAATGTATTCTCATTTAAATAACTGGCACTTGCAAACTAGTGCTTGATTGCGATCCCACCTGATGGTAAGCAGTGATGCAATCGTTGAAGGTGAATCGCACTTATTTATTAAGAGCTTAATCTAGACACCTACAGTTAAACTAACGGGAAGACCTCAGCAGGCAAAATTTCGTTACAATTACAATAATCATCTAGAATGAAGAGATAATTGCTATCAGCGAATTGGTACTCAAAAGAAAAAAAAAACTTAAACGTTAATCACCAGTCCACATAATTTCAGCAACCCAAGTAGTCAGTGGCACAAATATACTAATTACTCCTTTACTCTAAGCAAACAAAGGCTGATGATCGCTATAACTGTAATTAATGAGTTTTGTTTAATAAATATCTACCCTCACTGGAGGCGTTAACGCGCCGCAATTATAGAATTAATTTGAATAATTCTGAGCAACGCCTTTGCTTAATTTTGAGGGTAGATGGAAACAGACGTTTGCTTTTTGTCTTTTTTAACTTTAAAATACAGTTCACAAGTTATAACCCCTGTTATAATAGTTTCCTAACAAGATGCCCAATGATGTGTGTGATGTGTATCGGCTTTCTTACATTGAATAATGTGTAAATTTATGTACAATAAAGAATATAGAATGTAGACATATAGATGTCTGATTGTAAAAAAAAAAATTTGAGGGTCAAAATTGCGGGTAAAAAGTACCGTCGCGACGGTACCCGCAATTTTGACTCTCATCGCATATTTTGTACTGTCACGCAGGTAAAGCCACTGGCAGAAGCTTGTATACCTATATGAATATTTACCTTGATTAATTGTTCATCATTATTAATAAAAAACTTAAGTAAAGAAGACACGATTGTTTCGTATTTTCGAGAACTTATTTAAGTTCTCGAAAGATATCAAAGACGGCGCTACTTGTTTAAGAATTGTTTTTTTTTGGTGAGTAGAAATCATCCAAATGACATCCCCAGCCCTTGTAAGGGCGGAGCGTGAAATAGTGTCAGTGCGCGCCGTTGACGACTTGGGCTCGATCCGGACAGTTACCGGACGGTCGGTTAGCTAGCTACCCATTACTCGCCGTCCGCAAGCCCGCGGAGGCCGGAAATCGGGATCGGAATCCCGGTGACGGCTCGGGCGTGAGCGCCGTTGCCTAATGCGGTTGGTCTCCTCCTTTGTTAGCATTACTGCTTCGCAGAAGGAGGCGACCGCCTGCTACTCCTCCTCGCTCCGGACCATGGCCTGTACCAAGGCCCGTCGCGAGAGATCGTCACCGCCGATCGCCGCCACAAGGACACGGCGAGTGTGCTCCACCGTGTCCTCCGGGTGGTCACGTGTGTCACATGACTGGCACACAGGTAGAGATGGTCTTTTGAGGGAAGAATCACACAAATTTTGAGTGGACCTGTCCTGTCCTGCAAGCATTTGTCAGTATTTTTATATTCCTTGATCCAATGACGTTTTTAAGGTTCTCCAAAGTGCAGATATAGGCACACATTGGGCGTTTTAGTTTTTTTTTTTAAATATTTTCTGATGCAATTGTAATATTTAAGACTTCGCTAAGACACCATTTAAAATTTTCAACATTGTTTGGTTTTAACCCTCACATAAGCTTTAGGTATTATAGACAAATAATAAACCCACATCGCCAATATATCATTCAGTTACACCAACTCCGCAGTTAAACCCTTTTTTAACCGACTGACAATATGAACTCACAACCCTATTTGACCAAGTTTACAAAAGATTTTGTAAAGGGTTTATGAAAATGGTGCGTTTTTTAATTCGTATTTATATTGTGTGAGGCTTAGGGAAGAGTTTTTATTATTATAATGTTATTGTTAAGTTTTGAGTAATACGATTATACTGGTGAATTTTATATTGCTTTCCGAACTATTAATTCTCAATTGGTTATGAAATAATGTAATTTTGCGGTCCCGTGTTGGGCGCCAAATTTGGTTTCGAGCGCCATGAGAGTTTATTTATTTAAGTTTGTATAGTTCTTTGATTTCTTATTTTTTTCACTCTATACAGGTACAGCGGTTAATGCGATCATGATACTTACAAACGTGGAAATAAAGTTTAATTTCACCATCGATTATCAAAAAAGTTATGGTTGTTAAACGAAAAATAAAACAAGTGATAATAATGGCACAGTACTCAAATAGAAAATTTCATTTTTTATTTGGAGATGGTAAAAATGGCATAACACGTAAACCGAAACACTTTACAGTAATGTTCGAGGAACGCAGGAAAAGCTACAAAAATATATTAAAAACAGTTTACAACAACATTATTTTTAGTATAAATGCGAAATCTGAACCACCTGTCTAGTATTTTTACGTAAAGAATCTATGTACAAAATTTCAAAACTGTATCTTGAAAAATCATAAAGTTAAAAGCTTGTTATGTCAGCAAAAGTACATAGTCACCGGGCCATCCAGGCGACTGAGGGGTTGTTTTGCACTTACACCCAACTTTTTGCTGGCGCCTCATACATGTTATGAACTGCCATGATCATGTTGTACTTGGTGTTGGTGGTGTCCAAATTATGACATTTTTAAATGTTTTTAATAAAAAATATAACATGGTGTAAAAACTATTGGAATCTATTCAGTTACTCATTCCAAAAAAAATATATATTCAGGTTTTGTTTATACTAAAAATAATCTTATATACGCATTTATATATATATAACTAATGTGCGTATCAATTATCTTTTACAGTCACAGAAAAGGCGGGGTACCAATCGCCATATGGGGGAATGGACAATGGAATGGTGAGTTCTTTTTTTAAATATTCGCAAACGATTTGCAATCAGTGTGCTGATTTTTTTAGCTTTATGTTTTTTTTTTGTTTTATTATCATTAGTTGTAAGTTCGTGTAAATATTTTACTTTTGTCAATTTCTACAGGTTTTCAGCTTTTTTTTTTCACCATTATAGTTTTATCTATACAAGGCGCCAGCACGCTTAGCCAAGTTGTTATTCTGCAATCGTTAACGCTGTCGAAAAGTGATGAAACGTATGGGAATGACGTCATCCCAACGTAAAGTCGCGTGGTCAGAACAAACGAATAGACAATTCGTAGCCAACTTCACATCGTTCAAAATCGTTTCTACAATGTTTAACGCTACATCCTTTGTTATACAAACGCTACATTGTAGAACGAGCGGCCGACTCAGGCGCGTCAACATGGCTACCAACTTATCGTTTTCTACAATTGCTGTCACCGAGGCGTTAGCGATTAGAGAACGGAATTCGACACCAACTGGTTGTAACTTGGCTAGGGGGGCAGATAAACTTAAAATGAAGTAGTACATTGATCTTTTCCTAAATCTCCAATGCATCGAAGGTACCCGAAAAACCATCAATGAACTGCTTTTTATATTTCTGTGGTGCGTGGACTATTAGTTGCTTAATGCGCGTTCGTATTGGTTTATTGCCTGTAGTGGAGTGAGACAAGCGGCGACACTCGTAGTACAAATCGGAAAGTATTTCCTTTCTAACCTCTTTCGTCTTTTCTGTGGTAATAACATCATAATCACTTAAGAGCGGTTGTATAAAAATGTACCTCGGGTTGCCCGCCCTTGGTATTCTATTATGGGGAAATGCCGCCGATATCCAAACGATTTTCGTTTTGCAGAAAAGGGCCATTCGTTCAATTTATAAATTAAGTCCCAGAAACTCCCTCAGAGATAAATTTAAAAATATCAATATTTTGACTGTAGCATCTCAGTATATCTATGAAAATATTTTGTATGTTCATAAAAATAAAAACATGTTTAAAAAATACAGTGACATTCACAACGTTAATACTAGGAACAAACACAAGTTAGTGGTTCCTGCCACCTGGCTCAAAAAAATAGGACGCTCATTTAGATGCCAAAGTATACATTAATTTGCAATATTTACACTTTTGTAAATTTTATTATTGTGAATGTGAGAACTATGTGGATGATGATGTGGCCTACCCAAATGTCCTTTCTTTGGCATTGTTCGTCAAGTTGTTGAGCTCCTTAGTAGTCCTGAATTGAGCTACACGCATATTGACAAATGCTTGCACTGACTGGACAGTTCCACTTAGAACTGTGTGGTTCTTTCTTCAAAAGACCATCTCAGGCTCAATCTGCATGGTTCTCATATGATTTGACCATTACATGTTTTGCTGTATGGACTTTAAAAGAGACTTTGACCCCTGAGTTTGTTTCGGTGTTTCTTCTCAGGGTAGTCAGCTAGGAAACACCGGCCTCATCTAGCATTAATTGACAAAAAAAAAAAAAATTGACGTGTAAAAGTGTTTTTATAAAACCTACTTGCAAAATAAAGATCATTTATCATTTATTTATCATTTAGGACACTCTGCAATTGTTTTAAATTGGTCCTGGGCACTACTCTGGTCTTCTTATTGCAGTGTAATCGTATTTTTTATTGTACTCCTGGTCCCTATGCTTAAAATCCAAACAAAAACTTAGACAGCTGCTTACTATCTCGTACAAGTCAGGTGAATGTGTAATTGTGGTTGTAGGCCGGCGGCGATAGCCTGGCTGAAGTGGCATTCCTATGTACTTTGCGGTGTAGGAACCAATATTCAGACAAACTGTAATAAACTAGCTGTTGCCCGCAGCTTCGCTCGCGTGCTTGAACGCTTAGCCAAGTTGTTATTCTGCAATCGTTAAGGGGCCGGCGACGGATGAATTTCCATACAAACGTAATACCACGCTCATTTGCAGTTGGAGCACATTTCCAACATATTATGATGATATTCGGTTATAGACAATATTTATCTAGGTTCCTACGTCGACAATATTAGAAATATTGTTATTTTTAGTAATAATAATAATAATTTATTCATACATAATCCTAATACAGATGGAGCGAAAAATACAATTGCTATATTGACATAATCCTTTTCCGTGATTAGGCTATGTGATAAAGCATGCATGATAGTATAGGAAAAGCCAAATGGAACGTTTTGCCATTTACGCCATAAAAAAATGCGAAATACAATTCGCTTAAATTTCTTTTTGTTTTTTTAAAAAAGAAAGACGTAGGAACCTAGATAAATATTGTCTATAACCGAATATCATCATAATATGTTCGAAATATGCTCCAACTGCAAATGAGCGTGGTATTACGTTCTTATGGAAATTCATCCGTCGCCGGCCCCTTAACGCTGTCGAAAAGTGATGAAACGTATGGGAATGACGTCATCTCAACGTAAAGTCGCGTGGTCGGAACAAACGAATTCGTAGCCAAGTTCACATCGTTTAAAATGATATAATGAATTTCTACAACGTTTAACGCTACATCCTTAGATAAACAAACGCTACATTGTAGAACGAGCGGCCGACGCAGGTGCGTCAACATGGCTACCCACTTATCGTTTTCTACAATTGCTGACACCGAAGCGTTACCGATTGGAGAACGGAAAACTTGGCTGGGGGGCTGTGAACCCCTCGAGCGCCGATTGTACATACGTCTGTACAACTTGAAGACCTTGAAAAACGCTTAATTTTCATTTTGTACACACGTCTGTACGAAACTTATTTGGCCGAAAATTTTAGTTTCTATATTATAGTATTCCATATTTATTATATTATTTGTTTTTCCTAGAAAAAACCAAAAAAATATTTTTATTTTTTTATTTTTTTTATTGGTGATTTACGTAAACACGGCAATTTTCCGGGTCATTAAACTCTGGCGCTCGAGGGGTTAAACGTTGCGGGAAACCGATAGATGCGAGACGCACTGGATAGTTCATTGTGGCGACACTTGGGGGATACCTATGATGAATGATGATGATGAGCTTTTGCCCATGGCTTCGCCCGCGCACATGAAATATAGCCTATGTCGCTCAGGAATAAAGCAGCTTTCTATCGGTGAAAAAATGTTAGCAATCGGACCAGTACTTCCAGAGATTACCTCCTACAAACAAAAAACTCAAACTTTACTTCAATATTAGTGTAGATTAAAAGTACTTTCATGCCCTTCCGCTTCGTCCTAGAGAGGGAGAAGTCGTAGGCTGATTTCTTACTTTTAAAAAAAGGCCTTAAAAACATAAGGTATCGGTTGGGTTTCATTACCTAATTTCGCAAAACAAAACTAAGTAGTGAAAGCCAACGAAGAAAAAGTTATCTACAATTGCCGCCACGGATCTTGAGCGCTAGCTTCAAGTTGCGCAGAAGTCAAATATTCGGTCTTTTTAGTGGTGCGAAGTGAGACGCGGGGGCGGGGGTTGTCAGTGATTGACTCGCCGCGCCATCGTGTCATAGACGTCACTCATGATTCGCTCCCTGCACTGCTGCATATATGTAACAACGACGACGATTGGCTCGCCAGGGTATGGAATGCGTAAAGCGATCCCCACTCTGACGCCGAGCGCTTAAGATCCGTTTTGGCAATTGTACATCGATTTCGTACATTTTACGTGATGCGCGCACAACTAAGACTTTTCTACAGATTTATTATATGTATAGAAGAAGATAGATTTCTATATAAAGCAAAGAGGCTAATTGGTGATCCAGATTTGGTTAAGTCCAACCTTCAAAGCCTTGATCACAGGCGTAGGGTAGCCAGCCTTTCGGTGTTTAACAGGTTGCAATTTGGAGAGTGTGCGCAGGAATTGCATGACTCGATTCCGCCATCGCAATTTACCATCGGACAACCCGACTTACGGCGAATATTCACCCTTACGTTGTTGAAACCTTTACGGTCCGGACTAAGCGTTACGCCTCGTCGTTTATACCGCGTACGTCGAAGGACTGGAACAGTTTGCCTGCTGCGGTCTTCCCGTCCGATTATAATTTGGGTGTCTTCAAGGCTGGAGTGAATAGGCTCTTAATAAACTAGTGCGCCTCACCATCAAAGATTGCATCGCTACTTACCATCAGGTGGGATCGCAGTCAAGCACTAGTTTATCTCAATTTAAAAAAAAATATATATATAAAGCTCTATGAGTTTCCGCAGTAGTTGACACAGAAAAGTTGTTGCCAGCTGGTGTGAGAAAATACGAGATAAACACCCAAAAACCGGAATGATGTTTAATTGATTATCAAGATTTTTATTGATAAGCGCGTTTGTTAATTGGCTTATTAGTAGGACCAGTAAGGTACATACTAATGTGTCTTCTTTTATTCGAAGAGGTTAATTACCTTTTAGAATCCGCTGGGCAACCACAAAAAGATAGATCATTCTAAACAACTGGGCATGGGCGAGTCGGACTTGCGCACTATGGGTTCCGTATAAACTTACCTGAGTAAAGAGTTCAATTCCTGAATGAGTCGTTTTTTTTCTCGGTGGGTAAAAATTATCTATTGACATCACCCACCCTTGGGAGGAGCGGGAGATAGTGTCAGACTCTTACTGACTAAAAATTCCACCCCGTTCCTTCGTGCCTTCATACCGGGGCTGAGCTACCTTTCGGAGCTATCCCTGGCCCCAGTAGGCTTCGACCCGGCTGGGCCCCTGCTGTTGCTGACAACTCCTTGAGGCGCGCGGGAACAGTACGCGCCGTCGACGTCTTGGGCTCGGTCTGAACAGTTACCGGACGGTCGGACAGCGAGCTACACATTGCTCGCCTTCCGCAAGCCCGCGCCTACCGGTGGCCGGAAATCGGGATTGGAATCTCGGCTGCTGCTGGGGCGCTGTGAGCGCCGTTGCCTGATGCGGTCGGCCTCCTCCTCTGCTAGCATTACTGCTTCGCAGAAGGAGGGGACCGCCTGCCACTCCTCCTCGCTCCTGACCATGGCCTGTATCAAGGCCCGGCGCGTGGATCGCCGCCGCTGATCGCCCAAACGAGGGCACGGCGATTTTCTGTGTGCTTCACCGTGTCCTCCGGGCGTTCCGCACAGTGGCGACACCCGGGCGTCACTTCCGCACGAATCCGGTGCATCCTGAATGAGTCTTGAAGATTTTACCAAATCGCAAAAATACAGCTTTTTATTTGTGACGTAACAACTGTTTTCGATTTATTTCTATACCTGAGCTGTGCTATAAGAGCTTACTTTATGCTTTCCAGGATTCTCGGTCAACGGCAAGTACCCTATGAATTTTGATTCCTTTGAGAGTGTCGAAATATAATACGTTTTTTGCGATATAAAGGCTGTCTCTTTGTTTTTCGTTCACTTAGAAGTATATGGTTTTAATTTCATTTAGGGTGAGTTGCACCATTTAACTATAACGATAACAAAGCCGTTAAGAGTTGTCAAATCGTCGAATTGACCAATAGGCGGCCGTTTCACGGCTGGTTATGGTTTGGTTATCGTTATAGTTAAATGGTGCAACTCACCCTTAGATATCTACCTCCACGCGTTCCCGAGATAAAGGTTCTTGATAGACAGACAGACAATAAAGTGATCCTATAAGGATTCCGTTTATTCCTTTTGAGATACGGAATCTTAAAAAATAGATCATCCTAAAAAACTAGCAAAGATATAATATTTATAACTTCACATACGTCAGCAAAAAAAGGATACAAATGCAAATTCAAGATATGGAGGTTACGCTGGATGTTTTGCTGACCGTACGGCAAAAAGGGCTGCGCAGGAATCGAATAAATCAGATTGGTGAACGATCCGGGGGTTATTTATATTTGGGGTTGCAGAAAACGTTAGTTTTGTTGAGGGTAGTTCAAGAATTTATGAAATGTTTGTGATGTAAGTTTTCAGTTTATTTTTGAGCGTCTACATTGGTTTTATTTGATATAAAAAGTGCTGGAGACTTTATTCATTCTCTTTGGCGGAATTTGGCCTTTTGGTCTAGTGGTCAGAGGTCCTGACTGCTATCCCGGAGGTCGTGGGTTCGATTCCCACTCAAGACAAATGTTAGTATCATGAGCACGATGTTCTGTGTCTGGGTGTAATTTGTCTTTGACACATTCAATTTTGATTAATATGATCTAACTATGCCCCCGCTCTTGGGCGGAGCGGGAGATAATGTCAGACTCTTACTGACTAAAAAACCCACCCCTTTCCTTCAAGCCTTCACACCGGCCTCGAGTTCCTTTTCGGATAACCTTGGCCCCAGTAGGCTTCGACCCGGCTGGGCCCCTACTGTTGCTGACAACTCCTTGAGGCGCGCGGGAACAGTGCGCGCTGTCGACGACTTGGGCTCGGTCCGGACAGTTACCGGACGGTCGGACAGCGAGATACCCATTGCTCACTGTCCGCAAGCCCGCGCCTACGGTGAAACTTTTTATCCCAGAAGCATGTTCCCTCGTGATAATTTTGAAACACTGACAGCGGCTATTAAAAGAATAAATATTATCTAATAGAAAAAAGAATACACCGTTTAAGCGCTGCGCTCTTATCTTATCTTATCTTAAGCTAGAACTACATTAGACCGACGACGCACACTTGTAACACGCCTGGTATGTACGTAGAACGCCGTCGCGTGGCGTGGATCTAGTGTAGCTCTACAAGTCTAGTTTCAAATGAAGTGTATGGAGACCGACGCGCCCAGATCGGCGTGTGTGGCACACGTGTGAGCAGTATAGTTCTAGCTTTATTCTAAATGTTAGCTGCTTGCCCAGACGTGTTTCATCATCATCATCGTCATTTCAGCCGAAAAACGTCCACTGTTGGACATAGCCCTCCCCCAAGTGTCACCATAATGACCGGTCCTGTGCGTCTCGCATCCATCGCATTCCCGCGACCTTCACCAAGTCAACGGTCTACCTTGTAGGAGGCCTTCCAAACCTGCGTCTTGCGATACGCGGTCGCCACTCCAGAACTTTTCGGCCCCAACGACCATCTGTTATGCGAGCGATGTGCCCTGCTCATTGCCACTTAAGTTTGGCAATTCTTTGTGCTGTCAGTAAACTTTGTTGTCCTGCGGATATCTTCGTTTTTCATTACATTACGCAAGGAAACCCCGAGCATAGCATATTATTATTATTGACAGGCTCGCGTTTAACCTTCATCCCACCTGATGGTAAGCGAGAATGTGGTGTACGATGGAACACGCTTGCATATTGAGTTAACAACCACTAAAATAACAATTAAACATCGATGATTCAATCGGTATCATAAATAAAGTACCTAACAATTTTTTTCGCCTATACAAGGTGCAGTTTTAAAACTGCACAATATTTCAGGAGGTTGTAATAAAACTCATAAATAATCATATAAAAAAACGATACCTGGTCAATAATCAGTAATACTTGTTATTTAATTTTTTAATTACACTAAACTAAATCGATTGATCGATGGCCGCGGGGGCGTGGCTAGGGTGTGGCGTGCGGGATGATGATTGGATGATACATTATTTATGAAACTATCGTTGCGAGTTAGTGTGTGTGAAAACGCCCTTTATTGTTCCGTGTTTGTGTGTGTGAAAAAAAGAGCGGTTATAAAAAAAAAAAATACCTACTTATTTTATTATTGATTCGGGTCGAGAATCACTAACATAATTACCTCCTGAAATATTTTGCAGCTTCAAAACGACACCTTGTATTCCCAATTTCAACAATACATAATAACAGAGTAATAATATATTCAAATTAATTTTCGTACGACTGCTGCTATAATATAAATATATTGAACTAGGCAACTGTAATAAACACATCATTGGTCGATTACATTTTTATTTCTGGTTGTCTTGGAATAATGTGTAAATGGAGTACTCACACAAGTAGTTTTTTTTTTCTTATATACCATAACTATCAAACAACGCCAGCGTCATTATCATCAGCCTGCGTCAATCCACTGCTGGACGGGCACTTCTCATCTTTGGAACGCCTGATAAATTGCAGCAAAACGTCCAATTAGAGTCTGTCTAAAAAATCAAACGACTTGGGTAATTATTAAGGCAAAATGAAATCCGATGTAGTCAAATATTCATTTAATAGATCTTGATCATGGTTTACTTACTAATAGAAGAACCTTATAAAAAGTATCGAATCTATGTATTTTTTAATGATTAAATATTAGGTATAATACAAAATTCCCAAGTCGTTTGATTTTTTAGACTGAATATAACTGTAATTAGTTCGTAATGTGTTCGGCCTCCATGACACTTGTTCAAAAATCATCTAACTTGCATTGAGAATCTAGAGTTTAATTTTTTCCGGAATGTCAATTTATTGTCGCACGCACACCGAGTCTCCATTTACTACCTACTCTGCGACAGTTCTTCGGAACCGGTCCATCTGAATGTCCGGACGGTCGGACAGGTGGTCCGGAGATGTACCTACTGTGACGTAGCCAGAGAAACTTGTATTTTACTTAAGTATCGCTAAATTAACATGAGGCCAGTTCTGGCATCGGTGACCTGTGGTTATAGTAAATGAATTATTATTGGTCCAGTTTCTAAAGTCGAGACAATGTTATTTTTTTTATAGTGTTATTCAGAAATCAGAAACGTTTATTTCAAACTAGCTTTTGCCCGCGCGGCTTCGCTGAGCTCTTCCATGCTCCACCCTACTATACCCTACTCTACCCTCTACTCTACCCTACCCTACCCTACTCTACTGTACTTTACCCTAATTTTCATTTTCTTTTCATAAGAACCTTCTCCTGACAATAACAAACACAACAAAAAAAGAATTAGCGAAATCGGTCCAGCCGTTCACGCGTGATGGCGTGACCAAGAGAAATAGGGATTCATTTTTATTGAAATAGATAGATAGACAATTCAGAGGCACGTTTAAATTATCAAAATATCGGGCTGTCAAAAAAAAGAAGTTAATTTGCACGTTCCAAAGAAAACGTGCAAGAAACTCCATGGGCTCTCTTTTTCTTTTTTTTATTGATATTTATAACATGCCGTGTTGCAATTGGACGTTCTTTTTCATGATATTACTAGTGCGATCCCACCCGACGGCAAGCGCCCGCGCCGGTGACGACTGTATCACTGCTTAGTGATGCAGTCGTTCATGGTGAAGTGCACTGGTTTATTATGAAGTGTGTCATCCTGTTCCCACAGCTGGGACTGGAGCCTCCTCTTGAGGAGAGGGAACGGACCGCAGTCCACCTCACCGGGTTTTTTTGACTACCCCCGCTCTTGGGCGGAGCGGGAGATAGTGTCAGACTCTTACTGATTAAAAACCCACCCCGTTCCTTCGAGCCTTGACACCGGGGCTGAGCTACTCTTTCCAAACTAACCCTGGCCCCAGTAGGCTTCGACCCAGCTGGACCCCTGCTGTTGCTGACAACTCCTTGAGGCGCGCGGGAACAGTGCGCGCCGTCGACGACTTGGCTTTGGTCCGGACAGTTACCGGACGGCCGCAAGCCTGATCCACCTCACCGGGTCAGTGCGAGTTGGTGGATATCAGAAATACCCAACTTACTTAATTTCTCGGTCAAACAGTCCAGGAGATTTTTCAGGCTTAGTTAATTTTTAGCTCTCCAATCGTATTATCTAGAAATTCTCATTAACAGCCTTTTTAATGTCCCCACTGCTGGGACTCAGGCCTCCTCTCTAAGAAAGGGAATGGGCCGTAATCCACCACGCGAGCTTAGTGCGGGTTGATGAATGTCACATGTCTTCGAATTTTTGGTTCTAGGACATGCCGGTTTCCTCACGATGTTACCTTCACCGTTTTGAGAGCAGTGGTGATAAAATAAATTACACAAAGTAATGTGCCTGGCAGGGTTTGAACTCGCGACCTACAACTCGTAAGTCGGAGCCATTACCACTCGGCCACCACGGCTGCGGGATCGCTCGATAGAGTTACTATGGCTCTGAAACGCTTAAGGCAACTGAAATGAACTTTTTAGTCAAGAAAAGCCTGGCGGTGTCTCTCGCTCTGGGTGGAGCGATTCGATGAAACTATTCGATGTATCGTCACCTCATAAAAAAGAGAAGAAAGAAAGAAAAACACTTTATTTACGCGAAAAATACGCAATCTTAAAACTATCTAATAAACATAACATAACAACAATTGATAGGGAGATAGGTATGAGTCACATCCGCGCAAAAAGGCCGAACGCTCAGCATAAAGCTGCGGCCGAACGCTCAGCATAAAGCTGCGGCCTCACGCATAATGCGTTGAGCTCACAGGGCTGGTTTTCAGCGTGGAAGAAGCTATAATTTTTCGAGAATAGTCACGGAAATAATTCTGTAAGTCCTTCACGAATTGGTTCTAGCAGAATCTGTTCCTCCCAGACGCATTGTCGACACAGCCTCATTAAAAAACACGTATAAATTGCTTAATTATAGTACCACAGTCTAAATGTCTAGGCCGAATGGACAAACTAGACTTTTAGACGACATTCTTCATCTAGATTCTATTATATATTTATTTATTTAAATATAATTAATTGTACACCAAAATTATAAATGATCCAACTTGAGCCTTAAAAATAACATAGGCAAAGCGCGCCACCTCTAGTTCTTCTATTTGGCACTAGATGGCGTGCCTTGTTTTGTTGTCAACAAATCAATGCTGGATACGACATATTTAATTATTGTATTAATTTGTGAGAAGCGATATGAAAGAAAAGGGAGTTAGTGATAGCGTGACGAGTGACAGGACAGAATGGAAGAAAAAAACGCGTTGCGCCGACCCCAAATAAAACGGGACTAGGGCAGGAAGATGATGAGATGATGATGATTAATTTAAATTGAATATCAATAATTAAACAATTATTTTAAAAAAAGATTACAGAATCTATATGAAGGATGTCGTCTATCAGTCTCGTTTGTCCATTCGGCCTAGACATTTAGACAATAGCACTATTTATAATCTAGTTATACGTGTTTTATAATGAGGCTGTGTCGACAATGCGTCTGGGAGGAACAGAATCTGCTAGAACAACTTCGTGAAGGTCTTACAGAATTATTTCCGCGAGCTGACCACTAGAACTTTTAAAGATAGAAGCACTACTGAGTTTAAGAATCTAGATTATTCGTGAAGAAATACTTTTTTGTCTTATGCAATGATGTGGTCGACGATGGAGCACGTTCGCTAGACCTACCAACGCTAACCTATTCACGCTTGACTTAAAAATTACCAAGTTAGCTATCAGGAAACAGTCGCACAATAAGGTGTTTTACAGATTGCATTTTGGAGAGTGTGCGCAGGAATTGCATGATTTGATTCCGCCATCGCAATTCTACCATCGGACAAACCGACGCACGGCGAGTATCCACCCTTACATTGTTGAAACATCTACGGTCCGAACTAAGCGTTTCGCCTCGTCATTTATACCGCGTACATCGAAGGACTGGAACAGTTTGCCTGCTGCGGTCTTCCCGTCTGATTATAATTTAGGTGTCTTCAAGGCTAGAGTGAATAGGCTCTTAATAAACTAGTACACCTCACCATCAACGATTGCATCACTGCTTACCATCAGGCGGGATCGCAGTCAAGTACTAGTTTATAACAGATTAAAAAAAAAGCTGCGGAATTGTTAAATTGGCACAGTAGAAGATGTTATAGGTACATCCATTGACGGAATGTGTCAGATTATAAACTGCCAGCCAGAATTGTATTGAGACCAAGATAGAAACATGTGCGATGTTGGAATTTTTCATCATGTTTTGTCGACAGCTAACTCCGAGGCTGCTCATAGCTTAGTGTACAAGATGAAATAGGTAAGGTATTTATTGTACTCGTATAAGGTCCGATGGGACTGACATGTACATATGTATAAAAAAAAGTCTCTACTTCAAAATAAAGAGAAAAAAAAACATATTCACTTTTAAAGACCCCGGTTGTGGCCATCAAGAAACTTTTCTGCTGCCACCCATGTGTCCTTTCTTTGGTATTGTTCTTCAAAGCGTCAACGTGTGTTCAAACTCAGTCCCCCTTCGGACTACTAAGAAGCTCAAGCTCCTTAGTAGTTCTGAGTTGAGCTACACGGATACTGACAAATGCTTGCACTGACTGGGCGGGTCCATTCAAATCTGTGTGCTTCTTTCCTCAAAAAACCATCTCAGACACCAATCTGCATGGTTCTCATGTGATTTGACCATTAATTTGGACCCCCGTTTCATCCCCTAGGTGGTAAATTTTGTAAAATCTTCTCACAGTGCTCGCTTACGTCAGAAAAAGAAACATTATATGTCGTCATAAATCAATTGTATGTGTTAATAATATAAAGGGTGTAAGGGACAGCCCTCCAGAAACTTTAAGGGCTTGCTCAGTAGACGAAACTGAACAACCTACCATAAAATTTTTTTTCAGGAAACGAAAAAAAAATCCGCCTCACCATACAAAATTATTAACTTGATTGGACAGTTTGTATGGAGAGGCTGAATTTTTTTTTCGTTTCCTGAAAAATATTTTTATGGTTGGTTGTTCAGTTTCGTCTACTGAGCAAGCCCTTAAAGTTTGTGGAGTGCTGTCCCTTACACCATTTATATAAAAAATGAATCCCTATTTCTCTTGGTCACGCCATCACGCGTGAACGGCTAGACCGATTTTCGCTAATTCTTTTTTTGTTGTGTTTGTTATTGGGAGGAGGATTTTACGGAAATGAAAAAAAAAAACAAAATTTAGGGTAGTGTAGGGTAGAGTAGAATAGTGTAGGGTGGAGTAGGGTATTGTAGAGTAGGATAGAATAGGGTAGAGTAAGGTATTGTAGGGTGGAGTAAGGTACAAAATTAATAAATTATACAAAATTTCACGCTCTTAGCCCCAGTAATTTCGGCTGTTCGTTGTTATGTCAGTCAGTCAATTTCTACTTTTATATAAATATAGATGACACACAAGCATGGCATATAATTAAATGAATTTCACCTTGATGCTAACCCCCCGTTGTTTAACAGCGTGAATATATTCTTAATTAACATATCCGAAGATCTTAAGCACTAATTAACGTAAGAGAAATATTAATGGCCACTTATGATCAATAAAAATAGTTTATTGGCAGTTTCGTAGGTTTTAATTTTATTCAAGGTATTTCTATTAAGGGCCAAGCGCCCGAAAAGTGCCATAAAACAGTGGTTTTCTGAGACCTACTCCTCCGTAACGGCTAGGTCAATTGGTTTGAAAAAAAATATATTTTTATTATAGATTCATGAACAATAATATCAACATTTGATTTTTTCGTGCAATTAATACTTTTGTCAAAAAAAAATATTTAGCAATTTCGCAACTTTTCGCAACTTACTCCTTCGAAACTGCTTGGACCTTTAGAAACATTTTTACACATAAAAATTGGTGGTTAAATATTCTTCAAAGTGAACATTGCATATGTAAATCAATCAATATTTCGCAGAGAAAATGGATTTAAAGCGCTTTCCGGCCGCTGCTGGCCGCAAATAAATGCACAGATTTGCGTACTGCCGCCTAGGCGAGTGCGAGAGTTGCGTTCACATAATTTCGGCCAGGTGGTTCAAGGAACTATACGCCTTAAATCGGGATAGGTAATTTGTTTATGCTAGTTGCCTATACAGTGTTATTAGTGAAACACTAGCAATCTCTCAGGACAATGTTACTTTGATCATAAACAACAACTTTTGTTCTATGACTTTTAAAAATTTATCTTATTTTCATCAAAAGTTTTTTTTTTATATAAAAATAAAAATATTTAAATTGAACGTTCTAAATATTATGAAGTCTATGCGAAGCAAGCGATAGTACAATAGCGGAGGGCACGGGGATCGGGTGGCGGTGGTGCTTGATGCGCTTGCGTCGCGTCATACAGACGTAAGTAGGTGTAGCAAAATATAGAGTTGAAATGTGTTAGATAGAACAACGAAATCTTGAAGGTTTGTTTTTGGTAAAATGTATTATGTTTTGTAAAAAGTCTTAGAGCAAAAGTTGTTGTTTATGATGTCAGTAATACAGTGCTGCATGGTTGTTAAGTGTTTTAGAAATAACCATGTACAAGGTGCATTGGGATGAGGAAGAATCAGTATTCGATCCAGCCCGCCCGTCCGTCTGGTTTTTTATCGGTGGGAAATCATCCAATAACTTCTGCCGCTCTAGGGTGGAGCGGGTGTTAGACTCTTACTGACTAAAACCAAACCTATATTCCTTAACTCTTTGAATGTCGTAATTAGAGACACAATAGAAAGACAATTACCTTATGTCGGACTGTGTAACTTAAGACATTCGAAAGGTTAATTGCCTTGAATTCTCAAACCCCGGGTTTCTCAGTAGGCTTCGGCCCTGCTGGGCCCCTACAGTTTACTGACATCTCTTTGAGGCGCACGTGGAACACTACGCGCCGTCAACAACTTGGACTCGATCCTTATAGACGAGCGGACGACGAGCTACCCATTGCTCGTCGTCCGCAAGCCCACACCTACGGTGACTGGGTTTAAATTAAATTTTATAAAATTAATTAAATATTTTTGCTAAGAATTTTTCACCGATAGAAAGCTGCTTTATTCCTGAGTGACATAGGCTATTTTATGTACGCGGGCATAAGCTAGTGTAGGATAGTTAAATAGTTTTCTCTTTCTGCTTACTTCTGGGGAACACACAGGCATGATTCTTTGCTGTAGGCAGGCAATGTCGCGTTCACAAGTTAGCTTCCCAATAATAAGTAAGATGCTCGGACTTATAAACACTCAAAACATCTGCTCGGTGCGCGGCATTCTTTTACCGGTTATGTATGTCTCAGCTTATGTTACAGTATGTTTGTGCGTGATACGTCATAATTATTGTGGCCTACTTGCCAATAGCAAAGTCGGCCTGAAATTATTCCCACTGTTAGGACTCAGGTCTCCTCTCTAGGAGAGGGAATGGGCCGTAATCCACCACGCGGGCCCAGTGCGGGTTGGTTACCTTACCGATAGTGTGAGGCCAATTCTCGAATGAAAAAAATACCGGTCAAGTGCGAGACGAACTCGCGCACTAAGGGTTCCGTACACACTTACCTATGAATACAGATCAATTCCCGAAGTGAGTTACAAAGATTTTTTCCGAGTCGGAAACAGTTTTTTTTTTTTTTAATTTTCAACAGTACTAGTGCTCAAAATCAGTTTTACCGATTTAACAAATTCATCCACCATTAGAACGCAATTTTATCACTTTAAACTAGTGCTTGCCTGCGATCCCACCTGATGGTAAGCAGTGATGGTGAGGCGCACTAGTTTATTAACCTTTCGAATGTCTTAAGTTACACAGTCCGACATAAGGTAATTGTCTTTCTATTGTGTCTCTAATTACGACATTCAAAGAGTTAAGAGCCTGTTCACTCCATCCTTAAACAGTTCAGTTTAGGTCGTAAATTAGATCGCTTTAAGAGCTGATGGTCGCCTCTGTACCTTAAAAACACAGCCTCCTCCACTACATGCGCTCACAACTCTACGTATCTATTTATAGCTTCGGTGAAAGGCAATAAAAGGGGATGAAACTTGGGTAGCGGGTGTAAATACGGGGACGAGGCGGGGGGAGGGTAAGTTGCTTTTAATTCGCCGCATTGTCTTTGTTGCCACTTAGTTTGAAGCCGTACTGTAGTGTACACAAGTGTTTAGGATTTTTTTTTAGTTTTTATGTTGGAAATCATCCAATGACTTACCTTACCGTTTGGACTTCCCATGGGTTAAGAACCTCATCGCCGTGCCCTCGTGGGGGCGATCGGCGGCGGAGACCTCTCGCGCCGGGCCTTGGTTGAGGCCATGGTCCGGAGCGAGGAGGAGTGGCAGGCGGTCGCCGACTTCTGCGAAGCAGTAATGCTCGCTAAGGAGGAGGCCGACCGCATCAGGCAACGGCGTTCTCGCTGCCGCCGCCGGGATTCTGATCCCGATTTCCGGCCACCGTAGGCGCGGGCTTGCGGACAGTGCATTACTAAACAGCTGATACGTTATATGCAAGAGTAGATTCATGAATACTTTCACACCCTGTCCATGTTTCCAATGAATTAAGTCACGTATGTAGGCATTAACAAGGTTTTTTTTCTTACAAAATATCAGCATGTATTTGGGTCTAATCAATACTGTCTTACCTTCTGTATGTAAGTTTACATTTTTGTGAACGAAACAGGAGTAATTCTTAGTTTGGGACAACACTTTTTTTTTTAAATACTAGCCTCCAATGGTTTTGTCCTCGTAAAAATAAAAAAAATCTAAGAAAGAAAGTAAGAAAAAACTTTTATTCGTACCTCCCATATACAGTAGAATTCGATTCTTAAAAAAAAAGATAACTTTAAAATCTGTGCAAGGCCAAAATGGCGCCTAACTCAGCATATGCTGCAATATTAAGGCCCAAGCGCCCAAAAAGTGCCATAAAACAGTGAGTTTCTGAAGCCTACTCCTTGGTAACGGCCTGATTTTTTCCCACCATAAAAAAAAGGTTAATAGGTTTGAAAAAAATATATGTTTATTATAGATTCATGAACAACATTATGTACATTTGATTTTACGTGCTATTAATACTTTTGTCTAAAAAAAATATATACCGCAACTTTTTCCTACTCCTTCGAAACGGCTTGGATCTTTAGAAACATTTTTACACATAAAAATTGGTGGTTAAATATTCTTCAAAGTGAATATTGCATATGTAAATTAATCAATATTTCGCTAAGAAAATGGATTTAAAGGTCAGCCGCGCGCTTTTCGGGCGCTGTTGGCCGCAAATAAATGCACAGATTTGCGTACTGCCGCCTAGGCGGGTGCGAGAGGTGCGTCCACATAATTTTGGCCAGATGGTTCAAGGGACTATAAGCCTTAAAAAGATAAATAACGCAACGCTGGTATTCTGTTAGGGCCCGCGGTGATGCCACGGTCACATTCACGGAGGTACAATAAATTAAAAGGTATCGAAAGACTAAGAAAGACGGTAAGACTGACACTCATACCGCGTACATCGAAGGACTGGAACAATTTGTCTGCTGTGGTCTTCCCGTCCGATTATAATGTAGCTGTATTCGAGACTAGACTGAATAGGTTCGTAATAATATTAATTAATAGCTAGAGAAGTCATATCCAAAAGCGTTATTCACGATCTATCGATTTATTTCCAGTTACATTAATAAGTATTCTACCAGGATAATGTAATACAGACTTTTTTTTTAATCGACGAATTTCAAACGACTTTAAAATCGGTGTCGTTCAAACTCGATTGATGGATGTGAATACGGAAATGCTCTAAACGATTAAATCGCTACGATTTCGTTACGGTTTTGATTACGTGAATCGGGCTACAGGTGGGATCGCAGTCAAGCTCTACTAAATATTATTAAAAAAAAGTGATAAAATTGCATGCTATTGGTGAATGAATTTATTATAAATATCGGTAAAATTGTTTTTGAGTTTATTCATGACAGATAAAAATACAATACACAAATTTTTCCTCTATAAATTAAATTATAATACATATTAATATAGAAAAGAATACACACAAACAGGTCACCACACATAATATTGTATAATAATATATGAACATTAAAAAGTATAATTTATAAAACTGAAGGTCACTTTTATCTTGTATATTTACAAGATTTTAGGTGACTTGCAATGTTGTGTTTTTTCGGGCTAACCTTGCAAATTAATTTTGAATCGTTCATTCGAAAAGTCTGTGTTTCCTGATAGCTATAACCTAGGGATTTTTATGTCAAGCCAGTCTTCTAGTTAAGTGTGCTCCATTGTCACTTTCCATTAGCTGAGATAGTGGTTAAGCGCGACAATAAAAATAACTTTTTTTATTGTCGCGCGTAGATCTCAAAATCGATCATAATGAGAGCAGTGGTGGCCGAGTGATAATGGCTCCGACTTACGAGTTGTAGGTCGCGGGTTCAAACCCTGCCAGGTGCATTGCTTTGCGTAATTTATTTCATTACCACTTTTCTCAAAACGGTGAAGGAAACCATCGTAAGGAAACCGGCTTGTCTTAGAACCAAAAATTCAAAGACATGTGACATTCACCAACCCGCACTGAGCCCGCGTGGTGGATTACAGCCCATTCCCTCTCCTAGAGAGGAGGCCAGAGTCCCAGCAGTAGGAACATTAATGGGCACGCCACAATCTTGGCGGTAAGTCCCCTCTTTGAGGCGTGGCTGGAAAGACCTCACGGCGTCCTTACCTTCCGCATGACTCAGGTACTCACCGGACATGGTTCGTTCGGGAGTTTCCTGCACCGGATTCATGCGGAAGTGACGCCCGGGTGTCGCCACTGTGCGGAACGCCCGGAGGCCACGGTGGATCACACAGTCGAGGTGTGCCCTGCTTGGGCGGAGCATCGCCGTGCCCTCGTGGGGGCGATCGGCGGCGGAGACCTCTCGCGTCGGGCCTTGGTTGAGGCCATGATCCGGAGCGAGGAGGAGTGGCAGGCGGTCGCCGACTTCTGCGAAGTAGTAATGCTCGCAAAGGAGGAGGCCGAACGCATCAGGCAACGGCGTTATCGCCGCCGCCGCCGCCGCCGCCGCCGGGATTCTGATCCCGATTTCCGGCCACCGTAGGCGCGGGCTTGCGGACAGTGAGCAATGGGTAGCTCGCTGTCCGGCCGTCCGGTAACTGTCCGGACCAAGCCCAAGTCGTCGACGGCGCGCACTGTTCCCGCGCGCCTCAAGGAGTTGTCAGCAACAGCAGGGACCCAGCCGGGTCGAAGCCTACTGGGGCCAGGGTTATCCGTAAGGGCGCTCGAGACCCGGTGGGTCTTTTAGTCAGTAAGAGTCTGACACTATCTCCCGCTCCGCCCAAGGGCGGGGGATGTCAATGCATGATTTTTTCCCACCATAAAAAAAAAAAAAAAAAAAAAAGTAGGAACATTAAAAAGGCTGATGATCAGATCATAATATTTTTATCCACTACACTTGTGTACCCGACAGTACTATACGACAGTCGGCCGGCCATAAAACTGAAGCAGCGACTCGGACGAGTGGTTCGCGCAAGTACATGTTGTGTAGACGCGTGTGGGAGAGTAGACTACCTGATAGCCGTGCTTAGGCCTTTTCCGATAGTCCGACATTTTGAAGAGGCCATGGCTGATCTAACTTCGTAGGTATGTGACTAATTAATTCATTAAACCCCAAGCGAACGCCGGTGTTTGCTCACCCATTGTCTTTCACAGGGACTCAAACTGTAACCGTAATAATGTGTTTTAACACTGTTTTTTAAAACAGTTATAACAGAAAAACACTTTTAAATGTAACAGATACAATAATGTTACCGAATGAAACTGTAACTTTTTATATGTGTTAAGAAGTGCTACCGAATCAAACTGTAACCTGTTATAAGTGTTAATATGTGTAACTGAAATAATTGCACAGTACCGTAAGTAAATTGTAACTTTGGCAACGCTGCGTTTACCTGTTACACTTATTAACACTGTTAACACTTTTATATCTGTTACAGATATGTTACGGTTACACTTTTTTAAGTGTTTTGGGTTAACACATTGAAAACACATATATAAGTGTTACATTTTTGATTCTGTTACACATTCAACATAATTATAATTCTGTCACCTTTATGAAGGTGTTTTTAAGTCCCTGTCTTTCAATTGTGTCTCTAATTATGGTATTCGCAAGTTATTCATTGAACCCCAAGCGAACGCCGGCACGCGCATCTATTGTCTTACTATAGTGTCTCAAATTGACGGTATCTGAAAGGTTAAAGCCAAACTTAAGTGCATGTGGACAGAGCACATTGTTCGCAGAACAGTTGGTCGATGGGGCCGACAGAAGAACACCACGGTGTCTCAAGACGAAAGTCCAAGACCAGTGCGTTTTGCCTGACATATGGCTAGAGAACGTGGTCGCTCACAATGAGCCTCCTCGGGAGGCTTAAAGTCAACCAAGGGGCAATGGCTCTTCATGGCATTGCTATGCCAGTGGTGACATGGCTCGGGAACCTGGACGCTCACACACCTCATCGGAAGGCTTAGTCATCCAGGGGGCAATGGCTCTTTGCGGCATGGCTATACCACTGGTGATACGGCTCGGGAACCTGAACGCTCACACACCACATCGGAAGGCTTAGTCATCCAGGGGGCAATGGCTCTTTGCGGCATGGCTATGCCAGTGGTGACATGGCACGGGAACCTGCACGCTCACACACCTCATCGAAAGGCTTGGTCATCCAGGGGGCAATGGCTTTTTGCGGCATGGCTATGCCAGTCTTGACATATGGCTCGGGAACCTGGACACTCACAATGGGCCTCATCGGAAAGCTTTAAGTCACCCAGGGGGCAATGAAGAAGGTTATGCTATGAGTTTCCTTGCGTGATCGAATCAGAAATAAAGATATCCGAAGAAGAACCAAGGTTAGTGTGACATAGCCTGAAGAATAGACAAGCTTAATTGACTGTGAACAGAGCACATTGCTCGCAGAATAGTTAGTCGGTAGTTCAGCCCTATGAAAGATTCTAGAGTAGCGATCAACTACCTAAAGAAGATTAGAAAGACTGTCACAAGGTGGGCCGATACCCTGGTAAAGGTCGCGGGAATCCGATGGTTGTGAGATGCACAGGACCGTTCGTTGTGGCGACACTCGGGGAAGGCCTATTACAGTGGACGTCTTTCAGCTGAAATTTAATGAAGGCAATTACTCCCCACTCTAGGATTACTCCTGTATCGTGAGTGTGTTAACAAACATGTAAACTCACATACACAAGAACACAACAAGAACAAGAACAAGAAACCTATCTGTGGGTGATACAAATATTTGTATCATGCTGGAATTGAAGCAGCAACACGCAACGTAGGAGTCAATAGCTTTTTTTCGGTAGATAAACATCATTCAAATGACATCCCCCGCCCTTGGGCAGAGCGGGAGATAGTGTCAGACTCTTACTGACTAAAAGACCCACCCCGTTCCTTCTTGCCTTTCATACCGGGGCTGAGCTACCTTTCGGAGATAACCCTGGCCCCAGTAGGCTTCGACCCAGCTGTGCCAATGCTGTTGCTGACAACTCCTTGAAGCGCGCGAGAACAGTGCGCGCTGTCGACGACTTGGGCTCGGTCCGGACAGTTACCAGATGGTCGGACAGCGAGCTACCCATTGCTCGCCGTCTGCGAGCCTGGCCAGAAAGGAGTCAACTAGCTGTCACCAGCTTACTTACTTACTTAACAGAATTTTACTTAAAAGGTTCGCTTAAGGGACTTTGAAACCTATCCTAATCTCCTCTAGGTACCATCGCGGTCATTTCTGCCGGATCACAATAATCAATAAAAAATTTCGCTCCAATCCTGCGGCGCGGCGCGAAACCACACCCTTTGAAGTTGTCGTTTCGAGTGCAAGCAAAAATGAACTTAGCGGTGGTCAGGCGGAAGTGTCCTTAAAGATAAAGATATATTTATTGCGTAACTGTGTACATTAAGATCGTATTTATAATGATGGTACATAAACCGAGCAGTAGAGTTATTGTTAAGGGCTCATTCTAATACGTACAGCATTTACTGGAACCGTCGTTACAAGGGCCCGGAACCCCGTACATCTTCAATACGATTACTAAGTTTTATTGCCGTGCTACACCCTAGCCGCTTGCCCCCGTTATATTAGTTGATGGTATCGTCGGGGAGTGCAATGTATTTTGCAACTAGGTTTTTTAAAAGCACTTTTACATGTCATTTTTTTCGTCAGTTTAAACTAGATGAGGCCGGTGTTTCCTAACTGACTACCCTGAGTAAAAACACCGAAACAAACTCAGGGGTCAAAGTCACTTTATTCATTAAAACACTAGCGAACGCCGTTCACTCTCTCATAGTCTTTATAGTGTGTCTCTAAATCTATATGTATTCGAAAGGTTAAACAGCAAACATGTGCTGGTCAAATCATATGAGAACCATGCAGATTAGTGTCTCAGATGGTCTTTTGAGGAAAGAACCACACAGATTTGAGTGGACCTGTCCAGTCAGTGCAAGCATTTGTCAGTATTCGTATCTCAACTCAAGACTATTAAGGAGCTCAACGATTTGACGAGCAATACCAAGCCTAGCAAATACACTAGCCTTGTTAATGTTCATGAAAATACATCAATTTCAGAAAAAATCGGTTGCGGCTTTACATAATCATTGTATAAGGATTATATCAGATGAGGAAAGTCTTACGATATTTCAAATGAATGATTAAGGCCCAAGCGCCCGAAAAATGCCATAAAAAAGTGACTTTCTAAAGCCTTACTCCTCGGTAACGGCCGGGTTAATAGGTTTGAAAAAAAAAATATGTTTAATATACTCGTAGATTCGTGAACAACATTATCAACATTTGATTTTTTCGTGCTATTAATACTAGTCTAAAAAAAATATTTAGCAATTTCGCAACTTTTCGCAACTTTTCCCTACTCCTTCGAAACGGCTTGGATCTTTAGAAACATTTTTACACATAAAAATTGGTTGTTAAATATTCTTCAAAGTGAACATTGCATATGTAAATCAATCAATATTTCGCAAAGAAAATGGATTTAAAGGTCAGCCGCGCGCTTTCCGGGCGCTGTTGGCCGCAAATAAATGCACAGATTTGCGTACTGCCGCCTAGGCGGGTGCGAGAAGTGCTCCTTACCTTCCGCATGACGCAGGTACTCACCGGACATGGTTCGTTCGGGAGTTTCCTGCACTCGATTCATGCGGAAGTGACGCCCGGGTGTCGCCACTGTGCGGAACGCCCGGAGGACACGGTGGAGCACACAGTCGAGGTGTGCCCTGCTTGGGCGGAGCATCGCCGTGCCCTCGTGGGGGCGATCGGCGGCGGAGACCTCTCGCGCCGGGCCTTGGTTGACGCCATGGTCCGGAGCGAGGAGGAGTGGCAGGCGGTCGCCGACTTCTGCGAAGCAGTAATGCTCGCAAAGGAGGAGGCCGAACGCATCAGGCAACGGCGTTATCGCCGCCGCCGTCGGCGGGATTCTGATCCCGATTTCCGGCCAACGTAGACGCGGGCTTGCGGACGGTGAGCAATGGGTAGCTCACTGTCCGGCCGTCCGGTAACTGTCCGGACCAAGCCGAAGTCGTCGACGGCGCGCACTGTTCCCGCGCGCCTCAAGGAGTTGTCAGCAACAGCAGGGACCCAGCCGGGTCGAAGCCTACTGGGGCCAGGGTTATCCGAAAGGGCGCTCGAGCCCCGGTATGAAGGCTAGAAGGAACGGGGTGGGTCTTTTAGTCAGTAAGAGTCTGACACTATCTCCCGCTCCGCCCAAGGGCGGGGGATGTCAATGCATGATTTTTTCCCACCATAAAAAAAAAAGGGTGCGAGAAGTGCGTCCACATAAATTTGGCCAGATGATTCAAGGGACTATAAACCTTAAGTAATTATGTAATATATTTTTATCAATAATACACTTTGTGGATCATTTTGCGGATTCTCACCAATTTATTTGTAAAATTTGAGCCAGCAGAGCCTTTTCTAACCCAATTAAACTATACTGAACGATTTTATTGCATTTTTTACACAATTTATTGTTTTTTTGACACTGTCGACTTATTGTAAACTAGCAGATCTGGCGAACTTCGTACCGTCTAATCAATATAGTCAACCGATTGCTATGAAACAAATCCTAAGTAATATATCAAGTTACACACAATATTAATGTATAAAAGTTATTTACATCGATTTCGTACATTTAACGTGACCCGCGCACAACTAAATACTTCTACAGGCTTATTATATTATAGACCATTTAATTTAATTGTCAATGATTCTCTACTTCAACACTTCTTTCACAATACTGCAAAATTTATGTTTTACTTTTACACCATCTCCCCACCAAAATCTGTAGCTTCTTCAATCACATACTTACTCTATAACCACGCACCATTCACCCCCTATTTCTGCACCAGTACGGGGTGGCGGCCACCTCCTGCGCAGCATCGAACGGCCACCACCAGCCCGACAGACGTCACCACCACCACCATCAGCACCACCAACATGCTGACGTGCCACCACAATGGGTGAGACGGCGTATCTCTGTTGATTGTAGCACGTGTCGTTGTTGTATCTGTGTTGATTTG